>CM060560.1:134843378-136061215 GCA_030625065.1 Alectoris magna
CATCAGGTATCTTATTGCCACAGTCCAAATAGAGTACTAATTACTGCGAATGATGTCACCGTAGGCAGAGGAATAATCCCATCATTTAATTAGTTGAATGATTTAAACAAAGATTTGCATAGATGCACTAATCAGTTGCCATGAATTACAGAGCAGCAGTTGCCAGCGAGGGGTAACAGATCATACAGTTGGAGGGAAAAAAAATCTCATCTCCTTGAACATAATTAATTTAATTGTCCTCATTAGCTGTACCATTTGTTTTGATTTTATTTCTCCCTTTCCCCACACATAACTTCTCCCTCCCTCTTTTCTTCCCCTTCTCTGAGTACATTGGTTGAGAGAGGCACACACACACTCACACTGCTGTATTTTCAGACTGGTTGTGGCAGAGGTAGTCTACAAACAGAAGGAAGTGAGGATCTCCTGAGCGTATGGGTACGGGCAGGAGGGAAGCAGGTTTCTGTCAAGTTTTGCTTTTCTCCATGTGCAGATCAAGTCAGCAGCAAGGGGCTCTGTTAGTCTGCTGCCTCTGATTGTGCTTTTCGGGTTCTTGCTCAGGTTGGTTGTGGCTGAGTTTTGTTACTACTTTGAGGGAGAGGGGGGCAAATCAGGAATTGTGTCACTGCACAGTGTGCTCGTTCTGGGAACCTTTATACATATATATATATGTCTGTATATGTGTATATATATGTAAAAATGTAGAGGAGCTTAGTTTGAGGTGGGGAGAGGGGGGTAACCTGTCCTAAACAGACGCGTTTCTGAGGTTGCTTTGATTTTTAGTAAAAATACCGGATTACGTGAGGGAGGGGTGCAGATGGCAGAGCACTTCAATGCTTTTAAATCTTTCTTGGGTCTTGAAAGACTTCTATAATATGAATGTCATTCAAATTTAGGGTATATTGTAAGCTGACATCTTTCAAAGCTTTGTGGAAATCTAGCGTGGTGCTTCTAATAGCAGACAACAGATATTCACTTTGAAGTCTGAAAACTGTGTTCACAAATTCTTAATCTGGTCTTTCTCCAACTGCAGATGGCTCTGAGAGGAAGATGCTTTGGATTTTTTTTTAACTTTATTTACAGTAGGCTAGGCTCAACATCTTTATTATAAAACATGAAGAAACAATCATCTGTGAGCGTGACTCAATATCAAAGCATGCCATATCTCTTCTGTGTTTGCACGTCTGTCTGTCTGTCTCTTGGTCAAAGCTCTTCAACACCTACAGCACATCCGCGTCTATTATTTTTCCCCCTCCACCACTAGGTAAAGAACAAGGCTCTGTCCTCAGCTTTTGGGGTGAGGATCCCGCAGGGGGAAACCAGCTTGCCTGCCTTCAGCTCAGAAAGTGTGGGCAGGGAGGTGGCATGGGTGAGCGATGCCCAGCACGTGGCCGGGCCGGGGGCAATGGGAGTGGGGAGCCCACAGGGAGCAGCAAACTTTGACGCAGGAGTTTGCCCTCCTCTCTGAGCAGCCCACATCCAGCACTATGAGAGGATGTGTTTTCACCTTCAGGGTTTTTGTTTTTTTTTTCCTCATTACTCATTAATAGAGAGATACGTATCTTGCCTTTTTTTTTTTATTATTTATTCCCCCCCCCTCCCCCCCCTCCCATTTTGCGTAGGCAACTTATTGTTTTGTTTAGGCAAAGTATTTGGGGCGGAGTGATGCGGGGGCACGCTCCCTGCTTCCCCGGCTCTGTTTCTGGAGCGCTCCCTGGGAAGGTGATCCTGAGCCGCTTCGGTAGAGGTCACTTGTGTGTGTGCGTGTGTGTGTGTCCCTGGTGTTTGTGTCTAGCATATGCATGTGGTTTTGCTGACTGCACTTGCAGGCTTGTAAATTTTCACCATGGGAAATTACCAACAAAGCCCAATCTGTCTCCTGGCTGCTTTGCACTTTCTGAGGGCGGCTGTACTTGAGCGAGCTGCAGAACGAGAGAGAAAGAGAGAGGGAGAGAAAGGGGGAGCGGGGAGGGGGGAGAGAGGAAGGGTGGGTGGGTGGAGGGGGAGAGAGGTAAATAGCCTTAAATCGGAAGGGAGCTGCTTCTCTGTGGTCTTCCACAAGAGCTGCCTGGGCTCTGCTGGCTCAGTAATAACTGAGTGACCTTTTCTTTTGCTGTATTATGTCTGGCTGGTAAGGGATTGCATTTTGCAGCTGATAAAGCCCTGACTTCATTCAACTCGGCTCCTCACACGCTGCTTTAGGTAAGTTGTCTTCAGCCAGGACGGAGACAGACAGCCTTGGACTGCAACATACTAAAAGGAGGACACCTGTAGCTCGGATGCGGTCAACACAATTACTTGGCGGATCCTTGAGGACCTCATTATTTTAAACTTAAAGAATAGCGATCTCCCTCCCCATCTCTCCCACCCCCCCTTTATTTTTTTTCCCCAAACAATGCTTCTTTTTGACCTTTCCCAAGGAGAAGAGCTACAAAGCAGCCACTGTGCTTATTGAACTGCCTCCCCTCTATCGCTTAATTGAGAAGGTAAGTGAGGCAACTGTGTACATAAGCTTTGGGTCATTTGTGTATGTGTGTCTGCATCACTCTCTCCCTCTCTCTCTCCCTCTCTCTCTCTCTCTCTCTCTGAGTCATAAGCCGGGGCTGCAATCCATACACACATCCCTGCACTGCAACTTTCGCTCGAGCTGCAGCTCTGCTGAGACTGTTTTGTTTAAATCATGTGAGGCTTCATTATTTTTATGATGAGACATGAAATACATGCAAGCGGAGGATGCTGAGCGAAACCCATCTAACTGGATGTCTCGAGAAATAGCAGTCAAAGTTAACAATGAATTGCAGCAGTCCCCACCACCTCCACCCCCCAACTCCCCCCCCCCCCTCCGCCTCCGTTATTATTGTTATTATTATTCTTGCTTCTTCCAGAGCCGCTCGAAACGTGCTCTCAATTACCAAGGGAGTAGCTTAATTTCCCACTCCCCGGCTCTAATCCGCCAGCCTCCCCGTACAGCAGTTTCATTTGCAGCCGGCTCGGCGCAGGGTTAACCCTTTGGGCAGCGCGGCGGCGGCGGCCCGGAGGCTGCGGGGGAGCGCCGGGCAGCCCCCACCGGCCGCGAGTTACCCGGCAGGAGCCAGCGCTCCGCGTGGGAGCCTTTTGGAGGGGGGGGGGGGCTTTTCGGCTTGCTCTTTTCCCTCTTCGCTCCCGGCGCGGCGTGTGACAGCGTGACAGCTCCGACAAAGCCGCCCACCGGCGCAGCGCCGGGACCCGGCGCCGAGGGGTGCCGGGGGACAGCGTGCGGCCGTGCCCCGCCGCCCTCCCCCCTCCCCGCGCCGGGGGAGCGAACGCTCGCTGCTCGGGCCGGGCCTCGGCGCTTCCGTCAGGAGGAGCTCCGCGGGCGCCCGTACAGCGACTCATGCAGAAAAAGGAGAAAAGTTTTGGTAAGGCTGCCGGTGCGCTGGCTCAGTTCGCAGGAAGGTAGGGCCGGGGCGGGGAGCGGGGCGAGCGCGGTTCCCTCTGCTCTTCTCTCCCGCCAGCGTTCGCGTGTGCAGCGAGGAGACCCCCGTGCCCCCGGCTAGAGAGCCGCGCAGGACCGCCGGTGACAGCGGCGAAGCCGGCCAGGTGCAGCCAACCTCGCTGCGCGCATCCCCACGCCTCCCTCTGCCCCCACCGCCCCATCCCTGCTGATGCTTGGGAAAAGGAATTAGCACAAAAGGCTCGAGCGTCCGGCTCCGAAAGGGAGTCTTTGTTGTAGAGTGTATGTTTCTTATTTATTTTTTTATTTTGCATGTGAGCTGCATCAAAATTGAACTCAGTCTTGCAAATCTCTTGTTGGCCTTTGCCAAGCACTAGCACTTTGCTGCCATGGTAACTGTAATTAAACTGATAAGAGTGGAAAAATGTCAGTATCTCTGAGCCTTGCAGCTGCATTGGAGAAAAAGGGAATCAAATTGGTTCCCAGCACCACTGCTCTAAAAAAGGAGGGAGGGAATGGGGGGAGCTGGGGGGGACACGACAGGGGTAGGAACATAGCTAAGCAGCTCCGTCCCTGAGATCTGGGTACATCTATTTGCTGTGATGTCCCTTAGGGGGCTACAGCCTGCAGGGATGCTCTGGGCCAGTGAACAGAGAGAAACAAGCTTTTAGGCCCAATCTCGCTTTCAAAAAGAGAAGGGGAGAGAAGAGGAGAAATCTTTTGTTTGGTGTCTCTTGGCAATCGACTAGCCGTGTTGGCCAAATTCTTTTAATCTGTATCACTGCTCCCAGCTGTGGGACCGCATTCCCATTTTTAGTTGTTACCTAACCTCCTCTTTCCCCCCCCCCCCCCCCAATCTCAAGCCACCTTCTTTATTAAAAATTAAAAATATATATATATAAAACCCTCTTTAGAAGAAGGGGCAGGAGGTGAAGTTTAGTTACATACCATGGAAAATTGACTCAAAAGTATGCAGAAGTGTCTGTATTCAGAGTACTAAAAAAAAAACCCCTTACTTTTTATTATTATTATTTTTTTAAAAACCTGAGTGTTATGGAGTTGCGGTTACTTTGTTGTGTTAACTACAGAAGCTGAGACTGTGCGGATGAATGGCACAGAACAAGAGAGCATAATGGAGGCAATCAACCGTTAGGCTGGTTCACAATGCAATCCAGGCAATTAAAAGCTCACCAGAGTTTAAATGAAATGGTTCTACTTATTTCTGTGCACCACACTGCACAGGCTATTATTTATGTCTCTTTTTTTAATTATGATTTCCCTTAAACTGTCAAATAACTCAGAATAGCGGGGTCTCGGAGGCGATAAGAATTTTCCACGGAACAATTTGCATGCCAATCTAAAACTAGTTACCACTCTCGATGCGCTGCATGCGAGCTCTGAAATGTTTCTTCCCTTCTGAAACCTTAACTTTTTTTTTTCTTTTCTTTTCTTTTCTTTTTTTTTTTTTAAAGTCTGTGCATATTGTCCTGAATAATTGGAGTGCTTATAGGATGGAGCTACAGAGTGGGAGAGCCTCTGAAAAGCGCTCTCTTTTTATTTTTATTTGTTATCTTCTGCTGGATCTCCAGCTCTCTTTGCTGACTGCACACTGTCCGTCAGTTTGCCGTCTTCTAAAGACCGCTGCACTGATAAGTAATTTGCCCCAAACTGATTTCTGTTTTTATTTCTTTTAAGTAGAGCAAGCTTTCCCTCTCTTGCTGTGCATCCCCCTGTCCTTGGTTCAACCGTGTGTGCTGCGGTGAAGGAGGATTGAGTGGGCTCTAAAAGTTTGTGAGTGCTGTGGTGTGAGACAGCATCCAGTGCTGCCCCCGAGCATCCCCTGTGCCATGAAACTCAGCTGTCCTTGTGGCCTCTTGGTTCCTGCAGGGACCCATCCTGTGCCCAGGCACTGCTAACAGAGCTCGTTCTGTCAGAGCTCTGCACCCTGATTCCAGGAAAGGTGATTGGAGTGACATGAGTTCATGTCTCTGCCTTCCGTCAGGAGCCTGACTTAGCCTTTTCCAGCAATCTTTCCTCTTTATCCTGGAATTTATGGCTACAGATCCCTTGTCAGTGTTTCATTGTGCATTAACAACCACTGCCAGGGACAGGAGTCACTTATATCCAACTTGTCTGGAGAAACGGGAAGATCGAGGAGCTTACAGACTGGGTTAGGAAGTTCTCTCATCAGGAATGTGGATTGCCATTTGAAGTCTTACTCCTGACAGAGTGCTGCAGTTCATGTGCAGTGTCTAGGGTTTGGCAAGGGGGAAGGAGAGAGGGATGCTGCGCAGGATGGGGAAAGTGAACTGGGCTGAAATAGAAGGGGTTCGCCTGACAGTGACAGGCGCTGTAATGTCTCCGTACTGAGTGCAGATCTGCTCAGGGATGCAGAGTATGGACAGAAGTTTACCAAACTAAAGGGAAAACCGCGTTCAGTTTTTGCAGCCTGGGTGTAGCACTTTGGAGCCGTCCATGTTTTGGGAGCTCTGCCTTCAGAGGGAGTGGGCAGCAGGGTGGCCAGGCAGCACGCTGTGCTCCTGGCGTCATCTCAGGGTGCCCTGGGTGATGTCAGTGTCAGAGCTCCTGTCTGCACCTGGGGATAGTCAGTTGTGGGGCCGCAGCCTGTGGGAGCTGCAGGTATGCTGACTGCTGCTCAGGGCAGCTGAAAGCACACGCACGCTATGTGGGAACTGTCACTGTGCTGGAGATCTGACGGGAGCGAGCGTTAAAGGGGAGAGAGATGGTCTGGGAGGTGATCTGCCTTGGGCTGGATTATGCCATACAGGAGAAGTAATCAAGTATTCCATTCTCAAGATTAAGTAATTTAATCCAGGCCTGTGAATAAAAGGGCATGTGCAGAGAATTCGGAGCTGCATAAAGCACTTGTTGGGGCACTGCTTGTGTTTTGTTTTGATTATTCTATGTCTCAAAAAAAAAAAGAAACCCACAACTTTTTTTTTTTTTTTAAATAATGAAGCAGTAGTTTAATTTTAACTTTCGTTAAAATAGAAGCAGCTTCACTGTAAGTAAAGTGTGAAAAAGATCAGATTTGTCTAAAAGGAAAAGCATTCCTTCCTTCCTATATCTGCCGCATACCGAATCCTTAATCTGGAGATGCTGCCAGCAGGATGTCAGGGCTACCTTCTCCTCGCCTCGAGCTCAGAAGTGTGGCGCTTTTAGCAGTACCTCCGAGTGGTGTCTGCCCCTTTCCGCTTCTCTCTGTAAGGAGGGTTTGGGCTAACCAACGTGACAGTGCTCTGTCTGCTTTCCGAATGTAGCAAGAGCCTCAAAACACTGCCAGGCTGTGTGCCACGCAGCGTGTGCCGGGCTTGTATTTATAACACAATAATCTGGTGTTTGCAGCATATTCCTTAAGAATTACCATGCTTGATTGCTGCAGTATGCTCAGATGCTGTCATATTCAAACCCTGCTGCTGTTGCATCTCGTTCCCCTTGCAGAGCACAGGGCAACCCAACAGCTGGGATCAGGGACACGGTGCTCCTTATCAGCCGACAAAATTTTTACATTACGATTTTTTTCTTTAAAGCCCTTAACTGCTTTAGCTGCTAGTTTATCCTGGCTTCCCTCAAGCTAAAGATTAAAGTCCCAGAGCAGTCCTTCTTGCTTCTGAACTTTGTCACTGAGTTCCATGAAGTTGATGCCAACTGCAGGCTGTTTTGTCTGCCTGTGCTCCGCGTGGTGGTAGAGGGGCTCAAGGGGTAAGCGTGCCATGGGCTCTGAAGGGATATTTATACATGTGCAACTTCACAGATTAAGCCTTTTCACCAAGCAAATGTATCGGCGATCCTACAAGACTGCCTTGTACAAGACCGCATTGGTCTGGTACAGGCGCTTTACAAAAGTCTCTGCTGTTTTCAGTGTTCTTAGTTGTCTGCTTGTAGCTGTGTTACCTTGCTGCTTCATGCCTGCACCCTGGGCTTAGGGGAGCCCTCTGGCAGCTGGATATGCTGCAATGCTCGCTCAGGACCAGCACTGTGTGTTCTTTCCCAGCCCTGCCCAGCCGCAGAGCCTGTGCAGGTCACAGGCTCTCATCCTCCCACTTGGGAATGAGAAACAGACCTCACGAGTTGCTGAGTGGTGTAGGAGCTGCGAGAGCAGCATTGATTGGAGGGTAATGGGAAGGCAGCAATGCCATTTTGATACTTATGGATAGAGAAATAAAGACCTTGGATTATCTTGTTAGGAGCTATAGACATTCGGCAGCAGTATTGCCACGGTACTTTGGGGTGCTCGCTAGGAGAACTGTCTCTGTAATTCAACTGCTAATTTAACAGACAAATATATTCATCTAAAATGCGTGGTAGAATGTGTTGCAAAGCTGGGAGCGGGGATGTTATATGTCACAGTGAGAGTCAGAATTACTATTTCTAATTTGTTGACCAGCTTCACAGGTGAAAGTCATGAGTTCAGCTTGATAAACCCTGCAAAGTCACATAGCTGGCTCTACACTTGCTGCGGTCCACGTACATTCAATGCATTTCACGTACACGTATGGATCCCTGGGATGCCTCAGCTTGCACAGCATTTAGCCTCTTGTCTTCACAGTGCTGATATTCATAAAGACACGCTGTACCATCACTTCAAAGATTACACTCATTTTCATGTTTTCCTTATGAGATCTTTAAAAATAAGTAAAATAAAACAGCAGCCTGTTCGTGTTCTCTCTACCTGAGACTGTCTTTCTGAAGTAGTGTGCTGCGGCACCAATGGAGATGCGCTGATAGAAGCTGGGGCTGCAAAACCTTCCTAAGAGCAGTAGTGTAGTGTTCTTGATGAGGAGCTCTTGAATTTGCTGTTCTTTGTTACGAGACTATTTGACCTTTCCCAGTTGCTGCGTTAAGAATGGGGTGCCGTGCCCTGAACTTGGGAGAAGGATTCTCCTGTCGGCAAAAGCATTTATTCTCGTCTTACAAAAATCTCGTTGTGATGCTTAGATGCACTCTAATGAGTAGCAATTTTTTTTGTTGTTGTTGCATCTCCGATTGGCTTACAACAGTGAGATAACCTAGTAATCGAACGGCGTGTCTGTTTTCTTTCCTCTCTGATGCCTGTTTGATGTACAGCAAAGCGTCCACAAGGCTATGATTTTGCTTCTTCTAAGAAATGACTTTCAGAGGATCAGTGTGAGTGTAATCGGCTGGCAGTTCGTGAGACCAGCCAAGAGAGACCAGTCTGTAAGCACTTTGGGGCAGTGACCTCCTCTCCCCATTTACAGCAAAACTGAGGGCCATTGATTTTTTTTTTTTGTATGGATCTCTCGAAGGCAGACGCAGTGCTCCACATGCCATCGCTCAACTGTATTCCACTTTTGCCCATTCTGTCCCTTAAACAGTGGTTCAAGGGTTTGAATTGTTATTTAAATACCCTCTGCTATTGCGTTCAAAGGTATATGTAATTAATGGACACCACTGGACTTTTTTTCCCAAACTATCTGTTGGCTAAAATTGGGATTAGAGAGTAGGGCAGAGATTTTTTATTATTATTATTATTTTCTTTGACAAACTAGAAAATGTCTGACCTTGTGCAGCTTATTTAAGGTCAGATTTTTCAGCAGGTCCTTAGACTGAAGGATGCAATGAGAGATGCTGGTACTGAAGTCTTTGTAAATCTGATTGCTTCATTCATGTGCCTAAGAATGGAAATCTTAGAAAACAAAACTCCCGCTGCAAAAATATCTGGGCCAAACCTCCATGTAACTCTGTCCCCATACCTTTGATAGTTTCAGTCGTTCCATCTCTAGAATCTGGAGTGCTCATATGTTTTACAGATAGTGCAAATTAGTCCAAACACACAACTTTAGGTAAATTTGCCATTGAACATAAGCTGCTTGTTTAAATTTCTGAATGCTAAACAGTGAGTATGTTGGGTGAAAGTGAGTGACTCTTCAACAGGACTGTTTTAATTTTCCATTTTAATTTTTCAATCATATTCCTTTTCAGCAAAGAGACCGGATAAATGAGGCGGAACTCAGACCAGTGGAAGTTTCTGCTCTCAAGTTTATTTAATATTGTTTTCAGCTTGCTGTGGACTCGCCAGATTATGTCATCCTGTCTCTGCCGTTGCCTTTATAATGAACTGGGTGTGTGTGGGAGGGGAGATGTGGAGAAAGAGAAGACTGTGAGGCTCATTCTGGAGAGTGTCTGTTTTCACCCTTCTCTCCTTTTGCTGTGTTTCAGGTATACAAATGCTCTCAGTCCAGCCAGACACCAAGCCGAAAGGTTGTGCTGGCTGCAACCGTAAGATTAAAGACCGGTATCTTCTAAAGGCCCTGGACAAATATTGGCATGAAGACTGCCTGAAATGTGCCTGCTGTGATTGCCGCCTGGGGGAGGTGGGCTCCACTCTGTACACCAAAGCCAACCTTATCCTTTGTCGCCGAGACTACCTGAGGTAGGTCGCACCTGTGTCGTGTTCCCTGAGAAATGCGATGAGCCTGCTCAGTCCTTTCTGTGTAGGTAGTGGTGCATACACAGTGCTTGGGGGCTGCAGGACAAAGCGTTTGCGGAGCATGAGGCAACCAGCTGCAGCAGAGAGGTGAAGCTAAATTCAAAGGCAGTATTGCATGCTCTTGTGTTTTGTGATACTTATAGCGGGATGCTGTGCTGGGGAGGTGAGAACAGAGTAACCCCTGGTCCAGCACAGTGCTCCTGGAGTGCTGATCCTCCTAAAAGCAATGCAATGTTCAGCCTGAAAGAGCAGGGCCGCCTGAGTGGCCTGCAGCTGCTCAAGTGTGGGTTGGAACACTGCGAGTGCTTGCTCTGTTTGGCTGTGCATATCTGCTTCTGCCCTTTGAGCTCACCAGAGGGATTGTGGCAGTGGTCAGAGCTTTAAGGAACGTTGCCGTTTATCTGCTAGAAGCTGCACTGAGACAATCCGCTCACATTCCCTGCGCCAGTGAGCTCCAACCAGCCCACTGACCTGTGTGGGACCTGGGTGACCCAGCACTGGTTCTCAGAGGTGGCCATCCCCTGGGTGATGCTTCTTGGAGATGGCAAACCATCACCTGATTTTCTGCTTTCTTGTTTGCTTGTCGGTCTTCTCAAAAACAATTGGGGTATAAGTCAGCACAATACCAGACTGGAGCGTGTGTGTATAAATAGAGCTACTTGCAGAAGCTGAGTTTAATCAAGAAGTTTGGTCTCTCTGGGCTATCAATAGTAAATAGAGAGAGAGAAGCTCCTCTGGGATGATTCAGAGCACCTATTTCCTAGAGGAGCACCTTCTGCCATTCCCTGCAGAGGGGGCCTAGTGAGACTGGCTGCCCGAGGCAGGTGTGAACTTCTGGGAATATTTCCCCTGCCCCTGTAGCAAAGTCTTTTCCTTTTAAAGGGACATTCAAGTCTGTAATACATTGGGGAAAAATTAAAATTCTCTTTGCATGTGTTAACTTAAAAGTTCAGTGTAGGCACAGGTAGCAAATACGAAGTTTCCAGGTTGTATGGCATGAGTAGGTTGGTACAGAAATCAGGATTAAAGTGTTAACAGCTCTTGGTATTCTGGCTCTCTACATTACAACCTGTTTTTTCTAGAGTAGAACAAAATTGTTTGCAAGTGTCTTAGGCGTCTGCCTGAGCTGGAGCTACAAGGCAGCTTAGGGTTCTTCGGACGGGGCCTTGGACCTCTTAGTAGTAAAAGTTCTCTGCTAGCCATTTAAACTTCATGAGCTGAGCAGAGGACGGGGACATCATCTTTAAGCCATTGTGTTAAAGCTGCCAAAAAAGTAGCTAACAAAACCTTACTTTTAAAAATGAAGAGGAAACTTTCATGCAAGAAACAGAAAGGGATCGTTGTACAGAAACCTAGTTTGCTTGTGATCTTGAATTGTGTGTATAGAGAGAGTGTTATGAACAGCTTCTGGGGGGAAGTCAGTGCTGAGCCTAATATTTTAAACCTGTTTTAAGAATCCTCCTACAAGTGCCTGCAGGAGTAAGAAAACTCTACTGTAGCAATTTGATCCCCAGATTTACTGGTGGCTTTGAACTTAGTCTCCCAAAGACTCACGCAACAGATCGAGTGTTTTAAAATCAAAACCAAAAGTGATTGAGTAGTAGGGATATGAACAAAACATTTCCACAGTACAGATGTGTGCACTCATCCCATTGCTCTCTAGTATTTAAAGGTCTATCAGGAGTAAATGTTTAGCAGTCAGATTGTTAAAATTCATAGTATGTAACTCAAAGAAAGGAAACTGCGAATTTTACACCAGGATTTATGTGTCATGAACGCTTTCAAAACTCATTTTTTTGTTATTTATTCATCTGTAATATTTACTTTTGCACTACTGAAACCAGTATACATGACAGATCCTGTAATCAGTCTGAGGATGTTTTGGATTTTGTTTCTGGATTTATCAAGTCTTTATGAAGTCTTAATGAAAGTCATAAGCCACTTAGTGGTTCTTGTGAATGCACAGATTTAAACTTGGTATTTACTCTAAACTTCATACTGATGCACTTAAGGTAATTGCAGATAGTCATTTGCCTCATTGCGTCTTATATACTTAGTTATGCAGTGAACCTATAACAGTGATCTTTTTAAAGCTAATGTAGAAACTAGTTAAATGTTCTCTAGCTTTGTAGTCAAATAAGCTTTCATATTTAGCAACTCACTTGATATCAGTTTAAAGAACAAATTACTTAGCAATAATGGTCAGATTAGGGTTCGATTGCAGATTCAAGCTAGCCTCTTTTTTTTCTTTTTTTTTTTTTTAACTGTAAAGGGAGTGTTTGCTACATACAAAACTGTTCCAGCTTCCTATTAATTTATGTGGTGCCCTCTAGAGGATATGTGGCTTGTATGATATTATAAAGAGTAAAATTGCTTATTAAGTTGTCTCTCTGTATTCATTATGTATTTCAATAAGACAACCATTCTACAGATACTACAAGCAATAATGAAGCCAGTTTGTGTGCTTTGACATCCATGGTTGAATTCAGAAACTGTGTGACTGTGTCTTTGGCTATTTGCAAAAATGCTTCTAGTATCTCTCACTTAGAAATGCCTGCCAAAAAATATTATAGTTTCCCTTCACTCTAATGCATGCTTTTGTTTGGTATTTGAGCCCTGAGATGCCTACTCTCAGCCTTTTATAAGTACTCTCTATCACCTAGACTTCAAATCTTGCTTTGTTTTAGCTCTTCCTTTTGTTCGGAGTTAATTTTACTATTTTAAGACCTTACTGTCTAGGATAGAGAGGGTCATGGAGGTGGAGGTAATGAGCTTGGAAGATGTTCTGGGTGTGAGAGGCTTTCCCCTGCAATCTGATTCAACAAAGTCACTCCAGTGATTTCAGAGGTGGCGTGTGGCACCCAGGGTATTGGAGTGGTCACAGCAGGAATGAGCTCTGTTTTGTTAACGAAGATGAGAACTGACTTGAGTAAAGAATGGGCTCAATGTTAGGAATAACATACGTGGTGAAAATGATATGCAGAGTATAATTCCCCTGCAGGCTTCTGTCTCCTGCTTATACACTCCTGGGTTAGAAAGTGAAGACTTAATTTAAGGAACTTAGGTTTATGCCAGTATTTCAAGTCCATTTACAGTAAGTGAAATATGCGAGAAGTTAGCTTTTTTTTTTTCTTCCCCCCCCCCCCCCCCTCCCCTTTTTCCTTTCCTCAGGAGCTGTGTAGTGACATCTTAATGTATCAACCTATCCTGCTCTGTCCTCTGTTCTGACTGGCAGCATGTCCATTCACAAGCAAAATATTCCCTTTGAAATCTGTCATTACTGCCATTAATGACCAGTCGTTATGTTAACAGCCCCTGGGCTGTTAACATATCAAACTGGTTGTTAACTGGAAGGTTATTACTTATTTAAACCGCAGGTATGAGTGGTGTGAAATGTGCTTTGGTTATGCATTCTGAGCTAGTTCTGCTCAAAACAATGGGAAAAAACAGCATAGCATTTGCCTTTGGGGTGCCAGGGGATTTGCTTTCTGTTCCATCTGCTCATTTGATTTCTGCATATTTGTGAGGTCCTCCTGCCCCTGGGCAGCCTCCTAATTTCAGGTGCAACTGTGTGCAGTCCCATCTTTTTAGCTTTGCGTGCAAATGGGCAGTCAGAGATACTTCCAGATGCACAGTAATGCAAGCCGCACATCTGAGATTAATATCTGGCCCCTAAAAGTGTAAAATGAAAGACCGACAATTACACGTAACTCAGTTGTATTAAATAATGAGCTTCCTCGGATGCAGCGAAAATATGAAAGTACAGCTGTGCTAAGCTAGTAGCAATGTAGGTCAATCACCCTTTTCACTTAGGTTTTTAACTACGCAAACCCTGCTGAGCGACCAATGACTACAAAGTGCTGTTTCATTCCTATTTAATTTTGGCAGCATTTTACTGAAGAGCAGGCATTCATGCAGCTAAATTATCTTCACCATTTCTGGTTTTAACTCCAGCTCCATGACACTAAATGTTGGAGAGCATATCTCTTAGTAAACACAAAGAATATGGTTTCTGATTTTTTTCTTTTTTTTTTTTTTTTTCAAATCCATCACTTAACATGGAAATTGAATTAGAACTTTTATTTCTTTATGCATAATTTCCCTAGCCAGGCAAACAGATCATAAGAAAAGGATTAACAAAACGGTGTACTGGGCAGAATTTTTACCCTTAAACACATCTTGAGCCTTTCCGGGAATGAGGGGCACGATGGCACAGAGGTGTGCCCTCCTCACTGCCCAAGCTTGGTAACCGTTTGGGTTGTAAATGTACTGCAGGCTTTAAAAGTACCACAGAATAGCTGTGAAGATGGGTTGACTGCTATCCCTGAAGAAAGGGACAAATCATTTTTTTTCTTGTTTCCTCTCCTATTTGGTGATCTGAACACTTGAGACAAACCTAGATTTTAGATTATATATTGGACAGGATCTTGTAAATAATGAGAAGTGACTACAGAAAGTAAAGTGCTCAACCACAGGCATCATAAAGATGCTGCCTCTGTAAAATATTTAGTCTGTGAAAGGGTGCAGGCTGAAAAGAGTAGTTTAGGAAGCAGCTTTTTCCTGTAAAACTGCTCTCACTCTAAAAGCAATTATTATTTAAAAATATATATATTACGTAGTAGTACTTAGAAATTCAAGGAAGACTTAAAAATGTCCTATGGTCTAGTATTGTTTAGCAGTTTCTGTTTCTCTTACGTCGCAGAAAGCACACATTAGACATTGCTAACATATGAAGTACTGGCTCTCGTAAATGCTTGTACAAATACTCTACATGGACATTTTCACGGATAGAAGGATGTCAGATGTTTTTAGGCTGACACCTCAGTATGCTTCTTGCCTAGCCTAATAAAATAATGGTAAAATTTTAAGGATTTAGGCACCCCAAGCTTTCAGGAATATTGAGGTAGTTACAAAAGTAAGGCTTAAGAGAGCTCTACTTTCTTTAGTAAAATGATCCTTTATTT
This sequence comes from Alectoris magna, assembly GCA_030625065.1. Taxonomy (NCBI): domain Eukaryota; kingdom Metazoa; phylum Chordata; class Aves; order Galliformes; family Phasianidae; genus Alectoris; species Alectoris magna. The sequence goes on from CM060560.1 coordinate 134,858,245, forward strand.
ATTCATAAATACCCTGATGCAGTAAGTGTTAAAGTATTCAAGGGAGTACTAGTTTGGAGGAATAGGCCCTAAAATATTTATATATATATATATATATGGATTTTTTTAGGTGTAGTGGTCTCCTTGTTGAATTTTTGCTGTGTATGGGAGATTCATGTTCCACCAAATTTACAGTAATTGTAGCATTTAGCATATCCTTAAAAAAAAAAAAAAAAAGAAAAGAAAAAAGCACAATAGCACTGTCTCTTCCTCTAATTGACAGCTGTTTTGAAATACTTAAAACACTGTACCAGTTCTTGAAGGGATAAGGGTATACAACAAGGGGACTAATGCACGTACACGCAGTTAATCCATCGCAATTGCAAGGAATAATGGGTTTGATTTAGTTACACTCTAGCTAGTTTAGCTCCTTATTTTAGTTCATCTGTGATAGCTTTTAATAAGAAACATTCAATTAAGCTGTTAAAATTGGTGTTTAAGTCATGTTGAAAGGCTGTAAAATATGTGTACTCAAGTTTGACGCTCTTCAGTAGTTCCATGTGTTTGCTAGTATCTTCTGGTATTTTTCTTCAGAGCTGCCAAATTTTTAATAATTGTGTTATTTTTAGTGGCTTAAAATACACAGTTTAATTTCCAAGGATGTGAATGTTCCCTCTTATAAGGCTTCTTGAAAACCAGACACTTCTTGTGTGTTGTCAAAATACCTCATTAATCCCCTGGAAACGTTCAAAGAATTTCAGGAGACTTTTCAGATGAAAGTACATTGCATCTTAAAGCCTGTCCAATATCTCTTCATTATCTTGCTGCAGTACAGCGTATTTTATGGAAAATTATTTTACTGTAAATATTTCGTCAATTTATAGTGGTTCAATAAAGCTTGTGATTTTGGGGCAGCCTTGGTAGGTCTGCAGCATCAGAGGATGGGTTAATGTTCTTGGAAAAAATACTAAGCAGACCCATAGAATTCAGCAATTGCTTTTAAAATACGTGGAACTTGGTCCATTTTTTCCTTGTTGAATTTTTCCTCAGAAGAGACTTTGTGACTAGTACTCCTATGGAATATGTTTAAAGTAATACCCCAATTAAAATGCTTTCTTTCAGGAGCGAATATTATCAACTATATTATGGCATGTGATTTGACATCCAAGGCTTAATTGCGAAGTTTCTGCATTTTTTGGCAAGAAGCATACACAAAACAATGTGTCTCTGTACAGTGTAGTAGAGCAATATTTAGCTGTTATTGCCTAACATAGAGATGTTATTAAGAGGTCCTAAATTCTGCTCCATGCCTGCTCCTTACAAAAAAAAAAAAAAATAATAATAATAATAATAATAATAAAAAAAAAAAAAATTGAAGCTTTCCTTATTTTTATTTTGTCATTATTTTACCCAAAACTGAAGAGAAAAAAAAAAGAAAATCTGTGTGTGATTTAAAAAAATAATAAAGAATAAAATCATTCTGAATATCATCACGTTAGACTTGCTGTACCATTCAAATGTTTTGGATATCATAATTAATATTTCTTCATAGTGTGAAATAGGTAACAAGCATAGTTCTTTTTCCTAAAGATAGAGTTGTGAGCAAATTGAAAATCGGAGAAACTTCTTAGCTGGAAATAGAAATTTCATGTAAAACTTTGTAATAGGTAATTGAGAATTGGCCTTGAAAATGTTAAATGCTGTTACACACATTCAGCCCTCCTGACTTTCAGAATTGCTTTTTCTTTTCACTGGAATTAAATACGTTCACGAGGAGTTTGGAAACCAAAATTCTCAATGTGTAGTACTTAATTTCTAAATTAAACTGGTCTTGACATTTAGGGTATTAAAGAGCGTAAATTTTGGATCTGCCTTACTAGATGTGTTGTGTTTTGCTTGCTGACTTCACATTGGATATCATAGGATGATGGATGGCTTTTTAAATAAACTTCAGTAGTAGACACAAGCTCAAATTTTTTTCTAGCCTAAATGTTCTTGAATTTATTAAATTTTTCAGACCGACTATCTGAAGAATGAAGTCTACATTGCCAAAAAAAGTTTGCATATTTTACACCTGTAGAATTTTAATACTGGTGTTTTTGTACCCTCCTGAAGCTGCTGCTTCCATATTATAAATCAATTACCCTTCACACAATTGAGTCTCGCTGTGTATGTCCCATGTTTTTTAAGATAACCATTACGTATCAGTAGATATGCATTTTAAAAGAGAAAGAGTGATCTAAGTCATCTCTATTTTTGGTATGTGTATGAGTCTATAGAGCCATACTTTCCTGAAAAAGGGCAAATCAATGGGATAGTTGTATTTGGATTAGGCTAAAGAAAAACCCAAACCCAGCAGTTGTTTAATTAGAAATTACTAAAGTTTGGATTTACAGAAACTGCTGGTTCTGCACTTTCTTAATACGTAGACTAAACTAAACAAACCTTAAACATACACTGGATACATAAACCTGGCTCAAAAATTCACAAAAGTATTATCAGAACTTAGGATCATAGAACGGTTTGGGTTGGAAGGGACCTTTAAGCTCATCTAGTTCCAACCCCCTGCTATAAGCAGAGACACCTCCCTCTAGACCAGGTTTCTCAAAGCTCCATCCAGCCTGGCCTTGAATGCTTCCAGGGAGGGGGCATCCACACAACCTCTCTGGGCAGCCTATGCCAGTGTCTCACCACTCTCGCTGTAAAAGATTTCTTCCTAATATCTAGTCTAAATCTACTTGACCATATACAAGTGGGAATATAAATTGTTTAAACAACAGGATAAATAGTTTTGCCAAATTTGATCATTAGCAAGCTGTGCATCAAAATGAAACCGTTTATGGTTAAAATACCTTACAGGCTCTCCAGGGTCATGTCCTCTCTGCATATCTGCTTGGTATTGTATTTACGCATATGTTTATGAAGAACTTGTTGTAGAATTCTCCATCCTGCGTAGTGCAGGTACCTGAGTAGGAATCTAAGCATGGTTTTGTGGTCCCTAAAACTGTTTAAGACAGACGTTAAGTGCATGCTAACAATTAAAAATCTCAATAGCCCCGTGGCAATCAGTGAAGTTAGTGGCAGCGTGCTGAAATGTCACGCTTGAGTGCGGGTGTAGAGAATTCATAATTCAGTCTGTGTTCCAGCTTTGAATTAGAACTGCAGCTACTAGCAGCTGAAAAGTATTTAGCACCTAGTTTTCTAAGAGTACAGTAGCTCTGATTATTAACCAAAAAATATTTTCGTTCAAGATGAGAGTGAACTCTGTTTATCTATTTTATCACAAAATGTAACACAACACAAGGGAACTCTCTGCGAGCAGAAAATCGCTACTTTTGTAAAATAGATTTACAGATCTGGATTGATGTTCCATGGGAAATTCTCCTGCAGTTCTTGTGTTAAGTGGCATTCTGCAGAACTGTAATTTAAGCTTTTCATCTTTTCTTTGCAAAAATGATAATGTCTTGTGTTGGCACATAGTGGATGAAAGTGAGAATTGCGCAACATGCAAAGATAAAATTATTTCTGGAGAATAGAGCAGAGCAGATAAAACATTTTACTGCATCTTTTCTACATTTTTGGAGAGATCAGAGTGAGCGTAACCAAGTTATACATTTGGATATACTGCAAGTGATGATATATAGGAGTAATTAGTAACATACTATATTATACCAGGTATCAAATGCCATCTTGCTCTTGTATTGTTGTTTTCAGTAGTGCTTGTTTGAGTTTGATCTTCTGGACTTCATGTACAGGAGTTACCACTTTTCCTTTGATATTGACTAAAATGTAGAAAAGGCTTGTGCATCAAATTTGATTTTTTATTTAGAGACATACTTTCAGTCTGTACATATCAGCATAGATAGAGCCTCGTGTTGTCACTTAGCGAATGGGTAATTGTTAGATTGTAGTCCTGCACAGAGCAGAATTCTTCAGCTATGAGAGAAAACAAATGTTACATTAATCTTATCCTATATTATTATTTTTGCAGATATCTTAAACAACAACAGATATTAGTTTGAGAAAACTTGATTCAAGTACGGATTAAATAAATAACCTTCCTTGAATTTCATGTGTTCTAACAAACAGATGAATTTAATTCCTAAAAATAGCTGAAGTGATTATTGAACTTAGCTTTGTCTTTTAGATATGTTTTTGGGAAGGATTTCTAGGCAATGATAGCTTAAGCAAGTTGTCTGGTGGTAAAAAAAAAAAAAATTGCAATGACTGCAAATTACTGATTTAGGTTTCCTGTCACTATGACTGCTTCTACACAGATCTTACTTTTCTGAAGTGAGGACTGTTACTTCCGTAGCTACTACTCTTTCCCAGAATTTGCATTTCCCAGAAGTACATTTTTTTTATATTTTTGGAGTGTAGAAAACAAAAAAAAATCATCTTCTCCTGAAGAAACACATTGCAATTTTCCACTTTCTAATTCATGTTAAATACATTTTGCACAGAACTCAGAACTTCTAGGATGTAAGAGTTGGGTTTACAAAAACAACAACAACAACAAAACCCTCACAAAAAAAAGCAACTTTTTGAAGAGTCTTTTGTAAGGCTCATGTGCCCACCTTACACAGAGTGTCAAGAAGGGTGAGGGCAGCCTCAATAAGGAGGTGTTCTGCACTAGCTTTTATTGGCTTCTGTATTTAATTTGTAATCCGATACATTTAAGAACACTTTATACTAAAATAAAATTAACCCTAATCTTACAAATGTATACTACATGCTTGACTTGATGTACCCTGAATAATCCTATTGAAAGCTATGGGACCTATTCATTTAGAAACATGCCTCAGCAAAGCCAAATATTTAAAACTGGAATGGCGCTGCCTGAAAAATCTATCTCCAGTTGCTGTGCCCTCCTTTTTAGTGCACTGCTCACTGTACACCGATTATCCCTAGCCACAGCATGACATTCCCTGGGTTCAGAAGTCTAGACCTGCAGTCTGGCTCCTAGCTGGGCACGTGGCTGCAGGCTGCAATGTCAGCCACAACCACAACTTGTACTGTGCCGGTGTGTCTCTGGGATGTCAGAGTGCTGACATCCACAACAATCTCTCCCTGTCCCTCTCTGACTGAAAGGATGTAGATCTGTATGTTAATCCTACTCCATCAACGGTCCCAAACTGAACTGGCAGGTGATATAAGGGTCTACCTTGAAGCTTGTATGACCTGTTGGCAGCTCTTGGGCTCTGCCCTCTGCAATTTTTATGGGGAAGATAGAAAGCAGTAGGAGGTGGAACAAAACTGTATTTAAAAGCCCCAGGATGTTTGTTGATGTGTTGATGTTTGTGAATGTTGGGTTCTCAATTCATTTCTTCCTCATGCTCTGAAATTGTGCTAATGAACCTGTCCTGTGTAATTAGCAGCTTCTGGCTATTATAAGGATATGTTCATTTTCATTAAGATGTTAAATTCATGCATTTTTATTTTCCAGGTAGTATTAAAAAGAATGCAACATGATGTTGAATGCTTAGGGAACGCTGAAAAGTAAATTAAAATATACTCATTCTTCTCAGAATTTAACTTACTAAAACAATCTTGAGATCTATAGGAAATGTTGAAAGCATTACTGTAAATGTGCTGTTTTTAATGAGCCTCACTGTAGCATGAAGTCAGCCAGGAAAGCTTCCTGCAACACCTCCTTACCTAACTCAGTTGTAATGCAGAGTGAATCACTGCTAAGATTCATTGAGTAAAACGGAAATGACAACTTCATGAGTGTGTAGCCAGCTATTGGTGTCCTCTGTGCTTTTCTGAGGCATTTTCACAGACTCATGGAATCTTTAATGTTGGAAAAGACCTCTAACATCATCTAGTCCAACCATCCACCTACCACCAATATTGCCCCCAAAGTACCACATCTACACATTACTCCACCATCATCTCCTGGGACAGTGACTCCACCACTCCCTGGGCATCCTGTGCCAGTGCCCAGCCGCTCTCTTGGAGAAATTTTTCCTAATATCTGACCTGTGAACCATCCCTGGTATGTCTTTGTCTGAGTCCTGATTCCTCCCAGACTCCTGGTACAACGAAGTTTGATTGTCTCCCCGTAATATCCGTAAAAGCATCCTCCTCCCTGTTTCTTGTGTGTCTTTTGAATAGATTCACAGCTGGCAATTACAAGTTAAAAAACAAACAACAACAACAACAACAAAACCCACAACATTCCATATCTGAAATGTGTGCAGCAGGTGTACTGTTCTTGATGAGTTCTCAATTTGGCCATGGAATAGTTAAGGTGATCACAAGTACAGCTTCTTGCTGTGGTAAGCAGCTGATTGCGTTCACTTGCTTCTTTTTCATCGTTATACAAATATATCTTCTCTACTAACAGACCCCTGAGGTTTATTCTGGTGATAGTATATATTTGCAACATTTACTGTAATTTGTCAGATTATCTGTCTCAACTGGAGTTTACTGAGTCTAAGCAAATAATTCTAGAACCAAATATTTTAAACAATCTTATTATTAACCAGGTAATCTTACTGTGTTGGCAGATAGATAAACATTTTCCTTATGATTTGTTAAAAAAAAAAATAAGTAATTTTTATTGTATATATATGCATACGTATAAGGTATATATGCCAGCTATTCTAGCAGCAATTCAGCCTCTATATTTTGTCTGATGCTTTCATTTAAACCACCTCAACTCCATTTCTCTGTGCTTCTTCCTCAAAAGCTGATTCTTCAGTTTTTAATGTGTGTTTTTTTGGAAGAAGTTCTTGCTACCACCTCCTACATGCTTCATGTTTGGCTTACTATCAATATCATTTAAGCAGTACAGCTTATGAGAGGTGGTATTGCAGAGTATCAAAAACCGGATGTAGGGATAAGTATTCTTTTTCCATTTCCTTCAAAAGGAGAAAATTCAGGTGGCAAGGAAATAAATGCAGAAAATAATTGCAAGCATGTTTTGTTTCCCAGAAAACTTTTCCAGAGTAGAGAGATGTGTTTTTGTTAGTGTAAGCCTGGACACTGCTATCCCTGCAAGGCATCTGAGAACCAACCTTATTACCTTCCAAACTTTAAAAAAGCTCATTTGTGCATGCTTTAAGCACCAAATCTTTATATCTCTAAGCTCTAGCTGACCTCTTGTGAAACCAAAACTAACCTGGGCCCAGTGTTTTTCTGTTAAGAAATAACAATGAAGAGCAGTTTCATAGCCCATATGCTTCCAGCAGTGCATTGCTTTCCAGATTGTGTGGGGGGTGACATCCAAAGGTGTCCCAACAGGAGGAATAAATCAGATATTACCAGTGTATTTGCTGTCTGCTTCTTGGTTTACTTGGGAGAAGGTTACAATGGTAGATTCTGCTAATTCAGCCTCATTGCAGTATTGCTTGTTGAAGGCACTTCTGCTGATGGTGGAGGATGTGCTGCAAAGTACTTTGTCTGTCTCTGCCTCACTCCCCTCCGCCTGGTGAGAATTGCAGTCCTATCTATCTTCCTTCTGCTGTGCATAAGGAGTGGAAGTAGTTACAGTCCTACTTTTTGTACAAAGAAGTTAGAAAAGCAAAAGGGTTAATGGCTGCACATTTTTCTCTGTTTATCCTGAAATTTCAGAATCCCAGAGATGACAGAAATGTGACACTGATGTAGGCAATTGTCCTTCATCATCAGTAATATTTTGGGAAGAATAATTATTAAATTGCAAATTTAAGAAAACTTGTCATGAGAAGACAACATCAATTGTCGATAGATCAGACCTCTGCTTTCTTTTCCTAAATGTAAATGCAGTCACCAAGACAGCTGCATCTGGGCAGATCACTCGTCTGTGGATTTGCAGTTTTGCTGTCAGTTTTCCATTCTCCTTGTGCTCAGAGGGACGAGCAGCAAAGTGGACATCTCCCCACTTCCTAGTGATTGAGAAAAAATTTTGTTGCTCCAAGCTGACTGATTTTGCTGCAAGATTAAACCTGGAGATCCACTGTCATTGTGGATATGGGTGTGGGTGAACCAAGTTTGTCCATCACATGTGGAAGTTTTGGTAAGCAAGAAATCCATTTTGGGAGTAACCCCACCGTTCTGACGTGTTCTGTATCACTCCTGTCAAACCAAAAAGAAAAAAAGGGGGAAAAAAAATGTCCTACCAGGTTCTAGCAGCTCCTACATTATAAGGATGTGGAAAATATAATAGACACTCATTAAAAGCCAAGTGAAAGCAGCATATGCAGCAAATATGAAAATGACCGAAATACGGCAGCCGATGTCTACCAGACTTAAAAGGTCAACACCAAAAGGCAGGTCAGGTAGAAATTTCCAGTTAACAGGCAAGAAACATTGAAAGCTTGAATGTGAGTATTGTGAGAGTGTGTTGGAACAAGAAAAAAAAAGTAGAAGCACGTTGCTGTATTTGTCCCAACATAAATGATGGCTAGTCACACACATGGTATTTATATCAAATATTTCTTCTCATGCCCCTAACTACATTGAGCATGCTGTTGTTGCTGCCATAATGCAATCTGCAAAGGTCAATCAAGTTAAAGAGTCAGGATGATGAGATTAGGTATTACTTTAAAAAATGAGACAAAAAGTGTGTTTGGAGAGAGGCCTGAACATGTCACCAGTATAATTCTGTCTGGTTTCCTCCAGATCCCTGTATCCTTTCCTAGAAATACTGTGTGAACTGAGCTGATCCACTTTAGCTCCAAGAGTACTTCCTTGTTCTCTGGTGATAGCTGAGGTGTCTGCATGTTCTTGGGGAAGAGATGAGGGAGTCTTCTGGGCACAGGACAAAAATAAAATGACATGTTTAAGTGCTTTTTTTTTTATGCTCCAGGGAGATTTTACTATCTGAATTGTGTGCAGTGAGCAGGGATTTTTCATTTCATACATCATTCACGACTTGCTGCAGTGATTCCAAAAAGTCACAGAAGCTGAGTCTCTGCTTGCACCAAAGCACAGAATTTTAAGTTTGTGAGTTTTAACAATGGATGTTGGAGCTTTATTAAGGCTTAACACAAAAATTGCAGTGAGGAGGAACAGTGTCAGGTGTTGGAAAAAAGGAGCAGTGTTGTCTGAGGACACTGGAGGATATGCAGTAATGACTATGGCAAGATCCAGAATGTTTTATCCTCCCATCCTTGTGCTCACATTGCACATGAGGGATGCTTAATGCTCAAGGAAGGTAGCAGGTCCCCACATTTGTGTTCAGTCCATATACCAAAGTTTTGTGATAGTATTAGCTGAGACTTTCTGTTACATTAAGCTGTGGCATTGATAGAGAGCGGTGAGCAGCACATGAATTTTGACTCTTTTTTTACCTTCATGTGCATTTATTTAGGATTAGTCAACAGTTTTTCTAGCAGTTGTGACATGTTTGGGATGATGTATGAGAGGTGAAGTGATTTAAATGTAGCTCTATGAGTATTTTACATCTGCTTTAGAGAGCTCTGTAGCAAACACATGAATCTTTAATTGCTGTAGCAAAAACTAGTGGCAGGGGGAAATTTTGTCTACCTGAGTAACCTATGGATGCTGTAGCTAGCCTGGTCTGTTCTGTCTGTTAGCAGAGTTGGAGAGAATGAATACAAAATAATCTGGACAGATGCGTGAGCATCTTGGTTGATGGAGTTATATGGCATTTACTGTCCACGTGCCCATACTGGGCTTTCTGGCTTTTTCTGTCATCTCCAGGAAGAAAGCAACCTAATTACCTGGCAGTTCTTAGAGACCGTTTACATTAGTAAAGACTGTTGCTGCTGTTGTCTTGACATTGCATTCTTCAGAAATAAAGGAATGCAGCTGGATTAGATAAATTCTTTTTTGTTTGTTCTTAAATGATGGTGGGCAGTACATCCCATTTAGAGGGAGACTTCCTGGGTGGTACAACAGCTGCCTTCCAACGTCAGGCTGTACATAAACAGGCAGGCCTTCAACCCCAACTCAGGGAGCTGCCATTTCATGGCAAAGGAAGAAGCTAGACAGTCTCTGGGCTACTGGTAGGAATGCTCCGAGTAAATAATTTATGCTGTCATTCAAGTTTCTTTGTACAGAGGGGAGAGCAGCTGAAACTCCCCCCTCATGTTGTAAGGAGGTGGTAGAGGTCAGATTGCAGTGTAGAGACACAGTGGTCAGGATGGGCAAAGATGAGCTCTGCACCTGGAAGGCTCTGGACAGCAGGTCTTTGAGCAACATTTATCAATCTCATGGTCTCCTTAGGATTCTAGTGCTTTCCTCTGAAGGACTCTTATCACCCAGTAACATTCAGCTTGTTGTCCTTTCTCTTCATTCGTAGGCTTTGTTTTTCCATTATGTGACCCATTTCTGTCAGGATGAGGGAAAGCTTATAGGAACTTCCCCAGATAACTCTTGGAGCACAGACAGACTTTTCAGGAAACAGTAAAAGGCCTGCAGTCGCCATCCCACGGCATGCCAAAATTTCAGCCCAAGATTCTTGAAGATGTTTTTGTCCCCATACAGCCCTTCAGCGGCCAGAGGAGCTTGTTCTCAGAGAAATTCTCCCCCGGCTTGATGCAGGGCCTGTAGAGCCTATTTATCCTGTTCCATTCCCTTCATCTGGCACACGGTACCTGCAGGAGGGCAGGAATCTGAAAACAGGCTTTGTTATGACAGAGATCTCCAGATCTTGTAGCAGATGTTGCTGGTGAGAAGCAATCTTGTTCCAGCCAAGCCTTCTTCAGCTCCACTGAGGAGATGCATAGAGAATCTCATAAGGCTACAGGCTTTGGCAAGCAATCTCAGCATTTACCAGTGCCAGCTACTCTCTATATTTCTTTTCTGAAGGCTATATGGAGCAAATGATCTCTTCTCTGTCTCTGTGAAACAGCTGTAAATTTCTCTTCCTTTAAAACCCCCACCTATTAAACAACTGTGACAAGAGCCAGCAGTTATCAGATGCAAAATGAACGATGTGTCTCAGATAAGAAGTTGTGTATCTGCCTCTCCCAGTGTCTACTGGACATTTTATATGCAGGTGCCTTCATTTAAAATATTATTGGGAAGTGGAAATCCCTGGTAATTTCTGTAGCAGCCTTTTAGGAAATCTTGTCACTTCTTAAAAACCTATATGCTTCCTGGTTCCTCTCTGTCCCTCCCCAGATCCATCACTGGGAACACTATTCTCTGCATAGACTGCTGCTTCACCCTTTGCTGAGGTCCTCTCTGCTTTGGGCCCAGAAGGTCTAAATAAGCTATTTTCAGTTTACATCAAACCAGTGTTTGTGATAATCCTTTTCCAGTAATTCTCAGGAGCCAAAAAGCCTTTCTTCATTTTGAGAGAGGAAGTTTTGCCTTGCATTTGGACCTAGTGCTGCGTTATTTCTATCTTACTGCCTCAGGTGTTGGTTCCCCGGCGGCTGAGAAAATGTCTTGTTCCTTTTCTTACAGAAGAGACAACTGAGATCTTGGGAGTGATTTGCCTACCACAGATGATGCTTTTGTGGAGCAGTGTGTTTACCCAAACCCTCTAAAAAAAGATTTTCTGATTATGATGATTCTATTCCAAAGAGAAAAAAAATCATATTCCTTTGAAGGAGCAATTACCATGTAAACAATGCAATATTGCAGTAATGCAGCAATAATGTATCATCTGAGTAATTTTTGTACTTGCATTGATTCTTGCACATAATTCTCTGCACGTTACCCATTTACAGTGTTTGTGGTATAGGGTACCGGATGAAAGTCACTTCAGAGTTCAGCAAAGCCGGCGAGGTTTCTGAGAGTGCTCTGCACTCCTGCTGGTTTTTGAATCAGAGAAGAATTGTGCCAGTGTTGAGCTGTTTATAAATCCCCTCCCAACCTACTGATTCACAAAAAGAGATTCTGACCCCACTGCAGATGGCTCTCATGAGGTCATATACACCCACGCAATGCATGGCAAAGATGTCACAGCAGAGAGATCCTCTGGTGTGGTCCCTCACAGCTAAAGGGCACTTCATGTGCATCAGCATCAGAAACTTGTTTTTCCGACTAACTGTAATGGTCTGATTAACTACCAAACTGCAGCCCACATGTAAATTTATGGAGAATGTCGGAACTGCTGCCATTGCAGTCCTCATGCTGTAAAATTGCAGGGCTGAGTGCATTTCACACAGAAAAATTGCCATTTTTATTCTGCTCCTGCCAGGACCCCATTATTTTAAGTGCAAAACATCTTTATTTCATAAAGTTCTTGTTCCTACTTGTTTGGGGGGAGGGGGCATGTTTTAAGGAAAAAAATTGGTTTCAAGATTTTTAGTTAAGCAGCCCACTGAAAGGCTTGTAATTTTGTTTTTACTATTAAAATATCCCCTAATCCACCTTGCTGGCTTTCCGGCATTCTTGTAATATTCAATCAAGCCCTTGTTTAGTGAGAAATGTGACAATGCATTGTTGGCACTTTGCAAACCTACAGCCTTTGGCAATAGTTAATGAGAGGCAGGGTTTTTTTTTTCCCCGTGCAGGACACAATGAAATTTTAGACAGATGAATGCTAAGAGAACCCTATGTACCAAAGGCAATGTTTACTGCATGTAATACATATCATTGTTTGTCTCCCGTAGTGAAAAATACTTGTGTCATGCTGTTAAAATGTACTCCTGACAGAACAGAGCTTGCTATTATAGGGTCCATTGCTTAAAAAAATGATATACTGACAGAAATACAATTTAAGAAAATTTAACACCAAGGGTAGTCGACCATGTAGGCTACTATTAAGGGGCAAAAACTCAAGGCCATGGTTTTATTAAAAAAGGGAGATAGTTTATTTGCTAGTAGTAGGCAAAGTTTATAAAAAAAAAAATAGAAGGGAGCAAAGAGAAAAGAAAAAAATCTAACTTGCATCCCTTGGTCTCTAGTGTGTAAAAAAAAAATTAATAAAAGCAACAGTTCAATAAGATTTTATTGCAGAAACGTTTAAGTGAAACATTTTAGGAATGCCTTGGATTTTTAAACAGTTACTTATGATGTGGAGCGCTGTAACACCACGGTGCATAACAAATCGTTGCTTTCGGATGCAAGGCACGCCCAGTGCTTTTCAGAAAATGAATAGTGAGACCTGGTTAATTTGAATCAGTTTGTGCATTCCTCCATATTTTTCTTTAGTTTTAGAAGCATATTAGCAGTTTACTGATGTGAGCAAATCATATTCGACTGGCTAGCTGGATACGGGTAAATTGTCAAATGCTTGCTTTAAGTTAATGATGGTTAAATTATAACACAGTAATTTTGATCTAGAATTTATTTGCTCCTTCCCGTTTCTTCAATGCAAATTTCTAATTGCAAATTGCTAATTCATGATGTGTTCCAGTCTCCGGGGCACTAACAAACCTTTTATTTTTTATTTTTTTGGCATACTGCAATTAATTACCAAAATCGCAACTTGTTTTCCTTTGGGGAGAACTTTTCACGCAGCAAAAGGTAAAGGGAAATTATTAGGCTTGCGCAGAAAATCCTGGTAGACAAGCAGTTTTCTACTGCTAACGTATGCCACAGAGTGTACAGCCGTGCATGTCTGAGCCCTTATAGCTTGGGAGAACACTCCAGAGCAGTTTTGGTTTCGGTTATAAGTGGGGATGAAGTACATGGACTGTCTTGTAGTATCAGAGCTCGTATCCTGGCTACACAGATGTGATTTTGAGACCAAGCAAATGCCATTAGCACACATTTCAGATTTAACAGGCATCACGGTCTGGAGCTGGCTCCTTATTTGGAGACTTTTTGAAAATACATCTATCTCTTGTGAAGATACAGCCACTTATTTTTACCCTTAAAATAGAAGGTGGTTGGGTCTTTGGGGGGCTGCCCCTTATTCCTGCTCAATGTCACACAGTTTATGTGTTCAAATCAGAACCTTTCCTGGGGATGAGAGGAATGAAAGAGTTTAAATGAAAATTGAATGTTATGTTCATACATGATATATGTAATGCTGAATTGTATGTTAAACCATTTTTTTTTTTTTTAAGTGAACAGTTACTCAGATGCTTCTTACTTTATGTGGAAAAACATGAGGGAAATACTCTGAAATCACCTGAGACAATACTGTCTTTTACATTCACCATGTTTGATCATCAGGTACGAGTAAATCATAACCAATAGATGGTCATAATGGTGCAAGAAGAATATCACTTTTTCACATCATATTAATGAATCATAGAATGGCCTGGGGTGAAAAGGAGCACAATGATCATCTAGTTTAACACCCCTGCTGTGTGCAGAGTCACCAGCCACTAGACCAGGCTGCCCAGAGCCACATCCACCCTGGCCTTGAGTGCCTCTGGGGATGGGAAGTCTAATTTTTTGTTTTGTTTTGTTGTTCCTCACTTATTCTCTCTCCTTCCTGCAATAGCCTCATTTTAGTTTCTAAAAGAGAGTTTTACTGTGCTGGCAGTAAGATTAATGTATTCCTTACAGTGCAAAGAATAGCTGAAGTAATTATCCCAACAACACAGTCATATTCCTGGAGGTTGCCAATAACACTTATTGTCAGTAAGAATTAATTGCAGACCTCCCACTCAAAAGATCCAAGCCTATATGTACCCTTCAAGCTATAGAAGTTCTCCTCTGAAGACTTCTGAATTCCGGTCTCTGAACTTGGAGATGGTTCTACGTATATAATTTAGTAAGTGGTGGCAGTGAATGAACATCACTTGCATTTTTGCAGAATCAAGGCCTAAAGACTTGTTAAACTTTCAAGTTGATAAATTATTATTGAAGCTAAATATTCATCTTACATGAGAATTCAACAGGGTTGGAAAGAGGTGGTGCCAAATTTCAGTTGTAGCACATACTGTAAAGAAATATTTCTGCTGCAAGCAATTTGTTTATTACAAGCATAAGACTCAAATCCAGTTTTCTTTTGCTATTAATACTTTTCCTCTGCTTTCTTTTTACATTTCTCACAGATGAGGGAAACATCAACAAAGCCTATTTTGGTTTTGTAGTCAATTTTATTTTCCCATTCTGAAATCTGCAATGTGTGGGTATTCCATTCTGCGTTGTACTTATTCATTATTTCAATATAATTTTAACTGTAGCTTGTTTTTATTGTTACCGCTATTTATTCCCTCACACATCATACATGTGCGTTGTGAAAACAGTACATTTTCAGAATTTTGGAAAAATAAAAACTCAGAGAGAAAATACACATTATTTGATAACTCATGGTTTCTGTCTCTTTATGAAGAGATTCATTTTTAGTAGTGATCCCTACAGGTGAAGTATCAATTAAAGTATAATCAGAAAATATTCATGTTTTTTGGATAAAGCCTCCAAGGAAAGGAATGTATATAGGATTGTTGATTTGAACGTGCATAATTCTTTTAATTCTAGGAGGTTTTGAGTTCAGTTTACAGTAACATAGAACCCCTTTGTGATCCAGATAAAATACCTGCATTACACTGAATATAAAACACTGTGATGTTCCATTGCATTGGCCTTCTGGTTTTCAAACCCAGTGTTCAGTTTCAGAATAAGCTTGGTCTGGGCTGAAATCATCTTTAAAAGAACATGCGACTTGCTGACAGCCACCTCTTCTGATTTGAGCTGGGAAGGCCGCATGTCTAAGTTAAAATGTCTCATTTCTAAAAGTAGCAGTTAAACTTTCTAGCAGTCTCACATCTGAGCAGCTGTTGAACCACTCTAAATAGGGAAAAGTTGCCAGCGATCATTGGAAAACAGCCCATGCAAGTACTGAGGAAAAAAAAGAGGGGGGGGGGGGGGGGAGAGAAAAAAGATAGTAAATGGATTCATTGTGAAATTGGACATGAACTTGAAACCAGCAGCCAAGTGGAACATGTGAACATGCATTCCTGACATATTTTAACATCTTTAACTTCCAGAGACTGCATAGGTGCTGGGAAGGAGAAAATGCAAATATTGGTTGAGAACCATCATGGATGATAGTTGTAGAAATCTTCCTAAAACTCACGTATGATGAAGCCGCTGATGCATAGCACACAGGACTTACCAACCCAATCAAAAGAATTCTTTATTTTTAATCATGTTCTTGTCTTTTCCCTATTTTTTGCTGATTTTCCCTATTGATTGTCCTGTGCTTTGATATCAAATTCTCAGCAACAGTGCCAGACACGCTACTGAGACCTGTTTGGAGCCCTCCTGGTGCCTTCACAGTTTAGGTAGCAAATTATGGTGGAGGCTTAAGTGGCGTTGGAGCTGCAAAAACCTGTATGACTGGTTCAGTAATGCCAGACAAGTTACTGTAGAAGAACCATGGTTACAATAACAATAACCAAACTGGTGGAAAATTATGATCTGTTGTGAAGTTCAAAAAAAATTTTAACTATTTTAGATGTACTTTTGTTTTCTCCTCCTCAGCCAGCTTCTTTCCTACTGCATAGAATACACACGTGCAAACGAGAAAGAGGATTATGACTATTGTTCATTTGGCGCCAGTCTTACAAATCTTCCTAGTACAAGTGAACCTACTGGGCTCAATAAGAGTATTTGCTTGATTAAAAATTTATACAACTTATTGGAGAAATGCTTATGATGTAGTGATACGGTATAGCAATACAAAGGTTTTTTTCCCTGATAAAACAGGGAACTCTTACTGTGAACTTGTTTTATATACTAGACAGTACTTGTGCAGAGGTGGTATTCCCAAGTCCGTGATGTGTTTCCATGAGTGCTGTAATTGTGGCTCCCTGGGAAACTGTGCCACCAACTCTCATCGGTGCACAAGCCCCGTACAGCACTTCTGAGTGGCTACTCCTGTCACAGCTTAAAAAAGAAAGGACTCACAAAATGACTTGTGTCTATTTATTTAGCGCTCTAAGTGATCAGTTAGAGGATTATTGCCGTGCCTCATTCCGTTCTGGAAGATGCCTTTCCTACTCCTCCTAATCCCTTCTGAAAGAATTAGCACGTTCAGGGGTAGAGGTCAGGCACAAAGAGCCAAAATTTTGCCTAATTTTAGCTGCTTTACTGTCTCATGAAACATAGTGATGTTGCCAGTGCTGTGATAGGAAAAAAAAAGAAACACCTTAGGTGGAAAGCAGTGTTTTTATCCCTGCTATTCGCTTCAGTGGGTGTTAGATCACCTTCTGTAAGAGCAATAAGTATGCCGATCATATTTGCGACTTGATCTCCTTCTTTCCCTTTTCTTTTTTCAGTCCTCTTAGTAGATGATGAATTTGACAGGTAACTTAAATGTGTTCCAATTCTTTTTCTGCTTACAGTTAGTTGATTAAATATGAGAAATTGCGAAATGTTGAATGGAATTATTTGTTTAGTAAATAATTATGCATAAATATATATATATATTCAAATCAAGAGAATCTGATAGTGATATCTGTAGGTTTCCGTGCATAATCTTAGTTCTTGATAGAAAAAAAATTCATTGTAAGGATACTATCCAATATTTAATTAAGAATGGCTGTTTTCAACCAGTGTCTGTGCCAGAAAGCATTTTAGTTGAGCTGTCTGGAAGCATTCAGTGATTGTGAAATGGCTATTTACACCATTATAGCAAATTCAGCTGCAAATGTGAATTTCTATCCTGCACTTTCTGAAGTATTCACTAATTCTTGAATTCCAAGTCTGCTCATAGATGTCATGATTATGTAAATAAAAATATTGTGTGGTCTCATATGAAACACTTTCTTTGTTCAACAACCATTTCCAATCAAAAGCTGAAAAGAAGCATCTGTGTTTTTTTTGAAATAAAAGAAAATACAGAAGACTATGGAACTACAGAGCAGTGATCTGCAGGAAATATCTATAACTACAGCGTGCAACATATTAATAATCCAGACTGTCTTTTTTTTTTTTTAATCTTCCTTCATTTTGTAATTTCTGAATTGAGATTTCTTACACATTTACCTCACACTTTACTTGTTTTAAGAGTAGGGGGATTCTGGAGGCCTATGGGAACAATCTAAATAAAAATAATAAAATAATAATAAAAAGATGCTTGCTAAGTAAAAGCTGGTTAGCAAGCATGTTTCTTCATAGGGAAAAAGCACATTTCTCTGGTTTCAGACGTCAGTTAAATTTTTGCAGTTTTTTGTGTTGTTTTTTTTCCAGGCAGTCTCTTACAGTGCTGTAACACATCGTCTGATCCAGGAAATCAATGTGGGTATGATTCATCCCTCTGAAGTCTGCAATCTTTTCTTTATAAAACTAAGGAATATTCAACACTGAAAACTTGCACATCTAGGAGTATTGACATACAATATTGGCAAAATACTCCTAATAGGAATATACTGTATCAGTATAGTAAAACAGTTTCCCATGAATGGAAAATCCATGTTTGTACAAACAAGGGTTGTAAAAGTATTAGTCTCTTGCCTTTTTGGTTAGCTCAGTCAGTCAGAAATAGTACCTCTTACTCATATGGGTTTTCTTGTAGATATGTGGGATATATGTTACAGGATTTGTGGCTGTTATCTATATGAGTAATCCCTCAATAATTTCAGGTCAGTTTAATACTATTAAATGAATAATGGAAAATCCCTTAATGGAACTTTGGGGCTGTGTCATGGTCTTTGCTTGCATGGGGCAGCAGGTGACCAAATCCCTGGTGGTTGCATACTGAGTGTGTCTGTGTCCAGCCTGTGAGTAGACTACCAGGTCTGGTAGGGTAGACTGGATTTGTGCACGCTGCTGCCACAGCAATTATTTGCACAGCTTGCCGCCTGTCCAGTCTTGCAGAACTGGCCTTGGGTGTACTTTGTATCTTCTGTTCTGTAGCTGATTGTGCTGAAATGTCTCCCTGCCCTCTGATTAATACTTCTCCAGCTTCAATTAAAATGTAGCATGAAGGGCTTTGGCCTTATTATTTTCCCCTTTACGTGCATGTCTGTAAGGAGGATAATTTTCGGGTTTCTTTAATCAAAATCAATTCAAGTCATCCTCTCATACTAAAATGAACCACATCAAACTGAAGAGCCTGGGGCTAGATTCCCCAAGAATTTGGACATAGGAAACCTCTGAGAATTGTGGCTGTTTTTCAGAATCCTGCATAATGCCCCAAAATCATAAACGTCAATGCATAGAAAAAGTTTTATTCAAGAGATGAGGGATAACCAACTCTGTGAGGGGGAAAGCACTGCTACAGCTCAGACAACCCTTGTTGATTGCATACCACTTGGGTCTTTGTGTACACTGGGTCTGGTAGGGTAGATAGTTACAACAGTAATTACAAATGACAGTATTCCTGGTAACCATTAATACTGTCTTCACAAATAAGCTTTTTCGGGGCTGCATTCTAAGGGGTCCTGTCCTCATCCCCTCCCTAACAGTCAGCTGTAGCTGCCTACAGAGAGGGATGGACTCCTCCATTTCTTCACTTACTATTGCATGGTCCTTAGCACGAGCTTTAAACTCTCCTCCTAAACTACCAAGAAACAAGCTACAGGGATAGTAGCAGAGTTTCCTGTTGTCTTTCTGCAGGTAGCAGATGTCTGGATTTAAGAGAAAACACTATCGAACTCTACAGGTGGAGGAAAAAGCAAAATAGATCATGTGTCAATGGAAAATACCTTGAAGTTGCATGGTACCCATACCAAATATTCCTTTAAATCATCAGTAATTGTAGTGACTAACTGACTGGAAGCATTAGAAGCCCCTCCCTACGGTTAGCTAGAAGTTTAATTTCTGAAATGTAATTGGAGTTAGAAGAAAAATGAACTCTAGTCAAAGATGAGACCTGAAACCTGGGAGGAATGATGAGTTGGATCAGGATCTACGCAAGAATTTAATTTATCAAGTGAGCGTGAGCAAGGCTATACAGCAAGGATTGGGCATGATGGAAAAAGAAAGGCCTGAGGTAGTTGAGAAAGGTAACAATAAGAGAAATGGCAGTAAGAATGACATGAAATGAATAAAACAAGGTAAAGGTAGAAGTGGAGGAAGATGAAGAGATGAACACCTTCAGGAGTTCATCTGAAGGAGAAATAAAAGATCTGCACTTGTAGGTTAGCATTTTGTCTAACAGCGTATTGGTAGAAACAAGATGGAAAAAACTGAGGAGGATGTATTTCATTTTTACTATTTCTTATTTATCTGGTTACTTTGTTTTGGATGTGTAGTTTACAGTATTAGAGCAAGGATACAGAAGATGTGATCCTCTCCTTACCTGAGCTTCAATGTAATTGCCAGTGGTATATGGAGCAATAGTTAGCTTTTGTTTGGTTTGACTGCGCCTATACTCTTCTCTGCAGCAAAACAAAGAGCTCCAAGTGCAGGGTCCTGCACCCAAGTCAGGGCAATCTCAAGCTCAAATACAGGCTGGGCAGAGAAAAGCTTGAGAGCAGCCTTGAGGAGAAGGATTTGGGGATGTTAGTTGACAGAAGACTAAACATAAGCCAGCAGTGTGTGCTTGCAGTCTGGAAGGGCAACCATATCCTGGGTTACATCAAGAGAAGCATGGCCATCAGGTCAAGGGAGGTGATTCTACCCCTCTACTTTGCCCTCGTGAGGTTCCACCTAAAGTACTGCGTCCATTTCTGGGCCCACCCAACACAAGAAGGACATCAAGCTGTTGGATTGGGTCCAGCACCTCACTTTCAGGTACCAGCTGAGAGAGTTGGGGCTCTGCAGCCTGAAGAAGAGAAGGCTCTAGGGGGACATTATAGAAGCCTTCCAGTACCTGAAGGGGGCCTACAGGAAAGATGGGGAGGGACCTTTTATGTAGTGACAGAACTAAGGGAAATGTTTTTAAACTGGAAGAAGGTAGATATAGATTAAATATTAGGAAGAAATTCTTTACTGTGAGGGTGGTGAGACACTGGAACAGGTTACTCGGGGCTGTGGATGTCCCCTCCCTGGAAGCATCCAAGGCCAGGCTGGATGGGGCTTTGAGCAACCCTGGTCTAGAGGGAGATGTCCCTGCCTGTAGCAGCAGGTTGCAACTAGGTGATCTTAAATGTCCCTTCCAACCCAAACCATTCCTTGATTCTATGAAAAGGGACAGGAAAATAGAGGATACTGCCACTTCTCTCAGTCTGAGGCTATGAATGTGAGTGAGAGTATCTGTCAAATGTTTTTCAGATAATTTTTGGAGCAATAGCAGCAGGTAGAGGCACCAGGACAGGGCTGATTGGGTTCTGCTGCAGCAGAGGGTGCTTCCCTGAGGACAGGAAGATGCACTCACAAACTCCAAATGACCTCACTTCTGAAGGAAGGGAATGAAATTGCCTACAACCAGTCATGACTCTCCTCCCAAGGGTGTCCTCTCCCATGTTGTGCACTTCTTTGTTTATGTTTGAGCAGCACTTTAGTTTTAAAAAATGAAGTCCCTGCTGTTAGCATGGCAGAATACTTCCTTTCAGAAACCCACACAGAGATGAGTGCGCTAGTCACGTATATGTGGTACAACAGGAAAGCAAAGAGGCTGCTGTGCATTAAATACAGGGCTATGCAGTGCCACCTCTTCCCTCTCTCTCAGGCTGTTGTAGTAGCATACATCTTTTGACTTCATCAGTCACTCATTACCTTGCCTCACCCCTTAAAATATCACATAAATAGTCCAGAGGAGGATAAATTTACCTGCTGCCATGCCTAGGTGGAATGGGATAGCTTCATTCATACTTTCCTGCACTTTTATCGCTCCCCATCACTTAAGCCTGTCTGTGCTTGCAGCGGTGCCTGCCATGCTGTCTGCTGCTGACCGCTACAGCAGGAAGGGAAGGGATAAGCCGCAATATCAACTCATCTTCAGGGGCTTGAAGCTGTAACTGCGGTAGAAACCAGACCAAATTCCTATTTCCCCTTCTCTAGAATGATACCTGGGAACACTGTGTTTGCCGTACTCTTTTGATCTGACATATCTGGTATCCAGCAGTGGGGGACACAGTCTTTCTGCTGTTTCCAAGGGACAGCAGTAAGACAGAGCAAGCCAACTTTTGCCAAGCTTTTCAGGATTTGCCAGAGTTGGGGATATTGCAAGTAGGAAAGGATTTCATCCTGATCAATGTCGTTATCTGTTGTCCTAAGAGAGATGTAATTTGATGATTCTCGTTTACGTAAAAATGTGATTCACGTGTAATACAATGTGTACTGTATTCCTGACCTACAGCTAGTTGCCATTTCTCACAGGGTAATTTTTGTTGGTACTTCCGAGATTTTTTTCCCTACTTCTCTCTCTTCATAGTCCTATTGAAAAAAAAAAAAAGAAAAAAAAAAGCCAGATTGCAGCCTTGGTAAAGCCATAGTGAGGTGTTTTTCACACAAGATTTCCTAAATTAAAGAGAAGAAAAGGGTTTTATTTAGAGATGTGGCGAGTATGGACTATTTTTTTTTCCAGAAAAAAAAAGCTATATCTCAGTTTTTTATTGAAATTTCGAGGTAAATATGGAAATATTCTCCATATAATGCCTTGCAGTCTCTCTCCAATTGTTTTTTCCTCTAAATCATATTGTAGTACTACACCCTGACTTCCTGTCCTTGCTTTTTTAGGTCTAAATAAGCAGTATATGAAAATATGTAAAGCCTGAATTTGAAGCTCTTACTATAGAGCATGCTTTTGTATCACCATGTAACAATAGATGCTGTTTGCAAAAGAAATTACTTCTGCTTTTAAAAGTACTCTGAGAATGTGACAGTGACCATCTCCACTGAATTTCAGCGCCTGGCTGCCTCACGTCCTAATGTATTTCTTCCTCAGCTTAAAATTTACCTCAGAACAGTTCAGGAGGCCCTCTGTTCTACATAAATAACAGGCAAATTGACAAGGCAACCTTGACCACGTCATGGCTGTGTCTCCTGATGGTACACGAAAATAAGAGCTGACCCCTTTTAAAGTTGAGGCAAGCTGAGGACTGCGGGGCAGGAACTGCTGGGTGTTAATCCTAGCTGGGATTAAATCCCAGCCTCTCTCTGTCACCTTGATCAAACTGCTGATGAGGGGGATTTGCAGAGGAATAAGAGACAGTTAGGCATCCACCTGTGATTGAAAAGCCTGGCAGTTCAGTGGTTTATGGTCCTGTGTGCTCCGAGTCCCCTGCCTCAGTTTCTCCAGCTGCCTTCCCTCTCTGACGGGGCTCCTGAGAGCCTGTGGGAGTTGGAGGCCCTCCCAGAGCTTCATGTCATGGTGGCAGCCTGCATCCTCCAGATAATCTGTCTTCCAGGGCAGCTTTCTGCCCAACCAGAACAAAGAATTCATTCTCCTAATCACTTCCCTCACATGGAAAGGGCCTTTCTAGTTTTTTGGAGGGGAGGTGAAAGTAGGCCCTGTAACTGGAGCTGGTAGCGCGTGGTTTTGGCACCTGAGCACATTGACTGTGCCTAGGAAGCTGCGACGCAGCAATTAGCCGGCGCGGGCAGCACTCTTCAGGGGCAGAGGCTCCCCTCCTGTAATACATCCCTTTCTTAATGCGACTTGATGTAGATAGAGTGGGGGCCTATCAGGTGTGAAAAGCCCTGCTGCTCCTGGCTTGGAGTGGCCTCCAGACAGTGATTTGGCGACGTCAATCCAGTCATGCTTGATTTCGGCACTTAACGCGGTAAAGCAGGATCCCTCTACCCCCGATCAACTTCTCAATTAGCGAGCTGCCTCGTGTAACGGCCTTGTTTCACAATCCCTGCGGGCCGCTTCAGGGGTCATTAGGGTGAGAAAACTCCAGCGCTGGCTCCGGCTCCAGCAAGCGCAAGGGGAGCCGAGAGATTTCCTAAATACATATAACCCTTTTTCAAGTTGTTTGCTTTCATGGGATTGATTCTTGGCACATTAAGGAGCTTAAGGCGTCAGTATCTTCTTTAAACTGCCCACCTTATCGCCTTTACAGCTGACAGTTTCCTGACAGCCAGAGTGTAAGCAGAGATAACTAGTAGGTTAGTACACATATATATTATATACGAATATTATATACGCTGCTCGGTATTTTCTGCTGAAGAAGGTGACGGGAAGCTTTGCGTTTGTAGTCTGCAGTTCTGGTTAAAGAGCAGCTCTGTAAGCAGCGCCGTAATTGTAACGACACGTCTGGAGGGCTGCGCGGAGGGTGCCGATACCCAGCTGTAGTCAGGGCACGAGAATAAATAGGCAAATTTATGTCCTGGTCTCCCAAATTTCTTTCCTTTCTTTATTAGGGAGCAAACTATTGTTACATTAAATATTCAAACTACACAAAATCTCAAGGGCTTTCCTTTCCCACAATGTGTTACCAGTATTCATGCATATGAAGAACAGTAACCCATATACAAACGGCACCTTTTTTAATGAGCAATATATGTCAACATGACACCTTCTTATGAAATGCAGCTTTTTAGGTTCTGCCTTTGTGGATGTAATAATTGAGATGTTTCTAATATATGCAGTTACATTACCTGCTTATTGTTTGAGATTTTGTTCGTCTCCTAACTTTATACTGTTTGTACTGCTTTTAGCATTTGCCTCAATTCATGCTCAGTTTTATTTAATTAGAAATATAATTTTCTGCTACATTAATTATAAATTTGAGTGAGACATTGGTGCAGAATTTCGTCAAGCGTTCTTTTCAGAAGAGAAACAAAAATAGTAGGGAGCGTGGAAGAAGCTGTAATACCAGATCCAGGTGTAAATATCGATACCTTAAAGCCTGAACAATTTAATAAATACATGGGAGAAAAAAAAAAAAAAAAAGTATATTATTTGCAATTATTTGGTCGGTATATTTTATTCCAGTGGATCATTCAACTTATTTGTAGTGCAATATTAACTGAAACAACTGGGTTAATGCCAGAAAATCGTAGTGGATATTTATATCAGAATGTGACATGTTTTGAAAGCACACTTCTAGAACCAACCCTAAATCTGCTGAAATCTGAGTTTTGAAAATGATATTATTTTAAAATAATGATTTTAGTGTTTGTATTTTGCTCAAAATATTTTTCCCAAAGCTGTAATATTTTTGCAATTGTGTTGATGATATATAGATAGCAGCAATGCATATGCGTGCGGTATATGATGTGTATCGTGTATGTGCTTCTTCAAAGTACTGTGATGCTTTGATTTGTAACTGTTTAAGGTTTTACTTAAAATTCTGAACACTGAGCAGAGCGTAGCCATTTCAATGGAATACTTCAAATAGTAAGTCCTAAAGGTGACACAACAAAGGAAATACCTTGGATACTGCAGCTTTTATTTATAAAAGAAATGTTCACATAGTCCAACGAAGGAAAACTTCACCTGTTTCCATTTCTATAGGAAGAGCAGTTCTATTAAACCATCGCTTTGTTGCATGATTTTGCAAGCACATCATATGCTTTACATGAACAGAATGAACTATTTGCATGCCATCTAATGGATTGACGCACATCCTTTTTCCTAATTTCTAAGCATCTTGCTTATTGCAAACACTGAAAAAGAAGCTTCTCACTCACCATGCAGCCCTCATCTTACAGTGGTTTTCAGAATGGAGTAATTCCAACTGTGGGAAAAGAAATTATTCTGTTGTAAAGCGGTGAAAATACAACTTTGTCCCTTACTCTTCTCTCCTGTGCAACTGTTTTGGTATTTTTATTTTACACAGATGCACATCTAGTTTAGCTCTGCAAGCAGTTTTCCAGAAAGCAGATGTCTTGTAGTCTGAGTACCAAGACTATTATTCTTGGGCTTTGAGGTTTTGAGGTTTCTGGGCTGGAGATCAGTACTTTACAAAGAGCAATTCTTTCTGCTGATGTCAGTGAGTAGCTGCTGCAAGTACGTATTTTTCATCATAGTTATCATTCAGGGCTCTTAAGGGACTTTTGCACACCAAGATTCTTGTTGTCCTTTTAATGTAAAGTAAAGATGGGAAAATTGAGGTGCAAAGAGAGGATATTTGAGCAAGGCCACTTAGAAAGGTAGTGCAGGGATTGGGCATGGAGACTTCCTTTCCCCAGTCTAAACATTGACTCACATTCCCTACCGACTTTCATCATTAACCTGTTAACGTAAAAAAATGATTCTGCTTCAGCATTTCTAATGGCCCCTCTCACAACTGCAGGGCACTGCACACCTTTTCCGCTTGACAGAGCCAGGCTGGCACTAAGGTCAGAACTCTGCCTAACTACAGCAATATACTTGCTTGGAAAGAATTGCTGGTATGGAGCTCATGTTGCCACATTAGCATCCTCTGTCTGCTTTATGGATGTTTTTTTTTATGGCTCACATTACAGCTCATTCTCTGCCAAAATGTCTAGGGTGATTCCCATGAGGTTTTGAGGTTTCTGGGCTTGGGGGTCACCACCTTATAAAGAGCAATTCTTTCTGCATGTTTTCTGTGTCCCTGGATGCATATCTCCTGGCCAAACAAGATGTAGAAACACGATGAGAACCTTGTGGCTGCACTTCCTACCTAAGCACATCTTTGCCTACAGCATCATGGCATGAAAGAGCTTGCTAATGATTCTTAAATGTTCATTACTGTAGTTCTCCTCTCAGAATATACTTCTCACCTTGAATGACCCATGTGCTGAATTTTAACTAAGGGAATCCATGATAGTAAGTCTGTCATGATGCTGCCTTTTTTTTTTTCCTCTCTAACTCTTAAAAGCCTTTTATTAGAAGACTGCTTAAGGCATTCTTCAATTAGCATGTGCTGTATTGTGGCTGGAACAGCTGTTTACCATTTAATAAAGCATGGCATAATTTATTTTCAGAGTCTAGCAACCGTCTTTGCTATTACACCAGGGGAGAAACACAGTGACTGCATTGTTCACTTCACTGATGAAAGAACTATAGACTTTATTATATGACTTCATAGAACTATTAACTTACCCCCCACTTCTATTTCAGCGTGTATTTACCTGACAGTCTGCACATTGATTTCTTACCCAGAGGTTCTGTGTTCTCAGTCACCTCTGGGGCAAAATGAAAAATGTCTAGGTTTGTCCCTCACATTAGGCAGCTAATTATATATTTGTACCTTAATATCCTTCCCTCCCCTCTCCTTCAGGGGCTAGGTCTGTAAGCACCACTTAGACCTTTTCTCCTTAGTCACTGGAGAAATAATGGTGTTGTTGGGAAATGATAGGAGCTTGGCCACTGCTCATCAGGGTGCTTTTTCATTCAGTTCCTTTTCTTCCCAGATCTCTCCTTCAGCATTTGTTCTAAAGTATGCTTCCCCCCCCCCCCCCCCCCCCCCCGCCCCATTTAGCTCTGTATATGGGAGATGAATCTGAAATGCATCTTGAAAGCATCTCTTGAGTTCTGCTTCCTCAGCAGCAACATGGAACTATATGCAGTTGTAGGCAAGTCAAAATTCCCCATGTCCATGTTGCAGTGGTTTGCTCCTGGAAGGGACTGCAGGTCACCTGCATCTCCTAATGCCTCCAGTTTCATGGCCTTACCATGAAGACAGATGCTGGCTGCATGAGCAGTATCCATGTGGCAAGTGAACGTGGTCCTGTAGGCACCATAGCTGAGGTAATCCCTGCAGGTCCCCCACTTCCAGCCTGTCCTTGTCCATCTTGTTGAGTTGGCACTGAGCCATCCTCAGGGTCATTTGTTCAGGTATGAAGGAGGGAGAGCATGTGGCAAAATGAGTCCACTGGTGCTTTCTTACAGCCAAAAGGTATAGGCACAGCACGGGACAACATCCATGTCATACAGTATGTGGCATATGGCCTCAGACAAGCCTCCAAATCCAGGAAATGTGCAGAAACATCTAAGTGGCAATGTAAGTGGCAAGTTAGCTGGGATATTGACTAATTAGTACTGGTGAAGCACCACGCAGACGTGGTTGCAGCACTTTTCTGGCCCTGAACCACACAACTGTTTGGTGCCAGTTAGACTTAGGATAGGAACCATTTGGGGATATTGTATTCTTCTTATTATTTGAGATGGGGCATTAAATTTGTTTTTAAGTTGCTTAAGTCTGACAATGAAAATATGTCAGCCAAGTATCTGCAAATTTTTAGATTCAGCCTGTGCGTGCGGGTGGATTTATATGCATGATTTAAAGTAAAGCGTGTGTAGAAAGATGAAGTTTATATGGTTGCTTTGTAGAAATGGATGTAATATTGATGTTGACTTACTGGTAGAAGTTTAAGGATGTCACGATGCATGAGTGGTGGTGCAAAGCAGAGCCCTGAGTGCATTGGGAGGTCATTTTTAACTTGAATTTATTTCCACAATATCAGGCATAGATCATTGTGCACTGCACACAATCATCCTTGCTTTTCATCTGAGTCAGTGAGAGTGGCTAAAGAAAATTTAAAATGAAACAAAATTGTAACTTTATTAAAAACAAACAGTAAATTAGGCCAGAATACTTCTCAAAATTGCATTTTAGCTTTAGATTGAAAATCTGATGATCTGGCTGCGTGACTGAAGGGACAAGGAAGCAGACTGTGACATAAACGATATGGCCATATTTGCAGCTAAGATGGACAAGGGCTTTTTAAAGTTCTGTGATTTAGGCTTTGGAGTTAACACTCCGTTGACCAAACAACAAAATGCCCACCTTTGATAGCTTTCTCAAACTATTGCTTATAGAGAAGTGGCATTACATCAGTTATGGTTGGTCATGCTTCAGATTTTTTGAGCCAAAATTAAGGCTTGCTTGAAATGAAAGCTTAAATTTTTTCACAGAATGCAGATAACCTAATTAGGGAAGGATATAGAAATAAATCTATATTTTGTTTTCAATATCTGGTTTTGAGGTGTTTGAAAATGAAATTCATCCATGTTAGCTTTACATAAAGAATTCTTTCACACAGCCTGCACGGAAAAAAAAAATGCTTGGTTTCAAGAACTTCAACAGGCGCAGGCCAGGGTTTGGCAAATGGCTTCTTCTACACAGATGGAGCAGACTGGAAGCCTGTGCTAAGAGGAATGTCTCAGCTACGTTAAATTAAGATCCACGGTGACGAGGACAGTACATAAAACTTGGGTGCAAGAAGACAGTTTTGTGTTTTTTTTTAATTATTGTAGAGAACACAATTGTTTTCCTCTTTATAGGATGGATGATAAACAGCAGCTTCACATTAGAAAGGTTTGCACTTCCAGTTTTGAGTATTATGCTGCAGATAGACAAGTACAATACGTTTAACACAGTGTAACCAAGGCCGTGTGGGATTGCTCACATTAGCTAAACATGAAAGCAGAATACTTTAAGACACAATTCTGTGAGGCTACAGTCATGCCCTACTGTGGCATCTCCATCTCCCCACAATCCAACTACCAACCAACGCAAATTTTGAGAAGCAGGGGCTCTAGTGAGGTACCCCAACTCGCCCTCAGCGAAGGGGAGCTGTATTTTCAGGTGGCACGTGCTGGGGATCTTTGCAAACAGACAGTGTTATGAATGTCAGCATACTTCCAATGTCAAGTTAATTCTGCAATGCGCGAGTTTGCTTTTGAAATAAAACAAAAGGTACCTAGGTGGAAAAAGCTTCTCTGTCTAATTTGGCATAGCAGCCCTCTTTTCACAGCATTACCAAACAAGGCAAACACTGAATCAGCCTTTGATTTTAGTATATGTTTAAGCACACTTCAGCAATTGTATATGAATGCCTTCCTTTATACACTTATACTAGGTTGACCATTTTGACATTTTTTTCTGCTTTTTCTTTTTTCTTTTTTTTTTCTTTTTTTTTTTCTCCAGTATATAACATCAAGGACAAGGTTTTTAGATAATTTGGATAGGCATCTAAATAAGGACTGTGTTATCTAACTGCTCCCACATTATAACACTTGCGATCTTACATTTTCTAAAATAATTTGGCACCCAGAATGCTGAGCTCTATGAAAATCTGGCCACTGTTCCTGCAGCTGAGGAGTGCTGGAAATCTAGCTGAAGGCTCCTTGCTCAGATCTAGTGGGCGTCCTGGCTTGCAACTTTGTAGAGTTTCCCTCTTTTGACACCCCAATTTTGTCAAGAATTGAATTGAAATGGTAGGGATGTTAAGAAGGATATATAAGCAGTTATGAGGATACAGGTGAGAATGGAAAATTGTTTCAAAAGTGGTCATTTTCTCCAGTGTCCCCTTTTTCCTGCCTTTTGAAGGAGTCTCCAGCTTCCTGCCTGCTGTTAATTAGTGGAACAGAGTTAACTCAAGCAAAGTCACCTGAAGTCTTTTACTGGCTGTTTGGGGAGCCAGGAGGTCTATGAATCAGCAGGCTGGATAGGAGCTCTGTTCTCTCATTCCATCTGCTCTTGCCTGGTTTAACTGTAGTAGGCAAAGTGGGGCTCTGTCTCCATTCCTGTTGGCTGGAAGCACGTTTCATTTTCAGCGAGCTTTTAGAAAGTTTTTCCAGAAAAAACTGAGGATGGGTGGGAGTGAAATAAGTTTGCCAGGCATTCATAAAAATGCGTGTGGGACAGATTTACCTGCTTGCCTTTCTCTGCAGTTTGACAGGGAGGATTTTCAAAAATATCTTGTGGGAAGTAAGAGAATAAAGTCTATTTAAAGCCAGTAGTAGTTGTGTCCCTACGTCACTTAGTTAAAAAAAAATCTCCACCTAATAATCTAAATAATACTCAGCATGTAGATATTACAAATTCTCTTAATCTGTGCTTTTCAGTATGCTTTGTAATCTAGATACTTAGATAGTTTTCGTTTTCTCTCTCACACTCATTAACTTTTAGGTTCTTTTATGTGGTTTTATGCTTCTCCAAATAGAATCTTACGCTGTCTGAAATTTTTGCTAAGGGCCAAATTCCTTCTTTCAGTACAGGCATCTTGAATTGAAATCCTGAATAATACACATACATACTGATTGTCTATTTCACTACATGTCTGATTACATTTAAAACAGTGTGTGTATTATTTTGATTCCTCCCTGCACTGTGAAGAACAGAGATTGAAAGTATCATTTCAGTTTTTATAGAAATTTTATCTAGCAGGGATATTTCAATGTGAAGATTAGGTCTCACCTCCTTGTAGGGAATAAATTGAGACCAGAATTAAGTGAGTTTCCAGGTCACCCAATCAGTTAGCAACAAAGGCAGGCTTAGAACTCAGTTACGATACATATTTTTCCCTAATGAACTTAGTTAACCTGGTAGTGGGAATGAGAAGAAAAATAATTTGAAGCTATGTGAAACTATCCATAATTACTGTGCCATGGGATAAATTCCATTTAATGTTGGCTATGTCATTCCTGAATCTCAAGATATTTTTTCTCTTTCATTTTCCATTGTGCAAACAGATGACTTTTACTCCTACTGCAAACTGGCTATCCTGGCTACATGGCATTTCTAAACTAATACGAGAACCAGGTCCCCCTTTCATGGTTGGTGCCCCACACAAAGTCTGTAGAAGTGGATGGAAATTGGTGTAAAATTGGTAGAATTGGTAGAAATCAAATACCTCATAGATACAGCGTGGTTTAATCAGTTTCTCTGCACTTTGCTGTCTACTCTTCCTTTTCTCTCTGTTCTTTTCCCTCCTAGCTTTTTCCTTTTTCTCATCTATCAGTACTTAACCTTCAGGTTTCTGTTTAGTAAACCTACCAAAGCAGAATCAATAGCATGGTGCTTAATCACACTTTTTGCTGCTCAAGCTGTCAGGTTTGGGTTTGTTTGTGGAAGAGCTCTTGCATGTCTTTCATTTTTTAGCTCTGTTTAGGATGTTCTATACCACTCAAATACATGAAGAGTCAACACGTTTGCTGTTGCTGATTGTTCTTATCTCATCGTGGTGTATGTACAGAATAAAGTTGCAGAGGTTGGTTCAGAATATGAGGAGAAAAGATAAATCCTTGCACTTCTACATTTTTAGCTCTTTTTATTGCTTCATGAAGTCAGTGAGAATCAGTGTTCTAATCTGCTGAGGTAACCAGGTCACATTCTAACTACCTGTAAGTAGATGTGAAAGGAGTGAGTTTAAGCATTCTCTGACCCTAGAAAATACAGTAAATAAAACTCAGAATGATACCTGGCAGCTGTGAGTACTGAGCAGAAATGAAATCCTTGACATTCTTTTGGTAAAACAGAGACTGTAAGAGCAAGAGACTGTAGCTCAGTGCATCATCTCCAGCTAAGACCCTGTCGAGAATCCATTTGTTCCTTCCAGAAGTAAAACCCCTATGTTTTAGAAACTGGCTCGTGTAACAAGTTTGAAAAGTGGAGGAAAACAAAGCAGTGTATGAAAAGTGCACGTATGCCAGTGCAAAGGAGTACAAGAAGGTGGCTCCTGGCTGATCTCTTGCTCCTTGGACAAAACTGAGGAGAAAGTCTAACAAATGCATCGTTTTGCAGTAAATTAGATCAGATTTCCGCATCTCCGCACTCAGTCTGTGAGCTGACAGTTCAGTAAAATGTTCCCTTGTAAGGTTCGCCCTCTTAGGAAAAGGGGCAATAATTCATCATTAGAATTTCAGAGTCCAGGTGTAGATGAAAACTGATGGAGCCTCCAGCGAGGCAGGGAAAGTGCACAGAAGAAGAAAATTTTATCTGAAGCCTAATTCCCTGGTTACAGCAGAGAATAATTAAGATAATATTGCTTCAAGAGTTCTTTAATGATTAAAAATCACATATGCAGAATCCATAAATTGGAGGGCAACAAATTGGAAGGCTACAGCGTCAGGGCTCTGTTTCGCACGCGTCGTAGCGGGAAGTACAGCGGTGGCACAACAGCAGCCCGGGCAGCCACAGGAGACCAGGCCCATTCCAAGGACTTTGTTTAGATGCAACAAATCATTTGTCTGTTATTAACCCAGAGCTTGTAATTATGCAGATTGCCATAGATTTTCCTGGGCCTGGAAGTGAGATTGAGGGTTGTTCACACTATAGCAGGCAGCTCAGGGCTGGCCATGCATTACTGAACTTGCCACATTTATCATGTTGACTGATGGCAGCAGAAGCAGGTCTCAGGTCCCAGTGGTTAATGTAGTGGGTAATTAACTGTCATTTGCCTAGTAATAGGCTGATGATCAATGGTTTGTGTGGAAACAAATTCTAATCAGGTAGCTGATAAATGCTCAGGGAGCGAGAGCAATTGAAATTGGGGGAAACTATGTCCAGAATTTCAAAATGGCATTGTGGGTTTTTTATTATTATTATTAATGGGAGAAAACTATGTTCTTCATATAAACAGCTTTATCCAAAATTAACAATAGCTAATATAAATCTCACATGTTTGTTTTGCATGTGGTGGGGAAGAACTAACAGCAAGGAAGGCCTCTTTTCCTTTATGTAATTGAAAAATTTTAATATAGTTGGTGCTTGGCTGAAGCAGCTCCTGTGGTGGTCTCTGATTTGAGAAAGGGGGAAAACTGCATTCAGTGGGCTGCAGGACAATAAATCTCTGTTTTTCACGATGGTGAATGACATCCCCTGTTGTTTCACTGATCTGCAGTTCTAACCATGATGGGTTCCCCAACTTCCACCTGAACGTATAGAACATGACTGTAGGAGATAGATAGATACACCTGCAACTAGGATGCTCTCCAGTCAAGTGTTTGGGCTGCATCTCAAGCATTGTTTTCGCACCTCAGCTTCCTGGCCCCTCTGTGCTGAACTGGAAGTCACTGAAACTTTCCTCATACCTGAGCTCAAGTGTTGCTGTTGTGGAGCACTTTTTGCAACTTGGTGTGCTTTCCTCATACAAATAAACTTGCACTGTCTTTATAGACATGTAGGAAACAGAGCTGGGCCTTTCATCAGCGGGTTTGGTCTTTCCTGGTGCAAAGCCAGACACAGCTGTGCCCTTCAGATGAAGAATGAAAGGCTGCATGGGTCTTAGGCAGCCTTGGCAAAACCCATACATGTTGGAAACGGAACTGGAACAGAGTGCCTGTTCATTGCAGGGGAGTTATACTGGATGACCTTCATTGGTCCCTTCCAACTCAAACAATTCTATGATTTTACAGTGGGAATATTTATAATCTGTTTAAGTAATCTATAATTTTAGTGACTGGGCTTATGGAACTAGAAGTTGAACTGAACCATTCTGACAAGAGCTCATGGTGGTAGCCTGGTTGTAATCTGGGGATGATGGTGACCAGCAGTTCAGACAGGAGAGAGAGGGCTGCGGCTCTAAAACTAAGCACCACATGTTATGCAGAAAGCACATTCTAAGTAGAAGCAGAAGGCAAAAGGATTTGGAATTAAGTAGGCTTGTTGATAACCCATGAAATTCAGTAAAATGGAGGGATGTGATTAAAAACTGCGTTCATTTTTATGTTACCAAACTGAATTTTCTACAGAGCACCTTTGAATTCATTAGTTTAGAACTGCTTTTAATTTGGTGTTTCCCTTGAGAGCCATTATATTTTTCTGCTGTCAGCCTGATGTTGAGGAAAAAAAGAAAACTGGCAGATGTGGCGTTTTCATCTAGTGTGCTTCATAGTTAAAAACAGCATTAACTGCTATGCACAAGCAGAGCATTACTTTTAATAATCCATCACAACTATTAAGTAGTTTAAATAAACTTAGTTTCAAAGATTGCTGCCATGTAGAGCTAACGTATTTTTTCTTGTTCATTATAATCCTTCTATGTTACAAAAGGATGCATACGTGCAACTTTTTTGTAATACACCCACTTGAAAAGTATTGAAAATCTTTAACAAAGAGAATTTTGAAAAAATTCTATAGATGTCTGGCAAAAAACAGCATTTTATATTGTTCTTACAGTATTTTACACTTCTACTCCTGATGTGACTATATATAGTTTACAGCCTCATTTACTTTAATGTGCTACCTGAATAACATAATCATAGCAATAACTATGGTATAGGGTTGTAAGGTGCATGAACCGCTAATGCTTTCTGACGATTTAAATGACTTGTTCATAAAATGTTCTTTTAATAATAGTGGTAAAGCTTTTAGCACTAGATGTCAAAAATGCGAAGAATATTGGCTTTTTCAAGTGTTATTTCTTTTCTAGCTAAAGTGTGTTTTAATAATAAATAACACCAAAAGCCAAGGTTATGTGGCTCTTGTCTGAATGGCGCGATCCAAGCTGAAGACTCTTCCAGCATATGCAAACAGCTTGACCCCTGTCCGCACAGTTATGTAACATCCCTAATGTGTTTACTATTTCTTTGTTGAGTTTAACAAGATGTTCCTTTTACCCAGAAGGGTCAGCATAACCTGAAGAAGAATCACATCACATTAGGTGGGATATTAGGCTGTCACCGTTCCATTAGACTCCCTTCCAACAAAGGGACTGTGCCTTTGTGTTAGAAACTGGGCAGACTTGGACCACCAACATCAGCCTTTCCAAAGAGAGCTGTGCTGGGAAGTCAGTCAAAGGCCAGGCAACTACTGAGTGGAAACAAAGATTAAAATATGAAAATCTGATTTTCTTTTCAGTTAAGCATCTTCAGGAATATTTGTCTTTCTGTATCTTCAGGTTATTTGGCGTTACAGGAAACTGCGCTGCCTGCAGTAAGCTCATACCTGCTTTTGAGATGGTGATGAGAGCTAAGGACAATGTTTATCATCTGGACTGTTTTGCGTGTCAACTTTGTAATCAGAGGTAAGAGAATGTATTGGGTCTGTTCCATAATCTAGGCATTTACTTGGCTCTGTTGTGAGTATACATTCAAGTGAAGAGGAAGCATCTACCAGTAGCGGAAGCCCAAGATTAAGACCAGTACACTTTCCCTGGGACTGATGCAGAACATCTTTTATGACCTTGGCCAGAAAACTTTTGTGCCTCAAATCCCACACCAGTAAACAAGAATAACGTTGCTTCCTCTTGATTCAAAAGGCTGTCTGTCAAGTTTAATTAATTAATATTTATAAAGGACTTTGAGATCCTTTACTGTAGAAGAGAGAGCTGTATCATTTGTCACTATTACATTAATTTCATTTGAATTCTTCATTTTTGTCACAGGTATTTCTTTTAAATTACGTTATGTCTCTTCCTGTTGACAGAACTGTGGTTAGTTAAATTTACAAGATGTTGTTCCCACCATTTTCCCTGTAGCAGCATTGGGCTTCCCATGCCCTGTTTTCACTTTCAGCTCTTAACTGTAGCTTATAGAAGTCCCAAGGATCCAAACCAGACATTTTGTTCTGAAGAGTCACATATACAGTCGCAGAACAAAGGTCAAAAATGGTAGAATTATAAAAACTGCGTTTTTCAGAGGCAGTTATGCTCAACTCACTGTAACAATATTCAGAGTGATGGCCAAATCCTTTTAGAGAAGTTGCTAGCAGCTTTCCCATTGACTTCTGTGAGGTCTAGGAAATGATAGAACCAATTATGTCCACTCCTTATTGTACCCATTATGTATTTTCAATTATTACATGATCCGATTTAGAATTTTATAGCAATCTTTTTTCTTTTTTTTTTTCCCCCAAGTGGGAAGAAAAATAAGATGTACATTCATTCCCAGGAAGTAACAAGAAATTAGGAAGATAATAGTCTAACACAGCAAAGTTAGATACAGCTCTAAATAAGCTTTGCTAACTCACCTTGTCCTACAGTATGTTATTTTCTAACACTGCAGTCATTTAAAAATCAGACATCCCTAAAGAACTATAAAATGTACAGCTGCTAATAATTGTAACACACTACAATTACACTCTTTAAAAAAAGCCAAATTGACCTTTTTCATCATGTTGCATG
Organism: Alectoris magna; assembly: GCA_030625065.1. NCBI lineage: Eukaryota > Metazoa > Chordata > Aves > Galliformes > Phasianidae > Alectoris > Alectoris magna. The sequence goes on from CM060560.1 coordinate 134,894,626, forward strand.
GGAAATTAAAATACCAGGCAAGTAATAACCACTGCTTAAACTATATAATAATGCAAAGTAATTATAGGTTATAATGCTGTTTAAAGTCCTATATCAATTTTGCCTTGCCACAAAACTAAAAGACTGTATTCCAAGTAAGGCAGGCAGAGCCTCCCAGTAGTACCCACTCAAGACTCATGCATATGACTAGATTTCATTTCTTAAACCCTTCACATCCCTGTTTCTGTGAACTGCTATTCTAGTATCATTATTAAAGTGCCTAATATATTTCTGTTGTTCGCTTCATTTATTACATGCCATAATGGGGCTGCATATCTTTAGTGTTGGTTATGCACAATTAGCACTTAGTTATTGTCTTGTCACTTCAGCCCATACAAGACAAACTTCTTTAATGTAAGAAGTCAGCTAATCTTCATCAGTCAAGCAAAGCAGACAACGTTTGGTACCCTGAGTACAAAAGATTTTCATTATAGTTAGCACTCTTGGATCTGAGGAAGTGAACTTTCTTTTTCTTTCCCCTAAAAAGCGAAGCTGTCATGATTATTTTTAATATACCTCCTTTACCAAAACAAGTGTGAACTAATGCACAATTTCACTTTGCAGCTCATATGCGTCACACTGTGCCCTAACGCCACTTACTCCCACTGGAGAAGTACTGTAAGGTGTTTCTGAAGTGGAGCATGCCAGGGACATTTAACAGTTCTGAGCCATGTCATCCCTAAGCCTTCAATCTAGACTCTTATTTTTTTTCTATTTTGCATGTAACTTGGACAAATGGTTGACAAAATAGTTTTATGAGAACCTTAGACTGGGAATGTAGGAATTGATTTACCTGAAATACAATCAAATTCACCTACTCAAAACAGTGAGCAGCTCCAGAACTTTCAAAGAATTTCAGAAATTCTCAAAAGTAGCCCTAATCTTGCAATAGCTCTCAAGGACCCTAATATAACATACTGCCTGTAGGGTACCTTGTTTTCCTCACAGTTCGGGGCTAGTGGCACTCTGAAGAATTAATTTTGTTTTTATGTAATAAATCTTATTTCATGGATGCTCCAGCTTAGCTCTTCTGTGGTTCCTGTGGCAAAGCATTCCACTGAGTACACTCTCTCATTAATAAATGGCTTTAAATCTTTTGTTTTTCACTACTTGCGTAATAGAGATAGAAACTATAAGTGCTAGACGCTGGCCCATCACCACTAATTTATATATATATTTCTACTATGAAACATCTTTCTTTTCTTTTAAATTGAATAATCTTGTCAGTCAGCATGTCATTAATAATTTCTTTTGTGCTTCTTAGCAGCCTTTTTTCTTCCTCTAGTTAAGACAGGGGAATCAAAACCAAATAGCAGACTTCAGGTGAGGATAGGTTTACAAGATAGCAGTTTTGTTTTGTTTCTTTATTCCATGCTGCTCCTTGCATGCAAAATAATCTTCTTGAGTTGACTGCCTGGATCTGCTCTTCACTTTTATTCCAGCCGCTATCCATAGCATGGTATTTATTGAAGAGAAAGATTTGTATGTGCAAGCACATCAGCAATATAAAAAAATCACCAACAGAACTAGGAAGGCTCACCAGCTACTGCCAGACGTACATGTTTAACTTCATTGCCCATCTTTATATTCTAACCTTAATTCCTTTGGGATATTCCTTATACTGATACAAGCACACCATATCTAGAGTACTACTGCAAATCCTGTAGTGCTCGCTGTTGCGTTCCATGTTTGAAAAGATTTACAGTTCCTGTCTACTGTTTTCTGAGCAGAGCATATGTAACGTTCATAAGCAAACTGAGTAATTTCTTCAGTCTTCATTACTTTGTGTTTACCTGTGGCAAATGTCTCCTGTCAAGTTGTCCCTGGTTTTGTTCCTTCCAGTGCTCTGTGCTTTCCGAGATAACTACAGTATTAGCTCACATCACACTGATTCTTGGAGTGGCCAAGTTTCCAGGCTTACTATGACATGACCCTTGTATTCCTGCCATTCAGACAGTTGATTCTGGCCTGGTGAGAGTGAAACCTGCCCATCATCAGTGCTTTTTGAGAAAGAGTCCTTTTTCTGCTTTTCTGCACAGCTTCTCTGTTTGCTTTACTGTTTTTGAGTATCTCACCATCCCACTCAAGTTTCAGTGTGGATGGCAGTTAGACCCTCATTTTCAAGGGACCCTTTTTGGGCCATAAACTCCATCTCTGAACTAAGCCATAATGTACCTGTCCCACTTTATTGGCCTCTTGGAGGCTAGATTCAGTGTAAGAAGAAAACATCATTGTCTCATATGATGTACTCTGAGAACATCATGTTGCAGAACTCCACATCTAAGGGATCTCCTGAGCCACCAAGTCCTGTCCCATGGTATCCAGTAGACACTGTGGCATGTTTTCTATTTCATAAAGCTATTCAGCTCTACTATCTAATTGTTCTTACCAGGCAGTTTTTGACATTTTCCCCTTTTTTTTTCTTGTTACTGATGTTTAAAGCAGTAGAGATTTTGTTCTGCTCCCAGACTAAAGGTTTTAGCATCCCCCTTATCTTTCTTGTCTCTGTTCCAGTTTACTAATTTGAACTTCTTCCATCTCCTAAATATTTGCAAAGCTTAGTGACAGTCATCTTAATGGTGTGAATGCTCCCCTTTCTGCTCTGTAACCGTATTAAACCTCTCCACAGAAGCACTTCCCCTCACTTTGGCAGTAGTCCCCATATAGTTGATTTCTGCAGAAAATAAGAAAGAAAGAATGAAAAAAGATGGGAACCACTGGAAAAATAAACTCGTAAACAGACATTGCCTTTCACACTTTGTCAGCTTGCATGTGTGTGACTGGCAAAATGGAGTGGAAAATCTTGCAAGTGGGCTCAGCTGCATCTTTGCTTGACACTTCTGACTGCAGCAATGATCTCAGCCTGCCTTCGGCTTTCCCACTTTCCAGAGTTTCCATGTCCTTCCTTTCAATTTCTGCGGCTGCTTTAGCAGCTTGTTTCCTACTGCTGCCATAATTTTTGTCTGCCTCTGAAGTCAACTTGGGGTATGGTTTAAAACTCCCATCTGCAATCACCGAGGGGCATTTAAATCAACTGCTCTTCCCTTCTATCTGAAACAACCTTTATTTTAATGGACACTGAGCTGAAAGTGGTTGTATACGCATTCAAATCACTGTCCTGATGTAGCTGTAGACACTTATTTCTGGTATCAAATGTAAAATGCCCATACAGTGCTGCCTTTGTTCTCTGTCAAGGTGGGGGTGAATGTGATGCTAGGAACATGCTTATTTGAACACCAATGTTAGATTTTTGTTTGCGTGTTCACCTTACAAATTCTGAAAACCTCAGTACTGTTTATTTTCATTTATTATCTATAAATTTAGAATAAAAAATAATATATTCTTCATGCTTGCTTTTTAAAAAATACTAAATAAAAAGCAGACAACGTGGAGGTTAGTCACTGTAAATTGAACTGTTCAGTTCTATGCATTACACTATATATTCTGTGTATATGTAGTGCATCTTAGTGGTAAAAATATACAAATCCAGCCACAGCTTATGCTTTCCAGCCGCTGATAATAAGTAGACTCTTTGACTGAATACTAAAATTAGTAAACCATAGGTGTAGACTGATGAACTGAGTGATATACAAGAGTAGTTTAGTTCTCCTAGTGCTACATACAGATTAACGTCGACTTGAGTTATACTGGAAACTCAGATTAGCTTCAAAAAAAAGGAAAGGAAGACAAACAGAAGACAAGTTGCATCCCTGAGTGTAACAAGCAGAATGGAAGGATATGGGTGGAGTAAGTCTGGGCTGAGGAAAAACAAATAAATGTTTCCAGATTTTATTTCTGTCTACCATGAAGATGCAGCATTACCGAGGAGCACTTCACACACAGCCATCTTTGTTCACAGCAGTACTTCTCTCACTTAAGAAGTTTTCAGTACCTTGACATGCCCCCCATGACATGCATCAGAAAAGATGACAGACAGTAGTGAGATATCCTTAAATGTCTTTTCTGAACAATGAAATAGCTATTTCTCAAAATTGAAGTTTTATATTACTTTTGATTAGTCTAGGCACACCTTCCCCCTCCAAACAAGGTGATAACAGAGGTCATTTTGTAATATAAATGGCCCTTCTTCTGCCATTGTAAAATATGACAGGAGTTCTAGAGTGTAGCTTAATTATAATGGTCATTCTACTAATGTCACAGTCATGTCAAAAGTACTATTATCAGTGTATGGGGGTAAGTCCAATCTGGCATGTTAATGCAGCCTATTGTATATTTTTCCTGTTCATCCTACATGCCTATTAAATAAATTGGGTGAGGGTTTTAGGGAAGGCTGAAGACTACCATCTGCCTGCTGGAAGAGTAATAGTCTTGCCTCATTATATACTCCTAACCCAGTTGCATCTCAATATGCTCCTTGATTCTGTTTGATATATGTGCCCAAATTGTGTCCTGATTTACGTCCCATGTCAATTCCATGACGAAAACATTTACCAGAGGTGGAAGGCAAGGCTTGAATTTACCCTTCCATTTTAATCCTGATCCAGGTTTAAATCCTGGCGTGTGCAAAACCATCTGAAGGAGTTACAAGATTTAGCTCTTTGACTTCAGAAGAAGGTAAATCTGGTTTTTGGAGTCAGATACGGCTGGAAGTGTGGAACGTGTTGGACAGAATTTGTTGCATATTGTCTTGCCTTGTCTCATTGTACTCAGGAGCTAGCGTGCCGCATTTAGATGTTTTTCACCTGGTTCTTACCTCTCCATCACCTAATGAATGCATAAATCATACATTTAGTGCCCCAGGATACACACAAGTCTCACCATGGTCTTGGCCAATGTGTTTCGGTCACTGAGCTTGCACAATATGAATGTGGATGCAAAATTTGGACTGCAGGTATGGCAAGAAGCAGGTTTCCCCCCAGGCACAGTGGCTCTCCTCTCAGTGTGCAAACCCAGCCCCAGATGAACCCAAGAGCAGACAGTCTCTCACCCCACAGGTTATCACACAGCCCAGCCTGTCTAGGCAAGCCACAGGCAGCCTCTCTGCAAGACAGCTGCACACTCGGAAGGTAAATGATTTGTGGAACTGTGTGTGTTTAAAGCCACTCATGCATAGAGCTGTCAAATACCATGTAGACATAGGTAGAGCATTTCTGGCTCGACGTATTAACATAGCAAAAGCAAAACACATTGACACTTTTTATTGGGAAAGGCATCCTGACTCCCTCATGTAGATAGTGTACTTTAGTACAAACTGTGGTTGAGAAACAAAATCCTTCAGCCAGGATTTTGATGAAAGTGATATAGTAAGAAGCTGTCCGTAAAAGTACTGCCATGCAAGCGAACTTCATTTAGCAATGTATTTTTCCATTGGTTAAATATTTTAAACAGATTATCCCAATAAGCTCTGTATTATGCTGGATCACAAAGGAGCATGTAGCCGAATAACATCCCGAGTTTAGAGCTGGTGCCTTTTCTGGGTGGGCATCTCAGCTTTGAGCTCCATTGGTAGTTGTTGGGGTAATTGTAATGGGGTTGCTGATTTGCCACGATACCTCATTTCCTCTGCTTCATACTCATCTAAGTAAGAAAACTTAGATGAGATCTAAGATAGATTTTTTTTTTTAAAATTTAATTTTTATTTTTATGCAACTTCTTTGGGGCAAGAAACACAGCGTCTTCAAGTATTAGCACTAGTCAAGACTCATTGACCTAATATAAGAAATTGCACAAAAAGAATTCTGTCTGGAATAATTTTCGTGCACAAGGACACATAAGACAGAAACTAGAGAAACCCCCAAAGAATTTGTTTGCTTCAAGGATTGCACCACATTTCACCACGTATACTCAAAATACTTTCTGTTGTTGGCTGCCAGGTACCAGGATTGGGATGGAAAGAACAGAAGGAACCTGTAAATTCTGTAAAACTGTCTTGACCATAAATAAAGATTTTGGGATCATTCCATAATCTCGATTTTCAATCATCAGCAGCAGCAGGCAGTAATCCTAGAGAAAAAAAAAGTCCACAAATAAACAAACCAATTTTCCTTTAAGAGCAGAGCTAATTCTTTTCAATCCACTTTTTTATTACACTATTTTCCCTCTATCTATTTAGCTAGCATAAGGATAAATTTCCAAAGCTACCCAGTTGGAAAATAAATGGGTTCACTGTTTGTCTAGCATTCCAATCTTCACAAATGTAAATCAGTCCAACTGCTACTCATTTAAACCTCCAACTTCACAAAACATTAAAGGACTGCTTTCAATACACAATTTAATCTGTGACAATTCACCAAGATTTCTGCTTGAACATCATTAGGAATTGACTATCTGATAAAGAGAGACCACTATCAGAGGTCACGCAGGTCAACTTGTGTAATTTACGTAGTTTTACTGGGTCAACTACAGCAGACACCACTATGTGAAGGTTAAATTGTTACAATTAAATACATATACAGCTATTCCCATAGCTACTCTGTTGTTAAATCTACCGTAAACAACACAAGCATTTATATCTGACCCTAATTGTGTCCAAGATGTCACCATTTGAAAATTATACAAAAAAGGACATTATAATCTGTTACACATTAAACAATACTTTATGTAGTGAGATCCATAATTAGCGGGTAGAAACTGGTTTCATTTATTCACATCAGTGTTAAGGGGTTCATTTAGGTTACTTTCTTTCATTTTAATTGGAATAATGTGAGCAGTGCCTCCCCATATATTTTATAGCCGGAGAGTTCGCCATAAACAAAAGAATGTAACCCTGCCAAGGCAGTCACTAGGGAAACTGTTTTTCTATACATTGGCCCTATTCACTTGTTCCCTAAGCATCTTCAAGAACACCAGCTTTGCTGGGGGGAAGGGTTGAGGGGGTGTTGGTGAAGAGCCTCCTCACGCTCAAGTGTGCTGCTTAGCTGGGAAACACCACTTTGCTCCAAGTTTGAAGCCAGACAGCCAGCAGTGCTAACGTTATGTGATTTTCCTACCCATCAGAGAAAATCAAATGAAATAATTCATAGCATTTTGTAGCAATTGGATCATTCTGATGCACATAATAGCGTAAAAAGCTATGTATACTGATACCACAAGAGAGAAAGTAGTTAGCTGACTGACTAAATTTATAATCAATTGCTACAGGAGAGAAGAAGAAGAAAAAAGGTTTTTCTGCCTGCCTGCGTATGTGTCTCTAGTTTGCATCACAATATGTAGAAAGCTGTTTTTATACTAGGAAAGGTTCTCAGAAACACCGGTTTAAATAAATTCTAGTAAAATATTCAGCTGGAATATAAAGCAAGAAATTCTTATTGCTGTGTCTGTACAACAAAAATATAATGCATCTCCGATGGGCATTCTCCTGTATATGATCACTTTGTTTTCCTTCTGATTTCTGTGGAACCAGTACATTTACTTTTCACTCAACTCAGTAGCCTTGGCTATTTATTCTGTTTTATCTGCCTGCTGATGACCTGATCCAAGACTCCCACAGTCTTCGGTGGGCTTTGAATGAAGCCTTTGGCTGGGGAAGCAAAAGCACGCGCACGCACCATGGTTTCTGAAAGCGTGGAATGGATTCTGCTACCAGGGCAATTCCTCTGCTGAGCTCTCAGAGACACGCGTGGTCCGTCTGTCTGTGCTGCAGCAGACGGCGGAGGTGTGAGCCCGTGGTGGGTACAACAAAACCGTGAACACTTGTTGTGCATTCCTTACATGTAAGACTTTGTCATATCATTCGCTCTCAAACTACCTTTGTTTTTTTGCTTTTATTGTAATTTCAGATTTTGCGTTGGAGACAAATTTTTCCTGAAGAACAACATGATTCTGTGCCAGACAGACTATGAGGAGGGTTTGATGAAAGAAGGTTATGCACCCCAGGTTCGCTGATCTGATGCCGCACCGTTAAGAATACAAAGCACTATGTCCTTTTATCTTTTTTGCTCAACATGTATATAAGAAATGACACAGGAACCTACTGAATAGCGTAGATATAGGGAGACAGAATGGTTGCGTGAAATAAAAGGCGGACTGCATCTGTATGTAGTGAAAATTGCTCCAGTTCAGAGTTGAATGTTAATTAAAAAGGTACTGTACATACAGCTGGATTCTTTTGCTTGCTATTGGGGTTTTTGGTTTGTTTGTTTGGTTTTTTTTTTTTTTGTTTCTTTTTGTGTCACTTGGCATGAGATGTTTATTTTGGACTATTGTATATAATGTACTGTAATATTTGAAGCACAAATGTAATACAGTTTTATTGTGTTACCATTTGTGTTCCTGTTTGCTTCTTTGTATTGTTGCATTTAGTACAATCAGTGTCTAAACTTACTGTATATTTATGCTTTCTGTATCTATCAGCTATTTTAAATGAGCTGTATCTTTCTAGTAAAAGGAATTAAAGAGCAAATCCCAACCATTATGCTATACGTAGAGCTTAAGAATACTGTTTACATTAAAACTATTTAGAAAGCTAGTAACTCTAGCAGCACCTGCTGCTATTGATGCTATGGTTAAGGGTCTATCAGCACTTCTGTTATAAGCCTCTATTTTTCAGGGGTTAAGCATCTGCTGTTTAATTGCGAAGATTTTCCTCAAAGAGCACTTTTATTTTACTACAAAATTTTGAAAAGGAAATCTGACTGGTTTGGGATATATTATAAAAGGTACAAAACTTAATGATCTTGGGTGCTGCTTTTGTGCCCCTCAGGCATTCAGAATGCCTGGATTTGGTTTTTAATTTTACTGTAAATTAAGTCCTAATGCAAGCCAGTGCCTCTGGGTATCTTATTTTATATATATATAAAAATATATATGTTATTTTTCTGAGCACATTTAATTTGAGGGCAGGGAGAAAAGGGAGAGTACTTTGTTTATGTGCATTTCAATTTTTTATTTTTTATTTTTAATTCAATGGGGTTCCTCTCTCTTTTTTGAGTTTATTAATTTTCTTTTTTAAAGTCGGGGTTTAACCCTGAAGTTTTCTAGGGCTGTGTCCTCAGCAGACCCCGGAAAAGACTTAAATTAGAAGGCACTGTAAGCAGCCCCCTCCAAGGGTCTGTTTGCATGAAGGAAAGGACCCTGAGCTGGCACTAGGAGAGTGGCTGCTCTCTGGGACCTGCCTCAGTGTGTGCTGAAGGTAATTTAAATGCTTATGCAGATGGGACAAAACTTTGAAATACTGGTACAGAAAGTGAAAGCTACCACACTCAACCCCACAAGTACTCAGGTCCCAAGAACACCCCACAGCTTTGTCCCATCAATATTGTCAATTAAAATCTTTTTGACCGAGGTAAAGTCACTGCTGACACCTACTGTCGCCAGCTGGCCCATTTTCTAGGAGAGGTGGACCTGTGTTTTTAAAGCCATGAAGCTATTGCATCAGCAGGATGTCCTTAAGTGCTCATACCCCTGACAGAGCTTACAGGTGTTTGGAAAGCAAGATGAATGTTTAAAAAGATGTTACACGCCTATTTAATTCCTTTCTCTTTGCCACTGTAATCTAGCTCACCAGGAAACAGCCTGCATTTGAAAAAACAACACACTAAAAAGACAAAAAAACAAAACAAAACAAAAACAAACAAAAAAATCCTATATCCTATGTTGCTATGAAGCTGGGCTCTTCTTTTTGTTTAGCCTGAGAGCCCTCAACTCTGCTGAAGTTCACTGCTGTCCTTCCCAGCTCTCCCTGTCCTGGTGTTTCAACGTGTTTTTCCTGGAGATGGGGAAAGAAACGCTGTAATGCAGCGGAGTAACTCCTTTAGTGTGTGGTTTTGAGTACACTGCACAGTGGATTGAGTTAGAAATGGATATTTAGTTCTAATGTCTATTGTTATTGTGTGGTTTTGTTTCTGGCTGTGAACCCTTTTAAAAATAAGCATGACTTATATAACTTGGCTTTACCCATACAGGACCAGAAAGAAATGAAAAGACTCATCAGGCTGTTCTTGCTAATTGGAAGAAATAGTTTCAGAAAGCTTTTTAAATAAAATTTAGCCCTACTTTGAGAACTCTCTTCCTCCCCACCACAAGTACAAGTCTCTCTCCCACTCCCTTCCAGTCTCTTAATGTCTTTAAGGCACCAATGGAGCAGAGGTACTGTTGGGCTCTTCCAGGTAATCTTCAAGTGCAATAAACATCTTGTCCTCTCTTTGAAGGTGAGGATGTCCAGAAGGGGAAAAATATTATCATCTTATTTTGATTCCACTTTCAATTTTCTCCTCCAGCCACTGTTGTTTATTCCAGTTAGAAGCCAGAAAGAGTTCATTTGAGATTTCCACTGGTAGATTATATACTTGATAGAAGTCCCTGGTTCAGAAATAGGGCTGGGGAATAGGAAATAAAGGACCTTGGTTCTGTCTTCGACTTGCTATAAGCTTGGGCAAGTCACTCAACTTCTCTGTGCCTCAGTTGCCCCCATCTGCCAAATGGGGCTAAATACATACACTGCTTTTGTAAAGCAGTTCAGCTCTACAGAAAATCAAGAGCTATGCATGTAAATGTTCCTAACAGCATTAGGACATTCTGGGAAATGCAGAGCATTCAAATGTGCATTAAGTAACCATGGATCTGAGGTAGGAGAGCACCAAAACCATCTGATCTGCAAGAGGTTTGTTGGGGATTAAGGTAAATACATACCAGCAGAGCTGCAATTGCTATAGCACTTGACCACAAAGTGCAACTGCTCAGCTCTGCGTGGGGTAAATGATGAGAGTGAAATGGGAAAATAGCAGCTCATTGCTACATGCGGTGTTACTCATATGTACACGTGTGCGTTTTGTGATATGTTGCTCAATATGGAGAAGAGAACGGTGGTCCTGCCACAGAGGGAAAAAAATTAGTCTCAGAGCTCTATCAGTCCTAGCTGATATGCGGATGAAAAAACATTGATATGCATGTTTGAAGTGCTGCAATGTGATCATATGGCATTGCTCTGAGCACTCTGATCTTCTGTATCTTAATCAATTACATATCTAGAATTAGTATGCAGAGATATAATAAAAATGTAGATTTGAGGTAGGTCAAAGATTGATTACACTTTTTCCTGTATTTCAAACTTACATCTTCGCTGGCTGTTACAATAATAGCTGGGAGTTGATAAATTTAATGGAAACATTTACAGCACCACCGTATAATATCATAAGACAATATTAAAAGAGACTATCTGCCAGACCGCCTTATTGATCTTTTTGATTGAAGCTCAGACCACTCCTTTGGGTTTTTTCTTAGCTTTCCTTCTCCATCACTGTGTGTGTCAACATTCTCCATTGGTATATAGTAAAATGTTCTGCTACTGACCATTGTTCAGTGTATGCTTATTTGCCAGACAAGATTGCTTCCACTTGCATCTCCTGTCTTTAGGGTATTTTAACTCTATCTCTACAGATCTCTAAGTTTAGCCAGTCCAACAACAACAACAACAAACAACAACAAAAACACTATTATTCTTGAGCTGCTGTTTTTTAAGTCATTATAACCTTGGTTTTTCAACTGCAGAAAGCTCCTCTGGCAGTCACAACATGCTGTGTCTTATTGTGCCACAACTAGCAGTGCTTCAAGATGACCTGGATTCTGCAGGAGCTGTGACCAGGGCTAAGAGTCGAACTGTTTCTTAACTGTACTTTTATCTTGCTTAACTTTTTTTTTTTTTTTTTTTTAAATATAAGCATATCTTCATGCCTCTTCCTGCCACCCCTCCCCCCCCCCCCAAATGCTCAAATTTATGCTCGTGTAATGTAAATAAAGAAAATTCATCCTCCACCCCCTCAAGTGTTCCTAATTGCCTACATGTAAAATGACTTGAGGAAAATAGATTGAAAAGTGGTCAGTGAGAAGGGAGAATGTGGGGAAAAGAAACAAACAAACAGGGACTCTGGTAGGATTTAGCCTGTATAAAGTACTTTAAAGGCTTTTTTCTACATAATATACAGCAGCTTCTTATAATTTTCTCAGCAGTAGGTAGTTTACAGTCATCTGTACCTAGAACAAATCTTGTCAAAAATGAAGGTCTGTAGTGATTGCTGGGTATAATTTTATACATTTAGCTGATTCTTCTGAAAGCTTCCACTGTGCTGCTGTTGTCAGACTAAATTATCAATTTAGCCATTTGTTGTTTAATGAATAAAAAACTCCTATGGCATTGGAGATGTTGTGGTTTCAATAAAGCAAAAGCTTTAACAACTCAAGCTACAGAAAGCAAAGTGTGTACTGTATATAAGAACAGTGTTTTTATTCTTTTAAATACCACTTTAGATAAAAAAAGCCAATTACATATTCACTTAATACATTTCTCCTACTTCAGTCCAATGATGCAGACCAAACCTGTTTACTGTTCACTTCAGTACCTTGCAAAAGGAAACCAAAATACAATATGTGCAAGGTAATAGGCCATTAGCACAAACATGCTCCCAGTAAAAATCTTTTGTGTAGGCACCCTTTCTAGAAGCTGCCAATTGTGGGTGATAGAAGTATTATAAAGAAAGTGATTTTAATACTATTTAAGGCATTAAAAGCCTCAGAGTATCTGTTTAAAGCCTTAAAGTAACGGTTGCATGTATCTAATACCTTTTAAAATGCCCTTCTGCTGATTTATATTCATCCTCAACCTGCTAATAATGAGTATACATAAGCAAATACCATCTTCCACCTATTCAGCGTGTCATTGGTATGAAAGCCCCAGAAAATATCTCACGTAATCAGCGTGTTCAGAGAGTTATCTAGCACAAATTACTCATTAACTCAATAGCACATAATAAAAAAGAACATCAATTAATTAATGAGTCACCCTCAGATCACTTTGATTACAACACAGCTCTGTTGAAACAGCAGTTATAAATGGAGCTGCCTCTCTTTATTCATTGTTTGCAATTGGCCCATTATTTTGCAGAGACCAGTGTCATATTTAACACATGCCTGCAGGTAATTGTGTGATTAGTTTCATAAATGGAGATGCAGAGGGAGAACACGGAGCAGTCACTCTGCAGGCAAGTGGAAGGGGTGGGAATGCAGAGCACTTCCTGGTAGCTGCAGTGCCAGTAGGCCACCATGGCACAGAGGAGGCCAACCTCCTGGCTGCAAGCTGCTAGCCACAGGTCAGCACTTGGAGCTGCTATGACCAGCCCTTATTTTAAGGTGAAGATCACAAAGCCCTGCGCTCGTGCCTCTGACTTGGGCCTCCCAACACCCTGTGACACTGTTCCGTGAATGAAAGCACAGAGGCACAGAGGTTCAGAGGGCTTCTCAACGCCACACAGCCAGCCTGTGCTCCTTGAACCCCACCATTCGCTGGATTTGTAAGGTCTCTCATACCACCACCTGAACACGAGCCTTTCCACTGCTACGCTTGGAGCAACGGACACGTACTCCTCCTTGATGGTCAGGGATGGATCAAAGAGAGAGAGGAAAGACCGAAGCTCCAAAGTTTATTTCTGGTTAATTGCATTTGGTGAAAAATGGGTTGGGGAGGAGACTCGGGAGAGATGATTTTTTGTTGTTTTTAATTAATTAAAAAAATAAAAGCTCATCACTTAAAGTTTTTTTTATAGGGAAGATTAATAAAAGAACACAAAGTCACCACCTAAAGTTCCTAAACTATCTTGGTTAAATGCCATTCCAATAAGCTTATAGTGTAATTATAACAGTTCCCTTAGGTAAGTAAGAAACATCTGTTAGTAACACATAGCAGGTGTTAGCAATTACACATACTGATTTTTTTAAAGTGTTTTTAATTAAAAAGAATTCTGTTTTCTGAAAAGGAAAGCACAGTAAGTCCAAACAAGCTTTTGTTTGTATGGCTCAAGATCATGTAATATGCAAAACGATAAAGGTAAAATCAACTTAAATTAGCAAAGGTTTGCACATTTGACTCCAGATTATTGCAATCGAAATGAAATTGGGATTCACTGCATTACTTTAAAGCACATAACATTAGTATTCTAAGGTGAGTCTCATCTAATGTATGAAATCCATACAGTTCATATAATCACTGAACACATCTAAGTGGAGTGTTTGGAGCTAGTAAGATTGCTGCCGTTGAGCAAAACATTATAGGTGTTCCAAGACAGCAGCAAATTGCAAGGAATTCTACATAATAGTTTCTTCAGACTCCCCTTTGTCCCACTACTGGGAAACTGCTTCTAGATCATGTTAGAGCAAAATCAAACTACGTTGTCAAATTATTTTGAAAAACTAGCCAAGAGCAATTTACGCTTAACAGTGCGTTATGCTGCCCCGTTGAGAAATAACTAGGAAGGGCCACCTTGGAAGGCCAACTATTTGGAGGTGTTTCTAATACAAATTAAAAGATAATGAGACAACTAATTTGTGTCCCTGTCCTGCCACCATCTCTCCCCATAGATGCCAAGTTGATGATATCGGGCATGTCGGGATTTAAATCTCGCCATAAACATTCACTTTTCCTCTCACATAAACTACCTAAGCAAACTGGTTGACAACAAGAGTGGGAAGCACAAGCATTAGTGCAATATGGATCTGCCGTCGTGACCAGCTGGGATCCAGGATGTGTGTGTTTGTCATTTTACAAGCGTTGCTTTTCTCGAAAGTGTCTCTACATTCCAATGCAGGAAAGTAGTCTTTCTACCTACAGTCTACAGCACTGTATACGGCATTATTTTTCTTCATGTGCTTCACAGCAGTTTGGTTTCTCTGAGGAAACACATACATAGAATAATGGACAGGAAAAACCCTATCAGAAGATTTATCAAAGAAAAAAAAATGCATATATATCTACTCACTCCTATTTAAAAGATCGTATTTTTGACATTTTTCTGCTGTTGAGAAACTTTGTTTATATCCTGTGTTCTATGGTTATTACTAAGCATCTTTATCAGTTATTCAACATTTGTAACAATTTATTTGAGCTCTTCTTGATATCAAGGTCATTAAACCTGCTTTCAGATGTATCCAACAAAGACACTGCCGGTATAGTAACAGCTTTCCGGATGAACAGAATAAGAAAAGTATTACTGCCCTTTTAACTTTTACATTAGTAAGAACTTTAAGCTACTTAAAAATGCTTACTTTGTAGCTTATTAGCCATGTACGATTGCAGTATAATATCCAGGTATCCAAACCAGATGTCTCACAGCGAAATATGAGAGCTGTAAACAACAATAATAATTTGCCAAAGTATTTTTATATTTTCTGTTGAAGCAGAGCATTTTAGCACACATTGTACAGTAGCCTTGTGACAGTAAGTACATATTCGATAAAAAGAAAAAAAAAGATTAAAAAAAAGAGAAGATAAAGCAAGGTGGGATGGTGTTAATAAATGCTGAACTAACACATGTCTTTAATTTAGAATGACAACCTCACGTTTGGTCCAACAGTCTCACAGACATCATGTAAATGATAAAGTAGCATCAATACTACTCGATCTAACTGCTCACCAAGGGAGGCACATAATAGCACTGAAGCCAAGTGCTTGACTGTTAGACAATGTGGCAACAGCAGCATAAACCTGAGTCCCAGCGTGGATTTTACTCTCTGTATCTGTTACACCAAGGCATTGGAGTCCAAATGATAAAACAGTCCTCCTTGTGTCCTGCCTACTGCCAGCTTAGACCTCCTGGTATACATCTTCCCATCTTACTGAACTCCTTCTAACGTAGGAGTTATCTATTTTAGTACTATGTTCTTATAGTGTCATGAACTATCGACATTTTCAACAACATGCAAATCCCTTCAAGCAATCTGCACGTTTCTGATGAGCATCCCACATGTCCGTACACCTTTCCTTCTTTAATTGAGGGTACCTGCTCTTGAAGTCTGAAAGTCATCTGGAAGCAACTCTGCATAATTGAAGTCATACTGTAGGAACATCATGCTGGCATTTACTGGGAAAGTGAAGCAACATGGAACTATCATAAAATTTCAGGGCTGCAGTCACCCTTGTCTCATTGTGTAGCATTGTAATAGGAAGTTTATAGAGAGGTTGGATCTTTAAGGACAAGCTGGGTATCAATTGGTTCCAAAGTTTTTATTGTGCTAATGAACTGTAACAGCTCTAATCTATTTTTAGATGGTGGCATTTCAAGTCCCTCTGCTCCTCAGTTCAAAATCCATAATGTGGAGATAATATACCACTTTTCTACCTCACAGGATCTGTGAGGGTAATAATTGTGGGAATTTGCGACACAGCCAGCTAAGCATAGAAAATACCTAAACAGGAGAACTGCAATGTATGTACAAATTCTGGCCTAGGAATTCTCCAAAACACTAATTGCTGGAGACTCAAGAAGTACTGGGAAAAGAATTGTTCCCTCTTTTCCTTATCAGAGTTCCAAACCACCTTTTAATAGCCCCTGTGAAAGACAGACGCTTGGCTAGAGAAGAACTTTAGCCTGACCCGGAATGGCCATCTTACATTATATTCTTCCCTGAGGTGCTGCAAGGACTAATGTGGTGCAAAAGAATGAGAGGCAAGGAAAACAATTATAATCCATACAATTTATTTTCACATTCACTATTATTCTTTTACAAAGTGGATACCAATTATCCCTGCCTGTTTCTCAAGCCATTATTAATTGGTTGATTACACAAAGCAGAGGCAGATGAGATGTGAACTGAAGGATCTGAAAGGGGTAGTGAATAAGATCCTTGAGGCTAAACTCACAGAAGAAGAAAATGCTGCATCTGATGTATGAAGAGATGGTACCTTCAGACCTGCTACTGCTGTCTTTTCTTACCCTCCCAAGGCAAAGATAAAACCAAACAGATCTGCAAGTGTATGAGCCTTCATGACATCCTTGGTAGGTTCTCTCTACCCGACCTGCAATGCACAGAGAGCACTGGGAACAAGCGTATTTTGGCTCTTTCAAAGGACAGAACAGCAGCCAGAACAGTGAGTATACCTACTTCAGCTGCTCCCTTGCCCAGCTGTGCCTTTCACAAGCAAACCATTCAGTTCTGTTAACAAAGTACTGCCCAACGCATAGCAGAAGGGGTTGCTTCTATGGGTGATGCTATCTCCCTGAAAACACAAAAGCCTGTATAAAATCCACATCTTATCCACACCTCATTCTCTTCCCAGCTCCAAACTGATGTTCTGAAATCTGATGTTTACTTCTTCTTTTGTTATTGTTCACAATTAGTTAATTAATTCATTGGGAGATAGGGATAGACCAAAAATCTAATACAGACTCTTGCTTTCGGCACACCACTGATCATACACAAGGCCCATATAAATCAGATTCATCTTCACTAAAATCAAAAGGAGTGCTGCTGCTGACAGCAGCAGAGATATGATTTTACCTCTGGGAAGAATAATGGATGGCAGAAGGCAGCCCTCTGCCATCCTACATCAATTGCTTGCCACGGCCCCAGCTCAGCTTTCTGGCTGGTCCAACCGTGCAGCGTGCTGCAGAAGGACTCAGAAAAACTCAACTGGAAGCAAGCTCAAGCTTCAGCAAACTGACTTTCCCTCAGCCAAAATTTGAATGTAGATTTTTGGAGCTGAAAACTCACTGTGATAAGTTATCGTGGCCGCTTATCTCTCTTGAAGACATTGAAAAATAGTCTTCCTTGAGGCTTCTCTTTTCGACACACATCTATCTCCCTCCAATTAGACTTCAGTCCATTAGGTATTACTAATCCACACACATCTGTGAACTGCAACATGGTTTATTTCTACAAGCAGCAAAGCAGCCCAGCAAGAACTCACATACAAAGATTGAGCACAATCAGATAAAAATAGGAAATCTGACTTTTAGTAGTCTTAGAGCCTCTCATGCTTTAAACAAGCAAGTCAGTAAAAATAAGCACTTCCAAAATGAAGCTGTCAGACTTTGCTGTAGCATTTCTAGATGTTTCTGTCCCTAGCAATCCCCCCTGCCTTTGTCTTGCAGTCCTCTACCCCCAGGACAACTCAGAACAGCCCATTAGTTTAAGTCATCAGCAAAAGGATGTGTACAGAAAGGCACTGTAGTCAGAATGGGGCTGCAGAGGGGTAGGCACCTTATTTGCCCCACATGAGCCCTCAGGAGCAGTTTTGGCTCTCATCAGCCCAGGCAGGAACATTGCCACCAAGGCGCTTTGGGATTTGACTCAAAAGAATAAAAAATGCTGGGAAACAGGGGTTTGTTAGTGGTGTACTCTGTGGCTTGTAATTGTTCTGGTTTTGACCTCTGGATATTCATTCAGACCTATTTTCTCAAAAATGGAGTTGTGTACCTCTGTGTCCTTCCACCCTTTATCACCCTTCCTGGTGCCTGGTCCCAGCCAACCCACCAGCATGCAGCTGAAATGCTTAGGCAATGCCTGCGGCTGTTTAGAATGCAAAGGCACAGCAATGATCAGCGCTATCAAACTTTTTATTTTAATATAAGCTAGACAAGCCCCAGGCATATTTGCACCTGCGATTGCTTACCTTATCCATTGCTATGCCCCATAGATCTGCTTGTTTCAATTGACCCTCAGGCAGTAACCCTCCAAACATATCCAAATTGTTCTCTGCTTTGTGTTAACACATTCTCAAATCACAGATTTAAGGTCCTAATTTTCACGTTTAAAAACTCAGACTGTGCAGTCCAGTCTTGTTTCTGGATAGAAAAATCACAGTCTTGTGTTGTGCAGATTATGTAAGCTAAATAAGGTTGGAATTTACATATGCAGAAGACCCACGCTAAACAAGAATTTCTTAGTATTACTCAGCCCCTAGTCAGAAAAGTTCAGATGCAAAGAGTTAGCAAAGCAAAGAGCAAGGAGGAAAGGTTAGGGAAGAATCACCATCTGATGGGTAAATGGGTTTTCCCAAATGGGTTTTCACATCAGTCGATATCTATGAAAACCAAACTCTTGAGAATCTCCTTTTGAAGACAGTGATTAGATTCCAGGGTCAGATTGTTCAGAACCGTCCTTAACTCTATGGGATTATCCCACAATTTCTTTATCATCTTTATCTTTAGCAAAATAACTTCTCCAAAAACAGCATAATGTACAAGAAAATATTTTCAAAGAAAATCATAAAATCCTTAGAGTTGAAAGTGACCATTAAAGACCATCTCCCCTGAGATGAACAGGAACACCACAGCTAGATCAGGTTGCCCAGGGCCTGATCCAGCCTCACCATGAAAGTCTCCAAAAATGGGGTATCAATCACATCTCTGGGCAAACTGAACCAGTGCCTCACCGCCCTCATTGTAAAAGAATTTTTCCTTATATCTAACCTAAATCTACCCTCTTTAAGCTTGAAACCATTTCTCCTTGTTCTATCAACCACCACAGACCCTGTTAAACAGTCTGTCTCCTTCTTTCCTGTAGTTCCCCTTTAGATACTGAAAGGCCACTATCAGGTCACATCACAGCCTTCTGTTCTCCAGGCTGAAAAGCCCCAGCTCTCTCAGGCTATCCTCACAGGAGAGGTGTTTCATCCCTGGGATCATTCTGTGGCCCTCCCCTGCATGCATTCCAACAGGTCTGTGTCTCTCCTGTACTGAGGACTCCACATCTGTACACATTAGTCCAGGTGACGTCTCACCAGTGCAGAGTAGAGGGGCAGGATCAACTCCCCAGCCTGCTGGCCATGCTTCTCGTGATGCAGCCCAGGATACAGTTGGCTTTCTGGGCTGGGAGGGCACACTGCTGGCTCACACCCAGCTTTCCATATACCAATACCCCCAGGTCTTTTTTGGCAGTGCTGTGTTCAATCCTTTCATCTCCCAGCTTGTATTGGTAGTGGATGTTGCCTACTATCATAATCAGTTCTACTCTGTCAAAAATACAAGTTCCTGACTGATCGCTTTATGCCTGACCCAAAGGAGCCTGTTGTATAGATGTTTCAACCTTGAAATCCCCTTTCCACCCCTTTTTTTCCGGCTTTACTTCACTACCGTATGTGAGGCCTCACCTCCTGGTCAGAGCTGAAGCAGACAAGGGATGACTCTGCCCCTCTGGAGCCAGTTAAGAGATATTTTAACTGGAGCATCTTGTAGTATCTTTATTTTCTTTTTTTCTTTTTTCTTTTTTTCTTTTTTTTTTTTCCTTTTTTTAAGTAGCGGCTCTGCATTATTGACTTTTTCTTTTATGTTACAATATAGAAAGATATTTTTTAAATGCCAAAGAGATCATGTTTTTCAGTTTGTTTTTCCCTTTGCCAGAGGGACTAAGCGTACGTTCACTTCTTTGTTTCCTTGTGTTGCAATCTGTTATGTTGTTATTGAAGGCTCGGAAGAAGTTCCTGTTTGCATTTCCTTAATTGGGCTTTACATTTTTGTAAAGGCAGAGAGAAAAGATTTCAGTGAGTTTTCAAGACAGCAACCTCTGTAGCAAAAGTCACAAACAGTGATAACATAGTGAGAGCATCTGAATAGATGTGTCCTCTGGGAAAATAAATGATGGCTGTAGTACCAGAAACCAGTTCCTGCAAATCTAGGGACTGGGGTCTTTCTACTGCGGAATGAAAAATCCTTCTGCTGCAGCTACTCTGCCCTTTACACATACCTTCAAAGGGGATTATATTTTAATGCAATTGATTAATAGATAAGCATTTTATGGAACTGGCACATCTTGCTTTTTCAGAGCAGGCAGCCGCAGATTCTAACGATAGGAACATCCTAATTTGCTTTATAATCAAATAACCGGCTCTTATTGTGCATACCATGAATATGCTCATTTAGGCCATCAAGCAGCAGAGTATAAGCTCGTAATTGACTTTAATATGTGAAGAGTAACATTAGCTGTAGCTTCACAGGTTTGATAACATCAAAGTAATGTACGAATTGATATGACTGGCACAAATTGGAATATGGAAAGTCACCATATTGGGTCAGACTTCATCATTACCCAACATTCTGCCCTTTTTGGCTCCTATCAGATCCTTTACAGCCTTCTTTCTCATACCATAGGTCACAGTGAATCAAAGAAGGTCAGGAAGGATTAGAAAATCTTATTTTAAAAAAAGTTTTAGGGATTTTTTAAACAATTATAAAACTGAAATCCAAAAAGCATAAGACTTTAGGGGGGGGCAAAAAAAAAAAAAAACACCACTAAGTTTATTGCTAGCAGTAGGTCAGTCCTCAGGGGTGGTGGAATGAAATGTGGTAGTAATTATCAGCACCGCATGTTTGTAGTCATTAGGGATAGCTAACTACCTTTAATCATGGCCAAGGTTCAGTTCCCTCAGGCCAAGGGAGACAGCATTTACACCTGCAGCCAGTAATTACAGCTGCTTGCACTGCTGCAGCGAGGGGATGAACTGCTGCTAGTAGGGCCTTCAAGCGGTGGCCTGGCCCAAAAGATGCCTGTTTTGCAAAACATCCAAGATGCAGTGCTCCAAAATATGGGAATGTTGCGAACACCAGAATGTGAGGTAACACATGCCTTGCTGTACATCTTGTCTAGACCCCTAAAAGCTAAACTTGCTAAACTCATGATGTTTGACATGATCTCAAACCACCATATGCCTATTTTGACACACTATGTAAATTCTTGGCCTATAACATCTCCTACATGACGTTTTGTACCAAGGTGTTGCATATACAAATCTTTTCTAAGAAGTATAAAACATTAATGTATTAATAGATCCTCCGCAAACTTATATTTAGTGTTTCACCATAAAAAATACCATCTCAGTGAAATTTAATATTACATTTATAGTTTTCAATTTATGTATCAATTAATATTTTTATCACCATTTCACTGTTATTATGTGAAAGACAGCATGTTCAGTTCAAACCTTCCTCTTAAAAATTGCCCTGAAGTAAATAAATGCCAATGTTAATTGTAAAAAATGAACACATATTGAAATTTTTTTTTTACGTGAATTGGCTGAAATGTTTTCAACTCAGAGTTTGAGCAGTGTGAGCTGGGGTTTTCATTTTTCAAAGGAGATTATCACGAGTAGTCTTCTGCCCAAAAGATGAAAGCTTTTTGAAGTAATATGAATTAAAATGGGCAGGAGAAAACAGCTAGAACAGACAGGACGGAAAAGCTTATTGTAAAATACAGGAAACCATTATGAATATGTGTAATGAGTATTTATATACATACATTATTGCTCATATATACGCTCACATGTTGCTATATGTGCAAATGCCTACCAATAGATCTGTTGGGTCCCTTGGGTAGTTATTAATGGCACAAGTGGGAGTTAAACCCACATCTCTTCTAAGTCAGTTGTGCCTTACCTTAGCAGGGCCGTGAACATGTATTTGGCATACATGTCAGTCAGGTTTATCCATGACCTCTGCCTTCTATAGGGCAGTTCTGAATTGCAAGACTCATCAGTCAATACCTATATACCTTTACAGTATATTTACATTTTATCAGCCAGGCTGCCACAGATCACACAAGAGGGTTGTGGTGGTGTGTTGCCTTGGCAGAGCACAGCAGGCTGAAATGTTACACCTTTTTCCAGGCACTTTGGGCAGAAATGAGAATTAGAATGAGTCAACCCTTTGCATCCTACAAAAACCATTGGAGTGCTGTGAATGTGGTAAACACTACATGAATACAGGGTAGGATTGAAAATACTGGTTGTGCTGAGCTTGTGAAAAGTTGGAAAGGACTGCATTGTCTCCCTGAATCCTTATATAGTACACAGCCTCGACATTCTGGCACTGAGTGTAAGTTAATGACAATATAGAATGAAAATCTCTTCTATTAATATGAATGGGCAATTCAAAGTCAGTGTGATGTACAACAGTTTAACATGAAAAGATACTTTATTCCTTCTGGTCAGCTTTTACTGGTCACCACAGTATACGACTATTTATAATTGTATGCACATATGTTGAGTCATAACATATTTATAATTGCAGAGATATTTCATAGATTGTTCAGAGTTGGGCCAAGGTCAGAACATTCCTCATGAAATGTAAAGCAATAATGTATAACCCTTTAACAAAGGTTAAGTAAAGCCCATTTTCGTTTGAGTGAAAGCATTTTATTTATGATTAGCAATATATTTGGCAAAATGTTCACTTTACTACTAAAACAAAACAAGGAAAAGAAAAAAAAATCTCCCTGAGAAAAAGAAAGCTTTCAGGGTCAGTCCAGTGTGCTGTTATTGCAAGCTGCTCCAAACGCTAAATTCATAGATCGCAACTTATTGAGGAAGGGAACAGAAAAGGAACCATCCTGAGCAATGAAGGGGTTAATTATTAGACCTGAGTTAAAGGTGTCCTCACAAGTAGGCACTTCATCAAGCAATGGAGTCAGGAAACAAGGGAGAATAGATGAAGGTGCTAGGGATAATAATGATGGCAAGTAATGATTTCCCTAGAGATGATCTGATCTATGGCCACAAGCAAAGAAAAAAGGCTAGAAAGTACTATAACATTACCTTGGAGTACTTAACAGACTCGAAAGCAGTAACCTGGTGTCAAAAAAGGCCCATCACCCTGCTCATTTTAGGTAAAAGAGTTATGCCAAAGTACAAGAGGGGAATGCAAAATTCACATCTGAAATTAAACAGCTGAAAGGTATGATTTAACAATGCTCGAAACTCAATAAGCCAAAGATAAACAGCAAATTAGATGACTCAATGTCAGGAGGAAAAAACATCTTCCATCGATCCCATCGTCAAAAATTAATCTGCCTGAGAATGCCCTCTGCTCCAATCCCAGAACTGATGAAGAGTGGAGGAATAGAGTAAAACCTATGTACTAGTGCTTCACCTTCAGGCTAGACCCTGATTACAATCTCCTGTGAGACATTTCAGCATGAAGCGCCTCTCATGTTGGGACTGCAAAATTAAATTGCGATCAATACTTTACAAAAATAATTGGGGAAAAATGTTCAGAAGTCGGAGCTGTGCTGTGTGGCCAACAAACATATGAAAGTTCTATTTTTTTTTTTTTTTCCTCCTGCTTTTTTCCTTCCCTTCCTCCTCACCTTATCTTTCTGGAGGTTATTCTTCAGGATAGATCAGTTCAAAGGTGTCTCCTGATAATAGTGTTCTTAGAATAGTTTCACTCACCTTGTTAGGGAATTTCAGAAGCAGCAAAGCATTTACAGTGTCCTAAGTGCATTATCCTAATGCCATGTTTTGAATCACTTCTGCACCCTTTATTTGCTCATTGCTTCAGTCTAAATTTGCGTGGCTTTGATTACTTTCGTAATGACTGATTCTGTTTTTGTGGCAAACCATTTCTTATTTTTAAGTGGTGGTGTTAAAACACTCAAGTACCTTGTATTTTAGTAAAACCTTTCTGGAGATGTTAGCACTTTCATAAAACCAAGTAACGAGATTCAGAGTTAAATTTAGAGTAAAATACGTGTAAATAAAACCATCCAAGTCTTACAGCAGTTCCTACTGCAGATTCTGCTACTTTCCCTGTTTGATGTGTCACTTATCATTGGTTATCATGATTCTTAAAATTCATATATATATACAAACAGGAAAAAAATAAGTCTCTTTTAATTACTGACTCCCATGATTAATAGAAATGCAGAGAAAATACGGGCAAAATAAGATGCTCTTCAAGTTGTTCTATGATTTTGTCTGTATGCAGAGTTGGCAACAGTTATTTTAGAGCTTATTGGCAGGTTTAGATGTGTATTTAGAATAAGCCAAGCAATTTAAGTGTTAAGATGTGTTACAGGTTGTATTAAAAAAAAAAGGAAGTGCTTTTAATATGCTTCAGTAATGTAACTGTACAACAAAACACAGAGGAAAGGGAAAGGCAGGCGAGGAAAGGGAAAGGCAGGCGAGGGAAGGGGAAGGGGAAGGGGAAGGGGGAGGGGAAGGGGAAGGGGAAGGGGGGAAGAGGAGGGGAAGGGAAGGGGGGAAGGGGAGGGGAAAGGGAGGGGAGAGGAGGGGAGGGGAGGGGAGAGGAGGGGAGGGGAGGGAAGGGGAGGGGAGGGGAGGGAAGGGAAGGGAAGGGAAGGGAAGGGAAGGGAAGGGAAGGGAAGGGAAGGGAAGGGAAGGGAAGGGAAGGGAAGGGAAGGGAAGGGAAGGGAAGGGAAGGGAAGGGAAGGGAAGGGAAGGGAAGGGAAGGGAAGGGAAGGGAAAAAGCAGTTAAGGTGAGGTATGGGAATCTTAATTTGTGTCAAAGGGATGGCAACCTGGGATGAATGTTGAAGAAATATTTTAAAGTATATCAGCCACTTGTTTGCTCTTGGCAATGAGATGTCTTTCAAAACTGACAGTTAAACTCATTTGTTTTGTTTTCATTGGTTTGGCTGTTTGTTTTGCTTCCTCATTTAATACAAAATACATTGAAAAAATAATTCAGTGTAAATAATATCTGTACATTATAATCACAAAGATTGCATTTCTCAAGTCATAAAACACAGAAGGAGGTGTGGTTATCTTTAAGGAGGGAAAAACGGGGAATCAATCCTGAGGGATTTTATGAATCATAGCCAGATGCCTATAATCCCCCAGAGGTGTGATTATCTCATGACAACCACTTTTATTGGAGTTGTCTTATTGTAACCACCAAAAAGAAAGGGGGGAGGAAAAAAAAAAAGCATCTTTATTTTAAGGGAGGAGTTGTATTTCCTGCTGGCAAAGGGAGAGAGGAAAAAACAGAAAAAAGAACAGCAGATCTGAATACTGAGTGTCTTCTTCAACTCAGTTTCTGCTACCCTAACATAATAATTTCCCTCTTCTTGATCTTTGACTATAACAGTTAAAAATATCCCTAAATCAATGTCAGCTTCTTTGTTTTTTAGACAAAATAAAAAACAAAAAAACACATGTGCCACAACTACTCTGGGCCTGAATCTCAGGCAATCTCCTATGTCGGACCAACTGGCACTCACACATACCAGCTCCTCTAGTTTCATCTAGCAGAGAGCAAACTGAAATAAAGCTTGGTAGTATTCGTGTCTTCTGAACATAGCTTAGCAATGAAGTCGTACGATTATTTCACATAAAATATAAACTCAAACAGATGTGTCTACTTGCTAATTTTGTTAGAAACTCAAAATTTGTCAGAAGGCTTGCAAACCTTCTGAGAGTATCTGGACTTGATTTTTTTCACTTTTCAGTTTTTGTAGAATGCTATGAGACACAGTTTCATACTCCTGTTCTATCCAACATTAAAAAAAGGCAAAACATGTTCAAGAAACGTTAATTGCCCAGAACTTGGGCATGTTTCTCTTTGGAAAGCATATAATTAATTTTCCCTAGCAAATCCTAATGACTTGTCATCTCTCTGCCTGTACAGAACATACACAATAAATGCAGTTGCATATAGGTATCAACCAAACATACTCCTTTTTCTGTGATCTCATTGTTGTTCAAAGTGACTGAGTAGAATAAAATACCCAGAGATCTTGCAGGGGCGCTTCTCAGAGCAGTGGTATCAATGGGGAGAATGGGGGTATATTACACCTATGCACTCATCCTGCAACAGGACAACATTTCACAGAATCGCAGAACAACAAAATTATAAGGGCTGGAAGGGACCTCCTGGGGTCATCTAGTTCAACTCCCCTGCCAAAGAAGATTCTCTACAGTATGTTGCACACAAAAGCATCCAGGTGGATTTTCAGTATCTCCAGAGAAGGAGACGCCACAGCCTAGACAGGCAGCTTGTTTCAGTGCTCTGTCACTACTGAAGTAAAAAAAATCTTTCCTCTTGTGCATATGGAACTTCTAGTTTGCGCCTGCTGCCCCTTGCTCTGTTGCTGGGCATAACTGAAAAGAGCCTGAGCTCATTCTCTTGACTCCCACCCGTTAGATATTTACAAGCATTGATAAGTTCACGTCAGCTTTATGTTCTCCCGGCTGAATGTTCCCATGCCTCTGAGCCTTTCCTCATAAGGAGATGCTCCAGGCCCTTAATCATTTTTGTGGCCCTCCTCTGGACTCTACCTTGAAGTTCTCTGTCTCTCTTGAACTGAGGAGCCTGGAACTGGAAACAGTAGTTCAGATGCAGCCTCACCGGGGCAGAGTACAGGGGGAGGATCATCTCCCTCAACCTGCTGGCCACACTCTTTAATGTATCCCAGGATACCATTGGCCATCTGGGTCACAAGGGCACACTGCTGACTCATGGCCAGCCTTTTCTCTATGAGAACAACCAAGTTCTTCTCTGCAGAGCTCCTTTCCAGCAGGTTAGCCCCTAACTGTGCTTAAATTGCATTCCTCTTCAAGTGCAAATCTCTACAGTTGCTCTTGCTGAACCTCATCAGGTTCTTCTCTGCCCAGCTCTCCAGTCTGTCCAGGTCTTGTTGAGTGGCAGCACAGCCTTCTGGTGTGTCAGCTACTCTTCCCAGTTTTGTCTCATTAGCAAATTTGCTGAGGGTGCATTCTATCCTGTTATTTATGTCATCAATTGAGATGTTAAACAAGACCAGATCCAGTACCAGCGACCCCTGGGGAACACTGCTGGGTACTGTCCTCCAACTAAACTCTGCACATGCTGATTGCAGTCCTTTAAGCACTGCACACTACCTCTGCTCACTCATCTATTTCACACTTCCTAAGCTTACCTACAAGTGTATTATGGGAGACAGACTCAAAATACTGTTAAGTCAAGGCAGAAAAGATTCACTGCTCCCCCCTTATCTACCCTGCCAGTCATGACACCATAGAAGGCCTCCAGACTGGTCAAGCATGATTTCCCCTTGGTCAATCCATATCGACTACTCCTGATAACCTCATTTTCTTTCACTTGCTTTGAGGTGGCCTCCAGACTAAGCTGCCCATTTTCCTTCCAAGGGAAAGTTTGCTTGCTTATGTATCTACAGAGTTCTTTTTAACAGGATTAGAACCTTTCCCCACAATGCTCAACTGTTCTCCAGAAGCAATCCTGCCTTAACTGTTCAGTCTAGTCAAGAATAGCGCCAAGCATAAACCTTACTGGTACCCCCATTTTTTTTTTTTTTCAGAAGTATAAGGAAACAGGACAGTGCCTGCCATAACTTAATTATTTAATGGATGTTTTATAACAGCACATATAGCCCTCATATGATATCCAAGCTTCTCTGCTGTAGGTGCTATACGTACTAAGAGATGATCACTGCCCCCAGGAAGTTTATAAGGTAGATAAATAGGACAAAGATCAAGCCAAGAGGAGCATTATTATCTTTAGTTTACATATGGAGAACTGAAACACAAGGAGATAAAAATCTGAAAGTCACACAGCGAGCCTGTGGCAAAGCAAAGTTCTCCTAAATTCTAATCCATTGCTACCTTCCTCCTCTCAGCCCCGTTCTTCTTTGAAAAGCAAGGAGCTGCTTGAATTCTGCATACAGAGCTAAACTTGCACTGCAAGGGACAGAAAGAAACAGCAATTTATAACTCACAT
The DNA here is from genome assembly GCA_030625065.1 of Alectoris magna. Classification (NCBI taxonomy): domain Eukaryota; kingdom Metazoa; phylum Chordata; class Aves; order Galliformes; family Phasianidae; genus Alectoris; species Alectoris magna. Next base: position 134,922,837 of record CM060560.1, read on the forward strand.
AGGTCCTTTTCAACCACAGATCTCAAAGTGCACTATAGAGAAAGGTAACTCTCTTCATTTCATGGAGTGAATTGCTCAGAGAAATGCAGAGGAAATGACCTGTACTTTCATAGGACAGATGGAAGGTATAATATGGCAGAAGAAGTCCACTGTCCTTTGAACCTAAATGGATAGTCGTGGTTTTCCTCATCTTACAGTCTCAGTCATAAGAATGGTTTAGCTGTGGTGACTCCTCCCATGCTTTCAGCTGTCAGGAGACACAGCCCAGGACTAAGGGAGAAGGAGCATAGAAAGTAATTTTTTACATCTCCTGGACACTAGGTCCACATCTATCCCCATTCCAGTATAAATTAACTCACCTCAGAAGGGCTCCTCTAATTTACTGTGGCTTTGAATGACTTCTGATCAGCCAGAATAGTGGAGTTCTCTGCTTCCGCCCTCTGTCTCAATCAAGGGAATAGTGCAGGGTCATTGTGCCAAACATATGCAGCATCCTTCTTGAGAGGTGTATTCCACATGGGGCGATCAATCTAACCCCGTGGCTCCTTTCCAGCAGCTGAGCCAGCACAATGAGAGCTACACCGGAGCCCAAAATTGAGCACGTTGTCTCTCCTTGTGACCAACTTCTGTTCAGAGGAACGTGAAAAACTTCTAGATTTTCTCCCTCTGTTACACAGGGGCCTGATCTCATCTGCCTTTAACAGCCGCCATCTTTTAAGTTTAAGTTTTTAAGTCTATTCTTCATAGTGCTAGAAGCAGAAATAGTAGTGGATCTTTTATTTACAAAAGTAGTAACAAGCTGGGAAAAAAAAATCCTATGTTTCTGTGTATGATTTCATACATACTCAATATAACCACATGAAAGTCATCGTGTTTTGAAGAAGTCAGTGCTATGTGTATGTACGTTTATATCGGGCACAGCAATCAGACTGGATATATCACTTCTTGGTTTATTTTCTTTTCCATTTATCTTCCCAGTAAAGAACTTCTATGATCTGCATAAAGTGTGATCAGAAGGAAAAAAAAAAAAAAAGGAAAAAAAAAAATTATTAAATAATACCAGCATCACTTTGTATTCTTTCCTCAATATTAGCTCTAAGTCACACATTAGCCATTAACTCCTTTGACCCGTTCTTTGCTGAAAGATAGGTTCCACTTTAGGTTTCAACCTAAGACTTCAGTATCTTCAGCACTGACATAATCTTAATTGTTTTCTATATTTCTGAAAAGACATAAATGGGAGTTAGCAAGTAGATTATAGAAAAAATGCATTTTCAGGGTAAGCCAAATGATCATAAAATCAGCTCTTGAAAACCCCTAGAAGTAAAATAGCATGTGCCAGTAGCAGTAGTCATGGTTTGAAACATTCAAATGAAGTATATGTACTGAAGACATCACCATATCATATACTTAATGTGTTGGGTTCAAATGCTAATTGAGTCTAAGTTGAGAAATCCAAACACAAGTCAATTTTGATAAGAATGTGAATGCGTTTATCAAAAAAGATTTCAAAATGTTGATTTGAAGCCTCCTGGGATTGTTATGGATACACAGAAAATATGAACATAAAAACACAACTCATCTGCTCAAATTTCAGCTCCACTCTGTTTGTTTCAATATACAGAAAATTTCTGCTCCTTGCCACTCTTTTTGCTATTTTACAATGACAAGCAATTTCCACTTTTACCTGACCTGCACAGATTTTCTCAGTCCTGCCTCAGTGAATTATGATATGGAACCAATCAGCTAAACGTATGAAAAATAGGATCTTGCATTTCCAGTAGAAAAGTCATTGAAGTAAGCCATATCTAGACCACAGCCACTACCAATGTTGCGATCACAGATTGGGTTATGTCTGGTCACCTCCTAAGCCCTTGCCTTGAGGAGAGGCGGCAACTCACAGCTCCTGCTGAGTTTGGGACCACACAATCCTCCCGTCTTTGGCTGGACTGTACCACCCCCTACCCACTGCAGTGGATGTGCAACAGCTTCAGTGCCGGGGGTAGCATCCTGTGGCAAGACGGGCTCTAGCAAAGAACTCACACTGGCTTTTATACTGCCAGTACTGAGACTTCTAGCATATTGGAATATATTGGGAGTGCAAAGGCAGAGAACTTTTACATTAGCTGGAATGAAAAGTTTACCTCAGGTTTTGCTAATGGAAAATTCAATTTAAATGATATTTTTCTATAGTAAAAGGAAAGGTGGTGAATATTTATTTATTTTCAAGCAACAACTGCTTTTCAATGAAAAAAAAATTGAATGTTTTCAATCTATCCTATTGCTATGTGAACACTGCTTGGTACTTCCGTTTAATTTCCATCAGTAACGCAGCAAAAGTCAAACTCAGATCTTAGAGTCGTGACAATAAGTGATTTGCTTCCTGGGAATACCTATAACCCTCAACTAATCTAAAGGATATCAGATACAGACCCAAAGAAACCCAGAAATACCTCTCCACTGAAGAAGTGATGAGATGGTATATAAGACACATCTTTAGGATACAGATCAATGCTTTCACGTGAATATTCATACTCTTTTAGTGACTACCATACATCATCTCCAGTGAATGAGGGAAAGCTTCCAAGCAAAAAGTGGTGAGATAAAGCCCATAAAATCATATCTTTGTGATATACATTTATTAGAGAAATTATGATTTCATGAATTTTCACAGAGTCCAAATACAGACTACTTGATCTTGTAGCTTTAAAGTTATTTCATGTAGGTTTTCTTTATTTTACTTCTTCCCGTCAGTGAATATGTATACATAGTTTTCACAGGGATTACAGGATACAAGGGACAGTAAGTATGCTTCAGCATATGGTGAAAACATATGGTTGGCTGCTTTTCTGCCTATATCTCTTTTATTTATTTATTTTAAATTATGTGACTCACATTATTAGTTGAAACCCTTTCAATTTACTTGCCTATAAATAAGACTTTAATTCTTCTTACTTTTAAAAATATTATTTATTATTATTTGGGGTTAAGGAGTATGCACAGAACAGGAAAAAAAAATGGGCTGAATTTCCTACTGATGTAAATGAACAAAGCAGTATCAGCACCTCAGATCAAAGAACTTCAATTCCTGTCATGCAGAAACCTTTGATTTGTCATGCAGATTCTGAAACTGTATTACTCTTAGTACATTCTGCATGACCCCATGAGTTAAAAACCAGGAAGCAATGAACATAGAGGTGTGGGAAATCATGACATCTTGGTTACTTGTCCAAAAAGGCAGCAAGGAGTGAAGAAGCCTGGAAACATAGCCCATGTGCTGCTGAGAAGCCTGGGAAGGCAGGCAGGAGAAAAAAGGTCAGGTAGCAATTCAGAGGAGACCAATATGCCCCATCTCTGGAGGCATTCAAGGCCAGGTTGGATGGGGCAGCCTAATCTGGTGTGTGGCAGCCCTGCCCATAGCAGTGGGTTGGAGCTCAATGATCTTTAAAGTCCTTTCCAAACTAAGCCATTCTATGATTCTAGGATTCTAGGATACTATGTTTCTGTGCAATTGACCTATACTGATCTAAAACCAGTCCATCAAAAGTTGTGCGAGCAGAAATCTTTCCCAATGAATTGGGCTATTTGAAATTCAGTTGGAGATATACACTCCAAAACAAGGAATGTTAAGATGGCAAAGAATTACAAAAAGATTCTGCTGTGTGTTATTGTTCACTGTGCTACAACATGTGAGCCTGTTAGATCACAGTCCAGTCGCCGCCACGCTGGTGTTAGCCACTTGAAAATGCTCTCTCTGTCTTAATTCTGCTTTTTTGGTGCTTCTCTGCTGAAGGGCCAGGGACTTGCTGGCACAGGGAAATCTTCCACCCTTTTTGATCAGAGGCTTTCTGTCTGTCACTGCATCTTCTGTAGGACAGGCGACAGTCCTCATTTGGATTGCTACCCAAGGAGATCAGATGCTTGGTCTGAAATCCCTGCTTCAGCACAGACTTCTAATGTGAGCTTAAAGATGTCGCTTTGCCTTTTTGCACCTCAGTTCCCCAACGGCAGCACAGGAATCAGAGCACTCCAGTGCCCCCGAGGGCGAGACTGTGGGGTGCTCCAAGGCCATAGGGACATGTCAGTAGCTCAGCCAGGTGTAAGGCTTTGATCTCCAGAATTATCAATCCAGCATTTCAAAAGCACTTAATTCACAATGAGACATTTAATATTTTCAAGAAACATTTCATATATATATTTTTTTTTTAATAGAAGTTTTATCATTAATTCTTTAAACAGCTTACATAATCCCACATACAAGTTTCAAGGCTTGATCTTATTATCTGCCTTTTTCCGTAAACTCTCTGTTTTGGTGCAACATGAGTTTTGACCAAGAGGCATTACATCTGTGCTGGCAGCAAGTCTGTGGATGTTGATATGCTAGGCGGGAGGTAGGTGATTTTTCTGGAGACATCGCTCACTTTCTCTAAGGGAAAATATGAAATAAAAAAGTATAGAATGACCTTGCACTAATAAGCCTCTGCCTCGAGACAATGATTAAACCTGGTAGCGCAAGGGTTGGTTTATGAGTAATATCAGCTAAGGCTAATGAAAGGATCCCATTAAAAAAAAAATGTATAACTTAGGCACTTGTCTGCTCTGAGAAACTCGGTTACTGATATTGCTATGTTAAAGTGGTCTGAATTACAAACAGAATGGTATACCCAGCTCCTATTTCTAACCAAACTTGTCAACCAGAGGGCTTGGCTATCAATCTGGCGTACTTTACCAGGAGTGAAATCTGGATGTGAACCCTGGGCTTTGAACCTAGCTCTAGGTTAAGGATTTTATTGTACAAAGTTTTCTCATCACCAGTGTACTGCAATACTACCATCAATGCTGTAACTTCTGTGCTGTGACTTGAGTTAGTACTTTCTGCACAAATGCCAGTGTTTTTCTTACATTTGGGAAAAGGTCCATCTGAAAACATTTTCACTAGCCTGATCAGAGCTCACATCATTGCTACCTTGTTTTCTTCATTCAGATTACTCTAAAGCAAATTAATTTTCTCAATTTTGTTTGAAAATTTCCATAGAAAGACAGACTTGGCTACTTTTAGCAGTGATTAACACATACTCGCATTTCTATTGTGCATGCACAGCAGGTGCGATGGATCCAGGCCATGCCAGGGTTACTGCGCAATGTGCAAATCAGCTGCTGTGCACACGTATGGTAGCTCTGACACGTCCAGTAACAAAGGCACTTTCTCTAAATTGGGAAATTCTGCCAGCTTGTGGGCAGAATCAGCTGGACTGCACAGAAGCAATGTGAATGACATCATATTCATATGCAAGGATAACACCTCACGACATGTAAAGTACAGTCCCTGGATGGTACAATTTTGAATTGCAGCATTGTTGGTTGCCCACCTAAATCTTTCAGTCTGCAACTGAGGAAAGAAAAAAAACCACCAGGAAAAATACAAATCTATTTTCAGGTTTCCATCAAATCACCACTATTTTACCTGGGAAAGTACATATGGTTTTTTTTTTATTTTAATATTTTTATTTGACAGTCTAATTTTTTTTTTTTTTTTTCAAATCGGAAAAGTTTAGTGGAAAATTCCAAGCAGCTGTAACATAGGCCTTGTATAGCATAGAGCCTGACTACTGCCTACAGAAATTACTATACAATGAATAAAAAAAAATAAAAATAAAATAATAAAAGTATCAGCGGTCAGTGACAAATTTTAGTTTGCACCTTATCTAGCATCTTTCTTCTCTCTTGCAAACATTTGAAAAGATAATTATAACTACCAAATATATTTTATTTATCAATCTCTAGTAACAGTTGAACATCAGTAAAGGAAAGTTACGGCATGGTTATTTCCCACCCACTGAGTATTTAATCATAAATATGTTCAAACTATGGGGGGAGTGAGGTAAGGAAGCAGACACTTTGGTTATAGGAAAAAAATAAAAGATTCATTAAGTTATTTTAAAAGAAAGTTCATTTTCTATACAGCACAATTCATATATTAATTCCTTTTATCATGGAGAAATTGATGTTATCTATATTTTGCTACGAATATTAAAGCCATTTTTAGAGTGACCTGAGACACAGGATGGTGTAAAGACATCTATTTGAAAAAAATAAATGAAAAGCAAAGAAGAGGTTTCTGAATAATTCTGACTCTCTCCGGTGACTTGGGTATATCTTTTCAAACAGTGAAATGAAAGAATCTCCAGTTTCTGAGATTTTCACATTCAGTTAGAGTACCTTGGTTAAAAAAATAAAAAATAAAAAAAATAAAACTTGCTAAAGTAGAAGAGTATCTAAAAGGAAAGAAGATCAAATTTATTTTCTTACATGAGGGCTCTTTTTGCTACTGGCCGTAAAAGTCAAAGCAAAGCTTCAAGAAATCAGGAGACATAAACAGCTGCTATATTTTAGGTGGTTCCTACAAACTGAAATCAGTTATTTTCCTACAACTCTGTAGAACCAACTCCATAGTGTGGATTTTTGGTGTTCAGATTTGATTTTCAAACAAATTCTCTATACTCTTCTAGTTGCACAGGGAGTAAATTTCAACTCCCTTCTTTTAACAGAGCCCTCTACTAGGTATGACTTCATGTTTTTCTTTCAACAAATGTAGAGATCAATATATTACATAAATTACAGAGAACTGACTCTGAATATTTACCTGTAGCTCACTGGGAGATGCACCCTCCCAGCAGCTGCTCACTCATTTACTAATGTTGTGGCACCATGGATGATACTGAATCATCCTCTTTGGATCACCAGACTCAAGGGATTTGTGCCTTAGAGAACAGGCAGATTGTTGACGTTTGTGTTGTATTTTCCTTTTTACTTTCTATTCAAGACTATTTGTGTTCTGCATGGCAATTGTCCATGCACTGTTTTCCACGTGATCATGGCCTTTGTAGTCTCATCATGGGCCTTTATCTAGGCTGCTTTAATTTATTATTTTTATGTGTGGGCTGTAATGAAATCCAGTGTCCTGTTGTTTTGCCAGCACAATCCTAAGGATTACCACACCCAAAGGAAAAAGCCCTTGTGATACAAGGGTGTGTGATGGCTTTGAGTTTGTTGGGATACTACTGAAAGACTATGCTGAGTGAAGGGAGCAAGACTTGGTGCTATCACCTCCATATTGGCTCAGACCTTGAGTTAATGTAATGGCCAATTCATTCCCAGGTTTTCTTGGAAAGAGATCTAGTTAATCCAGAAAGGATCTCAGGAGAAAATCCAATATGTACATCAAGTAGACAATCAGGGGAATAGATTTAAAGTGAAATGCTGTTGCCTAAACTGGCAGTATAAACACGTGCTTCTTTTCTACTTGGATCAAGATCTGAATGGTCGTCAGTTAATAACATAGTACCCTGGTAGTATGCTGTTATAAAGAGGAATGAAATGTCTCCTCCTTCCTAAAGCTTTTGACGTGCTGTTCTGCTTGAAAGTACTAAGACTTAAAGTGTGCATACTATGGAGAAATCTCACTACCAACATATGCTCTGTTTTAGTGGACCTGCAACCCACTGCAGATGATGTTAACTTGAAAGCCTGAAAAGATAATTGCTGATATGGCAACTGATAACAAAATACCAATTAGCAATTTTCAACATGTGATTGAGATCCTGGAGATCTGCATACTACAAATTGTGTCCAATCCCAGAAGATTATCAGTCTTTGTGCAAGGAACTACAGTTCAATCAGGTAATTCTTAGTGATCCACAAATCACCAAAAAACACTATCTAAGCATGATCTGAAAAACCCAACATTTTGAAACTCTTCTCTTCCCACTACATTGAAATACACCACAATTAAGAACTTTCAACATACTGACTTCCACAGACAAAATCTTTGGAGCCACTGATGCAAGCATCATAATTCCTTCACATACTCATGAAATGAGATAGATCACAGCTTAGGTTCTCAGCACCCTTCAGATTATTTCAGGATTTCTATTTTTCTTTCTTTTAATTTTCATTTTTTAGGGCTTGTGTTTATTGTTTTCTTGTATACACAAGTATCTCGAAGAGGATGTATATATGGCAGGTATGTGCATATGCTGGAAGACGGTGGGTTACACTGCTCCAGGAATCTTTCCTAGTATCTTATGTGCCTTTCTTGTTTTGTTGTATAATCTGTTGTCCATATTTAGCTAGCAGGCCTCCGTGTCTTTGATGCTAAGAATACAAAATTAAAGTATATTTTAGACAATTTTCCATTTTGATTGTTTATTATATCAGAGATGATGATGAAGCATGATTCATTACTGAGGACTATAAGCTCCCGCCTTGCTCAAGGATCAGCCAGCACTTCATTGAGACTCCCATGTGGGTGGAACAGTCCCTGAGACCTCGCCTAAGGAGTATAATTCCGTGTAATGAAATCAATTCTGTTAACAACCACAGCAATTACTTTTGTATTTGAAAACATGAAACTCGGTAGCCTCGCTACTAGCTGAACTGTAGCCACTTCTGCAGCAGAAATATCTTTAAAGGAGGAAAAAGACAAAAATGATTGTATAACTATGATCACTTATTATTTGGTTGCACCCAAAATTAAATCGTTTTGTGCAGTAAGAGACAGCACTCACTCTCCGCCCCCAAATGTCTATCTTATTGATACACAAGAGGCCAAAACAGTATGGAGAAAATACTGTATTATTCAATCTTGTAATAAATTTCTGCAGGCAATATTCTGTAGCTCAGTTCAACCACTGGCCCCACTGGAGAGTTTTATTGCTCTGAAGATTAAGATTAAATTCAGAAATAGCAAAGCCAAATTTTCTAGTTTTTCCAAGGAGCAGGTGGAGGATTATATATCTCTCTTATATGCACAAAATAAGTTTCCATTATTCAAGAGTTGTTCCGTAGATCAGTCACAGAGACAAGCGTGCTTTTTTTGCACTAAGCACAAACACTACCTTCATGACACAGTGAGGTTTTGATAAACAGAAGCCTTTTAAGTAACATTATAGAAGTAACCATTTTTCCTTCATACCCTTTCAAAGGGGCACTGGCATTTTCAAAATGGCACACATGAATTACATACCAATCTAATGATCATACAGTGCATTGGAAATTCACTCCTAAATGGCTTCTATTGTAGAAAGGTAGTCAATTTACATGTCAGAGTAAGGAGGTCTGAATAGAAGGAAAGTCTGAATATCCTCACTTACATCAGTTTAATTCCACAGACTTCATTGAAGTTATTCCTGATTTGTGCTGCTACAAATGAAAAGAGAATCAGATATGAAGCATTGTAATGTATGATGATGTATTGGTGATCAAAGTAGAGTAGCCTTCCATCAAAGAACAGTATACATTACTAAGCTCATTTTGTTGTACTAAATGACTTAATTCTCAGAAGAGGAATAGTCCCAAGCCAGATAGATAGCTAAAATCAGTTCAAAAGTACACAAAATGTGGAGATAGACAGAAGGGGAAAAAAAAAAACCAAAAACCAACACAAGTAACCAGAGAATAAAGAGTTGGCATTTTTCTCTTTCCATCTGAAGATCTCAACACAATTTACTATGTTGAATTATGTCACCTTCCTCACATTCCTTTAAGGAAAGCATTATATCTATTTGGAGATAATGAGGAGGTAAGATGTAAAGATTAAGGACATCATTTTCAGAATCACCTAAATTATTTGGGAGCATCAGCTCCTAAAACATATCAAAAGAAACAGAACTTCAGAAGAGTGTTACATTAAAAAATATCAAGTGAATTATTGGAAGGAAGGAATCCCCACAATTTCTGAAAAATATGTCTAACAATATCCCTAACTGGGCACCACGGACTTCAGTGGACACTTCTGGAAACATTAATCAGATCCAAATAAGATTGATCATAACCAGAGGGAAGGCTTGAATCTTTCGATTCAGTCTTACATCTTTATCACAATATCTTTCATCATTCTTTTTCTAGCTCAGCCATTTAAGTAAGTAGGGCCATTTTATAATTTGACAGGCAGTTATCACACGGGTACAAAACATCTAAGCAAGGATAGCTAGATCAGTAAATGATAAACCAGCTACACGTTATTCCAGTTAGCTATTGTCTCTTTTACTTTTCATATTATGCGTAAATTCATGATAAGCTCATGATATCGGTAGGTATCAGTCACTCACTGCAACTAGCAAAACTTCCTGTTGCGCTGAAATGGATGACTGGACAAAGCCTCTGTGTGGTCAGTGTCAGCAACAACTGTGGAACCTGTTTGTCTCACACTTTGCTCACTTTCTTGTAAACCCTGCTGCCTCTAATAGCATACAGCTCTCAAGCAGACTCCAGGAGTACACGATGCTGTGGGGTTAATGGACTCAGTTGCCAAGATTCAACAGCCAAATAGAGATGGGTGTCAGATCTCTATATATAATCTCCCGTACATCCGGAGCTGGGAAATGGATTCTGTGCAAATGAAAGAGAGATAAAACTTAACCAAGTACGCCCTTAATGTTAAGAGCCTCAATCAAGACAATAATACCTCCATTTCGTAACTATGGGTTTCGCTTTACTTTAGCACCTGTTTATTAAACTCTTTGCTTCTCATATTCTGAAATGGAAATAAGCCAGTTTCTGAAAGCAGTGGCAAAGGATTTCTCATCAGTGAGGGGCTCTAGGTGTGGATGAAGAGAACCGATTACATGCCTCGCAGTTTCTGTCTGTGTTTTTATGTGCTAATTGTACTGTTCTTTTCTGTTCTTGAACAGGATAGGTGCTTTGGCGATGTTTGATGCCAGCACCTCTGAGTGTTGGGACCTGAAACTCTGCCACCTTCCTCAGTTTAAATTATGAAAAAATAAAGAAATAAAATCAGTATCTGACAGGGAAATAGAAAAAACCTTATCTTTGAATCTTTCAGAATTACCCTGGACAACACACTAGAAAAATTACAATGAACGGGACTAATTCTTCACTGGCATGGAGATGGACTAGATAAATGAATCAGTCTTTTCTGTATCTAATTTCTATGATGGTAAGGCATTAACGTTCTGACCAAGCAATTTACATTGATTTACAATTACAATTTATAAATCTGTGGGTGCATACATCAGGATTTCAGATCGGCTTGTATAATATGTATAAATATATTTTCATTTTATTTGGTAATGTATTGCAGATGAGGATGTAAATCTGACATGAACACAAGTTTACCTAATTGTATTTCATTTAAAATGACAGTCACTCCTGTACAAATGAGTAGCAGAGGACTACAGCACAGGCCTTGCTCTGTTCTTTAGCCCAGGGTTAAACTCGCAAGACAAATTTGCATCATTTACTTGTCTTCTGACATATTTCCTCTTGATTGCTTTCTTACCCTAAGAATACATGCCTTTTGATGGCCAGATCCTCAGCTGTAATGCAACTAGAGCACCCTTCAGCTTAATTCATCATCTTTAATAAAGTTAGGCTGGTTTTCAGCATTTGAGGATTTGAGGTGAAAACTTTGTTCCAATTAAACCAATAAAACATTTTCTATTGAATTCAAGGATTTCATCCTTGGCCTTTCTATGTACACACATTTTTTTAAGACCAAAGTGATATACAACAGCTCTGTACAACTTGCACGTAGCAGATCCTTTTAAGGAAAGAGTAGAAAGCTCCTCAGACAGTGCACATCCTGTTTCCTTGTGAATAGGTTCGGAATGTTTATAAAACAAAATATAGGATGAGTTATGTCAAAGATTCATATAAATTGTCACCATTTATAAATATTTCTGACATCCTTTGGACTTAAATTAACAATGAAAATTTCTGTAAGCCTGTCAAGGCAGCGATAGTCTAGTTTTATATCAGCTAGCACACAGAAAACTTTTTAAGTCCTTCTAGTCTGCGATCATATTTTTGAATGAAGGGTTTCACATAAAACCAAAATGACAGTGGACATTTAACAGGAAAGGACTGAAGCAATAAATGTCCAAAGAGCAGCTGGATCCTGTTTCAGCCTGCATGGGCTGTACCAAATAACTGACAGTCTTATTGCCTTTCCATTTTACGCAAAAGTACAGAAAAAAAAAAAAAAAAAAAGTGGTATCTTCTGGAAGCTATTCCATGTAGAATGTAACTCATATTCTGGGCAGGGTAATATTTTATTTGAGCAGCAGATAGTGGATCCATAGGAGTATACTGAGAAAGAGATGCGGTTGTGGAAATTAAAGACAGAAAAATTATATGAAGGGCCCAGCTCTGCTTAAATCCGCAATGTATCTTCTCTTTACTCCCAGGGGAGTTGAAACAGGCCCCTTGGAGAGAAATTCTGGTTTCTTTTGGCCCTTTGTATTAACAAGGCCATAATGACAGAGTATGAGCTTGACACATTCATCAAGACTGATAAAAAGACAGTGATGTAGGCGTAACTGTTTATCAGGAAGTATTAACTTGAAGTTGTTTTTTAATGTACACAGTCTCATGTTTAATACCTTAATTTAGTAGCAGTTTTATATCAATTTTCTATTTTCAATGAGCTTTCCTCTCTTCCTCCTGCTCAAATTTCTAAGTGTATTATTTATTAACAGTAAAGACTTTATCCTGTAAGATCAAACAAACACATAGGTGTCTGACATCAGAGAGTTTTTAAGCCCCATAAACATTTACGCTTGCTAGCACCTTCATAGATGTAAACAACCTCCCTTTACCCCTAAATTCAACACCTGGCGGAATCAAAGCAAGCCAGAGAGAGAAGGGGCCCTCAAACTTCCACCTATGTGCTTCTGCTTATATCTTGTTACTTCTGCTAATTTTACTGCAAAACATAAAGTAAACTCTGCATTCCAATGTAATATAAATGACATAATTTAATGTGACGAAGAGATATACAGATGGCATTGCATTTCCTCTGCAGTGTGGAGAGGTCAGACAGCAATTGGCTATAACACAAACTAAGCTAATACCGAGCTACAGGCTGCCAGATCGTGGTCCTGCTTACTAACAGCCTATACTATGTGAAGTAATTGAGCATGCAGCAACCTTCTCAACTGTACTTAAGCAAGTGATGCTGTTGGAAAATGTCAACATGCTCCAACTTAACAGATCTTCCTGTAAATAGAAAATTTTGTAAAGATTTTCATAATTAGAGGTATAGAAGGAATAATCTTACAGAGTATGCCTAGAACTACAACTCCCTTAAGAAAATAGTAAAAATAAATCTAGAAGTTCAAAATAAGCCACTTTTACTGTTACCTTTGATACACAGACACACCAAAAAAAAAAAAAATAGTTTCTCTTGTGTTTTTTTTTTACTTCTAAGTGTTCAAAATATAACTAATAATATTGAAACTGCTGCAAAATTTTCTAGTTGCTATTAAGAATTCTCATTTAAAACTTATTCAAAGGGAAGAGGATTTAATAATGTTTCATTGCAGAAAGTCTACACAAATTGGAAGATGACTCCATTTAAAAGTATCCTGGTTAGTCTGCTTCACTTCAGAAATGTAAAAAGGGGTTTAATGGTGTTCCATACATGCAGTTATGGGATCTTCCGCTACATGAATGCAGAAAAGGAAGAGAGAGGATCCAACAAGACAGATGACCAACCTGCACTTGACTCCCAAGACTGTGAGCACTATAATGCACTAGGGTGTCATGAGGAGACACTACAAAATAATAATAATAATGATAGTAATAGTAATAGTAGTAATAATAATAATAATAGTAAGAAGAAGAAGAAGAAGAAGAAAAGAAGAAGTACTTCGCAATAAAATCATCTCAACAAGCCCTCTTTTCCCCAGGGAATGTGCAAAGATATGTTAGTCTCTACACTCATGGGCACTAGATTATTAGCTATTTGTAAACCAGCTGTTCAAATCTAAAACTACTCAGTTAACTTGTAATAATAACAAGTAATTGCTTTCTGATCAGTAGAATCAGCAAATAGAAGAGCGCATACAGCATGGAATTGTCCTCTACAAGCGCTCAGCTCTTTGTACCTCTCTGAAGATGTGCTGGAAAAATCACTTGGGTTTGCTGCTATGGAAGAGGCTCAGCCCACATGAGCTGAATTTCTGGTTCCAGTTTGGAAGCAACTTGTCTCTCTAATGTGTGTACACCTGAAGAGAAGACTTCCAAAGAGTGCATGCCCAATTAGCTCAGTTATGGTAACTCACAGTGCAACTGCAACGTGAACATGTTCAGTTGTGTTCTCTGATGCTGCTCAGCCATCTGAACCCTAGGGAGGCATGAGATGAAAGTCTGAGCAGTGTTGCCAACACCTGACATTTTTGCATACATTTCAGAATACTTGGTACATTTCTTAAAACACCAAATCCCCAAATCAAAGGATTGTTAGAGGCTATAAAATGTTATTTAAAAAGCAATGGTGTTTTTAGATCTGGTTGCTTCAGAGAAAAGCATAAAAGTTTGCATTAGGGAGAAGATGATAGTAAAAATCATCCAAATTAATAATTTTAAAGGCAATCTAATGATTTCTTGAAGCCTGAATCATCCTTTGGAACATCTGGAGCTGTCAAAATTAAAACTGACTGTAGGAAGATCTCACGATTCTAAATGACTGTGCAATGAAATGTTTGATGAAATTAAAAGTTAATAAATGCAAAATAATGCATATTGTAAAAATAGTGATAACTATGTACATGGCAATGACAATTACTAATACAGAAGGAGATCTTGAAGTTACTATGTTTTCTCAGCAATATCAGCTCAGTGATCAGTGCTGGTCAAAACGCAAACAAACATCAGGAATGACTGAGAAAGGAATACAGATTAAAATAGAAAATATCATAATCTTGACCCAGCGCCTCCACATCTTGACTACTACAGGCAATTCTGTTTCCTTCCATATCATATGGTAGGACTAGATAAGACACAAGGAAGGTCACCCATGTTCCTGGAGTTATTGAACAACTCATTCACTAGTGTAAGTGAAGATGAATAAACATAGGCCAAAATGAAAGCATTTTCTGAAGTTAAGCAAACTCATATTTGCAACTATGTGAAATTTTGTAAACACAGACAAATGCATGGCGTACCTACCAAGTTTCTTAGGCAGGTAATTTAAAATCCTTTGCTAATATTCACCCCAAACACATTCTAGAGTTAGTTAATCCAATTCACGCATGCCAGGAGTACTTTCATCCTGCTTTTTTAAAAGAGAAGCTCTTCTGGGTGATTTTCTTGACCCATTGCAGCTTTGATAGATCTGACTTTGAGCATAATTTGCAAATAAAAATATATTTTTCAAGTCATTCAGGCAAGATGTGTGGGCAGTGTTACACTTCTGAAGAGTGGGTGGCAGATGAAATTCACAAGTAGAACATATGCTGCTTTCTCTAAAAGCAATGCATTCAGCATGCCAGGCCAGTCCTTTTGGCATTTCGGCTACCAAAATCTATGAAGGCATTCAAAAACACCTTTGAAAGATACTGTTGTAACAATGCAGCACCTCAGTCACCCCAGTGGACACCAACAGTTATACGTTTATTGCAAATCTAAATGGGCCAGATTTTATTCTCCTCCTTCCCTAATTCTGTGCACTGCTCTAACAATCAGTTCATACAAATCATGTAGAAAATCTGGCTTTTAGCTTTCTTTTTTTCCTCTATATCTCATTGGTCATTTCATATAAGACATCACGCCTCTGCCCATTCCAAGATTTTGTTATGCTACTGTGATCCCCTGGTGAAGTAGTTTCATCTTAAACCAGAAACTACTCAAGCTAAATGCCAGTCTTCAATGTTTCAAATTTAGAATCTTTTTGAGGTGCTTGCTCTCAGAGTGCATTAGCTGGCTGCAATGCTTGATTAGCAATGCTCTTTCTGAGTGGTATATTTACTCCCAGGAGCACTTTATCATTTATCATACTTATGTTCATTTCACTCTTATCCCAATTGTGGCAGCTTTCATGTAAAATGGAAAAGAAAAAAAAAAAAGAGAGAGAGAGAGAGAGAGAGAAAACAAGATTAATACCTACTTAGTACACCTCTAATATCACACAGGGATTCACACATGCGCGCACACACACACACACTTCAGAGACAAACATTTTTTCTGCAGCTTCTTTATGTTTGGCCTTTTCATTTTCTTCATCCAAGCTATCTGACTGTAAATACTTGGCAGAGCTGCGAGAATATATAAAGCAATATAGAAATCTACATATCACTAGAGATCCAAGAGGAACAATAGAAAATCAGGCCAACCATCTGGTCTTACACAATGCTCCATTTCAAAAGGTATCTCTTCGAGAACCCTGCTACTGATGTAATAACATGATTTTGGGTCACAGTCATTCTGACATCTCTGTTAGGGAGATTGTCTGTGCTCAGTTGAGTCAGAGTTTTGGAATATAAGTTAACTAAGACAGACATTTTCTTTTAATCTTTTGTCTTACAGGAACGATTGAACAATTGACACCATCTGTTTTCATAAGAAGCTACTTTAGCTAGGCCTGCCATAGGTGGTACATTCCCCAAGAGTGCAGCTGGATGCAAGAACTACATTTGTTTTACATTAGAAGACGTGGGAATAACTGAGCTACTTGAGCATCACAGAGGATAGCTGAGCAAAGGTATAATACACATTCATATACATGTGTATTTGAGAGGGTAGGTTGGGAAAGGTAATAATATTAATTTCTCACGAATTCCCCTAACAGAAGAAAAACAATACTTTATCACCTAGGGAAGATTCTATTCCAATCTCCTTAGTCCCAAAGAGAAACTTTTAATTTTAATTTAGAAACTTCTAATTGAGTGCAAAGATCTTAAGCTTTCCCAGTATTTCAAATCTGAGTTTTTCTTGTGCTCTGGGCTGGCAGATTGTGGGAGTACCATAATCATGAACTATCCTTCATTTACAGCTATCTAATTAGCTAACTAAGTTATATTTCATATTTCTGACTTACCACAACTAACTTTAACACAAACTGTGTATCTTACTATCTAAAATGATGCTGTGAAAAATTATGTTTTATATGTAAGAAAAAAGGTACAAGTACTCAGCAAAAGGAAGCTATACAACATCTATTTCAGGGCTGTGGTTTTTAAATTCTGCAAGATGAGAAGGGCTAAACTAGTCAAAATAGACTGAGAAAAAAATTGTCTAAGAAGGGCAACACTGTGCTTGGGAAAGTTAACGGAGTCCACAAAACAGTGGCTCTATAGTCATTATACAATCACTGTAGCATTAAGACAACCACTTCCAAAAAAAGTGCTTTGGAGATAATTTGGTTAAAGTGTTTACACTGTTCTGGTTAATTAGAGCCATTTCCAACCAAAATTTGTTGAGTCACTTTTATAAGAAATAAGATTTTTAATGGCACTTCAAGACAAGAGTCACAAAGTTTCCTCTCCTGCATTTATACAAAAGGACAGTAAATAAGATATTAGGTTCATCCCCCGGACCCACAAAATTGGGTTCCATATCATCAAAGGGCAGAAATCATCACAATTCTATGCAAGATCCATCACAGTGTGTACACCAGTTATACTCACTCACATCAGTGGAA
This sequence comes from Alectoris magna, assembly GCA_030625065.1. NCBI lineage: Eukaryota > Metazoa > Chordata > Aves > Galliformes > Phasianidae > Alectoris > Alectoris magna. The sequence continues at coordinate 134,940,277 of CM060560.1, forward strand.
AATCATAACTAATATCTCTATTAAGATATGATCTGTAGTGTGGAAAAAAAAACCTGTATGTTCATTTTACTTCATCATCCTCTTCCTCTTTCTTTGAGACGCTGTCATATCCTCTCCAATCAACTGCTTCTCCAAAGTTTGTTTGGCTCATTTATTTTCCTTTCTCCTAATATGTCTTCCAGCCCCGAGGACTTCCTTGCGGTACATTATAGTAGCTAAAAGATAAGAAGAAATGACAAAAACAACCCTACTAAAGTTCATAATTTCACCTTAAGATGATGTAGCTCCTGTGGTTTCTTAGACCTGGAGGCTAAGCTCAAGGTATGAATACAGGAGAGCCCAAGTAGCTGCTAAGTGACCTAGAGGGAAAAGCACAGGAGAAAAATGCCAAGGAGGGCAATAATCCCAGTGCTTTTGCTGTGTGCTCCAGCCTCCTACTGGACAGACAGCACCAAAATCTGGATCTTGAGAGTTACAGATAAGTTACTGCGATATCAAGGCACCTATGAAAATTTATACCAGCTAAAAGAATTTGGCTTTTTTTTTTTTTTTTAATAGACTCTGGTTTTCAAGTTCAGAACTTGATATATCTATTAATGATCTAATATCTCATAAATTAATAATAATAATCTATCTAGTAAATGACCAGATGTCTGTATATAAGGTTATTCACAGTTTTTTACATGCACAAGATTATTTTGCCACATAAAACACACTATTTCAGCAGTTATATTCTTAGTATTTTCATGTATAAAACAGACGCTACTCAGTGGCAAAAAAAAAGAAGACAGTAAGGTCAGAAAGAATATTTTAAAACTTTTACCTGATAGTAAAAAAAAACCAAAATTATTTCTGCTCCAAGAAGCATTTATCTTAACAAAATTTAAACCAATGTACCAAAAATAGTTGTCTTGCATTTCAAAAATAAATATTTTTTTTATTGTCTAGTAGGAAGAATAAAACACTGATTACTTAAATCTGGTATTTTCTGAGACATCAACTATAGCTCAAGAATTAGCATGATGATGGCTTTGTCAAGAAAATGAGACAAGGACTGCAGATTATAATAAAATTTATGTTGAAAGTGAATCTGCTATGCAAAATTCAGTGTATCTGAGTTTGAAAACTCCATATTTACAATTACAGTGCCCTGCATTATTTAAGTCCAGAATTTTTTTCTCTGTCTAATAATATATGTATATATATATATATACACACACACATATATATATATCCTCATCTGGCTTCAGCCTTACAACATCTTTGTAACAAATCACAAGTAAAGAATTGAGGCACAAACACTAACTGAGACCAATTGAAAGAAAAAAAACACTAAAATATATCTAAAAATGTGGGCCAGAAGGGTGCGTATAAGTGCTTACTAAAATCTTCCAGTTCACCACCATAGCTTAGCTACCACTGCAGTGGTTGAATCTGAACATTTAAAAATGTAGTCTGAACTGTTTGGTTTTAGTAGTAAAAGCAGAGGTAGAGCAGAGAACTAAATCCACATTTCTAAAAGCCTATCAAAAAGAGGCTGAGCCTTGCTTATCTCAAAAATCAGTTTGAAACTTGGCTTTTGCTTGGTTCAACTCGAAAGAAAGAAAATGATGATGAACTTAGTTTAATTTGACAATGGTTCAATTTAGAATTATTTTTAGTTGTAGGAAATTTCAGCTCTTGCTCTGAATGGACTGTAAAGAGAAGATGAAGGTTGGCAAGCTGACGGTTGCTGGCCAAAACAAATCTTTGTTCACACACTGATGGTCCTTGAATGTGGTCCTTGGACAACTGGTTCTGCTGAATTCGCTGAGGAAGATACTGGGGAATTGATTTGAATGCCATAATGAGAATATCTGCTCAGTTCCCTCAGCAGTTAAAAATAAAGTTAGAAGAAAGAGCAATCAAGAATCTTTAATAATGATATAAGGCAATGGTTTACGTTCAGTTTTGTTTACATCAGTTAAAAAGTTGGAGGAAAAGCATAATAAAGGGCAAACCAGGGTAGATGAATCCTCCATTTAAACATCATTTCTCTTTTCCTCAGATATATTTCTTTCTCAAAACCATTTTCCCAATAACTCAGACAAATATTGATCTCCAGATTAGTCATAATGAGTGTGCTGTACACACTCAAAATGAAAAGTCAGATGACATAGAAGCCAGATTTCCAAGGAAAATTTCACATTACCAACTTTAGAATTTTCTATCCAGGAAAATTTTCTATTATTTACTTGCATTTTTCTGTGAAATTTATGGTCAATATATGAACAATGTTACAGGGATATTTACTGAACGCTAGCACGAAGTGAAGTTTAAACAACCTAATAAAAAGCTGGGGAAAGATTATGAAGGTACTAAAAATTCACAGGATAACCATAGCTAAGTCACCCTCTTTTCTATTCCTCTTCCTCTCAGTACTCAGAAGATGTTTCAGGAACACTTGGAATAAAAAAATAAATAAAAAATAAAATGAATGACATAAATATAAAATACTGCTTTGCAGTCATACTCGGATGTTGAAAAATAGAGACAGAAGCATTTAAAGCAATTTCTGATGATTTATAATTGCTAATAGTGCATTCAGAGCTTTTTGCAAATTTTCTTAAGTATATGTATAGTATATATATATATATATATATATTAGATTTCCATTAAGTTCATATGGACCTAAAAGACACAGCAAGAATTTTGTAGGTTGAACTGTTCAGATGAGTTCCTTTACCCAAGATGTTTCAAATTTTGCAATAGCAGATGATTACATCACAGAGGTCAAAAGTCTCATGAGGAACACAATAGAAAGTACCTTTCTTTCTCTGACCCTAAATTGCCATGCAAAAAGTATGCAATAATGTGAAGGATGCCAGGGCAGGGAAAAGACAAGCAGAAGAATCACAGAATCAGAGAATTGCAGGGATTGGAAGGGACCTCTGGAGATCTAGTCCACTCCCACTGCTAAAGCAGGTTACCTACAGTAGGTTGCACAAGAAGGTGTCCTGGCGAATCTTGAATATCTCCATGTAGAAGACCCCAACCTCTCTGGGCAGCTTGTTCCACTGCTCTGCCATGCACATTCTTCCTTCAAACTGTTATATTTGCTATGTAACACTGATGCAGTTTCAATGGGAAGGCTTCATCTTTCTCTACAAGTTGCTTTTGAATTCCAATGGCACTAAAACAATACACACAAATTATGTAATGAAGAAAACATATGGAACAGAGCAGGTTGTCGCTCTTGGGAAGGAGGTTCTATGTGTATACTGTGCTTGTCAGAGAACAACATGAAACTCATTTTCATTTTGTGGATGTTAAAAACTGAATACTATCAGCACCCTGATCTGAGGTTTAAACCACTATCTAGTGAAAGAAAAAGAAACCTTTTTTTTTTGGCCAGGTTAATAAAAGAAGTGGAAGGCATTTTATTATTTTCTGAACAATCTAAGTGTTGATCAATATTGTGGCAGGAGGCCAAGCTAGACTGAAAATGGTTTGTTCCATTATGCCAACTGCTGTATTCTTACCCTAGAATGACAGCAATTACCTTATGTATTTTTATTCTTTCATTAAGGTAAAAAAAATTAGTTCCTTTTAGTGTAAAAGGCTCTCAATTAAAGGAATTTAGTATGTATGTATGTATGTATGTATTTATTTATTTATCTATTGGTCAGAGATCCTATCAGAAATGATCTGAAAACCCAAAGTTCTTTAACATAGAAGAGAGAGAGAGATCAGAATCTCAGGCACTGAAAGAGAATTTCCTTTCCTCAATGTAATTTGATATACAATATCTCATAATCAGGCTATCATGACAGAGAACTCTTCATCCCTTCAATATAACACTTAGGCAGTATATATGAAATTTTTTTGATGCATGACATTTTATATAGGATATAGATCAATTGATGTTTTTCTCAGATTTCCTGCAAGAAAGACATAAACAGAGAAACATTATATCAAAAAATCCCTTTTCAAAACTGAGTATGTATCTTGTTCTCAATTTTAAGAGTGATCTTTCAGTTTATAAATACTTAAATATTCTTCTAGTGAATATCATATCTTATCTAAAGAACAGCAATTTAAACTAGTTGATTTTCACTGAATATTATTCTTGCTGATATTTCACATATAAAAATCAACTGTCTATTTTAGGGTATATTACATTCATAAACATGTTATTAAGCTTCTTATGAATCAATGTCATGTCTTTCATTGGTCTGTGTCTCCTTTATGTTAGAAGCTGGTAGAGAAATTATATGTAAGTAGCATATGCTTTTGTTACACATGGATTCCTGGGATAACAGCACTGCCCCAGATGAAGGAATGCCAATTTATGTGTTCTTATATTATTCATCTTCTGCATGGATTTCTATAAACTAGATGTAAGCCTGAAGAGGAACCTCACATGAACCATATCAATCGCACTGTTGAATGAAAGGGGAATTCCAAGAGCTGGATCAGAGAATACACAGATTCATCTGAATCCTGGAGAAAACAAAATCTAGGAAAAAATAGTTTACCATCCTGGTGAGGATGTGGCAAATAATGGAAACCTAGGTAAATAATGAATTCCTGAAAAGGCATCAAAAATATGATCACCAAGTAGGGAGGGAGTATTGATCTGCTTGAGGGGAGAAAGGCACTACAGAGGGACCTGGATAGACTGGATCAATGGGCCAAGGTTAACTGCATGAGTTTCAATAGGGCCAAGTGTCGGGTCCTGCATTTTGCTCACAATGACCCCAGGCAATCCTACAGGCTTGGGGACGAGTGGCTGGAAAGCTGCCTGATGGAAAGGGACCTTGGTGTACTGATGGACAGTCAGCTGAATATGAGCCAGCAGTGTGCCCAGGTGGCAAAGAAGGCCAGTGACATCCTGGCTTGTATCAGGAATGGTGTGGTGAGCAGGACTAGGGAAGTCATCCTGCCCCTGTACTCGGCACTGGTGAGGCCTCACCTTGAGTACTGTGCTCAGTTTTGGGCACCTCAGTACAGAAAGGACACTGAGGTGCTGGAGCAGGTCCAAAGAAGGGCAACGAGGCTTGTGAAGGGCTTGGAGAATATGCCTTGTGAGGAGAGATTGAGGGAACTGGGGCTGTTTAGTCTGGTGAAAAGGAGGCTGAGGGGAGACCTTACTGCTCTCTTCAAGCACCTGAAAGGTGTTTACAGTAAGAGAGGGATTAGTCTCTTCTCACTGGTGACAGGTGACAGGATGAGGGGAAATGGCCTCAAGTTGTGCCAGGGTAACTTTAGATTGGATAACAGGAAAAACTTCTTTACAGAAAGGGTTGTTAAGCACTGGAATAGGCTCCCCAGGGAGGTGGTTGAGTCACCATCCCTGGATGTGTTTAAAAACCATTTGGATGTGGTGCTCAGGGATGTGATTTAGTGGAGGGTTGTTAGTTAGGGTAGTATGGTTAGGTTGTGGTTGGACTCAATGATCTTTATGGTCTTTTCCAACCTGAGAATTCTATGATCCTGTTATTCTATGATGAAATATTTTCACATCCTTAGGACAAGAAAGAGTATTGGTTTGTGTTGTTGTAACTCCAAAGAACTGGTTCTACTGCCCTGCACTAAAAAAAAAAAATCTGCACAGCTCATATCAATATTCAGGAGTATATTTCTAGAAAAGAGCTGTGAATACTCTTCACTGTAGGATGCCTACACCCCTTTAGGGTGGTCGCACTGATCTGAAGCATGTCCTAGACGACAAAAGCCGGAGCACTGCTAAATTTTAAGGAATGTGCTTTATTGCACACACAGTTATGACAGCTCTGCATGGATGTTAGGCATTTTGACTGTGGAGTGCTCACATCAACAAGACTACAGTTTTTTTTAGTACCGAGGTGCTGAAATTGCAGTGTTCTGTGAGAAGTATTCAAGTCAAGGGGGATATAAGGGTGGTAACCTAGAGCTGATGCTCTCAATGCTGTTATATAACATCAACAGTTTTTTTCAAAAATGTGAATCCTTTCACTAGGAGAGATGTTTTTTGATCCTGAAAGTAACTATGGCATCTAATGGCTATGGTTTTCACCATTCTCTAAACTAGACCCAGTATACTAGTGTCTTTCATTTCATCACAGTACTGTCTGGGATGTTGTGGAATCAACAGCTCCTTAGGTAGTACAGAGATATAAGTTTACATAATTTACAAACATAAAGTGCTGATCATTATAGCTCTAGAACTACCATTTTGGTGAATACAGTGATGGCACTTTCCCAAATCTAAGATTACTCAATTAAAACCACTCAATTAGCACAATACCAATCAAGTCAATGCCAATCAAGTCAACCAATCTTGGTTCATTTCTCGCTTAAAACCTAGTGAGGGAAGCGAGACATGTAGTGCATGGCCATGACTTCTAGGCAGCAGAGAAGATTGTGATGAGTTAAAGTCATGAAAAAAACCACAGGTAGCAGATGTAGTGGAAGCAGAGATAAATCATGAAGGGTTGCGTTAGAGTTTTACTCAAAGATTCTTCTGTAGTTCAAGCCATGCTATAGTTCTTACAGTCTAGGTCTTTCCAAAACTCCAATTCCAAAATTCAGAGCCACCTTTTCAATTAAAAAAATAAAAAATAAAAATAAAAATAAATTCACACAATCCAGATGGATCTGTTATTCATCTTACACCCTTCTGTGTTATTTCTACTGTCTATTTTATGTAAGAACTACCTGCCTTTCTCTGTGGCATCTCAGCAATGCCACAGAGGTGCAGAAAACTTTAGTGATCAACCTCCTAAACCCTTACTGAATTCAACTTGGAAGTTCAAAACATACATAAATGACAAATGCACTATTTGTCTTCGTTCTTCATTGAAACATGGCCTTTTGTCTGAAACCCACTACTAGTAAACATATGTAACATCAGAAAATTCTTTGGCACCCAAGTTATTTCAGTGCATCGCAGTTAACAAATTGTAATTCCAGTTACACTGTTCCTCTGCTCATAATAAAGCAAATCTGTCACAGAAAAAAAATAATCTTTCTCTCCCATAGAAAGACTCATACTTAAAGCATATAAGATTATCATTATGCAAGCTCATTAGGAGTACACAAGCCATACTTTTCCCTGTACAACGGAAATTCATTGATAAAACAATGAAGTGAACTAACACCCCTCCTAAATAAAGTTTCACCAGTAGCACTGTATGTTAATGGAGCTGTTTCATTGTTAATGTGACTGACTGCTTATTGATTCCTGCACTAATCCAGCGAGGGCTTCAGAGCACAATTTAGTTTGGAGAGCTACGGGTCCAACATCTATGCTCAATTACAACTTTCAGAAGGGTAGATCAATAAAATTTAAATTGCTTATGGTAATCACAACTTCAAATCATTGCGATCAGCATAAGCAATCTGCTGACCCCAGCCAAGCTCCTAAATTGAAACTTGTAATGAGTGGTCATTTAGTTTGGGTCCATTCATATTATTTGGGAGGCAGGTGATGAACAATTAAAGATCAGTCAGCACCTTCCCTACCCAGCATTCCCATCTGAATTCCCAAAGTACTAATATGCAGTAACCCCAGGGTATAGGCCTTTGCACTTCTTTAATGGGTATTCTGTATGAATAAGCAATTATATTTTGTATTAAACAATTTCAGTGTAATTGAATTAGCAGTTATAATATTGCTCGGGCAAGCAGAAGCTCTCCTAGGGAAAAAATTAAGTGATATTGGGCAATTCAAACTAATTTATAAGACTGAGAAATGTAACCATTACCCAGAATTGTTCACCCTCCCCAAAAAATTACAATTAATGAGCATATTGTTTCACTGCGTAAGTTTCCTAACAATTTGTTTTTTGGTCATAATAGCTTTTTTCCAGTTCATTATAAAAACCTGTCTGTTATAATGAAAATTTCATAGGCTGTTTTCTTTGACAAAGCAGGTTGCAAGTTTAAACAAAGATAGCCTGCAGATTACTTTCACGATAAGGAGTCACCTTAGAATTACATTTTAATAAATCATTGACAATAAATCTTCTGCATTACAGCACTAGGGCTTAGAGAAGGAGGAAAAAAAAAGGCAAATACAGGGAAAACAATCAATGAAAATCCCCTTCTGCCAATATGAGAACAGATTGACCAACTCTAATGCAAAGTTTGCTACACATGAAAATAAAAGCTCAAAAGCCTTATTTAAAAGAGATGCAAAACAAACAGCAATAGACGCCATACACAGATACTGATTTAATTAACATATTAATTTATTAATACTCACCTAACAGCTTTGGCAAACGGTCTAAAAGGATATAATTTACTGAATATCTAAACAAGCTAACAGACACTGATTTGGGAATATTTTCATTAATAAAATGCCAAACACACAAGATTCTAGTTCACAAGATTACATATTATTCACAAGTATTTGGAAAACTGATGAGCATTCCTACTTGAGATTCACAAAACGTTACATGAATTTTAGCACAAACAGTGCTTTGCCTGAAGACTGTTTAAACTGGTTTAGTCATCCAACCAGAGAGGAATAACAATTTCTGTATTTTTATTTAGAACAAGAGATTTTAAGACCAGGAAGGTCTAAGCGATATCTTTTGCCATATTAACAAACAGTTCAAAGTACACCTTTTGTTATGTCTGTCTTTGTACAGTTATAGGGATAAAAATTTCAATGATTATATTTTGGCAGGGGTAGGAAGAAGGTATCTGTGATAAACTAACCAGACAAAAGACTTCTGTATGTGTTATGCTGCACTTGGATGGTTTTCTGGGACAAATCAACCAAAAAAAAATTCTCATCACAGGCTAATAATGTCCCTCACTAGCTTTCATAATTGGGATATCAAGAATGGGAAAAACTAGAAGTAGTAAATTCTGAGTTCTTGATTAAACAGAATCCAGAGTAAAAGCCATGCCTTTGCCTATATTTCTACAGGCTACTTGCCCTGCAGAGAGCTTTTCCCCTCTCCCTTCCTGTCATTTTATATGTAATACAGTGCTTCTCATGAATATCAATCTTCTTAAAAAGTATACTGATGTTTTATAGCTGCTCCTGTTTTGCAATACAAATGATATAATTACTTGTTTTTCGCTGGAGGGGGTCCAGTTCTTTTAGTTCATTTTTTAAATGCAAATCTTATTAAGCATTTTATCCTAAAATGGGTACAGCAAAAAAGGTAGTACAGTCTTAGAGAAAGATGGACAACTCCCCTCTCCAAATAAATATTAGGCAAGGAATGAAGCCTGAATTAAAGCAGCACACCAAAAAGTGGATTGATTACTTACTGAAATATATTAACATGATGTAATGGGTAACTACTAAAATCAGATGTGCAATAATATTCCATGAATCACTGCTAGCTAGCCCACAACGAGCACAGACATAATAAAGAGCTCTTTTCACCAAAAATCTTGAGTTTTATAATAGCTCAGAAATGTTCTGTTTATATTTCTCACCACCTACAGCTTCATATTTTTTACTGTGGACATACTGCAAACTTTCTTACAGTGGTGAGCAAAGTAACAAGACTATTAACTCATTCCTGTGAGTGACTGCTCACTAGTTTGAGCTGGCTAATGACACCCTACTTGTGAGATGGAGACCACAACAGATCAGAAATTCCTGGCAGCACCTGAGCTTGAAAATTTCTGACCCAAAAACACAAGTCCTTACTATTTAACTTAAAGCAGATTCGCCTTGAGTTGTGCCCTGTTAGACATGAAAAATGACTGAACAGTTCTGATTCCATCCATTAGAGGTCAGTGGTACTTGTAAGCTAGCCAACTCATTACAGAACTGTAGAACCGGGATTAATTAGTGTCCTAGCTTAGCTTCAATTAGGAAACAATCCATATTCAAATTGTCTGTTGAATATGGCAGCCACTACATGAGAATTTTGGAAATTTAAAGATACTGAAAGCGTTACATTTAGGGATGGAAAGAAAAGGAAAAAAAACGACAACCCAACAGGCTAATAACAATGACAAGGTGGGAAATGAAGTCTGCTTGGTGGTCCAGAATTTTTTTTTCAGATTGGGAAGATCCTCTCTAGCTACTCTTCTGTGAGTGGTTGGTTTATCCTTCTGTGGAATAGACCTGAGCCAGTATTGCCCCACGTGTTCCAACACGTGAAATACTCTCTGTAGTTCTGAAAATGTTGAAAGTCTCTTGTACTTATCTTAGAGTCAGGAATCATAGAATTGCTCAGGTTGGAAAAGACCTTAAAGATCACTGAGTCCAACCACAATTTGATCATACTACCCTAAGAACCCTCTGCTAAATCACATCCCTGAGCACCACATTCAAATGGTTTTTAAACACATCCAGAGATGGTGACTCAAGCATCTCCCTGGGAGCCTATTCCAGTGCTTCTGTAAAGAAGTTTCTGCAAAGAAGTTTTTCCTGATATCCAACCTAAACCTCCACTGGTACAACTTGAGGACATTTCCCCTCATCCTGTCACCTGTCACCAGCGAGAAGAGACCAACCCCACTCTTGCTGTAAGCACCTTTCAGGTATTGGAAGAGAGCAATAAGGTCTTCCCCTAGCCTCCTTTTCCCCAGACAAAACAGCCCCAGTTCCCTCAGTCTCTCCTCATAGGGCATATTCTCCAAGCCCTTCACAAGCCTTGTTGTCCTTCTTTGGACCTGCTCCAGCACCTCAATGTCCTTTCTGCACTGAGGTGCCCAAAACTGAACACAGTACTCAAGGTGAGGCCTCACCAGTGCTGAGTACAGGAAGTGGACAGTAACAAACAAGAATGATATGAGTAGGTAGCAGAAGATTCTTACGTATACATTTTGTCCAAAATGGATCTAAGAGGCAGAATTTCAGCCTATATAATTAGCTCATAATTTTAGTCTATAATTATCTAGGCCTCATTGTCACCGTACTAACAGATTTCTAACCTGTAAATTTTCTTTGATTTTTTTAGTACTTCAGAAATCACAGCTGTCTTTTTTTTCTCTGTAATTAGCAGATTTAAATATTTGAAGTCAAGATATATAGGAAAGTAATAAATAATATGCATCCTTTCCCTAGGTAGTTCTTTATAAAACACTGTAAAGTATAAAAGCAATATTACATTTTAAAGGTTTGTGAATTTCTTGAAAGCAAGCTGCACAATTGGCCTGGTAAATCCTTAATCCTTCTACTCATACGGTGAAAATTTAACATTAGTTTTTGGAAATAAAAGTAGTAATAATTTTTTAAAAAGCCGAAATTGTCAACTCCCCTTGTGAATAGAGTGGAGGAATAACAACAAGCGGAATATTCAAGGCCAGGTTCTGATCCAAGTTACATAGCTACATAGCTGAAGTGGACTGATTTAATTGTTATTTCAGGTTGTAAAGAAAATCTTGATGAGAGCTTTTGGCTTCCTACCAGCATTTGGACTAAAAGAATCAATTTTCCTATTTTTTGTTTTTACTCTATAATGTCCTTTTCCACATGTCAGGAACACTGTAGTAACATCAGCTAAACTGAACCCCTTAAATAATGACCTATGAGTTTAAAGCTTTATATCATGAATGCACCTGAGTCATAGATTAATCAACTATGTTAATAGGATAGCATCATCTCAGTGCTGTAAGAGCATCACTTAATGTTGTTTAGGGAACACCAAACAGTGAAAGATATGAGTTGTGGGATTGATGCTGTTGCAAAAATAAGTATGTAGTAGGATTGGTAGATTATTAAAAACTCTGTAGTTTAAGATAGGATGTCAGAGCAATGCAAGTCTAATGACACTATATCTGATTATCCTACACAGATGGAAGGCCAAGAGCAAAAGCAATAGATGAACTAAGGGACAGAATTTTGCCCCCGTTCTAATGCTTGACCTCTTAATCATGCTATTGCTGTTAGCATGAATGAGGTGACCCACAATAACTGAATTTGCATGCCTATGACCTATGCAAAACTCAGAGAAGTATTATTTGTCTTAAAATTCCCTCACTGTAGTTTCAACATTATCATATTACTTTACATTTGCTGTGGAAAAAAACTTGCCCCAAAATGTAACTAGTGGGCTCAGATGCAAGAATGCAAGAACCAGATTAAAGGATTTAGCCCTAAAATTCTCCTTTTTATATATCTCTGCATTTCAGCAGAAACTTATGGATAATTCGAGATATAGTGAACAAAGGAACTACTGACTGACTATTATAGAATAAGAATTCTCCTAAATGTACTTCAAGACCCCAAGACTGAGTGGTGCCTGCTAAATCCCTTGCATCATCAAGTATACTCCTGTGACATTATCTGGCACTTTATGTTACTTAGTGTTCCACATTAAGACATCTTGGAGCTATCTGCATAATTAGCAGAAAATTAAAAGGGGAAATCCTGTACTTTGTGTTATAGAAAATATATTGAAAGAGCTCAAAAGCTGAAGGAAAAATTTATCCCGTGCTGTAGCCCTATATATATATGAATATATATATGTATATATATATACTTATATATTTATTTTATTTTATTTGTGTGAAAAAAAAAAGAAGTAAGATTTTGAAAGTAAGATCATGTATCTTTGGATCGTACACATTTACTGTGGACAGATGCTGAATCCCAGCCTCAAGACACTGCATCTGATAGCTCATCCCCTTGCATCTGCCCCATTAAAAACTACCCCATGGACAAATCATGATCCTAAGAGTTAGTTGAAAGTAACCTCAAACCTTTCACCCTTTTTGTACTTACAAAGTAATCTAAACCCAGCACATTAAGAGAGACATCAAACAGTTCCCCACTGATTTTTGTAGGTGCAACTTCTGAGTCTCTCACTTCCTACTTTAGAGATAAGCCATGCAAAGACTTCATTCTGGCCTTTTGCCCCCAAAAGAGTTTTTACTGAAATGTGTGTTGCTGTAGAAAGATAAACGGTCAGAGTTACAGAAATCAATACGGCGAAATTCAATAAATAACAACAAACATCTACTGGACAAAACCTAAACTTTTACTATGAAAGAAGTTGTTTTACTACCCTGTGCTTCTACAACACAGACACTTCTTTTGTACATTTATGTTCATAAAGAATACAACATCTTTCTCATTTTAGACCCGGGCAAAATGTGAGACATACATTCTATTGCCTTCCTCAGAAGCTCCTCACATCAGTTTAAGAGCCTTTTGGAATCAGAACCAAAAACTCAAATGATATTAAACTGCATCACACATATAAATTTAGATCTTAAATTCACTTTAAACTATGGATCCAAGCTACAAAATACAGATCCAGATCTCATTAGCCTCAAGGTCTGCAGCTATCTGAATCTGACATTTTGACTTGGAGCCGTTTCTGCTGTTTCTACTAGAAATCAGGAAAAAAGAAATTCATTTAGTCATTCCCAGCATGTTTTGCTTACGATTTTTTTCCTCTGTCCTTGCACTAAGAAGCCATTGAACCATCTGTAATATTCAGATAATAATTTTCTTAGCTATAACTATATAATTCCACTAATGAGGGCTACTGGAGAGTCTGCTATCTTCCATTTCCAAAGACATTATTATAGTTTGATCTTTTGAATATGCAGGCATCACTCCACCTTCTAAGTTTTGTTAAATGTATAAGAGTATTTCTTAAAAAAATACTGTGTTGGAGTAATGTATATAGACACCAACTAGTATAGCTACCAAAAAATGTCATTTTAGAGAGTCTGAAACTGCTTACCAGGGGAACAGAGTTAAGATAGTTGTTTAGGCTATAAAAAAAATAATTGAAAGATAGTCTGGAAAAGCTATTAAAATATGTTTTAAGGTTTTTCAATCTGATATTTAAAGATCATGCTTTCACTTTAAAATCCACCAGTATGTATTACTTCTTATAAGAACTAAAGGAGTTAAATTGCATTTAAAAAGAAAATACACGTTTATACATCTCCTGCATTTTTCCCTTACAGTAGGAAAACCCAAACAAAATTCCATTTGGGAATTACCCAACATATTTTTCCTTTTCTCAGTTGAGTCTGCGAACCAAAAGACCACCTTTGGATCACACTCATCCAAAAAGGTAGCATTACCAATCACAGCAATAGATCAGACTGAGTGATTTTCCAGAAGGCCAGACTTCAGTTTGTGAAAACCCCTAAGAATCCAGTCCGATTTTGGGTCACAAGACCAAGGTAAGTATTCATCTAGTAGCTGGAAAATCTTCAGCTCTAGTCTTTACATTGGCCTTTCCAGCATTTGCGCAGTGCTCCCTCTGCAGAAAACAGAGGGATTCACTTTGTAGCCCCCCCTGCCTGAAGCACAGCCTTCACGTAAGGGTCCTTGTTTCAGCACTCTACACTAAGTTCATGCTCACCATCTTCTAAAAGAAAAATTATATGTTACATGCAAGAGATTCCTGATAACTCTTCATTTTATGACCTGTCTGTGCACTCCACAAGCACGTTGCCTCTGCCATCAGCCTCTGCTGACACAGTAGCCTCTCCTTTCATGCCTGAAGTCCTCCAGCACAGAAGTGCCTTCTTAAATGGAGAGAGCGTTTTGAAAATACATTCCACAGTTTGATTATGAAAAATGGTTATGAGAATAAAAGAATCCCTGTCGTTTTCTTGTATACAAGACTCCCCTTGCAAAAAATCAATCTGTGCCATTTTGGAACAGTATCACTAATGAAATTACCATAATCAAAAACTGCAAAGACATCGATTACACAAGGCTAGTGGCAGCACTGAATGAGATTCTGACTGTACTGAAGATTTATAGAATCTGGCAAGGATTTCTTTCTCTGTCATCAAATAATCACAGTGCAAAGCTAAAGATTCTCAACTATTAGCAGATGATAAATCCAAGGTCATGGTTCTGCAAGACACTACCCTCTAATAACATTACAAAAATGCTACGCTCCCCAGACCCAAACCACCAAACTAAAACAAACTTGTTCTGCCAGTTCAAATTTGTTAAAAAAAGTCATCCTGTTATACCTCTTGCCAGATCATCTATCATCTTCTACCCTACAACCAGCATGAAGCACAAAGCTGGCAACAAATCGTGTGTTATTTTAACAGAAGTAACACTAATCACAGCTTTGTGATGGATCCAGACCAAATCTTTAAAGTAAGATGATTCAGTGGTGCTCACAGCCACTATAGATGAACATGGAACTATGACCTCATTGACTTGACTGAGGTGATGTGAGATGCTAAAGTAGAACACATAAAATCTTACTTGGATTGCGCCCAAACCACTCTGCAACTTCATCCATGAAGGAACATGAATCAGTGATCCTTCTAAGCAATTCAGTCATGAAATTGCATATGTGAATAAACTTGTACTTCATTTTCATACGCATTTCCTAGAGTCACCTGTCAGGTGCCTGATTGCTTAATTGAACAGTATCAGTAAATGTGTATGCAATTATATGTGCAGTGTTTTTGCCCAGAACGCTTAAAAACTTTACAGATTGAACCTGTTTCACTGTTCTTAGAAATTCAGAGGTCCAAACTGTTTAATTAAGTGTTCCTTACTTTTCACAAATTTTCATTCTGTGCACCCACAATGATTTGCCTACCTGGGACCTATAAGCCCCACATTTCCAGTGCATGTTCATACAGTAAGAGCGGTACCTCGGTACCCCTGATTTAAAAACAATTCACATTAAATGGGTTCACTTGAAGGACCGGGGCAAAGAAAATAAAATGAAGCAAATAATTAAGAGAAGGTTGAATTAAATGGAATCCAACAGGTATTTTCCATCTCCAATGCCTGAGAGTTACTTTCCTTTTTTTTTCTACAAGAAGATCAGAGATAATAAAAAACCTCCAAAGACCTCGCTCTCTAGCTAATGTCCAAAATGGTCTTTGTTTGCGTAGAAACCACGTACAATGATATAAAAATAGGCTTAAATTAGCATATTGCCAAACTGGTCTACTGTAACGAGTTCTTTGAAGTCTGGCATGCTGACTGATTCCCCACAGGAAGTTGAGTACTCCGAAAACAATTAGGAACAAAAAAGGGGCGGGTGAGGGGGGAGAAGGAAGGGAGCTGCAAGTACAGTAGTTAAATTAAGCAAAGTGAGCCTTAGAATAGTCAAGGGACTAAACAAGCCATCGAATCACTTAATAACAGCACTTCTTTAACAGTGTAGATAGAAAACACCAACTGGATTTTTAGAAACTGAGACATTAAGGCTTGAAAAAGCAGAATGACAGAAGTTTAAATTAAATAAATGAAAATTACTTCAGAATATAATAGAAGGTAATAAGGCACCCAAACTGCCAGTAGTTATAGTAGCTAATCCTGTGTTCTAAAATTGATCCTAATGTAAAAGCATTGTGCAATTTAAAAGTAATAAACATAATAATCCCTGCCATTTTACATAATAAATAAATCTTAACTACATTTCCCATTTGTATAAAGCCCTGTGAAATGATGGTTTTGGTTGTTAAAAAATCCAAACGTTTGTTTCACAAGGATATTATAGTGATGCAGTGGAATGTATTTCGAAAGGGAAAGTTAAAATATATTTTATAGGCAGCACAGAGTAAACCTAACTATATCTGAAAAACGGCACACACCACACAAAGAAAGACCATTCTGGTTATACAATAAATATTTTACACTATGGATACCTTCTCTATTACATTTTGTCTATACTGAAATGCATAATCACATATAGAAAGATGGTTACTATTATTATTATTAAAATTATAGTAGCATGCAAGGGAACTACTGTACACTTAACAGAGTTATCTGTCTCAAAGATCCTGTAATGAATATTAGCAAAGCAGGTGCAGATTTAGCAATCTTTGTTTGACCAAAAAGGGCCAAGTTGCTGTGAAGGTCAAAGGCTAACTCCAACTAAGCAATGAAAATCTAAGTAACTCATGGTTTCTAAATCAGATCCAAAATTACCAGTCTAAGGGAAAAAAAAGGCTGTGGTTCAGGTGGGAAGTGAACTTACATTCTCGTTTTCCCTATGAATGGTTTAGCACAAATTCATGAGAAGTAAGCTCTGTTCCTTTGGACCTTCCATTTACCAGCCTCCTCAAGAGGTATTCCCTTACCTCCATGCTATGGCACTCTGGATGCATTACAAAGAATGCAGTTCTCTGTCTCGTGGCAACACACCTCAAATATTTAAGATGGGGACTTAGGCCCTAAAAACTTCACTGGCTGTTCTCCTGGCTACCTTTTGCCTGCTCTTTCATACACATACAGTGGCACCTCGGTAGTTTAGGCATCCTCATTACAAGGTTTGGACAAGGTTATACAATTTTTTAAAAACTCTGGTGGTAGCTAACTTTTGATAACAAGGCTTCTGTTTGACAAGAAAGGCTGTGGAATCTTCATCCTTGGAGGAGTTCATGTCTAGATCCGCTTTGAGCAGGGAGTTACCCTACATGATCTCCAGAGGTCCCCTCCAGCCCAAATTATTTTATGATTCTATGTTATGTCTTTTTACTTCAGGTGTCTTCCTTGACATGCTAAAAAATTCATTCCTTCCAACCACCCAACATTGCTTATCTGACAGAAAACAGTCCAAATTTCCATCAAGGTGTAGAGGAGAGCTATAAAAGTTAACTAGGTATTTCTACAGAGCATGTCTGCTGATAATGTGCATCTCATACCCTTCCTAATTCTTTCTAAAGTCATAAAGAGAAAGACACTCTTTCATTATTCTTTCTCCTGGAATTCAAAGCCCGTATGATGTGTAAGAACTCCAAACACTGACACTGTAGGACAAGCCAGAAGACCCATGCTGACCTCAACATCCCAAAGAATCACCTTTATTGTACAGTAAATGTTCTTTGAGAATGTGTTATTATGGATGCCACTATAGAAGATCAGTCAGCATTATCCTGTCAGAATAGGAGCTTTGAGAAAATCCAGCTGCCTTGAATACTGATTTATGTTATTGCACTCCCAAATTTAGTAACCAAGTAAAAGCTGAAGTGGTTGATACTGACATTCACACTTTTGGCCAAAGTAAAATACACCAGAATGAATAATTTTAAGTGAGAGATTTACAGAATTCTCTCAGAAAGGGCTTGTGCCTTACTATGTTTTGGTTCCTATCTGGACTATATGACTACTACTACTAGACTTTAAAGCATCAGCACCATAAAATGAAACAAAACTATGTAGTACTGCTCTGTGAGTAAAAAACTGTGATCTAGGAAAGCTAGATGAGAGGAAAGCCTGCTCAAGATGAGGCTGAAGACGACTGACAATTAAATCTTAATGTACTCTGCATGGCACTCTATTCAAACTTGTCTTGGTTACATACATCAGTAACATTTTCCATTTTGAAAAGTGTCTTCTAGCTTTCATGCATCTCAATATTATTTAGTCATCTTGCACCAGCTTTTTCTGCTGCATTCGGGCATTCACCACTGACAATTACTAGGTTGGGAGAAAGGAGTAGGGTGTGATCCAGCCATGGCTCTGGGAGGTTTGGTGGAAATCTGAAAACGAAACATCTAACAGACTTGCACTAGTTTAAAGCCATCACATGAATGTCACTACATCTCCTTCAATCCTAAAAATCACCTCAGCTGGAACTTAGTATGAAACACCAGCATTTTTTTGCTACCATTCTTTTTATTGATTGTTCACACTCATTATTTCTTTTTCTTTAATATTATGTATTAATATTACAGTACCACCTATAGCAACAAATTAAAATTGCAGCTTCCATCATAAACATGATCTTGTTTTGCTAGTTTCTGTACAAATCTCCATGATAATAAAATACAGTTCCTTGCCTAAGGTGGCAAGAATAAAAGTGACAGAAACAAAATCAAAGGTGCCATATTTACTTTTTTTTTTCTTTTTTTGTCATTTGGCCTTTTGTCAGTATGCCTCTTCTCCCCTTACCTTACGGTTGAACATTTACCTCATACTTGACAGTGTGAAAGCATGTGCATTTGATCTACAGCTCAGTCAACTTGCATATATGCAATGCTAGTTAGTATTTTATTAAGCTATAATTCCTTTATTAATGGAAGTGTGGAGATTGGAAGCACAAGAACAGGGATCAGTGTTGGGTCTGGCTTGTTCAACATCTTTAATTACCTGTATGAAGGGATAAAGTCCATCCCCAGCAAGTTTGCTGATGATACAAATGTGAGAAGAATGGCTGACACATCACAATCTATGCTATCATTCAATAAGACCTGGACAGACTGGAGAGTTGGGCAGGGAGGAACATGATGAGGTTTAACGAGAACAAGCGTAGATTCTCGCACCTGGGGAGGAATCTATCAGTACAGATTTGGGGATGGAAGCTCTGCAGAGAAGGACCTGGGTGTTCTGGTGGACAACAGGATGATCATGAACCAGTACTGTGCCCTTGCAGCCCAGAAGGCCATTGGTGTCCTGGGGTGCATTAAAAAGAGAGCGGTCAGCAGGTTGAGGAAGGTGATCCTTCTACTCTGTCCTGGTGAAGCCACATTTAGAATACTGTGCCCAGTTCTGGGCTCCTCAGTTCAAAAAACACAGGGATCTCCAAGAAAGAGTTCAGTGGAGGGCCACAAAGATGATAAAGGTCCTGGAGCATCTCCCATGTGAGGGAAGGATGTGCAACCTGGGTCTGTTCAGACTGGGAAAAAGAAAACTGAGGGCGGATCTGATTAATGTTTATAAATATCTAATGGGAGGTGGAGGCAAATGGATGAGGCCAGGCTTTTCTTGGTTGTGTGTAGTGATAGGACAAGGAGTAATGGTCTAAAACATGAACTTAGGAAGTTCCATACAAACACGTGGAAGAACTTACTTATGGTAAGGGTGACAGAGCACTGTAACAGGCTGCCCAGGGAGGTTGTGGAGTCTCCTTCTATGGAGATATTCAAGATCTGTCTGGTTGCCTACTTGTGCGACCTATTGTAGGGAACCCGCTTCAACAGGGTGTTGGACTTGATGATCCCCTGAGGTCCATTCCAACACCTGCGAGTCTGTGATTCTGTGATATTACATGACTTAAGTAAAATAAATAAATAAATAAATAAATAAGAAAAAAAGATATGGATGAAATATAGCCTTTTAGTGCTCCAGTAATAACTCTTAGTTTTTATGAGCTGAAGCAAGGAATTGTTACTCTTTGAGACATCTAGCAGTTTTGTAACCAGATTCTCACTATATTAAGGTTCTTGTCAGCATTTGGTGCTTCTCTAATGGAACTATATAGTACAGCTCCATGACTGGGCCATGTAAGCTCAGATGGCTGTAAAGCATCAGGTCCTCACTCGATAGGGCTTTTTCATTCACTAAACTTAGTTACTGTCCTGCTGGGGGAAAAAAAAAATGGAAAAAAGGAAAAAAAATCAAAATGGTTTCACTTTGTATGCATTCCTGGTCAACACTAAACATCCTTCTGGGTAGCATGTGAAAATATAAGAGATTTTAAATGCTTTCTTTGAAAGAAGAAAAATATATCTTTTAAGCAATCAAGTCTAACTGTGAGAACTAAAAATATCTGTTCCATATGTTCAAGTCACAAGTAAAGTAATATTAAGTATGTACAAGAAAGTTCAGGTAGTAAAAGCAAATGATTAAAATAAAAGTCCCTTGGGTCAAAATGCAAAAGTAGTAGACATAGATAAAGCACCAGGGGAAGGAGATGAAATACAAACAGGATGTGCTGTGGTGTCCAAATGAGACGCATTACTAAAGAAAGTGTTGCATCATTAAACGCTCCATCAACCAGTTCTGCCAGCGCTGCAATGGACCCTCTGTTGCCCACACCAAGTTCACTGACAGCACAGAGATCTTGGAGAATATGATGATCTCACATCACTCTCCAACATGTTTGCTAGTCTCACTTCAATACTTCTAAACAGATGAGGGAGAAAGTTTATATCTGAGCTTAAAGAGAAGCAGTAGTTATACTAGCACCTGAGAAACTATTTCAATTGTGTGATGGGTCTCATTATATGACCAAGATCAGTGTTGTTATCTCAACTGCCAGTCAGTCACTGGTCTTCAGTGAATGTCCTATCTGCTATCCACCTGTTCTTTTGCCTTTGTCAAAGGTTCTTGGGTAGATCTCTAGGTGTCATCTAGAGTTCTGGATAGAAAACATCTTGAAGGAATTTTAGCATCCCATATCAACAGTTCTGACCACCACACTCACACTAAAGAGCTGAATGCCATCAGTTCACGCTGCAGTCCTTGATCCCTGATGCCCCTAACAATGAGCCCTGCCTGGCCTCTGTGGCATTCTGCAGTACACACCCTGTTGTCTGACTGAATTCAGACCTGCCTGAGCTACTCCAGACTACAGTTTCAAGCAGATGCTTAAAAGTTAGAACCAAGTCAGAACTATCCATATGGGGTGGTTCTAGGTGACAGAGAAGTTTAAATAAGGATAGCTAAATGTACAGAATATCTATTGTGTCTGTTGTAATTGTAATGTTTTACAACATAACATTTTGATTTCTCTATTCAGAGAAATACTATCTATTGATTTGTGTTGTTGTTCAGTTTGTTTCAGAAAGAGTTTTTAAAAGGTTTAGTCAGATCTTACAATTCTTTTCCATTTTTTAAATGACTATTTTTTTGGTTGCTAAAAATCCCACTCGGTTTATCTATTCCATGCTGCCAAGCATGTACATCTTCAGGAAACAAACAAACAAACAAACAAACCCACAAAACATTAGTAACTGAAAGTTAAAGGAAAAATAACTTTTATTCTTACTTTGTGAAATACACAAAGAAAGTGTAGATTATTTGCTTTTTTGTTCTTTGTGTTTACTCATATTTACTCATTCATTTCCATGCTAGTAAAGTAGCAAGTACTTCCTTTAGTACGGCTTATGCTTTTACATACACACAAACATACATGCACACACATGAGGAAAAAACTAAAAGAAAAAATTAAAAATGGCAAACATGAATGAGAAAAATACACTTAAAATAGGCTCCTCTTGACTGCAAACCCCCCAGAAAATGGCAAAAGGACTTAGGGACATGAAGCTCCTATTAGCCTGTTTGTTTTTAATTGACTAGATTTCAAGTTGACAGTGTCCCTTTTAGCAGTGTACGGAACAAAACAGCACCACATGGCCAGCAGGATCCATTTTAAAGTGGTGCTCTCTTATGTTCCCTGCTGAGGATTGCACCATATGAGCCATCAGTAACGCCAAGTCAAAGGCCAACCATCAATACAGCTCTTGCTGTGATCAAGAATAAGTAAACAATGGACCAGCCACTTCTAGATGTAGTTATAGCAGAGTAAAACCTGAAGTAAGGTGGCAACTACCTGACAGTTTTGTTATGTGTTTTTGTTTTTTTTTCCTGAGATTTTACAATACATTTTTTTATCTGTTGCTTGCAGTAAATATTCTAATACAGATTCTACTGTGCACATACTTCATTAAATGAAGGGAATGTGATTGAGACTACTTGTCCAGGCACAAAGCCTGTGAAAATCAGTGGGAATCTTTTCATTGAATCCCTGGTCTCTGAATCAGTTCTGTAGTCAATATATGTTACCCAGATATCATGGTGATGAGAACTTAGAAGTAACATACAGATGTGTGCTTACTCATTACATTCACTCATAAAAGTATATTTTTATTTAGCAGAGGCCGACACATTTGGGCTAAGCTTCTCTGTCTAGATGCACATGTTTCTAGAGTTAAAAACTCCTGCAATAGAATTTCATTGAAAACAGGTTATTATTTCAAAGACCCATCTATTTTAATAGGGGTTGTTGCTTTTCTTCATCCTCCTTACATTCCTGCTTCAGGATGGTCTAAATTTTTTGTGGGAAGCTAACCTCATCTTGCAGGTTTCTCTATAACTCTTGCATACATAAGACTTAATTGAACATATTAAGAAAATCATATAAACCACCTTGCAAGGACATACTTTCTCTAATCCTAACCAACTCTGCATTGTCATCCATCTTTGTGTATGACTCATTCCAATCTGCCAACTTACCATTCACAAGGACATAAAAAGCAACAAAAGAAGGTGATGGACATCTGCTGCAGAGTATTAGCTACCTTGCTCCATGCTCCCGAGATCTGACTGTGTCTTTTGACAGCTTTCCAAGCATATTTCCCCATTTCTAGAATGAAATTGAACCTTTGAACTTTATTATTATTATTATTGTTGTCTTTTATCCCAAAAAAAAAAAAAAAAAAAAAAGGTAATTGCACATGAAAAGTTCAAATCCATTAAATAAAAACTCAATTTAAAATATTTTCCATCCACCAAGCAAGGTCCCATTCATTATGCTGACACTGTACTCCACCTCTGTGCCAAGTGGATCACTCAAAAATGCCCCCCACCACTTCCCTGGCACTTGGTGTGACAAGTAAATCTGCTGTGTAGACATTACTTTAGAGGGCATCCCAGTTTTGTATAAATAAAAGCAACATTTTGTTACAGCACCTTTCAATTCCCAAGCTGAATTCTGTAGCTTTTGAGGTGTTTTCAATAAAACCATTTGCACTGTGTCTGTCCTTTGGATATTGTGGCAGAACAGGTAACACGGTTCTGTCAGCTCTATATACAAAGCTTCTGAATTTTGTTTCTGCTTCTTAAGTTTTTTGAACAGTCTCAGCCTTTCTCAGATTACCCTGCTGCTAAATACTAAATAAAAACCATAACATATATTTACTTAAGAAAACCAATAGCAGGCAAATAAAAGATAAATTGCATAGCTCCATGGAAACCTCAATAGAAGATTTTAGACATTGCATTCATTTGGTGCCGTATTAATTTAAAAAGTAGAACAAAACAAAACATTCTAATGCTTCAGCCATAGGTTAAATATACAGTTTTCACAAAGGTCACTTTCCCCATAAGGGCTTTTTAGTACAAAGAGACAGTAGTTAGCCTTAATATCTATAACAAATTACTTCTTTAAAGCTAGCGAAATATTTTTCCCCTACAACTCAACCTGCCAGAGTTGTAGAACACGGCTGCTTTATTCTTCACAGCCCGGATCAGGATCCCAATAAAAAAGCCAAAGAGGGACATCTAGTGGTAACATGCATGAAATTAAGCAATAGCAGAAGGAGGAAAAACCTACTGCTATGACTATGGATCTGAAATATTAGTTTGTTTCTTATCAGCAATGAAGAAAGATTGAAGAGAAGACTGAAACGAAATGATAATTATAAGCGCTGACCATTCTATTATTTTCTAACATCTAAAAACTTAATAATGGCTATGTACTTCACACTAAACTCCATCTTGGCAAACTAGAAAGATGAAGGAAAACAGGCGAGCTAAGAATCACTCATTTTTAAGTAAGTTTGATTTGTTTTAAGAAAACCAAATTACTCAAAATGAACTAACTATAAATTGAAAGGTCTTAAAGAAACATCTCTGTCACAGAATTTCAGACACAAAGAAAGAAGCTGCACTCAGTCTTTCACTAGCAGAACAGTCTCGTGGAAAACTAAGACCAGGAAAACAGATTTCATTTATCTTGAAAGTCTATAGATATATCAAACTGCACTGAAGGGCTGAGCATCAACAGAAATGAAAATTAAATTCCAGTTTAGCAGAATTTCCAAAAATTCACCAAATGAGCAAATGATAAGATCTAGTTCTAAACGTGAACATTTCATCACAATCATCATGAAGTGCTCATGGAACAATAGTGAAATAAGCCATCTGTCAGCTAGCAAGGCAGGTCAGTAGTACTAAACTCTTCCCAAACAGACAAGAAGAGATCAGCAGCAAACTCCAAGCTGCTGGAAAGAAAATAGTAGAGCTAAGTAGCACTAGCAGCAGAGTCCCAGTTAACATCATTAGCATAAAAGATCACCTGAATTTGTAACAAACTGGATCTTCCTTACAAAAACACCCTTTAAGCATACAGAAGAGACATTCACATGAAGAGTACACACACTGCAGAAGTAGGACCTTCCCTTGAGATAACAGCTGGGATGAAGAAAAAAGAAAAAAAAAGAAAACAGTTTATAGCTGGGCCTTCCACAGTGAAACAGATGTCTGAATAGAGAACAATGAACTTACTTAAAACCCATAATAAAACAATCTGCCAAATATCAGTATGCCTAAGGCATGAAAAGTACACATATTTTGCTACAAACCAAGGACATTGGTGGTGATGAGGTGCAACTTTCTGCACTGGCCTCTTCTGTGTCATGCTGGGCAGCTGCTCCTTGTCAAAAATACAGCCTCTGAGTTGAACCACAATTACTTTGTTGTGAAAGATGCATGGTAAGCAACTTTGTGTTGTATGGCTGCAGACATGCACATTAAAATACAACTGCAAACTAGTTACAGAAAGCTGAGGTGTCACTTTCTATCAAAAGATGAAGCAGATGAACTTCTAGCTTTATAACAATGATATAGAGGTCTACTAGGTACCTAAAGAGTAATAAGTTTAACCTACCTTGAGCGCTTCTGTGACAATTCCACTTATACTGATCCCCACAGTTCCTCTCTAAATTGAGGGTTACAGATATGAAGCACAGAAATTCTTTCAAGGAACATGGAGCAACCTACAGAGCTGAACTCTTTCTGTTCAGCTCCTAGAAAAACTCACCCTTGCTTTGAAGGACTTTTCTGATTTTCCATGAATGTGTGGCAGTGACAAGGAAAACCTTACCATAAATCTGCAAGCACATATCATATGTGAATTATGGGAATTTCCATGCAAATAATAACAATAACAATAATAATAATAATATCATCTTTGCCAATGCTGTAGGAGTGCCATTAATGTAGAGACAGTATTATAAGGTATTATTTGTAATTACATGTCAACTCCTATCTATCTTCTAAATGTGGTCTGCATGCCACAAAGGTTCTTTAAGAGGCAGATGGTTGAACAGAACTAGCTATTGACTTTACCTAGCCAATGTGTTGTGTCCATTCTGATTTGGGGTATTAACAATCGTCTTCGCAGATATACAATTACTACATGTACAAGAAAATACATCCTTAAGCATGAATTTATTTTAACTTGAGATAATAAGTCTATAAAGTAGAACTGAAGAAGCAGAATGCTGCCTCCCTCTCCTAACCTAAAATGCCTAACCTATTAATCTTCAGTTAGTAGGCTACACTGAGTCTGCTACTTCATGCTGCACTGAGCTATCATAAAAATATCCCTCTCCTTTCACTCTTTCTCCTCATTGTTTCTAAAAGACTACCACTACCTTCTAAATTTATTCTCCTCACTGGACAAGCAGTACCCATGAGGCAAACACTCCTCCTCCTCTTTTTTTTTTTTTTCTTTAAGACAGGCAGGCTTCTTGGAACTCCCTCTTCTTATGCACTCTCAAAAGTCCACCAGAACATGTAAGATGTAGAATAAAAGAAAGACGCTAACTGTCAGTGGTGATGCGCACTGGGATCCACCACCAAAGAACTAGAGATGAAAGCATTTTGTTAAGAAGGTTATGTGGCCATTGCTAAAATAACATCCTTTAATGTACAAAAATAAATGACTCTCAAATGTGTTTCCATGGCAAAGGAAGCAGCCACCTGGCACACAGGTCAGAATTTGGAAATGCCGTGTCAAGACATGGAGGCTGACTACTTAATACAAGTCAGCCACTATTCCCCTGCCCACACAGAATATACCAAAGTAGGCTTTGAAGAAAAGTGTGCCAGAGATGTCATTTTCCACTCTTTTATAAGCATGCACTTCAATATGTTTCACTCCAGGCTAGCGATACCCTACCTCACAATGCTATTACTTGGAATTTATGACATAGGATTATGGTTACTTCATACGTTGCATGCATTTGTGCAGAATGCAGTCTTCCGTGTGCTTATTCACCATAATACACTTTCCTAAGCTCTAAGAGTGAACAGCAAAGAAGAGCAGGATGCTTTGTAGGAGAAAAGCACCTGTTTAAGACATTTCATGTTCCTCCTTGCACAATCATTTTATAACTGCCTTGATTAAAATAAATAAATAAATCCCGTTTTTAAAGACTAAATTTTGTGTGTATTTCAGAGAGAAGCAAGTCAAAGAAAGAAGTGGATCAATGCCTATTTCCTAATGTCTCTGACTAAAGATCACAGACCTTTCTGGAAGAAACGCTGTAATTAAAACAAACCCCAGCACAAGGGCATCCATTCCATGGCATATTTTCCACTAGAGGTCAGGCTGAAGGAGGTAATGATCTATTTTAGTTTTCAAAATTTCTGAGCAAGTTACTAAACAAGTTTTGGAAGTTCTAGAATCAGTATTTAAATAATACCACTTTGTTTCACTTAAAGTGAATCACAAAGATAATTTTTTTCCAAGCATCTATCAGCTGGAGCTATTTAATCATGACTGTTTTAATGTATGTCAATACAACTTTTCACAGTGCATTTGATGTGCTCTGTGATCTCAGATGAGAGGACAAGGTTTGTACGGCAATGGAAAAGAGAAAGGTTTTTCTTCAGCCTTGGAATGAAAAATATGTTAAAAAAAAAAAAAAAAACCCAGTTTGATTGATAACAGCCAATATTCTAATTACTTTTTAAACGCTATTCTTAAAGTCTTTATATTTTGCTTTTAGAAAGGATATACATTACAAGCAATGTTCATCAAAAATCTAGACTGAGTTAGCTTCTGTAAATAACTAGGAAAAAAACGTTGCTAAGCATAGAGTAATGCAGATTTCTGATGACCACAATATTTTTCAACCCCCAAAGTGATTTACAAGCCTAAGCTTTTCTTTTCCTTTATTTTGATGATATGCAATTTCAGGAGCACCAGATCCCCTTCTTGAAGTAAGCACCCTGAAGGCAGTACAGTTCAGATAAGACTTCAAGGAAACATCCAATGTATCGTTTATAGTTTTAAACACCTGTTTTGTTCTTACAGGACATGAAGCCATGCTCAGATGGCAAGTCCTAGCTCAGAGCTCTTTGACAGTCAACAGCCCTCTCAGCAAGTGGTTATGGCACATCTATATGCAGCCACAAGGACAAAGTAACTTCATCTAAAAACATATAAGCATTTACTCACAGTGCTGAAATCTATTCCAAGGAGTTGCTCACGTGTTTATACTTCTAAAAATGAAGCAGTCCATGAAATTCACTCAGAAAGGAACCCAACTAAGTGGGTCAAGATAAGTCAGCTAGCATTTTAAGGTACCTTTTGGTCAACTATTAGAGCAACTTCAAACCACAATGTACTTTAGAAGAGTAAGAATATAAAATGTCAGGAATAATGTACAGAGAAAAGAAACTTGTAGTTTCTCTAGCTGCCTACAAGTGGTAGAAACAACAAGCATAAGGAACTAAAATGAAGCCTTCAGGGCACTGGTTTGACTCTTACATTCTGGTCTTTTTTCTACTCGCTAATTTCAACTCCAAAGCAGTCTAGGGGCCAGCAGCCATTTGCTTCTTCAGTTACAAATTATCTCATTTAGTGATTCTGTAACAGAAACTGATAAACTATCCTAAATTCCCATCAACATATTTTAAAAGATGAAAACTTAATTTAGATCAGAAAGTAAACTTGTTTTTTCCTTTACTAGTATACACCTGTCCTACAAATGGCTATGACATAGGTACAGCAAATTTCTCTAATGTGTGGCCTGAAGCAAGGCAAGACTCAGGTGAAAAGAACAATTCTATGAGGTCTTCTCCAAAAGCAATTAATCCTGGCCCACAGTGCCAGAGGTAGATGTTGCTGGTATGACAGCAGAGACTTAACTTTCCTACCAATGTTCCACCACATCATGTAGCCGTGTTACAGATGGCAGCAGGGGGGCGGTCTGATAGAATGTCATCTGACACAGAATTGTGTATGAAGCAAATAAGTGTCATTGACTTCCTCCATAAGGACACTCATTGATGCTTGCTGAACATTTATGGAGACCCACAGTGAGGTGGTGGGTGGTGCATTTCAGCAGTAGTGACAGCAACAGTGGGTCAGCTCCACTGGTGCAAACTTCTATGAGCTTCGCATACAGGTTCTTGTTGATTGTAAATAAAAATGCATAGCTAAAGGTGGTGACTAAGTTGAAAAATAGGGTGTTGTAGCTGAGAATTTCCTTCAACAAATAGTTGTTGTGCTGTTTGTAGCTGTTGCAGTTTCCATGGAAATAAATAGGAGGCATTACTTTCAGAGCAACCTACGTAACATATTTCCACATTGCTGGCAGTCAGAGATTCACCGAATCTGCTAAGGCAGATTTCACAGATTGAGCATGTACCCCACCCAGATGCACAGATGGTGTTTGTGGGAGCAAAGGAAAATAAAATATAAGTTTAAAATAAATGCAAGAAAAACACAGAATAATATTGAATTACTCTAGGTATTTCTAAAGGTTTCTGTTTATCTTTCCTACTTCTCACCACACAGTGAGTGTATGTTCAGGGCTTTGATAACAGTGAGCAAACGGAAAGGATTTAAAACTAGCTTTGTTTCAAATGTAATAACACAGAAATAAAGACAGGCTCCAAGTATTTCTCTTTAGAATGAGATTTCTACAGAAGCTTGATGCAAAAGGAGTTAAAAGCTGCTCCCGAATATATTTTGCAGTGACAACTAGGCTGCATCACTCCTGTTGGGACAACTTTCGACACTTGCGTCTCTTATCATACCTATAAATGAACTAAGGTCTGATTTTAAACTTCAGATCACATTGTTGTTAGATGATTAAGATAAGCAGTATTAAACAACTGAATTATTTGAATGCATAGACCTTTGCTTTCCTAGTGCTACTGCAGGCATACTAGAAAAATTCAGAAGTTAGAGCAAGAATCAATTTTAAACAATCATCAGAAAAATTTTAAATTAAGAGGGCAAATGCCTACTAAGAATTCCTCTGTTGGAAAGCTGGTACTCTGTGTTTTTCATTCCACCAAAAAGGCACCTTTTCGGTGCTAGAGAAAAAGACCAGCTCTGCTGCTGAGTTTGGTTACCTCTATATGGTGGAAGGAAGAGGCAAGCTAAAAAGAAATGAGAAAAATACAGCTTTAGAAGTTGGAATTACAATATAAGGAGGCAGAACAGTCACAGGCAGACCAATATGAGTTGATAAAAATTGACAGCCATCGGTTTAGGCCTCAGTTCAAGGTCCCAGACTGGTCCCTTCTCTTGCCACTACCAGCTCCCCTTGAAATAAGAAGGGCTGATGGGAAATGTGACATTGTTAAAATCATACTACTCAGGAAAGCTGGTTTTAACATCCCGTTCTTCTATTTAAAACTTACCAATGACCAGCACACTAGACAAAGTCTTTTCTAGGTTATTTTCTTTCCTCGCAATTTTGTGATATTATTTAAGCCATATCTACATGAAGAAATGAACAATACCAGGAAGAGTCCTTTACAGAAAATACTTCAAACTAACACATCATAGAAAGATATAAGCAAAGAGCAAAACTTCCTATCAGCAGCATATTTATGACTGTATGACATACAAACTAATCATATATTCACTTCTGAATTACTTGATATTTGCAAGTGTCACTCATTTTACAATGAATTTCTTCAAAAATGAATAAAAGATCTTCTACAAAGGATCTGCTTTATCCAGTCACAAAACCTATGCATGGCGTAACTTCCACAAAAATAATTACTTCAAAATTTCATCAGCATCACTAAACGGAGTTTAACCCAAATATCTTTTTTTTTCTTTAATCTATTCATCTGAGCGAAATGGAGCTACAACGGTTTGCATTTTTTAATCCCAAAGTGGATTACACGAACAACAATTCCATCAAAGATTTTTTACAACAAGCCTAGTATTACTGGCTACATCTTATTATTAAGGTAAGCATTCTTCAAAGAACTGTATGATTGGAATTTTTTTTCTGATACATAGTGACATTCTATTTGCCGGCTGCAGTTAGAAGTGTCAAAATGAAAACAAAAATTCAAACATTTTTTTTCATCTTGTCTTTATTGATTTAGACTTCAGAGCTACAGCCAAAAATAGTGCATCTGTAGAAAATTACCACACATGCTATCAATACAGCATCATCGTATGTTTAGAATCATAAGCACTTGACAAATAGCAAACAGAACATTCAATCTAATATTTTGGCAGCGCAGTGCATGAATAGGGAATACAGGAAAAAGGATATTTTTTTTCTCCAAAAAGAAATATTTCTAAACAGGAATGAAAAGCTTCTGCTGAAAAATGAATTCCAGTCACTCTGTAAAACTTACGAAAGCTCATTCAAAACACTAACCACTGGAAACTTTGCATGGAATGTTGAATGATATACAGAAACTACGATTCAGCTACAGGTACAATGCTTTACTCAGCACTTTGTATGCCATTGAGATGGTGACAGCATACCCAACTGCCCAAGACAAACCTCTGCTGGGCTGGGGAAGAGGAATCAAGTATGCGAATGTGTGAAGGATCCTTGCCCCTGCGAAGATCCTAAAATGCAGCAAGGCCGTGGATAGATCAGGGCCACAAAGAGCATACAGCAGTCCAATGCCAAAAAAAGGGACAATGTTTTCAAGGTCATTCAGGTGGCCTCTGAGGAAAGAAGCAAAATTGTTTTATAGCGTTACATTTTGTTGAATAAATCACTTCAAGAGCCTTCAATTTTTAGCATCGTCAAAGTGTTCTACTGTTAAGGCCCTAACACTACTGCTGGCTTTCTCTGCAATGGAAACTTGATTCAGACACTAAAACAGTTTCAGCGTGTCCACCTGACATCGCTCTGGTCTCTATTGCTGCACACAAAGTTTTTACACTTCTGATCCTCTGTCTGGAAGGTCTTCATTTTTCTCTAGGATCTTAGTAGCATTCTGGACTTACATGAGGTATATGAGTGCAACTTGGTGTGCAAGAATGCATCTAAAGAAAGAAGATGACAGCTGGAATTTTCTTACAGCCCCCCACAACCAAACATCAATTAACCAATTGGTGGTGACTGCAACTACTGGATTTCATGGGCAACTGAAAAGCAGCAGCAAAGGCTTTGAGTCTCGTAAAACTCCAGCCTGTGCAACTGAGACTATGAGGTGAACGTCACTTCCCTAACAAAATAATTTAAGTCAAAGGGGCACCTGGTCTTAAAATTGACTTAGATATCTTCTTAAAATTTACAAATAGAAAAGGATTACTCATCAACAAAAAGTGCCTGTTTTCTTTTAACAATGAGCGAGTTAAACAACTAACAATTCCTCAAGCAATAAAGGGGGATAAAAGGAAAGCTCAGAACATCTTTACTGCATACTGAGATGAGATTCTTCTTTCTCAGATTTTAATCCAAAAGAGCCATACGGGAATATATCAGCCTTCATGGAACTACATCTGCAAGGATGTGACGTTCTGAAATCAGAGTTGATCCTTATCTTCTAGATCTTCTTGAATGGTGGTTTTAATGAGAACAGCTCATTCACATTCAAACATTCAAGATTTTGGTGTAAAAACTTGAATATAGAGAACAAACTAAAAGCTTCATTAAGGAATAACGATAACAGTAAGCATTAAGAATATTAAAGCTTCCCTTGTTAGCACAAGTATATCAAGCACTATCTCTAAAGTTATGATCTTGGTAACAGAACGTTTTTGCCAATAGCTAAATAAAATTAAATACGCTGCAACATTTAGCCCACTGAACTACACTTTACACTCTGCCACAAATCATGCAAAACAAAACACTTACACTGCAGGTTGCACACTGCCATACTATTATTAGCATTCTTCCAGAAGGCTGGTCAACTTTTCTATACAGCTGATACATCAGTGAGTAACCCCAATTCAATCCAGCAAAAAGAACACAGGTTTCGACTCCCACACGGTACCATTTGCCAGATTATGCCCTCATTACAACTCTGGAGTTTCACAACTTAAATATAATTTTACTCCTTTTCCCCGTTATTTCCCTTACTCTTTAATAAAAGATGAAACTATTGCAACTCGTGCTCAGATTGTTTAGAAAACTGATTTATACTTAATATACACTTATTCATACTAAATCAATGTACAATTATGTTTTATATCTCCTCACTGCTTTTCCCGTGCACTCAGGATATTATTCAACAATGAGCTATTATAACAAGATAATTAACTCTTACTTTTAGTATGACTGCTGACCATTTGAATGTGGAACGCTTTGTTCACCTGGACAAATTAGTGTAAAAGATTACTACATATTGCAACAGAGAGCACACACAGGCTTGCTAAAGAGAATGTGATGAAATTAATTCCTTGTTTTAGTACTATTCTGCTATTTAAGATAGTTTTTTAAATACTTCCATGCATTACCTGCGTACACGTTCAACATCTGCATCAGTCCGCAGGAATTTTTTAGCACTATCACCTTTACCAAATGATGCTGTATCTTCTGGGTTGACAAACGCCTGTTTCAAATAAAAACACACAAGTGACATTAGATGCAAGGATGCTTCTAGTCAAGGCAGCTTGATGCAAAGGTCACTCTTTCTACTAATGCCTCCATAACCCCACATAACTTACCCGCATTTAAATGCACAGAGGACAATACATCATTGAATGGATTACCGATTTCTTGAACCTAGCCCAAGTGTAGCTTGCATGCTAACAAATAAATGTAATTTATGCATGTGGATGATGCCTTCTAAGATGTATGGATATGGCAGACAACAGAAGCAATGCCAGAGGGCTGAAGGAATATTGGAACCTGGAAGGTAGAACTACTGGTTGTACCATCTAAGTCTCCTTTTCACTATTCTTCACCAATTATCTGAAATCTGCATTCTATTTTGAACAAAATAGTCTGTGTGGTCTACTGGACTCAGTATTAAGCTGTGCTGAAGGCTGAGTGCTATCTGAAATAAGCAGTAGCTCAAACGCTGTTCACTAGGACCTCAAAGGCACTGAGTAACATCCAGAACAACAGCATAATTCAGCTGTTTTCTCTTTCACACAGCAAGAATAAAAAGCTGCATTTGAACAAAAGGACTGCAATAAACTCTTTGAAGCACACACTGTCTCACAGAAGCAGATCTGCTAAAAACAATCACATGGGGCAAATCCAGAGCTCTTTCAGCTCATGAGCAAGTGCTTCCAACAGCAGCCAGTAACACAAACCTAGAAACGACCAAGAACAGGGCAAACTACACAATGCTCTCCATGAGCACCCTTTCCTAAAACAGATGCAGCTTCTGCACTACTTCATAAACCTCACTGTATTTTTCATATGCTTATCTAGCTTAATCATCAATCCATGTAAACTTTTAGCCTGCCTCCCATTTTTATTTTTATTTTTTTTAACGACCTACATGAAATGGGAAGGCTAAAACAATTAGGAAACTTAAAAAGCTTTAGAATTACTGGATGAAAGAGTCATCCTTTTGCATTCTATAAAGATGCATAAAAATCTAACCCATATGCCCTTCTTGACCCTATTGGTTGGTTATTCACAACATGGTTTCACATCACATTTTATTTGCTTTACAAATTGGGTACCCTGGACACCAGCATTATACACAAGGCAGTGGAAAACACAGTTCTGAAAAATTCTTAATAGAGATGATTTAGAGGGGTAGAATAAGTCAAATGCAACAGTAGGAGACAGTCTCATATCAATACCAGACAGTATTCCTGATTTCTTACCTTTCTCGTGATTCTGAAGTATGCAGTTATAAGGCTCATAAGCATCATTTTTACAAGAACAATAGCTGCATAGGTAGCATAAGCACGGAAGACTTCATTGTCAATTAGCTGGGTCGATTTAGCCATTTCTGCACTTCTCACTGATGACCTTTGAAAAATACTGAAGTTAGACTGACATTAGAGCAACCTAAAGTTCTGACAACAGGACTGATAGAATGGATTTGGTGGGGTTTTTTTTAGCATCACTACACTGCAGTGACAACACAACTTTGGCTCCCTGAAGGAAGTCGTTTCAAACAAGTTTATTTTTCTCCAATTTACTTCCAGAAAGGCATGATCTAATACCTTAAGATGACAAATTACCATTTTATTTTTCTCTTCTGTTCCATTGGCTTATTAAACTGTCAATTTTAATAACGAAACTATTTAGTATAACACAAAATTTAGTCAAACTAGAATACTTCTCAAACAACCAGTTACAGACCATCATCTAGTGAATTTCCCTAAGCAATTATCAGGATACAAAGAGTTTGATGACATTATATATATATTATAGCGTTTAAAATTAGTGTTGCCTACCTTTTTTTTTTGCAAAATGATACAACTATAACTGCATTTCAGTTTTCAAACTAATCGCTGTCTTCCCACCCAGCAATAATTTGTGATCAAACTAAGTTAAACATGCATATTTTCCTTTGAGATCCAGTTCTTAAAAGTTGCTTTTAGCATGATTCACAGGCAAAGATGAAGTTGTAATGACAAAAAGCAGAGAACTACTTATGCATTTATCATGGGAGGTTTAAGCTAATGAAGGCTCTTTTCAGTGAGGTTGTAACAAACTCAAAACCTGATGGAGGCGGTATCTTTTGTCAACAACATAAAGTTAAGAAAGTTATGAGGACTGAATGTGTATAAAATAAAAAGTATGCCTCCTTGCACATTTAATTTGTGATCCGTACAAAGTCTTCAGTCTCACCGATTCATCACACATTTAGCGAGCAGGACTCCATAAAACCAGTATGTCTTAGCTCCCAGCTGTTTCATTCAAGACCAAAATAAATGTACTTTTTTTTTTTTGTCACGATTAACTTCATTATTTCCTATTATATTTTAACAATAGTCACAATATATATATATATTATGTACAGATCTAACAACCTCTCATTTTGCCTACAGCAAGGAGTCACTGTCAGCTATAACAAGGTAGACTGGACCAGCGGAGAGCTGCGTTAACACTCTTGTTCAGAACAGCGCCTTGGTGGGGAAGAGGGCAGGACAGAGGTAAGCAGCAGCTTGCTCAGTGAAACAAACCTAGCCTTGCCAGAATAGGTCTGGCTGTAACAGTGGAATTTTGCTCCCTCCTTTACCATTTCCAGAAAAGTGACTAGATCACTGGGCCAAGAACTGGGACTCAGGGTTATGGAACAAGGAGCACCATTCTTTCCATTCACACTGCAGTACAGCAGCTCTGAAGACAACCAGCAACTCAGAAAAGATATTACTCAGCAGTGAACAGAAACTGTCGTTTCTAACTTTGTATCACAGCAAGGAGTATGCATGGTTTCATAGGGGAGGGGAAAAAAAACAAAAAAAATATTAAAGAAGTAAATCTGTGGCTTCAGAGCATTTTTCCATACTGAATTTGAAAGCCACACTGAAAATACATTCAAGAACTATGATGCAAAGTCATGAGAAGCCGTTCATGAGAGTATTCTTCACACTAGAATTGTATCACACTTGTCCATTTTTATGACTCGTAGGGTTAGCATCTTCTAATTTTCCTCAAGCCCAGGCCTTGCTTTCACTATGAAAATGGGAGATGGAAAACTAAAGACAAAGAATTCATAGTTTTAACACCAAATGAAAAAAAAAATCACACTACATTCAACTGCACAAAGTTTAAAGTGATACGTTTACTAAAGCTGCCAGCAACCTTATCTGGAAATGTAAGACCTCACTGTACCATGAACAAAAGCCTGGATCTGCTAAATGCACAAGCCTAGGTCCCACACACAGGCTCTTCAAATCAGAGGAGGGAAGATATTTCAGGTACATTCAGGTCCTCGCTAGGACCCCAACTATGCCACCATTCACATCACATGTGGTTCTGCCTCAGTTCTGACTGGCTGTGTGTTCTCCATGTAGTTGACACTAGCTGAAGTTCAGCCGGGATGGCCTTTTGCTGTTCATTCCTTGTATCACCACTTTTCAAAGCGTCACGGCAAGTCCAGCTTCTTCACAACATACGCTCTGTTCTCCCCCACTGCACCCCTGAGCTCTGGCACTACACCCACCCCTTCCGTAACTTGCAATCACTTTTCCACAGAGGCGCCTTCAAAACCTTTGTAAGGAAAGGCTCAAAGCCACGCTGAAGTCAAGAGGCCTCCTGCTTCCCTATCAAATCCGAGCTGTGAACTCAAAGAACATTTAAACTACTGTAGGCCAAAGCGAAACTGCGCCCTTTTGGATCATGCAGAGAGTCAGAAAACACTCTGCCAGAGGAAATCCGCGGATGTCCCCGGCCCGGCCCGGCCCGACCACCTCTCCCCACGGCGCGGACTCGCGGCGAGCTCCAGGCACTGGGCCCCCCCTCACCACCCCCCGCCAGCCCCCAGCGCTCCCCCCAGGCGGTGCCCGGGGAAACCCCGCCGCCTTTCGCGGAGCACAGCCCCGGGGCGGGCCCAGAGACCTTCCGCTCCGCTCCAGCCAACAGCGGGAGCCGCCATCACGCAGCGCCCACGCACCTCGCCGGGTCCCCTCGGAGAACACGCGCACCGCGACCAGCCCGCTGCTCACGGCCGGACACTACGCTTCCACCCAGCCCAAGGGCCCGGCCCCGCCTGGCCTCGCCTCCTCGGCGCGGAGGCGGGTCCCGGGCAGGCGCGTAGCCAGGGCAGGCGGGCGCGGCGGGAGCGTGAGGCTTGTGTGCTCGCGCGAGCGGTTAGGGGCCGGTGTAGTCGTTGTTGGGCTGGGAGAGGCCTGGCGGGCCCCACGGTCACCTTGCGGCTTCCCGGCAGACATGGCTGCTGGTTCGTCAGCGGCCCTTTGGTTGATTGGCCTTTGCCAGCATTACCTGAAAGAAAATGGCAGGAAAAAGCAAATAAACCATGAAAAGTACTTTACCAGCCTTCACTGGCTGTAAGGTGTAAGGACTTATAAAATCCTGGAGGGAAACCAAAGATAGCAACCCAAGCAGACTTCGTTAGTCATGGAATCTCTGAGATTTGAAAAGACCACCAAGGTTATCTAGTCCCAACCGTAAGCCAATCCCCACCATGCCCACGTACCATGTTCCTAAGTATCACATCTACACATTTCTTGAACACCAGTAGGGACATCAGCCCCACTGCTTCCCTGGGCAGCCTGTTCCAATACATTGCCACTCTAAGAAGACATGAATCCTAATATCAAACTTAAACCTTCCCCAGTGCAGGCTGAGGCCATCACCTCTGGTCCTATCACTGTTACCAGGGAGAAGAGACCAACACACGCCTTGCCACAAGCTCCTTTCAGGGAGTTGTAGGGAGCTATAAGGTCACCCCTGAGTCTCCTCCAGACTGAACAATCCCTGTTCCCTCAGCTGCTCCCCATAAGACATGTGCTCCAGATTCTTTGCTTCATTTTCCTCTCTGGACACACACCAGGGCCACAGTGTCTTTCTTGTTGTGAGGAGCTCAAAATAGCACAGTACTTGAGTTGTGGCCTCACCAGTGCCATGTATGATGCACGGTGTTCAGTGATGACACAAACTCCCAAATGGTCTCAAAGCTTACTTGAAAAACTACTAAAGCACCTAAAATCTAAGTGCATTCTGTCCTTACTTTCAGATGGTGGATCTGAACTTTAACCAAAGGCAAAGTTCTTTTCGTTGTGAAACCACCAGTGCTGTTGCAGTTAACAAGCGTCATGCTGTTTTGCAATGCCAAACTGAAAATAAAGGAACTTCAGTGCTGGGCATCAGCTTCTCCTAACCAACTCAGTTGAGTGTGATGAAAGGAGGAAGCCTGGTGTGCAAACCTCCCTCTGCTTCTGCAAAGAAAAAGGCACTATTCCCATGACACTCCTTTTCATAACTGAAACAGTATTTGTGACTAAGCTTATATAAACAAGGCTGAAGAAGATGTAGACAAATATACTCAGGTGCACAATAAGGATTTAAAAAATAGTCCTAAAGCTATGCATGAAGTAGAAAGGGATACAACTTTTAAAGCTGCATCGTTATTGAAAAACTAGTCTTGTATATATATATCCAACATTAATTGAAGCTATTTCAGTGCCTCACATCACATTAAGCACTTGTGTTTTCAGACCTCCTGTGTCTGGTTTTATTAACCATCAAACAGCAAAACTCAGTTGAGCAAGGACTGTAACTCATAAACTGTTTTTAATTGACTGTAAGAGTTGTGTTGAACAACCTTTGTTCCCAGCAGTGACACAGCAAATTGTATTTCAGTTGAAGTCAACAAAGCAAGTCATGTGACTGTGAATACCCTAGGTGAGAGAGTGAAAATTCTGCAGATTTTCTTTTCCCAGGGAATGGATTTATAAAAATTCTGGAAATGCTTCAGCAGCTCATAACTGTTAATTCAAGGCAGTTTAATAAATATTTGTATACCACCCAACATAATGTATCCCAATCACATGGTCTAATTAATCTTATGATAAAAATATAATTATTACCTCTCTTTTTTTTTTTTTTTTTTTTTTTGCTGTTTAATACTCTACTCCATATCTGAAGAAGGTAAACCTACTAAGTTAACAGAGTTAAATTAAATCCACATTATACTTGTGCAGAAAAGTTGATAATTGATTTATATGTATTTAATAGAATCATAGAATCCTTAGAGTTGGAAGGGACTTTTAAAGGCCATCCAATCCAACTCCTGCAGTGAACAGGGACACCCACAGCTAGATCAGGTTGCTCAGAGCCTGGTCCAGCCCGGCCTTGAATGTCTGTCTCCAGGGACAGGGCATCAACCATATCTCTGGGCAACCTGTTCCTGTGTCTCACAACCCTCGCTGTAAAAGACTTTTTCCTTACATCCAACCTAAATCTACCTTCATTTAGTTTGAAACCATTTCTCCTTGTTCTATCACCACAGACCCTGCTAAAGAGTCTGTCCCCTTTCTTTACAGCCCCCTTCCTTGAGATACTGAAAGGCCTCTATCAGGTCTCCCTGGAGCCTTCTCTTCTCCAGACTGAACAGCTCCAGCTCTCAGCTTCTTGCAGGGGAGGTGTTCCATCACTGGAATCGTTTCTGTGGCCCTCCTCCGGACACACTCCAACAGGTCTGTGTCTCTCCTGTACTGAGGACTCTACATCTGGATGCAGTACTCCAGGTGCAGTCTCCCCAGTGCAAAGCAGAGGGGCAGGATCACCTCCCTTGCCTTGCTAGCCATGTATCTTTTGAAGCAGCCCAGGATACAGTCAGCTTACTGGGCTCATATCTAGCTTGCCATAGACCAGTATCCCCAAGTTATTTTCTGCAGGGCTGTGCTCAATCCTTTCATTCCCCAGCTTGTATTGGTAGTAGAGGTTGCTGCAACCCAAGTGCAAGACCTTGCATTTGGCTTTATTGAACCTCATTAAGTTCTTCTGGGCCCACTGCTCAAGCCTGTTTAGGTCCCCCTGGATGGCATCTTGTTCCTCAGGTGTGTCCACTACACCACGCAGCTTGGTGTCATCTGAAGACTTGCAGAGGGTGCACTCAATCCCACTATTGATGTCATTGATGAAGATATTAAAGAGTATTGGTCCCAGCTCTGACCCCTGGGGGACATCACTCATCAAGACCTAGACTTGGAAATGCCAGAATGCCAAGAGAAAGACCATAGATATAGGTAGGATTTAAAGAGAATCAGAAACGCAGACAGAAATTCTACAAAAAAATCACCCCTTCCTTTGGATTTCTCATTTCTGTTTTATGGATTATGGAAATTTAAGGGAGGGAATGGAGAGGGAAGGGAATGAGGAGGGGAAGATAGGAGGGGAAAGGGAGTGAAAGGGAGGTTAAAGGCAGGTTAAGGGAAGGAAAAAAGAAAGAAAAGAAACAAGAAGAAAAGAAACAAGAATAGAACCCTGTACTTCTTGCAAACTGCTTAAGAGTGGGGGGAAGAGGAGTCTAAATAGAGTGCAAAATTGGGGCTATAGTCAGTAAAACAGATGTGAACTTGTGCTGAAGGTATATTTTCTCTTAAAAGTTCAGTAGCAGCATAAAGTGCCTGTACAACATTTGAAAACTGCTGTGATCTAAGTGAGGTTAGATACATAACTATGGCTACAGTTGCTCCTGAGGGACTCATTCTCACAGTCCTTACTTGTGAATTTTCCCTTTGATGCTAATAGGATTACTCTTCTAAATCAGTGATACTGTATCTGCCCAGTGCCCAGGGTTATACCAATCATGAAGGGCTTGATCTTGTAAGCTTCATTCATGTGAGAAACACTTTTTCACGACAGTTTTCTCATTGACTTGAAGAACTATCCGTATAGCCAGAGACAGTAGAATCAGGACACAAATTTTGGGTCAGCATAAAAGTAGTAATACGAGTTTTTCATTTAACCTCCAAGAAGGAATAGATACTTCCCAGTAAGGTCAGATAAATATAATCATTCTCTTTTGACTGCAGGGAAGGCAAAGGAGAAGCATGTATTGATCAACCCTGTTCCATCCTGTCTCCTTCCGTGGCTCCATTTACTCATCATGATTGGACTGGTAAAGAATGTACCAACGATACTTTTTCACCCCACCTGAAGCTTCTGCTCACCCTCTTGCCCCTTGCTAACATAAATTAGTTGTGTAGCTGTTCTGTAAAATTGGGAGGTAATACCTCATGCTTTATAACAACTAGTAATTTACAGGGTAAAACAAATCATGAACAGTGAGATATAGTACATATTTTAACTCAAAACCTGTTTAACGCCAAAGTGTTACATAAATGCTTAGTATTACGGACCAGTCAGTTTTTGTCCACAAAAAACTACCTCCTCTGATTGGAAAGCACTTTCGCTACATCAAACATTGACATTATGCAATTTTACCGTGATTCGCAAGCATCTGCTTCAGAAGATCTCAAATTGCTGTATGTGTTGCTCCAAAAGTAATGCCTCCTGTTGATTTCCATGGAAACTACAACAGATACGAACAGCTCAATGACACTGTTTGATAGCACAAATTCTCAGCTACACAACACTATTTTTCAACAGTCACCACCATTAACTATGCATTTTCACTAGGAATGAACAAGAGCCTGCATGCCGCTTTCGAAAAAACCTGTATCAGAGGAGGTGACACACTGTTGCGGTTGCCACTGCTGAAGTGCGCCATGCACCGCCTTGCTGTGCTCACCTACACTGTTCTCCGTAAGATTTTAGCAAACATTAATGAATGTCAGTGGGTGCCATTATTTCGCATGGAGAAATTAAATGACACAACTTTTCTTCATATGCGCTACCATGATGCCATTTTGTCAGACTGCGCCTCTGCTGCCATTCGTCACACTGTAACAAGATGCAATGGAATATTAGTGGGAAGGTTCAACCTCTGCTGCCATACCACCAACATCCATCTCTGACATTGTGGTCCAAAATAATAACATAGGAGGCTTTACTTTTGGAGCAGCCTTTGTAGTTTCTCTGGGTAATTGCTTTAAAAATAGTGATCTTTCTTCAGGTAGGAATGTTTCCTACTGGTTATAGCTCAGTGAAGGCTCCTCTGGCATACACAGCCTTTTGGTTGGAGCTAGGACTCCAGAGCAGATCACGTGTTTCTTCTAGTTAAGTTAGGATGATCA
Organism: Alectoris magna; assembly: GCA_030625065.1. NCBI lineage: Eukaryota > Metazoa > Chordata > Aves > Galliformes > Phasianidae > Alectoris > Alectoris magna. The sequence goes on from CM060560.1 coordinate 134,982,486, forward strand.
GTACTCAGTTAGGATGATCTGTACTCAGAAACCCAAACAATGAATGCACAGAAACTGAGGCAACGTAACAAATCTCAAAACAGTTTCACAAAAATACATGTCTCTTACTTCATTAAAAATGTCTTTACAGTTCTCCATTTTACTAGTGTGAGGGCTGTAGCACAGAGCAGCATTCTTCACATTGTGAGCTCCCCAAGGCAGGAAATGTTCTGTGTTTATACAAAACCAGCCTGACTGCATTCTCATCAGTTTGTAAGATGGGCTATTCACCAGTACCTCTATATACTTATAGCAATAATCAAAAAGAATCTTTTCATTTTTTTAACGGGTATTTGGTGTACACATTGTCAATTCTTTTGTTTGATTTTTGAATGAGTGTTCATCCTAGTGGGTTCTTATTCATCAGACTGTGTGGAGAACAACAGTTCTCAGCAGTGGAAGTCAGATTGCTTAAAGAATTCCAGTCACTCACTTACGAGAAGGAAACAGAAACAGATAACATATTTGACCAGATGCAATAGGGGGTGGGGACCAAGCAGGAAGAAAAGGCAAAAGGAGACAATCTCTGTAAAGCACAGGAATGATCATATTTACTGTTTGCCTATTCAGTTATACCTTACTCAGAAATTCCACAAAGTTCATTTGATAGCCAGTTAAAGAGACAATGAGAAAGGTTATCTTCTGAAGTTGCTTACTGTCTTCCATCAAGTAGCACAGTTGTTACAATGAGCAGGTAAGACAAGGATCAAGAGTCAGGATGTGGACATAAAAGAAATACTCAAGCGCATGAAAAGTATTTGTATACTGATGCCCTACTTAGCTTGATGCCTAAGTTGAGGAAGAAGACAGACAAGTTTGGGCAAGCATAGAGGTGAGCCATTTCAGTGGGTCTATTTATTAAGCACATCATGGAATACAGTTTGCTTTGATTCCTGGTTCGCTACATGTGCATGCAGCAGCAGAGGTTCCACTTCTGAGGATGCATCTGCAGCACAGAACCACCTTTGTGGCCAACAGTAGTACATATGTGGTGAGGTGTTTAAAGACCCATGCTGTACTGAGGTGAAAAGAGCTGTAACCTCAGCTTTTGTGAGGCTATTTGATCTGTAAAAATTTTGTTAGGAAAGCAAGACATTTCATATCAGTGAAGGCCATGAAAGATTCACTGTCATTACAATGCTCAGATGTGCCAAATTAAACTCATTTTGCAGATGTGTGGTAAGTTACTTTTAAACTAATCACATGCAGAGAGTTTTTTGTTAAGCATTAAATGCAGCCTGAAGAACAAAATGTGATCCTTTTAAAATAACACAAAAGTAGCAGAAAGAGAAAAATATTTGCAAGAGCTGAAAGACTTATCTAGTGTCACTTCGCAGACTGAACAAGGTCCAGAGAGGAGACAAAGTGCATAGAGTAAAATTAATTTTAAGACATTGAGGTTATAATCATTACTACAAGTGTCCAGTTAAGACAGGTTTTCTTTGTTATAGTACTACTGCTCTGCTGTAACAGCACAAAGAAGTTAGAAATCCTGAAGGCCACTCCAAAGGCGCAATGAAGGCTTGCAATCAATTTAAGTGAGCTACTACGAGACACTGATAAAAATTATATACACAGAAAATGCCAAGGTATTTCTGCAGACAAGAGATTCCCAGAAGTAAGCGAGCAAAAATTTTGCAGATACTGGAAATTAAACTGCAGCTAATGTAAGTATCCCAAGGAATGCAGAACAACACTAGGTCTTCGTTTTGGATTCCCTGCTTTTCTTAGTTCTGTATGTAAGTTCTTCCTGGTCATATCATCAATTCAGCTAGTCTTTACTAACTGCTTTTATTTTCGAAAAAGCCACCAATAGAAGCCTTCCAGGTAGCATCTAGGGAGAGATTTATATTCATTCTCCAAACAACTATCAAGAATTTGTCAACTCCTGAGAACTACAGTCTTCTGCTTTCTAGTCCATGCATGTTACCCAGCTTTGCACAGGCACAAATTCAAAAAATACATATAAAGCTACTCAATTTGCCTCGCTCTTTTTGAGATGGAATTTCTAGGTCTGTTCCATTGGCACTTCCTTGGAAAACTACCATAAAAATTAAAAAACAATTCCTAGCCTTGCTTACAGTGTCTTCACTCCTACGTGGGCTGCAGCCTTCAGAGCTGTTTGTAGTCTGTTATTTAGCTACAGATAGGGATGTATTGCTGCTGTTAATGGTATAACAGGGAATCTATGATGAATCTCATCTCAAAACACACTCTCACACACTAGTTAATTACTTCAACATTGCATTGCTGAACAGGAGCTAACATTGAGAAGGAGGAAGAAAAAGTAGTGTTAGTTGTTTTGCACTTCTGTGACAGACTTTGGAGGTAGGAAACAGAGAAACGTCTAGCATCTGAAATTTAAATTGCATAAAGCATTTTTGATTGAAAGAATGTAATTATGCCAAGCTGGAACTTTGCTAAGTGTATTTAATTACTTCAAATGTCAGCGACTGTTACACAGCAGGCTGGAAGTTGGAAAATCCAGGTTACTCGGACATGCTTAGGTAGAATTACATGAATTTTCAAGTATTTGTGATTGGCACAGCTGCAAGCTTGGAATTCTTCTATATGTACGTAAAGCCTAATTGTGCAAGTCTCTTCATATCAACTGCACTATTGCTGTCTTGTTTCCAAGCTATCTTCCTCGTTGCCTGGAGCACTAATATTGGCTTTCAGAGTATAATACCATAACCAGTGCTGCACAGGCAAATCATTTAATTGTGGATTTGGCTGTGATGATCTTAAAATCAGGAAAGAGTGTCCTGTTGTCCCATTTCTGAAATTCAGAATGGTAAGGCTTGGAACCAAAAACATCAGCAGTGCCCAACTGAGAACCAGTCTTACATGTTGCATTTAAAAGGTACCTTTGCAATGTGAAAGAAACAAACTAGCTAGCTTCAGCTTCCACCATGTTATTAGTCCTGGAATGGTTGCTAGGAAAGGGCTTACTGCCCTGTATTTGTCTATAGCTAAACAGGTAAAGTTATAAAGGTAACTTTGAAAGCCTGTCAGACCTTATTGTGAGGTTTTTATATTCATGTAGATGTAGGTGTTTATGTAAAATAGTCGAAGTTCTAGGCCCCGTTGGTTGAAGCAAGCTCATTTTTCCACAAGGGTGCTAAACAGTTCTGTGGTGGTATGAACTCTTGGTGACTGCCACTCTTAACTAGGTTCATATCACAGATGGGTGTGAATAGGCTGAATGGCTTTATGAGAGCTTTATGTCTCTTACCTCGCGGTAGGACTTTTGGATTCTGCCCAAGTGACAGGTCAGGGAAGTGGCAAAAGGAAACAGGCACCCCTCTTCTGGGTAACTGTTGTCATGGTGCAAGAAAATAAGACTGGAGATTCCTGCCTTGAGCAATTTGGCTGTCCCCAGCCCATGGCTTGGAAGAAGTTGTGTAATGAATGCAAAGTTAGTACATGCTGTTCAGTGAGAAGTGACTGCTCAAAGTGTGCTCATCTGGGAGTTAAATCTGTGTGCAAGTTGTTCTTATTTAAGGGTTAAGAGGCAAACTGTGTAGCCGGTGTGAGTCAATCATCATTGTTTTAAAAAAACAATTATCAGCAATTATAGGGCCTACTCCAGCAGTACCTTTGCAGTATGCTGAGACTTCCCAGGTAGCAAAGTAATTTTTATTAGGTATACCCCTTCCCCCAGCTCTTTGTACTGAGCCAAGTTTAGAATCAGCAAAATGACTTGGAACCAGTACATTTTATCCCCAACAGGCCAACCAACCACAATTAAACTGTATTACCATACATTAGGCTTTAAAGGAGATCCTCAGCTGCAGTATATAAACCTAAGTCATTCTTGATGTAAGTCCAGGATCCTGACTAGGGATGAATATAGACAATTCAATATTTAACAATCATCAGCAAGTTTTGCTTAGTTGGCAAGAAAAGGAGCAATTTAAGATCTAGAGCCTTCCCTATGCTTTGTCTTCCTGAGTCTTTACTTGGTTGCAGTAGTTCTCTGCTAACAGGAATAATACTGCAGGGCTGGCTGTTGGTTATTTTCTGCTGCAGTACAAGATTACTCCTCATGATTTTATGGTGCAGCCTTAGACTTTAATAGTCACCTGGGACAATTATTCAGATACTGTATTGTGCAGTAAGATTGCTTTTGAACAGCTGCAGAAATACTTAACAGAGATACACTCCCTAAAGCCCTGGGATGGGAAATAAAAACAAACAAACCACAACATCAAGACAAGAGCATGTGTCCTGCTCCATCTTTTAACTTTTTTTTTTAAAAAGGAGTTTTGCAAGTGATTCAAAAGTTAATTTGGAAAAGGGCCATTTTTCATTTAGTGGCTCATGCAACGCCCAGAAATAATAGGCTACAAATTCATACGCAGTCACTACACAAACACAAATCTTCTTTGGGCAAAGCATTGACCCAGAGCATGGTGCTTTGCCAGCCAATTCTCATTAAAAAGATGAAGAGGTGATAAGACAGGATGCAATTACTCTCTCTGGTAGTGAGGATGTTCTTTGGTGCAATCCCATTTACAAAGAACATCACAAAATCAAGTATTCCTCACTGGTAAAAATGGGCAATTTTCTTTCTCATAACTTCAACCTTGCCATTCTGATGAGTACTATGTCACAGCAAAAATACTATTTCTCCTTCTTTCCCCCAAGCCACGATAGCCAGTTACATTCTATTACACTCTATTGCAACTGCCACTGCAGTTCTAACTAGTCTTTGTGAAAATCTTTTGTCCTCTATAACACAGTTGTGGCTTAGCTTGATACTTCATGTTGTCCTAAGTCTCACCACAGAAAGGGATACTCACCTGCAGTGTCTACTTAGCTCAAATAAATAGTACTCAAACACACACGTAAAACTTTATGGAGTCTATTAATAACTTTCATTGTAGCTATCTGGTCATCAAATCCTGCCTTCATTTCTGGACTCAGAAGGGATTTGGCAATACAACAAAGAGACAGAATCATAGAATCATAGAATTGCTCAGGTTGGATAAGACCCCAAAGATCATCGAGTCCAACCACAACCTAACCAAACTACTCTACTCTAACAACCCTCCGCTAAATCACGTCCCTGAGCACCACATCCAAACATTTTTTAAACACATCCATGGATGGTGACTCTACCCTGGGGAGCCTATTCCAGTTCTTAACAACCTTTGCTGTAAATAAGTTTTTCCTGATATCCAACCTAAACTTACCCTGGCACAACTTGAGGCCATTTCCCCTCGTCCTGTCACCTGTCACCTGTAAGCACCTTTCAGATATTGGAAGAGAGCAATAAGGTCTCCCCTCAGCCTCCTTTTCCCCAGATTAAACAGCCCCAGTTCCTTCAGTCGCTAAAGTAAAGAAGTACTCTTGCTTAGCTTGATCTCTGAGAAGGATCCCTGTTTGTTTTTTTCCTGTGAATGGGCAGTTAGCGGAAGCTCAGGAGGATCTACTAACCTGCTACTCCACTGCATCATAACCAGTTTTCTCTTAAGACACAGTTTGAGCACTTCCTTAGTGTTTTCTCACAGGATGACTCCGTAGCCAAAGTCAAGCTAGGAAAGCATTTTGTGCTATATACCACGTGTGACTGGCTGGGAATTTAGTGGCTTGGTTCTAAAAAACTGCTTGTTCACTTTTCACTGATGTGTGCTTTGGTAAAGTTGCTCTTGATTTATAGCCAGATAAGCAAAACCAGAATCAGACCCTTGCTACTCATTTCTGCACTGGGCCTTACATGCTATTGCGTTCATTATATACCTCGGTATCAAGTCTTGCAGCTTTGATTCATAGAGTTCTCTTTAATTTGGTACATGCAGGCTTCCAGACTAGATCACATTGTAGGAGGATAACAATCCTCAGGAGAGCATTTCAGCTTGAGAAATTCATGAAGTGACTTTGCTGCTTGCTTTCAATGACACTTGTGGAATAGGAAAGAGAAGTGAATGAAATGGCATTGCCAGCCTGTGTCCAAATAGATACTCTATTACACAATGGATAACAAATAACATCCTTAGTAACATAGTTCTAGTAACTGTGCCAGTTTTTGTTGGGTTGTAGTTTTTTTCCCATCTGTAATCTTTATTTTTATGTTTAGGGCAAGGTTTTCTTATATCTGTGCACTGCACACAGGAGCTTTGAACTACTCCCTTATGCCCTTTGCAGAAAAAAAGTATTTCATTGGCTTTGTCTGGGGTGGAGGTCAGCAGGAGGAGCACAGCCTCGTTACCATGCAGCAGGGGAACACCTTGCGTTCACCCCTTTCCGCATCCCGCCTCCTGCACTCTGACCAAGAGTATTGGATTCAGAGCAGGAGAGAAACCATCACATTGTGAGATGGTGTAGAGCTAGGGTCAGTAACTTCTTCATGGAGCAGAGCCAGTTTTCTTCCCACTGTTTTCCTGAGGCATGAAAAATATCTCTCCTTGCTTAGGAAGGATTGTAGTGTAATAACCTTGCTTTTTTTGTTTGTTTATTTGTTTGTTTTTCATCAGTAGTGAGTCAATCTCCTATTGGCTAAGGCATTTTACTATATATTGAGTATATTGAAGTTGAGGGGAATGAAAAAGGGCCTTGAGAGTAGCTATAGTGACTCATAAAAGTATATAGAAGTATTTGTATAAAATGACTAGAAGCTGTACAGTAAGTGAGAATTAAAAAGCATTCTTAGGAAGAAAAAAAAAAAACAACGCAATAATAATAAAAGTAACCAGATTACCGCCCTTAGGGCAGGAAGTTTTTGCCCCTTTCCACAGAAGACTGGCTTCCCAGCAAGAGTATTTGGGATTGAGTTCCTTCTGTTCTTTACCCTAACCTAATTTTCATACAGATGCTGATCTACAGAAGGCAATATCTGATTAATGGTTTGTGATGGTGGCATAAACAGTCTTCACACTATGAAGTTGTGAAGCTGAATAAGGGATTTTGGTGAATTACATGTTGAAGAAATAGTAGGGAAAATGTGATTGACTGTGTCGTAGGAACAGAACAAAGCAAAGATGCTCAGCATACATCTTCCTAGTCTGTGTCATACTGTCCTGGAGAACTTACTTGGAGTATGCAGATCATGAAATAGACTTATAGCTCTAGTGAAGTAAAGGTGCTACAAGAAGCTACAGAAGGAGGATCTATACATTGTGAAGTGTAAAAATAGAAATGACTTGTGGAGACTCATGCTGTTGATGCTACTGGATGTGTTCTTTAAATGTAATTTGCTTTCCAAAAATCCTGGATTAGATAGAGACAGAATGGGATGCATGTTAAGACAAGGGAAAAACTATGTTTGGATGGATACATATTTGGGCACTGCAGTCCAACAGTGTCCTGGGTATCTTGATTTCAGAACTGATTCCTTTGCTTTGGTGAGTTTTCATTTTATCTTCACTGCTTCTTTTAAAAGGATTCTTTATTTCATGATGCATTTAATTTTCTGTTCACTGGCCCGTCAAGATTCTGTGTGTGTGCTCCGTTTGTATCACTTGTTTGTGGAAGTATGTTTGTAAATGGCACTTTTAGTAACAAAAAAATGAATAGGCATATGTGTTCAAATCCATTTACTACCTTGTCAAAAAACTCATTTGTTTCTGTTTCGTGAGATCAGCTTACTGACAATTGTAAAAAACCTATTCGATAACAGTCATATTTGCTTCTTTTATATATTTTCTTCCTGAAACTTTATAGGCCATTTGAGCTCATAGTAATCATCTACCAAATGAATCTTTTCCAACAGAAGCTTTTCAAAGTGTACTTTAACCCTTTTTTAGGGACTTTATGTTTCTATGTCATTTTATGTTCAGACTCAGCAAGAGACCGTGAAGGATAATTATCTTGCTCAGTTGTGCACAGTATGCAGTACTGTATATACAGTCACACTGATACCTCTTATGCAGTGGTTTATGAGATCCAAACAAAAAAAGAATGTTTCAAGAATCATAATACAGTTCACATCCGCCAAATTCAATTTGTAACGTTTTGTACAGAGTAGGGAATTATCTGCTTACTCAGATAAGTGAATCTGAGGTGGGGCAGATAAGTGACAATCTTTCTGAAAGGGCAGATAATACTCGGTGTGTTGCTCCCACCTCCTTGTTCCAAGGACAGGAATAGAAAGACTTGTTATATCCACCTCAACAATAATCTGGGTGAACTACAAGAAGAGGTGAGAGATTAACTAGTCAGTGACAACAATTCAGTTCTTAGTTCCTACCGTGACATCTGACAAAAATACTGGTGCGACAGTCACATTCTGTCATTTGCTGGGAAACGAACTAAGATCCTGAGCTTGTTTCAACAGGCAATCGAGCAATTAATTGTCAGATGATGGCTTTTGGTCACTAGTCATCCTGACATTTTGATAGCAGAGATGAAGATTTCATGCTCCACTTCTAACCTGCGGGCTTTATACTTGATGCAGTAGCTTTTTGATCTTTCATATTGTGATCTGAAGTCTACCAAAGTCAATGAAAAGACCAACTGCTTCAGACCTTGTGATCAGTAAATGTTAAATATCCTTTCCCATAAAGCTTCATATCTGAAGTCAATGGAAAGTTCAAGTCCATGAATTCTACAAGGTCCTTCTAGCTCCATGTCCTCTGGACCTTGGTGACCCAGAAACCAACAACTGTCTCACATCAATACCTGTGTTGAAGCCTGTTGCTAAATGCTACACCTTAGTTTTCATGGGGTGGTTATTGCAAGCCTCTCTCAGAACAATTAATCCATCCTATCAAAGGGCAAGATTTTGAAGTTGTTAAGCTTACTCAAGTGCAGAAGCCAAGTTCTGTCCTCCCCAGTGCTGACAACAATTGCTCTTTCTACATAAGATTGCAGGATTTGCCCCTTAACTTCTTAGGCATGTAGCAGAGTTAAGTGACTATCCCTTGTTCAGGGATGCAGGTTTTTTTCCCATCGTGCTCACATTTTTCTCAGCTATTAACACCACACTACATGATGTACTCAGTTTCTACACTGCCTTCTCAGGCTACTGTAGTCAAGGCAAACATACCTCCAACAGCGTAAATGAACTCCTTTACCTTCCTTATAGCCTTATAACCCAAGGGCACATTCTAGGTCCCATATATTTAAATTATGTGTACGTTCACCATTACTCATAGTCCATGATTTCTTTAAATCTTTTATGAAGTTACTTCAGTCATTCAATTCTGTATTTTCAGGTACACCATTTGATTTACAAGCTTTAAAAAGACTCTCTGAAGTTGTACCCACTCTACTTTTGAAGCAAGTTCAGGGACTTAGTATTCCTTCCACTCTTCCTGTGACAAGGCAGATAGATTGATATTAATGCTACATAAAGAAGGTCAAGGGCACATTACATTTTGTTTGATTTTGTTCAATGCGATCTTTCTGCTGCCGGTCTTCCACTGAAGGTGTTAAACTCTGTGGACATTCCATTCAATCATGAGCATCAGTGCAAGTTTACTTTACTTTCTAAATTTTATTGAATAAACAAGTCATCTAGAAAGCTTTATGACCTTTTACTATAAGTTCAGAAACACATAAAGTATAATTATTGTTTAATGGGCTGATACTCACTTAAAGTCAAGTCCTTTGACTACCATTCTTGCAGAAATAAGAGGCCTTACCAAATCCACAGAAGTAAGGGAGAAGCTTGTTGACAAGTAACTGTAAGCTAAATGCTCTGTCACAGTATGAGTGATATGTAAGTGGATCACAAGTATTTAATTATTTGTTATCTTTTGAGGAATAAACCCAGTCACAAGCAGTGATGCCTCTTTTAGACTCAAATATTTCCTGTGATGAGGAAAATTCGTACAGTGGATGTGAATTAGTTGGGCCTATCTGAGTCTACCTCTCACAACTGCAGCTGGTGATAGTGGTGGCATACATTTCCTAAGAACTTTAACCCACAACAGAGATATCTTATCAAAATAAACACTAATGGGACAAAGTTTTCAACGATTAAATCCATGCCAGCCGTGAACCTAAATGGATCTTACAAAGCAGCAAATTTGATTTTTCACTCCTGTATTTTTGTGCAATAGTTTTAACGGAGACTACTGATCAGCTCCCTGTGTATTTTCCTTACGGAATCAAAGTTTATTATACAACGCAGGAAGTAGGGAAAATAGTATTAAACTGTAGCATCTAACAGCATCTTACAGCAGAATGGTGGTTAAATCAGTTTGGTTTATTTACAGACAAGGATGGAGGGTTAGGATAGGTTGTATCGAAACCTGTTTTAATTTATCCACTTTTTTTCTGCAACATCAGTGCTATAAATGTAGTATATTTTATTAAAAATAACATAAGTACTATTTTTTAATATTTTAACTGGGGCAGTAGCTAAACATTCCAGTTAAGCTAGTTGCTTTAAAAACAAAATAAAACTCAAACCTGTCACAGCAACCACATTGGATATACGAGTTAGCTATGTAATTGTAGTAGTGACAATAATGCATGTACTGTGTACAAATTTAGGTATGACAATAGCTCTTTGCAAGATTCAGGCTAAAGTTGCAGTGATAGCCAAATTTCAGTTCAACAAGCACTAGGAGAGGGGGGTGGGAAAATTCAGAGGTTATACTCCATGCACATTGAGAATGCATTATGTACTGCACAACAGGGATGATTCATGTTACGTTTGTGGAATATCTGAAAAAGACTTTCAATAGCTTTGGATATAAGGAGCTCAGGTGTTTGCTCTGTTCAGAAGTTCGCTCCGTTGGGCTTGTGGGATGTGGTAGGGATGAATTTTTCCCACAGTGCTTAACTTATTTCTTACGATCTAAAGGTATACACGTAAACAATTAGGTGTTGTTGACTGTTGTGATTATGTTGCAAGATCTTTGACACCTCAGATTTTTTCCTGAAATCCAAATCCTTCATGCAGGTGACTCTATGAGAATTTCTTTTCGTAGTCCTTTGTGATAATAGGGGAGGAGGGAGTGCCAACAGAACGCATAACACTGACATACAACTCTATATTTTAAATATGAAAAATTAATTAGTGATATTTTCACTAATAGAGTCTGCCTTTTCTAGACCTGAATTATTATTATTTATTATTTTAAAATTCTATTTACTTCCTGAATCAGTTACTTTGGTTTTAGCTTGGGTCAAAGGTTTGGCAATTGTTTCCTTTACTTTTTATTTTAATTAGACTGTCCTTGATTTTTTTCATTCTCTATTAAAAGAGTATTAAAATGCTGCAAATACTCCAAGGCCTACTTTTGTGGTCAGTACAGAGTGCCCCCACATCCCATTGCTTTTAATGAAATTAACTGTACCAAGCCTACAGACCTTAGAGCAATTCTGTAGATAATAGATACTTAGACATCTATCATGTTTTATTATTGACTAAAGAATGAGAGGAAATCTTATAGCTTAAAACCTAGGATTTATGAATTACTTTTTTTTCCGTGCGACCCTCAGCAAGTCATCGAATCTGTCCATTTCCCATCTATGAAGCTGGGCATAACAATGATTTTCTTCTGCTGTTCTTTGTCCATCGTGCCTACTTAAATAGTTAGCTCTTTGGAACAGGTCTTGTTACTTGCTAGTAAAAAGAAATCTCATTCTGAGTTAGGACCTGGAATTGTAATACAAATAATTAATTTCCGTGTTAAACAGTCAAAGGTGTTACATTCGAGACGCATTTGGCCTGAGGCCCACATAGTTCTTAAAATGATGGATTTTTAATTGATTATTTGGAATGAGACCTTTTCTCAGACTTGCTTAATCACTTAGACCCACACACGCTAGCTATATTTAGAGGTGAGGAGGTGGCAGAGTAATTCTTAAAGTGCTCTGTTTCTAATAACCCAGGTGACTGACAGTCTATGAGTGCTGCCTCTTTTAAAACAAACATGACTCATGGCCCCCAGGCAGCAAGCATGTGCAGGTTAGAAATTGTCTTGAACTGTCCACATTCAAGAAACAATGAAATACAGTCACAATAATGAACAATTCATGTATTAATTTTAGGTTAGTACAAACGAGAAGGTATACTAATGGCTTGGCATCTATAACAGAAAAATGCAGAAAGACTGTAAAATTTGTTAGGGACCTAAGGTGAGTTTGGAGTGAACCAGGCAACATTTTCATCCCACACCACACTGCAGTGCTTTCAGAAAACTGAGCTTAGCTGAAGTATCAGACGTTGTAATGAATTTTGCATAAACTACATCCTTAAAAGAATAAGATCATCTCCAGTGTCCAAACATGCACAAAATGGGAATAGCCCTCTAGATGCATTGATACTGAATTCACACTCAAGCAGACTTCCACATATACACATGTTTCCCAGGCATTTCATGTCCCAGTCAATTACTAATACACCTGAATGCTCTTCCTCTCCCTCAGAGAGCATACAAGGTGCAATGAAGCCGTGTCCTCAGGAATGACCCACAAAGTGCATACCAGCTTGGCCTTTTCACATCTCTGACCAAAGCTGAAAATAGGCAGCAGTATAGAGGGAAGCTGATTTCCCAGTGTGAGGAGAATGATGCTGTCTTCTTGAAAGATGCTGAACGTCACTTGTGTGCCTGGGAACAAAGGGGCCAAGTGACCATTGTTTGGTGTCCTTATCTCAGCAGTGACCTCAGCACCCAGCAATAGTGCACTGTTTTCTGGGACTATACACCAGTCACAAGGCAAACTCATCTCCAGGAGTCTAAGATGGTATTGACAGAAGCACCTGATGATACAATAACTTTCAAGAGCTGTGTGTTTAACACACACTTCAATCTTAACTGCAGTAGCAGTGGGCCAGGTTTCAGGACAGCTGCATGTGTGCTCCACCAGATTCTCACAGAAGAGTTCAATGACTATCTATCTGAGAGGTACATGAAACTCAAAGCCAGTTGTAACATCTTACCTTTTTAAGATGGTTTTCCCAGAAATTAGATATGGCCTTTCTTGTCTCAAATTATGGGCTCATTTCTAATAACCAGTTTTCATTTTCAAGAATTTGCCTTCAAGGAGCCTGAAGTGACCTTAGCATATCGTTTACCACTTAGTGCAATACATTACAACCCTGAAAACAAGTTGGAGACAAAATACAGCAGCTTTGGTTCCGAATTTCTTTACTTCCTTGTTTCTTTTAGAACAAACACAATACCAATTTTGTATTTGCTTCCTAGTCTTGTTTCTCAGCATTTCAGCCAGTGGCAGGTGAAAGCTAGGAATAAAACCCATTTAACAGCAAGTCACACCTAGCTCTACTACTAGTAATAGAAACTTCTTGTGCTATCAATAATGGAAAATATAAAAACAAAACCAGGTAAACATTATTCAGTGGTTTTGCATCATTTTGAAACATCTTCATGTGGGCTTAAGGATGGAAGCCTGAAAGCTCTGGAAACTAAAGCCCCATTGCAATATAGCAGGGAGCTGACAGTGGAAGCTGTTCAACGTCCTCCCACCTATGTGCAAACATGCCTTCAACCATGACCCAATTTACTGAGCGGTTTCTTTGTTTTTTCAAGAGCTATACGTGTAAATAACTCAGTGATAATAGTAATCTCTTCTATCAATGTAAGTAGGCTGCCAAGCTCTTAAACTACTTCTGCTTCTTGGGGGTGTTGTAAGATCAGCTTAATAAAGTTACGAGAACACTGAGAATTAGTGATCTCTCCAAGCAGTATTGCTTCATGTATTATCTCTTTAACTGGCTGTATTCCATTCAAGCTCTTGCGTAAGATTCAAATTCTGATCCACTTTAAGAAGTTCCTTTATTTCCACACAAGTACAAGTGACTATGTATTGGTAACTAATGAAACTGAATTAGTTGTTGTCTTGGTCAGTTTGGGCTGGTCATTTTATAGTTGTTGAATAGCTGAAATAGAAGATTTTATAGTTTTTCCAAACAGTTTTTCCTCATAAGTGATAATTCTACATATTTTTATTGTCTGCACAAATATCTAGTTCCTTTTTGTATCTTGTCAAGTTGTTGGCTTCCAAGATAAATTAATTTCAAAGTCTAATTATATGCTGTGTAAAAAGGTATTGTTTTTATCAGAATTGGATTTTATTCTTCCCAGTGGCATTGAATTGAATTTGTCTTCTGATTCTGTATTACTAGACAGTGAGAAAATAAGCTCCCTATATCTTAGTTACTGATACACACTTTTAGGATTATCCATTTTATAAAGGACTGCCTTATTATCCTTACTCAAATAAGAGACAACAGTTTCAGGGATAGATGCGGCGATTAGGAGATGAGTCATGCTTACATTTTAAATAGTATTGCCAGTTTCTTTTTCTTCCTTAGTATTTGCTGCTTTCAATACCGATTTCCAAGGACATCTTTACATCCCCACATGTCAGTGACCTCCCAGTTTGCCTACTATAGTGATGCCATAGTAAGCCTTTCTCTTCCAGCAATGCTGGCTCCAAAGTCCAATAGAAATGGGGGAAGATCCCTACTGATTTCTAAAAAAGCCTGGATTCAGGTCTTGGTGGTGAAGTGCAGTTTTAAAGGCACAGATTTTACTTTTTTCAAGCCTCTCTATCCAGGATTTAATTTTTATTTAATGTATATAGAAGAAGGTGGTGTTTTCTTCTAAAATGAGGATTCTTTTGCTGCCTGTTTCCTCTCTTTAAGTTTCTATTAATAGGCTGTTGCCCTAAGTTGTAGGTTCTCTTTCCTACAAGAACTAACTTGCTTCATTTTCCTTTCCTCGTAATACAGGACTTGTACACTGAAATCATATCCCATAGAAGCCATTAGCCTAATCAGCCTCACTCTTAAGGAAGCTGATAAATCAACAGTAATCTGAACCTCAGCTTCCATTCAAGTGCTGCCTGTGTCAAAGGACTCGAGTTCATGCAGCTCTGTGTAATGAGCTCTGCACTGGGAGGACAGGGAAAACAGAGCTTGATGGCTGATGAATGTTTGAGTATTTCTCCTTATGAGCAGGACTGTGATTTTCCTGTACTGCGGTAAAATGCTTAAAAGCTAATGTAGTCAGGATGGTGGTGGTGGTTAGATGTGGCTGCTTGACCACTAAAACTGCACTGGCAAGTTACACGTTCCTTTCTCCTTAAAGTCACTTAAGAGAAGAGGAAATGATTATCTAGAGTGAGCTGTCAACCTTTATGCCAGCTTTCCTCCTGATATGATTTATAAAACAGCTAAGATAACCTCTTGGGGGGAGCTTTGCAATGGAAATAGCAAGTGATTCTTATTCTAATGAACATAACACTGTCACAAGATTAAAGTTCAAGTCTAAGGTACGAAGGTTTGGGGAAAAAAAGAGCCCATAATATATGAATGTGACAGCATATGTGTTCATTGCCTGCACAGTGTATGAAACAGGAGAAATAGGCAAACTTTATTTTTCTAATGAGGTTTAAAATACTTTCAGACTTTACTGGGCTGAAAAGTCCCTCAATACTAGAATACTTGTTGAGGGTTGGTTTGTTGGTTTTTTTCCTTTCTTCTTTTGCTTCACACTCTCCCTGATTGGGACTGAACATTTTTCTCAGAGCAAGTTTTGCGCCCTTTGGTCCTTCAGCATTGCAGAACCATCACTATTGGCACTCATTAAAGAAATCTTTGTTGGTAGCTGCGGTCAGCAGGCGAGAGACTGAATGGACTCATGGAATTTAAACTCTGGGAGAGGACTTGTCCTCACCAGCATTTAGAAACACCAAATGGGGGAATTTATTGCTTCCCATTCTGTTAAAAAAAGAAATAGGAAAAGAAAGAATTCTATTATCTGTCTGACAGCTTTCATTGATATCTAGTTTACTTCAGAACTGCTTTAGAACATAAAAGCAGACTTTTATTGAAACGATTTAGGGCAAATATATCTCTATACATATATATAAAATTTATAAATCTATGGCAAGCTAACCTGTCCCTGAACTTACCCAGCATATTTCTTATGCCAAGAGCTGTATGAATGCAATTTAGGTATTCAGTGAACCATACTATCTGCAGGTTTGCTGAGGATGATAGCTTTTCACTGTCTGGTCAGTATCTTTCTGCCTCAAGGTTAGAGTTGCACTAGATCCATGCTACCAGCTGAAGTAGAAAGAATCAGCTGAGTAGAAAAGTAGACTGTGCTAAAACTTTAGCAAAGCTGTCACAACAACTTTGTAATTTTATTAGCCTTGCTTTCTGAAGGTATATGCCTCTTTGAAGTATCGTATTAGTAGGAAGCTCATATTCTGTCTTAGCTGCTGGATGCACTGCCTGCTTGAAAGTGGTGTGGTGGTGCCTCATGGAGTTCAAGAATTCTGTGATGATTTCTTCCTCAGTGGTCCCACTTGATCTGCTTAAGTACATAGCTGGTGGGAGAGATGGCAGATACAAAAAACAAACAAACAAAACCAAACCTGAATCTCCAGGAAACCCTAACATCTTCTTTGAATTTCTGAGAACCAAGGAACATGAACTGATGCTATTACTAATACTTCAGCTATTCCCAAATGGCAGGCGCTACCTAAATGTAAAAAGGTTTTTATTCACTCTGAGAAGCTGACATATGGAATCTACCTGACATTCAGGGAAAAGCAGCCAGGTGACAGGCTTCCCGTCCCACAGAGACACAAAAGGCACACCAGCTGGGGACTGTTTAACTTGGTATTTCTTTCCATAGTAACATCTCCTGAGACACGGTCAGCACAGATCTGGATTGGGGAATACAAAAGCTCAGTATCGCAGATTGTTGAAAATTTGTAAAAATGCTGGAGAATCATTATGTAGGATCTTAGTTTCTCCTCAGATCTTATTTGGGATCCTTTATTTATATATTTAGCCACACTGATGATTTGTGAGGTGGGCCACAAATTCTCTGTATCACAGTTGGCCACTGTAATGTAGGAAATAACATTCCCTGCCTATCTGACAGAAATATGCCAAACTTAATTGGCAACAGTGTTTTGAAAAGTGACTAAATAGAGATGTCCTGTGAAAGATGAGGCTTTTAAAGACAATCAGGTGCCTCTGGATATATATTCACACTTTAAAAATCACAAATTAGTTGTTGAAAAACAGTGCTCAGAGATGATGCATTTTAAACACAATTATAAACCACAGCAAATATATTAATGGCTACTTTCATAAACACATTCCAAAACCTAACTCTTCCTCTTTCCATTGCTAGGGACTTAAACCCTACCTGCTTGTGGCTGATATATTCCATTTTCTCCATCTTTTACAGGGAACTCTTCCATACCTGCTGAGGGGAACCAATAAATCCAGAAGTAAAACACACTGTGACTATGAAAAGACAAAAGTTGTAAAACATAGAGTTCAGTCTTAGGTCTGCTCAGTTGTTCACAACTCCATGAAACCAAAATCTTTCACTGCAAAACTAAAAAATTAAAAAATCATGATTTCGTTACTAAACAAACTGGAAGCAGTAGCCTCTTGCATAGCACACACATGCTATACAGCTTTTCTCATTATGGCTCTCTTGCTTGGTGACCCGATTTCAACTGATGTCAACTCAACATAACATTGTAAACTTCTTTGGATGGTTAGAAAACATTCCACTGAAGTATGTGAACAAACATTAGCTGCAAGCACTGTGTTGGAGATTATCTTACAAAATGTAACATCTCTGCATTTAACATTGCTGTTTTTTCTTCCACAATCTGCCTGAATTTTATCAGTTAGTTACAGTCACATTAGGATCTCCTTGCCATTTTTTTTCAGCAAGAGGCATGATTCTTTTCTCTTGGAAGGAGCCAGACCATGTTCTCTGCTCTATCCACAATGAAGAGATGAAAAAAACAATCTTAATTCACTGTTTATTTTGCTTTAGTGAGGTATTGTAATCTGGGAGACATAAATTCATTGCATGTCTTCCATGGAACATGAAGTTTTAATTATGGAAAGTCACTGGAACCAAAGATGCTCCCCTCATCCCTTGAAACACTTGCCAAGTACGCTAAAAAAGTGGCTATATTTAGTAACTGTACTTACCTCTGAAATCAGTTTTAGATGTCCAGAAAGGATTGCTGGATTGCTAGCACCTGCATCTTCAGAAGGTTTCATTTGAATGGAATATATTCCATCCCCTCCCTTCTCCTGAGCACGTACCCAACCCCATACAGCACCTACATGCGGTTTTGCTGTTTTACTACTTGTGACTGTGGGGCTGTGGGCATGGGAACGTGGAGGAGTAGAACTCCATTTCCCAGCTGTCCCACCTAGCACCCATGTAGCCTGCAGAGTTGAAACGGTTAAAAAAAAAAAAAAAAAAAAGTTCAACTTGACAGATTTAGTCAATATGTTGAAACTATGCTTGTGGCAACCTTGAAAGAAGGCCCCAGAATTTTTAAGCTCTCACAGATGGAAACAGTATGCCCATCCTGGTGTGTTTCAGCCATTCTAAATCCCAGCTGTTGGCCTGACAACCCAAGCTGTGGTGGCAATCACCAACTTCTTTCATATTTTCCTTTACTTCTCCACTCCCATCAAAGAAAAGGCAGCAGTTCTGAATGTAGAATGGGAAAATGAAGAGAAAGCTAGTGGAAACAAGAAGGAAGCTGGGAACAGTCTGAATAGAAGTAACGATACAGAAATCTCAGGTCCTGCTGCTCTCTGCAGATGAATAATAAGAATGTGCAGGGATAGAGAAAAGTAAATAAAGGCCAGGTTACATTGGAAATAAGTAAAAATAGAAACGGGACAGCAGAATAAAGAGGATGGGACAGAAATTAAAGCAAAAGAAAAAAGATGGAGGCCGAAGGGTGAAACTGGAAGCCAACACGTTCTCTGTAGTTTAGCACTCGGGTTTAGAAGTCATCTGTATTACTTTACTTTATCCACCTCACAATTCACATACTCTGCAAAAAATAAAGCTGAATAGTATAAAAACTCTCCTTTCATGCCTGTTATCCCCAGAGTAAATTCATCTTGTACTTTGAGATTATTAATAAATTTTATTCCTTAATTAAAGACAATTCACAATTCAGGGGGGAAAAAAAATCTGAGTAGATTCTGTGCAGGTCACCCAAAGTTTAGCACTTACTATTTTTAAAGTAGTTGCCTTAAAGTCCTACTGCTCTCGCAAGTATGTTTGTAGTATTTTGTTTGGATTAAGGGGTCCGAAGAGAATTGCATATAGCAGACACAGAGACTCTGTGGCAGTAAAAACTAAATATAATCTCTACTAAAACGCAGTTGCAGGCTGATTTCTTGTGCTAGTTCTTGACATTTTTCTCTTAAAAGCCTGAAGTCTTCTTTCCAGCATTTATAGTCACTGTTATACATAGGGAACGCCAATCATTGTGATAATATGGCTGTATCATTATTAAAGTCTGTAGCCTTTGTGGTTCCTATGTGCATCACATCACACCCAGTTTCTCTTTGACCTTTCCAACTTGGCTGGAAGAACTGTATGAGAAAATTAGGGTGTCCCTTTGCTGTTCTTTTCTTGTCACATCGTGATGTGATAACCTAAAAATGGCTTGCATTCCTCCACCTTCATCTGTTCAGCCACAAATATAATTACTTGATCCATGTCTCAGTTAGAGATTTCATATCTAAGATCTTCAAAAAGTCTGTCAAGGAGAAAGCAATAGGGAGGAAATCTGAGAAACGCGTATGTGGTCAATCTGTAGTATGAATGTGACAAAATTTTAGTGATGCACAAACCCTTGCGTATCTAATTGCAAAACATGAGCACCCAATACAAAAATTATTTCAATATTATTCTCTCTTTGTCCCTCTTTTTCAGTTTAGTCTTTCTTCCTTTAACAGTATCAAATATTTTTCAGCAGTGTTTTGCATCCTACTCTTTCTCATCTCTTTTTCAGTACTACCCTTTTCACTGCTAAATCATCAAAGACATTTTTGTTCTTTTACCTATTGTGGCAGAGTCAGTAAACACAATCTTACAAAGAGAATTTCTAAGTGTAAGCGTTTGCACTAAAAGCTTTGAATTGCTATCTTTGATAAAGCTATTTAGTCTGATTATACTGTTTAGGAATCTCATATTCAATCTCACCTCTCTGGGAAAAAAAAAAAGGAAAAGAAAAAAAAAAAGGTTTTTTTCAAAGTGGACTATATTGCATGGCTCAGAACTTGGGGAGGTGGGAGGGGGGAATTAAATACTGTGTAATCCATGTAAGCAATTGTATTTCTACCCTAAAATTCACACAGAAGCAACAATGCCAAGTCTGAAGACTGTATCAAACATTAAAAACGTTAATAATTATTTCCAGGTTTAATTTGCTCATATTTCTTTAGTGTTCTGAAGACTACCCAGACAAATATTGCAGATGATTCTTCTATCAAACATGACAGACATTCTGCAAGAGTACTTAGTAGCAGATAAAACAGCTATTGATGGTTGTGGTTTATTTTTCAAGCAATTATTAAAAAAAAAAAAAAAATAAATCCAAATTCAAATTCAGATCTCAGAGAGTGCAATTGAAGTTTTAATTAATTACACTTTTGGAAATCCAGTGATATCCTTGAACTGCCATCAGTAGTCAGGAAAATGTGCATTTAAGTCATCAAACAGCAGAGGCCAGAAGTACAGCCTGCTATGAAGTTACACGATGTATTGATTTCGGCATTTTAGGCATGGACAGATGTTCTCTTCATAAACCTTTACAGCTGAAGAAATCGCTACCCTGGGACAGAGATCCCAGCACCCACCAATTCCATCAGTGGAAAGGATTATGTGAGCCTTCTTTAATCTGCTTCAGTCAAAATCAGTCAGGTTAAGCAGTAACTGAAGTTGGAAAAGTTAATCCACTATGTTTAAGTTGAAATTAACTGCCAGGGTTTTTTTCACATGCCATGTTCAGTGGCAAGACATCCCGAGGAATTAAATATAGATACTGCCCATACTTACAAGTTAACAAAATATATTTTCTCGGTCCTGCACATCACCAGTGCAAGCCATTGAACATTCTATGAGTGTCATAATGCCCATTGATTTTCAAGAGCACCTTCTTGTTGGAGCTGAGCACCATCTACTGAGAGTGCCAGGGAGCTTTTGAAATCTGCAATAATGACTCCTTAGCCATGCACTTAAAAAATCTTCTTCTTTTTATTTTTTTTTTAAGCAATGCAATACTTTCACTCTATTAGCTTGGTGTCTGTCGATCCTTTCCTTTTTCCTATGTATTGGTGGTTTTAAAACAACCAATCTTACTTTAATGAAAAACATGCTTTGTTTGAAATGATAGGCAAATCATCTGTAGCATGTAACAGACACTAATAAGTAAGTCTTGTCTGCAGTTTTAAATCAGTAGCGTACTACCTGACTATATTAAAAGGCAACTCAAGGTTTAAGTATTGTATAGTGGTTTGATACTGTGTCTTACTGCAGCTAACAAAAGCCAAAGAGCAATTGAGTAAATCCAAGCATTTCTTCTTTCGCCTAGGTGCAGCATACTTAGCCTCTCCATCTCATCTCTTTGGAGGACTGTTGAAAGTATTAGATGGACTCTGACAGTGCTTTGGTATATAGCATAAGTGAATCTCATAAATAATCAACCAATTATTTAAGTTGCGTTGAAATCTGGAGGTTTAGGTGTGAGAAGATTGATGTCTAAATGCATTCTGTGCCTTTCTTTGGACACTGAGCAGCCATAGCTTACATGGATGTGTGTGAAACTGGAAATGATTGAGCAACTCTGACCAGGCAAGCCATTTTCACTTCAAGGCTCATACTCAAACTAAGGATTTTGCTTTTGCTAAGGTTCCTGTATGCTACTGGACTAACATTTGGAGGTCAATGTAGAGAGATTTAGGCCTCTCAATTAGATCTTCTTCCAGTCTGTACACATAGCTGGGATTGCCCCGACCAAGTTGCGGCACCTCACTCTTGGCCTTCTTGAACTTCATTCAGTTCATGCGGGCCCACTTATCATGCCTGTCTGTGTCCCTTTGGATGGCATCCCTTTCTTTTGTAGTAAAAAAATATTAGCCATGTGCCAGCAGCATGCCATGAGCTGGCAGCGTGCAAGATATGAGCCACAAGTGATACACCACATACTATGAGACACAAGCAATGAGTCACGTGCCACATACAAGCCACATGCAGTGAGCTCTATCCTATGAAGAAAGGCTGACAGAGCTGGGCTTGTTCAGCCTGGAGAAAAGAGAAGGTTCCAGGGAGAATTCATTGCAGTACTTATAAGGCTTTTAAAGAAGAGGGAGAGAAACTTTGTATGTGGTCTGATAGTAATAGGACAAGGAGAAATGGTTTTATACTAAAAGAGAGGAGATTTAGGTTAGATGTTAGGAGGGAGTTATTTATTAGGAAAGTAATGAGGCGGTGGCACAGGCTGCCCAGAGAAGCTGTGGGTGCCCCATCCCTGGAGCAGTTAAAGGCCAGGTTGGATGAAGCTTTGGGCAGCCTGAGCTGGTGGGTGGCAGCCCTGCTTACAGCAGCAGGTTGGAACTGGACGGATCTTAAGGTCCCTTCAAGTCCAAGGCATTCTATGATTCTATCATTCTGTGCAGCCCCTGTCTCAAATTCTGGTATGAAGGTAACAAAAAAAAAAGGAAGAGAAAATGGAGTTTAGACTCCATACTGCTGGACAAATATTGTACTCTATTCCAAGCACTGTCTGACTTTCTTGGAAACTAAATAAGGCAGTTTGACCTGATGCTGCACACATGCTGTGCTTTCAGAAGCTGAGTGTGGAGTTCCCCAAAACTCTTCTACATTAAATGTCAAACATTAGAAAAAATTTAATGAAGTGTCGGCACTTACAAGATCACATCGGGATCACAATCCAGATCCGCACAGACCTGTTCAAACTCAAGTTTTCAGTTCAGCTTTTATATCAAAACTGGTAACAAAAAATCTGTGCTTGGATTCTGTTTGGTACAAAATTCCAACTTACCTGCCTTTGCTTAAACTATTAATAATGCAGAAGAAAGAATAAGAGAATTTTGAAAATATGCTACTGCATGTATCCTGAGATTAGCACAATATTATTCATTTTAGACAAATTTCCAACAATGGAGGATATTGTCCCCAAAACTCCAGGTGCATCCTCACCAGTGCAAAGCAGAATGGAATTGTCACCTCCCCTTGATCTGCTGGCAAAGCTGACATCTTTCATAAAGATTGACAACTATTTCTCCATTAAAAAATAATAATAATTTTAATAAGAGTGTATTGGCCCATGCAAGAATATGCATTTTTAGCTCTGACATTTTCTCCCAAACCACACAA
Source organism: Alectoris magna (assembly GCA_030625065.1). Lineage (NCBI taxonomy): Eukaryota > Metazoa > Chordata > Aves > Galliformes > Phasianidae > Alectoris > Alectoris magna. Next base: position 135,005,651 of record CM060560.1, read on the forward strand.
GGTATTATTGACTGTTGTTATTTACAGTTTTCAGCTTTTGGACGTTCAACATTACAGCCGAATAAGTAAATTATGTGATGTTCTTTCCAGTACCAGTTCACATGGCTCAAGTATGTATAAATAGATGATGGAAAGAGAAAAGATTTCAAGATGGCTGTATATCTGAAATTTTCTATTATCAACTTATATGTGATGTTGAGGAGAATTTCATATGAACAAATGATATCGGTTTCATATGACCCATTGACCCATGCCATGAAAATCTGTGGAATTCTGAATTATTTTCCCACTGTAAAACGATGCTCTGTTGGCTTCAGCATTCAGCTCTCATTTCCTACTATTATTCTACATCCATTGTGCCAAAACATGCTCTTTTCAAATGATGTCTACTCACTCCTGTCTGTTGAGGACTACTGTTTTTGATGACATAATTCATTGACACAGAGCCTTGGATTTGCCTCTCCCCAAATTACAGAACCACCCATAGAACACTCTCAAAGCTACAACTTCCATACAGTTCATAAAGCTTTACACCTTGAGTTACAGCTCTAGAGGAGAGATTAAGAGACTACTTGGGCAGTGCAGTGAGTGGAAAGCTCTTCAACGAGGTGGGAGATAACTGTCAATCCCCCTGTTGTGATGAGTATTTGCTTCTAAAAAGATGCTAGCACCTTTTCATGGCTTCTCTGGAAACAGTTATGTTCAATCAGGGATGAATTTAGAGCAGAAACTCTCCCATCATGTTATACTTACGTATGTATTTTAGAATACTAACTGCTAAATGGACTTGAATATAAATGAACTGTCCCTGTGGGAGAATAGTTGAAATAATCTTGGATGTGCAGATAATATTGTCTCAACTATGAACCCTGCTTTAGAATCTCATTTCAGTCTGTACCTAAAAATCTATACGTCAAAAGAAAATATCCCGAGTGCCATCTACAAACTATAACATGGCCAAAAAAAAGCCATCTTTCTATATGATAGAGCTACTTCTAATTTTCCCATTAGAACAAACGACATCATAAAGAATATCTGCCAACAACGTGATATAAAACTGTACCATGCATCATGAAAAATAATTGCAATTCAATTACTCCTGAATTATAAAACCGTCAAATAGGTGCAATAAGACAAGAGCCTTATAACATATGAAAAACTGCTTAGCATAGATAATTATATATGTTTGAACAAAATCCCCAAAATAAAAGATGTGCAGTTTGACGGAACAGGGTAATCATGCCAAAATAAATTTTATTCATAGCAAGGGTTTGAGGATCAGCAATTTTAAAACCACTTCCCTGAAAAAAATATAGAAGTAAATTAGCAAATCTTTCTCTCTAGCTATTGGTAGAGGGCATACTCAGCAACAATAAAAAAAAAAAAAAATTCTTGCCTCTGTCACCTTCTTCCTTAGATTCTGCTTTAACAAAATATTCAGTGTCACTGTTTACAATCATCTTGTACAATAGCCTCACTGAAATCAGGGTCACAAGCAGTAGGTTGCTCAGCAGCGCATCACATTGTGTTTTGAAGCAATGCTTTCTGAGCAACCTCTTCCAATGTTTGATAACCACAGTTTTTTACTTATGTTCAAAATAATGTTTCAATTTTTGTCCACTGTCTGTTCTCCTGTCACCAGGCCCCACTGGAAAAAAGCCTGGATCCATCTTATTTAGTACCCCCACATCATATAGTTATGTACACTTATCAGAACCCCCTGAGCATTCTCCAAGCTAAGCAGTCCCAGCTCTCAGTCTCTCTTGAAGGAAAGTGCTCCAGACCCTTCATCATTTTCACGACCCTTCATTGGGTTCACTCCAGTATGTCCACTCTTGTACTTTCTTGTATTTGTGCTTCTTTAAGCACTTAATGATGCACCTTGTCACCTGTTTTGCTACTCCTGCACCTTAGGCTTAGTAATGTCTAAAAATATATATAAAAATATAAATATAAAAATATAAATATAAAAATATATAAATATTACATATAATATATAGAAATAAATATTGAAAATATATATTTTGTCTTTCTGTAATGTTGTTCATCTGAATTAGAACACCATTGTAAATTTTAGTGAATTAAACTCTTAGCACCTCAGTGAAGTAATTCCATCTATTTCTATTTTCAAGATGGACAGAGAAAGATCCCAGCAAGCTAACATGGCTTGCACACAACCACAGAGGCAGTCTGTCAGTTCTGTGCTTTAGCCACACTCTGTGCTTGAAATGGGGAAGGAGAGAGGAAAAAAAAACAACATGGGGGCAGAAATAGGACTCAGGGAGAAATGGCTAAAGCACTCTTTCATAGGACAAGCTGAGAATAGAACCTTTGTCCTTTTCATAGGACAAGCTGAGAAGAGAACCTTTGCATCAAAGCTCTTTGCTACACTCTGAATTAAGAAGAATATGGTTTCCCCACAACCTATCATGTCTACAAAAGAAGAAATTAACAAGCATATTTCTTAAAATACAGCTATTCTCTACATTAAATCTTTCACTTCGGTCTTGCTCCTTCACAGACAGCTGCTGCTGCAGAACAAGATAGTGGCTATGACACCTGTCCCACAGCAAGGCAGAACTGAGCTAGGGCTCCCAGTTGCCTCCAGTTAAAAAAATTACGTGAGTACTTAGTAAAGGGAAAATCTATCCAGATGTGACGTGAGGGACACCACAGATCCAGAAATTCTGAGATAATTTTTTATATATTCAAAAATTTTAATAACTGACTACTTCGTTGATGCTTTTTTTGAGCCATCAAAGTATACTTGTACGGTGCGTAACAGATCTTTACAAAACACAGAAGGGTTTCTTTAGATTTGCTAACCTAACGTATTTCACAAAGAAGCCTTCTCAGGTTCATTACTGATGACTGCATTTCACTTTCTTAATTGATCTTTTACATTATTTACAGAGTACTTAGGTTTTGTTTGTATTTGTTCTTCTGGTATGTAGTCAAACAGAAATGCAGGCAAACACTATCCTGCATTTTTAGTGACGCTCACAAAGTTCTTCAGAAGCATCAGATACAGGCTTCAAATGCTGTGAACTACAAGACAAAACAAGACCATCATAATCTATAATTGATTCCAGTTCATCTCAGTTCTGACTGAAGGCTGTCTGCACAGAAATCTCTGAAACAGTTGTCTAAGGTAAGACTTTAAACAGAAATTGTTTCATAATCCTCCCCAGGAAATAAGATGTTGTTCAAAGTGATAAGATATTGTTCAAAGTGATAGAAATATATGGGGGGGGGGGGGGGGGGGGGAAGAAGGAAAAAAAAAATAAAGGACAAAAAAAACTTAAAAAAAAAAACATTAGAAAAAGACAAAGGCACTTTATATTGAAATTAAATCTGCATTTTTAATTCTTGCTTTATGTAGTTTTACTACCTCTTTTATTAAGAGTAGTCTAAGAGAATACCAGGTGATTCAAGGAGAACTCAATTAAAACTGTCATGGAATTCCCTCATATCTGCTGCAGATGTGATTAAATAACTAGATCAAGAAAGACCACAGAGTTTTCACTGAGGACATCATTAACTCATTGTTACCTTTGACTATCAGGATCACCACGCCCTTAATGACCACATGCAAAGGCAATTCAGAATAAACAACAATGAAAACAATCACCACTGCCTCCTTTCAATGGCATATATAAAGGTCAGCCAATTATTTCCTTTCCCTTGTTTGTTATCTACTGTTAGAGTAAATGAAACTATGTGAAGACTAAGATACTGATATTTTAGTTAGTAACCTTGCTGTCTCTAGTAGTTTCTATGATATGATTCACTTTGAATTATTAGCACCCATGCAAACAGGTAAACTTTGCACCTTTTAAGACAAAAATACCTTGTAGGAAACCAGGCTGTTTTATACTGAAGTGTCTCTAGTAATGAGAATGTGGTTATCCTGGTGTTTTCTATCTGGTTCTAGTAGTTCCTTAAAGGTTATATTTCCTAAAAAAACAAACAAACAAACAAAAAATCTAAAGTAAGGAAATAACATTTTCTTTCTGAACAGTTAAATGAGAGTATCTTTGTGTAATGGAAGATACATGTGTATTTTGGTCTAAAAGCAGTTATTGCTTGTTTTTGGATTTGGCTTCATTAGGCTTTAGTGAGGTTGGCTGAGTTACAGGTGATTTCTAGGTTGGATTTATCTGCTGGGTTTGTCCAAATGAAAGTCTTCATAGCTACTGTAGGTGAAAAGACAGAAGCAGTTCTTGGTTAGGTTACATGTCGTGGCTATTTTCATCCTCATTTGGGTATCTCTGACAAAGATTTCTTTAGTGTTTGAATTCTGGCTTTTAGACTTTTACTAGATTTAAAAAAATGTGTATTTTAGAATGATTTTAGCAAACAGCATTTTGCTATGTAGACCCAAGTTTTTCTAGGCTTTGTGTTTAGGTCAGATACTTTAGAAACAAGACAAGGAAGTAAGCTAGAATTTGGCAGTAGCATTCAAAGATTCTATTTGGCGGTAGTCTTGGAATCTGTCAGTATTGGTTATATACTATTGTGCATCAGTTTGGTGATGTAGGAGCCTTAATAGATCTGAGGAGGTAAAGTGTAAGTAGTTCTATAGACATATAGAAAAATACAGCATAAAAAATGCTGAGGCATTGAGAGATCATCTTAAAGAAGTATACCTGATTTACCACTGCTTTGCAACATGCGCATGGGTTTGATTGTCTGAAGTATTTCTCATGCTTCTTTGGGAGAGTTTCAAAGAGGTGAAAGTCATCTTAATGAGCTCCATGAAATAAAGAAACTGATTTGGGAAATCTGTAAACTTTTCTGTGGATGAGAGGCACAGGGAGCATTATAAAGCACTGTAACTTTGGCTCATCAGAACTATTATTTAAGTTAGTGATTGCTTTTACTGGGGAGAGAAATTGTATGTGCTCTTGTCCCATACAATGTATTGTCACACAATATCTGGTTAGAGAAGCAGTTTTGGTTTACGTTGCTTTCAGATAACTCTTTGCTAATACATTCAACTTATTTCCTTTTAAAATTTGCTTCTCCAACATAAATGTAGTAGCATTATTTATTTTTATAATTAACTTTATCTGAATTTCAACTAAATATAAGAAATCTGATAAATTAGGTGCTGTTAACTTAAAAAAAAAAAAACAAAACCTCTCGGCTTGCAGTTTTCCAACTGTTGCCTATTTAAGCTCCAGAGTATTGTCTCCAAATTATTTTCTTGATTTATTATTTGAATTCTGCTGAAAATGTTGGCTTTCCTGTGTATTTAAACCTTTACCTTTAGCATGTGAATAGAGTTGTATGTACTGTATCGGACTCAAGTAATTTAACAGATAACATAATTTGGGGGAAAAAAATCTTTTTCATATATAAATGGATTAATTAAATAGACTGTGTGTCTGAAAGTTGCTAAATTCAGAAGTTGAAATGTTGGTATGTCTCTGATTAATTTATTTATTGGAAACTCTTTGATCCTGTATGTAATAGCACAAAAGTGACTGGTGCCCTACGAAATTGTAGTGGTAAAGTGTGGAATTCAAAGTGAGAGTCTTACCAGTTTGCTAATTACAGTGGAGTAGAACAGAAGTTTACCTGTAACTTAAGCTGTCCTCCTGAGTCCTAGTCAAAGAAGTCAAGCATGCCCGGTGCAGGCGGTGATGATGTTCAAGAGAAGCAGCTTACGGCTGACACTGAAAAGGAGAAAAACCTGCTACCTGGTAGAATAAACCATGCTGGAAACCTGACTCTGCCTGAGAAGAAAGTCCAGGAGGCTATCTGTGTGCTGCTGGTGGAGCTGTGTGAGAGGTTCACATTCTTTGGCATTGTCTGCAATATGATCCTCTTCTGCACTGTCAGACTTGGCTATCGCAACTACCAGGCTGCCATTGTCAATATGTGCTTTGTGGGCACCTCCATGCTGACACCAGTGCTGGCTGGCTGGCTCGCCGAGTGCCTTGTGGGGCGGATCAAGCTGGTGTGCATCTGCATGTTTCTACACTTCCTAGGTAGGTTACACCTAGATGTCCTTTAATGCTACAGTCCTGTTATAGTGTTCAACAATGCATTTCTATTTGAAATTCAGTAACTTTCTCCAAGCTCATGGCCAGTTTTGCTCATAATGAATCACTTCATTTTTCCTCTACAAAACATTTTGCAGTTTTCTGCCTATGTATTTTTGAGAGGTAATACGTAGAGCAAGACCAAGAAGCATTTTCATGTACATCTTATGGATTAGCGGATATGTGATCTTTATTTCTCTAAACTGGCTTAGCTCTTAAGAATGCAGTTGTTCAGCTCTTTCTTAGAACTGGCCCCTTTAACAAGCATCTGTTTTTGCTAGTGTTTAGGGCAAATGTGATGTTTTAGACAGAGTTTAAGAAAGAGAATGGAGATAACTCCCCAGCTGTTGGTAGCAACATATCTATTGTATGTGAAGACACGACTGTTGTAGGTGAATAACTGGGAAAGATTCATTTAAGCATACATCACTATAAACAAAGATTGTAGCGTGTAGGTAGGATATATCCTACTACTCATATTGAGAGCTTGCTTTCTAACAGAAATCTGAATCTTCCCCAACTGTTCTTCTGGAGATCATCTATGCAAAAAAAGGTCTCCAAAACTGTTCAAACTAAATAGGAAGATTCTGCAGCAACCAGTGCATTTCAGAGCTGGTGATAGTCTTGTTGGGTTAATTGAATGCTTCTAAACTGTAAGGGTTTGATGCACAACTGTAGTCTTAAGCCTTGACTAATATCAGCTGATACTGTTTTCAGTTCACTACATTTTGAATTTGAATATTTGAATTTTCCAATTAAAGCCCAGATAATCTGTAACTGACCAAATCTGAGAGACTAGAGCTGGTAAGTATAATTCATGGCAGTGCTTCTATGGGTTAAGTTCCCAAAAACATGTTTTTCCCATGAACCTGTAACAGAAAACCAGAACAGCTGAAAAACAAACAAAAAGTAAAACCTTTGAGTATTTGTTTGTTAAATCATACACCTCATTAAAGACTCAGTTTAAATAATTTTTTTTCAATCTTAATTATTCCACAATGGGGAGGCTTTTCTGCTGTCTTAATTTCTTTGCTGGGCTGTTACATGCCTTACCTAACCCTTGCTGGCTCATGGAGAGCTACTGCCCTCTACGCACAAGCAATGGGGAAAGCAGAATGGGAGGAGTTTCATTTCCAGGGTAAGCTCTTCAGTATGCTGAAGGGCCTAAATCCTTGCAAGCATATCAGAGAAAAATGCTTTCGTAGAGGCTCATAGTGATGTTGTCTTTCTAGCTCTCAGCAGAAGTAAGGCCCTTCCTCTTCACTCTCATCTGTCGTCTTCTGATTTCTCATCTTTTCAACACAATTGCTTACAAATTTATATTTATCAGCCTGATTTTAATCTATTTGAAATAACATTTTCCTTCCGATTATAGGCACAGCCCTGCTACCCATTGTGGCTTTCCCTTTTGAAGATATCTACATTGACAAACGGCATATTCTTCTTCATACACTAACAAAAAAGGAGCAGAAAATAGTGTTCTACTTTGCGCTACTCACAGCTAGCCTGGGAATAGGAGGCATAAGAGCTATAGTTTGTCCATTAAGTGCGTACAACCTTGAGAACTGTGGACCGAAGGAACTCCTGTCTTTTTTCAACTGGTTAGTAACTTAACAACAGCTAAATATCTGTAGAGAATGATACTGCACTGCTTTGAAATTCCTTGTAGACTTGCAAGGCAGATTCCAAGATGCTGGTGTTCTTGATGTTCTTTGCTGGGTTTTAAACTGGAGGACGTTTAAGTTTTGGAATAGTTTCCAAGAATTTATGTAAAAACATTTGGTTCTAGGACCAATTGGCGATCATCTATTTTGGCCTTCAGTAGTGATCTTCAGTCTGGAATAACCAGGATTACATAATTTGCTCAAGTACTTAGATTTAGTGTCCTGCTGCTGTTAGGAAAACAAATGGAATACATTGTTCTACCACTAACGTATATATAATTTGATTATATTTTGCTATTAATCCCTGACTGTGACAAAATTCAGTGATACATTAGAATTTGCATCAGAGTAAATTTTTAGAAATCACAGGTAGCAATAGAGTCCACTGGTTTGCTGGAACTAAAAATTGCTAGTAGACTCTAACTGCTGATATCAGTGGTATGAAAATGATATATTGTGTTGATCTCGCACTCAGAATATTTGGTATCAGATAAAGCACTTTACATTTATATTTCATTTACAATATCATATTTTTCATGAAAATTTGGAGGAGAATTTGATGGGGCAAAATAATTTCTAAAAATCAGATTTTTTTTCAAATTAAATATTTGTTTCTGTGTCAGGGGGATCATTTTTGGTCATATGTTTGCCTTCATTTATCACTGTAGCACTAAACATTCACCTGGACTTTCTGGTTAAACTGCAGGAAAGAATTAAAGAAGTTATCAGTGGGAGCTTCCAGACTTCTGCTTTGAGTCAGGGTGAAATAAACTCTAAAACTGTCCCCTTTCCTGTACCTTCCCTGTACACGCACACTTGTTAAAATCAAAACTTAGTACATTGTCATATTGACAACAAGACACTGAGGAGTCGATGAAGATCTTTGTGAATCAGATCTTTATTCCTTTGGGAGTGGCTTTCCTGGCTATTCTTTTTTTCCTCCAATTATGTTAGTATCAAAGAATTTTGAATTAAATCCAAACTTCAGTGAATAAAGCAGCTTTACCAAAGGTATGAGACTTTTTAGTTACGTAGAGCAGATTCTGCCTCCCTGACCTGCCCACAGGAGAGAAGAAAAAAAGTCTTTTTACTCTATTCTGAGTTTTAATCCTTAATTAGCAGCATCATTTTGATTAAATAAGACTCTAGGGGATTAAGTCTGGAGTGCAATCAGTTGTTCTGAAAGATAGCGCTGGAGAATTTATTGTACTGTGGTCTTAGCCATTCAGAATTGTGTTTAATCAAAGTGACATTTCTCAGTGTTGATTACAAAGAAGACATAATCTGAATAAAAAGTTCCTTAGGTGAAATCCAAGTGGGTTATTTCTTGGGGCTTTGGAAATATTAAGAAAGGCACATGTGTTTTTTGTTTGGTTGGTTGTTGTTTTTTTTTTTTTTGCAATGGCATCCGAAAAGGGGCTATTTAATTGCTATCTCAAGATTTAAAAAACGAGGTTATATTCTTAGTGGTCTTAATCTCATTACAACTTCTCAGAATATAATCATTTTTATCTTGGTAGATATTTGTCACAGGATTGAATTTTGAAATACTAGATAGAAAAGGTTATTGCATACTTTTGATGAGTAAGAGCCTACATCCTTAGCCATGTTCTGTTTAAAAGAAAATCATACTTACTAAGTTAAAGGTAGGGTTTAAATGAAATGATGAAGTATAAACCTGCAACTACCTGCTGTCTAATTCAGTTCCCAAAGAAGATTGCTTTGCACATTTAGGACCTGGTTCTAACTTCCAAAATGTTCTACAGCTATTCCCTCTTAAACAAATTCTGTCTATGGGGGCAGAAAATAAGAACAAAGGGTATGCAATTTAGACAAAGGATGGCAGTTAGCAGTGTTGTCTTGTCTTACTGATCTGATACAAAAAAAAAAAAAGGCAGGGAATGTTGGAACTATAGTATTTCTCTTCTTTCCTGTGCCTCTTCTAAGTCACTTTTCTTTCCACATACAGTGAATTCATTTCTGCTGTCAACCCATGACACTTTAATTTAAATAATTATTCTACTCCTTTTGTCTTTTTCACTCTCTATTTGTAGAGAACTCTGAAGTGATTCTAAATAAAATTCATCTCTTCCTAAAAGTTGTACAGGAAAATACCTAGTTTGGATTACTAGACCTTTCTCAAGTATGTGGAATATCTGGGTCTGAGTTTGGATTAAAACTTAAGCTCATCTGGCTCAAGCAATTTTAAAAAGTTAAATAGTATTAAGTGACAGAAAACATATTCTATTTTCAGAATTAATAAAAATGACAGAACTCAATTTTTGAATATTTTCAAGTGTTTTTCATCTAGATCTGTCTTTGTTCAGCAAGTTCATCTCAATTGTTACAGTAAGTAAAAGCTTTTCAAGTACAGTAACAATGTTTTTTAGTTAAAATTAAAGTTGTCATAATGAATATATTCCCATAATATTGTCTAATAAGAACATTTTTCTAGACATTTCACAATAACATTTTTGCTTATATCAGAAATGTGTTCTTGAGTGGAAATCAAGTGCTGAAGTTGAGTTCTTTCAGAATATCTAACCACAAAATTTATGGTATATTTGGTACTCTTAAGCCAATAGCAAACGTTGAGTCCATAGGATCAGACTAGAGCAAATACAAAGTAAAATCCTTGGCTAGACACATTGGGTCCTTAACTCAAGATCTCTATAGATCCGTTCCTCTTCTCCTTCTACATTCCCCTTTCAGAAGCAGATTTTACTTTAAGGTTCTGTCAAAGAATATGTTGCCCATTTGGAAAGTGGTCTTCTCAAAGCATGAGATTCTCAAAATAATTTATTTAATCAAGGTCCTCCATGGACTTCTAAGAGTGAAGGGGGAAGTCTACTAATAAGCCTCTTGCTCACTATGGCCACCTGCCATGTTTTTTAAAAGTCTCAAAGTAATGTTTAGTACACAGAAGAGAAGATTTTTCATGTTTATAAATCTATTGTCCAAAGCATTTCCTTGAAAAGTGGCATATCTTAGTCAACTACTCCAGTAGATATTATTTGTGCAATATTCTTTGAAACATAAATTAGGGTAAAAAGTTTTATTTCACACCAGAGGAAGTAATTGAATGGCTGTTAGATGCAATGTTATTTCTCTGTTAAGGTTAAAAATGCAATGTCATCATTTTATGTACATTAAGCTTACATTATCAGATATTAAGAGTATAAATGGTAAATGCTGACATTTAATTATTCCTATCCACAAGTTTATTTCTGGCTCTAGATTGATAATTCGTTCAGCTCTACTGCCTTAGTGTCTTATTTAGTTTAATCATTTACCTCACACAGCTGAAACATCCAAGTGAAATTTTGTGTCTCTGCTGCATCAGTGTGTGTGGTACTGATGCTGTCAATAACTGTAATACTTAACTATGCCATTAATTTTATTTTTAATATTTTATTTTCTATAAGAACTGTAAATTATTCAGCTTTTCTAATCTTGTCTCCTCTGTCTGTGTGTACTAGGTTTTACTGGCTGATTAACTTAAATTCAGCAGTTGTCTTTGTCAGCATCTCTTATATCCAGCAGTCTGTGGCGAGAAATCTTGGTTTTCTTCTCCCATTTGTGTCTGTGCTTATGGCCATGATCACAATTCACATGGTGCGTGGTGAAATGATTTACAAACCCAAAACAGGTAAGAAGAAACTATCTCTTGAGAAGTATCTTTGGAGATTATTTTAACGGAAGAGGTCATTTTGGATGTCTAAATAAGTTTTTTGATAACAGTGACCAGTTTGATTCTAGATACTTGTGGAGCAGTTTTAGCTCTACAGAGTCACTGTAAGAGAAAACCTCTTCTGTGAAGATAAATCTGTAGATTCTGGATAGACTGAAAAATTGAAAGCAGTCTCTAGTGAACTTGTATACATCTTCTGCCTTGTCCAGAGCAGTTTCGTGTACAGGAATAGATACTATATGCATGCTGCGCATTACTAATGTTAGTGTGTTTTGTGCAATCTATGCCCAAGGTGTGTTCAGGTGTGTTGAGGCAGAGGTGTTAGTGCACTAAACATACTTGTTTTTTTCATATAAGCATGCTCCTGAGTTTAGTCTGAAGCCAGAATTGAGCAGCTAAGCAGTGAGTTTAGTAAACTAACCAGGAAGCTTTATAGTATCTCAGCATTCCAGAACATCTCATGCTTATAATTTCAGTGAATTTTCCAATACAACCTTGGGTATTTGTACATATTTGAAAATAATTGAAAATACTGAATAGCTCTAGATAGCTCCTAAGCAGACTAGTGATATTTTAAAGCAGAAGTTCTTATACTTCTGAGGCCTCACCAGTTAGCACTTAGTACCAGTTCGTACCCTAGGTTTTCAAAATGTTTTGATAACTATCTATCTGCCTCCTTTAACCAAGCACAGAAATGTAACTGGAGCCTAAATGACCAGAATAAGGCTGTAGAAGTGCCCAAACCTTGCTGTTCTTTTTCCAGTAGAACATGGAAACTGAAATTAAGATATTTGCGTTTTTGTTATTAGTCCAGTCTAATAGAAAAACTATTAGCAATGAGACAGTGTGTGAAGCAAGTATCTTGGAATGTTATGTGATGGAAATACTAGAAAGAAATGCATCCCTTCCCCAGTGCCCCTCAAAAAATCATATCTATCAGACATATGTAACGGCTAGTGTCAACCTAAGTTGTTTTTTATAGAGGATAGTAATTGTCAAGCTCTCTGGGACTCACTGCAGGTCTTACAACCTAAGAAGCTAAGAACAGTCTTCAGCATCTAGCCTGCACTGGAATGATTCATATGAACCAAATCTGGTTGCTCATCTAACTAATTTGATGCCACTAAGAACAATTCTGTCCTTGTTATATTTCTTTCTTTGAATTCTGAGAACAAAGTTAGCAATTACTTGTGGACAAATTTTAATATGCCAACAACTTGATTGGAAGCTTTTCCCACAGCTTGCTACTTGGAAGTCCTAAGATACTTCTGACACTGAAACATTCCTCAAAACTTTTTATCCCATCAGCCCTCCTTTGAGCTCCCTTTCCTTCTCACTTCACTGCTACACGCCTCTTGTTGGACTTCAGCAGAGATGAAATATTTCATTCCTATCTTGAGTTGAAATTCATTCAAGAGAAAGCAAAAATAAGGGAAGGTAATACACTACCTTCCAATATATCAAGTTGTATTTTTCCTCACAAAATGCTTTGTCCTGTTTATTTTGGCAGCAAATAAAAATGTACTAATGCCTTATATCTGATTGTTTCCAGACAGTTCCCTTCTGACAACTTTTGGGGTAATTGGTAGTGCACTGAAAACATGCTGTGTGCGGTATCGCTACTTCAGTGGAGATGTATCCAGCTGGTTAGATCATGCCAAGGAATACCATGGTGGTCGGTACAGTGAGACTCAAGTGGAAAGTACAAAGTCACTTGCCAGGCTCTTCCCATTGTTTGCTTTCCAAATTCTTTACAGAACGTGTATTATGCAGGTGAGTAAACAACTTTTCAAACCAAATCTCAAAAAAGACCATTTACTACCATGTTACAAGGCATGGTTCTTAACTGTTGCTTTACCAACAGAACCACCCTGCAGAACAGTCTTCATCTCATCAAATAAGTAAAATCAGCTTTGCTGTGATATAGTTCCTGTGCCCTCCTTCTGCTCATTTCTATCCATTCTTATTGATTGAAACATCTAGTGCTGAGACTTCTGTGCTCCTTGTGCTGTTACATTTTTTGGAGATTCAGGATCAGCACTCTTGTGAAACACGTAATTTTCCAATTTCTTAAATATTCACTCAATTTTTGGGAAAGGCATAAAATCTTTTTTTGCCATTTCAGTTGCATATTTCTACTGTTCTGGTAGATTTATATATTTGCTGTATCTACAATGGAAATGGGTGGTTTTCCATTTGTAGAAAGAGTTCTTTCAAAGCTCGAATGTATGAATGGCATGTAAATATTTCACGGAGTTACTTCAACTGACATGATTCTTTCAGATTAATTTCTGAATGGATGATCCTGGCTAAGTGGGAGTTTGAAGCAGCTTACCCTTTGACAACTGGCGTAACAAATTTAGAAATTCACTTTTAGTTTATTGGTTTTAGAATGCGTGCATAGGCTGCTTAAGGAAATTCTTACAAATGTGTAATAAATACTATTTCATTGACATTATCATGCAACTGTTAAATATTCCCACTCATCTGCCACCTTTTCTTCTCTTACTCTGTTTCATGCCAGGGAGAGTGGAAGACAAAATAAAAACAATAAATACACAAGTGACTGAGGCTATATGTTAATGGCCAGTTGGAAATGAATCAAGAATCAATAATCTCTGTTGTAATGTCTAGGTATATATCTGGAAAAGACTGTTTGCACCTCCTGAAAGTGATGACATTCTGCAGAATTTCCAATATGTTTAAGGCTTTTTCTTAGACTATGAAAAAATATCAATCTATTGCCTAAAGATTAATTGTATTTTCTCCATATTATTAACAGATTTCACGTTGATGATAATTCCTAATAAGAAGTCAATTCTGATTTGCAGTAGGCAATGGAAATGAGGAACCAAGGAAACAGCTTGCATCTGATCTATCATGATTCTGTTTCTATTTATTCACCCTTTTACATCTTCTGTTTTTGAGGGGGGATGTGAAATATGGGTGACAGTATTTTTATTAAGAGCTAGCATTTGAATAATTCTTTAGCATTGAATGAAATTCTGTTGGTTAGGGTTGGCTGTAATTATTGGTAAGTAACCCTTGAAGAGTTGAGTTACTAGTGACACTTCAATTTTCGGACAGCTACAAATAATATTCCATCTGGATTTGGTATTGCCAGTCAAAGGGAAGAGCCATGCAGAAAACTTCAGAAATCCAAAATGCTACAAAAGCAGAAATGAGATTAAAGAAATCCATTCTACATCCAGCTCTGCCATGGCTGTTCTCTGTGAATTACTCAAGTTACCTCTTTATTTTCCCATCAGTCTGTAAAATGAAGTGGATTGTAACTCCCTGTTGCTAGTGAAATTTCAGTGCTTAGTATACCAAGGTTCCTCAAAAAACACAAGCAGAGAAATTGGTTGACATAAGCAGTTGTGGGCTTTCTTGTGTATGTGTGCTCTTTGAAGTGAAAGACAGTCTTATAAGTCTACTTAACTTCATATCCTGATGACTACCATCGGTGTGTTGCTCATCTGATTATTGGTTTCTGGTTTTGATTTACAGAAGTAAAAATGAACCCCTTACATAGCTGCTATGCCAGTCACATTAATGTCAGCCACGTTAAGCTGCTTCGAAGACTGTGGCTAAATCTACGTAGCTCTTAAAGCTATGTGATGGCAAGAATGTCTTTAACAAATTTCTTCCACTTAGAGCACACAATTAGAAATTCAAGACAACTCTGCATCGTGCTATTCTGAAATGAAAAGAGTCCTGCTATATGCTGTGAAGACATTTAAGAAGTCACTAAAGTACTCAGGAGAATTTATTATGTTGACTGATAGTTTATTTGATCTTCATTAGAGTTAATACAAACTGACGGGCTGCTGCTTAGATTTGTTAAACTGAGGAGTAAGTGAAATAAGTAGATAATGTTAAAGCCTAGCGGAGAATGAGAGTCACTATCTGAATGGCTTTTATCATGAATGGTTACTTCTTTTGGTTAGTGTGTAATTGGTTTTCTGTGACTTCTTCAGAAGGAAGTGTTGAAAAAGCTTCCACTACAGAAAAAAAAAGCATTATCCATGAAAAGTAACTTATACTGAAGTTGGTTTGTATTCCACAATACAGATTCCTTCAGGATATTATCTCCAAACCATGAATTCCAACTTGAACTTCAGTGGATTTGTATTGCCAATTGCTGCAATGAATGTGATAAGCATCGTGCCGCTACTGATTCTTGTTCCAATTTTGGAATGCATTAACTCGTATCTCTTCAGTTCCAAGGGAAGTGGACATTCTCCAACAATTTACATTGGTAAGTCTAAAATCTGTTTAGTAGGTGAAAGTATGTTTTACCGCTATTACAAACTATAAATACTAAGATAGCTTTGTGTTGGGATGACAGAGGTAGGTATATTTCAAAGAAACTTTAGAAAAGACAGTCCTGAAAAATGTTAGATATTTAGAAAAAAAGGTATAGTTTTTATTGATGAGGGGGACTGAAGCTCTTCTGATCAATAGAATGTATTGAGACAAACCCTGAGAAAAGAGTCATCCTGGGGAAATGGTGAAACAAATAGCAGTAAACATTTAGGCTTGCATTTTACTTCACATTAGATACCTAGTTATCCTAGTTACCTATAGTTATTCTATATGCTTTATCCTAATTCTTTGTTTTATTCAGTTTGGAAGGGGTTTTGGGGGGATAATCTTTGTTAGTAGCTCTCTGATTCTTGAAAATGATTCTGTTGCTCAAAATGTTGAGTTTTTATTTAAATAATTAAGTTATAAATATAAGCTTTTTTTTTTCATATTTATTTTAAGCTATGCCTGTATTGACATTAGGACTGCAGCTTACCAGAACTCTTACTCCTATGAAGGAAGGTTGAGAGAACTGGGCTTGTTTAGCTTGTAAAAGAGAAGGCTCTGGGGAGACCTCACTGTGGCCTTCCAGTACTTGAAGGGAGTATATAAACAGGAGCGGCAACAGCTGTTTATGAGGGCACATAGTGATAGGACAAGGGGGAGTGGTTTTAAACTGAGACAGGGGAGGTTTAGGATAGATATTAGGAGGAAGTTTTTCACACAGAGGGTGGTGATGCACTGGAGCAGGTTGCCCAAGGGTGTTGTGGATGCCCCATCCCTGCCATCCCTGGAGGCATTCAAGGCCAGGCTTGATGTGGCTCTGGGCAGCCTGGTCTGGTGGTTGGTGACCCTGCGCAATGATTCTATGATGATACTATGAAATTTATCACTGTTACAGTTCATTCCCGACTCTTTAGTTGAATCCCAAACGTGAAGTAAAAAAAAAAAAAAGTTAGCCTAGTTATATCTGCAATAGCGGTCTTTAAAACCGCCCAAGTTCTGAAGCCAAAGACTACTGGTTGCATAAACAAACAAATGTGCATCATTATGTGCTGTTCCCAATTTTCAGCATTTCACAAGTGGAAGATTACTTGGAGAGGTATAGATTTCCTCTCTAGCACTTTTTTTTTGGTTATGTAATATTATTGTCCAAGTGCTTAGCATTTTAAGAAATTATTAATCTGAAACATAACTTACACATTCCTTTTTGTGTGCTTCAGTTAAATAAAGGGAAGAACAGAAGGATTTCCAGAGCTCTTTTTCCTCATAGAACTAGTGTGAAGAAGTCTGCTTTTATTAGTTCCAACACTTTTAACAGTAAGCATTTAAGCTCAGACTTGTGGATTGGGGCTCATTTATGGAAATTCGTGGTCTGGAAGCAATTATGATTTTAGTACATGTGATGCCTGATGAAGTTGGACTTCCTTCCTTTGGCAGTACTGTTCTTCAATTTCTTTGTCCCCTTTGCCGTGGTGTCCCTAACCTCGGATCTCCTATGTTCTGAGATCTGGAGGGATATTTGCAACTGTCTTCTGAGATCAACTACATGCAATTCCACTAGAAAAACAGATTCCATTCTGTGTTCACTTAAAGCTATTCCCTTCCGGAGATGCTCTCATTAAACTTCCCACATGTTTTATCATGCAGCCTATATTACAAACCTCAGACAAAAATATTTATAAACGACTATTTTCTCAGTGTGTTACTATTAATTCAGTGCCCCATGGCATGCAGCACAGTGAGTACTGACACACACAGAGGTATTAATCTGACTAAATTAGCCTAATTAAGAGTGTTATTAAGTTTTATACAAACCAGATGCATATAACACAGCAGGTTGCAATTACCCTAGTTTTTAAAATAACATCTGCATTACAGCACAGAAAGCACATTCAGATGAAGTTTCCATGGTTTTAAGGAAAACTATTAAGTTAGTGTTAATGTTATATCCTGTTACATTGAACAGCAGTAGAATATATGCAGTGTTTTCTTCTTAATAGGTTCATTTATTAAAATAGCCTTCTGTTAGGGGTGATAAATTACCTGAGGCATAAAAAATGCCTGTGAGTACAGGCAATGGCTTGAGATATCCAAGCATATGACTGCACCTGCAAATATGGCAGACCTCTAAGTGCCAATATCTTTGCCAACAGTTAATTAAATTCACAATTATTTTCAGGAACAAAATTGAAAGTACAAATAGGATGTTAGTGTTAAGCTAGCTTATAACTATATTTTAATGT
This sequence comes from Alectoris magna, assembly GCA_030625065.1. Classification (NCBI taxonomy): domain Eukaryota; kingdom Metazoa; phylum Chordata; class Aves; order Galliformes; family Phasianidae; genus Alectoris; species Alectoris magna. Next base: position 135,023,610 of record CM060560.1, read on the forward strand.
GAACTTTTTAAGAGGAAGAAATTTAAATAATTTCCTGGGGACTTTCATAATGTTAAGAGCATAAGTTTTGAAGGCAAACCATAAAACCATAAGGCAGTGTTGAGCTACCCAATTTCTCTAATAAGACCTGTGTGGAAACTGTAATTTGTTACTTTATAATTGTTGGTTTATTTGTAAATCTAGTATGATGTAGCAAATATGAAAATCTTAAAGTGAACTTAGATGGGGGGCCTCCTCATGAAAAACATGGGTTTAGGTGCTTAAGTTTTTCCTGCTTGGTTTAACTAATAGTACAGAAGATTCAACAGAATGGAATATGTATTTGTTGTATAGTTGTACATTATTCAAATTTACTCATAAAATACAGTGAAGAGCACTCTCAGACCACTGAAGCAGCAGCCCAGGCAGCTTTCCTCTTCCCACAGCCAAGCTTTTCATCACTCCCCTTCAACCAAATGCTAGTTCTCATTAGATGGCACAGATAGTTAAGGTAGACAATTCTTTAAATTGTGAATAAAAGGAAGGATAATTTCAAACTTGAGTATGTGAGGGCACAGGTTTTCCATTAATAATGGTAAGAGTAGTGGAGAGGTGATAATGTGGAGAGATATATTAGTACCAAATGAGAGGTACATAACTTCTGACATGGTACCTTTGTTCTCCTTTGTCTAGAAATGACAGGAGGGGAAAAAAAAAAAAGCCTACTGGTTTCCAGTTCTGCAGGCACTTCTGATAACACAAAGGTAGCTGCTGTATTTTCCAGTAAAGTGTTGGTTGGCAGGATATGCCAAAGTTAGGTTCTGTTGCCTCAGGTAGTGGTCTTAAGCTGTGGAAATGGTGTGGTTACTTTAGAAATACAGTAGTTTGCCTGCACTACTTTTTGTATAGGGGGAAAAAAAAAATAGGTAAAACAGATATCCTGTCTGTATACTTCAGGTATTTATTCCTGCTTGAGTTGTAGGATTTCCCCTGTTCTTAGTACTCAGTCTTTTTTGGTATCTGGATAACCTGCCATCTCTTTTCTTTCTCACCACCTCTAGTATTAAAAAATAATTATAATTTAAAATATTTTTTTAGAATCTCTCCTTTATTCTGTTTCCCTGCATTCTGTGTGTGCTGAGCTGGCATCCCTTTACCAGAGATTTAGAATCAAATTTGTGGAATAGGATCTCTTTTCTTGTTTCTTTGTCCAGAATGTGTTTTTTAAAACAATTTATATTAAAAAAAAAAAAAAAACCTTTCTTTTGTATGTACTGGGATTCTGCTTCACTGTAAGTATGTAATACTCCTATAACTGCAACCTTAGTGAACACTCTGCTCCTAACCCAGTTGCAGGTCAGTTATCTGCTGCTCTTTCTGTGATGGCTGCTGGCTTCTCTGAAATACACCGAAAGCATTTCCCTCAAGTGGAACAGACCCTTTCTGAAGAGGTTCTCCTGGTCTCATCCATGCCTTGCTTCCACTTAGCTCCTCAGTACATCTTGCTTGGAGTGGCTGAAGCCTTGGTAACTCCCTCCTGTAAGTAAAACGTAAAAGGCTAATGCAAGAGTGTCCTGATTTGCGGAGAACACCACTACCTAAAAATAAATTATCATGTAATATTTTAACCCTGGCTCTGTTTCACAAGCTTAATGAGCAGATTTATTCTTTACCTGCTTTGGGTAGCATAATTTGTCTTGCTGGCTGTAATGCAGCGGTATTGTTCTAGATTAATGGGGAGGTGCTGCAGCCTGGTCAGGTATCAGGGTTGTGTTACTTGCCATCTTGTGGGAGATGATGACAGTAGGATTCTGGGCTTGGATGTGTTTTTCCTTGAAATGGAAGCTGCTTTAGGTAGGGGCCACTCCAGATGTGTTTCTGAAGTTCCTTCTGTTCTGGACTATTCTGTAACTGATGATTTTCTTGAGACTGAACAAATACACATGATAACTGAGCCATGGTTGCAGTTTTTGAGCACATTCAGACCACAGCAAGGAGAAGCAATTTAGCTTACCCTTTTCATTTAAGGAACCATGTAATAAAATCGCATGTTTTTCCACAGACATAGAACATATGCAAGGAGATACCACAATTTATCTGACCTAATAACTGGAAAAATATTGTAGGCAGATGCAGGACTACTTTTTGTACTCCATTCAGAAGTCATGTGAAGATTCCTCCACAGAGCATCATGCCTTAGTTGGTGTAATGGAGCCAGAGATAAAACACTCCTGCACAACACAGACAGAGCTTAAGTCACATCTGTCATCCACAAATTATGTAGATGCACTCGTGCTTGTGAATCTAAAGCTTCTCTCCCTTCCATATAATATACTTTTACACATTTACACTGACACTCTTGAGGCTTATTTTCTTCTGAGGATTGCAAGGCGTTTTACCTTGCAAAGCTTATAAAAAAAAAAAAAGTTGTTAACAAAAATAACCTAATCAACATTCGTTTAAAAGAATGTATATGTAATGTTATTAACTAGCTGATCTCCACAAGCATTTAATTGGACAGGTTGAGTGTCTGTTGTTCCCAGTGCAACCCCAGAAATGTCTGAATACTTAAGAGCAGGAAATAATTTGGGCTTCATTCTTGCACTGTAAGATTACTCAGAGCAGTGGGTCATGGTTTGTCACGAAAAAGGTAATTTTCCCTAGTTTTAAATACTTAACACCTTCGTAATGCCTCCTCATCCGGTTTGCTCTCAAGTACTTAATTGAGAGAGGTTTCTAGGCAGGTTGTGTGGTTTCTAGGTTACAGGTTAAGTGTAACAGAAAACTGTGACCTTCTCTGTTTAGCTTAACAAAAAAAAAAAAATAATAGTTCAGAGGTGGCTTGCTCACAGCCTTATGCTTCTGCATGAAAGAATTTCTGGTGGAATAAAGCTCCTAACTAGCATAGTAGAACACAACACAAGTCCAGTGACTGGAAGTAGACATCAGCCTTTAAAAACAAAATAAACAAGAAGATGCCCTACAAGACCAATTTCATTTGTTTTAGGTTTGTTTTTTTTTTTTTTTTTTTGTAAGAATTATCGTTAGAATGTGTTAGGAAGAAATCTATTGTCTTCCATTCAAATAAAGACTAAGTATCTCACTAAGAGCTACAGTCATAGGTGTGATTCGAGAATACTTGGGCTAAGTCGGAGATTGAGATTTGCATGGAAAAGAACTAACAATAGATGCCTAAAGTAGGTAGATTGCCACTATTTTCAGTTGAGTTGCAGGCTTGCATTCCTTTGCCCACAGGTAGGTGTCTGGCACCTCTTGTGATACAGAATCAAAGATGTATATGCAGGGCAAGCATGCTCCTTTTATCGTACCTGCCTGGTCTTCAGCTGCTGCTGGGGTAGAATATGGTTCTCCCACAGGATCGGCACCCCCAGGCAGATGACCAAGGCATGCTGGAGCATTTGGGGAAGCATTTGGCATCTGGCCAACTGGTTTCTATTTCAGTCTGAACTGAATTACTGTTGAGGAACCATTCACTGGATCCACATCAATGGTAATGACAGCGTAGACACTGAAATAGTTGTTTCACCTTTCAAGACGTTTTACTGCCTGTATTATGCAGAAGGTCAAATTCAATTATCATAATAATTCACTTGGTCTGAAAGTACACGATCCTAGTTGAAGACAGAAATGTTCACACTTGTAATCAGAGGGAAGAGAGGAGATATCTCATTTCTGGAGTGACTGGTTATAGGAGCTAGGTTTGGCATATTAAACTCTTTATCTGCATTTGATCACTGATACACACAATTGTGTTTATAAGATATATTTCATTATGCAAGCCTCCTATCAACAAGATAATCACCTGCCTTGGGTGGCATGAAGATCTTTAAGAATACGTAATAACAGTATATAAATTTTGCCTAATGCTGAAGTCTTGCTTAAAATCTATATATGTAATGAAATGATGAAATAACCGCTCTCCTCCACTGTTAGAATTTAAGATCACACACATGCAGGGAGCTTGAATTTGCTACCCTAGCTTGCTTTGAAGTAGGAAATTATTCTTCTAAAGCTTAGTGCTAGAAAAACGAGTGGGGAAAGAAGTCCATCCTGTGGAGCATCATTAGCAGGCATTTGCCCCTGCAGTGCATGAGATGGGGATGGTGATGGGGAGCCATCCTACTGGGCATAGCAGCTGTGTTGCACTGACAGCGTCTGAGCAATTGGGTGCACTGTAGCTGCTTGCCCAAGGTTACCAGATTTGTTTGCTATAGCACTGCTATACATTCCTCTGCATTTCTCCAAGCACTTGGAAATGGAGCACCTTGTAACAAACTGCCCTGTTAGTTAAGGAATATTCTGGGGATCACTTCACCCACCAATGAAATGCTGTGGTCTCCAGAGTGAAATGCAGCAGCTGGTTAATTGTTCACAGCAGTACTGTGGAAGAAGTGAAGAATGGAGTATGCAATTGAAACAGCAGGAATAATTTTCTAAGTAGGATACTATTACCAAGCAGAATTTGGCCAAGATGCATGCTTTGCATCCTGGTGATGAGTGGGACAAAATAAGCCCGTAATCACTTTCTAGGCTCTTAGACTCAATGTAGTTAAGACACTGACAGTCCAGTGTTCCAAACCTTATTGTTCCATCTACAGATGATGTCCTGGGCTCACCTGCTTTTTCCTGCCCTCAGGCCTTTGGCTCCTATTGCAGATGAAGGGGAAAAAAAACACTGCCCATAGTACCCTTTCTTTTTCTTTTTAAAATGTTTTCAAAGCTCTAATTTGGACAGCCAAATTAAAAAGGGTGGAAGACAGTGGCTGTGGGGTTTCATTCGTTTTCAGTAATGCTCCAGGCAGCTCAGCATCCAGATAGGCTTCTCTGTTGACAAGTTTCTCAGTCTGGGGGTCATTCAAACTCAGGTAATAAAGAAGGCTGGAAGATATTGGGGCTTGGAAAACTGTTCTGAATGAGGGCTCAATGTGTAACACTGGGGAGCAAAAGTTTTGACCAGGGAAACTCATTCAAAGAAAAATTGTTATAAGCACTTGCTGTTACTATAACTTACTTTAGCCAAATTACAACAAGGGGAATTACAGTCTTCCATGCTAAAACTATATGCTGCAACCTCCCACATCTAAAGTTTTCTTTTTTCTAGTTTAGCCTTCTGGCAAGCAAGTGAAGGACAATAAGTTTTAAAGTAGCTAGTGACCCTTGGGGTTTCTGTCCAAGAAAGCGGAGCACTGCCAAGCCTTAAGTGAAATCAAGTGTCCAACTAAAGGCAGTGCACTGAAGTTCAGAAGTATTTGTTAGTGGCCTTGCTGCACTGACTCTGGCATATGAGGTCCTGCAGTTAAATATCACATCTGCTTTCTTCATGCATCATACTTGTGATGGAGTTTTCTTGGGTTTTTCTTAACTTCTATGCCAACAAATGTAGTTGTCCTTCTGCAGTAGGTTCTATGGGTAAAATATACAAAGTTCGTATTACACAAACTGGATATTTTTCTTGTCTGTCTTCTACCATTGCTATTTTAAAAATAAAACAAAGCTGTCACTGTATCTGCTTCTATTTTAAAGGTGCACTACTATCATTCTGGCTTGTACCAGAAAGAATTCGAGGAATTTCCATGCATTTTTTAACCCTCTTCAATGGAGCTGGCTGCTTCATGGGAGCTTTCTTTGTTCAGACAGCCCACACAGGCACTCAAGGTAAGAATATGCCCATTACTGGTGTTGCTGAGCAGTTTTCTGATCCCACTGATTATTGATCTGGAGCAATAGACAGCACAGTTGAAGGGAATGCGAAGTTTTATTGATGTGCTTTCACGCTTAAAATGGAGTTAAGATAGGAAATAGCTTTGCAGCTGTATTCATCTAATTTTAATGAGTAATCTTAGTTTTGATAGGTGGAGTAATTAGAGAATGGCACTGTGCAGGAAGCTCCTACCTCCAATCTCTATTCTCCTCTGGAATACTACAAAATAAATTGTCTTGGATGCATCTTTGTTGTTGTTGTTAATGAACAAATATGTTCATGGTAGCCACAATTACTATGTGGAGGTTTCTGGCCGTGACAGCATGATTACTGCTTCAGAGAATGCAGAGCACTTCTCTTCGGTTTCACTGTGTCATAAAGGAAAGGAACTTGGATTGAGCATTTCAAAGCTGTCCGAGGGATTTATTCCTCCAGTTGTACTTCTCCTTTCTTGCAGTCTTTACCCCTCTCCCTTTCCCCCCAACTACTAGAAGAAACAGATTCTGTGACAATACGGTTTTGCCATAGCTTTTACCCTATTCCAGGCAAATAATGCCATTCCCAGAAAACTTGGTATGTTTCAAGGTGAGTTACATGTAATTCACTTTAGTTCTTCTAAGCAGTATTTAGTTCAAGCCCCCATAGTGGAGCTTTCTCTGCGATGCTGTCTTTGAAGAAAGGCAAAGGGTTTAAGGTTTTGTTTTTTTCCTCTGCTGATAGATCTTCATTCAATACATATGACTTTTTCATAAGTAAATTTGAAAAGGGAAGCATTTGAGACCTTGAGCTCAAGGACAGAGATTCCTTTGTTTACATATCTGAAATAGGGATGTTTTTAAGCTCACATTTCTGTTAGAGTTTAATTACCAGGCAGACAAGTGTCACCTGGAGATGGGTAAAAAGCAGTGGATGAATCAGGCAAAGAACCATGATATACAAAGACATCCGTAGCAGTGAGCAGAACTGCTTGAATTTCGACCAGTGTAACAAATTTTTTTTTTCCATTGTACAATCATAGAATCACCAAGGTTGGAAATGACCTCCAAGATTATCTAGTCCAACTGTCCACCCACCTCTAACAGTTCCCCACTAAACCTTATCCCTTAGTACCACATCTGAAAACTTCTTGAGCAACTCCAAAGAAGTATTCTTTCACTCACCCCACCAGACTTCTGTCTCTCTGTCTTAAATCAAAGTAAGCTTGAGATTTAGCTTCTGGGGCTGGGCAGAATGTGTAACAATTACTTAGAGTTGGTCTTGTTTTCTATGAAAACATTTCTTATGAAATATTCATGTTCTGTACTTTTCTGAATTTTTATAATGTGCTTTTCAAGGTGTTCTTTTGCACTTCCAATGAAAAGCTTTAGATCAGCAAAGTAGTAATTCTTTAAGTTATAAAGATTAACAGTTAATTGCTGAAACTTCTAAAGATGACAGAGCTTCAGAGAACAAAATGGTGAGCTCTCTTAAATGAAATAAGTTCAAATGACATACTCTTGCTTTTGGTATTTTTTTCAGCTCTGTTTAAAGAGCTTCTGAAACATTTGGTATCTGGACAATTTAAGAAACTGTGGAGAAAAACAAATGACTCTGATCTTTTTTTTTTTTTTTTTTTCTGAAAAGCTAAACCAATTTAACCAAGATGGGAATTCATTCTTTTCTTGCTGAAAGTAGATGACAGCGTTTATGCAATGCTTTTTGTAGGATTTAACAAGTCTCAGTCTATAATTCTTGGTCTATGGATGCTTTTGCTTTATGCAATGATTCTTGTTCCACTGAACTTATGCCAAAACTATTTCTGGTTTTCCCATATTTAAGCAATGTGGCCATGATTGCAATGAGGCAATTCAGGATACAGTGAAAAAGATCCTCTAGTGTATATTTTGAAGTACAGAGAGTGAGAATACTATTTAAACCTTTTTTATACACTACATCCTGTCACTAGTTTAGAAAATTATTTAGATTTTTATTGGCAAAGTTGATCAAATATCAGTCACAGACAAAGCTGCATTAATCACTTGTTAATCACATCTATGGGGGATGGTGTGAATATGATGAAGTATAACCTTTTTTTAAAAAAAAAAAAAAATCTGACGAGTGCAAACAGATGATGGGTGACAGTGATATTTTCAGTGCAAGCTGGGAAACTGCTTTCTTTTGGATCTTTTACCTCTCCTAACATTTTAATGGAAGAAGATGCAAGACACAACCTGTCCTCTTATGTCAATCATTTCAGAGTACTGTTCTTTAAAAATATTAATGTAAATATGTAAGGGGAGGGGAAAAAAAAAAAAAGGTCAGAGAAAGGAAACTGCCCTGACACAGTTGTATTGAGATGGCTAGTTTTTCCTCTTTCCAGACTGGAGCCTTGTGTGATTCTAAATGCCAATGATATAAAACTAAAGGATATCTCTTGTAGTCCAGATGGTGGTGTCCACTGGTTCCTATTTAGCTAATAAGGATTAGAAGGGAGACCAAGACTTGAATTTGGATATGATTAAACACTGAATATATGCCTGCTAACTTGATGAAATTATAGGAGGTGCAATTCTTTTCTGAGATCTGAATTTTTTTCTTTCTATAGTCACATTCTAGGTTGAAGGATAGAGTTAAAAATATGGGAGTTGTACAGAATGGGCTAACCTTTGTCATATGATTTCTTTATTTTATCTCCTCTACTTTCCCTGTACTAAAAATGATGGCATCATTCAGTGAACAAACCGAATGCCTTCCTGCGCAACTTTGGGCTTCACTGTGAATCCTTTGAGAACTCCAAGGGTACCACTGTTATGACAAGTACCTTGTGTGTACCAGCACACAAGGAAAATGTTTTTTACAGTCCTTTCCACATACTGTTTCATAGCTTATATCACTATCTGTCACTATTGGGGTTGTTCACCACAGCTTGCTTGAGTCACTGATTTGCCTGTTTTTTCGCCTGTGTTGGAAGCGTTTTTTTTCTTGATTTATCATATTCCTCTGTTCTATTTGAGCATTTTTGATGCAAAATGGATAAGGCTGCTGGATTTTGGTGCAAGTTTATCAGGTACTTTTAATTTTACAACATCTGGTAGCAATGTTGAGGAACTCAGGATTTTCCTAGGCTTAGTCTTCTAATTCTTTTCTATATTTGCCGTGAAATGCATAACCAGCTCACCTCTAGCAAATAACAAAAGGCTCTTTAAAATAGTTGGCTGAAGGAAACTTCTGATTCTGTGGTGATTCATGCTACTGAGTATTTCTATTGTTGGAATAAAAATGGAAATCAGGAGCTTGTTGTAGAAAGTTAATTCCCAGTGAGCAATTATCTATGTGACAAACCAACCTTGTAATTGGCACTTCTGTTGGCATCTCTATAGAAAAGTAAAGGATTGACAGAACCCAAAGGCAGTGTCTTTTGGGGGAAAAGTGAATTGTTAGCATATTGCATTCTGATTGAAGGATGAAAAAGTTCTGAATTCTTCAAATACAGTAGTACCAAGGGCATCTTTTTCCATCAAAAACAAACAAACAGACCCAATAAGTTCCTAGCATTTATGGCTGAGAATAAAATCCTGAAAACATGAACCAAACGCAGCCCATGCTGGATTATGCATATGGCTTGTGAAAGCTTTTGGTGAGGCAAGGAGTGTGGTGCCTAAAGGTAGTTTTGCTGCCCAATATGCATGGTGGAAGTTTCAACAGCAATGGCTGTTCTCCCAAGTCTTCCTGTCAGCAGAGGATTCTGTGCAGAGGATTCTGTGCAGAAGATAATGTAGCCCAAGTGTAACACTTATTCCATTGGGAAGTCAACCTACTTTTAAAAGGGAAAAAAGAAGCAAGTATTTGTGACAGAAACTAGGAATTCGTTAATTAATGCTGTCTATACACACTGGTGAAAATACGTATTGCCAGACCAAGCTGATCTTTGAGGTTCTAGAGGAGGTAAAATGGAGGCAGAACCCAGATGTCCTAGTGCCCATGCTCATGTTTCACCCTAATAGAACCAACCCAACCAGCCTCACTTTCAACTTTCAGTATGATACCTTTCCTTCCATTAAGATAGTGTCCAAGATCCATTTCACTGTTGTTTTTTTTGTTTGTTTGTTTGTTTTAGAAGATGCTAAATTCCTTGTATGTAGCTTAGTACTATTTTGAAGTTCATATTTTCTCTTCAGTTTACATTGTAAACTCTATTCCATCAGGAAACTCCTGCTGCTCATGTAGTTAGACCAGCCAATGTGAGTAACCTGGCAGACAGTGTGAACTCTGCTTTGACAAGCTGTAGCACTGAGCCCCATGTGTGCTTCCCCTCTCATCAGATAGACCCGCTCTCTCTGTGAGCTCTGTTGGCCACATGGGGATGCAAAATGAAAAACTACCTGATGGTGAATTATGACAGTAAAAGTTTATAAGCTACTAAAATGAAGTTATAACACCTAGGAGCTCAGTCAACTGACAGTGTTAAATGATACGTTTTAAAGCTCACTCTGAGATAATGCTACAAAAGGCACCAGGCATGGAGGTGAGGTGGTGCTGTGCTGTGACAGGCAGGAAGGTGACATGGCACAGAATCAGCCGAGAGCTGGGGGAGAGCTGCTGCACTGATGGCAGGTGTTCCCTGATAGTCCCAGGAGAGAGAGAGGTAACTGCTTTGAAAAGAAATGTATTTACCGTGCCAAAATGTGGAGGGAAAATGTACGTAAGCGTGTGTGTAATCCTTTCACGGTGTTTTTTCTTATTTTCAAATCTAATTAGTAAAAAGTTGACATGCTAAGAATTGCATTGGACGGCTGAAGCTGTCTTCAGAGGTCAAAAGATAAATTGTGGCTATCGGCTCTGTAAAGGATAGCTATGCCATAGAAAGCTATTTTCCTTCTCTCCCTTTTAAGCTAGTTCAAGTGGTGAATAGCGACCCATATAAACAGGGAGGAACTGGTACTTGAGGATATTTGAGGGAGCAAAGAAAAGCATATTTGAGTGCATCAGTGCTGGTGGTTTAGTTCAGGTCAGGTGTATACTTCTGACTTGAATTTTCTGGTCATCTCTATTTGTGCACTGATTTGCATCACAGCAATCTTGTACCACAAAAATAATAGTAATAATAATTCCTTTGGATGAAACTAAATCCCCAAAATGCCTGTGCTGGCTGTGTTCCAGCTGCTAATGGGAATCAGTCTGATGCATCCTTCCTGAGCTGTGTGCAGTGTGGGCATCAGGTTCTCGGCTGTGGCTGAGTGCTCCTCTTGAACTTCACTACTTGCTAATGAGGGCAGACTCATCTTCTTCAAAGGCAGTAAACAGCCTGTGCTCCCAAATAACGTAGGAGGTCATTATAGCACTGTACAGCTCCCTGATCTTCTGTATCTACAGTCATTTCTTTTTTCACCTTGGTTTTACCTCTCATTGTAGTTGATTATAATACTTCAGGAGGCGATTTTCTTCAGATGCAGTCTGACTGGGGCTTGCTTTCCTGTTAAGCATCTCAATTTCCATAGTAATAATTTACCACCTGAGTTTGTTTGCTGGCTGTAATGAGCAATGTTGAAAGCACACAAGAATACAGACAGAAGCTCTGGGTGTGTGTCTATAGGTGGTACTGTTTGCTGCTGAAGGGAGTTTTTCTTCCAGAATGTCCCAGACACTGTTGCTAAAAGCCTCAGTGAGCCAAAGCTCTGTGACTCTTGCAGAACAAATGATGTGTACAATGCAAGAACATGTTACAGACTCTCAGTTAAAGGCAGCCGTAGAAAAAGTTAAATGTCAGCTAGCATCTTGGTAATGGAGCAACACCCAAGGCACTGAAAAAAAAAACAAAAAACTTTTCAAAGCAGAAGCCTGTTAAAAGCATGAGATGTAAATAAAGATTTCTACAAACCACCTTAATTCTAAACCTTCCTGAAACTTTTGCATTAACAATCATTTAACAGGATAATGGCCTGGTGATGACTGTAATAGTTGTGTAGAGTTAATTTTCTAGTATGCTTCAGATTCGTTAAGAAAGTTTCTTTACTACGTATCTGCATATCAGAAGTGAAGTACACTGTTGACTTGGAAAAAATACACACTGAGTGAATTAAGAGTGTGTAAATAGCTGCAAAGGGGCTCAAGTCACCTGCCGTGACTGTGTATTACACAAGCTTCTCTTTGTGTCTTTCATAGAAACCACATCTCACCCTGCAAGGCAAACTAATTCTGCTTCAAATGTCTGCTTTGACAGGCAGCTGGTTTCCACACTTGCTACATGAAGGTAAATTGGAGAGATTCTTCTTCTTCTTGGCTTCCTTGATGATGGTGAACACCCTCGGGTTCTGGACCATTGCACACAGGTAAGTGTGAGAAAATAAACTTGATGTTTCTTTTGTAGGTAGGGCAGAAATTCTTGCAGAACCTGTAAGTAGCATGTAACACTGAATTAGTAGTGATCATATGATGTTGTCTGGGATTCAGAGTTCTGCAGGCTTTTTTTTTTCTCCCCTGAAGTAGGAGATTTTACAGAAAATTTGTGGTAAGACTTAAAAATAAATTGCTAAAGGCATATCATTAGCCTTGAATACCTTAGGAGTCTTTTTAGCAAAAACAAAACAAACAAACAAAAAAATGTCTTGAACAAAGAAAGAAGAGAATCCTTTCATTTCCTAAAGGACATAAATATGGGATTAAAGCTATAGCACCGAGGTATTAAAGTCCTGGAAATGACTTACAGTGCACTTGCTTTTGTACCAAAATATGTTAAACACTACTGTGAGCTTGCATCTTTAGCGTAAGGCAGTAGATGTGAGAGCTGCAAGATAGCAGAGCACTGCTGGTTAATGCTAGATGTGCTGGTCTCAACAGAGTAATAGAGAAATAATTTCTGATAGTCTGAGTAGTGAGATGAATAAAACTTTTTACTGGATATAATGGAATTGCACAATTAGCCTCCAAAGACAAAGCAAGTCTATACCACCTGTAGAGCGTAGGTTTAATGCCTACGTATTGCCTGTAAAATGCAAGGAATTAAAGAAACAATTCACCTTCTATCCAGGATGGTTTCAGAGCTGGCCTGCATCTTGTATTCTGGGATATTTAATCAGTTTGTCAGTGTTTTAAGGAATACTTGTGGTTAAGAATGGAGAGGGAAGCAGTGGCATCATGAGGGGGGAAGGGTCATGTGTAAATGGCACTCTATCAAGATATCGGGCTGCAGTTCTATGATAATCTTTCAGAAGACTTGAAATAGTAATTTGATAATGACAGTAACAGAAAATTTCCAAGGCACTGTACTTCTAGAACTCTTGAAGAAAAATGCTCCTTTTCCTATTACATATTACTCTAACTTTGCAGCACCAACGCTTACTGTAGCATCTTATCAATCACTTCAGTGTAACCTGAAACACAAGTGTCCATTTGTACAGGTAGCTAGTCCTCACTTCAGTTCTTCTAACTGTGACCTGAATCATGCTTGAAAATGTTCCTCTTCCAGGTACTTTATCTTCCTATAAAATGAGGTCTTTCTCTTACCCATTTGTATCACTTACTGATGAAAACTGAAGGATTTTGGTTTTCAAAATTGGTTTAAGCTCAACAAATTTTGCCACAAATTAACTTGTTTTTAAAAGTCAACGAGAGTCTCATGTTTTCTTAGAAATAGGTGGGTTGCTCCAAAAGTAGTGCCTTCTGTTATTTCCTTGGCAACTACAACAGCTTAGAAAGAGTACAGTAACACCATTTGAAAAAGCAAATTGTCAGCTACAAAACAGAATTTTTCAACCACCACTTTGCATTCTCACCAGCAAAGAACAAGAGCCTGCAAGCTGTGATCATACAAAATCTGCACCAGCTGTATGTGTGTGGCTGTCCAGAATGTGGCTTGACTTTCACATTAGTGTCACTACTGCTGAAACAAACCACCCACCTCTGTGTGCGAAAATCCACTGTTTGGTCTCCATAAGCATTCAGCAAGCATTGATAAATGTTAAAGGATGCAGTTTTTTTCCACATGGAGGAATTCAATGAGACATCTTTGCTTCCTAGACACTTCAGTGTCAGACACCAATTTGGCAGACTACACCTATGCTGCCATCCATCACAAGGCTACAAAATGTAACAAAGTGTTGATGGGAAGGTTCAGCCTCTAAGGCTATACCACCAATATCTGCCTCTGATACTGTGAGCCAAAATAGTAAAATAGGAGGTATTACTTTTGGAGCAAATATTGTGTGTATATATATTTTATTTCAAGTTGACATTTCATTACAATAACAAGGTATTTTATTTTTCAGTAAGATGACCAAGACCAACATGAAATATATTTGGGGGATTAAATGTTACAGTTTCATTTTGCACCAAATGAAATTCTCGTACTTGTCACTTTGCAGAAGGGCGAAAAAAGGATGATACTATACAGATATAAGCACTGATTTAAGCGTAGGAGGATGTCTGCATTTATAACTCTGAATTAGAGGAAGTCTACTAAAGTTTCTTTGAGAAAAGCGTGTTTGCAAAACAGTGGGTTTTTTTTCATGGAATCATAGAATCATAGAACCACCAAGGTTGGAAAAGACCTACGAGATCATCCAGTCCAACCGTTCACCTATCACCAATAGCTCCCACTAAACCATGTCCCTCAACACAACATCCAATTGCTCCTTGAACAATTTTTGTACTATTCCAGATACTAATTGCTGTTTATTTATTGATAAAGTATTGCTTTTGTTAATCCCTGCATCAAGTTTAGCACTTTTTGTCCTTCTGTTATGAAAGATTCCATGAAAGTGCATATTACTACCATATTCTTTGACTGCTTAGAAACTCAGGATTCAGAAGGTGCTTATAACTTGTGTGAAATCAATTGCAGAAAGGTTGGTTATCCTAGCACTTTCTTTCGCTATTCTCCTTCCCAGATACAGCAATCTGAACGAGGAGTATACCAGTGAGTTCAAAGGAAGTCTTTCTGAGGAAAAAGAAGTCTTTCTGAAGCGTGACAAAGTCATCAAGCACTATGGTAGTGTCCTGGATCATTCTCCCATTTTGTCTCCTATGGAGACAACCTGAAAAGTTTCACCCTTGTTGGACTAAATTTTGATTGTTACCTGCAAGCTTTCTAATGAAAAATTATGTAGTGCACCTCAGTGGAACTGCCAATGTAGTTATTAATCACCTTAGCACTAATGTTATTTGTAAGTTTACAAAACAGCAATTGTCTTGGGATTTAGCCTTGTAGGATGCTGCACTGTCATAATGCATGTCATGGACAATGAGAGCTCACTGCTTGGCACGGTTGATGTAGAGAGGCTTTTAATCTGTATAGGGAAAAGGACAGGTATTCATGTGTATTTATGATTAGTAATAGTTAAAAATTAATAAATTCATGTGTACATTTGTTTAGCAGATTACACTGTGACAGTATCATTTAAAAATAACTTTGTAGGCAGTATTAATTAATTGATACTTGTGAAGGTGGGAGCCTTGTGTTATCCCCGGCTAATATTTATCTGCTCCCTGCTCTTTAGCCAGCTGTTGCTCTACTCTAGTTTCCTCTTCGGGAAAATGGATGCTGCCATGCTAAGCTTCTCTGGAGATTGCCTTGAGGTGTACCAGGAATATACTGAAACTATATACCAGCAACAAATCTAAAAATCTGACGTGAAACACTTGTGCTGAGGCGTCTGGCCTTCACTTCAGCAGAAGCACTGTGGGATTTGTCATTCCTAGAGGTTGATCTACAATAATGTTACTCGTGGGAGATCCAGAGGCTACTACATATTTAAATCAAAATTACTAATTGTTGCCCAGTTGGAGAGGATGAAAGGAGTTAAGAAGTTAAGGAAAGTGTAGATACAGCTGGAAGTTGAGGAAGAAACAATTAACAGAATTGAAATTAATGTTCTGTTTTAAAAATCTAAACAGTGTTAAGCACTCCCAAAACTGACTTGTGATGCTGATCAAACAGTGCTTTTGTTAGAAGTCATAAAACGATAATGAGGAAAGTATTAGGGTTCTCATGTAATAAAGAAATATAGTAAACCTAAAAACTTGAGGAACACTTTGATTAAAAGTTGATAGACTTGAAAATTTAAGTCAAGTCAGAATGCTACCAGACACAAGGAATGCTATACCACAGGAGAAATATCGCGCTGAATGCACACAGTGCTCTGAAGTGGCACAGTAGTTTATGCACTGAAACTGTAGAAGAGTTGATGAAGGTAATCACCTCACTGTTATCCATTTAACCACGCTGCAGGTATAGGCTGGGGGGGGAACAGTGAGGGGGAAGCAAAATGCAGTAAGTACATCTAAGAAGTAGGAGGGAAGACAGTCAGGACTGTCTCAGAGCTGTTAGTTTGATCTCACTAGTATTTAAGGTTTTGTTTAAGAAATAAATTAAAAAAAAAAAAATAGATTTTTTGAAGTCCTGAGATAAAAGGAAAATTGAATAAAATGCAATGCTGATGTATCAAAGGTAGATTTGCCAGATTACCTTAATGCCTGTGTGTCATGAGAACTCATCTTTTAAACGAAATATAGTAATCTGCCATAATTTCAGTAAAGCTTTTGGCATATTTCTCAAGGGAAACAACTTGTGTAGATGAGGGTCAGCAGAAGATGGCTGAGAGACCGGTTTAGGCCCAGATGGCAACAGATACTGCAGAAAAGAGAGGTACTCATCTGCAAGTAAGCTGTTGTGGAACTTGCTAAATGTTGTCCTTTGTGGTAAAAGCGAAAGTGATCCTGGGATTTTTCTTCCATCTCTACCAACACAAGTATCTTCATGCAAGCTCATCAGTAATGGTTGTCCGTGTTGGAGAGGTGCTTTCTGACTGAGACAGTGATTTAATGGAATAGCTGAATGTGCGACTGGCTGTTTGCTCTGTAAGGGTTCTTGCTGGGGGAGGGTGGGGGGGGTGGTGAGGGGAGGAAGGCTGCCTACTTGTCTCACTCTGGCTTCTGCTTGCCAGCGAGAGATGGCCTTTTCCTTCAGAAGTGACTGCGTAGTGAAGAGGAAGAAACTCCAGGGGTCCAAGAAGAGCCCTATCTACCATAAATTGTACTTGAGCTTTCTCATTGTTTTGATTAGATTTCTTTGAGGGAGCGTTCTGAAGCAGAAGATTTCTTTTCAAGTCTCTGAGACCTGGTCTATGAAATTCTATTTTTGTGCTTCTTTAATCTTAAAAATGATGGCACATCTGAGTGTTAGGGCTTTGGGCATGGCCTTCTGATGTGTTGTTTTGGTGACTTCTCTTCAGCTAGTTGGTGGCAACATTTACTTGGCTTCTGTGATGGTAAGATCAACTTTTTAGAAGCCTGTGGTTCTGGTGATTCTCAGTTCAGTTCCCATTCTGAACATCTGTGTTTCTTCCAGTCATGCTTAGGAAATTTGAGATCGTGCACACTGAGACTGCTTTTTCTCGGAGATCAAAATCTGAAAATAGGTTGTAGCAGAGAACATAAAATATTGCAGTTTAATTGTCTGATGAAGATCTGCCATTCTGGAAGAAAAAAAAATCCTGTAATGGAGGATCTCTCTGTCATGCAGCACTGCAAGAAAGGCTTACAGCAATGGAGAGTGAAGCATTGGGCAGCCTTCATAAGGAGAGATTAGAATTACACGAATTAGAATGGGTTGTGGGATGAATATTTGGCTACTGAAAATTCTACCTTTTCACACGGACTGGAGAAAAGCTCTTTCTTATTAGATTTAAAATATTTGGCCTTTGGGATGGATGCGAAGGGCTACTGATTGCTAGATATTGACTTATTTCAGCTGGTCATGCAGAGTAACCTGCATGAAAAAGTCTGTCAGTCATGCTTGTTGTTATGACAGATCAATTCAGCTGTTATACCTCAGCAGACAGGGATGCTTCTCCAACTGGAGCATTTTGGGGCTGCGGACAAACCTCATGGAGTTATTTTTACTTTCAGACAATTTCCTACTTTTTATAAATCTTGTCCCAGCATATGTGAAATAAGTATGAAGGACTCTGTAGCTGCAGTCTTGACTTTGAAAGATGCTGCCTTTTACATCTGGGTTAATACATTATGGAAAATGAAGAGAATAAATACCAAGGTATGTATGCATATGAAATAATGTAATAAACAGCTGTAAATTGTTAAAATAGCCTTTTGTTCAGTATTTTGTTGATCGATGACATTTCTCATGAGAGACAATAAAACAATTCAGATCACATGTTCATGTTGCAATGCATGAAGTAAATGCAGATATGCATGTTTTGGTCCTTATCATAAAGCATTGAAGCTTTGAAATAGTGTGTGGAAAAAGTCACCTCCAAACTGAGGTTCACAGACTGTCAGTGAACAGAAACATCCCAGTTCAGTTTTGTAGTTTTACTACCTAAGTTATCCAAATCTTGTCCTGACAAGCAATGAAATTAATATAAAGGAATCTGTAGATTCAGTCTTGCCTTTGAAAGTAGCCGCTTATGTGCTGTCTAACGGCTCTGGTTATAACTACTTAGATAGGTGCTGCTCTCAGAAAGGTCAGTGCTAACCTTGAATAGCCATATGGAGTGCTGAGTGCTGCTGGTGCTGCTTTTTTAAGGGTTAAATGTGTGCTTTATTCTGTATTCATGTATGCACATATGAAAAATGAGTTGTCCCAGACAGTTCACTGAGCACCTCAGTTAAGTCTAAATGTATGGGACACCATTTCAAGTGCGGAAGGGTGAAGAAAGCTCGTTGGTGAGGATTAAGATCTCCATCTGTTAAGTTTGCACTGATGATAAAACACATGCTCCCAGTTGGAACAAGATGCATTAAAAGAGCAATTTCACTTCTACTGCCTAGCAACAATGTCATTGAGCACCTGCAATAGTTTAAACATTAAGCATAATTGGCTTTGCTTGACATAAATCTGTAGTTTTGTAAATAAGAGCAGTTGAGTTTCCATGTAATACCAATTAGCTATGAGGAATGCTTTGTTTGTTGAAGCCTGAAGCTTTGCAGAGGAAAGAGGGAGCTGTTAAGGCTCAGCAGTAGTAGTCAGAAGATAGGACCTGGATCAGACATTGCCTAGACTTCTTGATCGTCCTTGTGCAAATTATTTAATCCAAGTCAGGTTCTCTGTCTGTGAAAGGAGTAATAACATTCTGAACTCTTTTCTGGTAAAGAACTCTGAGTGTGTCTGATTAAAATGTAGTTTTACAACATTAAGCCAATCTCTGTGGGTCTGTGCTAGGTATCTTTTTCCCTTCTTTTAGGTGGAACTACTAGTGCTTCTGAAAAGCTTGTGCACGTTTCCTAGGATTGCTTCTTTTCCACCAGTTTCTGGAGAAAAAGGTGCCTGACATGCTTGATATAAAAATCACTCTTGCTTCTCATTCTTGTTCAGCATTTGTGGGAAATCTGGGTTGGAAGGAGTCAGGAGAAACCTTCCTCGTGTCCCCAGAGCTAAACTTTTTGGACTTCAGCTTGGTGTCTGTTTGCTGTAACATAAACTAAAACGCCTTGGCAGGGACAGACATAACTGCCTTCCAGAGTGTGTTTGCTAAGACTGTTTTTATTTAACTCTTTACCATAAAAATAGGTTCACAAGTCTCCTCACTGTGTCTCTGCTCTACATAGAATACAAATTACCTCTTCCTTTTTACCTTCCTGATCTGAAGCAATCCTCACTGAAGAAGTATTATTCTGTTGGTTTAGTTCTTCTAATTATTCTAGCTTCAGTCTCTGTCTGTAACCCGAAGTATAGATTTCCTTAATTTAGAGAAAGTTGATGGGGAAGTTGACATCTGAACCTTATGAAGTCTACTAGTTCTGGCGCTGGTTTTTTAAAGTTAGTTAATCAGCACTTACGTGCAGTGAGAGTTAGACTAAAAAGAATTTATCTGGTAATGATTTTTCTGTATTTTGGAGATGCTTCATTTCTGCAGAGGACTGGATAACACACACTAAGAATAACAAATCATGAAGGCAGTTTGTGCTTTTTGTTGGGGATGTGTACACTCTCAGGAATAAAATAAGGAGAAATTTTCTTAAATATTGTATGACTGTCATCTCTTCCTACTTTTTTTTTTTGTGTGTGATTAAAACAAAGAAGTAGAGTAAGTATACATGCACTTTGAATGGAGGGTAGCTCACCTCCTTCCAAACACCTGGGTTTTGTGCAGTGCCAAAATATGTGCATTCCAATCATGTAATACACTTTTGAGGAAAAAACACGTATCTAGGAAATACTTCAGTTATTAAATTTACAGTTTGGGGGTTATGCTCCTTTCCTGTTAATGTGGGAAACTCCAAGTGCTTGCTGCACCACCTCTGGAATAGTTTAGTTTAGAGCAGTCTGTGTAAACTGAGTCTTCTATATACCCAGCGGAGTATCTGTGGGATGGAAGTTGAATGTAGGTGTGTGGGTTTTTTTGACACACATTATTTTTATTTAATGAAAAACAATACAAAATATTTTTATGTTCAACTCAGAAGAAAAAGAAATATTTTGAAAGATTAAAAAAAAAAAAAACCCAACAACAAACAACCCAATAAAAAAAAAATCTGTCAGGAAGCAAACAAAGGAACAAAAGCCCTTAGCAGTCAACATTTGTCCTCCCTTCTTTGTAGGCTGTGAAGAAGTGCCTTTTGAAAACAGATCCTGAATGCTTTCCTTGTCCTGTCTTGTGAACTTCAGAAGATCTCTGAGGTTGGGGATGGTAGTTATAGGAGTGCTTTAAAAGAGCACAGCAAGTTTTCTCAGCTTTGCTGTAGGGACAGTCAATGAATGCAGTATGTAAATGCTGTCTACTTGTCTAGCTGACAGAAAGAGGATACCTTTGGGGAAAAAAAAAGAGAAAAAATCTCAAATTCAAAAGCAATTTTAAATAGTAACCAAAGGTTACCAGAAGGTGCTGCATGAAAGCTAATCCAGCACTGTGTGCAATTCTGCATTTCTTTACATTGTCTCGGAGTTCTCTTGTTGTCTTGAAACTTTAGCTTTAAAATGTTCAGTATATCAGGTGAAAAATATAAATACCTGAGATAATTTAATAACTTGCTGACAGATGATAACCTCTTCAACAAGCTTTGTCACTGCTTTTAAAGAGTTGTCACTTAGTGGAAATGCTTTTAAAGCTTAAATTCTTTATAAACTTTAATGTTGGGAATGCTGTATAAAACTTTAAACACCAAAAGTTCTGTATGTGTTTTCTATGAAAAAGAGCAAGGCAACGTTCACCCCTTTAAGGGGTACACTTCAACATAGAGATCCAAATATATAAATTACACAGATTTTGCAAAAAAAAAAAGTAAAAAGCTTCAATAACAGAGCAGCAAACCATGCCAAGGAGAGCAGGTGATTATTACTGATTCAAAAATAATGTTGCTGTGTTGTGGGGAAGCATTCTGTTGCTACTTGGAATACGCGATTCTAGTTTATCAGAGTACATGAGAGTAGATGGAGATCTCTGTTACAGCACACAGAGGTTTTAAAATAAAATGGAATTAAAAGTAAATACACTGGCAGACAGGGAACATTTATTTCATGCATTGCTTGTATTTCAAAAATTGAACATAAGAAGGATACTCCTGTAGCGCTGGTTGTAATGGCTGTAGGGTATAGCTTAGTTAAACTCAGTCTTTTGTGTTATTTTCTTTTTCCCAGTTCCAAAGTGAATTAACAGTTGATCGATTATCGCTTTTGCAAAGTTTGTTCACCTGGTTAATGGCTTGGGTGAACTGTTTCCTCCTCAGAATTTTTTAATGTCAGCTCCTGTTCCCGAGACAGTTAACTAAACCACCGCGATTCTGTTTTAGTTCTTTCCCGCAGTTTGCATTTTCAAGCTATCTTCCTATGCAGCTGGTGGCTGTTACACCTAGCTTTCGACATTCTTTAGAAAGCTACATTCTCACTTTCTTTCTTCAAGCCTTTTAAGATGCAGTGAGTTCCAAATAATCACTTGCGCAGATGCTCATAAATTTTTTTTTTTTTTTGAGATTCTCGTACAGTTCCAATGCGGGCTCAGGCATGTAGATCCTTCAGAAATGCTCAGAGAGAGTGGCCCAATTTAAATTATCTATTGAATGCTGAAACACAAATTGCACATGAAATCCCCAAGCTTCAGGGGTCTCTGGCAGGTCACATCCTACCAGTCACTCAAACATTTAGTCAGTGCTACCCCCATGCACCTATGAAACTGAGGCTGTTTGACACCTCTGAGAATATTTCTCATGTTAGATCTGTTGTAAATGAGCACATGGTCCAGAATAATTAATGGTAACACTTCAGTCCTTTTTTGACAGAGTTGTGTTTCTTATGCAGTTTGCGCTGGTCTGTCTATTTAACTGCAACCAGCCATGCCTGAAAGACAGGAAAGAACAAGACGGACAAGTGTGTCAGTGAGTGAACCTCTTTTCTGTAATTAGAAATGCACAGGGAATAAATTATTCTCCAATTCAAGCTGTCCAGCTCACACTAATAATAACAACCCAAGAAGCAATCTGTTTACAAAAATTAAAACTGAATTTGTGAGACTCTAGTGCAAGACGGGTTTTGCTGCATAGTCCTGTTCTGGTTTATCCCACTTATGGGTCTCTGTCCAGGCATTACAAGTGGTTCGGGCTGGACTGCATGGTGACTTCATGCATGTGGTTTCTATCGTGTAAGAGTAGCTAAAACTGCTTCAATCGCAGCTTGTTGCAGCAACTCTGCGCCAAACTCATCCCACTAAGTTAGGAATAGATAAGGAACAAATGCAACAGAAGAAAAGTATAAGGAATTTGTTCTAAGACTTTTTTTTAAGCCTGAGGACACCTCTTTATTACTATCGCATTTAGTCACCTTCCACCTTGCATGGGCAAAACTTTTTCTGTAGAGGCACTGGGAAGGAACCTAGCAATGGCCTGGCTTTTGCTTTATCTTTGTTTCCCTAACTATAATTTCTCTGAGCTCATTTGTTTCCCTGATGGATAAAGATTTCATATAAATTATCTGGAGGTGGGCCTGACAACTCTCAAACCATGGTCATACTAAAATTGGAGGAATCAGGAAGGTTCTGAAGACTCTGCCTTAACCATAAGGCAAAGCCATAAAACTAATGGCCAAACTCTTCCTTCTCTGGACTCTAGGTAAGAGAGTGTTGACAGGATCTTGAAATTTGGGGCCCCAAAGTGACTTAAGGGACTCAAACTATTTCTGAGCTTTTTTCCTAAACTTTTGTTTCCCTTAATTTTGGATACTTTCTAATTGTAGCACTGAATTAAGATGCAAAAAGCTAAGTGCTGGAGAGCGCAGAGCACTCTTACATGACTTCAGCTTGGCTTGAAGTGGTGATGTCAATCCTTGAGAGCAGATGAGGTGCCGGAAAGTTGCCTTTCCAGCAGACAGCCTGAAAATGAGAATGCGCAGTCTCCATTTTAAAACTGGGAAAGTAATCAGGTCTTGGGATTAGATGTGTTACTTATGCACCTTTAGAGCCAAAAGCTATAAAGAAACCGCTCAGAATTTGAGCAGCTGTCATAAAGCATCTCTGACATTTTTAAGCAATCTCAGATCTTTGGATGAAGAGTCATGATAGTAACTCATATTTTTGGAATGCTGAAACATACACAATGAATTCTCTCTGTCAGACAACATGCTTCAGAAGAGAGTATTGACTACAAGAAGCCAGCCTAACAGGTATCATTTTTGTTATTATTATTGTTGGATCTCAACAAATCACTCGAGCCATTTCGTTCTTCATACAAAGCACACGCGTTGTGGTCAGTTGTTGATCCGATGGTACAGATGAGATCTAGGGGAGAGAACAAAAGCTGTCTAAGTCTTATCTGGCATATTTACGTATTTACATCACTTCAAACCAAGTAGAACAAGCTTGAAGAGTCACTGGACAGTAATTCAGAGTAACTAATTAATTTAATTGCAAACCATGAAATTCTCAAATTAATTTATTATTCAAATATATTCATGCATTTCCCTCCCCCAGGGCATCTTCCCTAAAAAAAAAAAAACCAACCCTGCCTTTTCAGCGCAGTTCAGTTTGCGAACGTCTGAAACGTGAACAAAAGAATAGCGGTGCTATGTCAGCCTTCTAGCTGATCCTTCTAGCAGGGTGTGAGGGAGACACACAGGGGAGAACATGATGGCCTGCTTGTGCCCTACCCAGCATTCAGGCCGAAGGAGTTATCCCATGCTCTGTGTTTCTGGTCATCCTACTGTTTATATAACTAAACATCATACCAATAATAATTGTACCTTATACAGTTTTCAAGTCGATTGTGTTCCAGTGCAATGTGTTTACTGTTCAGATTTGTTTTCATCATGTCTCTGCTAGGTACCTGTGCTCTTGTGGTTTCTATACCTTTTTTTTTTATTGAAGTCAGCTGTGGCCAAACCTCATCGCTGCTCAGGCTTCTAGAAGCAGTAGGAAGCACGGAGAAGAGGGAATGCACAAACCGGCTATTTTCACTCCTCAAATATTGTTTTGTATGAGTAATTGCTGCCTTCACACAGTTTTTTAGCTCAATGCCTAACATCAACTAATGGGGGGATGTGGGGATAGAGGAAGGACCTGAGGTATTGGGAGGGTTTCTTTTTCACAGCCTCTTGCTGCGAAAAAAAAAAGAGTTTTCGAGGTCTGCACAAAAGAGATGTGGGTGATTTGAAATTTGATTTCAAACTACTGCTAGGAAATTCCTTCCATAGAAAAGTGGCATGATCTCATTCCTTTTTGACATAGTAATAAGCAAGGCGCTTTTTCTTTTCTTTTCTTTTTTTTTTTTTTGGATGGCAGAATTGGGTCTGACCTTGAGTCACATGGCACAGTAAATAAGGATGAGTTGATGCTAACACCTCAGCTTGCTACACCTTCATGTGAACTCAAACCTCTCGCACGACCTGACCTCAAAATAGGACATGTAGAAGCAGACTTCCTGGTGGATTTTTTGTTTTGCTTTCCCTTGCTTTGTCCAGTTTTCATCCCACCAGTGCCCTCAAACCTTTGATTTGGAGAGCACCCCACAGCATTGCAGGTGTTCTCTTGTTACTCTGGCTCCTTTGGATGCTTTTGACTGGCAGCTGCTCAGCAGTCTGGTGCCGACATCCCTGTTCCTTCTCACCTGTACTCTCACCTGTTATGGCACCAGGGTCTTTTCCATTTGCCCCACTGCACACCGTGCTCCAATCCAGACTTCCTGCACACCTCAGGAGAAGCAGTTCTGCTTTCTGGCTCCCTCCAAGATCTGTCACCCAGCCTCGCTCCGTGATGCATTATTAAGTGTGCAGCAGACGCCAAGTGAATTCGGTGGAAACTGTATTCAAAGAGTATTTCTCCCTCAGTGCCTGTGGGCTGCTGCTCCCCTGCTCTCCAGTTTGCTTCTGTACATGCAAGCGTGCGTGTTTGCGTCTGCGTGCAGTGGAGATTTGGCTACTGTGGGAGTCATCACTGGCTGTGTCCTTGCACACTCTCTGCTCTTTGTCAAATCTGCTGCTTTTTCTATCTGCCAGCTAGATGATGTCTGCAGCGCATTCAAGGAACAGTGGGGACATCCAGTGGTCACATGGGTTAAAATTAATTACTCCAGATCCTGTCAGCAAGATCAAATTTCCAAGCTTTCTTGTTTTTTTTTCAGCGTTTGACTTGTTTTTCATCATAGCTCATTATGCTGTAAAGTGCCTGACAGAAGGTTGGGATGACTTCTTTCTCTCTTGTCTTTTTCTCTTTTTTCCCCCCTATGTGATGTTGTTTCATACCTATCAGCAACTGAAATCAGGAAATTGTGTCTTTCTCAGAAGAAAATGTGGGTATCTTTTAATTGCATTTCAAATGAAGAATTTGGGAGAAATAGCAAGGGAAATATTGGCTATTATTCCGAATGCACAACACTGGAATAAGGAGTAAACATGTTATCTGTTATGAGGATAGACACTCTTCAGAAAAAAAAAGTTTCAATGAGAAATAATCACAACTTGAACTTTTGATACAACTTTTTCAATTTATCTCATACAAAATTCATGTGTACCTTGGTTCATCCTGGAGTCTGTAATGAGAGTGAGAGGAGCTGTCTCACTCCCTTTTCCGAATGTGCTGGTGATCAAATTCAGTCACTTAACTGGTGCCATTTCAGGAGCTCCTAATCTTCTAGTTATCATCGGAACAGCAAAATGTCTATCTGCTGCACATCAGTGTAGCCAACTTTGATGCTCCCTAGTTTGGTTCAGATACGTGAAAAAAAGAATATGAACCCTCCAGGAATAAAGAGAGCATATGGAAATCTAATTTCACTTCTTTTCTGTTTATTATTGTTAGAATAAAAGAAAGATTATTTTATGTAATATTATAATAATCCTCTTAGCTCACCTGATTTGGGAAACACTGGATTTTTGTTGTTACCAAACTACAAATTAATTTAAATTAAGTCTGATTGCTCCTGTGCAGTTTTTTGTTTCCACGCTGAGATAAAATTTGTGGAAGCCTTGGGAGAAATTCTTGTAGAGGTCACCGGCCGAATCATAAAATGTCTTTAAAATTTTTATGGTCCTTTAATAGAGTGCTATTGGATAATTCCTCCAGGAAAGGATCTAGCTCTATAATAAAGCCTTGTGAAGGAATGCTGCAGCTTTGGTACAGCTCTCAACAGCTCTTTTCCCCAGATTTGCATGTGGTACCTAAGTGCAGTGACCAGTACAAATTCCTTAAACGTTTGCAAAAATATAATGCACAAATTAAGCAAGAGGAGTGCAATGGATTTTAAATATTACAATTACAAAAGATTGTGACAATTTAAATGAGGAAAATCTTTATAGGGAAAAAAAAGCATTTATACAAATGCATCTGACAGCTGAGCACATTTCATTAAGTTAGGTCCACTTTATTCATGAAATGACAGTTGGCTTCTGCCAGTGTATCATGATGGTCAGATTTCATAAATCCTTAATCCTACCTGGGTAATGGAGGCGGTGGGAATGCCAGAACGAAAAAAGCTGTGTTGTTCTCTCATTTTGTATTCTTCTTTGACCATTTTCTCCCAGGAAAAATAATGTTCAAAACTTGAAACAAACATCATGTGGCAAATTGTGGGCACATGTGAATTTATGTTAAAAATATATGTTCACATACCTACCCAATTCATAAAAACGCAGCTCATTTCAGGCCGGCTCTGTACCTTATAGTGTCCGATGGACATCTGCTCAACATCAAACGTTCATACTGATACCAAACTTAGCAACGAACTTATTTCTAAAGGCAGAATAAATGTCGTGGACGTGTTTTTTTACACATCACTGTGTAGTATATTGACCACTCTTCTCTATTTCCAAAAAAAAAAAAAAAGAAAAAAATGGCATTCTAGGACATATGAAGGGGTAGTCAGGAAGTGTTAGGACTACACATCCTGGGTAGCCAGTCATCCATCAGCTCAGAAGCAGAGCTCAGTTCTGTGAGGCAGCTCACCTGTTTCCTCCTCCGCTTCTTTCTGGAGGGAGCTGCTGCTTATACTTAACATCTCCAAACAACCTACGGTAATATGCATTTGAAGTTCTGCCAAAGGAAAGTGTAACAGCGTTTGACAGTAGCGGATATTGTGAAGATAGGAAGGTTTTTTTGTTTGTTTTTTTTTCATTTCTTGAGATGAGCCTTTCCGTTTTTGCTTGAAGTTTTGCTTGATTAATGCATTCATTAAAGAGAAGTGACGGTAATGATTAAACAAAAACATCTTTAAAATGCAGAGTTCATTTCAACCCATTTGGTTTTGTTGCGCACAAATTGGATTGGCATTGCATCCTGCACAGCAGGTACTCCACTTGAAATCAAAGACAGATGCTTTTATAGGATTAGAAAGGATATCTTGAGGGGTGGAGGAAGAGACTGAGGTGGGGGGTTTTTGTTACTTTCTCTTTTTTTTATAATGCTTTTTAGAAAAAAATGCTAAATGAATAGTGATAATACTGCTGTTTTGTCTGCCTTGAGAACTAATAATATTGTTTGCTTACAATTAAAAGGAAATAAAAGCTCCATTGTAACTTGAATTGTTAACAAATCGAGAATACTTAATTGAGAATCTTTCCCTCATAAATAGCTAATGGCACCTGCATCTATTTGAACTAAATATCTCTGAATGAAAATAAATATTTGACTGCTGAGTCATATCAGGAAGCCACAATGAATACTTTTTATTATTATCATCCTGCAGTGTACGTATCTTTAAGAGATTCACAGAGAGTTTAACCTTGTACATGCTCAAACAGAAACTCATGAGGGAGCTGCAGCATGCAGGGGATGTAGTTGGTTATGAGAAATACAACCAACACACATCTCTTGAATGGATGATCTCAAAGAGTGTGTTGCATGCAGAAGTGCTGAAGGTGCTGATCTTCCTCAGATGCCCTCTGGTCAGTAGACTATGGAAGCAAAGAGAGGGATGGACCTTGGCTCGCTCCTATAATTCTGGTGGTACCTTCCATTTAAAATGCCCATTTGGATGTTTTTAGATGTGACCTACAGGAGTCATGAGTGAAAATCAAGTGTGGCTGAAATATCACCTTGAGCATCCAGTGCCTATTTAGCAAACTGCAAGCCGGCATTTCCTGCAGAACATTTTGACACTGTTTGGCGTGTAAGATGATCATATCGTACTACGTTGACTTTGGTCCCCAGAACTGGAGTATGTATGTTCCCAGTATTCCAAAACACATCATGTTAAGTCTCTTTCTAAAGATGGTTTGAAAAGCTGCTTCTGCCTCTTGGCACCACAAAGCATGACAAAGGTTGGATTTTGCCATTATAAAAAAAGATTTTAGTCAAATCTTAGCCTGGGCAGTAAATAACAGAATTGAAAGGAGGAGCAGCTGAGAAAATCTAATTTTTTTTTTTATTTTTATTTTTTGCAGTGTTGTTAATTTCCTTAACATGTCCCAAAGATTTTGATTACACTCAGAGTTCACTTCTCTGTGTTATTCAAACACAACAGATGGAGTTTTGTTAACCCCCAGCAATTTGTTGTTGCATTTTGAAACAATAAAGAAAGAAACACTGGGAAACAAGAGAGAAAAACCACATATTCCAAGCAATTCCAATTTTTATTCACTTAATTTCTTTTGACAATATTACGTCAAGTACTTTGAGTTTCATCTCAGTTGTTACTATCAGTTACTTCACGATTATGAGAATCATGACTGCAATGGACTCCTGTTTGGGCTTTAGTTCCTGGTTTCCTTTTGCCTGATTAAGGAAAGTTTTCAGAGAGGGTTTGAGGTGTGCCTAGTATAATTTGCATGAGCATGGTGCGACCGACATGATTTTTTCAACTGTGGAGTCCTGAAATTCCCATATAAGATTTGTATTTCTATCCTTATAGTTAATTGTTTCACATTTCCTACATTGTCTCTTTAATGCATACGGTTTATCTAATCTAAGAACTACATCTTGATTTTGTTGATCATATCATAGTAAGGAATGGCATTTTGTCTCTCATTATTTCACTGCTGCAGAAATACTCCGAGTCTGCAAATTATAATTGTAGCCCAAGACTCTTTCCTGACTTTACTTACAAAGCTGATCTCTACTGCAGATTCAACCATTTATTTTTTTCTTTTTCTAAAAAAAAATTTTTGGGGTTTTTTTTCACTTTTTTCAATTTTGTCTAGCACTAAAATTCTTTATCTATGTTCCATAAGAATGTTAAAATGAATTCTAGACTGGGTTCTTCAATTTTTGTCTATTTTTCAGAATAAAGAATCGTTCTTAACCTATATAGCTCAAATGGGACCAAGGGAATAAAACAGTCAGCTTCTGTAACATTTTTTTTTTGTCCTACTTGAGAAACAAACTTTGTCACTTATCCATAAGCACTCTTACACAGTGACTCTCGCATTCAGTTGTTAAATCAAACTCCAGACTCCCAAGGAATGTGTTCATTCTTAGAAATGAATAAAAAACAAAAAATAGAAGTCAGGAATTGTAGAGGTAGATTTCCTATTAATAGGAGACAATGAAGATCAACATTTTTGCATAAGAAGAATCAGGTTGCTTTTTCTGCTCCTGTTATTAGTATATAAGCTATTTAAATGGTTGAGATTTTCAAGAACTCGGTAATAAATGTTTGCTTTCCATTGAACTTTTGAGAGAGATGCATTCTTTTAAATTAATGAACAGAGAAACAGTTTGCTTACTCAAGAGCAGTATCCCCATTAAGAAAAGATGTGGTATTTATCATGAAGCAATCAACTTAATTGCCTTCCATTATGAATTTGGCTTGGATTTTTGGGTTTCCGCCACCACGGTTTTTAATAGCACAAATGAATTTTTCATAGAATGAGAATGAAAATAAGTTCAAAAATTATGAATTCAAAGATAAATTTTTCCACTGTGCATTCTTCTGGACTCCTGCTGGAAGTCACTGAGTCATATGTTGTTATTACTTGTCAGAAGAACCATCCAGATGGGAAGTCTTTCTGTGTTAGCAGAGGCGGTAGGAGGCAGAAACAGGGAAACAATCCTGAAGTCTTCCAAAGGCAAATACAAGAGGCACGTGATCAACCTTGCACGGGGGCTTGAGGACTTTTACTTCTGCGTGGCTTCAGTACTAGCTCAAACATCTATACAGTCACGGGTACTGTGAGCTTTGTCCCTGATCCACGTAACTTTTCAAGCTTATTTTCTCCATTGTAGTGTGGAGTCAACATCAGGTTGGGCAATTCCCTTCTTCTCATTTTGAAAATAGGCCACTTCAGATCCACAACTGAGAAGAAACAAATTGTTCATATGCACAGTTAGAGAAATGGAGGTAACAGATTTGGGGGATTTCCATTCTCAGAAATACATTTCCTCCTTTCCTGTCTTTCTTTCCAATCCCTTCTGCATGAGAACCATGTGCTTCCTGCTTGGTGGATCTGAGCTCTTATTGTTTGCAAAAATTAAATCCGAGGGTAGCGGTGAGGTGGGGTTAGCCTCTTCTCCCAGGTAACAGTGATGGTTACAAGAGGGAATGGCCTCAAATTGTGCTAGGGGAAGTTCAGGTTGGATATTAGAAACAATTTCTTC
This sequence comes from Alectoris magna, assembly GCA_030625065.1. Classification (NCBI taxonomy): domain Eukaryota; kingdom Metazoa; phylum Chordata; class Aves; order Galliformes; family Phasianidae; genus Alectoris; species Alectoris magna. The sequence continues at coordinate 135,054,255 of CM060560.1, forward strand.
TCAGAAAGGGGTGAGGTGTTGGAACGGGCTGCCAAAGGAAGTGGTGGGGTCACTGTCTCTGGAGGTGTTTAAGGAAAGAGTAGATGTAGTACTTAGTGACATGGGTTAGGGAGCAATATTGGAGGTAGATGGACGGTTGGACTGGATGATCTTAGAGGTCTTCTCCATTGTCATGATTCTATGAAAATAGTGATTTAACACAAATCCATAGTAAATAAGACAACTACCTAACAAGATTTGAGATAGCAAAGTATACTTCATTTACTGCATAGAGAGTTAAACACTCATCCAGGACACCCTCCTACTGAGTCACAAAGGGGACTTTCTAAGAAACAGAAGACAAAGAAGAAATGCTTTCCTGAAGGCAATTCTTTAACATAGCATAGTAACATCACTAAGTAGCTGAGAAGAACCTTATGCCAGTTTAACTGGGACCAATTGGTAATTTATTGAATCATAGCTATTTTGTTTTAAATTATAGAATCACCAAAGTTGCAAAAGACCTCTAAGATCATCCAGTCATACTGTCCACCTATCACCAATATTTCCCACTAACCATGTCCCTCAGTACAACATCTAAACATTTCTTGAACACCTCCAGGGATGGTGACTCCACCACCTCCCTGGGCAGCCTGTTCCAGCTTCTGACTACTCCCTCAGAGAATTTTTTCCTAACGTCCAACCTGAATCTCCCCTGGTGTAACCTGAGGCCATTCCCTCTAGTCCTGTTGCTGGTTGCATGGGAGAAGAGGCTGACCCTTGCCTCACCACAACCTGCCTTCAGGTAGTTGTAGAGAGTGATAAGGTCTCCCTGAGCCTCCTCTTCTCCAGACTGAACAATCACGGTTCCCTCAGCCTCCGCTCATAAGGCCTGTGCTCCAGACCCCTCACCAGCTTTGTTGACCTTCTCTGGACACACTCCAGGGCCTCGATGCCTTTCTTGCAGTGAGGAACCCAAAACTGAACACAATACTCAAGGTGAGGCCTCACCAGCGCTGAGTGCAGAGGGATGATCACTTCCCTGCTCCTGCTGGCAGCACTATTCCTGATGCAAGCCAGGATGCCATTGGCCTTCTTGGCCACCTGGGCACACTGCTGTCTCATGTTCAGCTGAGCATCAACAAATAACCCCAGCCCCATTTCCTCTACACAATAATAATTTATTAAAAATTTGCAAAAATAACTGCAAAGCACCCCTTAACTTTTTGTACTAGCAAGCAAAACTTTGGTTACCTGAAGAATTCTGCTATGGACCTGGCATTCACAACCAGCATTTCACCCCATAATTTACATATCATTTTCACTTCTTCCTCAGCTCCTGTGGTCAAAACACATCACCAGAGTTAATTTTTAGAGAGATTCAGGAGATTTTCTAAGAATAAAGAACTACTGAGAATGACATAGAGGTTTGGGCTTTTTAAAACAAGACAAAACAAAACAAAACCATATTTGTGTTGTTCTTTCTGCTTTGAGCACTGATTTCCCACTTGGATTTGCTGTTTTGAGGGTCTGCTTTTATTTTTTTTTGTTGTTGTTCTGTTTTAATAGGCAATTTATCATGCAGTTTTTAATGCCTCTGATTTTCGTGGTTATGCTATTGAAAGACCATTTCAGAAAACATATTCCAGTATGTACTTGAAAGCTCTTACTTAATTCTAAGTAAAACTTAAAATTCTTCATATCTCCCATATCTAAAAAATTAGTTTTGAGGCCAACCTAATTTAGGAATCTTATAATCTAGGAAAATCAGGCTGCTGTCTGACACACATTAGTAAATGCTGACTTCTCCCAGTGGTAAATGCTGCATGTGCTTGTAGCTGTCATGAGATCATGCAGATGTGTTGTCTGACAATAGATGTATTTTTGACTTACCTGTCAAATTTGAGAGGAGGTGTTGATGGTAGACATGGTTCAAAAGGGATGGAGGTGAATGAATACAGTGTATGTCTGAAAAAGACAGCTGGAAGTGTATGAGTTAAATGTATATTGTTTTGTAGTAGGGTAAATTTTTAATCCCATTGCAAATGTACTTTTTTGGTGAAGGAAGTAATTGATATTTGGGACACAGAGGGACATAAATATTTTATTCAATCTCCTAAATATAAAAGGAGTCATGTGGGTTCTTTCATGAACTTGTATGTTTGTAAGGTTTAAGATGAAGGAATTTATTCATGAATGTCGAGAAGCAAAGATACCATCAGCAACAACAGCTGCCTAAATCAGTTGAGACAGTAGTGACTTACATAGGATTGGTTTAGATCTGCTTTTACTTTTGTGGGAAGCGAGCTTGTAAACATTCACTCTTTTGAAAGTAAGTAAAAAAATCTCTGCAGGTGGTGACACACCTTTTTCTCTTAGCTGACTAAATCCCATCACCAATTCCTGTGTTCTCGTCCTTCTTTGGCACTGACAATGTGGTACAGAGCTACTAATATGAACTGCAAGAAAAGCCTGGATTTTTTTTTTTTGGAAGGAACTGCTTTTCTGAGACACTAATTGATCCCTCCTTGACAGAGCAGAAGTGGCACAAGTTCACTGCATAGGATTTGGTGTTCATTTTCTTGAATAATACAGTTGTTGGTTGTTTTTTAAGACTTTGTGTTCAGGTATTTAAAAACAAGAAAATGTCAAAGTGACACAGTGGTCTCACATTTGGTCACACAGCAGGGAGAGGTGTGTCAAGGTAGATGCAAGTGGTCCATGCCATCACCGATTGTTCTGAGTTAGAAAATTAAAGCATCCTCCCAATTCCCCCTATTTTTATAGAACCATGGAATCATTTAAGTTGGAAGGCACCATTAAAAGCCACCCAGTCCAACTGCCCTGCAATGAACAGGGACACCCACAGGTAGATCAGGTTGCACAGAGCCCCGTCCAGCCTGACCTTGAGTGTCTCTGGGGACAGGGCATCCACCACCTCTCTGGGCAACCAATGCCTCACCACCTTTATTGTGAAAAACTTCTTCCTTATATCCAATGTAAATCTCCCCTCTTTTAGTTTGAACCATTTCCCCTTGTCTCATCACAACAGACCTTACTAAAGAATCTCTCCCCTTCTTTCTTACAACCCCCCTTTAGATACGAAAAGGCTGCTCTCAGGTCTTCCTGAAGTCTGCTCTTCTCCAGGCTGAACAGCCCCAGCTCTCTCAGCCTGTCCTAAAAAGAAAAAATTCCTGTGGCATTTCCTAACACATATGCATACTGTTTTTTTCTTTCGAATGAGAACAGAAATGTGAAGGGTGTAGAGGAAACCCAGCTCTCATTTGCGTTCACCCTGTTGGTAAGCAGTGATGCTGGACTGCTGCTTGTACTGCTGTACCTGGGCAGAGCTTGTACCCATGGCCAGTCTCTTGTAAGGGACAGATGTAATTAGAGCAAGATATTGAAACAGTGAATAACAGGAAAAAAAAAGAGTTGCGAATGCCTTCAATTCACTGCATTCAGTTCACTGCACTTTACCCTTTCTTTAAGAACTAGTCCCTGACAATCCCCGCCTACACACATGTGAAGACAGAGTGGGGCATCGCCCCAGTCTAACCCAGGAGGCAGGGGAGATGTAGCAGGCATGCAGATGTGAAACAGAGGTGTGAGCATTGTCTTGAACACAGTTAGCAGGGGGTTGTCAGCCCTGTCAGAGTCTGTCCCCTCCTCTCAGCTCCCGCCTGGTTAAATGGTTAAACAGAGGATACATCAAGAGCTGTTTTGAAAAAGCTCACCAAAAAGCAAGTATAATGGATTCACTAAATTTGAGCGGTGCATTGCATTGTCTGCTCCCTGATTATCCAGCTTTGTTAATGTTATTATCAATCCCTCAAGAAAATATTTTGCTTAAAATCTGTGGTGTAGGGTCTGTTCTTTTTTTCTCTCGTTATACTGCTTGCTGCCACTTAAGCACAGCACACTGCTTGAAAAACCTCTGAAAAACCTCTGAAAATACAGATTGGGTGATCTATCTCTTTTAGACCACTCGGTGATGAAATTTCTACTGTACTACTTTATTGTGACATTACCTGACTAGATAAAACCATTTTCTGTCTGAGAATGGAGAGAAGCTGGCAGCATCTATATAAACTGCATTACTCATTTCATGCCAAGACAGGGGTTCCCAAAGGGAGACCCTTGGGGACACTTCCCGACTCAGCAGAAAACAAACAGAGACGCAGCCTGTTTCTGAGGGATGGGGATGATCAGTTTTGTAATGTTGCTGTTATTGCAATAAATGTTCGTGGCCCAACTATTACAGTTTGGCTTAACAGCAGTAACCACAGGCTCTGCCCTGTGCTCTGAAGACTGAGACATTGTTTACAGCTGCCTGAGCCAGTTAGGGCTAGGGAAACACAGGTGATGATGTGGGGATGGGCACCAAGCTCCCAGAGCCCCTCAGCACAACCCAAAGAAGCCTCACTATGTCTCCAAGACTCATAAATGTGATCAGCCAGAGACCAGATACAAACTTGGCTGGGCCAGGCTCTGCTGTGACCCAATATATGCAGTGGAAGTCCAAGAGGTCACAGTCCATCCATCACACACTGTTACTTTGTGACATCAAATACTTTTGCTCAGTGCTGTCACTCCGAGAAAGCCAGAGAAGAACTCTTTACTGGGGGAGAAGTGATAGGACGAGGGATAACTGTTTAAAGTAAAAGAGTAGGTCTAGATTGGACTTGGATTTGGATTTGGAAGAAATTCTTTTCTATGGCAGTGGTGAGGTACTGGCACAGGCTGCCCAGAGAAGCTGTGGATGCCCCATCCCTGTTAATATTGAAGGCCAGGGTGCATGGGCCCTGGGCAGCCCAGCCTAGCGGAAAGTGTCCCTGCCTTTGGCAGGGCAGTTGGAACTAGATGATTGCTAAGGTCTTTTCCATCCCAAACCACCACATTAATCTATGAACAGAAAGCCCAATAGCTATCAGAAAGTAAAGCACGTATTAAAGAATAGACATTCCTTTTCCCAAGCACATGACATCACCATTGGACTCCAGTTCCATGGAAATAAATGGATATTTTAAAAGAATATAACACAGGTCTGCTCATGCAAAAATTACTACTTTGTATGGCCTAGTTAGATATTACTGTCCAGTATAGTGTGGCAGAGGCCAGATCAGTTTGTAAAGCACTAGCTTTTGGTTACACTTTTGTTTTGTGAGAGGTTGACCCACTAAACTCTAATGTGCTTCATAAAAGGCAGGTAAAATTCTTATCCTTGTTTTCCAGATGGCAGACAGCAATGTTTAGAGATAACTGAATGGTAGATCTGGACAGGATTTCTGGCAAAAAAAAAAAAAAGAAAGAAAGAAAAAAAGAAAAAAAGAAAAGAAAAGAAAAGAAAAGAAAAGAAAAAAAAAAAGGAAAAAAAAGTCAGAAAACATTTATTCATTAAAGCTCTTTTGCAGAAGCATATGCTTTGATGAAACTGCTGGCACTAAGTTTTTCCTGTATCTGGAACAGAATTTAAAGTAAAAACTTCTCTGCTAGTTGAGAAGCAAGTGTGGGCCTGCTATCACTGCACAGGGCCACTCATCTGGAGGATGTCAGGCTGCAAAATGGAGCACATATAGCATGCACAGCCTGTGTAGCACAGGTATCAGCTCGCCTCCTCAGTTCAGGCACTGCATGGACATGAACTGGGACCTCATATTACCCTTGAGAACATCCTAAGCTCTTAGCCACTGGTGTGTTGCACATCTTTTTCCCCACAGATTTTTAAAATAGCCTTTTTGCAAAGAACCTACAGCTTCCCACCTCCCAGCACACATACCAGATATAGTGTATTTTTCTTAAGGCTTTGGTACAGCATTAGCAGAGCAGAAAAGAGAAAGCCTTTCCAACACACTTGGCTACTGGAGAAGCCTGTCTCATCACTACAGAGGCACATGCCTGCTGCTAGTCCAGGAGGGACACCACAGAATCAACTGAATCATCTAGGCTAGAAAAGGCCTTCAAGATCATCACATCCAGCCAGCAGCCTAACCTACTGAGTCCCATCTCTAATCCGTCTCCCTCACTGTCACATCCACACATCCTAAATACCTCCAGGGATGAGAGAGGTCTCCACCACTCCCCTAGGCAGCCCGTTCCAATGCCTGACCACCTCTCCATGAAGAAATTCTTCCTGATATTCAATCTAAGCTTCCCATAGTGCTACTTGAGGCCATTTTGTTGCATACTATCACTTGTCAACATAGGAAAGAGACCAACACCCACCCTGCTACGACTTGCTTTCAAATAGTTATAGACAGCAACGAGGACTCGCTTCAGCCTCCTCTTCTCCAGACTAAACAGCTCCAATTTCCTCTGCCACTCCTCATAACTCTCCTTTTCTGGTCCCTTCAGCAGCATTGTTGCTCTTAGACTAGCCAGCCAGCTGGTCCTTCAGAGCAGAGCCCTGGGGCAGCCCAGGCTGCAGTGCCACCAAGTGCCGAGGCGGTAGCTGAAGACACGGTGCTGCCCAGGGCTGCCTTTTGTTGTCTTGCCCAGGCCCAGTGCTCGGAGTCCCGTCTGTGTAGCAGGGAGTGAAGAGTGCGCCATGTTTTCAGACTCTGCCTTGCAAGAAAGGCCTGCAGTGTGTCTTTTCCTGGGAGGCTGTGTGGGGCTTTCCTCACGCCTTCACCAGGCATGTACTTGGAATCACACTGGGGACGAATGCAAAGCAGTTTAACATTGTAAAGTAGAGTGGGCTGAAGAGCTAGAATTCAGAATAATTAATTTGTACTTGACAGAGAAAACACTTTGTTCTGTCCTATCAGTAGCTGCTGGGAAAGAACTTCTGGCAGAGCCCTAGAAAACAATAACTGTCTATGCACGGTACTTCTGGTGCCACGCTGCCCTTCTGAGCCTCTAGAAAGAAGCTTTTACTCTTCTCCTTTGAAGGAGGCTTTGATCTGCTATGAACTACCACAACACTAACAGTAGTGTTCTGCATTTCTTAGTGCCTGCTTCCCAACACAGATCTCCTGTATGGAGACTGATGGAAACAACCAGCTGTGCCTGAGCAGTGGGGAGGTTAGTCTGCCTTTCCACAAGTGGGGGAAGCAGAGATCTGAAGGACTAGGAGATGTTCTCACAGACACACAGGAGGCCTGCCGTGCACCAGAGACCAAGCATAGGAGCATTGGCTCCTTCAGCATGCAGACTGCGCTTGGCACCATGCAAGGAGAGCGCTGCCAGCCTCCCGATGGATGCCCTGTTCCTGCCTTGCCTGTATGGCCACATCCCCACCTAGAGGCTCAGTGCTGTAGGAGGAAATTAAAACGTAAATACATAGATATAGATGTATATGCAACCTTTTGTGGCTGGTTTTGATTCTGTTTTTTTAAACTCAGTTCTTTTTTTTTTCTTTTCTTTTTCTCTCTCTCTTTTTTTTTTTTTAGGGGGGGGGGGGGTCCCACTTTGTTCTCCAGCTCCATCCAAAATACCCAGGACTCTGTAGTCGGCTGATTAGTGTCTTCTGGGGTCTTTTCTCCTTTGATAAAATGCTGCTGGCTGTTCTGTACCTGCTACTTTATGTCCTTCCCCCCCCCACGCTCCCGCCCCCCATATATCTATCTATATCATATGGAAAGGATCAAACAGTTTTGATTTTTCCCAATGATACTGAGAAATGCAATATTTATCACAGGTTACTCGCAGAGAAGAAGAAAGGGGAATCTACGAGTGTTCCCTTCAGCTGTGTTTCTGTCAAGACACAGTATACATCCCAGTCCACCTCTATTTGGCTCAGTGCGTTAGTTCTGCTCACTACAAGCCATAATGCAGCAAGACTGATCAAGTTGGTTGCCCACTGGCCATGTGAAGGAGGAAAAACAACCAATGCTGGTTGTTAGTTATCCCCACTAAAGTGCTAAACAAATCTCCCAGCAGCTAAACTCTCTTCCCTTTTTATTACTCGCTGTACCTTGTAAATCAAATATTTATTAACTGAAAACAGCTTTGCTCGCTGACTGATCTTGCAAACACGGGACAAATCCACCGCAGCTGGCTACTAGCCAATTGCTTATTCAGGCTGCTAAAGGAAATCAGCCTGCTGGAAAGACAAACTATGTGATGATTCCCCCCCCCTCTCCCCTCCCCATTCTGCTCCGGAACAAACTGCTGGCATCACTGCTTTGCCTGCCATCTTTACCTTTCATGAAAGCGAGCGTGTCTGAATGAGGTCACTACTACTCTTTTGAAGAGGACCTTTTTTCCATTGCACCGGTGTCAAAACAAAGCTTTCGTGGTTTGAAATTGCACAAGCAGACACAGATGTTGTTTCAATTAGCATATCAGGTCCATCACCCAGTGAAATGAAAAGATCTTTTAAGTATCTGTTTCCATGATTGCCGTCTGATCATCTCTTACCATCTCCTGTCTTCTGCCTGCATGTTAATACATGGGGGTCCTCAACAGTCTGGCTGCAGCAAGCTAAAAGCCCTTGGATGATGAGGGATAACAGCATACAAAGATTTTTGCATTGCTTCAGGCATCACATTTTGTTACTCTAATGAAGGCAATTTGCTGGCCATTGCCTAAGAACTATCCCTGGGACCCCAAAGTGACAATGCAGTTGCATGGAGTCACTGAGAAGGAAGCAACAGAACATAGACTGCAGGCATCTAAGCAACTCTAAAAGGAGCCACTCATTGGTGCTCTTTTCCCTCTCAGCAACACCAGAGTCAATGTCTGCAAGCATGGTTGTCGCAGTGAGCACACACAGCTGGTCAGACAGGCAGGTTTCAGTGCCCCTTCTTGCAGCTGAAGATCTGCACCTCATGCCCTGAAGTTTTGCTCAGCAACGCTGCACACTTAACAGTCCTGCCGTCTTTGGTTGCATCTATTTCTCTGGTTATTACCAAAAGGACTTCAGATCTTATTAATGCTCCATGTAACTACTTTTGTTCTCTCTCTAGCAGTAAGTGAAAGAAGTACTCAGAGATTTCAAGCAGCACTTTCACCGAGCCTGAGGCAGCAGCTGGCTCCTGGGCATATGTGACTTGTTTTCTGCAAGCGCACATGGGTTGCTCACTTCCCCTCAGTCTTCTGAGGCACTTCTGCTGCACTCCAAGCATCTTAGCCATCTCTGAATGCAAATATCTGTCCAGTAAGTAGCAGTATCCCAAGTACTGGTTTGCTCTGTGAGTCACAGTCATCTCCACGTCCTTCATCTGAGGCTGCACTTAGAGCAGGAGGGGGTCAGTGCTGGAAGGGGATGGGGTCATCGGTATGTGTTACTGAAGTCAGGGGTGGCTCTCCGAGGATGGATGGGTTCTTGTCAGGCTAGCCACATTTTTTTCCAAAGGCTAAAAAACATAATAATGTCTGGGTCTTCTGACCTATCCCCTTGTGAAATATTGCTATTATTTTCACTTTTTCATTTTTATACCTTTAGATATTTTAAGATGGATATCCTCTGTCTTTAATCACTTTGCCAAGCTGGAAATATTTATATACAAAAAAATCTACATTTTATATTTGTGACAAGACAAATGAGCATTACTGAGCAAGCAGCAACTGCCAGAACCCACAAATCTCCGCATTTGTTTTACATCCAGCGAACAGGGACAGTATATTTTATAGTGTGCATTAACAAGATGGTCACCTGAGACTACTCATTTAGATAGCAAATAGCCAACGAGTTATTGTTGCTTTTTAAAAATGCTTTTTGAACGTGCATGAACCATTGCCTCAAAAGTTCCCTGCATACATAGCAAGAGTAGAGTAGGGAAATGCATGAGATCCATGAAGAGCTACTCACTGCCTGTGTCTGTTATACCCAAAACAGGAGTGATTCCATTTAAGGGCACCTTAAGATTTATATAATATATTTAGATAATATTGTTCTGAGCTTCAGTAATTAATGACTTTGTAAAGCTGTTTGATAGGATACTATATCTGGCTACACCACAGGCTTGTCTACCCACGCAAGATGGGTTGACTGATGAAGACACAGGTATTGCAGCTGGGGCATTGTTGAACAAAGCTTTTCTGTTGCCACATAGTGGTGCTTCATCAATTAAAAAAAAAAAAAAAAGCCATTTGTTGTATATTGTGATGAATTTTTTATGCCTGGGAACAGGCCTTGTGTACCAGTAAGCCAGGTATCACCCCTAGGTTCCGTGCACCTCTGACAGGAATTCTTATTTACTTATAGTATGCTCCACCTGTAAGGGGACACATTCCAGATGAGTGTCAGAGCCAGGCTGGGCAAACAAAGCCTTAGATATCCATTCTGCCAGCTAACGGTGTCCAGCCCTGTGAGTTAGCCTAACATAGATAGATATTAATGGATTAGCTGCTCTAGAGCAGGTGTATTATTGGCAAGTAATCATTTGCAACCTACTGCACTCTTCCACCCAGAATTTTCCAACTGAATTTCCCCACACACCATCATCCTAGCACCATCTAGTGTCAAGCCTGGAGACTCAGGCATCATTATCTGGGGAATACAGTCAGCTTGGGGGGAAAGTCAAATATGGTTGGTTTTGGTGGTGGTGATTGGTTGAGGTTTTTGGGTTTTTTTCTTTTTTTTTTTTTTTTGTTTTGTTTTGTTTTGTTTGGATATTAATGGTGGGGATTTGTTTTGTTCTGTTTTGTTATGTTTGTTCATTGTTTGTTTGTTTGTTTGTTTGCTTCTGGTTCAGAAGCAGCTTCCCAAAAATCTGCAGCTGCAACAGCCAGACAGTTGCTTTTATTTCCAAATCCTGCCACTGTCTTAGCAGGATAGTCTTCTCTCGGATGTCTGAAATCTCTCTGCATAGAAAAGGGTAATAAAAGTGGGGACCACATTTTCTCAGTGGGGACACTGAAATCCTCACTTTTGTGGAAGTTTATCTTGGCTGAATGAACGAGTGCACAGAGGTATTGGGAAGAGACTTCATGAAACATGCAGGCTCTTAAATGAAGGTGGCAAGACAACACAGCAGTTAAAATGCTGCTGCTCAGGAGTGCTGGCTTATTTCCAAGTGGATAGAGCAATGGTGGGCAGTGTGTGCCTCAGAGAACTGCAAAACAAGACTATTGTCACCTGCTAGTGTGAGCTGGCATGCGAGTCCACAGAAATTATTGCGAAGTGTCTTGTGAAGTCAGAAGCACAGCAAGAACACTGGCATTCCTGAAGCTGGTCTCTGCAACAGTGTGTGTCATGCTAGCTTATTGCCTAATGCCAAGTTTATTAACATTACAGAGCCAGGAATGCGCATTTGTTGCCCTTCCGTTCTACTGACGCTAAGGGGTTAAGTCTTGCAGTTTGAAAAGTAGAACTCTGTGTTAGCAGATTGGTTATTATACGTAGAAATGACTAAAATCTGACAGTCACCTGTCCCCTGGGAAGGACAGCTCATGAGAATCAGATAACAATGAGGAAAAAATATCCTTGGGGGAAAACTTTCCAAAATTTTTAGTACTTGTCTACAGTGTGTTTTTTCCTTACGTCTAGCACTGTGGACATCATGGACTAATTAAAGGTCAACCAGGGGATCAGGCCCAGTCAGCATGGGTTTACGAACGATAGATCCTGTCTGAAAGACCTGATTTCATTCTATGACAAGGTGACCCGCTTGGTGGATGAGGGTCAGGCTGTCGATGTGATCTACCTGGACTTCAGTAAGGCCTTTGACACTGTCCCCCATAACATTCTTGTGGAGAAGCTGGCTGCCCATGGTCAGGATGGGCATACACTCCGCTGGGTGAAGCACTGGCTGGATGGCCAGGCCCAAAGAGTTGTGGTCAGTGGAGTTGAATCCAGTTGGTGGCCAGTCACGAGCGGTGTACCCCAGGGCTCAGTACTGGGGCCGCTTCTGTTTAACATCTTCATTGATGATCTTGATGAGGGGATTGAGTGCACCTTCAGTAAGTTTGCAGACGACACCAAGTTGGAAGGGAGTGTTGATCTGACAGAGGGGAGAAGGGCACTGCAGAGGGACCTGGATAGACTGGATCGATGGGCCAAGGTTAACTGCATGAGTTTCAATAGGGCCAAGTGTCAAGTCCTGCACTTTGGTCACAACAACCCCAGGCAACCCTACAGGCTTGGGGAGGTGTGGCTGGAAAGCTGCCTGATGGAAAGGGACCTTGGTGTGCTGATGGACAGCCGGCTGAATATGAGCCAACAGTGTGCCCTGGTGGCCAAGAAGGCCAATGGCATCCTGGCTTGTATCAGGAATGGTGTGGTGAGCAGGACTAGGGAAGTCATCCTGCCCCTGTACTCAGCATTGGTGAGGCCTCACCTCGAGTACTGTGTTCAGTTTTGGGCACCTCAGTATGAAAAGGACATGGAGGTACTGGAGCAGGTCCAGAGAAGGGCAACAAGGCTTGTGAAGGGCTTAGAAAATCAGCCCTATGAGGAGAGGCTGAGGGAGTTGCGGCTGTTTAGTCTGGGGAAAAGGAGGCTGAGGGGAGACCTTATTACTCTCTTCCAGTATCTGAAAGGTGCTTACAGTGAGAGCGGGGCAAGTCTCTTCTCACTGGTGACGGGTTACAGGACAAGGGGAAATGGCCTCAAGTTGAGCCAATGTAAGTTTAGGTTGGACGTTAGGAAACACTTCTTTACAGAAAGGGTAGTTAAACATTGGAATAGGCTCCCCAGGGAGGTGGTTGAGTCACCATCCCCGGATGTGTTTGAGAGTGGTCTGGATGTGGTGCTCAGAGATACGGTTTAGCAGAGGGTTGTTACAGTTAGGGTACTGTGGTTAGGCTGCGGTTGGACTTGATGATCTTTAAGGTCTTTTCCAACCTAAGTAATTCTATGATTAGCTCCAGACAAGAGGAATACTTTTGCTAGGTGCATCTCCTGATGCATGCATAAGGCTCTCCACAACACAGCCGGCCACTTATCATCTCAGCTATGGACAGCCCTAGGTACTCACATGGAGGTGCATTAAAGCCATGAGCACCTTCATTGTGTGCCCTGACAGCGCTCTGAGGGCTACCTCTTCTTCTAGAGGCCTCTCCAGCAGCACCCACATTCACATCTAAAGGAAAACCCTACTGGCACCCCAAACCCTTCAATCCACATCACCCTTCCCAAAGCTCACCTTGCCCCACAGTCCCTGTTCTGCAGAGCAGGGGCCACCTGTCATGAAAGAAACTAGCCCAGCTCATTAAATGTTTGGAGGCCATACTTCAACTGACTGTTGATTTAAAATGGAGGAATGATGCACCTGTCAGAAGAAGCATAATTACCTTCTGAAAGTAGCCTTCTTTGATAAGGATACGTTTTGGAGAGGAAGAGAAGTAGCTACACGAAGGAGTCACCCTGTGCCCTTACAAAGAGACGGGATTGCAGATGTGTGGATCCCCAAACCCCAGCAGCTGCTGAGTGTGCCCATGCTGGCTGACATGAAGGAATTCCACCTGAAGTTTGTCACTGCACAAGTGAGATTGCTAAGGTTTCGGGTGGGATTTTTCACAGCAGATGTTTTGTCTTCACTTCCCATTTGTTTTAATTATTCCTGATGTTTTGCCTATCAAATTGCAGGCTTCTTCAAAGGGAAAAGAATAAGCAGTTGTCATAACAACAAAGCTCTTCATTACCACAGGAACCTTTGACAGCTTTATTTAAAACATTATAAATAAATAAATAAAGAAAAAGCCAACCAATTATTTTTATCAGTCCGATTCATGTTCTCCTTAAACAGATTACAGTGTGTTCTCCAGCAGCTACACTGTGAAGGGAATACGGCATGAATATTTATCGTAGTGCAAACTTCAAGAAAAACAAAAAATAGAAAATAAGTGAGTTTGTTGTCCTTGTGAGCTTTCCGTGGCAGCAGCAACCCTTGAGTGTTTATTAGACTGTATGACGTGAAATTTCAAGGCGCATTTTTCTTTTTTTTTCCTTTTTTTCACCCACGTGAAGCAAAATGGTCACTGCGTGAAACACATAAATAGTGAAAGTGCCATTCATATGTTCTGGTCAACTGCATCTTTCCTTTTACAAGCCAAAAGAAGATGTTAGGATCCTGGAGATAGAGAAGGAGTGATTTGTTTGCTAAGGAGACAGAGCCCTTTGCAAAGCTTAGAACTAAACCCTGGTTGAAATCATCAGTTCTCTGATGAAGCTGAGAAAGAGGAATAAAAATGATATCCTCCTGCTCTGCCATCCTGCAGAAGGGAAAGCTGCAAGGAGGTGCTGCTTACTGCTTCCCAGAGCTTCAAGAGTGAGGTGTAGGCTGTGAGCAGGATGAGAGCACTGGCCTGGGGACAGAGGTTGCGCCAAAGGGGACCAGTAGCAGACGTATCCCTGTATTTTCTTTGCAGAGAGGCAGATAGCTCCCACTACCTCCTTTTTCACTTGCGGACTCCTATTTGAAAGACACTTTTCTCAATTTCACATTCTAATTTTTAGTATGAAATAAAGGCTAAATGCCTTTCATCTGTTCCAGGCATTTACAGTATCCTTAGCAAAAGGATTTTTCTGCCTCAAAGTGAAGGATAATACTGGAATTGTTAAACTTGTATCCCTTAAAATAAGTTACATTTGTCCTCAGTTTGAACAGAGATGTTTCTTGCTGGGCGTAATCAACAACTTAATTCTTTCTCTAAGCCAAGGAAAGAATGAATATCTGCAGAGACCTATCATTCTCTCTTCCATCCATAAAGGAATATAAAAAGCAGCTGTGGCATTTATCTTACAAAGATGATAGCTGCAAATTGCCTTGTCTCACAGGCACTCCTCCTGCAGATGTCCATAATTCCTCTATCATGACAATGACCAAGAAAAAGCAGGGGAAATCCCAAACAGATGAAACCAGACTCCTTCTTCTCAAGGACAGATTACTTAACCTCAGCAATGTGTTGGGACCATAGTATCCAACAGTTTTTGGACTGAGACGCTCCTACTTAATTTTTAATGAGGACTGGCTGCACGGAGAAGAACTCATTTTATTCCTGAGAGAAGGTGATGGGGGGTACTCTGTATATTAGTTTCCTTGTAGCCTACTTCATCTTCCCACAAGTTGGGTTTGACGGCTTCACTCTGATGGGAAATGTGGCTGAGACTCTCCTGTTACATGAGACGGTGTAGGGAGTTATTATTTAATTATGACAACTACACATATACAAGACATTGCATTAGGAAACACACATACACCATCTGCTAGATTCCATGATTTAGCTGTAGGCGTACAAGAGCAGAGTCTTATGAGCATTAACTCTATTCTAGGAGACTATAAATGCAGGTCTCCTTGCACAGCAGTGCCGAGGGAGGCATTCAGGGAGAGAACATTCCTCGATGATACAGTCATTACGGTTTCAGAAAGATGCTAATTTTTACAATAAATAAACTTAATCCTTTTATGCAGATCGTTTTAGAAAATAAACAGGCCATTTTTATGAGCTACTTAGAACTGGGGATGGGATGGGATTTGCAGTACGATCCTGCATATGCTATAAATTGTAAGCAATTCTTAATTCCTGGGGAACTACTGCAGATCATTAGTTGTTGTTTTTTAAATAACGTATAGATGCAACGTTTCTGTGTGTTTCAAAGCATTTAAAAAGCAAAAACATTGCCTGGCGGCACTAAATTGCTGATTACAAAAGAAAGATTATCATAACCTACGCACTCCACTTGTGTTTTTAACACACAGTCTTTCTTTGATTGCTTCTCAAGAACTAATACGGAAAATTGTGCACGTGGGAGGGCCTGGCCACTGGCCTTGGAAGCATCAGCACCCCTGGGTTCCAGGCTGTCTCCTCTCCTGGTCACCTCTGTAAATTCAGATGGGGCTAGCAAACAGCTACCTGGTTCTGGTGCCTTTAACCACTGTCCCCACTTGTGGAAAGAAAGCAATAATATGATTTTGGGCTCAGGAGAACATTACTGTCCTGTATTAAGGGGGCTATGAACAGTAATGTATCATGAATGCACGATTCTGATGTGAACAGTTGATTAATGTTTGTTGGAGAAATAGTGTGCCTGCTATCCTGAGAATAACAGAGATGTCTTTTTGATGAAGTATGGAGGAAATAAACAATATTAGTGGTCATAGAAAGTCATTTAACGTCTATGAGGAAATCTTGAGAGGATACTGATTTTGCCTTCTGGCTTGCCATGAGATGAATGCATTTACACAGCAGACTCTGTTTTCACACGGGTTATGATACAATTTCCTGGCTAGGTGGTTTTGCATGTTTGGTGAGAGTCTATGAAGAATCTGAATTGCTCTAACCCCAGACATTCTGGCTTTCAGGGGAGAAGTAGCCTACATCACAGTAGCATCCTCAGTTTAGCAGCTACAAGTTGATGTAAAATACTTTCAATTCCTGCATCACACAGATATTAGTAGGACAGTGTTCCTTTCCTTGCTATGCACTAAGCCAAGCAGTTGTGCCTCAGAAGTACGGGAAAAGCAAGACATGGAGTGTGGCTTTATTTGGGGAGCCCCAGAAGTGCTGTAGTTCTAGCATGCATCCTACTCCTCCAGCTAACAACCCCACTGCAGGGGACATGGTCTCACAACAGGCAGCAGCCCTGGCTTGCACATCTGGTTTCAGATACATCGATAGCTAACACAAACACAAACACGAACCAAGGAGCTGTGTTCACAACCTAAGCCATGCAACCTGGCCTTGAGTATGCTGGCATTGAGCTGACACACCTTTGCTGCCTGCTGACCATAGGGATATTCCTGATACGTGCTACGTGAACAATGCTTCCTGCACACCCTTGTACAGGGGGTGCGCAAGGATCTCTTAAAACCCTGCAGCTGTCCAAAATGCTTATTTACTTAAAAACATCATCTTTTAAACATATCAGGTGCTAGCCAAAAGAACAAACAGATGAAAACATCAATAGTTTTGTTCTGTAGAGAGTTTTTATTGTTTTATTTCTAACACATAATTTATATTGTAAATATAACCTGGGTGAGAAACAGAAAAAGTGTTTTCGCCACAAAGGGGACTGTAATTCCCAATTAAACAATGCCTAATAAATGTTGGTATTGTTCAGCCACTGAGGAGGCCACCACTAACATCACACTGCATGCAGGCTCCCAACACTCCTGTTTGTTTCTAAAGCGATCAGGTCACACCACTCAGTTCCCCTCAATTTATTTAAATCTGTTACTTTATTTCAAGTGCTAATTATCTCTCACAACAAACAGAGCCTTGTCAGCTGCAATTACTGGCATTACAATAGATTATCAACAGAAAAGTGTGTCTTGAAGCAAAATGTGTTGCCTTGGTTACCAACCCAAAATGCTCCTGGATTGCATCTGTAGCCACAGTTTCCCAATTACACCTGAAATATTTCATGAGCAAGGCCCCTCTTTTCCTCATATATTAGCTCGGCATATCATGAGCCAAATGGATTTCGGATTTAAATTAATGGAAGGTGCAGTGTGGAGCTGGCGGTGGGTTCTTAAAGGCAAAAGAGAGGGCTTATGCTTCACATGAACGGGGGATGCATTTTGTTCTTGGAGTTGGCATATAAAGGAATAATTCCTCTGTCTTCAGCAGCGATATGCCTGACTTGCAAATGGGAATAGGCTCTTGTCCAGCAAACCAAAGCAGGTGTGTTTAATAAGGATGTTCTCCTTTCCACCAAGCACTTTGATGCGTGTGAAGTGCTGGCACGAGGTAGGGAGCTTTGGACTGGATGTAAATGCAGTTTTCAGGATAGCTGTGAGAGCGGGATTTGATTTGATTTGGCAGAAGGATAAATGTCAGCTGTGAAGGAAGCGAGAGCTCCAAGTTCAGGCGAGAAGTTGGTTGGTTGGGTATGTCTCTCCTCCTGTGTCACACAACCAAAAGCTAAATGCCTCTGACTGCCTAAGAAATATCTGCTTGTCTTTCATTCCATGTACGGTTGCTTAAAATAGGAGGGAATCAGAGCCAGTGGAGATACAATGCCTGAAACTTAGTGACCTTGTCAGCTGAATGAGGGGGTGCTGAACAGGGGGATGCATCACTCTCTAAAGGAGAAGACAGAGACTGGGATATCTCTGTAGACCTTGCATGGAATATAGCCAATTGTAACAAAATCTGCAGTCCTATTTGAACCCTACCTTTTGACTCAAGCTTTTATGAGCAATTTTCTCCTTGCAGGTTTCCCAAATATCTCACAATCCATCTTTGCGCACACAGAGAAGCAATCTTAATCTTGAAATAGCTGACCAGCCTGCTAGCTAAGCCTGATCATGCCTAAGCCTAAGATCTCCAAGCAATGTATTTGTACATGTGCTTCTCCCTAAGGAGTCTGAAATTTTTGCCTTTCCCAGTCTTCTTGTGAGAGCTGAGCCACCATGTAGAAGAGAATCAGCACTGATTTGGCCAGAGAGAAGGAGGGAGACCATAGCCAGGTTTGTGGTCAGGGCATTTGGCTTGAAAGAGGGAGTCCTGAGTTCCAGTCACAGCTCTTTCTGTATTTTATCTGTGTAAAATCCATGTAATGTAAAATACATCAAGTTCTAGGAGCGTGCACTGGGACCCAAGACTCTCCATCTCAAAGGAAAGTTCTAAATAATAATCAGAAGAGCCACAGTCCCTGTTGCTCATACACACTCCCTCTCCTCTCTCTCTGGCCCAATTAGTACTGAAGTTCTTCGGCTTTTGAGAAGAAGATAGGAGTGAAGGCTGCCCACCTTCACACAGGGCTGTGCTAGGGCATAGCTGTGCAAGCACACCTGTATGTAGCCTGGTGGTTAAGGTCAGGCATGTGGATCTTAGCCCCTGAAGCTGAGAAAAGGCTCATGACTGTATGTGCTGGATCCTAAATGCTGTAGCATCACCAAACTCACAGTGCTGGGTTTTGCAATGTGAAATTGCACTCCTCTGAGGGTTGGATCCAAAGCCGATCAGACACAGCTACAGAAACTTGACAATTACTGAGCTGGAGAGAGGAAGTCCTACGAGGGCTACAAAAGCAGAATGAAGGACTGGGAACTGAGCACAGACCTGCACAGCCAATGCCCGGCTTGGGCACATCATCAGAAGAACACCATTGCTGGTAGCATAATAAGGTGCTCTCCCGGCACACGTTTCTTCAGGTTAGGCAGGAAATGAAGGGTACTTCCATACAGCTCCTTCAGAGGTAAGCTTGGGCTGTTTCAAAAATTAATTTATTAATTCTTAAAAAAACAGAAGTTTGAATAAAAAGTAGGTTTTAAGGTGAAGCTGCTAATGCTGAGTGAGAGAGCTTGAGAGAAATGGCAACACAGAGAGGTTTGGCTTGTCATGCTCCTACTAAAATCAGACTCTGTTTGTTTTCTCCTAACTTGGGCTTTCTTGCTGTCTTTGATAACACTCCCACTGATATTGTAAATAGACAGTTGGGAAGTTATATGAGTAAATTTCTATCAGTCCTTGATATTTGATATGCTTGGTAATGCTCAGCAGCTGGGAAGAGACCAGCTGCCCTCCGCGTGGATCGCAGGACTACTCACAGATGAAGTGGGCAGAAGCAGGTTTGTGCCATTGTTTAGATGTGGTGTTTGAGTGGCCTCTAATGCATTTTGTCTGCGTGGAGCCAGCACTGGAATACCTCTAAAAGGCTCCCCTACTGGAGGGCAACAGGTTTTGACAACTGCCAGTGCTTGAAGGAAGAGCAAATGTGTGATTTAGACCACTGTTACAGAGGGGCTTTTTTTCGCAAAGACAGTTGTCACGCTGCAAAAATGTGAAGCTGCATAGGATTCTGAATGTAAAATAAATGACGCCTCTATTATTTAATAATGCATCTATGGCTTTTTACCAATCCAGCACTGCCAAATCACAGAGAAGAGCAAAAACTACATGAACAACTTAGCATGTCTGTGACAAACAGCTGTTCCAGCTGAGGATATGTTACCACAGTTTTTTATTAAGAAATAAAACTGTATTAAGAAAAACATACTGTGCTTTGTTTACCTTAGAGGTGAGTGGCTCTGAAACTGCTTTTTTTTTTTTTTTTTGTATGTTCATATAACTGAATTTTAAAGTTTTAACAAGAAATAGGGGTCAGTTTCCTCAGGCAAGTTGAACAAATCATTTCTGACGACGCATTTAGGAGCGGTGCTGTGGTCTTCTTGTAATCGTACATTCAGCACCAAGAATGAGGTGTGCAAATCAATCTGTTGTGTACCTTTAAAATAAATGGATAAGTAAGCCCAAATGCATTGGAAAAAAAGATTCCAGAACAGTTTTTGTTTTCTGTGGACAACAGAAGCTTAAAGAAGAAAAAGTGAACCACCAGAAAAGTAAAAATACTCAGAATTTTTTCAGTCATAGACTAAAATTAACAACACAACTCTGTGCAAGCGCAGAACAAAGGGAGCTACTCTGTCCCAAAGACTTTCCAATAACAAAAATGCAATTAAAAATACAGCCAGGTCCCCCAGTTTTCTTGTTTTATGACTCTCCCCCTGAACATGCTTTAATTTTGATCTTTATTTGCAATATTTTCTCCTGAATTCCTTGCAAGCCCCAAACTCCTCAGGCCAGCTAGAGGATCAGGAGGGGCCCTTGTTCTGTTTCATATCAAATGTGCTTGTTTCTCAGATGGGGAGCTCCTCCAGAATAGCAGTAAATAATGATAGTGTGACTACTTGAAAGCCGCATGGAGGGAGGGAGAGAAGGAGGGAAGGGATGCTATTCACTTCAGCAGTACAAATAAAGCAAGAGCTTTCTTTCTACAGGCATGTGTGGGAAGGGCAACAACAGAGCAATTACATGGTGGGTGGGAAAGAGGATTTTGTCACTTTGGCAGCGCTGACAGACAGAAATAAACTGCTTCTAGGGGGATAGTAGGGTAAGAACTTGCACATCAAGAACAGAAGCAGAATTAAAATGGTCCCTTAAGGGGATTTATTGCGGGGTTTTTTGTTGTTGTTGTTTTTGGGTTTTTTAAAGTGCCTAAGGCCCCTACTATTTCATTGTGTGCATGCCAAGAATAAGGAGTGGGGAGAGAAAGCAAACCAAGTTGCATCCAAACTAATAACAAACAGTTTAACTGCAAGAATGAGACTGCAACCCCTGTGCAGCTATTCCAGGTGTGGGGAATGGTACATTCAGTTTGTAGGGCCTGGAAGGGAGAGTGTCATGGTCAAGGGGACAGCATGGAAAAGCTCTCTCTTGCTTTCTGTTTTTAATGAAGGAAAACGAGAACTTTTCAAACCAACATCGAAGTCCCTTTCCTCTTTTTTTTTTTTCCTTTGTACTTAAAAACAATGCTATTACTGGTCATGGTGTCTAGAGAGGTATAATACTGCCTTAGGGCACATGAAACACCATCACGACGAGGTAGTAAACTGTGAATTAGTCAGAATGTTGAAGTATGGCATTTGAATTCCCTCTACCTGTGACAGACCTTCTTCAGCAGACTCAATTGTACTATTCTCACTTCTTGATATCCCTCTAATTCAATATTACCCATAAAGACAGAAGGCAAAATCTGTTCCAGGTCAGCTGGAAGAGAGGACCATAGCATAGCTGTTATGTAGCTATAGCTGCAGAGTGCTGTTGGTCCCTTGTGGGAAGCAGTCATGTTAATATGGGTTATAGGAAAAACTGGTTGCTCATAGGCACATTCTGCTCATGGAGATGGTTTTGCCTGTTTTTCATTTATTTATGTTCAAAAAGAAAACAACCAGCAATGTCTACCAGCATAGGTTGACACAAATAGTTGCAATACAATCATTCTGAACTGGAATTAGCAGTAAGAAACATGATATTGAATAAGTGTGGGGATATGTTTATGCACAAGTTCATACCGCCCATCTCTGTATCTTACGCCCATCTCAGAGGGAATCCCCTGACACAATGAATCCAGCAAATTCGCTCTCCTTTTCCCTTCCAGAAGAAGTGGTGGAGGGAACATCTGTCTTCTCTTCCAATGTCAATTGCTGTGAGGTGCTGGGAAGTGGAATCTTCCTTCATATAGAAAACGTGTACTG
Organism: Alectoris magna; assembly: GCA_030625065.1. Taxonomy (NCBI): domain Eukaryota; kingdom Metazoa; phylum Chordata; class Aves; order Galliformes; family Phasianidae; genus Alectoris; species Alectoris magna. Next base: position 135,076,103 of record CM060560.1, read on the forward strand.
CTATTCCATGGACGCTAGGTTTCAGCCAAGACACCCACAGTCAAATTTGAGTGGTTCACCACTTAGTGGTGCCAAGACTACACAACTCATGACACTCTTTTGGTCCAACAATGCTTTTAAGAGCAAGCCGTGCTCCATGGAGTGCACTGCAGCTAAAAGAGAATCAGCCTGCCTTCAGCAAGACAGCCTGGAGATTTTTTAGATGGCAGATGATTGGTGATGTCACATAAAATTGACAGCTCCTCAGACAAAAGGAAGAAGTTTGACTTAATGAGTGCTATGGGTGGGTGTATAAGCAAAGACTTTTCTAAGAATTATCATTACCTGAGAAAGGCAATTTTGAGCTGAATTGACATTCCAGTAATTAAGGGCCAACGTAGAAAATCTTGGTCATTATAACTATTTAAATTTCCAAATTGCTTAGTTTAGAATTGCTTATGGTTGAACTGCTACTGACAGCTCCATCACTTTCTATTCTCAGACGGCTTGATTGGCAAAATGATGAAGTCTGTACCACATATCACAGCTGCGTGCTGGTACCAAAAATCACTACGTGGAGCAGAACAACAAGTATCAACAATGGTCAGATCAAATCACAATGAATCAAAATTTATATTCAATTCTTGATAGTTTATATGCATGTAAAAAGATCCACTGGGTACTAGAGTCTTGAAAACAATGGTGGAAGGTGTTGTAATATTGTATTTAAATTTACTTCATTGTGGCATTTTATATCCGACTACTTGAAATCCTCTTGTATGCCGGGCTAATGGAACATTTAATATTTTTTCTGGCTAACGCTTTTCCCCTCTGTTACCCTGTTTGTGTGGAATGAGTTTCAGATGGCTAGTGCTATCTTGTGGCAATATAAACTTTTTGTCAGTGAGATGGGTAGAAGAAACATCTGGAGGAGGTTGCATTATGTACTGAAGCAACTTTCCTAATTTTGAAAGTTATTTTAATTCCCTTGTCATACCGAAGTCAAGAAGACTGGGAGAGAGACACCATATTTTTATTTTAACAATTTAGAAGATTTGGTGCATTATTGCACAAGAATGAAGGCACCGGATCTCTTTTAGCTTTAGCATGTTGGCCTCTTTTTTTCCCCCTGTAAAAATGTATTAACTTGCCATGTACTTTGTTCTACTGTCTTAGAGGCAGATTTTTTTTTAGTCCCTCTTCCTCTGTACTGTCACTTTTGATTCACAGTTGCTAAGCATTGCAAAAGCTCACCAGAGGGACATCTCATAGTGTGATTTGCAAACTTTGAAATAACACCCACCAGCAGAAGCACCATATGCTACGAAGTTGCACAATAAACTGACAGCAGTATTTCATTTATAATTTGAATTTCCAAAAATGTCAGCATTTTTCACATCAACAAATGCTCTCAGCTTGCAGCGCACGACTCTGTCCTCTGAGTGGACATTAAATTATGTTAATTCCACTTAAATTTCTCCAGACTTTATTAATGACTGCAACACGAAAATCAATTTGTTTTTACTGTGATAACCCGAGGTATTAAGACAAAATACATCTATGAATGTTGTGAATATGCAGCTTCGCCTTTGGGTTAACATACTACACAAGTGTTGGTGCAGTTTATGGCATGTGGACTTTGTGGCTCTCTGTAACACTGATAATCCGGTGCAGACTTTTTGATAATAAAATAAAGTACCAAGGAATATTTTTTTAATCAATCCTAGGCAAACTTCACATAAAACACAAGCTGTTCCCTTTGTGGTTAATTTTCATCCAGCTGCACTTAAGTACAACAGAGCCAACAGAGAAAACTACTTGGCAACACTTCCTAATTAGGGGACGTTAATTACAGCTAAATACTATACAATTTCTATGTTATAAGAGTTCATCTAAATCAATGTTATTATGGTACTAAAGGAATTAATAATGATTTCATACTTAGAGGCTGTTGCCAAACTACCCATTAGTTCAGAGTTTAAAATGACTTTACAACGAAATCTCTAAATCTGCGTTACATAAAACACTGGAATATTCACAGACAATCACACATGGCACTTCTATTATGTATTAATAACTGTGCCTGATGGCATCCCTTTTTCATGCTGGAGTGTTGATGGGAAGGGTGAGAGAGAGAGAGGAGAAGGCCCCGGGAGACAAGGCATATATCCTTACAAACTGTGAAAGTGAGATTTCTCTCTGAGAATGGAGGTCGGTCGACTGGCAGATTTGACACCAACTTCAGGGAGGACACCAACAGACACAGATAACTTTGTGCATGAGTAGTTCAAATTCCAGTGCTGGAATATCACTGGTCAGGATGTATAGGCTTTGCAGTGGGAATGCAGTGCCCAAATCTACTGAGGTGTGTGGCTCCCAGGCCCCCGTTTCTGACACACCCCTCCCTCCATTTAGGATGGAGAACTCATGATTGAGCTGACACAAGCAAAAATGTCCTTCAGGGAACACAGTCTTGTTTCAAATATAACATGACGATTATATCACTCTTTTTGCATCTTCCATTTCTTGCAGCATCTGCCTTGTTGAAATTATGATTTAGCATTTCTAAATCAATGCAAATTAGAAAAAAGGAGGACCATAAGGCTACTATGCAGATGGAGAATTTCTCTCGGGTTAGTTCTTATTAAATAGGGATCCACAGGTGCCCACTGCTGTCAGAGCAGCCACTGCTCAGCAGACTTGTCAGTAAAACTGGAAGAGAGATCAAGAGCAGATGAGATGCAAAGAGCACGCTAACACCTGGTCTGCATAGGGCCGTGGAAGCTCCTGAGCTACAAGCCTGCAGGGGCTCAGCACAGACTTCACAAGGAGGAATCTTAAATTGCTTAAAATCTTCTTTGTGCTTTCTCAATTTACGACAGTTCTAGTCCATGCACTTAGCACAATTTGTACAGCTTGCAGTGCTCTCCCCGTGCTGCAAGAGCTTGTTGGTCTTATCCCCACCCAGAGTTACTGCTAACCTGGAAAGCACTCAGCTGTACACTTCATTTCCAGTGCCATGGGGAATGTCCCCCTTACTATCTAGCTCTTTTTTATTTCATTCTGCCCCTTTTATTCGACATGATGGAGAAGACATGATGTGCACAGACACCCACATTCTGGCTGTCTGCTTTACAACTTTGTTGGTTTATTTCTGGGAAAACAGACAAAGATTAGTATTGTTGCAGGGAAAAACTGCTCAATCCACATGGTTTAAGGTAAATCAGGATCAAAGCAGTTTATTGATTTAGTAATGGCATGTAACTAACTGGCAGTCAGTGATCTATACGTCCAACATCTTTATCAAGCATAACAGAGAAACCAAAATATAAGACACTTACAAAAGCAAACACAAATTCAAGAAAAGCCTTCCATAAGTAATCATAGAGTCACAGAACCATAGAATATCCCGAGTTGGCAGGCACCCACGAGGATCATCAAGCCCAACTCCTGGCTCTGTAAAGGACCACCCAAAATTCAAACCCGATGTCTGAGAGCTTTGTCCAAATGCTCCTTGAACTCTGGCACTTGGTGCCATGCCCACTGTCCTGGGCAGCCCATTCCATGCCCACCGCCCTGTGGTGCAGACCCTGTCCCTCACCCCCAGCTGCCCCTCCCCTGACACAGCTCCATGCTGTTCCCTGAGGCCTGTCACACAGAGTGGAGCTCAGCGCTGCCCCTCCATTCCCTCACTGGGAGTCAGCAGCTCTTCCTTCAGAGTTTTGACACCATCACCCTTCCTCTCACATCAAACACTGTGGTGTGCCCCCTGAGGGTGAGGAGGCACCCCATGCAGTCACCCTTCCCCTGTGCACTGTAAACCACACCATCAGTCCACTTGTTACACCCACTGAGGAGGAGGCAGCACCACCCGTGAAGGAGGTAAGCACGAAGTGGGGCATCTCCCTTTACATGTTACTCATTTTTATGCACATTTTCAGGCTGGCACCTTCTTTTCTTCGCAAGTGTCTCTGTAGGATGCCGGATACTCCTTAATCTACTTAATGGTCGTCTTCTTCCTCTTCAGGCTTATATTTCGGCAAATAGTTTGGGGTACCTCACTTACACACAGCATCTACACTCACAGTCTTCTCTATTGGTTGTTGTTATCCCAGCTGCTTTGCCAAGAGGAGGCTGTGTGAATCCTTGCAGAAGGGTGAAAGAACCTTGCAGGAATTTAAAGACCAGCAAAGGAAAAGCAAAGACATGCAGGGTATCACAAGACAGCCCCTGAGCTGCTAGCTTTGAAGAACCGACCTCCAACCAAGTTCTTAAAGTTGTTTTCTTACACAGCCCCAGGATGGAGAAGAATCAGTGTAGAGATGCAAAATTAACCCTTTCTGAGAAGTCAGATATGGAAACACTGCTCTGGAGGAGATGTTTTAGATTGATACAGGTATTCACAGTCACCTAATGTTATACAACACTAAGTATAAGCCTTTACCTTAAATAAACACCCATGTAGAATATAGTTTAAAAGCTTTGTTACAGTTGTGGACACAAGGAGCAGCGACGACATACATAGGCTTCTTGATCTGAAGGCTATGTTGCTGGAGAGAAAGCTGCAGGTATCTAACCAGCCAGCCCTGCTGGGTGTGTGTGCATGGTACACTGCTGTGGGAAGTCCTCGTGCCATCCCTGAATAAAGAAAAGCAGAAGTCCAGATGCCTGAAGGCAGGCCCAAAGCAGGAATCAGGAAGGCTGCAATGAGTCACATAGGTTTGTGTCTGTGGCCCCTGTATCGCTGGCCTGAGGGAGGATTAACTATCATCTTGCTTGTATCTTGGATATCCAAGCTTTCACTTTCAGGGTGGATATCAGGGAAAAGTTCTTCACTCAGAGCATGGTTGGGCATTGACACAGGCTTCCCAGGGAAGTGGTCATGGCACCGAGCTTGTGAAGTTCAAGAAGTGCCTGGAGAACACTCTCAGTAGTATGGTCTGATTTTTGGGTGGTCCTGCACAGATTGGCCATAAATTTGAGCACAGGAAGTTCTGCACCAATATACGAAGGAACTTCTTTACAGTAAGGGTGATGGAGCACTGGAACAGGTTGCCCAGGGAGGTTGTGGATTCTCTGGAGTTATTCAAGACCTGCCTGGAAACCTACCTGTGTAGCCTGCTGTAGGGGGCCTGCTTTGCAGTGGGCTTGGACTTGATGATCTCTAGAGGTCCCTTCCAGACCCTACAGTTCTGATTCTGTGAAGCAGGACGTGGACTAGATGACCCCTCTGGGCCCCTTCCAACTTTGTGTTTTTATGATTTCTGTGTTTTTATGATTTCACTGCCGCCATTCTTTACATGGGCAGCTGAGTACAGTGTTCGCAAACTAGAATATTTTGCCTTTCAATTCTAGGTGAATTGACTTCCTGTTTAAGATAACACATCCATATTAATACTAACACGATATTTTAGTAGAACTTCTAGTAACATCTACATTAGAAGTACACTAAGTTCTGCATCATTTATGCATGGAGCAAAAGTCTGACTTGCAACAGACTGCTAATTTGGTAGGAATACCTTCAGCTAAAGGACCAGTCTTCAGGTTATTTTTCAAGTGTTAGTCCAAATCTATGTTATAAAATGTTTATATGTGCACTTCAGAGCATAGTTATAGCATAGCCGAAAAAGAAGGGAAAAAAAAACCACCCCACAACTGGTGTCTTTTCACATACTTAAAGTGTCAGAAGCAATTTGCTGTTCTGTCACCCTCAGGCTGTGCAAAGCTAACCCTCACAAGCAGTTGCATGGTGCTAAGTGCACATATACTCACCAGCACTCAGCACAAGCCCCCAGTGCTTGCCTCCACACCTCACACAGTCAGTCAGACAGGCAGTCCCGAGAACCTCAGAGCGAAGCAGAGTGGTGCTTTCACCTTAAGGAGGTGAAAAGAGATGTTCCTGTGACAATAAAAGCACTCCTAAGTGCACCGCCAATCATAAATCATTTTCAAAATTGCTCCTGGCTTTTTAATTTCTTTCATTTGTAGGATTTATAGCACAGTGACATGCTAGAATGTTTATTCCATGGTCTGCCCATCACGTGGTGCACCACTGGCACGACACCAGGCTTCAGCCTGCATTAATCTAAACCTCTGTAATGATCATTTGTGTTTCTTAATACATGACTGATAATTGTGCGTGTAACTCTGGAAGTGATTAAAACTATCATCAGTATAGGGTGCAGACTGTTTCAGCCTTTTTCTTTTCATGGATATTTGCCATTCTTCCTTTTTAGTATTGTTATCACTGAAACAAAAATCTTCCTGTTTGAAAATTATTTATGGAGCGTTGTGGAGCTTTATAAGATTTTCATACAGCACTCTTTGAGCTGGTATCCTTTTGGGTTAGTGTGTACTCTCAGTTTCAGCTCATGGATGAGAATGACTTGACTTCTTTTCACAGTTCTCAGTTCAAGAAATGTCCGTGAATATGCATTGCATGTTTTGACGTGCTCCTTCGTGCTGGCTTTTGGGGAAGGCTGTGAAGAATCCCAGAAGCTGGAGATGGAATGTACCCATTAGATCATCCAGTGTCTGTGTCCCTGTACAGGCCTGTGCCTTCTGAACAGAGTTGTCTCGTCTTCAGCCAAGTCCCAGCTGAGGGGCTTCTGCTGATTCCACAGTGGGATGCCCAAAAGCCTCACGTAACCACTTACAGAACCATTCTTTGGTACTCATATCTCCAATTTTCCACTTGTTATTTTTGCCTGGTGCACCTGATAATTTCCCAGTATTTTTGTACCAAACTATTTTCTTCCATTGTTAGAATTCCCGTTTAGCTTTTGTTACATCTCTACCTGCATACTATTTCCTATCTGCATTAACATGACATGTAATGGCACTAGTCATGAACCACAACACTTTACAGCAAGTGATGTGCAAAAACAGGGCAAAAAAGCAACCTCTGCCTCAAAGAGTAAACTGCTTAGATGAAATAAGTTTACATAATGCACAACAAGCAATGAGGAAGAAATATTAGTTTCAAAGCCAAAGCATTTCAAAGTTACAAAATAATAGTTTGAAAGTTGCCCATGCCACTGCATCTCAGCCTCTGCAAATGTCATTTTCAGTGACACTGTTCTCTGATCTGCTGTTCTTCCAGCCACTCCAAAAATTAAATTCACAGGCAAGAGATCTGGTTAGCGAGCAATTTCCTTTTGGTCTCAGTATTGCTCCTTTTATGATGAGGCACTGTGTCTCCAACGAGTTCACTCTAGCTCTCCTTGTTTGGATCACCTTGCTGTTGTTCAGCTGCCAGTTCTAAGTTCTCATCTTCTGAGGCATCTTCCCTCCATGCCTTTCCTTCTCCTTTCCCTGCTTGCACTTGCACTCACTGTTTCCTTTAGTTCCCATTAGCTCTAATCTGCACTGGACTTCAGTGTCGTTCTCTCCCTCTAGTCCAGCTTTCAGCTGCCATTTGAGTTTCACTCCATCCATCCTGCACTGCTCTTGTTAGCACCTTACATTGTATAAATGCAGCAGAAGGCAAGTAGTGAGGACAGGGGCCAGTCTCCCCTTCGCCACGGTTCATGCTCTGAAGTGTTGGAACTTAGCACAGTGAAATCACCGAAACTTCTAGGTGTGGGCTGAAAAACCCCAATCTGCTCCTGGTTTTGGTTTTGTTTTATTCAGCTTTGTTTTCTGGTTCCTCTTTTTTTTTTTTTTTTTTTTTTAATAGAATAAAGTTCAGCTGAAGAAGATACCTGCCTAGAAAACTGCAGCCTATACAATTAGCTTGTCAGTATCACAGCTGGAGCTGAATGAAGCCTACAACATTTATGATTCTTAGTCTAGCCTCTGCCTGTAATACTTATAGTTCCTAAGAATTCAAGCTCTACTTGTGCTTTGCACGTGTTCTTTGCTACATTTTCCTCAAAACATATCCTACTGACCAACTGTAGTGTGTTCAAACACGCTAGCAGCAACTGACTCACCCATCTGCCTCCCCCATCACACACGTGTCTAAAAGCCTTACCAGCTCTGAGTTTCTGAACATTGTCAGCAAAACCCAGAGCTCTGATGTATTCTAAGGTGCTGTACGTTTTTGTTCTGTATTGCACCGGTTTTATACCCCATTGAGTTTCAGAAGAGCAATACAGAAGAAAATGAGGCCCCAAGTATATACATAAATAGGTTTAAATCCATTTGTGTTCTAAAATACTGTAACACACTGCTCTACAGCCCTCTAATGGAGAAAATGGCAGAGCCATTCAGGAAAATGAAACAGAATTAATGCTTGACAAAGAAATCTGCCCTGGTGGAGGCAACTCAGAAAACACGTGTTCATTTAAGAGCAGAGGGTTATTTTCCTGCAGTTGAAGTGACTTCCATTTATTCATTTATTAATTTACTCTGAGCAGAAGGCCCTGAGTTTTCAGTGAGGTGCAGAGGTGGGTAATGAATGACACAAGGTCAGCATATCAGGTGAAGGCTCCTGGAGACCTCAGCCCCACACCTTGCCCACAGCCTGCTTGGGGCAGTCACCGCCATGGGGATGTTTCTCTCAGTATCTCAGAGAGACAGGTACACTGAGACTGGACAGAGCTGATATGAGCGCAGCGTGTGGCCTTAAATACCTGCAGAAGCTCTCTGAACACCTTCTGCAGCACACTAAAACAGTCTGATCTGATTGTAGTCCAATGCAAGGCATTTCACAAGCAGAGGACTCTCATGCATTGCTAACATACCTGCTAAAACCCAAGCTGGCCAGGTGGAGATGTTCCAGGTTAAGCCTCTGTAAGGATGAGCTGCTCCTGCTTGTTGGCACTTCTCATTAGGAAAATTCTGGTTTGCGATCTTCCCTGGCAATTACTGTATGACCCCAATACAAGTTTTGAAAGTTAGGAAACCACTCTGCCTTCAGCCTGGCAGGGATAGCTGTTAGGATGTCTTCTACTTCTGTCTCAGCAGCTTCCTCATTAGCTTAAGTGTCTGAAAGAAATAGGAGTTGTGGGAATTTGTTTCTGAAACACTGTAGGGATATGTGGGAACAAGCTGAACTACCCATGCTAGCACTCCAGGTCCCAGTCCAGCTTCGGCACAATTTCCAAGTGTTTATTTAAAGCTTCTTTGGCTTTAGACAGCTGCAGGCCAGGCCGCTTTTCAGATCACGTATTTCAAGGAGCCATTATGAAGCACATTTAGCAGAAGAGAGCTGTGACTGTTTTATGGGGTGGCACTGCCATTTTCATGGGTACTTGCCGACACCAATGATCAGTGTGGTTTGGCAGCCATGTGGGGAAAAATATGTTTGTGTAGATGTCCCCCGCACTGCTGCCATCAAACACTGACGTAGCCTGCTTAAAAGGGCTCAAGAAACTAGAAAAATGTCCCTGGTGCCTAAATCTATAGTTAGAATGGCATTACTGGATAATGTGATCCTAGCAGGTTGCAGGGTTTATTTTTTTTTAAACACTAGAGGACTTGTCAACCCTGAAGGGACTGAAGGAGAATGGAGTGGATGAAACTACCTGGATACGCAGCACCGCAGAGTTAAAGCTCCAAGTCCCAGAGCTTGGCACATGCAGTTGCATCTGCTTAACGTCCCTGCTCTTTCTGGGCTTCACCCTGAGAATTGCTGCAGCACTGCATTGCAGAACATGCCCCCCACACTCACATTAGGCTTCTCTTAGCGTTCAGAGGGAATCAACAAAAGTTCCCCTTTTCCTTTACAGTTCTTTCACTTTCTGCCTAATGAAGGTGGAATATAAAATGCTGAAGGAAAAAGCAGCTTTCCCCCTACAGTAGAATTTCCTTTTCAGTTATTTTTAATCTGACATCTGTTTTAACATGCACTCACACACTACATTTATTTTAAATTTTTCCCTCCCCTGTGTTTTATTATTTACCTCCTGTTCCGAAGAGATCACAAAAGATTACAATTCTGTGAAGCAGTAACAGTGGTGGTGACGATCTCTCTTACTTCTTGCGACTTCTCTTTTTACCCCTCTGTTTTCCCTTTATCATCTACATCTTCCTGCCACTCGCCTCCCAGAGGCCTTGTTACAGTTGCTACCAGATGTGGTAATGGCATTTGCATTTTTTGGAATTGGACAGATCGGCGCTAACTAGAACATAAAACCCTTCTTTTTAGAGCCTGGAAAGAATAGTTGCTCTTGGTCATAGCTCCATTCAGACCCTTCAGAACATTAAAGCAAGAAGCCGTGTTCTGGGTCAGACGACGACCGTGCTGTGAGGAAAGACCAAGACACCACTGGAAGCTGCAGAAAGACCTGGCAGCCTTCAGCCATAGCTCTGACACAACTCCGAGTGAATGTTTCATTTCCCTTGGAAATGAAGACAACATCCTTAATCAACTTACGTGTAATTAAATTAGATGTTGGAGAATACACATTCTCCAGCTTCTCCTCAGAAGCTGGTTTCTCGGGTCGGAGGTTTAGGGGCAAAAAAATATTCTCAATGGATTAGCAGTTATCGGTACAAGGAAGTTTTAGCACCAACTGGTCCTGCAACTACACCAGTAACCGCTGAGGTAAGCCAGAGAATCATAGAATGGCTTGGATTAGAAGGGACCTCAAGGATCATTGAATTCCAAACCCCCTGAAACAGGCAGAGTTGCCAGCCGCTAGATCAACTGCTAGAACATATTGCCCAGGGCCCCATCCAACCTGGCCTTAAAGATCTCCAAGGACGAGTAGCACCCACAACCTCTCTGGGCAGCCTGTTCCAGCACCTCACCACTCCCTCAGAAAAAAAACTTCCCCCTGACATCTAATCTAAATCTCTCTTCCTTTAGTTTAAAACTATTCCCCCTTGTCCTATCACTTACTACCCACGTAAAAGTTGATTTCCCTCATGTTTAAAAACTCCCTTTAAATACTGGAAGGCCACAGGGCAATTCCCTTCCTCTCCCTGATGCCATCCCTCTTCTGATGGAACCCAGGATACGATTGGCCTTCTGGGCTGCAAGCATACACTGTTGGCTCATGTTAAGTTTTTCATTAACCAGAAACCCTAAGTCCTTCTAAGCAAGGCTACTCTCGAGTTCTCCCAGACTGTGTACATGTCTGGGATTGCCTCGACCAAAGTGCAAAACCTCACACTTTGCTTTGCTGAACCTTATTAGGCCCACAAGGGCCCACCTTTCGAGTTTATCAAGGTTCCTCTGGATGGCGTCCCTTTCTTCTACCGTATCAACTGCTCAGTCAGTAGTGAGGCCAGCAGGCTAGACAGTGTGCCTTGTCGGATGTGACCTGTAGTGCATCTGCTCTCTGGGCTGCAACAGCAATGGGAATCCCAACACTAAAGGATCACCAGCCCAGCCCTGGCACTGGCCTTTGCCAAGACACATGAAACACTCAGGGTTGCTTGCTTGTTTGCTGCAATCAGTAAGTATGCGATAATTTACATAAATCTTTGAATACAAACACATCTGATTGTTACTGGTGAAATGGAAAAACGAGCTTATCAAGTTCTCCTGATTTTCTGGGCAAAACCTCTTCCACCAGGGGGTTTGGTTTTATTCAGCACCATATTGTTGAGATACCACATGTATCTTCATTAATTGAGCCTCTGAAGCTCCTCTGCCTAGTCCTTCCTTAGAGAAAGAAAGACTTGCAAAAACAAATGTAATAAATTCCATTATCACTTCCTCCATTTGCTAACATCTTTAAAAAAGTTGTTTTCTTCCCAGCTAAGGAAGCAATTCTAGATTGATGCTTTTACAGTTCAGTGTTTTCAAACACCTCCTATGAACCGGGAAATCTGAAACTGCTAAACCTCAAGAAAGCTTTGCTTCCAGAAGACCACATCTTATGAAGTTTCCAAGAATTAGCAACCCACAGGATGTTCCTAGTACCCAAGCCAGAGCCACTTAAAATCACTAGACTTATCAGGAATGGCACTCCTTCTTGCATCAATGTTAAATTTTATTGAAGGATATTAACACAGTTTTGTCATGCTTTCCTTTGTTACCGTAGGTCCGTATAGAAAGGGTTTGTAACTTATCTGGAACAGAGGAACCATCTTTACAAAATAGTTGTTTGGGACCTGATGGTCACCCATCACTAGCTCACTCTTCACAGAATCACAGAATCACAGAACTGTAGGGGTTGGAAGAGACCTCTAGAGATCATCGAGTCCAACCCCCCTGCCAAAGCAGGTTCCCTACACCAGGTAGCACAGGTAAACTCTTTCCTTTTAGGATGTGTAAGGACTATCACCTTTTTTGATGCTTCTTTCTTTTTAAGTCTTACCTCTCAACTTACAGTTCAGGCTGTCTAGGATTCTAATAGTAATGGTCAACAATGGTGTCTTCGCATATTACAAACACATTCATCCTTTGTTGTCCTATTGATAAGAACTGGCCATATGGACATTTCCCTGTCTTGTTCTCCTGGGTAGGTCACATCTAATTAAAAGCAATTCCCTCCCTCTACTCCTACTGCACACTTTATGTATCATCCAGATGTCAGCACTGGTAATTTCAGCAAAAGTGCACCAAGATTTGGATAAAAGTTGCCGTTCTTTCTTTCTTTCTTTTTTTTCTTTCTTCTTTCTCCCTGGAGGAGGCAGGGAGCCAAAGTTCCAACTGAACAAAATAAAATCAAACGTAGATCAGCCTTTTCTGTCTCAGAAGCATGTGCTATTGTATATAATGTATGTTCTCTGCTTCAGAAAGGAAATGAAAGAATGAACTTATACTACTGATGAAATAAAGATATCAAAGTATTACTTGCCCCAGCTGATATGTGCACTTTGAATATAATTACTATTTAATATCTTTGTTTCCTGCAAACTAGGAGAAAAAGCTTACCCCTTCTCCCAATTCCCTCTTCTTGTAAATAAGATGATGCAGGATATTATAGATTTGCAGTTTCTACTTGACTTTCTTCTTGAATTTATTCACTTATTTGCAAAGTGAGGTAGTCAACAAAATGAAGCTATTTAAAATCCTAAATGAATATAAGTGTTACAAAAATAATGATTAGTATACTAGACTGACTTCCACAAAACATATGTTATACTCTGAAATATATTTATCTAAATATAGATGTATTTATACAGATAAACAGGCATAACTGCCTGTTTCTTTTCTAAAGGCCTGAAGCAGAGTGCTAAATCTTAACTTTTTTCTAAGTCTATTCAGCAGTGTTGTGCTGCCCCCTCCCTGGTTACTGATTTCAGGTCCCCATCTCCTTTCACACACTTTGTGCAGCTGTTATGACCAGCTGCAACAACCTAGATAAAGTCTCAATTCTTCTGTGACAATGGGAAATAAATAGCCAACGGTCAGTCATGATGGGAAGAAATGGAAGAGTGCAGAGGAAGTGGTGGTCAGATTAAGGGCACCAGTGCAAGTACAAATTCAAAAGACCACGCTAAGAATGTTTCCAGTTCCCCATCAGTGGGGACACCATATGCCCTGCTACACCACACTCCAACATGAGCTTGGAATGCATGTCAGACCCTTCCTTCCAGCTCTAGCTGTCTCACGGGGTCAGCATTAGCATGAGCCCCAAGACATTCATGGCCCTGCTCAGCCTCCCCTTCGTCATGCACCTGCCAGCCCAAGAGCCAAGCTTTACCTCAGTCTGGGGCCCTGAGCATTGCCATGAGTGACGTAGCAGGAGTGCCAGGCTCCAGCCTTGCCTCTGCTTCCTAGATGGACTTGCGCTGTTACTAGCTGTCTCAAAGACAGCCAGTCACCCGGTAATGCTCAGCCATCTGCTCATTCCTCAGGCTGTGTAAGACTCTTCAGAAATCCAAACCTCTCCATACTGTGTTTCACAGAGCACTAGCGACTCAGGTGGCTTAGCCAGATACATAACTGAGTTATTATCTTTATGAAGTCAAGATCTTTTTGTAATAAATGCACCTTGTAGCTTGATTTATAGCAAAATCCTCCTCCTCTTACTTCCCTGATGAGACCTACTTAAGTCAGTGAGACTAGTCGTGATGATAAGATAATTAAGTTTTTAGTACAACTCCGGTTAGTGAGTAGAATGCAGCTCTGAAGTAATGAATCTACCAGCTCCAGTCTGATATTCCAAAGGTGTTGATGATTTAGGTATTATTCGTAACGTCCTCTGAGAAAAGTGCTTTTTTCATTAAAGCTGGAACTCTGTATAGGACACAATTCTTATAAATTACAGAAATGCTCTTAGAAGGGAAAAGTTGAAGTTCAGATAGCATAGCGGAGAAACCCGTAAACTGACAATCAACCCCCCCCTACATTAAAATGCAAAGATTTGCATGAATGTGTTTAAAAATGACAGGAGACGGGAATGGGAGCTTCTAAGCAAGACAGACTAAAATTTTTAAGCGTGAAATGCCTGAAAATAGCCTCCTGAATGCATAGTTAGGCACCTATATAGAGGCTGCTTGATTTTCAGTTGTTCTGATCACCCAGAGCTCCCATTAGCTTCAGGAGCAACTGTGGATACTCAGCTGTTCTAGAAATCAAGCCACCTTTATTCAAGGGTCTAAATATGGATGTCTGTGCCCAAGTTTGGCAGAAAAAATAAAAAATATAAAAAAAAAATATAAAAAGAAAGGTTTTTTGCTACCAAGATTTTATAAAAGAAAGAAATAACCAAGTTTCATTTCCTCAGGTTACAATGCTTGAAACCGAATCAGCATAACAATTAATAGTGCAACACATCCCTACCGAAGATCTAGTCAGAGGTGAATGGAAAGCTGTTCCAAGATCTGTAGCTCTTAATTAGCAATATGAAACATTCTTCAGATACTTCATTTCTCAGACTGCAAAGTGTTACCAGGACACCCAAATCTTTTTCATAGTATTTCAGTGTTGCCATTAATAAGCTTTTCAGGCTGGGCTGAGGAAGACTTTGCAAGATTAACTTTCCAAATCTGTACGTATTAACTATTTAACTGTTTCGGAATTACCTTTTTTTTTTTTTTTTTTCCACTTTTTGATCAAGTACAACCAGCAGACTTGAGCATATTTTTAAATGCTGTAATATATGAAAAAGAGAGCATCACGCCTTTAATTCTATCAAACACACTCAGTTGTCAGAAGACTTCTGAATGCTGTTTTTTTTTAAAGGCTTCTTTTATAAAAATAATCCTGAGTTGATTTTGTGTTTAAGCCATTGCCAGGTCGTGCTGAAGTGCATAAGAGCCAGTCACGTGGTGGAAAATCTGCAAGAAAAAAAGGACATTCATGATGGACTTATATATGACTATAAATTTCAAAGTATCATTAAAGTCACAAATTAAAGGCATGTCAGAAGAAGATGATGGATATTTATTTGTGTATGTGTGTGTTCATAAAATATGATGCAGTATACCTTCATATACTTGTTTATATGATTTGAACTAAGAGCTCTTGCTGCCTTGCTTGGAAAGAAAAAGAAAAAAGGAAAAACTTCTGTTGCTTTCGAAAACAGACAAGTAGAAGACAATGATTTATTCCCATTGTAATCTTGGTTTGATTATTTCAGCATTATTTCTAATATTCAAAGCATTCAAAACTGCTTATGCTTTTGTACGGCTCATTTCAAACTCTTCACTGTCTCAGGGCTGAGTGTTTCCCTGTTTTCTGTGTTTTGCTTTTATACATATGCATTTTTGTATATATAATGGCTGGCACATTTTATCTCACGTGGTTTTAGATGACACAGCATAGCAGAGCTTTGGTCATGACTACAGTCTTTGTGCAATCCCTGGCAGATAAGAAGGTGCCACTGTCAAGAAACCAGAACAAACTACCACATACTCTAGCTGTCATGTAAGACCCAGCAGTGATAGCAGTGGCAAAAAAAAAAAAAAAAAAAAAGACAAGGAAAAAAAAAAAACTCACCATGCTTTGTCATAACAAGAGATGTGATTTTAGGTCAAGTGAGAGGCAGAAACAGTCTGGCAGTGAAGCAAGACCGTATTATTCTCACTGCAAGAGGGAACTGGGGGTTTTCAAATGTCATCAATATTCACCTGATATCTTTGAGGTGTTAAGACTTTTCTTATAACATGTTAGTACTTCAGTTGCTAGGAAAGATAGGCAAGGGAACAGTTTCATGTTTTTCTCTCCTTCAGTCCCCCTGCACAGCAGATATTCTCTCATAGCACAAGAACTGTGTTGTTGTTTTTTTTTGTTAGAGCTAGTATCACCTCATCTCTTGGGCTTAAAGAGAATGGGAGTAATGTTGAGCAACCCTAATGGTTTTGTCCTTCCTGTGATACTACATCACTTCAACTACGCCATGTCTTTTGAGTTAGATCCCCCACTCCAGTGAGGCAGATCACAGGCAGAAAGTTCTTCCTACTGGAAACTACACATTGCCACTGTATCTCATACCCTGTTTGTCTGCCAGGAAACACAGTGACCTGCCTACACAAAAACAGAATCAATTAGAGAAAGTGAGACTTCGTAATAGACAATTGCTTTTTCTTCTCCAGGAAATAATCAGTACGTAAGAATTTCTCTATCAGCAGTACCATTTGTAGAATGAGAGGACTTCTTCCACGATATGGAAACACACTGTAAACAGTTGACACAAAGGGCCTGTAATGTTTCCTGATGGCCATCTGAACTGGCAACAGGTAGAAGTGCAGGGGAGTGCACTGCCATGCATTAGCAAAAGACTACATGTGTACAAATGGAGCTTGGGATACCAGAGTCTCAGAGGTCTGTAATGACAGGCCAAACTTAAGCTAATACTGTGCTGGAAGTGAACTTGTTAACAATGCATTAAATGCATTTTCTGTTATCTCTTAAGCAACACCAAAAAGCATATTCTGCAAAAACAGTAAGCCGGCGCATTTAGAAGGATAACTGTTTCTCACTAAAAATCTGAAAACTAATAACAACTAACCTGTTTCTCAATGTCTTCCAACAAACTACTAGCACCAAGGCGAAAGAGCTCTGGTTTCAGCCATTCCACTCCCAGTTCCTCTTTCACCAGCATAAGCCAAGTAATAGCTTCTTTTGCTGTCCGAATACCACCAGCAGGCTTAAATCCAACCTATATATATTAAAAAAAAATAATGCAATACTTCATTATGGCCCCAGAAGAACAATCAGCATTTGTAGACCTGCCATCTAAATCTGTCTGTGGTGTATATAAAAAACTCTGTTCTGGTAAATATCTGACTGTAAGCAGTGTTTGGTCTGGACTAGTGCTGCAAGTCATCCATCAGGCCTCAGTCCTCACACTGAAAGACAAATTTTTTGTTGTGAGTGAAAGCAAGTGAGGGAGCAATACTTTTGCCCCCTGTGTACTTTCTCAGGAGCTGGGTTTGAGAGAAATTTGCCCGTAACACATTAGGTCAAGGGATTTAGGCAGGACCAGGGCTATCTGAGTACCAGAGAATCATAGAATGGCTTGAGCTGGAAGGGACCTTAAAGCTCACCCAGTTCAACACCCCCACCATGGCATGGTTCCACCCAGCAGCTCAGGATGCCCAGGGCCCTATCCAACCTGGCCTTGAACGCCTCCAGGCACACACAGCTTCTCTGGGCAGCATTTGCCAGTCCCTCACCACAATTTCAGTGAAAAATTTCCCCCTGACATCTAATCTAAATCTCCCCTCTTTTAGTTTAAAATCACTCCCCCTTGAGCTATCACTATCTACCGGTGTGAAAAGTTGATTTTCCTCCCGCCTTATGAGCTCCCTTTAAGTATTGGAAAGCTGCAGCGAGGTCTCCCTAGAACGTTCTCTTCTCCAGGATGAACAAGCTCAGGTCTTTGTAGGAGAGCTGTCTTTGTAGGAGAGGTGCTCCAACCCTCTGACCATTTAGTGGCCCTCCTCTGGACCTGCTCCTAAAATCCTACTTCTTTGTTGAGCTGGGAGCCCCAGGCCAGGACACAGTACTTCCAATGTGTCTTCTCAAAGGCAGATTAGAGGGTGACGATCACCTTCCTTGTCCTGCAGGGCACCCCTCTTTTGACACAGCCCAGGATACTGTTGGCCTTCTGGGCTGCAAAAGCACACGGCCAGCTCAATATCACTTACTGCTCATGTTGCAATCTTATTCCAAAAAAATACCAACAAGTATAAATGCAATTATGTAATGTCAAAGATGCCAAAGTAAAGCATGCAGTGCAGCTGACTTGTGTGAAGAGCAGTAAGAGGCAGCTGTATTTTATAAAAAACCTGAGTGTCAGAATAATACATAATTGGGTTGTAAATTCAAACGTACTTTGAACTTTTTCACTAAAATTTAATAAGTGGAGACTAAATTAAGTCTCTTTACAAGAAATGGATTTTTTTTTCTGTTCTACAAGAACTGTAAAATTTCCCTCCCACCAAATACTGGACATGCTTTCAGACACTGGGTGAGAGATGTGTCATACTTGGTTAGGTGCACTGCCATGTGTATTTGGACACATGACAGGAAAAACCTATCTTTAAGGCAAAGTATGGCCTGAATCTCATGATCCCATGAGCCAGCACAGAGGTCGTGACCTGCTGCGCACCCTTCTGGTTATGAGCCATTTACACATATCTCATTCTAAGACAGCGTTTGTGAAGCACAGCTATCAAAATCCTGGTCAGAAAGTTTGTTGCTTGCATTACCTCAGATGCTGGCCAGGAGCACATTTCTAAAATTCCAGAAAAAACAGTAGAATTAAGAAAAAGTGTATCTGCATGAAAGAAGAAAATCTGAACAACATGCACAGCAGCACATACTGATGCTTTCAACATTTCCTTCTGCCATACGTCTTTATCTTGGTTAGTCCTTCTCTTCAGCCTCCTTGTGAAAGAATTATCATTCTGATTTCTGTATAAACTTTCCTGAAAGCTCACTGTATTGATTGTTTTTTGTGTTGTGTTTTTTTTTTTCTACCTTATGGATGCTACAGTAGAATCTAAAATTATCTGTCATTTTAAATAAGTTTGGTAATTTTAATAGTGATTTCAGGACAAACAAACAGAATAAATCCTTCTTTAACACAGAAGTATTGTGATAACAGCATATTTCCAATAAGATTATAAAGAACAATAACAGAAAAAGCTTGATAAATCTAAACACAAAGACCATATTTTTGTGGATGGATGCATAAGTGTATGCATACATCTGTTACCATTAGATTTCCAAAAGGAATTTAAAGCACATCAACTGGGAAAGCATCCTCTAGACAATAAATTAAAATACTGGGACTGTGTTTTCCCTAAGGAAGAGAAATCCTAATCGAATTCAAATTTAGATTTCTTCCTAGAAATACTGCAGTTCTTTGAGATAATCTGTGGCAAAAAAAAATCAAGTAAAATATAGCTAATAAATAAGATAACTAAAAACGCTATGCAAAATTCCTTTTCCTTTTAGCAAATTCTGAAAACTCTTTGCAAAACAGCAAAAACAACAACAACAAAACATGACAACAAAAAAAAAAACTGGCAAAAGAAAGTCTGTCCTCTCCTCCATTTACCGCACATCTGACTGCTATAAAAACACGAGAAGGAAAGGGGGGGGCATTTAATTCGAGAGCGGTATAAAGTCCAGCTACCACTTCCCTGCTGTTTCACAGCATTTCATTATTTTGCTTAATAAGTTCATCTCCTCAAGAATTTTCTCTTCACCTTATATTATTAAAAGTAATAAGTTTTTCTGGATTGGGGGTTTTCCCAACAGAAAAACCAATTTATGTATGTCCTTCAATAATGACAGGAAAAGATTATTTCCCATTATATTGCACACTTTTCATATCACCACCACAGCTTATCATTCAATAAATGTTACTCTGCAACTTGTTCCTATCCTCGAAGAAGTTTAATTTCTGTATTAACCTGTTTTTCCCAGCCAACGCCTTGCTAGAAAGGATCCCTACAGCAGCAAAATTAGTTTGTTAAAGAAACCATTTAGAAATCTCTTGTCGCTGATAATATTGTCTTCAGTTAATAAAAGCACACAAAGTCAGTTTACATCTAATTCTCTGACATACACAGACATAAGCACTCGTTCTGAATAACACATTTTATATCATGAATAAATTCTTTTAAAGCAAAAGGTGAATTCAACATTTGTATCCAATTATGTGTACAAAGCTGTGCTGACGCCTAGCCTTTGGCACATGGCTCCTGCAAGCAGCACCTGTGTGGAGGCAAGTCACTTGGCCCAAGGGATCTGCCTCCAGTTGGCAGCAATGATGCTTCTGCAGAAGCAAGACTATGAGAGAGGCTAGAGTTGTTGTATGGCAGGCAGAGATGCAAACAGGGGAAGGGAGGAGTAAAAGCAGCCCAGGGATCCATGCCAGCTTCATCCAGACAACTAAAGAGAGCAGAAGGACACATGTAACCTGTTGTGATGTGCTCCTCAAGCTCCAACAGCCCCTGAAGCCATCTCAGTTTCTGCCCACTGGTCATCCCATGTCCCAGCATCATATCATCTGATGATAGGAAAAAAGGGCAAGTTGGAAAGGATACAAAGGTGGCCCAGAATTGGGGAGAGACTCTTAGCTAAATAACACCTCTTTCCCTGAGGCCACAGGTAAGGGAAAAGCCCATTGCTGAGTACCTGCAGCAGATCTGGGTGGTGATGCACTGGAACAGGCTGCTCAGAGAGGTTGTGGATGCCCCATCCCTGGAGGCATTCAAGTCCAGTTTGGATGTGGCTCTTTTCAGCCTGGTCTGGTGGCTGGCAACCCTACCCACAGCAGAGGGGTTGAAACTAGATGATCTTTGAGGTCCATTTCAACCCAGGCCACTCTATGATTCTGTGATCTAAGAAAGAGCTCTGCTTGTCTGTAGATATAGGAAATGGAAGGTGGATATAGGAAATGGAAGGTGGCATAAGCTTCTCTGAACAACCTCCTTTCTCTGCTCTAGCAGCAGGATAGATGCACAG
Organism: Alectoris magna; assembly: GCA_030625065.1. Lineage (NCBI taxonomy): Eukaryota > Metazoa > Chordata > Aves > Galliformes > Phasianidae > Alectoris > Alectoris magna. Next base: position 135,096,855 of record CM060560.1, read on the forward strand.
ACAGTTAATAGACTCCTCTCTGCTCCTCACCTTCCCTGAACTTCCTTGATAGCAACCTGACTATCAGATAAAGGGTGCAATGCTCTCCCAGCCTGTCTTGCTCTCCCTCCATCTCAGACAATAGGATCCAATTAGATCTGCCTTCTTGCTGCCTTTGAAAGCTTTTCCAGCAAGTGAGAAATGAGTAGAATTTACTCATTGGATATCTAGAAGTTAGAAAATTGAGCGAGTGTACTCTAGATGAACTCTTGGTGGCTATACGTCTGTGCAACTCCAATGAAGCTTATGGGAGTATGCCAATCCCTGTCAGCTTGAGATTTGCCCTGTCATTGAGATGACCATTTAAATATCTTACGTTCTGAAACAAAACTCAAAACCAAATGCATCATGTGATGTACCAAAATTGCACAAGGCTTTAGGGAATTAACTGACTGTTACTCAGGAGAGGAAAGGCAAAAGTGTGTTTTGGTTTCAGATTTTTTCTTTGTTTAAATTACTAGTAAACAGAAAGAGGAATACAACGGAGAAATCCCATTGCCCATTACCTATTGCTCTATAATCATGGAAGCTAATGTATGCAGATTTATATATGCTGTATTTTGAAAGTTTTACAGTCTTGCAATCTGCTGAGTAACCCTGTTTGGTTCATTTTCAGAAGGGTCATGAGAATTACCTTGAAGCCGGTTTGCCAGTAGAATTCTTTAATGGCTCGCATCATGACTGCTCCAACTGGAAGAGTCGCATTTTCCACTTCCTTTCCTGTAGATGTCTTTATAAAATCAGAACCTTAAAGGAAGTAAAAATCTTTATGGTAGTTTTAAAATGAGAACCACTGCGCATATGTGTAATTCACACCCCCCAAGGATGTCCTCATCCTTCACAGCAATTACAAAGCATCCCTTTTACACATCCCTGTGGTGTCGATGTTAACTTTGCACCTGCAAAGACTAGAGCAGGAAGGTGAGATACCCATCTGGTTTCAGAACAACTTAGGTATCCCAGGGGCTAAATGAACACCTCAGCTCTTAATTCTCTGCTCTAGAAATCACATCATCTGTCCTTTCAATAAACTCCAATATATTACAAGGGCTGCTCCAAAATGAATGCCTTCTATTTTACTACATTGACTCACAACATTAGAAACAGCTGTTGGTGGTACGGCAGTAGAGGTTGAACCTTATCACCAATATTCCACTACATTTTGTTTCCATGTGACAGATGGCAGCAGAGGGGCAGTCTAACAGAATGGTATCTGATACGGAAGTGCATATGACGCAAAGGTGTGTCACTGAATTCCTCTATGTGGAAAAAATGCCACCCATTGACACTCATCGGCACTTGCTGAAATAACTGTATGGAAACCAAACAGTAGATGTGAGCACAATGAGGCAGTGGGAGGTGCCAAGTTCTGAACAGCCATGCTCAGTTGTCACACCACAAAACAAAGAACATCGTCTCGATCAGCTCATCTATGTATGCAAATCTGTAGGTTACAACTGCGGACTATGTTATTTATGTGTACATGTAAGCTTCAATGCATTGGAAATGATGGCAGCAGTGTTGGAATATCACAAAGTTTGCACCAGGTGGGTCTCATGAATGCTCAGAGAGGAAGAGAAAGATCACCATATGCAAGCTTGTCAAGACCAACTGAACCAATACAACGCTGAAGGTGACAGTTTCCTGGATGACATCATTACTGGTGATGAGAAGTGCTGTCATTGCTATGAGCCACTGTCAAACTGGCAGTCCACGAAGTAGCCACACTGAATTCCCCATCAAAGAAAAAATTCAAGATGCAACCTTCATCAGATAAAGTAATGTGCACCATCTTTTGGGACAGAAAAGGGGCAATCCTTCTGGATGTCCTGGAACTCAGACAGATCATCAACTCTGACCACTATATCATGATGCTGACTAAGGTGAAGGCTCAAACTTCCAGAGTCAGGCCAGAGTCACGGAGAAGAACATAACTTTTCTCCTGCAACACTATAACACCAGGCCCAGTATCAGTTTGAAGATCATGGAGTACACTGCCAATCTTGGCTGGACTGTCCTACCACATTCGCTGTATAGTCCAGGTTTGGTGCCCCATGACTTTCATCTTCTGAGGCTGATGACATGGGCCACATTTTCCTAGTTATGATATCATCATAGAGGCTGTGAAACAGTGGGTCACCTCTGCTGGTGCAAATTTTTATGAGCACAGCATGCAGGCTCTTGTTAATTGGTGGCAAAAATGCATAGCTAATGGTGGTGACAATGTGGAAAAAGAGTGCTTACTAGCTGAGAATTTGCTCTATCAAACAGAGTTGTTGTGCTCTTTGTATCTGTTGTAGCTTCCATGGAAATAAACAGGAGGCATTATTTTTGGATGAACTTACGTATAATGTTCCTGTATATAAGTTATATACGTGTGCTACATGTGTTATGTATATGTAGAAGGAAGATAGATAGCAGATTAACAAAAAAAAAAAAAAAAAAAAAAAAAAAAAAGCCAATGATTTTCTCTGAACAAATTTTGCATATAAATCAATATTTTAATATTTCCACAAGGATCTTTCTCAATAGAAACAATCTTCATCAGGTTTTTAATTCAACTGTTCACCAATTTAGTCTTGTATTTGACAGTCTAGTGCATCTTATCTCAAATAGCTGTTTAAAGTGAAAACTAAAAAATCCCATGTGTGCTTAATGAAACCAGCTGTACAATACTGTAAACAGGGGAACAATTCCTTTCTTATGCGTTTTGTAATTGTAACACTGCAAATTACTATACTTAAAGCCATGGTCTCATATAATGCAGTAACAATATTAAAAAAACAAAAAAAAAACAAAAAAAAACCCTGTGTTATTTAAAGAAGTTGAGTTAACCTTGACTTATTGTTTATTTCCCGTTTTCTCACTTTTACACAACTTTTCTCACTGTCTATCCTGAATATTTGTGTAGTGTTTTTGTACATTCTTGCTGTACTGGGTGGGCTTAAAACAAATTCAGCAATGCAATATTACAAAAAGCTAAGAAGCTAGCAAAAAGAAAATTGCTTTTCAGTGCCTGATCCTTCACTGACACAATACAGTGACAAAAGTTCTCTAATTGCAATAGAGCACACTTCACCCCTGGGTACCTACTTCTTCTTAGAAAAGGTGTACTGTGGGATCATTAATTATCAAAAGTAATCGTGAGGAGAAGAGGGCTAATTCAAACATAGCATAGTAGTGCATCATCCACTTGAGTCAATTGGAACTGCATCTGCTTCCACTTCAGATTTGGCTTAAGGTCCATTTTGTCTCTTATTTGAATGATGAAGCCTCTATGACATCCCCTAGAGTAAGAAAGGGAACTTTCACTGCTGGCTCAAAGTAAGGAGATGCCTTGACTGCATTCTGACAGTGTGCTGTGACATGCTCTAGAGACCTGCCTTTCTGATGCAGGTTGGCACGCAGCTATGTTTCAACCGGTTGGGAAGTTGAGACAAAACCAGGCATGTTTCAGTGTCCTGTAATTTAAATATAATCAAACTTCATCACTGACAGTGCCACCTGTAAATCCGTGTTTGGATTTTTTTTCTGCAGGTTTCCTCCCTAGGCATTCAGTGGTGTTTAAACTGCACCATGCTACAACATTCCCCATTCAAAGCTGAAATGACTACTCAGGAAACAAGTTCTAACTGCAAAGAAGTTGCAATATGAAAGAGGCAATTAAAAGTTGATTGAGCCTTGCAGGGAACTGAGCACGTATGATGGATAGTTGAGTTATACATTTCAGAGCTATCCTCTGTCAGAGAGACAGTATGGACATCTGATAGTCACATTAAAACAAATAGTGGAAGTGAAACTTTAACAGTGCCAAATTATACTTTTAATTTCCCTTTTGAAATGCAGCACTTAAAGTCCTTCATTGCAATACTTTTCATTTTTACTAGTATAAGGTAAGTCAAAGCTTTTATAAGTCTTATAATTACAAGTCTCTATGGTACAGTTTCATTAAAAACTTTCATTAAACAACAGCTGCCCTTGTATATGGTCTTCTAATCAATTTGGTCAAACAGAATGACTTCTAATCAGCTGTTGATAAAAATAGAAGATGAAATTTTAATTCTAATAGATTAACCACAAACTCAAGATAGTCTTCAAAATCCATCTAGCTCTATTCTCCAGTGGATTTAACGACTATTCAGCAACTCATTACTAAATAGAACAAGATGAACATTTTCCAGTTCATTAAAGAAATGTACTATGTATTTTTGCATTGTCCTCATGATTCGTTACAGGGAGTCTTAATTACAAGATAATGGATAATGGTTATTAAATGCAGACTCCAGTAATGAAGCTCTATTCATTTGCGAGCCTCAGAGACTGCAAAGAGGGGAAAATAAAATTACTAGCTTCAAAAGATTAACGGATCAAATTATTATTCAATTTTGAAAATCTCATTCAGACTTCACAGAAACAAGAAGAGATTAAAAACTAGTATTAGTACAAAAGTAGTGCATTTATATATTTATTTTTAAATAATATCTTAAGGCTATTACCAGAATAATCAGCTTTAGATGTGATTATTAGACAAACGTACAGCCAATTTAGTAGCATCCTCTACCAAAGAAAACAATATATTTTTATTTCCTGAACAAATTCTTTTCACGATACAAGAGCTTCCATGCAGGACTCCAGGCAGCCTCTCACAGAATTCGAAAGATGCATGCTACCAAAGCGCTCTGCAACGTACTGTGTTATTAAAGTGGAGATTTCAGTAATGAAAAGGGGGATTTAAAAATCAACTGCTGCCATAAAAAGCACCTCATTAAGTAGAATTTATGCCAACCTTGTAATAACAAAAGTGTTTCATCAATTCTATTTCTTATTCATGTTTTCAAAAACAAGGCTAAGGACTGAAGTTAAGTAGGAGTTTCATCTGGAAACTTAGGTGATGACTTAGAATCCCAAATTTATCACCCATCCTCCCATCTTCCTATGAATATATTCATGCAGATATCAAGGCCTATTTTAAATTACCCTCTGGGTCGCTTGTTGCTTTCTCCTTCATTTGGGTAGGTTACATGAAAGACTTACAAAATGAATTTGTCAAGGTAGACTTGTAGGCCCAGTGAGCCTGGAGAAGGCCACATTTTCGCTCTTTTTCACAGCACAACTGCAAGAGTACATTTGCTTTTCATTGAGTCAGGCACAACTCACTGTATCAGTGAAAAGTGCAGACATCAAATCCCCTATGTAACACAGCAGCATCAGATGCCTGTTTCAGCTGGGCTTGCTGTGAACCCAGTAACAGCACCAAGGACAAGCAAGCAAAAACTGCATTGTCTCAATTTAAATGGAGACTGAAATTAGTATAAACCACAAGAAATGTGACCAATGCAGTCTGTACAAAGAAACTGAGTTCTCTACACAGTTGAGAGCCAGGCCACTTGAGCTGTGATCACTGTGCCCTGTGACACTAGCTAGAATACTTCCAGATATTAAAACGCTGTTCCTCTGCTCTCTCACCCTATGCACACACCTCAGCCACTGTAGTTCACTGTAGATCATTTAAACCAAGCCAGCCAGATTTGCACATGTTGAAAGTAGTGGATTAAGCAGCTTGAACCCACACCTAGAGGTTAAGATGAGGCCCACTATTTATCCCACATACTCATTAAGCCTTAAGCACCCGAGTGCAGGGAAAGACTTGTCCAAGGAAAGAAATTGGCAGGGCAAGAATTCATTGTCCTGTTTCCTGAAGGCCAGAATTGATCTGGCCATCCTACTGCTATCCCCTCCATCATATCAATACATCACAAAGCTTCCCTGTCCCATGGAAAAATGAAGCAGAGCGTGAGAACCAAATAATGCTACTTAGCTGACAGCATCCAGGAAGCATATTACGGTTCCACAATTAAGCAGTAATAAGCAGTATAGCAATTGAGGAGTAATCACAACCTTTTGGTTGCAAAGTGCTTCAAACGCCCTTGGGGAACGATTGTAACTACAGAGCCTGAGTTGTTGCCCTACTCTTAAAAAAGAACAAAGATGCATCTGGCAGTTTTAAAAAATAGTTCAGAGACATATGCCTGCAGAGGGACAACTATGCCATGTTACCTAGTACGTACTTCTAGTGAGTAGAAATGTATCTGGTTGCTGCAACTTGAACATGGGGTAGATGCACTCCCTTACAGGACTTCTTGGAATGGTGTCACAGAATCATGTTGTTGAAGAGACCGGTGTAAGCCCCTGCTTTTTATGCTGACAAGGCAGCAGTAATAATATCACTATCAAATACATGTAGAGTTCCATGAGCAAGACTTTTTTTTTTTATTTTATGAGTACCTAAAAATAAGGATCTTAAGATCAAACCTCTGAAAATGAGTGGCCAGGCTAACAAAAGCGGCTAATTCTTATTAGCTGAGACATCATATTAGGTTATATTATGGCATATATATTAGGCATATTAGATCCACTTACACATCCTTACTCTATTCCAGTTGTAAGATAAAATATATTTCCCTACAGCTCATTTTTGCCATTTAAGAGATGAGAATACACATCTGTGACAACACGCTTCAGCAGTAGCTCACTGAGCTGCTTCAGCTCCATCACACACGGCTACTGTGTCAGACCACTTGCTCAGGTGTATCTTTTCAGAGCCTGCAGCTATGCTACCATTTTTGAAATTGCTGGCTTATAATTTGGTATTTTGTGAATTTAATTTTGCAATTCTTTTTCTGAAAAGTGCCTGCATGGAGAAAAAAAAAAAAAAAATGAATCAGAACGTGGGGCTCCATGTTTAATGTCTGTTTACAAATAAGACAACCTTTCTAATGACCTACCCTACCATCTCAGTTGGTTTTCAAGACTAGAAATGGATGCTTCCTTTCCTGTACACCACCTCTGGTAACGGGCAATCTGCAGGCCAAATAGTGCCCTTAGGAACAATTATGCACACACATGAAGAGACAAATTATTAAGTCCATACTTATGCAAAATTCCCTGTAGGTGATCTCTGAAGGAATTCAGCATTGCTGAATTATGTATAGCTTGCTAATGCACTATTATAGTATCTACCACGGGTCTCCATAGGATACTATTACTTAATTAGTATTAGATTCTTGTGTGTTCATTTAAAATGTGTTTAGAAGGTTTAAAAGAACGATCCATACCACTTTCTCTCGTTCTGCTACAAGGCACTGGCTTTTGTTATTTTTAGAGCATTTCATTCAATCCAAACTCTACTGTGCATGGTAAAAGAGAAAAGAAATAATAAATAATGGACATACTCCGATCTCAGTGTCCACAGTACGTCAATGGTGGCTCTCGGTTTTAGGCTTCAAACCATACTAAAGCACAAGAAAAAAAAACATGTTCCCAGTCCCCTCCCACAGTACCAAACAGAAGCAGTGTTAGGATGCGCATGAGTGCAGGAGCAGTACAGGCAGTTATGTACCTCTGCAGTAGTCCTTCCTTGTCCTCTTCAATGAAAAACAGCAGCATACACTCCCAAGAGCAATGAGTGGGACCACAAAGAAGATTAAGGAATCCCTGCTTGTTAAACGTTGCGCTACTTCCCGTGATTTTTATGTTATTTACTCAAAAATGTGTACCATGCATTACACTCAAGGGTTTTACAGTATACAACCTACATTAACCTTATTTCTTTTTGCAGATGGCAATACTAAAACTGGCTAAGCAGTTTGCCTAATGACACGTGACAAGCCAAAGGTAGAATGAATAAATAAACCAATGCATTCCAACACCACATGATAACCATAAAATAATCACTAAGAAAAAATGTACCTTCCCTCTCAGCTTATCTAGTCCGAGTGCTGTTTATTTCGGAGAGTTAACAGCATGGAGAGAAGTGGGTCCATGTCAACCTCATGAAGTTCAACAAGGCCAAGTGCAAGGTCCTGTCTCTGGGTCAGAGCAATCTCAAGCACAGATACAGGTTGAGTGGAAAATGGCTTGAGAACAGTGCTGAGAAGAATTTGGGGGTGTCAGCTGATGAGAGATTCAATATGAGCCAGCAGTGTGTGCCTGCAGCCCAGAAGGCCAACTGGCTGGGTTGCATCCAGAGAAGTGTGACCAGCAAGTTGAGGGAGGGGATTCTGCCCCTCTACTCTGCTATCATGAGACCCCACCTGGAGTACTGTGTCCAGTTCTGGAGCCCCGTGTCCAGTTCTGGAGCCCCCAACACAAGGACACTGAGCTACTGGAGTGCATCCAGAGGAGGGCAACAAAGATGATCAGAAGGCTGGAGCACCTCCCCTATGGGGACACGTTGAGAGCTGGGGCTCTTCAGCCTGAAGAAGAAAAGGCTCTGAAGAGACCTTAGAGCAGCCTTCCAATACCTGAAAGGGGCCTACAAGAAAGCTGACTCTTTATAAGGGCATGTAGCGACAGGACGAGGGGAAACGGTTTTAAAATGGAAGAGGGTAGATTCAGACTAGATATTCAGAAGAAATTTTTTACTGTGAAGGTGGTGATACACAAGAACAGGTTGCCTAAGCTAGGCTGTGAATGCCCTTCCCTAGAGGTACTCAAGGCCAGGCTGGATGGGGCTTTTTGAGTAACCTGGTCTAGAGGGAGGTTTCCCTGCCTACAGCAGGGAGGTTGAAACTACATGATCTTAACAGTCTCTTCCAACCCAAACCATTCTAAGATCTTTCACAGACTAATTTGTAGAATATAGTTTGCCTCCAGTTTTGAGCAAGACACAAAACACAGGAGACATGAGTGCAAATCTCCTCTCTGCTCTAACATGAGAACATGGGTCCTGCTTGGGAGCATGACCCCATGCACCCAGGCAGAAGGTGAGACCAATGGCATGGCGTTGGCCCCGCTGACTGGACCCACAGCATTTCTACAGCACAACACCTGTGACGAAACAAGGAGCAGGCAGCCATGGTACTTTTATGCAGTGGAGAGAAGAGTGGACTGGGTCAAAAGAGTAGCAGTACAATTATTTTTAAGAGGGGGATGTTCCATCAGCTACCAAAGTACTTGAAGAGTAGAAGAACCACAAACAACCCGAAATAATTCCAGAATAAAACAGTTCAGAAACTGCAATGTAGAGCTGGCAACAGTACAGTGTTACTGTTGAGTGTAGCTGTAGCACTGCATAAAATCTAGAGGCAGTGCTCTGCAGCATGCCTGGAGGACAGCCCACAGCAGCAGAGCTGCTTCCACTTGTTGACACTGCTGTCTTCACTGTTACACAGAGACTACCCTCAAAAAGGCAGTCACACCTTCAGCACCCCATTCCCACTCCTTGCTGCAAGGACAGCAAAGGCTGAATTCTGCATAAAAGAACTAAAGGTTATAACAACATTCTCTGCACAGGAATGTGGATATGGCCATGGACTAAAAGGAAGGTGACCTTTCCCTGCTTTGGCAGTGTTACTATCACACATACAGCAGCTACAAGTATGCTGCGTTTCTGAGAAGGAACCACTGCATACCTTCCCATCACTTTACAAGTTGTTTCAAAAACAAGTTGCAGCTTTATCAAACAATATAGAGGCTGGTTTCTCCTTTCAGACCAGGGGCAGGCATTCAGGTTCTCAACACTGAGCCATGTGCTCTCACTGAGCTGAGTGAGAAAAGAAATGGCTGTGGGAGAACCTAGATGTTATTTCAAAATTTCCCCCATCAAGCTAACTTAAAAACATTGAATTGCATTGCATCATTTACTTGTTCACACTTTAAATAATCTAAGCAATGATAAACCATCCTAAGCTGTGATATAATTAAACCAGCAATGTTCTAGGCATCTATTGGCATTCCTGGCTTTGGATCAATACATCTTAGTCTCTCAAAATGTTGTCTAGTACATGACATTTTACAAACTGTGGCTAAAGCCCTGATATATCTACCACTAATAGCGCTAGCAATTGGAAGGAAATAATAAATATCCATGACTGCTTGGAATCACAGCACTACATGGCATTTCACATACCATGCTGTAGCAACCAGATTTAGCTTTGTACTGTTTAATGTTGGTAGCAACTCAGAAATAAATATGTTAACATTAAAACTCAGGTATGCTTACATACTACCTATTAGCTCGTAACAAAATTACTCACATTGAAAGAGCAACTTAAAATCCATTTGGAGATACCCTATACTGAACAATGCAACTAGAAAATTAGTCTGCTTTGTCAAGATTAGAAGATGCTATGAATTTTAAAGATTAAATTAAAAAAAAAAAAACCATAATAGAGCCAAAATCATGACACTTCAATGTCACTTTGAGTGTTTTTCAACACTTTGTAACAAAAGCAGTTTAAGATTCTGTTCTGACTCTAACCCAGAGGAAGGAGCGATTGATTTTTGAGATTTAAAAGTCATGTCTTAATGCCACAGTCAGAATCTGCTCAGCATCCACCCTCTTTGTAATGCAAAAGATAAATATCCAGCATCAGCTGCTCAGCCATTTTGTCCCTACACAGAAGAAGGCAGCTGGTACAGGCAGAGGCTTCTACAGCACTTCTGTGCTGGGGAGATACTCAGTGTCAAAGAAATTTCCCAAGAGCCAATGTCCTGCCTTTGCCTGAAAAATATTAAGTGAGAGATCTCACCAGACCCCAGTCTATAATGTCTTTGTTTCTTCCTGTCTTGAAGAAATGAGATGATAGTTACAGGCTTGCATAGCATGTTCAACCATCTCCGTCCAGTAATCATGTGATTATGTGGAAAATGTTAAAGCTCTTGGTTTAATTTCTATGACAAGTGAAAATCTTCAATACAATCAACTTATGAACGTGTAGATTCTGCCATGGGTGTAGGTGTTGTACACTCTCCTCCTGATGCAACAAGTACCATAAGAGAAACACCCCGGAAAGACTTAGTTACAAATAAGGTAGTGTATTTCAAGGCAGAATTGTCAAAATGACAAGATCTATCAGTTGTTCCTTCTTTTTACATAAGATAATTCAATAATACAAACATTTAATTATAAGAAATTCACTCACAGCTCCTCCTTCCCAGAAAGTCTGCCTCTCAGAGTGCTTCCTCTTTTCCCACCTTGATAACTTGATAGCTGGAAAAGCTGCAAAAAACCCACAAGTGTGGGCTGCGGGGTGGAGTGTTTTCACTACTGTCAGGAGGGTTATTTCAGAAGGTTTCTAGCTCTTCAGGTGGCCTGAATACCAAAAAAACTTGCTGCCCAAACAACAACAAAAAACCCAACCAAAAGCTCTGACTGTGCAGCCACACTCTGAGCAGGAAGCACCTCTCAGCTGGGGGTCAGGGAAAGACACATTCCTGCGCTTTTTTGTTAGGAAATCTTTTTTTTCCCCCTCAGCTGTATTATTAATGATGCTTACATGGCAAAACTAACAATTTTATTTCAAAGGGATGCTTTTTGAAGGCATGTTGCTGATTTTTCTGGCATAACAATCTATAAAGAATTAGTTAAAAAAGGAAGGAAATCAAAAGAACTCTTAAGCACCATCAGCAACTCATAAGAAGGTATTTAACATGCTGGGATGTTGTTTCTTCCCCTCCATGTCAGAAGTCTGCATCCTAATCTGGTCAGAGACTGCAAATATGGTAAGCACTGCGAACCAAAAGTGCCAAAAATCGGATCAAACAACTGCCTGGCTTTTGGTTAAATGTAACTGATGCAGAAATACACATTTGGTTAACACACTGGCAAAATGAAAATGATATTTTAGTCTTCAAATCTAGATGTTATCTGTAGGTTTTACTTTTTTCTAAACCAACACTAAAAATATGTCATTTTGTATACTGGCATTTCATTCTTTTTATTGAAATACTGGGAATGAAAGAAATTGTGTATCAGATTCTCTTTGCGCTAGATATATGTATCCTCACTGGTATTAGTGGAGAGTTATTAAATGTCACTATTCATTGAGACAGCACATTGAATGTCTTTCTTACAGAAAAAAAAAAAATATATATATATATATCTAAAGTTCCTATCTTTGCATGGAAAAATACTTTACAGCCTTACTTTGATAGCAATGGCTTCTTTAACCACACTTACACATTCTGTAACAGAAGAGGTTAAGCAGAACATTATCCCTGGCTTGACACTTGGTAAAATGCAGCACTGGTGACAGTATCACTGTCACACCGGGAAGCACAACCACCTCATTATGCCTTTCCTTCTGAAATATTAAGCTGTTGGCAGAATAGAAAAAGCTGTCCATACTGTCTCCCCACTTGAGTTTGGTCCTAAGCATGCAAAGTTTAGATCATGCAAAACACAGCAGTGAACAAATGTACCCAAGGTTGCACCCTAAAGGAACAAATATAATTGTGTGACAGATCCTAATCCAGTAAACTCAAAGCCCTGCAGGATCAACACTTTCAGCAATGACTTCTAACAGTGCCTAAACTGGTATTTATACTTTCTGTAGTGACTCACGATCATTCTGTCAGGAGTGGGATCATGACGCGCACTTTGTTTCCACACTCAATCTAAAAGAAAACTATAAAAGTTTAAATCCTCTGAGCCTTCTTTTATTATTATTAGCAGGCGGTTGTAATTGAGTAAAAGTTGACCGTGCCACAAGACTTAAGATTCAAGTTTATAAAATCTATCTTTTCTCCTTGCCATCTCAATAAAGATGTACACACTTCCATAAAGCTGCCATTTTTCCAAGTCACTGAATCACAACTGAAGTCACAAGGAATTGTGTGCTTAGCATTCCTCTACATCAAAGCACACACATCCACATCTGTAAGTATTTACACTGAAAAACACTCGTCTGAAGTAGTGAAGTAGTACAGTAGTGTTGCACGTGCTTTGTCTAACAACTAAACAAAATATCCACTTTGATAGCCATCCTCTGTAGAGTGCTTTAAGCTCCCAAACGTTATCCGAAAGTAAAAATCAATTGTCTCCATTTAATTAGCTATCCCTTCAAACTTTCTGTGATCAAAACGACTGAGTTAAACAAAATGGTTCCTAGTAACAGGAGGCTGTTGTTAACCGGAAAGCTAAGATGGGTGTGTACATGGGGAGATCAGAAGAAAAGGATGCTGCTGCATGCTGTTTGCTTCTTCGGCGTGAATTTATAAAGGGGAGTGAAAGTAGAAGATGAGGAGAACTAGCAAGAATTTTAAAAGGACTAAATTCTCAGGAACCAACTACGTCAAAGAAAAATGGAACATGGATTCAGCCCTAAAAAGATAAAATTATTCAACAATTTATTAAAATAGTTCATCATCGTAATTAAAATCCAAGTGCCTACAAAAAAAAAAAAAGTGGCACAAAAAAGGTAATTATTTATGAGGAGACTTTTAAAAGCCATTTGTTGTGAATTTAGAAGAGAATCAGTCTAAAAGAGCTTGTAATAAAAAGAAGTTATTTGTTTATTCGTAAAACTAGCATACCACTAGCATACCACTAAGAAACCCTAACATCTGCTCAATGGCAGCTGTAAGTAACATTAGGAACACTCAGTCAATTTATATGTTTCTTTTTTATTAAAAAATAAACAGGTCTTTTTAAATTATTCACTAGTATATTTAGATAAAACACTGCACTGTAGCAATGCACGTTTTGTGGAAAGGCATCTGCAAGCTTTGTATGATCATGACGATCTAAACCTTTCTACGTTTCACTGACTACTTTAGTCTTTACGTGATGTCCCACCTAATTTAGCAAATGAAAATGTAGAAAACCTACAAGCTGAATCAGAGTCACAGCTGTGAATAATACAGAACGCATCACTGATGCCTCAAATGCCCTGCTTCCTTCCAACTTGCACGCATTCTAGTCTTATCTTCCCTTTGCTTTTCACCATTTAAAACTTCCTCTCAGACAGTCTTTCTTCTGTCTTTCATAAAACAGACCTCAGACAATAACCTCAGCTGGCAGAACTGTTTGCTGAACTATTGCCAAGTAAGAAATCGCAGCAGTGTTAGTAATTAATAATTCTTTGTTTTAATTCATAGTATTTTCATTTGTAGATTGCAAAGTGCTTTGCATATTCCTGTGTTTTGCTGCAGAAGCAGTGCACAAAAGGCAAAGGAACCCCTTAAATTCTCAAGATTTCTCTTCATCCATCACCCTATCACACACTCATATACTTTTTTAACTCCCTTGCTTGAACATTTCAACAGAAAAATACATTGCTGTCTTCCTAGGTTTATCTCGTGTATTCAATTCTTACTTCATAATAAGAGCAAGTCTCCGCTAATGAACTCATAAGGTAAATCAAAAGCATGGAGTAGCTCTGTTCATTTTACTAGGATTGTTTGGTTTTACTTTAAGCAGTAAGCCAACATTTCTGCAGTTAGTTAAAAACTAAGCAAGCTGTAATTCTAATCCAGGCGCTGGAAGTGGCTGAAAATGGCATGGCTACCTTAGCACAGTGCCCATCCAGCTGAAGGCTCCAGAGTAGCCAAACCTTTCCTCATGCTGGCATCTGGAGGCCTGGAGAAATATGGCACTTTTTCCATCATACCCTACCAAGATGCTTTCTCATCCTCAGGTTTGGGCTCCTGTGAAAGCTCCATTTATGTGTACGGCTTTGCAATTCCAGAGCTCTCTGCATGTCCATTTTCCAGGACCAGTGGGAAGGATGCTTTTGAAGATACATGATTCATAATTTCCTTTTGCATAATTTAAGTTTAATGTGCTGCACAGAATATGGAACATCTCCATTTGTTTCCTTTTCGGTTCTTTAGAGATGAATTAACAAATCTTCCTGATAAACTACAAAACTTTGCTGCTGCAATGTTTGAGACAGGCAGATCAGCTGGACATTCAATTGGCAGTGTAATGGCAAAGTTTGTAAGAGGGAGAGTTTTTGCTTGCAAAGGTCTGACATCAACAAGGAGGAAGCTTTTCTACATCTTAGATTTACTGAGAACTCAGGAAATCAGCTTGAGAAATCAGTACACTGCAGGGAAAGTCACTCTATACCAGAAGTGCTAGAGGGAGAGAGACATCAAAGCAGCAAAAGGCAATCAGATGTCAGATCCCTGTTGACTTGCCATGGACATGGACTTCTCTGTCATCTTTGCCTTTGAAAATTCCACTGAAAAGCAGGACTATTAAAGGAAGCTCTGGAAAAGCAAATGCAGTAGGGTAATGATAAAGTACGCACAGTATGAAACTAGATATTGCCTTATCTGAGAGATGTTAAAATTAAAAATTATTTATCTATTATTCTCTGATTTGACAAATTTAATTTTAAAAGATATAAACCAGAAGCATTTCCCACAGGTTGGAATTCCAAAGTCTCATATCAAAGAAAGGAGTATCTTCCATTCCTTTCAACATCTTCCCAACATGGGTTGTCCTTTGGTGCTATGAATCAAGGAGCAGAGAAAGTCTGCAAGACAGATGAAGCAATCAAAGTGCTTACCAACAAAGTTCTGGCCCCTTCACAACTCACCAAAAATGGAGCAAATAACCACAGGAGCAGGTTGGGAAAAGCTATGGTGAAGAATATTACTATACTGTATTGTCATATTCTGATAGAAATATTTTCCTTTGAGAGAGGACTGACAAACTCCAAGAATATGACTTTTTAAATTCCAGTTAAAAATATATAAGGAATGGAAGCTGTTAAATGCAAGCTTAAATGCTTGCAATCAAATAATCAGTCCTATTTAGCTCAGCAAGGAATGTGTTTGCAGTAACATGCAACCCAGCAGTAAGCTTGCGTATTCAGCCTGCTTCCCTGCACTTAATGAAGTAATGCCTGGAAATACTGTGTCAGCACTATTAGGAACTGATCTGTTAAAAGTTAGTGGGTGTCTTTATATTGATCTCAGTATGTTTTAAGATCCATCTTACTGGTAAGAACACAATCCACAATCTCCTAAAGACTAAATTGTTTCATACGACTAATTTTTGACCCACTTTAATGTCTCAATACAGAATTTGCTTGTGTGTCCACCTTTTGGTATGCTTCTTTGTTTTTCACAGCATTCCTGTTCCTGACGAGTAAATGGGTTTGTTCGAACGAGTGTCTAAGAGTGTTTCAAAATGGCCTATTCATGTTTAAGATCATGCATTCCTGGTGTATTTTTCCATTCATCATCTTTCTGTTTAGAAAACTGATTTCACATTCTACTATCATGAATGTATTCTTCAAAATAATTTCATAGAATCACAGAATGGCTTGGGTTGGAAGGGACCTCAAGGATCACCAAGCTACAACCCCCCTGCTGCAGGCAGGGCTGCCAGCCTCCACATTTAATACTAGACCAGGCTGCCCAGGGCCCCATCCAACCTGGCCTTGAACACCTCCTGGGACAGGACAACCATAACCTCTCGGGGCAGCCTGTGTCAGCACCTCACTACCCTCTCTGTGAAGAACTCATGAGGCCCTGCTACTTTAAAATCAACAAAAAAATCCCAGGACCTACAACCCTAAAATCATGCTTAGTTTATTTCCACATCTATATTAAGTTGCTGTTAAGGGACTGTATTTTCAAAGTGGCGTTCTACTTGCAATCTCTTAAAAGATACTTTAATATTTCATAAGCCAATTCTGTATAATTGATAGATATGGTAAATTAAATATTTATTTCTATTTTTCACTTGTTAGTGGAATTTAGCACCTGCTGCTAACACAATAAAAAGAACAACCTGAAATATCAGAGAAATAAATAGTACCCTGTGCATCTATTGATTTTACATAATATTTCCATGTTTTAAAATTGCATTCTCTCAAACCATTACCTTCAGTATCAGAGCTTCACAGATGCAAAGGTTTTTACTATGAAGCCGTGTTATTTTGATGGCATGTTTGACTAGAACTATTCACTGTGCAACGATTTCTGAGTCTGAGGCGATATGAAAGTTCGAAAGTTTTAATTCAAATTCTAACAAATTATTTAACATAGAAACAAGGTTTCATTCATGAGGAAAATTAACGCAACAGGGGTGCCTTCCTACCTCTCTGCATCAGTTGTTGTAAATTGAAAGTATACCATTTAGATATTCCTTAATTAACATGCTTTGTGAAGATCTTGACTTATCAGCAAAAGAAAAACACTATCCGGGCATTTAGGATAATTCGTTAATAGAAGGCCAACCCCTCCCAGCAGTATGCCACACTGTCAGTACCTGCCTGTTCACTGTAATCTATTTCACACTAGTTTCAGAGGCTGAAGTGTAAATGGCTACCTTCTCATAGGTCAAGTTGCAGAATGGGGATTCAAACTCTTCTGATATGCCAGAACACTAAAGCATAGCAAAAGAGACGTAGAGGAGGCATGGAAAATCTCTCCTATCTTGTGTAGAGTGCTATTAAAATGGTGGAAGGGAGGTGACCTCTCTGCAGCTATGGACAGTACCAGTCAATTCTGCAGTGCACAGTGGCATCACCCTCAAGTACTGTGGCAAGTTGTGCCAGCTCCCATCTTCACTGTCGTTGCCAGTATTGGCTGTGCTGGGAAATCAGTCATATGCTCCCACCGGAACATTTCCAGAATTTCTCTTGCTCAGTTTTCCAGTTTCAGCTGCGACCAAGGGTGCTCCATCTTCATGTGCAGACAGGGAAAATTTACTCCTTCTAATGATAGGAATGTACTTCTGCTTGTATCTTAATTTACTAGACCTCACTAAAGCCCTATGTACAATGTCAATTTTATGCATGGAAAAACAGAGAAGTTAACTGAGTTGTCAAAGGTGAAGGCAAGCCAGGATCCATTCTGCTTTCTCAAGCAATTCTACCCATCTTCTGGTTTCCTGACTTAGCTAGAAAAACTACAATCTCTATTTGTAAATGGGGAAGAGGTGGAGGGAAAGTCAAGCAGTGTTATGGATGATGAAAATCAAATAAACAGATAATGAGCTTATGGACGTCATCTGTTTTTACACTGGCATTTCTTCTTTGACTTGAGTACAGGTTTATATTCCTATTTCTGATTACAGAAAAACACCATTAATAGAATAGACATTTTACAAAATTAGAAAACTGAGTCACCAGGCATCCTGGCACAGCAAATATGAACAACCTCAGATAACTATCTCCCCCCATCCATGGCTGCAAATACATTCAGGCTTCACTGTATACACTAAAACTCTGCTGTCCCCTCAAAGATTCTATGTATTTTTTTCAACATTTTTGTTTCTCTTGCATATTATTTACATATACAGGGTTCTCTTGCTCTTTAGACTTTACAGGTAAGACTTTTATTAGAGCCTACACTAGTGCTTCTTAACCATTCCTTTACTTCTGATTCCCCATACATACATAATTGAGTTTCAGGTAGATTTTTAAGTCTCATTTTGCATTCTTTCCAGGTCTGCTTTATTCAAGCCAAACTCTGGATTTGTGTTACTACTCTTTGCGTGGACCCTCATCAGTAATCCAAACCTGAGGGTATTGTGATTGCATTGTTACAACTTTTCAACCCCAAGCTTATCTATTGCACCTACCTTATTTCTAGTGATTAGCTGCAATATCACTGCTAAGCTTGTAGGCAATTACATCGTTTAAGGGAGCATCCTTGTACTGCTTTACTAAACATGCAGTTATCTGCATTTTTATACTACTGGCCTTTTTCTTTTTTTTTTCCCCACTCAGGATCAGAACAAATGGTGTCACTTGCCCCTGTATAGGCTTCTTTTATACTTAAAGACTTCCCATGTTGCCAAGAACAAGTGTTGATCTAACTCCTAATCCTAAACCTTTTTTATTCCATAACATCATTCAAATTTTTGAACGACACTTGCTGTATTACCTGCTCTGTCTTGTTTTTTCATAGCATGTTTTATGTTCATTCCTTACACTGAACTTTCACTGATGTTAACCAGAGCTGTGAACATGCAGACTATGTAGAATGCAAGACATACATTGCAGCAAACATAGCGAAGTTATCAACAACTAATGATTCAGTACTGTTAAATACTATCCTGATGAGCATTTTACAGTGGCCACACTGCAACCACTTCTACATTGCGAGACAGTACCGAAGGCCATGATCCCAAACATATGTGTAACAATGCATCTTCACAATGCAAAGAACTGAAGTAGTTCCAACTCTGAAAGTTCAAATTCACCTAAAAATTCTGAAGGAATGGGTAGGCCTTTGCACAAATGAGGTATTTTCTGCTAATATTCAGATAGAAGAGGGCTGACAAAAACATCATATAATGCACTCTTGCTGAACTAAAAGAATTCAGAAATTTAGCCTACCATTTGGTAATACAAGTAGAAGAACTCTCTCTGCACTGTGCTTTGTTCACTAAAGAAAGCAGCAGTGCAAGAACACAATGCATTTCAATATCCTTTCAGTGAGCACAGCTCAGCCAAGACAGCACAACAAGTAATCGATGTTGCAGCTTGGATGCCCTTGGTCCTGCTTCATTGGAGGGAGAGAGCAAACCACCACCAGACTGTGACTGAGACAGGCCTACTCACCAGTCAGAGAGTAAGTCCTCTTCCCATACATTCAAAGACCGAGGACTGACTAGTTTGCCCCCAGGCTTAGAGGAAATACTCTAAGCCAGAGCTTAACATCATCAGTCACCCTGGAAAGCACTCAAAGATTATTCACTGCTGTAGAAAGGAACTGACAGTTTTGATCTGGTCTGCTTTGGAAACATGACAGACACACGTGACTCCTAACTTCTGACTGTCTCTTTACATGGCAAAGTGAACCTTTTACAGATACACAGTAAATTCAATACAGTTGGTTGTGTTTGAGATCGGTAAAAAGAGACAAACTGGAATCATTTTTCATTTCTACTACCAAGCCCCCACTCAATTCGCCTTTCATTTGCTTTGGGCTCTAATAACTGTCTTACTGGTATCAAGATACAAATGAATGTTGACACATAATTAAATTACACTTTTCTTTAAATGTAATACAGCTGAAATGCTACTGAACAGAACCTTCAACCTCTGGTGTGAAGATGGGATTTGAAGCCTCACAACCGATTTCAGCTTGACTTTTGACCTGCCTGTTACGATCTTCACCTCAAACTTCACAGGGCTGTTACGAGATTTCTTCTGCTAATGTCTGCATGTACTCTGAAAATCTAAAGTGCTAAGTGCCAAGTACTACTATTTATTCATCGGTCTTATTTCCTACATTAGTATTATCTGCACAAAGCATGTCTAGCTTCTCAATCAAATTTTGCTGGTTTAGTTCTCCTCACTTCTTTATTTTTCATTAGACATTTGCTTGGCAGAACTTTTGCTTCGGACCATGGCAGCCCATAGCCAACAGTATAAAATGTATCCCTAACACTCAAATGTTTAAAGCCACAATATCTATCCTGGCTCCAAACAAATCTTTATAAGACAGTGCTCAAAACAGCAACAGTTATTCGTACTTCAGAACTTGTGTTCCCATTATTCATGCTAAAATTGGATCAGCAGCAACATTAATTACAGTATAGAAATCTCATTTAGAGCTGTGTAGCTAGGCATTATTCTTTGATGCTCTAAACCATATTTCTTGGACCTTCTTCATTTATTCATTGAACTTTTATATCTTTTCTTAATTCAGGACAAGCTTTTTGTGCGGTGGGATATTTTGATCTTCGGGACTTTTGAGGAAATCTTTTCAAGCAGTACTTTTGTGTCTTGAGTTTTCTTAGGGGAACTCTTGTGTCTCTGGATTCAGAGACGAAGCCTGAATAGGACAGTTCTCAGCCAGTTTCTCCCTAGAGCTAAGACAAAGCCAGCCTATTTGTCGCTTTAGGTTCTGCTGTGAAAACGATAGCTGTATTATTTCCGCTCATTTTGGAATTAAAAGTACGAAAGCATCTCAAAATTTCTGACTGCAGATTCCACGTGGTCTAATTTTCTTCTTCTGGCCTACTGGCATAAGAGACTTTATTGCCTCAGCTATCTTTTGATAACTTTTGCATGCTTCTTTATGCTAGAAAATCTAGATGTTAGGGTTTTTTTTTAGCACTAACTCATTCCCTTTCTAAATTCAATTTTTATGAGTCAGTATCTCAACTTATTTGACTAACTATTTCATGACCTACAAAAAATGTTTGAAATCCATATATTTAGTAGAACTACCAGTGAGCATACATCTCTTCTTCCTGATCTTTACATAGGTACTTGTTTGGTTATTTAAAATGAAAACAAGTATCTCTCACACGCCACTGCTGCATTTCTCTCAAATTCCCAAAGAATGAGGTAAATGAAGTGTAATGTGGAGACGAGGTTTTACAGTTAAAAAGACACAGAAGTTTTCACTTTTAAAGCAATTCACATTTACTTAAGTCACTTCCTCCACCTCTCCCTCCTTAATTAACATAAATTCTTATGTAAAATAATAAAGTTTTTGTAAATAGGTAATATTGTTAAAATGTAACTTTCCAAAATAAAAACTTTATGTAATTAAGTCATCCGCATCTTTACTGAAGCTTTCCTTTCCCGCTGCAAGTTTACCATCTTCCCTTTCCTTATCTGGCTTCCTTGGCACTTTATAATATAGTTTGTGTCAAAAAAATGTAACAATAAAAAACCTGTCACCCTGTCATAACAAAACAGTGAACAAGATCTGTTTGTGGTTTGTTTGTTTTTAAAGACAACAAGATGCTTCAGTTCCTACTAGTACTGGGGAGCCAAGAACTCCTCCTATTCATGTTCCTCAGAACTGTTTCTTGAAGGTTACAAAGATGTACATTTGTGTTTCTCCTATAGAAATGGACCTCAACCAAATCAGATGCTGAAAATCGCTAATTAGTTTGCTCTGCTCAGCGTTTGTAAACTTTCTGGTAGAATCAAAGATGCAGTCAGCTGCCCTTGGGAAGCTCATGCATTCAAACCCACCGTAAAGATTTTAAGATGCCCAAAAAATGGCAGTGGACAGTACAAACTATGAACAAAAATTCCCTGATTTGTCTCTGAGACTTTATCTCAGCTTTCTGAAAACAATGTGCTTCTTTGGTAGTGACACAGATCCACTGCTGTGCGCTCCTTACCTTCTCCATTATCCCCTCCTTAGCACTGCAAGTATTATTCTTGCTAGCTGACTCACTGTCCTTAGAGGGCTGTCAGCCTCTTTCAGAACAGCACTCAGAAATAGATACTTAAATATTCCAGAATAATTTTTAGCATGTCAGTCAAATATGTAAAAGGATTGCTTAAAAGACTTTAAGAGAACGAGTTGCCTATTTCCATTCTGATGTCTCTTTCCCTACGTAGTGTGCTAGAGAAAGAAGAAAAAGTAGGCATGTTACCTAGGAGAGAGATGGTTTCAGACATAGAATGAGCCAAAAAGACGCAAATTATTGTATTTGCTTCAAATAGAAGCAAATTATTATCGAATTCACTGTGAAGACACCCTTTTTCCCATAGTTCCCCAACAAGAATGTTGTACAAACCGCATTTTCTACATCTGTCCCTGGCCTCCAGTGCACTGCTGGGAGCTGCATGTCCTGCTGGGCTCAGGCTCTTTCACGGGCAAAAACTGTGCTCCAGAGCACAGCCGCCTGCCTGCAGACATAGTCGATGCAAACACTTCTGAATATAGAAGTGCACAGGCACACTACTCCAGCCTGAACATGGCTCTTAGTATTATTTTAAAATTCCAGCCAATGTGGAGGTGCAGACTTTTCACACTACTTGATGTTTTGGCATGCCTTTTCAAGTCAGTCATCTGTGCAGCTGACCCCCTACTTGGAATCTGAATCAGACTGAATGGAACTTGTTCCTCCTAGCACACATCAATCACTCCTTGTGCACACACCAGCACAAGGATGACTGCACAGAAATTTTGGAAAGGTACTTGGGAGAGGAGTCATCTGTGTTGTATTCCCTGCTCAGATAATTGCTTTGTGAAAAGCAGAGTCATTTTATAAGGAGGGACTGAGATGCTTACTGGCAAACACAATTAAAACTCATATTTGTGTGGGAGACCTCAGTCAGCGAGTCCAGGTGCCAGATGTCCCAGGCAAGCTTTTTAATCCTGTGGCTATTGCTAAATCTGCACTGTGACACTCTTTTGTCCCCAGCCTTCTGAGTCTCACAAGTGAGACAGATGGGAAATCCGAGGGCTGCTCTGAAGTAGTGTCTGCTATTTTATTACGCTGCCCTACAACGTCAAAGGTGGATGTTCGTGGCAAGGTAGTAGAGGTCGAACCTTCCTGATAATATTCCATTATATTTTGTTGCTGTTTGATAGATGGCAGCAGGAGGGGCAGTCTGACAAAATGGTGTCTGATACGGAAGTGTGTATGAAGCAAAGGGGTGTCACTGAATTCCTCCATGCAGAAAAAAACACCACCCACCGACATTCATCAACACTTGCTGAATGTTTATGGAGATGAAACAGTGGATGTGAGCACAGAGAGGTGGTGGATGGTGCGCTTCAGTAGTGGTGACAGGAACAGTGGATCACCTTTGCTGGTGAGGATTTTTATAGAGTACAGCATGCACGCTGGTTTATCGCTGGTGAAAATGCAAACCTACTGGTAGCAACCATGTTGAAAAACAGTGCTTTGTAGCTGAGAATTTGCTCTGTTAAATAGTGTTACTGCGCTCTTTGTATCTGTTGTAGTTTCCCTGGAAACAAATAGGAGGCATTACTTTTGAAGCAATCTATGTACATGTATTTTAAAAACATGCTGCAACAGCTCAGTGCTTCAGGACCTACGTGTGAGTGTGTATGCTCAACAACAGTAATGTGAACATATGTAAGGCTATGATTTTGTACTCCCTGCACGGTAGACTTGCATTTTGCACTGCACAGTGAAAACAGGTTATGGACTGTATGCCGCGTGCTCACTTGCAGTGATACAACTGCATGAAAGGCAAGGCAGCAAACTAGGTTCCTAAGGTGGTAACAGTTTTAAAAGAAAAAACTAAACCATAATCAATCTAAAAAAAAACCCCCAAACTAGTTATCCCTTTCTGAAGTAATTTTCAGCTATCAATTTTGATTACTCAGTTTTACTGAGCACTTCTAACAACATAGCTGAAGGAGAAGCAAATTTTGGTTCAAGGACAAGAACAAGTGGCCAGAGGCAGAAAAGAACTTCCAAAGCCAGTTTTGCAATCAAATCCAATATACTGTGTAACTCATTTCCTCACATATGATTAATCACTACCATCAGGTTTATCAGAGGTGCTGCTTTTTTACATTTATTTCAAATAAAAGTCCCCAGGATCCGGCATATCCACAAGATCAGCTAAATCTTCTTTTCTTTCTTTCATTTAAATCAGAGCACCAGTTGTAAAAACATATGGTCACAAAAGCAAGAGCTCAAACCTACTGTGCCAAGTTTCTTTCTCCCCAAAATATTACAAGTATGCAAATCAAACAAATATCTGGAATTTGAGGTTCTCAGCTACTCTGACAAGTCAGAATTTGAAAATTCGGCTTTCAGTGCATGTATATACGTTCTTATTTTTACACTTACCCACAAAGAAAAAGCAAGAGGCTGAAATAAGGGAATTACAACACATACTCGTATGGATAGGTACCTTATAAAATGAATAACCATGCAAGGAAAATCATTAACAATAGGGCCATCTGCTGTATTTCAAAAAAATTACACCAGCGAAAAGTCTGAAAATGTTCTAATGCTTTACAGTCTGATCTCTTTTAAAAAAAGAAAGAAAGGAAAAAAAAATTATAATTAGAAACAATATTTACTAGCGTAATACTGGTACTATGTACTTAATGATCCTAACTGACTTTGTAGCTGAGCAAGTAAAAAGCATAATAAGCCTCTCATTCCATCTAAGGTAGATAAGCGTAGCACAGTGTAAAAAGACAAGGAGGTCAGCTGCAAGTTGAATATTTATTTAAATACAGACAAGACACTCAAATGACCCTTTCTTCCACTAGAATAAGAAATTCCAGGTCTGAAAAGCTGATAGTAGGGAAAAAAAAAAAAAAAAAAAAATCTACAAAAATTACCCAAAATTTAGTTACAATATGGACTAACAGTGGTTTTCAGGATATCTTTACATTTCCCTCTGCCAATACACTTGAAGTGCCCTCTTTCAAGTATGGTGGAAGAAGCAGATGTTTAGAACATTTTGCATCTTAAAGATCATATTAAACCACAGGCCTGAAGTCTTGTTTAAAGTAGGTAAAACTGAACGTCATTTAACTGTCAGTATGAAGTGCCCCACTTTTGAGCGTGCCAGTTAAAAGCAGTTATAACCTAGAGCATTCCAGCACCTGCTGCAGCATTGGTGCTCTTCCCCTTGATGAATCTCCAGCATAGTTGGATTACTCAAACCACACTCTTGTAGAGGTGATTAGGAGTGATCACAAACCCAAAACAGGAGCAGTCAGCGTAAGTCTTCTCAGGGAAGTGCCCAACTACATTTATAACAGGCTCACAACTCACCTGCCCACACTACGTCCGTACATTCACTGACACTACACGGATAATGCGCATCTGCCGCAAATGTATGTGCCCTTATTAAAAATACCGAAGATCAGACATTTGAAAACAAACGCTGTTTTTCCTGCAAATCTTGTTGTTCAGCAGTTCTAAGTGTTATTTAACATTTCATAGCTTTTTGTACATCATACAAAACAAATGACGCTTCATTACTACACCTGTAACTTCAGTAATTGCTGCATAACAATTTTTGCCTACAATAGGCAAAACTAAACTTTCACGATGAGAATTTTTTACGCTTCATGAATTATATAGTAAAGACATTCTCAGCTTAAAAAGAAGAAGACTTATATTTACCTGCCATCATAGCGATCATACTGGCTTTGTAGACATTAGCAAGGGACCCTAGTTCACCTGTTGCTAGGATTGTTTTCATGTGAGCTTCTCCACAGGCCTCACGGCACTGGCGGATCTCCTCATACAGACCTGTGGATAAAAGCATTTGAAAATGATCAAAGTTGGCTGAGAGACATTTTCAAGTATGGCTGTAATTTCCACTTCTGGATTAATTTCCAATCTTATAATTAGTCATAGCACTCAAGAACTTAAGTTTTGTAAGTTCAATAAATTACATGACTGGAGGTAATTAACAATGCCACACAATTTCAGACTGAACTTAATAGGTATTAATGTCGCTTCTCTCAAAACTACTAATGTGCACAGTATGCCAAACACTCATGAATATATCAGGAGCAAAAAAAAAAATACTATGATGTACAAAATTGATTTTAAAACAGCTTTTCCAGCAATAAATTTGGTAATAAATTGAATTAGTACTCAGGCACAGTTATGTTTCCTCTTGTACATCATGTCACCACACTCCTGTTCCCTACAGCCATCTTTGCAGGGCTCAGCCTATGAGACAACAAAGGTGTGACCAAGTTGTCTAATTACAGACCTTGGTACCACTTGCAGTTCCCTGACATCTACCCCTTGGCCTCCAACTGCTACTCCTGGAAGCACCTCATCTCTATTAGGTCCCATCCTACTCCCCAGTTCCATGGGGCAGTCTCAGGAAGGCCAATTGGGAGCTAGATGCCTGTGTTTAGGTACTTAAATTCCATCTTAAACTTTGTGAAAACACGAGTTTCCTGAAAATATGCAGCCTCATCAACACAGGCTGCTAACAGCCCTGGTGAGGAGAGCCTGAGGTCCAAGGTAGCACCTTCATGGCTCTACAGCTCTGCATGAATCTGCACCTGTGAACCCCCCTCAGGGGGTTACTGAGAACTCGGGTCTACTGAGTTCCTTAAAAAAGACAGAACTTGCAGACCTGGCCAGGAAATGGGAGCACAAGGAAAATGTCCCACCCCTTTTTGGCAAAATTCAAAGTGCCTCCACAACATTTTAAACTTGGGGAGATTAAAAGAGTGAGAAGTTATGGAAATATAACTGCTACAATCTGGCCACTTGGGGATGATTAAGGCTCATCTAATACTAGTGGCAGGGAGAAAAGCAGCTCTTACAGTGTGCTGCCAACGTTTCTGGAATCTGAATTAGAAGTAAAAAAAAAAAAAAAGGCAAAATAAGCAAACAGTATATTTTATAAGAGTCCTTTTCAGAAACTGTACTCAATCTTTAAGCACACAAAATCGAAAAATTCGTTCACAGAAGGCAAAAAATACAGCTTTAACAATTTTTTTTAAAGTCCAGGATTATTTTTCTCAGCATACTGTCTCAGTCCCCAGACAAGTCCCGAAGAAGGTTCACCAGCTGGACACCTCCTTTACCCTCCATGTTACCGAGTCCTACTGATGCTGTGGGTATACCAGGCTGCCGAGGCTGGGATCACTGCGGTGGTCCTCGGAGACATACTACACACATTAATAGACAACTGGCTAACGCACTTAGCAAGTCCCTTTATAGACACCAGGCTTCACCTTGTTTCTTACTGTGTACCAAAGGTGTGAATTAATCAGTAATAGCATGCGGTCTAACATGTTTTATTGATCAATTGATGATACTCCAAAACCTTCTACATCAAATCAAGACTCAAAAAAAAAAAAAAAAAAAAAAAAAAAAAAAAAGGAAATACAAAGCACCTGTGCTATTTTCTTGTGCATTTGATAATGCTACTCATGTTAGATCCAAACGCAGTTTCTTTTTGTGGAGTGACTCTTTCCTGAAGCCTTTGCAAAGCCAGAAAAAAGCAGCTTTCATGTTCTAGTTTCGGTAACAACAAGAAAAGACTCAAGTTTTCTCTACCTTTAAGATACACTGCCAAAAATGTCAAAACAAAATCAACAAAATGTACATTTAGGTTGGATTCCATGAAAAGAAATTTTATTTCCATAACTGTTGTTCACCGAAGTTAGTTCTGCAGCTACAGCACTCTCCCTATTGTTGGAAAGTACATTTATATGCAATTAGTGCCAAGATCAATTGAACAGCCTCTCTATCTGACAGCATGCATCAACCCACAGACAGGAACAACTGAAGATCTTCAGTCATCTGTGTCTGTCAGGTTACTTGAGGTGGTGGAACAGTAGGCATGTGTTAATGGGGCAGGTGTGTAGGTAATAAATACTCTTCTCTTATTCACACTCTATTTACAGATCAATCATTGCATTGAGTACTTGGCATTCATAGGATATTCTCAGCCCTAAAGTAGAAGTACAAATAGAAATGCAACTATCTCTGGGAAAGAGAAAATTAACCAGAGCACCTGAGACTAAACACCTTAGTCCCAAGTCAAGCAGGCACTGCTTTGTTTCAGAAAAGATGCATAAACTCCTACTGCTTTCAAAAATAAAAAAAGGTACTCAGTCAGATTTAAATAAAAAGAAAAATTACTTGATCAACTCAAAACTTCCTCTCAAAAGACCGAAGAGTGATTGAAGTTAATCACACTTGAATACACACTCACTTTTTCAAGAAGTCCAGGGCCACTTTTAAGACAGGTTGTGCTGCCAAATTTCAATCTTGTAGCTACCTGGTTCTCTCAAGCTCTTTAGTGACAGGAGCAGAGCTGGACACTGTGGCTCTTGGCGTACTTCTGACCTCTGCAGAACACCAGTAGTAGGTGGCAGAGCAGATGGAGCTGCTCTGGTTAGCAAAAGAGGCAGAAAGCATTTAGGAAAATCTCCGACACAGGAAACTCTAGATGCAAATACTCAGCTATGAACTAAGATCACCATGAAAAGCTTGCAAGAGATTCTTCTTCTGACTCTCAAAAACAGTGGAAAAAATAATGAAGAGATCCCAAAGCAAATGGCCGATACTGTGTACCATCTCAAATACTGCACTAACACTACCCATATTAAATCAGGAAAAAACGCACACAAAGAAAACAAACAAAACTGAAATCAAAGCAAGCTATGCTATATAGATTATATGTACAGCTACATGCTCATTGCTGCAGTCTGTAGTACCTCCACTGATTAAGCAGTTAAAATGAGTGTGATACAAGAATTATATTCTACTTGGCTCCCATTTATTTAACATACCTTACTGCTTTTACAAACTTCAAATCCGCTTTTATTGCATGCATTTATAAGTCAGAAAAGATCAGATTTTATAGGAGAGAAAAAACACTTTCATAGCAATGTTTTCAACTGCACTGTTATAAAATATAAGCATTGGATGGTGGCATGGTTTTGCTTTTTTTTTTTTAACTTTACTGAATTTCCAAATATTCAGTATTTGACAAATATTCCATTGATATTTAGCAGTTATTAAATACACCAGAGAAAATGTGCCTCTCCCTTCATGTCTCCCAAGCAAGCATCCCTGTCAATTAATGCTGGCTATGATCTGTCCTAGATTGTCTATATGATATTCTGATTTGGTCCAATACATTTGTTAAAATCACATAATAAAGGGAATAATACCTATCTATCTCCTACACAGGGTATGAAAATGTTAAGGGAAGAATAAAAACAGCTTAATTTTTATGAAACCACTCTTCTCCAAAAATGTGGTGATAAAAACACTTTTTTTTCCTTTAAATTCAGCTTATTTGCTGTTTTCAACTAGTCATTCACATTGACTGATGTTAAGGGTAGAAACTGAGATGAGAAGGGACGATGTTTCAATTTCTGTTAGACCAAAAGATCAAGGTAATCATGTTAGGAAATTGGAAAATGAGCTGGAATGCCTTCTGTCTTGCACATTAATGGCAGGTTTGTTAACAAAATGACAAGCACGAGGCTATCAGCACAACATGACTCTATCAGTTCTGCTCTCAGCCACATATGTGCAACTCCAGGCTCCAGTGATTCACGTGAAACTGAAAACAGAATTTGGCTTCAGGAGTCTGAGCTGCTGCTGACAGCATAAGAAAGAAATTATGCAGACTTTGCAGTCCCAAGTCGGCTTGTAAACCTAGAAAATGGAAAATTAAAATAAAATATTTTGAAACAACATGTAGAGCCTTGTTCAAGTCTGCAGAACAGATAGCATATATATTATCTCTGAAGCTTACAAAGGAGGGTCCCAATTACTGAAAAAAGACTTTTTACTCATAACTGAATAGTTATTAACAAGGATTGAAAGACAGCTTTCATAATGAGGTTACAGCTATGTATTTCATGGTTGCAGCCATGCTCTAACCTCATAGACTATTCTATTTTTATTCCTTTTTTTTTTTACAGAAAACTTCAATTGACACAGAGCAAATGACAATCAACCATTATTAGTGGTTGTCAAGAATTTGAAAGCCACTGACATTGTGGCATATCCAATGTTTGCTAAAAGCTGTGAAACTAGAAGTAATTTTATAGAACCTCAGTTTCAGAAGGTAGAGCAAAACCACGGTATGTATGGAGAACATATTCAGCTTCTTTCAGTAATTTGTTGGTCAGCTTCAACACACTTTACCTACAGGCTCCACATGCTGTTGTTAAAGGCACAATCTAAATTCTGATTTTTAAGCTTAATTCATACTTCATTAAGTAATGCAAGACAATGGTTGAGTAAACTATTGTAAAGTATTATTGCTCCAAAAGCAAACTGCTTGTAAAAGGTATGTATATATAAGCTCATAAACTTAAATTTCATTTAAGGTTCTTTTGCAGCCTGAATTAGCTGCCCAATAAAGCTGCTATCACATTCAGCACTATTACAAACCTGTTAACAATTACCTCATAAAGATCACATCCAAAAAAGATATTTCGAGTGACACAGAGTCTCAATAATACTAAAAAACTGCTCAAAATGCAGCCTGCCCCCTGCCCTGTGCCATCATGACAGTGGCTCAGTCCTGGGCCCAGCCCAGGGCACGCATTCATCCCTCAGCAACAACCAAATACTGAAGTGCTATTAGAGCTGTTTCAGCTGAAACCAGTGGAAGGGAAGGGCACAGTGCAGTGCTATTTCAAGTTATGGCAAATAACTGCATGCATTTGGATACATTGGCTAAACACGGTCCTGTGAAGAGTGCAAAATATGCAGCCGTGCATATTTTCTGTTCAGGAAAATTCCATCAAAAATTATGAGCACCTTGAGACCTCACTCAGAATGGCAACTACTGCCATCAAACCAGACTGATAAGCTAGTTTCACAAAAACAGGGTCAAATATCCCACTAGTTTTATGGTTTTGCTGCCCTTCTTTTAAGGTTTTAATAAAAATATTAACAGCTAAAATAAGTTTTGTTACATGTATGTATTAACTATAATATATATTTTATGAGGGCTGTTCCAAAAGTAATGCCTCCTACTTTATTGTCACACAACATCAGAAACAGATGTTGGTAGCATGGCAGTAGAGGTTCAACCTTCCCACCAATACTCCATTAAATTTTGTCCCCATGTGACAGACGGCAGTGGAGGGGTAGTCTGACAAAATGGCATCTGACAGGGAAGAGTGCATAAAATAAAGGCGTGTCACTGAATTCTTCCCCCCAGAACAAGTTGCACCTACTGACATTCATCAATACTTGCTGAACATTTACGGAGATGAAACAGTGAATGTGAGCACAGTGAGACAGCAGGTGGTGCATTTCAGCAGTGGCAACAGCAAGAGTGGGTCACTGTGATGAGCATGACATGCAGGCTCTTGCTCATCACTGGCAAAAATGCTAATGCTGGTGACTCTGTTGAGAAACAGTGCTTTGTAGCTTACAATTTGCTCTATCAAACTGTGACTTTCATAGAGAATTACTGTGCTTATTGTATCTCTTGTAGTTTCCACAGAAATAAATGGGAGGCATTAGTTTTGGAGCAGCCTATGTATATATGGCTCAAGACAATTCTCCTTCACTTAATGCGGCCCAGGCAACCCAAAAGGTTGGACACTCATGCAATAAAATATTCACTAACTGTACAAGCTTTTGAAACAAACCACAGAGCAATACTACTCTTCCACAGTGACCCCAATTATGGCACAGACTAAAAATATATGAAGCCAGAAATATATGAACAGTTAAGATAAAAGTACTCTACCAGGTGCATATTTATTTGTCAGTAGTATCTGACATCTCAAAGAATGACAACATAACAAAATAACCATAAAAATATACTTGGGTTTTAAGTATAAACAGACTTTCTATCATGACTGCAAGACAGCTGTAAAAGCTAACCTTAGTAAAAGATATGTAAACTAACCACTACCAAGACATGGATGCCTTTTGAGCTTGTTCTGACCTTGGCTGTAGATAGAAGACTGTAAATAGCAAATCGAATATCAATCTTAACTTATTTACTTAGTAAACTGACAGGTTTTTACTAGATCCACCATTCTTTATGTCCTCCTTGTCCTTACGATCACCAGAAACAATTAACTTCCCATACAGAAAAAAAACAACAGCGTATGTCCAGTTCATTTCAGTCGCTGATAAAAACACTCTCTCTGAATCAAGCTGTGCTTCTCCTCAAATCTTCTCACAGTCGTGGGCTGTGTAATCTAGAGCTTGCATTTGCAACTGACTACATGCCTTAACTTTCTGACCCCTGCTCTGTGCAACTTGCATCCAACAGCAACGTACCACGAAATCTGAAGCACAGTAAGAATGGTTAAGCCAAAAATTTTTGTGGAGGAACAACATGCTTTCTAACTCCAAATAAGGTTTCTTACAAGCCACAAGCATGGCATAGGAAAGTGTGCATACAGTCTTAATGCTGGCGAACACAGAATTTGAACCATCGTTCTCAGCCACCTAGTCTCCACCCTCCATCAGTTTCTGAGGCTGTATCTGAATCACTTAAGATAGAAACAAATAACTACAACGTCTGCCTTCAAGAAGCCAAACATTTGTAAACCTGCATGTATTTCAGGGCAAATGGATGGAGATGAAGAGGTCTAGACGTAAGACCACACGGAAAACAGGATATGAGTCTTGAAGAAACAGATGTACAAACTACAGGTGTTTTGTTTGTTTGTTTGTTTGTTTTTTAAATTCAATTCTAAATGATAATTGAAAGAAGCCCAAAATCAGAAAACGTGATCTGTTACCACGATGTCTCTACTTCCTCAACCAAACACAGGTACCAGTGTTTTTAATGGAGTCTTCCAATCACACAAGCTATTACAGTACTGCATTATACAATTAAATGGAAAATTCATTTCAAGACAATAATGCGTTTACCTTCACATTGAGATAAGTTGTAGGAGCATTGTCAGCACTTAAGGCAAACCGTTCACAGTACATTAAGGAGGCAATTAGAGCAAAAACCATCTTCAGCATTATTGTTCTTACTAATTAGTTGCAGTCTACAGGCACAGGAACATCAAAAATAATATGAACGGTCAATTTGTACCCTCAACTTCGAAAAAGAAAACCACGAAAATACACATTTTTTGTCAAGAACTGAAATGTGTATTTAATAAGATATCATTTATATTAGCAGCCCCTTGGGGGGTTTAACAAAACTGTTCAAAGACTGTAGGCATTCATTTCTCCTCTATTTCACTTGCTATTTTTTTTAATCCTGTATGCAAAATGCTCTAAAGTACAGAAACAACAGATCCAGTCTTTAAAGCATACAGTAATTCTGAATTCCCAACTTGTAATAGCATTCTTTTTAAAAAATTTGGTAATTTGTCATACTTTAGTAAAATTATTTTGATTTAGTTCAGTGTCCCAGTTTATCAGACAGCCTTTGGGAAGGGATCAAATTCTTTAAGAACAAATAATGTAGAAACTGGGGGAAGAGACAGAACTAGCACATATACACAGGTTTAGCTTTCTTACCTTCCCACTGGCCACTCAGCACCAGGCTCCTGCTAATGACGATATCAATCTCTCTGGCACCATACTGCACAGCCAGCTTTATTTCAGCCAGTTTAGTTTCTAGAGGAGTTTGTCCAGACGGAAACCCAGCAGCCACTAGCAAGGAGGGAAATGCAGGTAGGGGGGGGAAAGTTTGGTTTATAAATTGAACTTAAAATTGTGTGCACTTCTAATACACCAAAGAATCTGAAAGCCACTGTGTGTGTTTTTTTAATCCCTATCACCAATCAAAAACCTAAAGGCACCTCATCCTACCCTCCGTCCAGTGGATACTAACTGCTTCTTGTGAAAAGATCTCTTTCACAAGACTTAATTTTTTTTCTGAAATGGCCTACAAAAGCACAATATCCACAGAACAGAACAAAGAAGGAGTGAACTTGTATGTGAAACAATACGTAATTTTAAAATTCTCCCCAATTCTCTTAAGGAGATTTTTGAGTTAAGTCCCAGTAATACATTAAACAACTAAACCACATTACAGCAAAAACTTTTTCATGAGGTCTACTTAGAATTTCCTTTATGATGTTTAAGCACAAAACCTAAAGTAACTTTGGAAATGGAAATAACAATGGCTTTGTCAGAGATTTTCTGTGACATAAATGCAGGTAGTACTTTTTTTCCCCCTACATAACAATAAAGAAATGAAAAGAAAACCCAGAAAACATGGATATTAGCATAAAACACCTGATCTAACTTCAAAGTTAGCCCTTGCTTTGAACAGGAGGTTTGACTAAATGACATCCAGAGCTCTCTTCCAAATCACATAATTCTGTGATCCTACTTTTTGCTTAGAGTAAACTCAGAACTTGTTTATCATGTGGTGACTGAAAAAGAACTGGCACTATGAGATTTACGAGTACAAGTCCTGAACTTGCAGGCTGCTCAGCCAGCAATAACCCTTGCCTCCACACCAATCTTCAATGAATTCAGCCTGTAGGACCATACTTAGAAGCTAAAAAACTGACAATGAAAAAAAAAAAAACAACACAACAATAACAACAACAACAAGTCACAAACCGGAAAACCCAAGACTTGTATTAGAGTAATCTACTTGTTGTCTTCTGATTCTTTGTCCAGCTCACTATCTCAATCAGCTTCTTCTACTCATGCGAGGGAAGCAGCTTTGTACACCTCAAGAACCTCTCTGCTGAGCTTCCAGATAAGAGACTTAGCATTCCTGATAAGCTTGAAGTTGAAACAAAACAAATGACAACAAAAACCATATGCAAATTCTCCCCACAATTCCCTTCCTTCCACCTGCTACCTTTTCACCTTATTCTGAAACAATACCAAATCTGCACTTCCAGATTTTTCTACATATTTTACACATGTAGATATACTGCTACACAACTATATATGTATCAAAAGATATAACTGATTATTTTAACAAAACACTTACCTGAAGCTACTGGTATATTACAACCAGCAGCCTTCAGGGCGTTAACAGCATCGGTGACTCTTGCAGGATATACACAAACCGCTGCGACAGTAATACCTGCGAGAGACACAATTCATTTTTTTCATATGCAGACTTGCACTTCTCTAGTGCACACCATATAACGAATGCAGGTATGTTATTTGCACCTCTCTCCCACTTTTGTATTCTCGCAAGAACCTTAAGCACATACAACAGGGATATTCGTGTAAGTGCTTCTCCATATTTTTTACCTCCCTCATAGTCCTCCACCTGTGCCTGGGAACAAACTAGCATTAGCAGGAGTTAAAGCACCTCTCAGTGGTTTTTTTACCAACAGATTCCCTGTTTAATGACACACATTTAAGACATGCTTAGTCAGCAGCATATTGTGAGAAAAAAACTGCTGCCAAGCTCTGTCCTTACCTGTTGAGCCAGGCTGAGCCCAGCAGCAACAGAACAGTCTTTATGTTAATGCACTTCTACTGCATTTCTAGTTGAAACACTATACTCTCAGTCTCAGATAATTGCTCTCATATTTAATCTTTCAACCATCTGAAAAGTCCATAAATCTTAGTAAAAAAAAAAACAAAAAAAAAAAGAAGGCTAAGCTTTGATATTTCACATGTATGGCTAGAAACTAGAGAACTGACCTTCCCCCTTCGTTTTACATCATATAACTTCAATCAGAAGATGAAAGCCTGTGTAAAACTACTGAAATATTTTGATAGTAGAAGCATGCCGCACATGTCACTGAGTTTTTCCTTTTTGTTAGATGGTTGTAAGGCCAACATG
Source organism: Alectoris magna (assembly GCA_030625065.1). Lineage (NCBI taxonomy): Eukaryota > Metazoa > Chordata > Aves > Galliformes > Phasianidae > Alectoris > Alectoris magna. The sequence continues at coordinate 135,132,551 of CM060560.1, forward strand.
CTAGGACAGAAGCCAAATGACCTTCACTGGCACATCAGTGATCGCATCTAAACAAATTCAGAAGTGCTGCTCTGACTTAAAGAAGTTTTATATTGAAAGTCTCAGTTTGCTCTGAAGTTGTATCAGGTTCAGTCTCAGGTGTAAAATCTGAACTTCTGATGGAGCCTGCTTCAATAATGTCAACCTGTTGTCAGTGCTTTACCACCAGCTGATAAGGGCTGTCTGCTTCCGCTCCAACTCCGTTGGCTTACCTGGGAACTTTGAAAGTGTACTGGATGTATGCGTTTCACACACAACCACATACTAGAGAAATTATTCCTTAAAGCACATTGGGCTCCAAAGATGTCACCTATCATAATTACTCAAACAAGCAGGTAACAGATAATGTTTTCTGCAGGAGAAATAACGTGCTTACACACATGGAATGCCTATTTTCTGACATGTAAAGTGGCAGACTCTTGAGTATCACAGAATTATGAAATAGCTTAGGTTGGAAGGGTCCTTAAAGAGTAACGCAGAGCAGCACCAGCTAAGCATGAAATCCCCCACTTCTACAATTCAGAAAGTACATCAGCAGATTAATTTGTTTCACCTTAGTACACTGTTATTGAAAGACATACACTGAAGTTACACACTTACAGTTTCTGTATCAAATTTGTACATTATGTACCATAACTTACAGTGTTTAGAGTCCATGCCTTAGTTTGGTTTCCAAACTGTGAATGGACTTATCCTCTTCACATTACTGTATTAACTCAAAAGAATAGGTATTACACATTTAAAAGTTAAGGAAGTTTCTTTGAATAAGACCATATAGGACCTATTCTGTTCTCTCAGAACTATTAGTTCTGCAACACTGTCAACCATAACTGTTTCCGTAATAGAAGAGGTCATTCGTACACCTTTCTGAAAACTAAAAAAAACACTGAAGAAACACAGACATTTTCTCGACAAACCTAATAGAACAAAACCAAACAAACCTTTATCATGCATATCCATGGCTTTTAGAAGATCCTCCCTGATGGGATGCTTAGCTTTAAAACACAGTCTGTGGACATTTGAAGGAGTATCATCACCTGAGAGAGTGGTAAGGTCTATGCAGGTGACAGCTTTCAGCAGCCAAGCAGCCTGCAAAGAGAGTGAAGAAAGAAACATAATATTTCAGTTCATGCTTCCAAAGCAAACTGACTTAGAACCAGGAATCCAAAGCCTGGTAATCACTCTAAAAATTAGGAAAAGTACGCTATATATGGAGGATACAAAAAGAATTGTTTATGACAGACAAGGTTGGCAGAAATTTGTTCAAATCTTAAGTAATATCTGACAGTACAGAAAGGATTTGGAATCAGAAGTCAACTGCCTGAGAATCAAAGGCTCAACTCCATTTTTTGTTGCAGAAGCTAAGTACCTAACAGGATTAAGAATCAGACAAGCACTTGTACTCAGAAAAAAAAAACAAAAACCCACAACATTAAGTTATGCTTGAAAAGGAGCACAGATTTACAATTGTGAATAAACAGATGGATGTACATGTCAGCAATGTGTACATAGGTTGCTCCAAAACTAACGCCTCCTATTTATATTCAGGGAAACTGTAACAAATAAAAAGAGCGCCACCATACTATTTGATAGAGCAAATTCTCACTAATTTTCTCACTATATTCTCACTATCTGCCCCTCTACAGCCATCTGTCACACAGCAACAAAGTGCAATGCAATATTGGCAGGAAGGTTCAACCTTTACTGCCATACCACCAACACCTGCCTCCAACATCATGTGCCAGTATAATAAAGCAGGAGGCATTACTTTCAGTGCAGCCCTCATACAGTAACACATTTGTATGCCTGTCCTTCTGTGAAAAAAAACCACAGAATCAGTGGAAGTTAAGAACCTGCAATTTTTTTAAAGTCTAGACTTCAGATGTTCCTTTCATTCGTGTGAATCAGGGACTAAAAAGAAATATGTAATTAATAGGTGAAAAACAAAATTAGAAAAACAAAACAATAGACTAAGAGCTAAATTACAGAGCTACAGTAGTCTTCAGAGGAAAATGCTACAGAACACTAAAAGACTTATTGATGAGAGAATGGAACAAAACCACATCGAAGTATTTTTCAAGGTTTGTTCTTGAACAAAAATTGAACTTGAAACATTATTTTGAAATATTTGCTGGAGGTCTTCCAGTGAATGCTCATTTGCAGCGATGGCTTCACTAAAAACAAACATCTTTTGCTTGGCACTTGTTCAAGAAGGAGAGAGATGGCAGTGAAGGCCATTTGAGTCTATACAGCAATATCAAGGACAATCTCTTCCTGACCATTCCATTCTATGACATGGTTTGTCAGCATATGAGGCAAAACTTGTTTCTGCATGCAGGTATTACTCTGCAAATCTTAAAGAGTCAGAGTCAGGCCAGCCTGTAAACATTTCACACTTTGCTAATGAGAGTCTCCTTTTTGAACCTATAACAAATACTACATCAGAAGATGCTTTAGGGGGGTACTGAGCTGAGTAATGAGCTGTTACTGGCCTCTGTTAGTCTAAGCTTGACCACATGCTTCTAACCGATTTCTACTTCCATCCTATAATACTTCAGATTTGTGCTCGTCATGAAGGTAGCTTTGGCCACCCCAGAAGAGCTGCCTGCCACATTAAGCTCAGAACATAAACTACTTTGATTTATTTATTTTTTAAGAATTAAGTACAAATAAGTGATTGCAGCTTCATCCTATTAAATTACAATATAAAGATTGCTCCTTTATTGTCTATCTATCTCCTACTCCCAGTTTATCAGTCACTGCTGAAAGGAAGCCATTTGTTCAGCGTGCTAACAGAAGGAACAACACTTTTGCTCACTGAACCAGGAATCAACTTGTCCTTTGGACACCATTTACAGCCCACAGCTGAGTGCTCACTGGGAGCTCTGGGCCTCCTTCACAGCATTTTTCAGACTTTGTCCTTGCTCGATGCTGCCAAACTGCCTATCTGTGGCATTCCTACACCCAGCTCTGTCCACCGTAGCTACAGAGACTCACATCAAACACCATAGCCAGTTAGGATTTTTGAGTTTCCAGCAATAACTAGTTAAGCAAAGAAATCACACTTGTTGGAAATGTTTAAGTAAGCAACAATCATCCAGGTAGGTCAAACTTGACAGGGACCACGATCATATCTTACAGCTTTAAATTAAAAAATAAGGAGGCTGTGTGCAGAGAAGTCTGCCTAGGATACAGAATAAATGTGGTGGGATAGTAATATACAACTTAATCCACTCATGAATAAAGATGACTGAAATTCATTTGCGGTTTTGCCACTCATGAGTTATAAGGTTTTTAACTTGTTTGGATAAATGCGTCACCTTATTCCATCCCATCATCATCAAATACAAATTATTAAAATAAGACATGGACAAGCACATCTTTTAAGTTTACATGCATCTTGAGGAAAATTCAATATTTCAGCCTAGAGAGGGAGAGTGACTGCTTTAAAAATACAGGAACAGAATGCATAAAAAGAGCACTTACTTGCCAATTACCTTTCAGAGTCCGCCATTTCCGAATTTGTTCTGCATGCCTTACAACTGCAGGTGGATTCACATACACTTTGGAAATCCAGCCAAGCTCTGATGTGGGAGGAAAAAAAAAAAAAAAAAAAAGGAAAAAAGTCTCTAATCTATTTCTGTGTTCTTTTAGTGTGCCGTGTAGGATTTCAGAAGGAAGCTGTAGCTTTGTTTTGGTCCTCTGAAGAGCATACTGTGCTTTCATATCCTTTTAGGGGCTTTTGCACTTCTAACCATCTCAAAATACCATACTACAATAAACTTTTCTCACGGGATGAACTGTGAACTGGATGTTTCACGCAGGAGACACTGTTAAAACTAAATTAACACTGGTGAGAGATCCTGTGTTTCTAGTCCCAACCTACGAAGTTTAGTACGCAGGCTGCAAATAAACAATCTTCTGCTGTTGCATGCTGATTTACTTCTTGATTCCAGAGTAAGGTAACATTTAGTCAGTCCATTCCTTGTCTGCTTGCAACAAGGATGCAATGACATTTTACGCGTATGTGCGTAGACCTTTGATTGCAGGAACTGTATCCCTCATGGTCACAAAAATCTTCAGACTTTTCTGTAATAACACAGATAGGCTGTTTTTCACCTGGAGCTACTCTTAATGAATTTACTATGAGGGACAGACTATCTACAAGTTTCCAAAAGCACTCCTGGGCAGCACATCTGCTGGGAAGGATATGTGTACCTGCCTGCCTTAGAAGTGCTCACCTTGCCAAGCACCCTGGGGGACTTGGGCAGACATCTTCCATCTGTGAATTTCTTTAGATGCCCACTGCAGGTGGTCTGGGTTGCAATTTCAATGAGTTACAGTACTCATAAACAATAATCAGAGCCAAAAAAGTAGTGGATACTCGACATTTACAAAAATAATAAAAATGTCCGAAAATAGAAGCACCATAAAATGATAATCTCTTAATGAAGGGTAACTGAATGATAAAGAAGAATTGATGGTTCACACGCTCACATCTTGAAATTTCTGCATAGTGTGATAAATCAAAGGTCTAATTTTGAATATTAACAAACACAAACTCATATCCTCCTGCTCAGAGATCTACACAGAAAAAAGAAAACAGAACACCTTTAAAATCTCTTGTACCCCAAACATAAATAATTCTTTTAAATATTAATCACACAACCAATCCATGAAAATACTCTGAAGAAAATATCAACAGTCATCAATCACCAGTCATCAACAAATCACCATCAGCTGCAATCATCAGCTATCATCATCACTTAAGGGTTACATATGGACACAAGTTCAGATACTAGGGATAATAACTCTGAGTGACTTGATTTACTGAAAACATCTCTCATCTCTGCAAGTATTCTTTCTTACTAATTCACTAATTTCTTGTCCCCATCTCTTTCTTTCTACTTTTTAATTTTAATAATGCACAAAAATGCAGGACTAATACACCAATTAAAATATGTGTAACTACAACCTTGTTTCCCTAATGAGACTTAACACCAGAGAAAACAATTTAGGACAGAGATTACTCAGTAGATATGCAAGACAATTGTAGGAGATGCAGCTAAGTCTTGTTCTCAGCACAGTCAGTCACCTTGCTAACACTTTCCTATCACTACATAAATTTAATAACATAAGCAGAAGCTGCAGGGTCAAAATGTTGTCCAAAGCAGATAAATTGAAAAAAAAAAATGAAGGAATTCCAGAGCAGTCATAAGGAATTTAGGATTTCTAGCATCAGTCTTACTACATGGTGTACAAGATAAGGAGGAGCAGGTCAAGATGAAAACCAGTTTAACAGAAACCCTCAATAATTCTCTCCGCTCACCACAAGTCACATTATCTAAAAAATAAAAAATGAATCTGACATGTAGAAAGCAACTGAGAAAAGCTATTGCTACAATACTTACAGCTAAATCTTTCCTGCTTTTTAAATATCAATAACTGCAAACCATACAAACACAGCTGAAATACAAGCCGCATCTACTGCACTGCTTTAAGGTCAGCTCTCCTAGGTGAGAGCACAGATCTCCCATGGGGCTACCATTTTCAATATTTGCCTTTGAAAATATAAACAAACAAACAAACAAACAAAGGATACAGAAATTCTGTGTAGTGATTCTACTAATGTGTGCCAAGTGTTCAGGGGCAATCATTTAATCGTAATCCTCCAATTTGTCATGATGACTTTTGAACCCTACTGAGTACATGGTGATCTTTCAGTTCCTTTGGAAAAATGCAATAAAATTAAAGAAGCCAATTTAGACGAGGAAATCAGCTTCTAACTCTCTAATAAAGATCCAGAAGTTTCAGTTGCTCTAGTGTAACCTAATATTTCTACATTATGGAAGACAACAAAGAAATCTGTCATAATAATTAATCTGTAAAAACTACTGCTATCTGCAGAAGCGTTTGGAAGAATACAAAGACAGCATCCACTTTGTCAGATATGGAAAATGTTCATCCTCTTGGTTACTGGGGCGTATACCTGAACTTAAGTGGAAGGACAGAAATTTCCCCCGTGGGTAGGTTATCCCTTCATTACTCACTCTTTGGAGAAGATTTTATCTCATATATCTCATGCCAAACCTTGCTAGAGACACACGTTACTGCATCTGGCCCTACCTGACTTTTGGGCATAGCTTCTCAGAAGGTTCAAGTAATCTGTTCAGGAAACAGAGCACTGCACACTAGATTGCATTAAAGGAAATAATTAAGGGTAATGCTCTGGGGGGCAGGATTAGCAAGTAATATCGAAGAAATTCACAATCAATAGGAGAAAAGAAAGGGAAGAACAGTGGAAGTGAAATAAGCTACTACTTCTGCTAACTAATCTTCACCCATTGCTGCTTTTAAAGGAATGAATAATCTGAAAGATTATATGCTTATTATGGTTCATTTTAAAAATTCTTTTCAGAACCAAAAGGCCCTTGGTTAATTATGTAATAAAAAGAATGCATGGCAAAGAAGGACAAAGGTTCTAGCAATATGCAGCACAGATGGAGACTTTGGTCTGACACAGATCTTCCATTCAAGCCCATTTCTCCATTATTTAAAGCAGTGGGCAAGTGAAAACAAATACGTCTTACCACGACTGACTAAATAGACTTTTAAGTCTGCCATGTGAGGTCTCACCAAATCTTTAAATGAATGCGCCTCTATTCAGAAAAATCACTTACAACTCCAGTTTCTTCTTTTTCTCATTAAAAAAAATCAGAATAAAACCATTATTTCAAATAGAACCGACCGCCTTTGGATTCTGCCCCTCCTCCACTCCCCCAAGCTTTATAATTTAGTATCTGGCTAAGGAAAACTATATTTAATTAGGCTCATTAACCTTGCAGTGTGAACATGTCTTTTTTTTTTTTTTTTTTTAAATAAGTCATCTGCTAGTCATCTGCACAATCATGTGGCTTCAGGGATAAGAGTAATTAAAGCAGTTACACTATAGCTAATTAGCCAATATTCTGTAATCACTCTTCAAGTTTACTTTTTTTCTCTAAAGACATTTGAAAAAATCATACTCAAAATCTTAACAGGAAATTCAACTCCTTCTTTTGAGAACATGAATCCAAAAATACCAAGCAGTTCATCAGAAAACAATAAATAAAACCACTTCATTAGTATAATTACATAAATATCTAAGATATCTAACACATTCCTCATAAAAAAGACTCAGCTTTTTGGAAACTTTAGAAAATGTGTAGATGTTACCCTTCAGATGGTGAAAAAGAAAGCTAAAAAATGCCCGAGGCTGTAGTTTCACAAGCATTTCAGAGCAGCTCTGTCCCCAAAAGAAGCTGTCCCCCAACTGTTTATTTCCTCCTCTGTGCCAGAAACAGCATGTGTGTTCCTCCTTACCATGAACACATGATAAAATGGGCAAGGGAAGTGATGAAAGCTATTATTTCTGGAGAAACTATTATGAAACTGTGTCCTGAACCTTTACTAAAGAAATGAAATACTCAAGTGAATGCAGGCTGAATCCAGCTGGCCATGCATAACTGTGCAAAAGACTTCAGGATCAGATCTTGTTGAAGAGTTGTGTTACCAAGTAAGCTGTTTATGGGCTTGAGGGTAATTCTTTTTTTTTTTTTTTTACATGGAAGCTGTAAGTATTTTCTCATAGTGACTGTTTCAATAGACCTATTTTGTTCTCACGTTGGATCCTTCTTGTATGAGAGAAGTTCAGTCTGCAAGTCATAAGCATTCACACTAAGGCATGAACCCAACTAGAAATAAGCCTGACGACATTGAGACATTGGTAAGATCACACAGTGTTGAGGGTTGGTCACATGAAACAGCTCAGTGTCCTCCAAAGCATTTTGAAAACCACTGATGAGCCTTTTCCCAGAATGTCAGCTGCTCCATGAGCTGTAGAACAACTGGAGCTTGGTTTCCTGCAGCTCTGAGTCCCTCACTTTCTCCCTTGCTACAGAGACCTCTCCTTACCCCAGCAGTCCAGCTGTCCTGATATGGTCCATATGACCATGGAATAAGGCAGGACATCATTACTTGAATAAAGACAAATTAAATGTGTAATGAGGAGCCATGTCATCGCTGAGCTGTGCCTCCCTTTGTGCCAACAGTGGAAGTAGTTCAGTCATTCTGCCTAGTGACTCAGTCATCTTTGAGATATCTGTCTTTATTTCAAATATGATTAAAGTTATCCAGCAGATTCAGAAGGTGTTAAAGAGGAAACAGTGAAGGAACAGAGCCACTGTAAGCGATAAAAACAGCTATTAATATATTAGAACATAATTACGCTGTCTTGAAAAAGGATGCAACACTTCATTATCTAAATGCCACTTACCACAGGCTAGCTCTCATATGCAAATGGCTCAGAAATATCAACTACGTATAATTAAAAATATCAGTAGAAACATAATGAACGTATCTTTGGCCCTTTGACTAGAAGGCTGGGCAACACGGATGGATTTTCTTTTTAAAAAAGCACACTTTGCAAAACAACTGTAATTAATTATTCATTACTCAGAATGTATACATATGCATGCATATATGTATGCATACATATATATAAAAGAATACAATACTATAAAAGAATATATACATATAAGTATATATAATCATAGAACACTTTGAGTTGGCTTGGGTTAAGATGGTCTTTCACCCAACCTCATGCCCAAAGCAGAGTCAGCTCTCAGCTCAGGTCAGTCATCAAGGCCTTATCCTGTTTGGTCTTAAGAATCTTAAAAGATGAGGACTGCACAGGACCTTTGAGCAGCCTACCCCATCACCTAACCATCTCCTCATGAAAACATTTTTCCTTGCATCCAGTCTGATCTTCTCTGGTTTCTATTCATTTCCGTTCTCTCTTGATCTCGTGCTACGCTCAGTCATGAAGAGACTGGCTCCATTTCTTTGATATAGGACTGGACAGGCTGCTGAAAGCCGTGTTGCCCCAGGCTGAATCAGCCCAGCTCCCTCAGCCCCTCCTCACAGGACAGCAGCTCCAGGTCACAGCCATCTTGATGGCCCTCTGCTGAACTCATGACAGTTTGCCAGCAGACTGAGGGAGGTAATCCTCTCCCTCTACTCTGCCCTGGTAAGGCCGCATCTGGAGTACAGTGTCCAGTTTTGGGCTCCTCAGCTCAAGAAAAACAGTTAACTTCAAGAGAAAATCCAGGAGAGAGCCACAGAGATAATTAGGGGCCTGGAGCATCTCCCTTATGAAAAAAGGTTAAGAGATCTGTGACTGGCCTGGAGAAGACTGAGAGGGGATCTCATCACTCGTTAGAAATATCTAAAGTACAGGAATCAAAAGGATGGGGCCAGGCTCTTTTCAGTGGCATGCAGTGACAGGACTAGAGGCAATAGGCACAAACTGGAACAAAGGAAGCTCCATAAAGATTGAGAAAAAACTTCCTTACTGTGAGAGTGACAGAGCACTGGAAGAGACTGCTGTCTCCTTTTCCGCAGATATTAAAGATGCACCTGGATGTTTTCCTGTGCAACCTACTGTAGGGAGGTTGGACTAGATGTTTTCCAGAGGCTCCCTTCCAACCCCTAGAATTCTATGACTGCTGCTGATTTAAAAATCATTGGGAAGGGATGGCAACAAGTAGCTGGGAGCAATGGCAGTTTCAGTTCAATTAGCTGCAACTGGCAGAGGCCACGTGTCAAAGCGCTGAAGACATCCATCCCACTGCACTCTCTGTTTGTAGTCTTGTACACAAGTTAACCCTACCTCTAGGGCAGGGGAGGGCCATTTGTGGGAAGAGAAAGGTTAACTATGAACACTTGGAAAGTACTCAAAGATTGTTTTAGTGGATCCAAAAAACAGACTATAATTTGCTGGTCAGTCGAACATTGCATGCTTCTTTTCCAGCCAAACCTGTCTCTACCAATGATTTTATACTTGGCAGCACTGCCTTCTTTACCAGTACTCCTACCTGTTGGAGGACAACTGTTTGATAGAACTGGACTTACTTCAGATTCAAGTTTCTTGAGTTCCTGCATAGACAGGCAATTAAGTGTAAGAATAAATTTACAGTAAGAAGTAGAATATGTGCCTAGCTTACAATAGCTGGACTGCGTGTGCAAACTCATGTGCTGACTTTGTAACAGACACAGAAGTCTTGCTACTGCATTATTAATACATTTGTGTCAGCAAAAAAAAAGATGCCGTTCAGATGGTTACAGTTCAAACACCTGTTTCTGCAAGCAGCCCAAGGATAAGCACATCAGAGAGCAACGCAACAGCTCACTTTCAGAGCGATGTGTCACTCACTGCAGAGAATGACAACAGTTAACTTCAAGTTGTCCACAGGCTAATCCTTTAAATTGAGTATTAACTCTCTGAAAGCACGTGCCCTCGTGCTAGAGTGTAACAGTGCTGTGTTCCTCCTGAGCTCTGAGACCTGCTGCTCTCTCTCCGCCATAACATCACCTCTCAATCTCCCACACTTAATGCACTGCTGCTCTGTGGACCAAAGTGCCATACCCCTCCTTAAAGTGACCATTCAGGGGGCTGGTCACCTGAATGCAGCTCACCACTGCGCTCGGGTTTGGCTGTGTGGAGAAGTGGGAAGGCTGCTTCTCCTTCCCCGAGCCCGGCAGCAGGAATACAGGTTCTACATAGGCAGTGGCACAGAAAAGCCCGTCTGGGCGGGTCATTAGGTAGGGCTCGGCCACCGAGGATCGCCTGCAGACATCGGGAAAAGCTTCAGCGAGCAGGCGGCAAGCAAGGAAAATCAAAACTGAAGCTACGATAAGTGTTTCGAACCCTCTGGGTGAAAGGAAGGGAGACGGAAACGCTAAAACGGTTTCGGTCGGTCAGGAGCCGACACGCGGGAGACGATGCGACACGGCAGCGAGACGCGGCCGCGGAACCATCAAGCCTCGCGTGAAGACGCCCGCGGGCTCCCGCCACTCTCCAGCCCTCGTACAGAGCACAGGGCCCTGCCCGAGCCCCGCAAAGCTCCCGTCCCGCAGGCCGCCGACCCTTACCCAGCTCGGTGCCCGCCTTTCTGGCCGCCATGGCCCGTGCTCACGGGCCCGAGCGGGGCGGGGAGAGACAAGCAGCGCCGGTCCCGCCCCGCGCCAGCAGGAAGCGGCGCCGGCAGCGGAACGCGCACCGGTTGCTCTGCTCCAGGGAAACAGCCGTCCCGGGGAGCCCCGGGCACCGGCACAACGAGCGAGGGCGAAAAGCAAAAGAGGCAGGACATGCGGATGCCAGGTGCCCCTAAACCCATCCGGCCGCTTCGACTTTTTTGAGAGGGGCAGGCAGACGCCATTCCGTTGCCCCGCCCCGGGAACGCCGGCATGGAGCGCGGGCCCGCCGCCACACTGCTGGGGTCAAAGAGTAAGGTCGCTATATTCTTACTTTGTACAGCTTTCTGGTAACACCAGCAAAATCATACAATCCTTAGAGTTGGAAGGGACCTCTGAAGGCCACCATAGATCAACTCCCCTGCAATGAACAGGGACACCACAGCTGGGTCAGGGCCTGATCCAGCCTTGCCTTGAAAAACTTCAGGGATGGGGAGTAAACCAGATCACTACGCAGCCTATTCTAGCTCCTTGCCACTCCCACTGTAAACTATTTTTCTCTTGTATCTAACCTAAATCTACCCTCCTTGAGCTTGAAACTGTTTCCCCTTGTTCTATCACCACAGACACTGCCAGAAAGTCTGTCCTTTCTTTCCTTTACCTCCCCTTCAGGTACTGAAAGGCCGCTATCACATCGTCAATACGAACGCTTGCAATTTCTAGCCCTACTCATTAACTTCTAGCATGCAAACCACAAACTCACAACAGTATCTGGAAAAGCAGTGAAGGACCACAGCACTTATGTTTGGAAATGTTAGTATGGCATTCTCTGAAATGTTCAGCAGTCTGCTTGGCATACAGCACAAGGAGCTTCATTGGGGTGGGCTTCTGGTTTTAAATGCATCTTATTCAGCTGGTAAAGTAAGCTTCTAGATTGAAGTACGAGATTTGGAACCCTCATAAGCCTTAAATGAATTAGCAATTACTGAAATGAACTATTAGAAGCAAGAGGGGCACTTGTTTTTAGGTCAAAACTTGAACAGATTATTCAAAAACTAATTTTGGAGTTAAGTTACTGAATTGTTAAATTTTTAATGATACCACTGTATACCAAGAAACCAAGACTAATTTTATCCTTCTTTATTTTCCTTGTTTACTCTATTCCTCCCCCTTCCACAGAAAGAATTAAGGCTGGAAACAACCTCCAGAGATGGAATCCAAGCCCCCTGCACAGGCAGGCTCAGCTGCAGCAGAGCCTTCTCCAGAGCCATGTCCAGTTGGGTTCTGAGCATCTTCAACATTGAAGCCTCTACAGCCTTTCCAGTCAACCCCTTCCAGCATTTTACTGCCCTCATTGAGAAAGTGTTTTCTTACGCTTAGACATGATATATATGCATAGACATAGTATCACAGAATCACAGAATTATCAAGGTTGGAAAAGACCTAGAAGATCATCCAGTCCAACCATTACCAATACTTCCCAGCTAAATCATACCCCTCAACACCACATCCAAATTAAGGACAAGTCTCAAAATGAGAAGGGAAAAAAAAAAAAAAAAAAAAAATCAGGAAAGTATACGAACATATGTCTGTATAATGTTTTTCCTTTCCAAAAAGAGCAACTTATATGCAAGTCTTTCAGCATTAAAATTAAAGGAAGTGACAAGCAGAAGAATGGCAATATTTTCTTTAATGATGAAAGGATGGGTTTTGACCTTGCAAGTGTAACTTATTTTTCATCCAGTCTACAGAACTAAACCCAAGGTTTTTACAAACTCAGCCAACCTCTGAGATTTTCATGTACAACCACATATTTCAGTCAGTACATTTAATTTAGGAGTTCTCAATGCTTTTGATTTAGAGACTCACTTTTACATTCAAAAGTTAAAGAATAAAATGATGCAAGGCTTACATATCAAGGAACTTGCCACTCTCTGGACCAAACACTAAAACATTCTTATTGCTTTCCCTCTGTATAGTACAAAAACAGATGCTAGAAAGTATTATACCATTAACTTGGCTGCTTTTCCATTCCATGAACCCAATGCTAAACAGTAAAGCTAGGAGTTTTGAGAGGCATTTTATTTAGACAACTGAAAACAGTTAAACATTCAGAAGCAGTGTACAATGAAACAAAAACCGAATACTTTTAGTACATAATCCCCTTTTCAACTAAAGCCAAATCTTCCAACTTTAATGGAAAAAAAAAAAAATGGGTAAAAGCCATAATTTTCTTTTTCTCCATAATAAAGAAAACGCACTACAATGAGTCTAATTGAAATTGGAGAGACTGGATCTTGGCTTGCACACTTCTTTCAAAAGACAGTAGGCAGTTATGCTAAAAAGATAGCAAAACTCTACTACTAGTCTTTTTTTGGATACTCAGTTCTCTTACAGACAACACCTAGCCAGTTCCACTGCATTCTCATCAATTACTGCCCATCTTTGCCTTATGTAGAGAGTGCACTCCGGAAGGCTGCTGTTTATCACTGCTCACTTGATTTAGTCTTGTATGTCCATACGTTGCATAACAGTTGAGATAATCACGCCTTGACTTCAGGAGTTGAGCTGTACACTGAATCTGAGTTTTCAGAGGCAACTTCTTCTGCAATTAAATAGGGAGAATCAATTTACATACACAAACCAAAGAATGCTGCAGTGATGTTTTAAAGACCGGCTTAGTTTTCTTTTCCACCGATTCAGGTTTTTCTACCGTATCTGTTAAGTTTGCAAGATTACACAGCTCAAGTCACTATTTTGACACTTAACATATAGTTTTCTAGAAAAACATGCTCAAAGACCTTCTGAGAGGAATGAAAAATGCCAGAAGGTACTTGGAAAAAAGTTAACTCTTCCCTACTAAAGAAGTCTTAAAGCTGGCAGTTTGATGTTTTACCTATTTCCTCCTCTGCGGTTCCTGGAAGGCTGGTCCTTGCTTTTGCTGCTTCTGCATTCTCCTCTTCTGTAGAGAGGAGAAGAAACGGTTAGTACCTTCACTTCCACTCAACCCAGAGTGAAAAGTGGGTTTCACTCTGAAAACACAGCAAAAAAAATTCCCCACTTACTGTTGAGGAGAAAGAGCTGGGTAAGCAATTCCATCAACTGTGACTTGTTTGCAGTTTTCTAAGCACTGCCACCCCCTGAGCTCCCTCCTCCCAAAAATATTAGAGAAAGTACAGAGAAAGCTTACATAACCCGCCCCCCCTTCTACAGATTCTTATATCCTAAGTATTCACAAAATTATTTCATACCTCTTGCTCCGTAACATGAAGATTTGAGACTATACAACCAATTTGACACAAAGTGCCTATATTCATTAAACTCACATTTAAAATGCTTAAATGACAGCTACAGGAGTAAAACCTTCAATCCAACAGACTTGAGTGGCTACGAAGATACCAAACGACAGCAGAGATACCATAACAAATTCAGATGATGTTTGCCATTTATATTACTATTAAGATTTCTGAATGAAGCAGCCAAGTAACACCAGGAAAAAGAAAACAAAAACACTTACCAGGAATTACACACTTCCAAAGACCATAGGTTTTCCCTACTGTTGTCTGCCACAGCCTTAGTGTACCATCCTCTGAGCCACTGGCATATAACTCCCCGTCAGGGCTAAATCTCACACAGTGAATTGGACCAAAGTGCCCTTTGTAAGATTCTAAAAGAGAACATATTGAGGCCAATAATTTCAAACTTCAGGCAACAGCAGAAATAAATGAGTAAAAACCTGATTAGAAGGAGAAGAAAAATACGGACTGGGGGAACTTCTCTAGTACTTTATTTTTGACACAAAACAACACTTCTAATAATTACTATCCCCACAGCTTTTAATAAAGTGTTACAGTTATCTGAATTAAATGCAAGAAGACAGGTATTTCATTATTATAGGCAAAATTACAGAACAAGCCAACATTCTTCAACCACTTGCTACGCAGGCATCTACGTAATTTTAAACGAAGACAGGAGCAACAGATTAAAACACACTTTAAAATAAGTTATACATGGCCAGCATTAAAATACAATCCAGTAACTGTGACTCATTAGACATAATTAATGAATGCCACAGTATGACATTTAAGTTAACATATAATTTGCTATTGCAGAGGTATGGGATGACTCAACTTTTTTTTTCCCCCACCCCTAATAGCTGCAGAGCTGTTTAGTGGAGGCTTTAATTAGATCTACAAGAGTAACATTAGGTATACTAACAAAGGACAAAGCCTCTTAACTGACTACTTAACTTTCCATTATCTCGTACTCAAATAAGTTTTTAGCACAGCATGCTCTAGAAGTTTAATTCATTAGCCACTATGTCATCTATCTAATACTTGTCAAAACTTGTTTTTTATTACTGAAGTCAAACATACCTAATTCTTCTCCTGTGTTATAGTCATATTTATAGAGTTTAAAATCTTCACCACCTGCAACCAAACATTCTTTCTCTGGGTGAAGGGATGCAGAATTGATTGTAGCAGGTGCTTCAAATGATTTAATCTGCTCTAGACTGAAGGAGAAGAAAGAACACATTTTAAAAAAGTTCCTGAAAGCAAAGGAACTGTGATTCTACAAATCATAGTCGCTTTTAAGAAAAACAGAAGACACCCACAAGCAGCTTCCAAAACAAAATTTTAACACTGGCAAGTCAAGCTCATAAAGTTTAGAAACAACAAGTTCAGAATAAGCAAAACACACTGATAAGCTCACACATTTCAAACTACTTTCTGGTACACGTTTATGACTGCAACTTGCTTTAAAACATCATAGAAACTGCATAAATTAGTTCTCTTAAAGCATTAAATTGAACTCTGGATGCAAATCTGATTTAACGACAACTCCAGTTAGTTTTGAGCCATGAAAATGGTACTGATCCATTACAGTCTACTATCTTGCAAACAATCAGGGACCGCTAGTTTAGAAAAGGATAGTTGTTTCAGACTTTGCCTCTGACAACAAGGTAGGCAAAGATACCTACTGACATTGGTTCTAACAGCTTCATGATCTTGGCCTTGCACTGTCAGTTTTACTCACAACCAAACCCATAACTCAAAACGATTCTGTGTTTTAGACTCACGTTTCTGCACTATGAAAAGCAATAGTCTTCCCATAGGTTATCACAAGTATTTGCCCTTCTGGAACATACTCCATGCTGCTCACAGACATTGCAACATTTAGTGCCTTCACTTCAGTCATGGTACTCCTGTCCCAGAGGCTTAAGAAAAATCAGAAAGAAAGACTTTCAGATCAATTCAACACATCAGCTTCCACCTCCACCCGTGGCATGCTATGGTTGCGAGCAGCCACCTAATAAAGAACATTCCACGAACACTTTAGATTTTCAGCAGCATTCTTTGCTTTGCCTAGCTTTACTTACATGAGAATTAAGGCAAGTTTACATTAAAATACTGCTACTTTTAAAACTTAACAACAACACTAAACAGTACACATACTGTTTAACTACTCAAAGATTCTCTTGAAAGACTAAAAGCTTTATTACATGTCTCCTGAACAATACAGCTTTCTAGAAGCAAAGCTTTAAGATTGCATTCTGCCTTTTTAACTCAAAACACAAAGAGATATAATACTAATTTAAGAAACTAATAGACTCATTTAATATAATTTAGCATTTTGCCTAGGCAGGCAAGAAATATCTACACTAAAATCAAAATAAATTGTAACAAACTGTCCTGCACAACATCCTGGTCACCAAATTGAAGAAAAATGGATTTGAGGGATGGACCACTTGCTAGATAAGGAATTGGTTGGACGGTTGCACTCGAGTTGCAGTTAACAGCTCAGCATCCAACAGGAGACCAGTGATGAGAGGCATTCCTCAGGGACTGGGTACTAGTTAATATCTTTGTAAGTGACATGGACAGTGGGATTGAGTGCAGCAAATCTGCAGATGACACCAAGCTGAGCAGTGCAGTTGACATACTAAAGAGAAGGGATGCATCTCAAGCTAGACAGGCTTGAGAGGTGGGCCCATGCTAACCTCATGAAGTTCAAGAAGGCCAAGTGCAAAGCCCTGCACTGGGGTTGGGGCAATCTTAAGCACAGATACAGGCTGAGCAGACAATAGCTTGAGAATAGCCCTGAGGAGAAGGTTTTGGGAGTGTCATCTGATGAAACTCAACACAAGAGAAGTGTGACCAGCAGGTCCAGGGAGATGATTCTGCCCCTCTACTCTGCCCTCATGAGACCCCACCTGGAGTACTGTGTCCAGTTTTGAGACGCCCAACACAAGAAGAACATCAAGCTGTTGGAGTGGGTCCAGAGGAAGGCCACCAAGATGATCAGAGGGCTAGAGCACTTCCTCTATGGGAACATGCTGAGAGAGCTGGGGCTCTTCAGCCTGGAGAACAGAATGCTCTAGGGGAACTTTACAGCAGCATTCCAGTACCTAAAGGGGCCAACAGGAAAGCTGGAGAGGGACTTCTTAGAAGGGCATGTAGCAAAAGGACAAGCAGAAATGGTTTTAAACTGGAAGACAGTAGATTTAGACTAGACATTAGGAAGAAATTCTTTAGTTTTAGGGTGGTGAGACACTGGAACTGGTTGCCCAGCGAGGTTGTGGATGCTCCCACTCTGGAGGCATTCAAAGCCAGGCTGGAAGGGGCTTTGAGCAACCTAGTCTAGAGGGAGGTGTCCCTGACTATAGCAGGAGGGTTGGAACTCTATGTTCTTAACGGTCCCTTCCAACCCAAACCATCCTATAATCCAACGAAATAAGAAACGTAAGTTAATTGAATGCTGTTATTTCTATTTCTAAAATTCAGAGAAACAAGAAAAGACCAGTCTCTTGCCTATCTTGAATGAGGGAACTGAAAAAGAATTGGAGCCAAAACAGAAACAAGGAGACTGCAACTGTGATTTCACCCTATATCCACTGTCCTTCCACAAAGCAGAAAGCCGCTATTACTCTATGCCATAAATATAAGAATAATGAGGCAAGTAGACATGAGATGATGCTGATCATATCAGCCAGAAAGCTGTGGAAGCAGCAAGGCACATCTTCCTTCTTTTTTTGGTCAGCATAGTTTGAGGAAGAATCTTTGTCATTTCATCTCCCTAGCAGCCATGTCTGTCTAGGCTTTAACCCATCTACATTTAACTGTATGATCTATCTTATAAAACCACAAAAGCTTTCTCAGCTTACCACATGGTAGAGAAAGACAGTTATGATTATTAAGAAGGCACTGTCTCCACAGAGGCTTGCCTGCCTTTTATCCCAGCCCTCACCTTATGCATGTTTCAAGGCTTGACTGCAGAAGACAAGGCAGAGACACTTCAGCATATGTCTTCACAAGACCTTACCTAGAAATTAATTTCCTCTAGGATTATGAAAATCAAAGTAATTCTACTATTCAGTTATCAGAGACCACCTCTTCCTACCAGGGAAGACATGTTTATGGTACAAATCAGAACTACCATAAAAATTACATCTCCAACAACATAAAAAAACTGGATTACATGTGCTAATCTGGAATCAAACAGCCTTTATTACTATTTCCTAAGGAAATAACCATCTTCTGACAGAAATTGTACACAATAAGTGCAAGCTTCTTAAAAACTAGAAGTTATTTTTTTTTCTTACCGGACAGTTTTATCATCAGCTGAAAGAATCTGTTTGTCATCACTGCTCCATAAAGCCTTTTTAATACCAGAAGTATGCCCACTGACAACATCAGGTTCTCAAAATAAGAACAAGTATCTTAGTACACATAAGAACATAACATCATGCAGTAGTTTATGAACTCTGGTCATCTACTTGGATTTCTATTTACTAGAAACTGCAAAATTACTTCAATCACTACTGACTTTAGTTACAGATTTCAATCTAGGAATCTATCCAATTATCTAAACTTAAAAAAGCTTCACTAGGTTAACATCAATATTAATAAGCTTTGTATCAGTTTTCAGCAGTTCAGTATTAACACAAATTTAAGCACACGACAATATGAAGAGACTTTTCCCTTTCAGGTCGCGTAATTTTTGTCAGACCTACTCGTAAAACACACTATCCCTGAAACTCTTTATAGATAAGCTCTATTTTACTTCCAAGACTAACACGATTTAGTATAGAAAACTGTCATAAACACATTCTTTGTAGAACAAGCCTCAAGTGTGTCTTTTGTGATTCACAACGAAGTTCACACACAAGAAAAAAAAAAAAAAAAAAAAAATCAACAAAACAGAAAACCAACAATAACCAGCTCTCAGTGCAGACTCACCTGCTTCTGGCTTGCTTAAATCATAGATACGCAACAGTTTATCTTGTCCACCTGTTAACAGATAATTGCTATCCTGAAACAGAAGTTATAAAGGGTCAACTCTATTTTGAATTGAAATATCAGCCTTCATCCATAAGCCTTAAAATACCAGCTATTTCTTTCAGACGGTTTCTAAAACATTTATGACTACTTGTCGTTTGTAAGACCAAAGCTTAAACGTACGCTAAATTACTTGCCTGCCAAAACACACATATAAAAAAAGTAGCAAATAACAAAACATACCAAAGAGCTTACCTCCCTGTTGAATATGCTATAAAGATTTTTCATACCTGTGTAAAATCCACACTTTTGACAATGTGTTTGTGAGCCAATGTGATTAATTCATCTCCCGACACAGCATCCCACACTTTGCTAAATGACGAGAGAAAACATGTACATTTCAGTAGCTCCAGGACAAATCTGAACAGACAAATTAAGTTGTCTCTCCTAACCTATCCTATATAATCCTTCCCAACACTATCATAACATTTTTAATCGTGTTACACTCTAATGAGCTACAGACACATAAGTATACCTCATATTCTTTTACTGAAGTATTTCTTGTTACTGTCCCATCATTTTCTTTCACTCACTTCTTCAGGATAACACATGATCAGCATTTTAGATTTAAGACAAACAAAGGCAGCTCTTCTCCGCAACTTTTATGGACTGAATTCTAATAACTGGATTTGAGTCGTCAAATATATTAACATACGCTGCAAACAGTTCAAACAAGCAAAATAAAAATAAATGATTCACTAATATTTCTACATATCTTCTTCTAATAAAAAGGGTCTGACTGGTACACTAAATGAAGATCACTCTTGACACTCCAGTATAACTACAGTACTAAAGTCTAGAACTGCACAGCATTGTTTAGTTTAGCAAATCAGCACAATAATTAAGTATATTTGTCAAGAAGCAACCATAGTTGCTCAGCAAGATAGAATTAGCTGTAGCTGTTCATAAAAAGCTTAAATTCTAGGCTGTAATATAGCTATAAGGTAACAATTTAAAAAAAAACAAAACACAGCAACTTACTACAGTCATATAAAAAAAAAAAAAAGACTACTGACTGAAATCAAAAGAAAGACTTCAAAAGCAGGTAATCACTTACGCTGTAAAATCCGCGGCTGCCGTAGCTGCTTTAGTGGCATCCTTGTTCAAAGTAGCACCCCAGACAGCACCTTTATGACCTAAGAATGTGCCAATCCAGTCTCCTGTGTCACCCTGACGTAGCATAGGCTTTCCATCTTTGGAAAAAGAAAACCAATATTCAGACAACGTAACAAAAAAAGAAGCTGTTTTAGGAAACGATTCCCTTGCACCAACGTGGAACAAAAATTAAACCGCCACCAGACTGGCCTCCCTTAATGGAAGGAATGGACTTAATGGAAACACCATATACACTATGAAGCTATTCTTTGTAAAGCAGTGTAGCTGAAGAGCTTAAATATACAGTTGCACCTCTAGAAAGAGGTGCTTTTTTTTTTAAATATAGCCAAGTCTTCCCTGGACAGGTGAGTTCAATTGATTTTGGAACAATATTTTCACAGTAACAGTACACAAAAAGGAGTCTGGGGTTTATAATGAGAGATGTTTAAAACACAAAGAAAGATGCTGTAAAAATGAAATAGAAAGCCTTTATTGTGATTATTTTTTGCTAGGAGGCTATGAGATATCATTCACACAAAGAACCAGAGCCAAACATGAAGTTCTCGGAGACATCAGGAATGTTCTTTTAAACTTGTGAACACATGTGAAGATTAACTCATATGCATACGAATGCAAATACTACTCTCATAAATGAGCAGAAGAGAGCTCTTATGGGAAAGGAAGCAGAAATCACTGCTCTGCAATCAGCAAGGCAGATGCCTTGGTTGAAAAGGAGCTGGCTTTAAAGTGTGTAAGACATACACACTTTACATACATAAAGATATACATATGAGCTAGTTATAGCTACTTTCAGATAACGATTTTCAAGCCTTTCCTTCACAAGCGGTCTTCAATCTGAATGAGTGGGAGCCCTAACACCCTGCGGGCTAAAACCCTGCAAAAACAGCCTCCAACCAGTTCCCTTCTCCATCTGGTCACGCTGAAAGAAGGTATTATTTTAAGAATACCAACGCCCCGCTGAATGCTCGCCTCAACCCTCCTCCCTGCTCCCCCCATCGCAAACCTTTCAAATAGGTGGTTGAGGCTGCAGCCACGCGCAACCCGCGAACAGCGGCCTGCAGACCCGCCCGCTGCCCACACAGCCTCAGGGCGGAGCAGGCCCAGTGACTGCAACCCTTGGAAGGGGCCGGTGAGGCAAGCACGGCCGCCCACCCCTTGCCCCCCCAGCCGCGCTCACCCTTGCAGGCACTGATAAGGAAGTAGCCGTAGGGGGTGACGCCGCTGAAGGCCAGGTCCACCACGGGCCGCGTGTGCCCGGAGCACGTCAGCGGGGTCTGCCTCATGGCCATGGCGGCGGCTAAGCTCAGGACGCGCAGGGAGCTGGGCGGGGACGCGGCTACCCTCCAACCGGGTAGGAAACGACGACCGCGGTGTTGGCGGCAGCGGCGGAAATGACGGCGGCGGAAGCGCTCCGGAACGGAAGATACGTCAGCCAGCGGGTACGGAACAGGAAGTGCTGGTGGGCGTTACGTGCGGGAGTAGCGTGCTCTGATGGGTTGAGGGAAGTTATAGTGCTGCGCTGTGCTAGACGGTGTTGGGGTGTTCAAAGTGGAAACTCCCCTGGAGCGGTTTATACTGTGGCCCGGTCTTGTACTTGTTTGTTGTGAGTCTTTTTGTTCGTTTGTTTGGGTTTTTTTTTATAGTTGGGGTAGTGCTGTGTCCCTGCTCATTTGCCCATCTCTTTTCCAGTCTTTTGTGACTCTGAAGGGTGTTCCTTTTCTCCCTGCAGGCTCCTAAGCCAGCAACAAACTAATCCTACCAAAAGCAAGCAGAAATGTTCCAACCGAAGTTTGAGTTAACTTCAGCTTACCACAGGTGTTCCTTAAAGCATAGGCACCCTATTTGTCTCTGGCCACCAGGTGCTCTATTTGTAGTTTCTGACTTGTAATATTTCAAAAACTAACCAGATTTTGTAATTTCATGACTTTTTTTTTTTTTTTTTTTTTTTTTTTTTTTTGCAAAATCATAGAATCCTAAAGGTTGGAAAAAGCCTCTAAGGTCATCTAATCCACCTATCAACTCATCACCACCATGCCCACTAACCATGTCCCTCAGTGCCACAACCTTCAGGGATGATGAGTACACTGCTTCCCTGAGCAGTCTGTGCCAATGCCTCACCACTTTTTGAGAAGAATTTTTTCCTAATGTTCAAGCTGAACCTCCCATGGTACAACTTAAGGCCATTACCTCTCTTTGCTAATTGCCTGGGAAATGAGGCCACTCATCACCTTGCTACAACTTCCATTCAGGGGGTTGTAGAGAGTAAAAAGGTCTCTCCTGAATAATCCCGGTTCTCTCAACCACTCTTTATAACACTTGTGCAAGACCTCACACTTGACTTTGTTGAACTTCCTGAGGTTCTTTTGGTCCTACTGCTTGTGCCTGCCAAGGTCCCTCTCAAAGGCATTCTGTCCCTCAGGTTTGTTACCACAGCACACAGCTTGCCGTCATCTGCAAACTTGCTGAGGGTGCACTCGATCCTACCATTGATGTCACTGACAAACATATTGAAGAGCATCAGTCCCAGTACTGACCTTTGTGGAACGCTACTCGTCACTGATACCCACCTGGACATTGAGCCACTGACCACCTCTGTCTGCATGCTCATCTCACAACAAGTTCCTCTTCCATCAGACAGTCTGCCCATCAAATCCATAGCTTTCCAATTAGAAGAGAATGTTATGGGAGACCATGTCAAAGGCTTTACTGAAGTCCGATTAAG
This sequence comes from Alectoris magna, assembly GCA_030625065.1. Taxonomy (NCBI): domain Eukaryota; kingdom Metazoa; phylum Chordata; class Aves; order Galliformes; family Phasianidae; genus Alectoris; species Alectoris magna. The sequence continues at coordinate 135,155,780 of CM060560.1, forward strand.
TACTGAAGCCCAAATAGATTATCCCTGCCTCTTAGTAACATTGTAACACTTCCATTTAGGTACGTTTATTCCCTACAGTCTGATGATCATTGATTTAGAAATAGATTAATTCTGTGCACTCTGGCTAGACATCTTTTAATACAGAAATTCTAAGAGAAACCACAAAGTGTAAAACAGGCACTCAGGTCATCAAGAAAGTCTAGAGATAGTATTGGGAAAAGAAGAAAAGGTGGTAAAAGTAGGTATTTACAAATGAAAGCCTCACAGGCTTAAAATAAGAATAGTAAGATTTTTTTGTTTGTTTGTTTGTTTGATTTGGTTTTAGTCAAGGTTATTATGTACCAGACAGTAGGAAAGTAAGGAAAAAAAATCATTCAGAATTTTTTATTCAGAGTTTCATATTTATCTGTTCATTATCCAGACAATTATCCTGTAGAGTTAAATAAATATTTGTTAACTCCAGCTTGTCAGGAAATAATCAGGGACTTGTAATCATATAGAGCAATTCATCCCATTACTGCACAGAATAGCAAGTGTGCCAGTAAGATGTTATAAAGCACCTGGGCCTGACTCTCTGTCACTTGTGATTTATAATACAGAGTATTTGCTTGATTAAAAACATCTTTCCACAGACAGTGATTGAATTTTCTTAGAAATTGTTGCTGAACGTGAGTAAAGCTATCCTAGTGAAAAGTCATGTTTCTAGTGCTTTGATTAAAGTAGTTCAAGCAGAGATTGAATCAATGAGTGTTTGATGTACGTATTTACATTCCCAAAGATTCCTTTCTAGTTCCTGTGCTGGATAAAATTGTTGAAAATGCCTTCTTGTGCCACTGAGGGGAGCTCCTTACATATCTATTAGCTCGTCACCACTCTAGATGAGAGATTCTACTCTGGGGTGACTTTTTGATAGTGATTTCAGCTTGTACAAAACTGCCTTATGGACATAGCGCTAAAGCTACTAGATGCTTAGTTCTATGAAATGAATCAGCTCAACAGGTGAATGGAAAGCTTCTGATGTCACAAGAGGCAGCAGCAGGGCAATCCCTTCGTTAGATGACCTTGAATCTGAATTATTCTAATAATCTGAAGATTCAGTGTAATGAGTAGGCACACCAATGCTCCTTACCTCTGTTGAGTTTTCCTTTGGAGAAATGTTCCCTATTAATTTGTACAGATAAATTGGGAAGAAAAAAAAAAAAGAGGAATAGCTGCTTGCTGAAGGATGATGTGTTGCAGATGCTATGAGCAGATATGAGAGCAACTGCAGAGCATGTGGTTGTGTTTTCACTGGGGAATAATTACAGTTGAGAGCCAGCCTTAAGCAGTCAATTATCACTAAGTAACTGAATAAGAGAAGTAATCATATTTTACAAATAACAGAAAAGTGTGTATCAAGGCAATGATTCTTTTATAGAACAGCCTTTCATGGCAGGTAGCTGCATTATTTTTATAATTTCATGGACCTTATTTTAACACAGATCTAGGGAATGTGAGGACTGCAGCACAGAAACTCTTCTGTTGGGTGTACATGGCAGTATCTTTTGAGAATGTGAACAGATGCAAAAGGGACTAAACAGGGAAGAGAGCTGGAGAGAAACTGAGGAGAATATAAAGAGGAATTTGAGAGAGCAGCAAGAAAGAGATGATAAGTGGCTTTGTGTGAGACATATAGCACATAGAAACTGGATAGGAGGGAAAATAAGAGACTTAGCTCAGTGTCAAATTATATGTCGCACGGTGGAATTTGTACCTTTTTATCTCCATCTCTTACAGATGAGGTCAGATGTTAGATCGTTTCTTTAATAATCACCTGGATTTTAGAATATCAAAAAAAATCACTCTTTTGTGAAGAAGATCTGACGTTGTCTGCTTGCAACTTAGACGCTCAGGAAACTGACTGGAAGACAAAGATGTGGGACATTCAGAACATGCACCAACAATAGAGTTACTTAACCAATAAGGATTATTAAAAATGGTTTTATCTTTGCTGTAATTGCTTCTCTGATCCTCGGTCTTTGGGTTCCATTCTGTCTTTTGAAAGGAGAAAGATGACTGTGCTGGGCGAAAAGATAGGATAGCAACAAGAAAAAGTGATGAAAAACTTTAAGTTGGCAGCATTTTCACTGAAAAGCTAAGTCAATGCAATAGTAAAAGCAGCAGTTGAACAAATTATCAAGACAAAAACAAATCCAAGGAAAGGAAATGCTTCTCCAAATTCAGTACTAACCATACGCTCCCAAAACACAGAGTTCCTAAAGTTAACTCTCTGAAAAGAAGGTAATGTAGAGTAAGTATATACACTTTGGGGGTTTAGTGTGGAAGATGTGGAGTAAAGGCATAGCTGGAGAAACCTGGACATTCACCATAGGAAACTCATGCAGAGCATATAGTATGCCCGTGTTCCAAGATCCCGTACTAGGATTTATTGTGTTCAATCAATTCATATAACAGTAGAGTTTTATGATAAACTGATGAATATGATATGGCCTTATAGAAGGAACTAATGTCAATGAACAGCTTTATAGAGACTTGGTGGGATGGACGGGGACAGATTATCTTGAAGGGTTAACGGGGAGAGAAAAAGAGAAATGCAGAGGAAAGAGATAAACAAGTCTATTACTGTGCTTAGTTATTGTAACCAACTGACATATGAGTGCTATGGGTGCTAGGTTACAGGTGAAATTAACCATTTATATTTCATTTCTCAGCCAGCAGCTTTGCTCCCGAGGCAGTTTGAAGCATGACTGCATTAGAAAGGAGGAGACGTTGTTATGAGTAACATAACATTCTTTTCCCACCTCTTTTCAAGCCTCATATTGGAACCACTTGATAACTCAGGTTACATAAATAAGTATGCACTTCTGCAAAGGATTTAAATTCACAATGAAAGTGAATTGAATTAAAACAGCTTTGCTAAAAGAGAATTCAAATTGTCTGGCAGTTGACTTACTTTCCAGGAAGCAATTTAGCAAAATGCTTATTTTCTAAGTATTGTCACATCTGTAATACTTCCCTCACTGTAAGAGCAGTAACACAAATTTTCAGGAATGAGCTCCAGCTGAATTAATTCATAATTTTAAGCTGTTTTGATGGTTTCACTTGGAAGATGTTCTTCATTATGGATGATATTTATGCTTATTGTTCTGAAAAGGTAAAGTAATTCAAACATTAACCTATAAAAATTAACAACAGCAGACAGACTTTATCTTGCAATCCTAGAAGTACTTAAGCTGACTGTACACAAACAGTGTACTAAGCAGTGTACAGTGGCACTAAACAGGATCCTTCCAGTAGTTCCAAGGGAACAAATCAGTGTCACTGCATGTCTGCTCTCCATCACCTTTAGAAGTTGTGGATATCAAGGGAGAAGAACTGGAAGAAGGAAAACAACACATCCAACTTCAGGAGGGACAAGAGGAGGATCCAAGGTCCTGCAGTAGACCTCATTTGTGTTCCTGGGAAGTTTGTAGGGCAATTTCTAGACCGTGAAGAACAATCAGGAATAGTCAGCATGGGTTTACCAAGGACAAACAATACCTGACCAAACATGTTGCCTGACTTCAGCAGGACTTCTACTGTGTTCTTTCAGAGTATCCTTAAAGTCAAAATGATAAGATGTAAGTGAATAGATGGGAGGAAAATTGACTGCAGTGCTGAGCTCATGGAATGTTGTCTCAGAGTCCAACTGGCAACCTCAGGGATTGGTGTTGGGACCAAGAGATGTCTTTTTTGACAACCTGGATGGCTGGGGAGGGTGCACTTCCAGGAAGTTTGTGAATGATCCCAAGTGGGACAGGGATAAAGCAGCCAATACCCTGGACAACTAGTACATTTGCAAAGGGACATTTATGTCTGGCGTTTGTCATGAAGTCCAACAAAGGCAAGTGCAGAGTCCTGCTTTTGCCACTCAGGGTTTATACTCTTGTAAAATACAAGGCGAATATGGAATATCTTATTGCTGTGTATAACAACCTATTAAAGGAGGTAAAGAAGGCAAACCCAGACTTTTTTCAGGAGAGTACAGTGGAAAGAAAAAAATAATGGACACAATTTGGAATATGGGAAATTCCAAACAGACGTAAGCAAAATAAACATTCAACACAACAGTGATCAAATGCTAGAAAAGGTGTCCAGAGAGGTGATGGTATCTCCAGTCTTGGGGATACCCAAAACTTGGCCGTATAAGTCCCTGAGCAACTGGACCTACCTTGTCCCCGCTTTGAGTTCAAGGATGGACAGGGTTGCCTTTGGAGTTTCCTTTCAGTCTATATGATTTTATTTTGTTACTTATTTCCTTTGAATGCTGATTTCTTACTCCTTCACTAGAGATATTTGCTGTCAGCTTTTGAAGATGAGTTAGAACAGCTTTCCAAATTGTCTTCATGTTTAAGGCAAAATGCTACGTCTGAAAGGGCTGACAGATGCCACCTATGCATACTTTATATTCAAGCACTGACCTGATTCCTCCAAAGCATATCCTGCTTCACTGCTAAATTTTACAAGTCCTTCACCTTCATGCACAGGATGTCATCTAACTTACAATTTCTATGCATTAGTGAATCTATATTTCAGACACACCATGCTAACTGATGCAGAATGGCTATTACTCACTATCAAATTGGATCATTCAGAAGGCTTATACATCTGCTTCCTTTAGTCATACAACCAGACATGACAGGGAGAAGATCAGTGATACACCTTAAGTGACCTCCATGTGTTTTAGTAATGCCAAGTTGGTGCGAAGAATGCTTCTAACACTGTCAAGATCTAGAGCAAACAAAGAGAAAACAGTGGAATTTATTTCTGTAATTCATGGTAGCTGTCAAGACCTTGACAGGGCAGGCAGTATGGAATTAAATTTATGTTGATATGTGCTGAAAGTATTTTTATTTTCAGAGGCATAAGCTTTTCTGAATTCAACAGTTAGAAAAGAAAGGAGCTAAACTAAGCAACATCAGGCAGGCTTTGCTGACAGCTCTTTTCTCAGAATTATTAGATAAATTTCTTTGCATATACAACAAATTCATACATTTTTCTCTGCCATAAGGACATAAAAGAAAAGCAACTTTTAAACAAATATTATTACTGAGAAGTGTCCTGTTTCAGAACAACGTATAGTTACATTTGTCTCTGGACTGAGTCCACCAATGTCATCAGTATTAGATCATGGATTCATTTGGCTTGCGGTATTATGGTTGGAGTAACTACAGTTGTGGGGTTTTGTTTTCTTGCCAGGATCAAATCTGAAAGATATTAGTAGCATCAACAGTAGAAGAAAATGACAGTGCTTTTACAACTATGAAACATGCCGGAGAGATTTGCAAAGGTTTTCATTTTATTGATATTTGTGGAAACAAAGATTACTGTCCCAGGATGTGTAATGGTTATATATCTCCAAGGAAATGAAAATATGTAACAGTGGAATGAGTCAAGAGGAAAGGAGGTACCATGATGATTCTTGAATAGAACTATGCTTGCAAGGCTTGTATAAATAGTTGGAATTCCTTTAGTAAAGATACTTGTCAGTTTTATTTCTGTGAGACTTTCAGGTCTGATCAGGCTACGATTCCAAAGACTTTAATTATTTTGTTTGTTTGTTTGTTTTGTTTTTTGATGGTGACACAAGAGCTTGACAAGTTAGAGGGAGGTACTAGCTGTCTTACAGTCAAGCCCAGACTAGCCTGTAATGGATTATCTGCAATCACTATGGGGTGCTAAAACCAAGAATCTTATTTATATGTGAATGACCATGTAGCACAGGTTTTGTTTGACGTTAATGTGGATGAAATAGCTTTATAAGAAAGAGTAGCTTAGATTTAGGCTAGAAATGGCTGGCTCTCAGACAGATAAAAAAGAGAGTAAAAACAAATCTTTAGAAACCTGTGTGTCTTGATTCTGAGAAAGACCATGACTGATGACTGAGTGTGAACTAGGAAGAAATCACAAGTTCCCAAGATAGCTAGATCTCTTCAGATCCATCACTGGCCTTTGAAGTTTTATGTTAGAGTCTAACTCCAAGGAAATAAGTATAGGACCGTGGACTTTGGAAATTCAGTATTTGGCTCTGAACACCAGAGTTTGTCATAGGAGCTCATTGTAAAAGTATCTAAGCAAAGAGAGGTAACCAGTTATGCGTAAACCAGAGCAGCATTCTCTAGGAGTTCTACTTGTCATTTTTTCCCTTGCTTTTAATCTAATACCTTGACCTAATTATTATTATTATTATTTTTAATTTGAGTTTTATAGTCTTGGGTTGCTCCATCTTTGAAGGGGGGAGTAAATCAACAGAGAACAGTGTATTCAGGCATCTCAGAGACATTCTGAGACAGCTGAGGCACTCTTTGTTTGCTAGAGTATATAGAACCAGTGTGGGAATATCACCAAATATAGCCTTGTGGGACACTTCTCATTTTCCTTCTAGGAAACTTTCATTTGTTACCTGCCAAGAAGAAACATCTTTGAAGAAGCTTGTCACTTTTCTTAGAAGAAATGGAACTGGTAACACTACAATTCCTAAAAACTCTTGAGCATTCTAACCACCCAAAGGTTAATAGTTACAAACAAATTACAAGACAAAGCCCCTGATCAAACTAGCAGATCTGGGGACTTCAGTCTATTTACATGGATAATAAATATATCTCATATGAATGTGCTATTATAATCAGTAACATGCATCTGGTATATTACCTATTCAAGGCACTGAACAAATTACCATGTGTGAATTAAGACATGGGAACACAATTTGGAGGTTAATAACTGGTATCCCACAGGAATAATATGAGTATCTTATCTTACTGTAACATCTTAGTGTATCAGCCAATCAAAAAATATTTTTCCTTTAAAAATCTGCTCTGCACCTGGAAATGCACTGTTACTACAGTTGGCAAGAGGTACAGAGATTTCCATTGGTAGACCATTAATCAAATCTCTGACAGTTTGGAAGATCAAATTTGCTATCAGTTAGTTTGTCATCCTAAAAGAAATAAATAAAAACAAATGCACACACACACAAAACAAAACCCCCAAACACCCAAAAGTAACAGAAAGCTCTTTTGTTTGACAGCATCACTTGAGAGACCAAAGGCGGATTAATCCTCTCAGCTGAACAAATTTTCTTCTCCTTGTGAGAATTAAAGTACATTGGTGGAAAAGCAGTAAGCTGCATGTTAGTACATTCATTTCATTCTAGTGAAAAACAGACTTACTCCACATATTCCATTAAACAACTGTCAGATCTCCATCTTATCTACCAGATCACCAGCGCTTGCAGGCACTGCTGACTGCAGCTGAATACAAATTGGTTGTGTGAGAGTGGAATATTTTGTTCACCTTGTTAACTGAAGTAACCCTTAAGGTTGGTTTAATTAGACTTTTGCCCTGTGTCTTATATTCATGTTTTGACCCATCTCTTTGCTTTCTCTGTCATCTGTCTCTTCTGCCTCTTATCTGCTCTTCCATTAAAGTTACAGCTAATTTCTTTGATTTTGTTATCCCTATTGCTTTACAAATATTTTGCTAACTAAATGTAATTATTTCCTTCATCTGTTATTAACAACAGAACTTGATGACAATGCAGAAGAGTCCAGATAAAAGCTGCTTTGGGGTCTTTCTGTGCAACTATTCAATTTGTATGAGTCTCTATGTCTTAGGAGTGCTAGCTTCTTATTTAAATTTATTTGAGAAATTCAGAATTGAAATACATGATATGATATGAGTTTGAGGAGAAACATAGTTACTGGATATTTACTCAGAGCTGTAATGTGAATAGTTAAATAAAAGCAAACATACTGCTTTTGTATGATCATGATCTGATTGCAAGTACTACTGAAAACAGTAGAGGCATCAAGAATAAAACCAGTATTAATTCCTTTTGATGAAAGTCTTTATACTTCTAAAACAAACAAACAAACAAATGTTGTACTTTAATTTCAAGAGATATTACTGAAAATATCTCAAACTCCACATCCAGATACAACCTAACTTGGCATTAATTTTCCAGTTAGAAATTTTTTTACAAGTCCTTACTTGTATAATTCCCTAAGCCAAACCCAGGCTGCCACCTCTAGTCTTTCAAGCCTATATGTGGATTGTTTTCATTAAGAAAGCTAAGATTAATCAGAAATTACTTTTAAAAGGGAACTAAATTTAGCTGTTAAATTTAGCTGCCTTCGCTAGGAAACGTACATAAAATGTTTTTGCTTTGAGATCTGGGTTCACTGAACTCTCCCAAACTCCTAACAAATGCCTGAGCCAAAAAACTGTGGAACAACAGTTCACAAAAACTCCTGAGAACCAGATCCACTGACTCTGGCAGAGAACAAATGTTTTTAAATTCATTTAGTTTCTTTTATGAAGATAATCCAAGCAGTACCAACTGGCTCATTCCACGAGCATCTTTCCTGCTTCTCTCAGGACAAAATGATAACACGGGAATCAAAGATTTGCAGTGTCACAGAATCACAGCATATAATTCTTCACTGTAGCAACAGATCTGTAGGAATGAAAACATTTTATTTTATAATATTGGAAAGAATATTGGAAAATAACTGAAATCACCATCTTTTTTTGTTTAACCACAGTATTGTAGAGGACCCTGTTATGCCCTGTCTTTAATGTAAATGTACATTACTCCACATAGTTCTCGTATTTATTTTGTCTTAGCAATCAGCTGCAGCCTTTCAGAGGATAATAAAATTAGTTTTTATTCCCACACACATACAATGCTATCTATTATGACCAATTTACTTTTTTTAGAGAAGCTAAAACAGGAGAAATACACAAGAGCACCCTTGTTCAAATAAATACTGGTGTGTCTGTATGGAATAACGATTACATGTTGAAGCTAGAGCAGATGTGTGAGTGTGAATCACATATGGGTAGGTTGGGGAATTATAATCAGCCAAACAGGCTGAGGAATCAGTCAGCAGTGGGAATTTTTCTATGGCCAAAAAATAGCTTTTTTCTAATGGTATTATTTCTAATGGGGCAAGATAGGGAAAGTGATTTTGAACATAACATTTTTCAAAAAGTCTAGTGTAGAAGTTCCCCAAGCATAAAGACATACTTCTATGTTATGTAAATGCAAAATGAAATGAGAAGAAGCCAATGGCAGCCACCTCTAAAACTGCTGAAAAGAAGTTTGTGGACCCCTCATTTAATACTTTGCAAGAAAAACAACTCCACAGTTAAGACTAGAGGTGTGAATGATGTTTTTCCTGCCTTTGTCACATGCACTGACATAGACAGATCTGCTGGAGTGTGTCCAGAGTAGAATATGAGGATGATCAGAGGGTTGGAGCATCCATCTTATGAAGAAAAGACAAGGGAGCTGAACTTGTTCAGCCTGGAAAGAGCTGGTTTCAGTGAGATCTCACTATGACCTTTCCGTACTTGAAGGGAGTTTATAAGTAAGATCAAGCTTTTATATGGTCTGATAATAATAGAACAAGGGGGAAAGTTTTAAACTACAAGTGAGGAAATTTAAATTAGATGTCTGGAGGAAATTCCTTTCTCAGAGAGTGGAAGGGTGGTGGAACAGATTGCCCAGAGAATCTCTGGCAGATGCCCCATCCTCAGAGGCATTCAAGGCCATGTTGAATGGGGCCCTGGGCAGCCTCATCTTCTGAGTGGCAACCCTGCCCACAGCAGGGAGGTTGGAACCAGGTGATCTTTAAGGTCCCTTCCAGTTGTAGAATCATAGATTGATTCTGTTGTATGATTCTATGATTCTAGATAAGATTTGAACTGATTTACACTGCGATTGAGTATACAAGTGTTACTATCATCAGTAAAATGCATCAGAAACTGTCAGTTCCTTTAAAGGATAAGCTAACATCTATGTTGCAAATTACCTCATCATGCAATCTAATGATATATCTTCATTTAAGTTTGTGATGTTCCACTTTGTAGTCACAAAAGCACTATTTAAAACACATGTCCAAACTGACTACATTTCTGCATTATCATTCAGAAATGTTCATTCAGTGAGGTCATTCAATGTCTTTTTCAGTACTGTGTTCCTTCCTCGTTTATTCCATTACTTGTAAAACAGTTTTGCATTAGCCATCAACATATGCACACTCCCAGAGAGAGCTAATCATAAAAACTTATATGGCAAATATTGTCTAATATCAAATCCCCTGTTTTCTACTGTTTGCTTTGTATTTCATGTGTTGTCATGTATCTTGCATTACACTGTCGGAAATGAACAAAGGCATGTGTAAGCTAGGGGTTCAAAACATCCTCTGAAAACCTGTCAGAAACATCTTCCATTAACTTCAAGAGGTCAACTAATGGGCTTATTAAACTCTTTCACAGAATTGTTGCATATCCCAAGTTGGAAGCGACCCACAAGTATCAATGAGTCCAACTCCTAGATCCATAAGACTACCCAAAAAGCAGATTTTGTGTATGAGAGCAGTGTGCAAATGCCCCTTGAGCTCCAGCAGCATGAGGCCGTGCCCACTGTCCTGGGCAGCCCTTTCCAGTGCTTGACTGCCCTGTGGTGCAGACCCTGTCCCTGACCCCCAGCTGCCCCTCCCCTAGCACAGCTCCATGCCGTTCCCTCGGGCCCTGTCGCTGTCAGAGAGAGCAGAGCTCAGCGCTGCCCCTGCGCTCCCTGTGAGGAGCTGCAGCCATCAGGCCTCCCCTCAGCTCCTCTGCTCTGGGCTGAGTAAACCCAGGGTCCTCAGGTGCTCCTCACACACCTTGCCTTCCAGACCCTTCTCCATCTTTGTAGCCCTCCTTTGGGCTCTCTCTAATAGTTTTACATCCTTATATTGTGCTAGCCCAAACCTGCACCTAGTGCTTGAGGTAGAGCCATACAGTGCAGAGCAGAGCAGGACAACCCCTTCCCTATCCCAGTTGCACTGCTGGGTCTGATGCATCCTATGGTTGGCCTCAGGATTTTTTGTTGTCAACCACCGTTTAAGAGGTCTGAGAGCAACAGGCAATTTGTAGTGATTACAAAATATTACTTGTGACTTTGGACTGTTACTATTTAACTTGATTGGGTTGCACTTAAGTAGTGAATCGGAGAGATTTTTTATCCATTTCTCCAAGATATCTGCTAAGTAAGAAAAGTAATTCTAGCTAGATTCTTTATTTATGGATATTCTCACCTGAGAATTCAGGACATGAATGCAGAAGAACCAAGGTCACTAATACAGTGCTCAGGGGTTGCTGTGTCCTGCATCTGCTGCTTCTGCTGCTCTCGTGCCTGCTCCATGTGGAGAGAAGACAGTGATGTTTGTTGTTTCATCACAAATGCATACATCTACCAAAATATGGAGCATGTTATGATATGATATTCAGTTCATAACTGAAGGAAATTTCTCAACTATTTTCTTCTTCTACAGAAACTCCATATGCCTTAGCTGCGCGAGTCCTGGCAGTTGTTTCCTAGCCCCTGAGGTAAAATAATATCTCATAATTTGGAAAACTTCTGATATTCCAGATTTTTAAGCATTTTACAAAAGAAATACAAGCATTTTCCAGTAAGTATGGAGATGGTTATGGAACTTATATCCAGTGATCAGAAAAAAAATCAAGGCTTTCCATTTCTAGTGATAGCTGACAAGTCCAGAGTTGTTTCCAGCCACGCCAGTGAGGGTTTCTATGATGATTTTAGTGAAAGCAGATTGCCTTTTTCATTCCTTTCACACAATCCTTATTAAGTGGACTTAAACAGTGTTAAAGATGTAGTTAACTGAAGAAAAGATGGTGCATAAAGAAGCAGAAAACAAACTGATATTTCATTTGCTTTAAAGACATAAGGAGATTGTCTGCTTAGGTATGTCTGAGATACTTTGTTTGTTTGTTTGTTTGTTTGTTGCAATTGCAATTGCAGTAAGACACCATCCAAGTATATACCATCCTGTCTATAGATCTCTTATTGCAGAAATTAGAGATCTTTTCTTCCGTAAGTCTGAAAAAGTCATCTTGTGAATGGATGCATATGGAAATAGTTACAAAGCAACGCAGCAGCACACTAGGGAGAGGAATCCATAGTTGGTACAAGGAGCATTAAGACAACCAAAGATGTCTGACAGGCATACACAATGAGGACATATATTTTCAATTTGTGTTTTTTCTCTTTTACTCTTTTATTTCTTAGAGGAGATGGAAGACACGTAGTGTCTCTATTGCAAATATGATTTTTTTTTTCCTTGTGAGTCTAAGTTACCTAGTGCCGCTTCTACTTTGAGTAGATCTCTTTGCTTTTTATCCTTTTGTGCTAACCATGTAACCCAATCACAGAAATAACATCTGGGATGGCAATCTATCTTATTTTACAGACAACAGCAGCCAAGTAGGAGCGGCACTCCCAGTTGACAGAGGATTCCCACTTCTGTGAATAGATGTTGGAAACACATGAGTCTCTCACAAGCTTTGGGCTACAGAACTTGGCAATCTGAAAAACTAGCCTGGCATGTCTCCTGATAGATGAAGCATTGGCTTATTGATGGAAAATATGAGTTTCCTTCAGAGAAATAAGGCCACCACAGATTTTGTGAAAGTAGTAAGAGCCTCAGCCTAACAGTGGATACTGGAACCCTCCTCCTTTATGGCGCAATTTTCATCCCCTGTTTTTGATGAAAATTCTTGTCAAGAATTAGTAAGTCTTGGAAATATTCCTATTGCTAGATTAACCAGATCTCAGCATGGTACAGAGAGGCTGGCAACGATGCAAGTAAAGGATAAGGCTTTCTTGTGGTACTGGATAGAAACTGTTCATGAAAGTTGAGTCTTTTGAAAATATTTTTATGTCATGTCTGACCATCAGAGGTAGAAAACCTGTTTTCATTGTGAAGTGAAACAGGAACAGCATGCAATTTGGGCATTCACTACTAGAAGGATTCAGTCATTCCCCATCAACAGTGTCATGGGGTGAAGCAGCAGGATAAGCTGCTGTTCCACTAAATCACCAACAAGCCCTGTTTCACTAAATTGTCCTGGACAGAAATTTTGCTTCAATAGATATATGATACTACTTGGAAGAAAAAAAAAAATGGAATTGTATCAGTCATATATCAGGCACAGTTGCTTGGATAGTTTTCCACAAAAGAATTGATTATCAAAAATTCCACAGTGTATCAGGAAGAATTAATGTTTGACTGAGGAACCTGTTGTTCAGATTAATGGTGTGCCATGCCAAAATAACAGTAGCTGCCTCGCAGAGCTGGCCTGAATAGCTAGAATATATTTTATTCCTTCCATCCAGATGTTAATGTGATCAGAAACATCAGACTATTCATTAGGTAGCATGGCAAGAACTCGTCCTTAAATTTGATTCCATTTCCCTGTATCCTGTCAGAGGAGATCCTAAAACTACAATAGTCCATCAGCTAAAGAGACTGTCCAGAGGTGAAGACAACACCAGAGCTTCTACTACTGAAGAATGCAGCAGTCTAGTTTTGAGAGGGTTTGAGAGCTGCAACTATCCTGCTGCTTGATAGCTGCAACAATCATTCCTCTGCACTGATCTTTGTTAGCTTCTAGTCTGCTTTAGCTGCCAATTTGAGGATCTGGTTCTAATCTTCAAAGCCATCACCAAGTTTTAATCTATTCATGTTGGCAGGATGTTGCTATCTACACTGTGACAGAGACTCCAGAGCAAAGTATGCTTGGGCTGAATAAAGATATTTTTGACAGAGGGTCTTCAGTACAGAATAATCTCTTCAAGGAGGTCACACACTCTGCACTCCTGAACCATAAAATCACTCCTCATATTGTTTTCTGCTTCACTTACTCCCTGCAGAATGCTCATCTTTATGGTACTAAATAATTTCTTCTGTATGGGGAACAGTGAAATGGTGATTCCTGCATGTATTTGCAATCTAGAATAAGCAAACTGACAATCATGGAAAAGTTACTCACACAAAAGATATTATGCTGTCCATTTGAGGATCCTAACGACATCCTGAGCTCCCACTTTGGAGTCTGTCAATTGGAAAGCAGTTCTGTTAGTCCCTGGATTTGAACAATTTTATATACACTTCCAGGCCTGTCTTGAGAAAGATTTTTCCACTAGAACAGAGCTGGTTCTAGTTATAAAAGTATATTTTTACCAACAGAGAAGATTTACGTCATGTGTTTATCTCTCTTCGAAAGTAGCCTCTTCTGCCTTCCACATATCCTATTGGGATAATCCCCTGCAGCTGCTGATTCATGGTGAGATTGCTCAAGATTTACACTTGCAATAGAGTGTCTATCACTGTTTGAAGGTACTTGCAAAAAAATAGATTTTTCTTCCATTTACAAGTAATCAGATGTGTTATGAGTGGTGACGCGATGCTAGGAATCAGGTGACAGCTTGAAGATCACCTGATCCATACAACAGTCTACAAGGAGCTCTATTTTATTAGTGAATAGAAAGAGAAAAGAAGTATGAAGAAAATAACCAGAGAGAGAGGTGAAAAACAAACAGCGAACCCAACAATTCATGGTGTATTCATTTTGCAGATCTCTGCCTGTTGGTATTTGTATGATAGTTTAGGAGAGAAAGCAAAGATTGTCTTTTTCTTTCAGTGGTACTTGCTTTCATACCCAGCCTCCTATTTGGCTAACAGCAGTGGAATATCTGATTGTTGCAGATTAATTTTCCAACTTTGAGTATTCTGTGTTTTTACTTGATACTTCAGTCCTTGAAGAAGCTCAGACTTCAGCTTTATAAACTTACTAGGGCTCACATGGAGAAAAAAATGTATAAACCTAACTGCACCTTAAAGGCCCAGAGTTATGTGGAAACTAAAAATATTGTCATGTAATGTTTCACAGATAGATAGTCTGCATAATTTGCAGTGTTTACAACTAGCAATCTGGCTGAAGATTCTGTTCTAATTATTACTGGGATAATTTTTGTAATTCAAATATGAAGTGGCCTACCCTCAAAAACATCTCAGATTCCACTTTTGTGATTCATTTGTGAAGAGAGTTATTTTCAGGCTTTCCCATGCTCTCAGTGTCAGGGGATTTTTTTTCTCTTGGAGCCACGATAACACAAATAACATTAGTGATAACAAATGTATCATCCACTTAGAATTTATGATAAGAAGGAAATTCACAACCTCTGATAATTTGTAAGTGAGCACCTCTTTGTGAGATAACATCTTTTGCTACCTGCTACCAATACAAACCCAGCTGTTGTCAGTTGTGAAAGGCTGCATGAACTGTACTAGATGCCAGGGGAACTGCAGTGTTTGCACCTTTTTTCAAATCTGGTGTGCAAATCCTAGACAAATATTGAATAGTTTTATTTAGCATACTTGCTGTTAGGTTCCCAGTAATTCAATACATACAGAAATCTTTATCCCTTTGGTGTGTTTCCCTTACTTCAGGCAAGTTCTGTGTCCATTCTGTTTCTGTTTTGCGGTTAAATTAAGGACATGGGTTCCTTGAAACAACCCTTACTACACTGCTATGGTAAAATAAGAACATTTGGAAGGGCCTGCAAAGCTTTTTATACAGAAACTAAATATACTGCTGATGTGCACAAGCTTCTGTTCTGACCTTATCTTGCTAGAATTAAGTATCAGCTGCCACTGCCTGTTCCAAGCAGATCACACACAGTATTTGGGAGTCACTGGCTTCTGCTGTGCCAGATTCAGTTCTTACTGTATCTCAGGTGATAAAGATGAATGTCTGTCTTGTACTGAAAGAGGAACAACTAGGAAATGCAGTGATATATATAGTCATACCATGTTTTGGCAAAGGATGTTACGAATTAATAGTAGAATTTAACCCCAAAAATTTGCTGTCGTGAGTATCTGTCATACAGACACTAGCCCAGATATTAATTTTTGCATATGGTCTATTCATTTAGACCCTGGAGATATTCAAGACCCGCCTGGACGCCTACCTGTGCGAACTGCTGTAGGGAACCTGCTTTGGCAGGGGAGTTGGACTCAATGATCTCTGGAGGTCCCTTCCAACCCCTACAATTCTGTGATTCTGTGATTTATTTTTATATTGAGAATAAATATTTAAGGGATGTATGGTATCTGTCTTCCTATTTATTTCCTATTGCCAAATGAGACAGATAATTGCTGTCTCTTTCATAGAGTTTTGAATGTAACTAAATGATATATGTTATATACACCATGAGGTATTATATAAGAAGGACATTTTCATTATTTTTATTTTTAATCTACCTTTTTTACAGATCAACTTGATTTTTTTTTTAAATTATTTTTTCTTTATCTGAAGGAACACACCTCTGTCTCAGTTCTATAGGCTTTTTTTGTTATTTAAAACAATTTTCTCTTGCTTACGGAATGTGTCCAAATGAAGTTCTAATACTTGCGACGGAACATTTATTTTTCCAGAAACATTTTAAACAGAACAATTCATTTAAATAATATGGTATAAGGCACAGGTGACCAACCTTTTGTCTTACCTGATCCATGCTGATTCAAGAGGAATTGTCTTGGGCTGAATCTAAGATACAGAATATCGTTAATGTATATAAATATCAAAACTGTTTTTTTTTTTTTTAAATTAAAACAGAAAGAAGAGGGCAACAAAAATGAAACTAATGGGATATTTGACCTCATTTTTTGAAACTAATGCATCAATACCTGGCTCAATAACAGCGGTTGCCATTCTTCGTGAGCTCCCAAAGAGTTCATCAGAGATTTCTGATAAAATATTACACTTCTTGTACCTCATCCTTGAAAAGAGTTGTTCACAAATGTACATACTGCCAAAAAGCAATGACACAAATAAGGCAGGATTACAAATTAAGGGATACTTTTTCAGTGGTAGGAAGGGCTTTACAAAAGTCTGTTAAGGAGGTGTGATGAAATATTTCTTTGGAACTCTGTACATTCTGTTCGAAAATTCACAGGTAATACATCTATGTTGAATGAAAATGAAGTTGCAATTATACAAAAAAAATAAACGGGCATTTGAAAATCTTAAAAATTATTCTCAAATTTGTTTATCAAAATGGAAAGCAAGGCTGCATATTTTTTGCTGTTTCCAGGACTTTGTTTAGCCAAATGCATAAAATTATTAGCCATAACTTGAGCTTGCCGTAATTCAAGTTTCATTTTCGAATGTTACTATGGTATGAAGCATAGTAGACATATTGCACATGTTGGAAAGTACAAAATTTGTCAGCACTATGTAAGTATTCTGGATATTGCTTCCAAAGTGAACATTTTAACTTATTAAATTATTTATAAAAATAACACGAGCCCAAGTTTAGTAGTTATATAACTAAACTTGCATGTCTGCTTAACAACAAAAAATACTGGGTGGCTTCCTGCCAAAGGAGTGGATGACAGTGTTCAGGGGACAGCATTACATCCTTGACTCTGTGCAACCCTCCCCGCATCAGAAGCTGTCTGCCATCCATGGGATCCAGTGGTGGCAGGTCAGATCATCAGGGAGCTTGTTCCTGTGCTGCCTGTGCCACCTGGGGTTGGACAGGGACACCGTGCTCCAGTGTGTGCAGCCCAGCATGGGACCCATTGCCATGCTGCTAATTGACTGGCTGATTTGCACTATAATCAGCTGCTTCGGCCAGAGCCACAGAGGCTGAGGGGCTGAGGGCACTGCTCAGGGGCAAGAGGACAGACCCATGGCCTCTGCCCAACAGAGAGCCCTCACCACCACAGTGATCCTGTCAATGCACGGACGATCTTCTCAAAGCTCTGTCCAGATCCAAAATCTTAATTTCCACTCTTTTTCCTTAAGGTATAATCTGGAATGGAGCCAGACATGCTTTTATTAATCTGCTATGATAAAGGTGCAATTCTGATAACCTGGGTCAGGTGCTGAAGTCAGAGGACAAACAGGAGCATTTCTGGCTCGCACTGAGCACACCTACCTGCATTTCTGCATAATTTTTTTCCACTAATTTTGCAAATGACAGTTTAAAATGAAGAGGCATTTTATTTCAGATCTTGACAGAATAAACCCCTCCACTTGTTCCACCTCTTTTACATTAAGTTTCTTGATGCTCAGAGCAAAAGAGGATGTGGCCTTGTAAGTGCTTATAAATCTCCCAAACTATCTGGAAGGGTAGATATGTTCATATAAGTTTTTGAAAAAAGAAGGTTGCTAAGCAGAGATATCTTAATTATATAGGCTACTTAATTATATAGGCTGTTTTTGTTATTTAAAACATTTTTTCTTGTTTTCAAAATGTGTCCAAATGAAGTTCTAATACTTGTGGTGGGTTCCTTATTTTTCCAGAGGCAATTTCAACCTAAGGAAAATGGTGTAAGGTATCTCTAGATTGGAATCATTGTTTTGTTTTGAAGACTCTTCAGGATAACACTCAACATGGTCCACAATAAAGGATAATAAATTACACTGCAAAAATGTGTGAAGAAATCTGAAATTGACAGGGATATATGTTTGCACACTTATTTCAAGAGGGATCTCTTTCAAATCCTTGCAAATGGAGAAGAAAAAGACAGCTTGCTTCTAACATTGTTTTGTTTTTGTTTTCAATCTCACAAAAATTGAATACAAAAATGATATCTTCTCTCAGGCAGCTGCTGTTTGCTGCCAAGGTCAGCTCTGCAAGCTAACTTTATATTTTTCACATGGCTGTTCTGTGCTTCAGTGAATCCTCTGGTGTATTAAAAACAAACAGGCTCTTCTCAATAGTTCATGCCTTTTCTTTACTTCCCTGCTTCCTTTAACCCTTACAAGTGCTAAGCCCTAGGCACATGCTCCTGCCTCCTCACCCCATCCCAGCCTCCGGCAGCCTGACTGCTGCACTCAGCAGGAACTGGAGGTCTGTTCAGGGATGTGGGGGTTAGGCTCTAATAAGTGGAAACTACTGATGAACAGAAACTATTATGGATCCCAGAGTGACAATAACTAAGGTCAAAGATGCGCACAGATTTGTTCCTCTGAACAGCTGTGTAGTTCCAGAATTTGGTAGAAGATGGTGATTGCAGTAGTATAATGACGAGTGCTGTGTTTTGTTTTGTTCTGGACCTACAGAGCCTGTTGCAACTACAATATATTCTTTTCCTATCTTACCTCTAGGACCCAAATATTGAATATGCAAAGGAGTTTTACCAGGTGAATTGGGAGTCAAATGCACCACGCTACTGCAAAACTTGAAAAATTTTAACTCCGTAGTTAAATCTCCATAGCTTTGGCTACTTCATCTTCAGTGTTATAATGGATATGGTCAGGTCTGTGGTCCTGAGTGAACTTTGGTTTAAGTGTTCTCTGAGAAACAGATCTAGTGATTAATATCTATGCACTGATACTCACTGATAGATAGTGTGAATGTTTCTTCTATGTATATAAAGTTCTATTAAGAGCCAACTGAAGGAGCTTGATACTTTCTGCATTTATAAATCTGTAACTAAGTAAATTCTTTTCTGTTTTACATTGCTAACTTAATGACAAACTTCCTATTGTAATAAGTGCAGCTGTGACAACACAGGCCTGGAGGCTGCAGGATGTTAGAACAACCCTTGGGCAAAGGCAGTGCTGGCTGTTGGCAGAAAAAGGAAGGTATCTGGGGGTCTTCATATGAGTCCAAAGGATGACTCAGTGGTAGAAAAGGCAATTCAAAGTTACCTCCTGTCGGGACTTATTAAAACAAGGCAACTTTTTGTATTTCTAAGTATCAATACAGGGCTCCAAACAAAACAAAACAAAAAACAAAAAACAGCCCCAAGGAGATGAAACAATGCATACTAGAATTCAGTCAACTAAATAAGATATCAACTGCAATTTATTTGGCATATTGCCACAACTTAAGCTAATGCGAACAGTAATACTATGTTATAAGTAGTCAGCTGTGATTCCTTTGAGAGGTTATTGCTCTCCTCCTGGGACACAGGAGTAGGCCTTTGCCTCCTTTTTATTAACATATGGTCAAAACTACCTACCAGTGAGAAATAATTTAAAATGCAGGTCATTAAAATCACATTCCTCTAGTATAAAATAATAAATCCTCTGAAGAGAAAGGTCTGCTGCAATAACTCTTAACGATTTAATGTCCTTAAATATCTGAAGGATAGCAATGGATGACTAGAACAAGAATGAGGTCAATATAACATTGTAAACTCGGTGAAATATATCAATAAAGATGAAAAACATAGCAAATAATTTGCTGATGTGATGATGGGTGACAGAGGGCTATTTATTTCCAATATATTGTGAGATTCGCAGTCAAAACCCTCAATTTTGCTGTCAGTTGATCAAGTTCTGTCTCATTTTACTTCAACCCATACCCATAAATTATTATTTGATTGCAAAAAATGAAATCTTCCTAATATGAAAACAAAATTTTATGAAAAGATGTTCAAAGGAGGAAAAAAAAAAATCCTACTTACAAGCAGTTTTAGTACTACTAAGGAGATTTTGATTCTGTTAGAAGTTATTCAGAAAAAAATGAACACACTTTCGCTAGGATGCTTTGAGCAATACGCTCTTCCTGTGTTTTTTCTAAACTATGAAATTAATTCTTTGATATTCCATAAAAATACAGTAACACTACTGTGCCTCTGCATCAGACTGCATTACAATTACGCAGTCCTGCTGCATACCCTAACTTATCAGCGTAAGCTTGTGAATATGAATGGGGATGTACGGTAAGCCAGACTTTGTAGCCAGCAGGGTTCTGAAATCTGATGATTTGAAAATGGTATTTCAAAACATGCAGTTAATTTATGAACTGCAAAAGAAGGCTTGGGTCTTAAAAGTTTGTGTCAGGCAGAAAGGCCAGGGACAAGGCCCCTCAGATTAGTGTTGGTGGTCTTAAGCAGCTTGTAGATAGGGAAGAGAAAGGTTGGACATCTAAGTGAATTCACCACATTTGCATTTTACTTAATATATTGAAGTAGGTTCTCGGGAGACTTGATAGTGACCTTTCAGTATCTAAAGGAGGCTATAACAAAGGACAGACTCTTTAGCAGGGTCTGTTGTGATAGGACAAAGGGAAATGGTTTCAGACTAAAAGAGGGGACATTTAGGTGGGATATAAGAAAAAGTTTTTTACAGTAAGAGTGATGTGGCACTGGCACAGGTTGCCCAGAAATGTGGTGGATGCCCTGTTCCTGTAGACACTCAAGGTCAGGCTGAAGGGGCTCTCAGCAACCTGATCTACCTGTAGGTGTCCCTGTTCATTGCATGGGGGTTGGACTGGGTGACCTTTAAGGATCCCTCCTAATTCAAATGATTTTGTGATTCTATGATTCTGTGAACTGTCTTGGATGAGTATTTGAAGTAGAGTAAAGGCAATAAATCTGGAAGTGTTGCAGCAAGAGTCAGTGCAATCCACACCTGAAACAATTTACCTTGATATGTATCTTTTTTAGTTCCCAAAGACCAGGATATATTTTTTTCCATGAACTTGTTCCTTACACTTCTGGGTTCTTCATTAAGATGATAGGGTTTCTATTATAATAGTAGGCCATTTAAGCATAATCATAACTTATTATTAACAAGGATGTTTCAAGTATTGTCTTTTTTCCTGTTATTTTTCTTTTCCTTGCTCCCAGATTCTGCAGACATTAGCATATTGTCATTATTTTGTAGAACAGAAATGCTTGAAAGCACTGGAACCAGGATTATGCAGCAGCCAGACTGAACACTGACCCTTCTCCAGGGAGCTTAAAATCAAATGCAAAATGAAAAACAACTGAAATGAATGTACAAATGCTTGAAAAATATGACAAAACATGAGATAGCTCTAGGGCATTTGAGCTGGAGAAAAAGCTGAGGACTGAGCAGGTCAGGGAGCAGCTTTGCAATAAAGGACTTGAGTGTCCTGGTAGACAGCCAGTTCTGAGCATGCGTCAGCAGTGTGCACTGGGGAAATAAAAGCCAAGAACATACTAGGCGGCAGTAACAAGAAGATAGCTGCAGATTTAGGGAAGTGGTTGTGCTTCTCAAATGGCGCTTGTGAAACCATGTGTAGAACAGTGAGTCTTGTTTCTGGCCTTGAATACAGGAACAGTATGAACAAACTGAAATGAGTTAAGGGAGAGGTCATGAAGATAATTTATTTGGGCTATATGATAAACAAAGAGAATCTGAGAAAACTTCAACCCTAAGAAGACAAAACTTACAGGAGACCTTGCTGCTGTCTTTAACAGTCCAACAAAAACACTTGAAGGAGAAAAGGTCCAACTTTGCTTAGAGGTGAACAAGGGAAGGATGAGAAGGAATGACCACGGGTGGGAACATGGGAAATTCCAAGTAGATAAAAGGAAAAAAAAAACCAACAAAACAACAACCACCAAGAAGTTAGTCAGCACTGTGGCATGGATGCCAATAGGTTGTGGAATTTATATTTCTTAGAGATGCTCGAAATTCAACTGAATGAATTCCTAAGCAATCTGATCTAACTTAGACGTCAGCCTTGATTTGAGCAGGGGGTTGGATCAGATGATTTCAAGTAAGTGCAAATAAAGAAATCAAATATGTGTACAAGTAAATGAAATGGTTAAGCTGCATTGCTGTAGCGGATTGAACAAGAAACAGGACCACCAAATCCCAGATTCAGCCATGAGGGTGTATCACGTACAGTCACTGCCCTGAGCAAATTGCTGTTTGGTGGAAACAGCACATAGTCTGAGCTGGAGAAGTTTGTATCTGCTTGAGACAAGAAGCTGACTTAACTTCATATTGAGAAGACTCACTGGTACACACATTTTCTCTAAAGCCTTCAGCTTTCTTAGCTGGTGGCTCCTCACGGCAGTGCGCAGGGAGTTGCATGAAATCTGCTTTGTGTTCACTATGACCTTACCCATTGTGTGTGTTCAACAGCAAATGAATGGAGAGTGCCTATAGGATTAGGTAATGTAGCACGTCTGTCTGTCTGTCTACCAGAGAACAAAGCTGTCAAACTGTCTCTCTGTGCTCTACCTGGGAGAGAAGAGTATTGGATGAAACACAGTAATTTTTCATTTATCCCTGAGCTTTTGGAGTCCTTCGAAACTGAGGCAGCATCTACTTGAGAAATGAGGAAAGTTAATTGAAAATTGCCCTCAGCTTCCAGAGCCTGACACTGGGGGAGTATTGTCTCCCTGTACTATAGAGATTTGATTGGAGCTGCTGTCAGATGTTATATATGTTATGTCCAACTCAGCACTGAAAAACAGTCTTTGCCACTTGTCCCACTCTCACAGAGATGGTAGCTCAATCGATTGTTTCTGACTTGTTGTGAATTGTTGAAGTCTTCATGCTGAAAATTGAACAGCCTATAACGTAGACGAGGATAACAAGAATCTGTCTTTGGAATAATGCAGAACAAAAGCACGTGGAAAGATGGTTAATTCTAGTTTGATAGCACCGTGTATGCCCTGATTTATCTGTTGCAACAGTCGCTTATTCTGTAAAGTTCAGTCGTAATTTTGCAGTGTCTATGGGCCTGCTATAATGTCCTATAAATTGGAAACATACTTTTGGGCTTCAGTAGACATTGAATTCAGCTTTATCACAGTTCTCATCTTGGGATTTTGGAGTGTTTTGTAATTACTGCTGAATAAGTCTTCACAGAATGTCACTCTCTTCCCTGTAACAAGTCACTTTCTCCAGAGGATGGGGTAGAGTTTGGAGGCAGAGGACAGCAAAGCAAAGAAATGTTGTGTTTGTTAGCCAGGTTACTTCTAAGTGTGAGACCACCTCCTGTGGGTGCACGTACAAAATCAGAGCTGTCCTCCTTACACTCCCTTGTGATGGACCTGCACTATAGGTCTGTGTTGATGTAAAAATAAAAGAAATCTGAGATTTTCTTATTTTTACCCTTATTCCATTTGACCGCAACAAGCATATAATACATTTTAAAAAGAAAGTTTACCTTTTAATGAGATTACTACACTGTTTTAAACTGTCGTGGAGCCTCTATTTTGAGTGAACCTTAGGAGAACTCTTACAACAGACTTATTAATATTGCCTACAGTGTGTACAACATGTAAGTATACTTAAAAAGAAGGCAGTGAAAGAATTCTTACAACGGCTATCAAAACACTTTAGGAATAACCTTCATGTCACAATAAAGGGAAGAGGTTTTTTTCAAACAGAAGTTCAGAGATACGAATACTTTAGGATTTCTATTTTCAAAAGAGATCTGAGATCTTAGGGTGGAAGTCCCACTGAGGGACATTTGTTTTGGCTTCGCTTTTGTTTTCAAACCAAGAAGGAGGGATGTTCCAGACATCCAAGGTTCACTTTCGTCATCTCTATCAAAAACAAATACTCCTCCCAAGTTTTATATTCAAGAGAAAAACCTGAAATGGTTTCTCTCTCTCTCTCTCTTTTTTTTTTTTTTTTTTTTCCCAGATCTCCTAAATCCTCAAATGCTCTGTGGTTTACAAAGCCCTGAAATAGGTAGGCTAGTAATGCATTTTGTAAATCTCTGTCATCCATTGCGAGTCTGAAAGCTCTTTTTTTGTCCCTCCAGGGAGTCTTCTATATTATCTTTTCATTTATTTACAGCAACTGTTTCTTTCTTTGTTTTACTCTAGGATTAACTCAATTCCTTTTCTTCCTATTTTTCTTATAGTCCAAGAATATTCATATCGAGATAGTGTTCCCACTACTTAGCGTGTTCCCTTAAGGGGCTAAGTAGTCTGAGTTATGTTCTAAGAGTTTCTGTCATTCTCAGTTTCCCCTTTTGTTCCCATACAGCTGCACCAGGCACAGGCACAGCCTGATCAAGACTATTCAACCCCCCTTCTTTAAATTCAACAACAGTCTGGGTGTCTCTGCCCTTTTGGAGCAGTGAATTCTGCTGGCTCAGAGGAGGAAGAAATTCTTCTCTTGGCCAAACGACTGCTTATTCTTTTGACATAGGATAATGCAGAAAGGAAGGGTTGACATTTTTGTTATTAAATCTGTTTGGGAAGGATACAGAATCTCTTCTCAGAATGGCACCCTGGCTGTGCTAGGCACTGTATGTATACAGAAGTGAAGACAAGTCTCTGCCTTGAAAATCTCAGCCTTTTCAAAACCAAAACCACAAAAGATGTGGGGGAAAAAATGGTTCTGTAAATAAACAAGATGATTATAATTGTGTGTAAGCTCGATTTCTTCTTTCAGCTCATTGAAAAGCACCCCTGTGAAGGGTCACAAGGGAAGGCGTCTCAGGTTTCTCCCACTTTGGATGCTGATGGGGTGAGGAGGGGATGCAACAGAATGCTAAGCTGGACGGGGTCATTTCTGATGACCTTACCCTCGTCTGCAACCTGGCACTAAAGCTTTCCCCCATATTCTTCCCACTTGGCACCCCCTTGCACCTTGTGTATGGGGTCATAGCAAGAGACATCCCCCACTGCTGATGGGTGGAGGAGTGGGAAGGAGTCAGCTTTGCAAGATGTTCTTGGCACAACACTGATGGGTTTATACACGTTGGCATCTTCCAGTCTTGAAGAGATAAACTCTAGTGTTTTTGGACATATGACAGTAGAGGACTATGGGATAAATGCATGAGTCAATTGAACTACAAAATTATCCCTGGTTTCCAAAATATAGGTTCCAGAATTAAGAAATGTGTACTGACTAACACATCATTTATATTCTGTTCTCTCAATAGTTCATCTGTTGCTCTGTAGTGCTTTCTGTATCATGCATACAGTTCAGTAAAAATTCAACCCCAATGATTGAAACTGCCTTTCTAAAGCATGTTTTTGTTTGGTTTTGTTTATGTTGTCACTTTGTCTTATACAATTGTGTAGTGTGCTAGTAAACTTGAAGAAATCCACCTCATGAGCTTTATGGGGCTGACTGTTTTTCCTCAACAGGTTTTTATTCGTTCTCCGACAGCAGCCATCAAACTGCTTGCTCACTGCCAGATTGCACCGGGGACCTGCAGGTCTCCCCCTTTGCTCAGGGCATGGCTGAGGTCTACTAAGATAGGAGGCTTCTCCTTGCCCCAGAATATCCATGCAGACAGTTGTGATCCACTCAGTACAGAATCCACTACTGGCTCACTAATTATCATAATAAAGGTGAGATTTAGATTCTGTTTTAATTAGCAGACTTCCCTGACTTTTCTTGTTATAAGCTCACAGTTTGCTTTGATTTGTTAGAATTTGTGTTTGAAATGCTAGTATCGTCACAGAGTTTCGAGTGCCTTTAGGGTAAAATTACTGCTTAAGGTAATGCCACAATGCAAATTTGCTGTATCTCTCAAAGACCTAAACAATTATGCACTTGAACACAACATCCATTTCTCTTGAAAACTGCATGGAAATCTCACGGGCATCTTCCTTTGGAAAGAAAAACCTTGTTGAATCTGGTTGTATTTGTGACCAGATATAGGCAGCCTTTCCATTGTGTCACAACCTTCTCAGTCATAACTCCTAGGACTGCTCCTATGAAATTAAATTCAGAAACATCTTCCCATTTTTGTATAAGGAACTGCAATGGACAGAGCACCACACTGGCAGATTGGCTTTCTGGGCCCCACAGGCCTATATCCATATGCATGGGGTGCAGCTTTCCATTGCTTCCTAACCTCTCACTTCCAGTGCAGTGTGACCAGAGGTAACAGGTCTTGTCTTTCCGTCCAAAACTCATCAGGTATTCATGAGTATTCAAAAATTCATCTGTACACACACAAAGGGTTCCTTCATATCTATTTATTTCTTGTTATTTTTACTTCTGAGCTCCTGGGATCACTTCGTAACATCTTGTAAACTCTGTGCTTTCAGGCTTTAACAAAAACAAACTCATCCAGGTTTCAGAATATAACTTTGAAGTTCTTAATTATTAGCTAAGCTTTGGCTATTCATTCTGTACAGTTAAGCTTGTCTCTCCAGATTCACTACTGTTGATAGATGATTTCAAGGTCTGTGGAAAGAACTGTGGCCAGTGGGCTAACTGAGGTGATTGACCTCCTGAACTGTGAGGCTCCATCTGGAGTATTGCATCCAGACCTGGAGACACCAGTACAAGAAGGATGCAGAGCTCTTGGAGTGCACCCAGAGAAGGGCCATGAGGAAGCATGGGGAAGACTTAGATTAGATGTTAGGAGGAAATTCTTTACTCAGAGGGCAATTAGGCACTGGCACAGGCTGCCCAGAGGAGCTGTGGGTGCTCCATCCCTGAAGGCATTCAAGGCCAGGTTGGATGGGGCCCTGGGCTGCCTGAGCTGCTGGGCAGCAGCCCTGCCCAGGGCAGGGGGTTGGAACTAGATGATCTTTAAAATTTCTTCCAATCCAAGCCATTCTGAGATTTTATGAACAATATGACCAAAAATTACTGTCAGTATTATTATTTGCTTTCCTCAGCTAGTGAAATTATTATGCAACCAGAAATAAGCAACTGTGTGCTGAAATGATGGGGATTTTTTTTCACACTTACGCAAATGCAGAATTTCAGATGCCCTACCCATTCTCTAAGCAGACTAGACAGCTGATATGGGCCATTCTGTCCTTAAAAATGGGAACCATGATTACTATTTTCAAAGTTAAAGTTCAGTGCAAGAACAGGAAGATTTAATGAACAATAATAATACAATTTATAAAGAAAATCTTACTAATCTAGTGGTTTTAGTTTTGTGGTAGTTGTATTTGATATATTTCTCAAAAGCTTAATTGGCTGTAGTACTGTGAATTTACCTAAACGTCATTTGTTAGAAAAAAGAGTACTTCTGCTGGGAAATAGGAAATTTTCAGACCCAAAAGACAAAAAAAGTATATCAGCACCTTTTTCCCCAGCACCTCATGATTCTTGAAGAAGTGCCTTGATTTTAGGCTCTTGACTCAAGAATTTTGAAGGCCTGGAGTGAACGGCGTAGTTAAACACTGTTCCCCATCCTCCACCAGAGAAGTGCATGGCCAACACCTTGGAATGAAAAAGCAAAACCCAGAAACTCCTATAAATTCTGGCAAAACAGATCAAGAAAGCATTTTCAGTTATACATTTTTCTTTCTGCCTGCCTTCTTTCTTTCCTCATGAATATGAGATGTGAGGAAAATGACATATCTGAGGTTTCACGCTCTACCTCTCTCCCAATAAACACACAATTGTAACAGAAGAACACCCGTCATGCTTCCTTATAAAGAGCACCACACAGATATGAAAAGATTGATTGCCTGCATTGTATTTCACTTTTGTCTCCCTCAGATAGGAATATGGAGGCATCAGGATGCATAACAATGTTCAAGTTTGCTTTGCAACCTGCAGTTTATTTGCTTAAATTCAATTATAGCCTCATCCTTCAAATATAGCGTAGCTCTTGAGAGGGGACAGATCAAAATCTAGCTCAGTGAAGGTATAAGAAGAGCTCACATGGCTTTAGGCTTCTTTTAGGATGGAGTCCCTGCCTTCCAAACCCAAAAGAAGGACTCAGTGCTGCATCTACTCCTTCAGTGGGATGAAAGAAGTCTCCTCCTTGTGCTTATGATCCACAGAGGATCATGGAGAAATGAGAGCCAGCTAACCCATAACATCCCAGAAACCTTGTCTTTCCACAAGGCTTTTTGTCCTCACATTTTCAACTTTAATCCCAGACATGAGTTTACAAGGGTTGGAGTAGGTGCATTAGGAACTGGAACAGCTGGATGGCAAGTTTGCAAGGCATACATTACAACTGCTTGGGGCTGAGCAGATTTGGGCTCAAATGGGACGATAAAGCAGTGTGTTTGCTTATCCTGCTCAGTTTATTCAAATAATGCCTCCCAAGGACATATAATAATTAGGAACAAAAATCAGATAGCCCCTGGCAGCTCGATTAAGGAACCAATACAGACTGTGTGTATGTAGTGGTGCAAGCTCTGCACTAAGCACAATGGAAAACAGGACACCCAGGAGGGATTACTGCACAACCTCTGACCTGGGCTGCAGGTGCCACCAGGACTGCAAGCCAATGGCCGTGCCTTCTCTGGTGTCAAGGCGTCAGACCTGGCTGCAGCTCAGGGCAGTTGTAATGAGCAAAGCACAAGACCTCCACCAAAGGAACAAGTTAACCAGTTCTGAATGCTCAGCATCAGGGAGGAGCACATTTTGATATTTTTACTTGAGATTCCATTTTCCCACATGTGAGGGTGTTTGTCCAAAGTTAACTTTTGGATAGCAAAACTTATGTTCTTAATATATGCAGAAGTTTACAGAATCCCCCCAGCACGCTTAGGCCAAATCTGTCTCTGCAGATTTGAGGCCGTTATGTTATTCACAGATTTACTGCTCCTATTTATAGATTTACTGCAACCATAAAAATATTGTTATGGCACAAAGGACACATTATTTCAAAAACAGGCACACCCCAAGGAAAGCCCCTATCAGACTGTGAACAACGTTGGGTCTGCAAGACTCTCTATGCTTATTCTTCAGCTCCTCCAGCCTGCATTGCATTCTAGATGACACTAAGCTTAGGCTTAATGCAGAAAGTTTTCTATATTTTTACCAAAGCAGCAAATGAAGCAGTTTCCAGACTTGATATTTCTTGTTTCTCTTTCAGACTGCCCTTTTTCAGCGGCACAAAGAGGGGAGAAGCACAGGTCAGTGCCACTCTCTTTTGTTTCTCCCTCGTGCTGTGCATTACTGTGGATTAAGCTCACATTTTAGGATCCCAGACCAGGAACAATTTAGCTATCTCTCACTGTAGATGTGTGCCTTGAACTGAAAGAATCATGAGGCTTGCTTTGTGTACTTATCTCCTGAAACCTATGGACACAGCAGTGTCTGTTTTCAATGGCAGTGGAAATTCCAGTATCAGAAGCTTAACTACAAATCCCTGGGTTTGCTGCAGCTCATACTACATCATTCAAATGCTGCCTCTTTTCAGTACAACCTAATGATGGCCCAGAAGAGGAGTGATAAAGCACAGGTTCTCTGTAGGTACAGAAGCAGAATTCCCCAAATCTTTCTATCTCCCAGAAATTCTTTTGGTTTCTCTTTCCTCCCCTCATGCCTCACTTTCCAGTTTCTGTTTCTTTTTTGTCTTCTTTTTTTTTTTTTTTTTATTATGTTCTTGTTAAATATTCTATTCCCAAACAAAAACAAAAAGAAGCAAAAAGAATGGGCCCACAGTAGCCTTCTGCATATGTCTCCTGCCCTTTGCCAAAGGGAACTGGAGCAGGGGTGGTCTTGGGCTGCTGTCCCAGATGGAATGGGGGAAAGAAAGGTGCTGCCTGTCCTTATCAGGGGTGGAAAAGGCCCCCACTCCTATTCTTATTAGCATCTGTCATATTCCATCTCGTTGGATAAGCACATTTCTGTGTAAATTACTACTACTGCTTACTTACAGAGGCTGTGAGTGGTGATTGGTATGGATGGTTTGGGAACACTGGTGTAGATGTCAGTGCTCCTGTAAGCATCCACCCCCACAAATGACCAAGGTGACTGCTCCACAACCCCATTCCTTCAGGTTTTAACATTTGTTGGAAACAAGCTTCCTGTTAGCAAGATAAGCGATGGTATCTGCGCCTTTCATGCCTGTTTAGGTACACAAAAGCACCGTTAATCTCATTCTTCCTACCCAACCCCATTATTTCACAGGAGTTTGTTCTTTTCCCTACTTCCTAGACCCTCTGCTCCAGGAAAAGGAGCAGGCAGCAATGGTTCTGCCTTCAGTGCCTCTGCACTCTGCTCACAGAGTGGTATGGAGAGCAGGGAGCTGCCAAGTCCCATTTTCTGGAATCGAGTGGGAAATGCAGAACACAGCTGCTCTTTCCCTACCTTATGCTTTCCTGATGTGGCTTGTTTAGAGAGGGCCTGGAATCAGAGAAACTTTGCATCAGAAAAGACTCATTGCTGTGTTTGGGTAACTGCACTCTGTCCTGCTGTGGTGTTTGCAGGCTTTAGACATTCAAAGATTGATGCTCCTCTTAACGGTACACTTTGTGAGGAATCTCATACAGGTTTGTATGTCTTTATAAGTCTTTCAGGATTGCAGATTCCACTGTATCAAAAAACAGGAACTCAACCTCAGAAGTTAGCTTGCTACCATACACAAAGGGAGGTTCTTTTTGCCTGTCACAGAATCAGAATCATAGAATCATTTGAGTTGGAAGGGATCCTTAAAGGCCATCTGGTCCAACCTCCCTGAAGTGAACAGGGACACCCACAGGTAGATCTGGTTGCTCAGATTCCCGTCCAGCCTGACCTTGAGTGTCTACAGGGATGGGGTATCTGCCTCTCTGCGCAACCTGCTCCAGTGCCTCACCACCTTTACTGTAAAATTCTTCTTCCCTGTATCCAATTTAAATCTGCCACCCTTTAGTTTGAAACCTCTTTACCTTTGTCCTATCACAACAGACCCTACTTGAGGGTCTGTCATCTTCTTTCTTTAGATACTGGAAGGCCACACTCAGGTCTCCCTGGTGCCTTCCCTTCTCCATGCTGAACAGCCCCAGGTCTCTCAGCCTGCTGTCAGAAGGGAGGTGTTCCATCCCTGGGATCATTTTTGTGGCCCTCCTCTGGATATACTCCAACAGGTCCATGTTTCTCCCATTCTGAGGACTCCATATCTGGATTTAGCATTCCAGATGAGGTCTCATGAGCACGGAGACCTTGTGAAGGGGGGTTCTTTTTGTCAGTCAGATGCTGCTGCAGGATTTGTTTTCTAGCTTTTCTGCAGAGTCGCAAAAGACTTTAATTTTTGGGAACTCACTGAAAAGAGAGATTTTCAGCGAACAGCCTGACTGTAGGAGCGGCAGTGCCTCTTTACAGAAGCCACCAGTGTAGGCAGCAATTCAACCCCCTGCCAGCACACCCGGAGTGTTTATGCGGGGTTGTTCCACGCACACGGAGCGACAGCCGCGTGTGAGCTGTCAGGGCTAGGGGCACTCGTAGCCAAATGGAAACAGGATCGACAGCCAGGAGGTTTCATCCGGGATTGCGATTGAGGACGGGAGAGTGTTGCTCTCGCAGCCGACTCGCCTCACAGGCGGTGTAGATACACCTACTTCTTCCTTGCTTCGGAACCTTGGTAGGTTTTGTGTGTGGCTTTGTGGCGATTTTGGTGAACGCTTAGGATGACTGGAAACAAGCCGCCTACCTCAGGCCGGCTCCGGGGGGCTGCGTTCAGTACCCCGGCATCCTGCGGCGACCTGCACGCCGCAACAGGAGAACGCAGCTGGCCGACGGCCGAGCTCCAGAACGGCCCGCCGCGGGCCCGCCCCGGCCGCGGGCTGGGGCAGGGACTGTGGCCGGGGCGGGGCGGGCCGGCAGAGGGAGCTCGGCTCCGTTCCGCTCCGCGGCTGTTCCCGCTGCCCGGCGCCCGCCCGCGCCGCTCCGGCACTTTGTTGGTAGCGCCGAGACCCGCGCTCGGCCCCGTACCGAGCCCCGCACCGAACCCCGCATCGAACCACGCCGCGCTCTCGGCCACCGGCGCGCCCCGTCCCTCCGCGAGGGAGTAGAACGCCCGCAAGGTAAGGGGCTGCCGGGGCGGGATTCCCTCGGGTCTCCGCGCTCCGCGGTCACGCTGCGGGTCCTGAAATCCCCCCGGGCAGCCGCCCGTCTCCGTAACGCGGCGAGCTGCGCGGCGTTAAGCCACATGAAGGAGGATGGGGCTGCTCGGGCAGGGGCCGCTGGAAAACTCCCCCGGTGTGTGCGGGGCTCCGCGGCTGGGGACGGCGTTGGGGCTGCAGCCCTTCCGTTTGCGTGTGTGCCGCCGGAGGTGCCGCGGCACCTCGCACCTTGCCCGAGCGCCCAGTGCGGGGCTCCCGTGTCCCCGGCTCTCGTCGCCTCCCTCCCCACCTGCTCCCAGGTGGCCGGGCTGTCTCTCCTGCTCTTGTGTCATTGTTTTCCGCCCTTTAAGCTGGCTTCCCAGTCAGCGGTGCTGGGAGCTGGCGAGGAGCAGCTGGCGGGTGCGATAATCCCGTCGTATGCCCGTGTTTCCCGGGTGCGCTGCCCTGCTGCCTTCCCTCCCCGCTCCCGCTCGCTGCGAACTTTCCCTGGCATTCTTCCTCCTCCTGCCCCTCTCCCCGCCATGACGCGCTCTCTCCTGTGCTCCGTGCGCTGTGCACTGAGGGTGACCTGGGCACGCGGTGGAAAACAGGTTTTCTGGCATTTTGGTGAATGATTTAAGATGCTACTGGCCCCCTGTAACCTCTGTAGGGCCGGGTTCTGGTCATGAACACCAGAACACCTCCGCTTCTGCTGAACCCTTGTTTCAAGCCAGCTGGCAGCAGGGCAGAACAAGTTTTTCATAAGGATATTGTTTGAGAACCAACACTCACACCCCAAAAGCGTGCTTTGCATTGACTCGTGCTTCCTGTACCCCTCCAAGGTACAAACATGCTGCAGTATGACCTTTGGTGGAGTCTGTTTACTTCAAGTGGAGTACTGGAGATAAAAATATTACTCTGCTAGGTTGTGTCTGCTGAAATATTAACCAAATGATGGATCTCAGGTTTCGTTGCAGCGTTGACTGTGTTTTAGAACGGCCTCTCCTTCCTTTTGTCATCAGAAATAGGGTCCTCCTCCCTTCCTGTTAACCATCTTCTCGTTTGTGACTGCAATGGCTATGTCAGCTACAAAAATTGCTTACATGGAAGAACCTCCATATGACCATTTTTGTTGTTAGCAACTGGAAATACTGAATCAGCGTTGTGTGAGCAGTCCCCATTCCACAGAGTACCACTGGAAACTCTGCAAGCAGAGCCCTCTGAGAAGTGATTGCCTCCTAGACCATCCCTATCGTGGGCTGCTCGCTTCTTTCAGTGGGCGGTGAGGGCTGCAAAAGAATTTGTGAGGTTCCCAGGGGGTGCAGAAGATGCAGCATTTCTCAGCTCGATTCACAGCTCCCGAGTGCGGTGTTATTGTTAGCATACGGGTATCTCCAGGTAATGAGATACTGTGCTCAAAGGTCTGCTGGAGCTGAGTGGGGCTGCTTTGTCTGGGGGAGGCTGCGGATATACGACCAGCTTTGGACAACGCTTGTATTGTCACATACTCATAATGGTTGCAGTATTGAGTTTTGTGTTCTTATAGCTCAGAATAAATGTTTTTGATTGCGTATAATTTTGAAAGCACTCAGAGCATCCCATTAGGTATAATTGGAAGGAGGTAGCAGCCCCACAAGGAACACCCAATATGTGCCTGTCTACGTAGCGATAATACAGAGCTCAAGATTGATCTAAAGACACTTCTGCTGTGAAATGCTCAGCTTTAAAAAACACTTTCTACTTGGTGACAACTGAATTCATGAAATACGATTGATTTTCTTTCTGTCCATATTCTAGTTGTGAATGGCAAATCACTCACATTAGCTGCTATATATTTTCGTCCCCTGTGGGTGAAAACTTATTAAAACCTAAACATATGAAGTTGAAGAATTGGTGCCCTGTGGGTCAAAGTAGATCAAATATATAAGAGCTTTGCTCTCCAAGTCTTCTGTTGTCTCACT
The DNA here is from genome assembly GCA_030625065.1 of Alectoris magna. Lineage (NCBI taxonomy): Eukaryota > Metazoa > Chordata > Aves > Galliformes > Phasianidae > Alectoris > Alectoris magna. The sequence continues at coordinate 135,190,065 of CM060560.1, forward strand.
ACCATAGCTGAAGACCACACAGTGAAAGCTGCGCTAATAAGTGCTTGTTAACTTTGATTTCAGTGTCTAACACTTCTCTTACATTTCTGATAATTGCCAAGTCAGCCTTGTCTTCTAGACAGTGAATGACTGATTAAAGGCGAGAGGTTTCCCTGAAGAAGCAGCACTCAGCCACACCAGGTGGAAAAATTGAGCCTTTGGTTGGTCCACGACCCCTCCAAACTGGAGCACTGCAGAACCTCCCTCTCTCAGCGGGTGATGACGCACTGGAACAGGTTGCCCAAGGAGGTTGTGGATGCCCCGTCCCTGAAGGCATTCAAGGCCAGGCTGGATGTGGCTCTGGGCAGCCTGGTCTGGTGGTTGGCAATCCTGCATATAGCAGGGGGTTGAAACTAGATGGTCATTATGGCCCTTTTCAACCCAGGCTATTCTATGATTCTATGATGATTCTATAATTCTCTACTTCATGGCTGGTAGCCAGCAAGTAAAGGCATTTAATTCCTCAGTGCTGTGCAGCTGTTGGTACAGAGAACACAATCTAATCCTGATACCTCTGTTGAAAGAGAATCAGAAAGATTCTTTGCTTGTGTTTGTGTCTTCCACATATGGATAGGTTTGCTTTTCATACTGCCTTTGAAACCAAGATTTCTTCTAGTTTTTTTTGTTGTTGTTATTTATTTTTTTAAATTATTATTTCACAGCATCTGGTTCTGTATTTTCTGTGTCCATAGAGTGTCAGGGATTTCATCATTCCAGTCCTGAGCTGGGTTCCCAGGGAGACTTGTCAGTACCTTGCAACTGGATGGCTTTGGGATGATTTGGAGCCTCTGTATTTGCTTTGTGGTTCAGGTAGCAGCTGGATGCCTGAATACTCCTTTGCCAGAGCTAGGGCAGCACTTACTGAACATTCAGTAAAACTGAACATCACTAAAAATACCCCTGGTAACTAAACTGAGAGTGTGGCTGTAGATACGGAATATTCACAGTGCAAAAAAGGAAAAGGTATTAAGAGGCTAATTTGTTGTTTTCGGTGCTAGTTCTGATGCTTTGCATCAGCAGAAACTAGAATTCCTGCTTTCACTGAGGTCCACAACTGGTGCCATTTTATCTCAGCTCCGAAGTTAGATTCTGCTTCATCCATTGATTTATTCATCCAACACCGGATTTGTACATGTAATGATTTAATCCTGATACCTGGAAACGTCAATTTCCAGTCTTGGGTGTCAAGCTATATGACTGTTACTGTTTGAGTTTTGCTTTTTTTTTTTCTGGGACCTTCTGCTGTTACTACAGTCATGAGAGAGGGACCGCTCCATGTCTCACTGTTCTGCGTGTATATGAACTTACGAACACAGTCAAGTTTCATCTCAGTGAGACTGCTCGGTCTGCATGTGACAAAGGCTTAGCACAAGTGTTTACAAAGCAGAGCTCTGGATTCACTGAAGCAGCAAGATAAGAGGAGGTGTCTGTTGTAGGGTTTAGTGCTTTTGTGGTTCTGTATCATTGTGCTTGTTCCCGTGCGAGGTTACTCAGAAGTTTCTTGGAAAGACCAAGGGGATGTGGGAAGAAGCAACCTTCGCATCTGTTTTGTGTCTCTGTCTTTTTCCAATAGCACATTGTGGACTTTGAGGGGATAAAAAATGAGTCAGTTAAAAATGCAAGCATCATTAGCATTAGCTTTTGAGGGCTGGGTTTCATTTTGAGCTGCATCGCTGAGCCTGCACTCACTGACATATGCCTTTGATTTTATTCACTAATGTCATTTGTAGTAAAATTTTTCAATATGAGCCAACCCAAGGCCTTGCATTCTACTGGTTGAACACAGTCAGTCCTTTCTTCCCTTCCCTCCTTGTGCCGCTATCTATGCAATTAAAGCCACTCATGCTGTGACTCTCCACGGGAATGAGATCTGATGTGGAAATAGCAAATTACAAATTACTTTGTTTGCATTTATTACCTCTGTCATTTTCTGAATAGACTCTAGCAATCTTTTGCGTTTTGGATGGACGGAGTTAGCAGATGTCTCTAACTTCAAAGGTTCACCGTGGGCATTTAAAGTGGGATTTGTACGTTTTGCCTTAATTTATGCACTTCTGAATGGTTTTCAGTTGTGCAGTGTTCTGATGCATAATGGGCATCTTCATTACTAGCAGCATGACAGCGGGCATTGGTTGCATTTGTTCTTAAAGCCTCGCTCAGGTTGGCATTTCAGCCATGCTTGGAAATTGCCGTACTCTAATAAAACTGTGCGTTGTGAAATGATGAACCTGTTTTCCTGGAATGCTGTTAAACCTTTGAGTATTTCATCATAATATTTAGGAAACACTTTTTAAGAATGGTATCTATTCAGTGTAGGTGTTCCAGATGTTCAGTAACTTTGAGTAAGCTGTGTACACATAATTCGTCCTTTTTTTCTTCTTTTCCAGAATATACCGGTTTTGTGTAAGAGGGAGGATTTGTCTTTCAGTAATCCAAAATGTTACAATTTATAGATTGTGCAGATTTTGTAGGTTATCACTGCAGGTAGGGAAACACATAACTTCTTATAAGCGTCCCGTGGGCACAGAGGAGCTGTGTTCAGCAGGCTTAATGGTGAAGCTGCCATAACTGGTTCTTGGGCAGGGAGGTGGAATTTACTGGAGCCCCTAAATGTTTCAGACTTCACTTACTGCAGGAGTATCACTGTAAGCCTTAATGTCTGTAGCTCAGGAATTTATTTATTTTTTTAATCTGGAAAATAAAGGGATGACTCACGGGGATTTGTGTATTACTTTGATTTCTGCTCCTGCATGTAAAAGCATTTGTAAGGATTTTGCCAAGTAGTAAAGCAGGCGCTAGGCTTGCTGCTTCTCCCATCAGCACTCCCTTCTCCTCCCCCTTGCCTTCCAGAAATTGGCTCACCTGCAAAGAGAAGCCGAAAGTCAGATGTTAGCAGCGCTTTTTCATTCTTCGTTAGTATAGGTCCAGAGCCATGAGGAAAGGGAAAAGATACATAACATACCTCACAGATTAGCTGCTTAAAATTTGATCTAAAAAACAGGAGAAATACACGAGATTGGGTAGGTCTGTTCTTTAATACTTGTAGATGCAAGGTGTGATACAAGATTAGTATATTTTCACTGCAGGTGGAATTCAAAGGAGTTCTGATTTTTCCACTTAATGCTTGCAGTGGTTTTCCTTCCACGTGAACCTTGGGTTGTGAGCACTTTGTTTTGTTCTGGGGTGGCTGAGGGGGCTTAGCATCTGAGTGCTCTTCTTGAAAACACAACTCCTCTCATAGTTCTGATGTACTCTTTCTTCTTCCAATGTCACCCTTTGGTTTGTTTCATGTAAAATATAATTTGAAGTGATTGGTCTTGAGAAATCATTCTTCTTCTAATTGATAAGGGATTTACCTCAGTGTTTCAGGGAGTTAGATATCTGGTTGATCTAGACATTCAGTACGAGTTCAGTGCCTTTGAGGATCCCAGTGTTCATCACAAAAACATTGTGGATGTACAGGTCTGTTACACCTAGCGCAGGGATACAAGACTTGCGCCAAGTGTCACTCGCTGCATACAACAGCATGACAAGGGCTATGTGATGAAATGTGAGTTTTGTGAGTTACGTTGTGAGGAGTTTGTGATAATCAAGTTGCATCAAAGTACAGCCCGATGGTCTTCTGTGCCATTTTTAAAATGGAAAAGTCAGCCACTTACAGATAGGCTTCTGAAGTAATGTACAGCCTTGAAAAACATGCTTTGAGAAGCCTGGGAGTGCATTATGTTGCCTGCTGTTGGGTATGTAAATATGCGTGTTTCTTTCTGAGAGTTTGGAGGCAGACAGTGCATTTAAATACATATTTTTCTACTTTCATTTCAGTGTTGTCTCAGGCTTGCTTTTCCCACAGTGGGATTAATTATTCTCTTCTCCATGTCTATTGTTATTTATTGCTTTGCAATCCTTTCACAACCTTAGTGAAGTGTTTCATCTTTTATTTCTTCCTCTTCCTGTATTTAGGGACAAAGAATTGTCCACGGGTTAAGGCAGAGGGCTGGGAGGTAGGGTGGTTATGTCTTTTCCTACTTCAGCTGCAAATTTCCTTATAGCTAATAAATCTGCATTAACTGCTGTCTCACAGAGGGCACAACAGAGTGAGGAATCTGGACTTTGCACCTACGTGTCCAATGGTAAATCACCTGTGTGTTGTGTGTACTACTCCTGCTGAGAAACAAACAGAGTCTCTGTTGTAGTTACTGTTTTCCGTCCGTTGCTGTTCCTGTGTTAAAGCAGTGATGCATCTTGAACCTTGCCTTCTGCTTTGGTCCGTGGTCTTCCCCCTGCTCAACCTGGCCGTTGGGTTAGCTCTTCATGTTTTCCTTTCTTTTCTGGTTGCTCAAGCCATGTTTCTCCACCATGGTCCATCTCATTTTTGCACTTTGCTATAACTTTAATTTATTTCTTCTTGCTTCTTTATTCCATAATCCTACCCTTTTTATTTTACTTTTCATTTGTTCATCATGTGTCATGTTCAGCCTCACACAGTCACTTCCTACCACTCCTTACTACAGAGCCATTCTTTTCCTACAAAACATACACGAGTGGAGAACCTCGTGTATATTTGTGTCATCAGTTTTTATTCCACTGTCTTCTGAAATGCATTTCAGATCCATTGATCTCAGTGGGATAGTTTATATTCAAAATTACGTGTATAATTAAGTCTTTCTAGGATATGGCTTTAAAAGTAATGTGTTCTTTAATACATTGCTGCTTTTTATCTAGTAATTTTAAGTTCACTTCAAGCTGCTCTGGAGCTCAAGACCTGAATAGGAAGTGTTGAAGTGTGTGTAGGCATTTGTTTTCTGCGTGTGAGTGAGGTGTCTAATGCATACACCAAAAATCTGTTCAGTCAGTGTCTCAATGAATATGAATGTAAGATGTTCTTAGAAGTGCCTTCCCTCACTGACATTTGTTCATCGCTACTAAGAGTTTAGTAGAGTTAGTCATTCATTCTTTATATTATGTTGACATGCAAGAAAAAAGAAAAGCTCATCAGTTTCTTAAATTGTAGCAGTGCAGAATACAGCTGCTTTTGGGGAGTTGCTTTTGAAGTGAGTTGCTTTTGGGGACCAATCTTGATGGTGACTGAAGTTGAAGTTCTGTGCAGTTTATCAACGATTTGAATCTTCAGAGAGAGTTTGTCTTCCAGGCTGAGGATTGGGTAGATTTTATGGTGTTACTGGTCTGTTTTGTTCAGTGCTTTGTGCTCCCTAGTGGCGAGTAGCTTGGAGCAGCTGGCAGCAGTGAAATACATCTTCCCTTTGAAAGTGTTTTCTAACTTTTTTGGAGGAGATGGATGTGCTGAGCTGAAGGATTATGTCCCATCACATTCTTCGAGAATTTTAAGTAGTACTTTCATAAGTCAGAAAGTTCTTTTTGTCCACAGAAATGCTTGCTCCCCTTCCTAAAATTTGTCTCAAGATCTTGGTGTTGGAGACAGTAGTTTTGTCTCTCTGCCTCAGTTTTCTTATTTATAAAATTGAAAATGTAACTGTCTCTCTGGGGTTCTGGGAGACTTAATTAGCAAATGTTTATACAGTCTTTGAAGATGTAAAGCGCCATATAAATGCTAAGTATTATTATTATTACCACCAGCTGCTTCGTGGTAATTGCAGTAATAAAAGTGTCAGTGCTAGTGGTTGTATTAATGGTGCTGTAGCAGTAGTTTTGTATCATTACTGGGATCCTGAGAGTTATTCCATTTCCATTGTACTGTGCAGGAAATGAGCAATTCAAAACACTTGACAAAGTAGCCCACCCCAAAGTTAGTATGTAGGGCACCACTTCACTTATTTCCTTTTTCAATCAAGTTTGCATTCCAGAACACATTTTTCATGAAATCTTGCAAGTTTTCCTTACGCTGTGACATCATCTCTTCATGCCGTATGTCGTGTACCACTTGCAGGGAAATAAGCTGAAGAATGGGCGCTGAGGTTAGTAAAAGTGATGGTGCAGATGCTGCTGAGGTACAGATTGTAGGAGAGCTGAGATGGGAGAAGCTGGGATTCCAGCTGTGAAATCTTGGTAAAGGGCTTCTTCAAAAGTAGAGGAGAGGAGACAAGTTCAAGTCTGTAACTGAGAAAGACCGATGCCTGTTGTGCAGTGTGACATTGTTTGCCAGTCCTAGGGCTGACTAGGAGGTCTGTGCTCTGCCGTGCTGAGCTGATTAGAAATGAGCCAGCAGCAGTGGCATTCATGATGTTTGTATGTAAAAGAAGGGATCTTTTATAGATGATTGATATCTAGTAGTATAGGGGAAGAGAAATCGTATAAATCACAATTAGCCTTTAGGGCTTTTTTTAGGTTTACTTTTGTAAAACATCCATGACTTAATGCTGAGCTATTTTTATTAATGTACTTGTGCTTATCTCACATAACCAGCTTGGTAAAAGAGGATATGAGCACTTTTTAAGCCTCTGACTTATAAATTGTGAGAAAGAGAAAAGAAGATTGATTCCAGCAGGCTTGAAGGTAGATTCATTTTTCTTCTAGTTAGTAAAATGAGAGAGGGAAAAAATTAAACTGAAGCCTTAGAGGGCCAATCAGTTTTAGCCGGGTGGAAAATTATTAGGTATTGCTCTAATGCACAACTTAATTGTAAAGCTTGAATCTAAAAGAAAGCGAATGCAGGGGAGTTCTGTTTTGCTGAGCTGGTGATAAAATCTCCCAGTCACTTCTGCCTGAAGGAATAAGGATAAGGAAAAATAGAATAAAAGCAAAAAAACACAGAGGGGGAACAATTATTTTTCTATCATATCCTGAAGATCTGAGTGGGTTACTTGGTCGCATTATGGGAAGAATCTCATGCTGCTGGAATGTTGGTAGGATTGGTTGTGCTTTGTGCTTTGAAGAAAACATCTCTGTTTTTTTTTTTTTACTATAAACATTTAAGATAAGATGGAAAGGTTTGGAAAAACGCAACACATTCTGTGAGCTCTTTCAGCATTCTTAGTTGCTGATTATGAAGTCTTAATTTAATATTGTTCCTTCATATTTTGGGTATTTTTAATGACTTCTACTTCACCTAGCAGGGCCATCAAACTCTGTAATAAGTGACCGATGGCTAGTTGTATCTTAGTATATAACACAACGCTTATTTAAATTGCTAGAGATGTTTCCCAGTAGCTTCTGTATCAGCTCCAAATACGAAGATCTGAATGAGTGAACGCATTAAAGAGATCGTGTCAGTCTGGGTGATGGGCAGCATCACTTCGTAGTGGCTGAGCTACAAGAACTCCTAAACCAGAAATGAAGTAGAGCAGGGAACTGATTTCGACTTTTCTGATTCTGTGTAAACACATTCTTAGGCAACTTTGAAAACCTTTAAAAAGCAAGAAGAAAAGGCACTAACCTTTACAGCCACAAAGTCCTTCTGCATGGAAGTTGTTCTCTCTTTATTGTGTGTCTGGTGACTTCCCATTTTGAACAAAATTCTGTTTTGATTTTTTTTCTGAGGGCTGCAGGAAAGAGTAACTATTTCATGCTCCTTGCATGCAGTAGTACAGCAATTTTATGGGAATTTCTTTTTCTGTTATCTTAGACTGTAACATATAGTAGAATAATAGCTGTCTTTTGAAGTACAGAAAACCTGCCTAAGGGGCCATCATTTTAAAGTCTAATATGAAATTCTTTTTTAATAAGGTTCATTCCTTGCACTATTTGAGTGTGAGGAAATGTATGTGTTGAAATCTTGCTAATCCTTCATTTGCACAAAGCGTTTGGCTCCTTCCGTAACTGTCAGGGAATTAATGGTGTGCTTCAGTGTAAGATATTGTATTACTAGACTGCAATTATAAGAGATTTTGTGCTGCTTTTGATGGGGTTTAATGAATTATCTTAATAGATGAAATGAAATCACCATTGTCAAAACGTGTGCAAAAGCAAAGCAATCTGATTCTTGCATATGCTTATGAAATTAAGTGATTTCCAGTGCACTTACAGACCATCCATATGAACTGATGAGCCTTGCTGTGTTATGCTGTACTTGTGATTGACCAGTTAAACAACCACATAGCTGGTGATGACAGCACCTCTCTCCTGTACTTCTTGTTTGGCCTTCAACTTGGAAATTGCACAAAAACGTGGTGTATAATTTGGTACACTTAATGAATTCAGATCATTTATCCTGAACCAGAACGATGACCTCTGGCCATTACTGCATGGGAACAGGCTTTGAATGAAGTCACTCAGAGCAGGCCCTACAGCAGAGAGGTCAAGACAGAGGAGATATGCCCAAGCTGATTTTACCTATGCTCCTCCAGCAGAAGAAACAGGCTAAGTTGTGTGGGACACTGTGGTCTCTGTGCTTATGGCTGAGGACAGAGGTCCTTACAGTCATAGCTAAACCATATCTCATGCCTGAACCTGGTATGGTGTCTGTACTGTATGCATGCCATCCATCTGCATGCCCTCCTGCAGTTCTGTTCCCGGCTGATGCAGACTGTGTGGGAGGTAGTATGTGTTGTTTACATTTCAGGCAGAGGGAGTCAGCGGGATGAAATTACAGTTTCAGAGTATCTGCCTATTTGTATCGTGATAGCTTGTCCAGATCTTAGCCAGTGAATGAAGGTTTTTTGTACCAGGCACTCAATTTCAAGAGAATTTTATTATTCAAACATAATATCTATTTTTAAGTCATATAATCTATAAGACCTGTTTAAGGCCATGGCAGATAGTTACATCATTTGGTTTGACCTTCAGAGTGTACAAGGGAGATCTTCTGCCCTTCTGTTTCTGGTAGGAAAATATAAACCAAGATTTCTTGTCCTTCCTCTTTGTCTGGGATAAACACATAAATTTAAACTGGTTGCCTCTGGTACATGTTGGCTTTTCTCACTAAGGACATTAGTGAATTTCTAGTGGTTCTGTGCTGGAATTGTGTGAATGCCAGAGCATGGTGCTACCCCCTTGGTACTGTTGTTTGTATTTATATATATTTTTGGCACGTGGCAAACGCAGTACAGATTTACTCTTCTGCATATAGGCCTTTTCCCAAAACCTCCTAGGCTAAAAGCAGATGATGCTGGAGCGTGTCCATTCTTTTCATGCTTCACTGTATAAATTGTATAAGCTTGAATCTCTTTCTGAACCATTATATAAACTTCTGTGTGTAACCATTTTTGGCTCACGTGGCTGACCGAGACATTTAGTTGGAAAACATTTTTGAAGAGTTAAAGGCTATATTGCCCTGTGGGAAATACTGTGGAAGAATTGGTGGGGTTCCTGTTTATCTCCACCTTGGCAGATTTGATCAAGTCTGGGCCTTTCTACGTTGTGAACTTTGGAGATGGTATTGTATGGTGATGTGGATGTCCAGATGCACGCTGCCCTAGTACTCCCAATAATGCCAGCAATAGTGTTTTTTCTCCATAGTCCTATGTTCTTTATGGCTACTGTTGTACAAGATTCACAGATGCTACTTCAGGCAGTTTAGTAAATTGAATTCACAATGACTGCATTGGAATGTCACAACTGATGCAAGTCCTGCTTGGCCTTAAAGTCTCCTTTACAAATTTTTAGTGCAATGACTTCTTTAGGATGTACAGAAAAGTGCACTGGAATTTTAGATTTGACCTTGCTCTTTATGTGCTCACTGCTTGCCTGCCCAGCACGGGACTCTCCTGCCAGTAATGAAGAAAAGTTCTGAGGTAGTCTTGTTGCCACGATGACTTACAGAAATAGTGGAGTCTTCCAGATATTCCCCTGTGATAGACACATGCCTTCAGGAATCAAATGACCTTAAACTGATGCAGATCTAGAGCTTGGGGTTATTTTGTTGGACAAAAATGATTTTTCATAGGCTTTGGGTTGGTGGTGTTGAACTCAGTGATTATAAACCATGTGTGACTAACATTCTTGGTCTAAATTGCGCTCTTCACTCTGGACACGTTATGTCTCTAGAGAAATGTTTTGGCCGAAAAAAAATATTGCAGGGCCTTTGCCCTCTCTTGCTTTTTATCATTTATGTCTTTAGGACCATTTGTATATACATTCTGTGCAAACAGTTTGCCAGTTTCTGTTAAGTATTACAAAAGATGCATATATATTTTTTTCATCTATAGTGTCTTTCCTAGGAAAAAAAACCATCTGGTTATGTGTATATGCCTTCAGCTGTTAATAATTTCCAGAAAATAATACAGTTCGTGTACTGTGAATCTGATAACTGTAGGGCCTGGTGTGCAGTAGAATTCAAATGTTTGCAGCTTAGCAATAAGTGTTTTCCCCCCCTTTTGTTGGATGTAGCAAGCAGAAATCTTTTTGTTTCAAAGCTTACTGAGAATTGTCTGAAACCTACCTTGACCAGTATGAATGTATTCTTCAGTCCTATTGGAAATGGTTCCTTACGAGTCTCGGTAATGGCCTTCGCTGGAGGAGTTGTCCTCAATTGCAGGGGAGAGGGATTAATTTGTGGTCAAAATATTGATCTATAAATATTTGTTGCGCTGATTGTGATGGGGCAGCTTATCTTTCTGCTTGCTCTTAAAATGCTTTCTCAAATATTAAAAAATGAACAAACAATAAAAAAAGCCAAAAACAACAACAAAACCTCAAAAGACTGGCTCTTGTTTTAGTTATAGAATCTTAGATCATATGGAAACAATTTAAAAGAATTTGTCACACTTTTTTTTTTTTTTTTTTTTTTTTTGTCATTTTAGTATGGGTAGTGATTTTTGTTTGAAGTGCGTGTTATTTTAAATGAGCATCATGTTTTCATGAGAACTGGGCTGGGCAATGTCTGACTCCAGACAGAAAAGCAAATAAACAAAGAAAAACTCTGTGTTTATCTGAGATGAGAGTTTGAGAGAGAGGATCTAAAGCTACCTCATGGTCCCCCTTATCTCTCTTTAATATTCTTTAAAGTTCTTCTGCAGACCTCAGGTATTATTCCATCTCATTGGTGTGCCACTGTAGTATAAACTACAAAGAAGTCTCAAAATGCATACCATCTTCAGACTGTGTAGCAAAGAGAGGCTGAAATTGCTGTAATACACAGGTTTGCATAGGCCGATTCTGATTTTACTCTGTTCAGCTGTAGATTTTGGAGGAGAGGTGGAAATTCAAAGATTGATGTGAGTGTTAATCGATAAATAATATATTTGGGGCACTTCATAGAATCATAGAATCACTCAGGTTGGAAAAGACCTTAAAGATCATCGAGTCCAACCACAGCCTAACCATACTGCCCTAACTCTAACAACCCTCCACTAAATCGTGTCCCTGAGCACCACATCCAAATGGTTTTTAAACACATCCAGGGATGGTGACTCAACTGCCTCCCTGGGGAGCCTATTCCAGTGCTTAACAACCCTTTCTGTAAAGAAGTTTTTCCTGATATCCAGTCTAAATTTACCCTGGCACAACTTGAGGCCATTTCCTCTCATCCTGTCACCTGTCACCAGTGAGAAGAGACCAACCCTGCACTCGCTGTAAGCACCTTTTAGGTATTGGAAGAGAACAATGAGGTCGCCACTCAGCCTCCTCTTCCCCAGATTAAACAGCCCCAGTTCCCTCAGTCTCTCCTCACAGGGTATATTCTCCAAGCCCTTCACAAACCTTGTTGCCCCCCTTCTTTGGACCTGTTTCAGCACCTCAATGTCCTTTCTGTACTGAGGTGCCCAAAACTGAACACAGTACTTGAGGTGAGGCCTCACCAATGCTGAGTATAGGGGCAGGATTACTTCCTTAGTCCTGCTCACCACACCATTCCTGATACAAGCCAGGATGCCATTGGTCTTCTTCACCACCTGGGCACACTGCTGGCTCATATTCACTTCATATTCACTCACTTCCCATGTCCTGGTGAAGTAAACGTGAGGATTAACCTCTCTGTTTTGGGGCTGTTTATTTTGTTAAAAAGAGCTGAGGTCATTTGTATGTAAGTCTGGCTACTTCAAATTTCTGAAAAGCTAATTAATGAAATGCAGCGTGTCATTCTCAGTGTCACTATTCAGTACTGCCACGAGCTGTGCTATGCTATCCATTTCTTGCAGACTGTAATCTCTTTTCCATTTCCGTCTATCACAGTTTCCAGCTGCTTGCTAGGCCAAAGGATCAGCTGTCACAATTGTGTATTGGCGCTGTAGATGTAGGTGTACTAGATGTGGTGAGTGGTGTGAAGATTAAGAAACTACAGCTGTTGACTGGGGAATAAGCAGTATATGACTGTTGAGAGTTAGGAGAGTCCTCAGTGTCTCTTATGAGGAAGCCCTTGAATTTGCTTCCACTCAAATATTTATCTGTCTAGACTTATCCCTGTAAAGGCTAAGAGCTAAATTGGAAGTACACAACTGTTTGTAAGCAGGGCATTTTCGTGTTTTTCATAATATCTGCTGTATGGATGGGGCAGAAGAAATGGTTTTTGCCTCTATATATTTTTGCTTTCATATAGTTTTGCTTCTATATATTTTATCCAGATGTATTGCACTGAGTGAAAATGGATGTGGTTAGCTACCAGATTGTGAAAAATGTAATGATTGTCCTAGCACATTAATTCCTCAGCCATGCTATTAGGCCGGACTGTTGACAGTGGTGGCAAGCAGAGATGTGAAGTGGGGAACATCGATGCCGCCACTCAGGAAACCAGAGCTGATGGCTTTTGTTCCTCCTCTGCAAAGCCCTGGGATTCCTCTGTCATCTTGAGTTCAGTCTGCTAAGTCTTGTGAAAACAATGAACTGGCTCACCTCCAGTAGTGAGATTTTTATCTTGAATTAACAGTAAGTTGCTTTTCCTCATGAAGGTGAGTACTTTTGTTCCAAACTAAGACTGCTTTCTCTTTTTTGGGATTCTAATGGGATTGCTAATGTGTGAAATATACCCTTAAAAAAAAAAATATATATATATATATTATTTTTTTTAATTTCCTACTAATCCTATTGCTATCAGGCTCTTCAATCTGCCCTGGATTTTAAGGAGTCATTTAAAAATAGATATCTTTGTTGGCAATCGGACTGTGATGCTGTTTCTGAAGTCAGCCACCATTTTGAGAATGACATCTGAGTCTGCCTATGTTTCTGCATGACTGGAAACTGTCACTACTCATTTCAACTTATTAGTGTTGTGGATGGATATGCTGGTTCATCTAACAAGGAGGAAACTCTAGGCATTAGCATTAAAATTCAGATTTTGTTCCCGAGAGTAAAGGAAAGAGGGACTGTGGTCATGAGAGCTTGGACAGTTGGGGGTGGAGGCTGCAGTGCAGCTCAAGGACATGTTGAGTGGTTTGCTTGCAGGTCACTAAAAGCAGGTGACCTGTTGAAGAAGATGCTGTACTTGAATGTAAGAGTTTAATACAGTAATTCAGTACATCAGCTATAGATTACACCATAGAAGACACTAAGTCTTGTTCTAAAAAGGAGACTTTAGTTGGAAATACTCATTTTTTTTGGGGGGGGGAGGGGGGGGAGTAGAGCATTTCAGAAATACGACCTTTAAGAGTGCAGATGCAAATCTCTGGCTGAATATTGTGCCTCTGTAATGACTTTTGAGAGTCCATGCACACACTGAAGGCATACAAAGTGATTTTTAAAAATACAGTCCTGTAGAATGGTGGCCCCGACTCTCTATCTATCTTTAAAGGATCTGAAGTGTTCAGGACACACAAGCACTGCTGGCACATGATGGCTTTTTCTCATTTAAACAGGCCATGAGCCAAAAGAGCAGGAGTCTATGGCCAACTGGGGCTGTAACCAGCCCCTTGCACAGCACTGCCACTGCTCTTCTCACAAGGCAGAACCATGTTTTAATTTATTCATTATTCTTCCACTCTGATACGTCTAAATATACTCCCTGAGCAGAGATTGTTTTCACCTATTGAGGTACTTCTGTGCCTAAATACAAGCTTGGAGCATGTTTGTAGTTGAAGCATTTTGACTCACAGCACCTTCACCATTTGGGACTGTGGTGTGCTAAAATGAACGACTGGTGTTCCTGAAATTGTAATAGTGACCTGACAAAGTAGTATTTTTATATATATTTTTTCTTTCTTTTTCTTTCTTCTCACCAAGTTGTAGCCGAGTCTTAATTCCAGTGCTGCGATGCAGATACACCACTAGTTAACATCTCTGTGACTTGGAGGGAACATGCAGTCTTAAGTGTTTATTTACTCAAGTAATAGTTACAGACAAATCTTGGTTTAACGTTTTTCTTTTTCCATAAGTAGAGTTCCAGCTGCAGAAGAAATACAATGAACTTCTCTGAAACTGATGACTGATGAACGATGCAAAGGTGATTGTTAAGGTGATGGTGATGATTGGGACAAACTAGGTGCTACTAACAGATTTTAATCTGCCCTTCAATACTGCATCTCAATAACCAATTTATTTTTCTATAACAGATAACTTGTGGCTATCTGTTTATCTGTCAGCCTTTTTTGAGAAAGATTTCAGTTCTCCTAACCTCTGATGCATTTATTTGGAGACCCTTTCCTCCCTTGACAGATAATATATACTATTGGGAGGAAAAGGAAGTTTTGCAACCCTAAGATTTCCTGAAAGAAACAAAAAAAAGTTGTTAAGATTCCTTTAAAATAAATTAAAAACAAGACCAAATAACTCAGTGACTCACAGCTTACAGGAACAACAGATTTTTTTTTTTTTTTTTCTCTATGATGATAACTAGATACATTTTATTCCCATTTATCCGCAAAGAAGGTAATTTTTGCCAGCTATTTTTGCGAGCTGCTACAGTTAAGCACTACAACTATATTTGAAGGAACAGTGTCAATTTTCATCCATTAGTAAAATGAGGATACTCATGAACAAGTAAGAAAATCAGAACTGAACAGTAAATAAGAGGAGATGGTGAATCAGTTGAAAATTACATGAGGAATTCCTGAAAAGCTTGGGATAAATAACTGAGGTGGTCATTCACAGAAACACTTATAAAGACGGATGTTTTCATTGTAGCAAGTAGACTACAGCAAAGAACTGGGAAAATAATGCTACTTCAAGCAGCAAGATTTTTTTTTTGTAACACAATTCTGAGACTTGAGCTCAGATAGTAAGTGCAGTATTCTATTACTAGAGCAATAATGCTATCTAGGGAATGGGAGATATCTTCCAAATAGTCTTGTTTCCTTTAGGAGTTAGTGACCTGTCGTAAAGAGGGAGCTTACCTGATCTGCCTTTGAGGTTGTTTTGCATTATACATTACAGATTTTTACAACTCATACTAAATAAGGGGCAGCCTGACCTAGTGGGTGGCAACCCTGCCCATGGCAGGGGATTGGAGCTCAATGATCTTTTAGAGCCTTCCAACTCAAATCATTCCATAATTCTGTGAAACAACATTCTAAAAACACGTGTTTTTACCTAATAGATACGTGCTATATGTAAGATTTTTAGCTCACAGGGGCCATCTCGTTCTCCTATATGACCTTGATGACACTTTTGACTATCTGTTGTGCACAAGTGCTTTATTTTGACCTCAGGGTAAAGAGAAAAAAAAAAAAAAAAAAAGCGTGCAATCTTAAATGTAATCATTTTATTTTATTTTATTTTAGGCACTTGAAATAATGCTGTAGCAATAGCTACCTTGTCTGTTTTGTTCTCACAACTGCATTAGTACAGAAAATTGGAAACCCAGTTTATCCTGGAGCTTGAAAAAAAAAAAGTTGCTATGGTAACTGGACACTATACATCCCATCTGGGACTTGAGTTAGGTGTGCATATTTCATGCTATTTTCTAGTCCTCATGAAATGTTGTAAGTCTCTGAGCTCCCATAAAACACATCTGGGGTGTATTAAGAAGTATCCCCTCGCTGTGTTGTATCCCATTAGTACGTGCCTTCGTCCTCACTCTGTGTTGCATGAAGAACCAGGGGTGCTGTGCCGGTGTTTCTCGGGCACATGGGAGAGATTCCAGCTGCCATCCTGTGCCCAGCTGTGTCTGTGCTTTGCAGCACCTCAGAGGCCAGGCCGTGGAGCCTGGATCTTGTCCAGGGCAGCTCAGGTAGGTCATTATCACCCTGTTCCTGTGCTGAGAACAAGTAAAGGGACTGCCTGTGCACTTAAAGGAAAGGAGGAAACCCTGATGGGGTGGAACTGTTAGGAACCATTGTGTATATGCTGTTGTGTTAGTGAGATTAGTTCCCTCTTTCATGTCTATGCTCTCTTGCAGAGCTTTAATCAAAAGAGGCTTCATTTTTAAGTTACAGGCATCTCCCACATGCAAGAATGTGACGGCTGCTCTTTCTTCTTCTGTGTAAGAAGTTCTCTCTCTCTTACTTTGGGTGATGTTTTGCATTCACTCTGTGGTAGGGCTGTGGGCCAATCGTGCCAGTGCCCTGAGCGCTCAACACAGCAGAGCACAGGCCTGATAGCAGATGATGGGCTGGGTGCCTCTCTGAGCTTGCAGCTGCATCAAATTACTCTGGTGCTTTTTTCTTTCTTTCTTTTTAAAACATTCTAGCTGAGGGGTTTAACACCATATGTGAGCTGTTTGTAGAGGGGTTCTCATGTTGTGGGATATGTTTGGGTGAGAGAGAATGGCTGTGAGGGGCAGTAGTCTCAGCTGTTGGTTGTAGGTGTACTTTGTGTGCAAATTTGCCAGCCTAACTGATAATGCCAAAATTATTTGTCTTTTTTCATGTAGGCAGATCCCAGTAACTTCCTATTTTTACAGTTTCTAAGGTATGTAATTACTTTTGCTAGGTTTGTTGCAACATCTGTAAGTATTTACCTATTAAATATTCCAGCTGGTAGATTCCCATTGCCTACTTTTCATCAGTTTATGTGCAGCATTGAATGATGGCTGTGGTGCCTTTGGGGTAAAAATAAAGAGTAGATGGACCTTTCTTGGGCAGAAACTTCTTTTGGGTTCTGCTTGTGATGGGCTTTCCACAACTTTCTGATATGTAGGAAGCCCCTTGCCTAATTCAGGGAGAGGAAAAACTCTGTATCTTCCATGTGCCAGTTATCTTGAGGTGATTCTTTGTTTTATTTTATTTTTATTCCTTTCTTATTTCTTTTGTTTTTGAAGTGCAGCAGAAAATCTGCTTCTCAACTAACACTGACAGTTCTTCTTTGTCCTTGGAGAATATCCCTCTGCAGTGGTGGGGGGTTAATTTTTGTTTTGTTGTGGGTTTTTGTTTGAGCTAGTTTTAGTAAACAAGGTTGAAGTTGCTCAAGGCTGGAGATATAAAAAAAGTTTAAGGGTGGTGACTTGAGGCATTATGCTGAGACATGTTTGCAAACCAATTCTCTTACCAACTTGGAAGCCGTAGGTAAATTATTTTCTCTTAAAATTGATAAGTATCTCAAAATACAGCGCTAGTACTCAGCTTTCTGCCTTTCCTGGAGTTAAGGGGAGGGAGTTCTTGTGAACATCCAGAGTTCTTCCTTTCTTTTATGATCTTTGATGTTTGAGAGTGAGGTCATATTTTACATGGTTATAGTTAGAAATCTGTTGATGCTTTGCATCTCAGCCCTGACTTGAATGCAAATAACCATTCAGTAAGGTAGAACGGCTATATTTTATACCCTCGGGACGCTGATTGAGAGTAACTATGTAAAGCTGCAGATATTTCCCTTCCTTCATGCAAATTTAGCTGGAAGCATTTACCCAACCCTCTCCTTG
This sequence comes from Alectoris magna, assembly GCA_030625065.1. Taxonomy (NCBI): domain Eukaryota; kingdom Metazoa; phylum Chordata; class Aves; order Galliformes; family Phasianidae; genus Alectoris; species Alectoris magna. The sequence goes on from CM060560.1 coordinate 135,207,679, forward strand.
TTCTGCAATCTTGCTTAACTTGGAGCATCGTGAAGACATAGGTTTTGTAAGAGCTTACAAAGGGGACAAATAAGAAGTGCAGGCATTTTAATTTTTTTCTCGCTCTTTTGGGTACAAACTGTGCAGAGAGGTCCGGTGTCTCCTGCTATGTTCCAGTATTTGTGCTCAACTATTTTCCATAGAATGGGCTTGGAGTTCTGTGCGTGTTATGGCAGAGGAATGGGGTTTTCATTCCCGGTTTTGCAAGGAGATTCATAGTGAAAATAATACTCCACAATCACAAAGGATTTGCAGATTTGTGGAAAAGCAATGTGCCAAGCTAGAGTTAGATTATAGGAACTGTCTGAGCATCAATACACGAGGAAACTATTATTTTCTTGCCTGGCTAGAGAACTGTCATCTTTCACACTGTCAGGAAGAATCCACATGTAACCTGAGTAACACACAATCATGTTTCACTGGAACTTTCAAATATGATTTTTAGTGTTGACAGACTCTTTGTTGCATCAGCATTGTGCGGCTGTAGCGCAAACAAAACATAAGCGCCTAGAAAATAATAAGGCTGAAAAATGTGCCATGTTTTTAGTGCTGGGAATTATTGTATTATTATGTCTCTGTGTAGGTCTTGAATGCAAACCATTTTTACTTCCCTCACGAAGACAGATGATTGAACGTAATGTTTTCATTTTCCCCTTGTTGCAGTACTTTTGCAGCTCAGTAATGAGCATTTCTTTTTTTAAATCATCTGTGCCCATTTATGTGGTTCTGAAAACAGTCTTCATTTCTGGCGGTTTCATGTAAACCTGTTGAATTTTGGAGATGAAACTTCTCCATGCTGCTCTTACTTGCTGTAGGAGCAGGGAGGAGCTGCATATTTAAACTCCCAGCCGCATGCGGACATCACTGTGTCTCAGCAGCCGTCACACCATTGCAAGTATTCATATAAATAACGACTGCTACAAAAATGAGCCAAGTGACTTAAACTCCCATTTCTGTAAATACAGCATCTTCCTGCCTAGTTTTCCTAAGAGAATTTGTTTTAATATTGTTTCCTTTACAGATTGTGGAGTATAGGATAGATCAGTGAATCTTGTGAAGTCCTTGGCCTGATACCACAGCTAAGGAAATAATTGACAGGTTAATTTATGAATAATATACACGGTAAAACTAAAAGCTATCACAGACACAAGTACTTATGCCTTTTTCATCTGTAGGTGGAATGTGTCATCCCACACCAGAATAGCTGCATTAGTCTCACATGGAAGAAGGTATGTGTACAGACTGAGTACTCTATGGTCGTTGTGCTGCTGTACTCAAAGTCATTCTGTATCTACATTAATTTCCTATAAAGAACAATTTAGAGCTTAGAAATGCTGGCCTGAGCATCATTTTTCTGAAATAACTTAATGAATTGGCATGTAGCCTTGTCATCTCATGGTTGGTTGAGATCCTGAGGCAATATTTAGTGTAATGGAATAAGTGGTGCTCTGGTTAACACAATCATCTCTTATGCAGAAAGATGCGTTTATGACTTTCGAGAGAAAGAGTCTTTTCACTGCGCATTTAGCTATTATTCTGCTAATTCTTTGCAGAGATTTGGAAACTGCCGCATCTTTGTTTTCTTTTGGATTGGAAAGTGCTTAGTGTGCTCTTTCTGAAGGGCCCAGAATTTGAACCCACAATGCTTACATGAGGATTAACTTTCTTAAGGACATGAGGGTCCCCATGGAGTTACCTGAGCCTTTTAATCAAAGATTGAATTTTCGGCTTAATATAGTACTTACATTTGTCCAAATCCAGGGAGGCCGATAAATTAATCTTAATTAAATTTGAGGAGGAAGGAGCCAAAAGAAAAAAAGAAAATATTGTAGAATGTAAAGGTTTGAAGGATCATTATACGACCGGACCATTACTTTTTCCAGGTAAAATGTGGATATGTTTTGTGTTTATTTTTCTGAAAATACATTTTAATTTAACCATTTTAGACCAGTGCTAGACTTTCAATAATACACTGACTACTGTGCTTTTGTCTTCATGGGAGGAGTGTTTTTGGTAGGTTGAAAGCTCATTTAATAAGCCTGTCTTGTCATACTAGTATAAATTGTTGGAGTCAAATTGGTAACATTAAAGGTAACATTAATATTAGAGACAAAAGTAATAGTGGGTGATTCTGTATGCTAGAAACAGTCGAAGTTAAAAGTGATAAAGGTGGTGGCCATTTTTATGTAAGAGTATTTTTTGTATGCATTCTTAAGTTGACTTAAAACTTCTGTTAAATTCCTGCACTTGGAACACTCAGATGTGGGACCATGCAGAATTATCTAATCTCTTGAGAGGATCTGCCTTTTAATAAAACAGACATCAGTTTAACATATTTAGATCTGTTGATTATTTCTGAGGAAAACTGCTCTTATGATTTAAATGCAATGGAAACTTTCTATGAGTGTTTGTCTTTGGCAGGCAATATTGCCTTCTTTCACACTAACAAGGTATCTTTCTAATTCTGGTTCTGAATGTCATGTCAGGTGTTTTTGCATATCTCTTTGTGTCTCATAATGAAATTTATGCACAGATATGCAGCAAATGTAATCAACAATGCCTGAAATTAGATTTCAGTGCTTTAAAGCTATGAAAGACAGTATTAACTTCAGTCTTTCTTCTAAACGTCCAAGTTACAGGCCATCATTTATTTCTTCCTTTGGTCGATTTCTTCATTCCTCTAGTTGTAAAATAATTTACAGAAGCTTACAGAAAGCTTTTATGCAACTTGTGTTTGGTAAATTCCACTGACATAACTTACGTGTTTCACATATCCATGTCCCTTGTGGGTGACCTGAAGCATCTGGTTCACCATTGGCTTTCTCGTGGTGTGGTACCACACTGACAACAGTGTTTCCAGCCTCCTGCGAAGTGATAGTTTCCTCCTGTGCAAGGTCACGAGGCACTGAAAGGTTTCTCTTTCCTCTTTTCCCTGTGCATCTCCCCTGAGCATCCTTCTTTTATTTTAGTCATCTTTATTTCTTCCTGCCAAACAGAGGGAGTCTGCAGTCACAGCCAGGATCTAAAGTTCTAATAATGGTGTACAAATTGTTTTGAAGGGACAAACAACACTGCTTTGGCTATGTAAATAATGCAGTGGGTTACCTGATGTCCTGCAGAGACTGCTAGAGGTTCTAACCTCATCACATCTGCTAACAGTTGGCAAGTGTTGACTTCCAGGTAGGCTGGTCAGTGTTGCTTTGCTCACTAGGGTTAAACAAGACTCTCTCCTCTGTTTTTTGTAATGTTCCAAATAAATGAGAATTCCAGGGAGAATCAGTAACATTTTCTTCCTGCAGGGTTGCCCTTCTCCATTTGACACATTCACAGGTTTCTGTTCCTGTTTGGTGAAAAGGGAGAGAGGTGATAATGAAGAAATGAAAACACTTGTGCTAGGAGTTGAACTAAACCTGCTCTAAGCATGGAAATAATGTTCTGCTTTTCTTCCAGGCTGGGTAATATGTATGTATAAGATTCATGTTGTGGCACACGTCTTTCCATTATAGTCTCCCACTTTTAGTTTTGTATTTCAGCCTCAAATTTAACTCTCCATGCAAAGTTTGGGCATAACATCTTTTGGCCTGTAGCAAACAGTGTTTTGTCTACGTTTTTCTTGATTATTTTTTTTTTACTAATTTGGTTTAGTTTTTTGATCCAGTACTGTGAAAATGATATTTTATGGTTAGAATTACAAGTCTAAAATTAGTTGTATGTTGAATACATACAATAATGAGTTGATTTGTACTGTTTTTAATGGTGGATTTCTGCTTTTATTTATCTGTTCTTTTCCCAGTGGAGTTCTGGTAGTAAGATTAAAATAGGGAAACAGCAGATTAGGAAATGTTTGTTCAGAGTTTTCATATTGGAGTATATTAAGCATTGGAAATACTTTGTGAAGTGAACAAAAATAAGCACAATTAAAATACTTTGTGGATATTGGCAAGAAAAAATTTTAGGCATCCTCGGGAAAGCTGATGGGCTCGCTTTTGTCTAGCTTTCTAGGGTTTTGCTTGAGGATGGGATGTACAAAAGGCCCCTTTTGATCATGTAGCTCCTTATTCTGGCTGTGTGACTCTGAATTTGTCTTGCTGGGTGGCTGGTCACCATTACTGGCAACAATATTTTGAAAATATAAGGGGTTATTAGAGCTGTGGAAAAGTATCCATGTAAGCCTGGTGATATATATATATTTTTCTTCTGCAGGAAAGTTGGGCTTTCTGCATATTTGTTTTTACTTATAATCATTTAGTCCAGGATTTGGTTTTTCTTGTTTGTGATGTAAATCCTGCTCTTGGCCCAACATGAATGTCAGTCAGAGTTCTTAGTATATGTGCCATACTGCAGAATCAGCTTCATAGAACGGAGGCAAGAGAAAATACAGACAAGTAATTATAAGAAGGTCAAAAAGAAGCAAGGGCTAGATTAAGAATAAACCCTCTTGTTCTTGGATTATAAACCAGAGGAAGAAGGATGTTTGGAAAAGTTGGAAGGTAATACTTTAAGTGTTTAAATATGAAGATACCCTTTTTGCACTCCCTTAGCCTGTGGGATAGTACTGCAAGACATTACGTAGACCGTTACGTTTTGGTAAGCTTCAGTAAAAGAAACATAAGCAAGGAGACATTTATAAGAGGTAAGTGATGGTCCTTATTCTTCTTGTGTTGTTTTTTTTTTGTTTTGTTTTGTTTTTTTTAAGAAGCGGGACCTTTTAGAGATCTGTATCCTAGCTCAGACTGGAGGAGTTGGATTAAAGGAATGTAAATGGATTAAGGTTAGTTTACTATACTCTATTACAGGGTTCCTTCTGAGTGCTTGACCATTGTAGTACCAGTCATCACCTATGTGAAACAGAGCCAGCACACCTTATTTTACAACAAAAGAACCATCATATTTGTTGTTATTATGCAGGATCTGAGAAGACTGTTTATCCCAAAGTCTTGAGAAATCCCTGCCTCCCACAGTACTCAGAGCTCTGGCATAATCAGGGTCCTGCTCAGGGTTGTGCCTGCTGATGCGTATTAGTGCAATGGCCCCAACAGCAATAGCAATAAAGTAGCAATAAGTACTATAAAAAGGTGTTTTGTTGCTTGGGTATGTTTTTTGTTTTGTTTTAAATAGGAATTAAGAGTTACACTCTATTAGAAGTGCTGTGGTGGTTTCTTCTAAAGGAAAGCAGCCCCAAGAAAATTGCCACCTGTCTGTGTTGCTGACTAGGCAGACTTCAGATTTGAGTCCTCTTTTGTCAGAAGCATGTGTTGCTTTTCTTTTTTTTTAGATGTGATAGTTGGCCTGGAAACTGATTTGCACTTTTTTAATTTCACCTTGACTGTTGGACTAACACAAGCTATTACAAACCTTGCTTTTTCATAGTTGCATTGATTTTCAGGATGATTTAACTTGTAACAGTAAAGCACATTGCCTTCTGATAAGCCAATAGTTCTGAAAGTAGCGGTCCCACAGAAGATAATAATGAGTTCAAAGGCAGTGGTTAATACCAGCGATGGAATGGAATAGAAAAGATCACAGGTTTTGAGTCTCATCACAGATTGCTTTGACCTAGAGTGGAGACTTTATTACCTTGATGGGTAATATCAGAAAGGTCTGGAAAACGTTGCTTATGGTGTAATGCTTTGATCACAGTGGAACAGACGAGCTCTAACATCAGTGATGGCAAACAGGGAGAAGTTTAAAGGCATAGGTGAGAAAGAGAATTTGAGAAAATGGGGAGTTGAACTGAGAATCTCAGCCTCCAATTGTTTTGATAGTTTGCCTGTTTATGACTCCCAGAAAAAGGACACGCTGATAAAAAAGCATCTGGTTGTTTTTGTTGTTGGTTTTTTGTTTTTTCTTTTCTTTTGAGTGTATGCACTATAAACTGAAGTGCTTGAGTAAGAAAAAAAGTTATATGAATTTGATAAAAGTTTTAGGTGATTCAGAGGTCATGTGTGTGGTGTGCTCTATCTCCTCTTGGGATAAAAATTTCATGATTGTAAGTTTTGATACAGCTTGGAAGCAGCTTCAGATTACGTTATGATGGGGGAACCTCACCCTGCTCCTCAGCTACAAAGATAAACTTATTGGCACTGAAACTGATTTATTACAACAGTCTGTACTTAAAATAACTTTTATTACTGTAGTGGCCATGGTGTGGTAAAATCCTCTCAGTGTATTGATGCAGAAAACTGTGTGCTTTTTCTTATACAAGTGGTTTCAAAAGGCTGCACAACTTTTGTGATTTCCTTGATATACAGAAGATATAAAGATCTTCCTGATGATGGAATTCTGCAGTGTGGTAAGATCAAGAGGAGCTGATAAGTGGCCAGATTTAAGTTCATGCAGTTTAAAACAAATTTCAGCAATTTTCTTCTTTTTTGAGTTTTCTTAATGACTGTTTTCTTACCAACTGTTCCTCCATCCATCCTTCTTGAGAGAAGATTCCCTTTTAGTTTTTCAAACTTCCTGCTCTGATATCTCTAGAGGTCTCAAAAGACAAGAGAACTACAACAAATCTATCCAAGGTGAGATTAGCAAATTTTCTAAGCAAGTTTCTTAATTGTTAATATAGATACAAATACTGGGCAGTTTGCTTAGCACTCTTTGTCTTTCACAAAAAAAAAAACCCCAAAGGAACTTGACTTTCCAGGGTACGGTGGGACAGTTGCCTGAGTTGTTTCAGCTCCCATTGTACAAGAGGGCGAGCAAAAGAAGGACATGATAGCAAGCAGGTGGGGAAGTTCACCTTCTTTGCTTTAAGAGGACAGCAAGTGTTCTGGTAGGCTCTGGTGCTGAGATATGCAAAGAGTGGATATTCCATTTTGCCATCGTCCATGCATGTCCTTGTTTCCCTCTTTCTTTGGAGTGTCGTCAAATGGAACAAAAAAGGCCAGCCAGAAGAATGCACACTGCTACTTTTCCTCTTCCAATTTCTACTGCTCTAAGCTCCTGTGGCAGACAATGTCTCATTAGAAACCAGCGGTAGGATGAAAGGAAATGTTTTAGGGTTGTGCTGAAGAATGAAACCTTTCTGCATGGTCAACAGGGATATCATGGGTGTTTCTGCCACAAGGCAGTATCTGGCAATTAGTAGCTAAAATGCTCTCCTATTTACATTGACTGTGGTAAGCCAGAGAGCATAGAGCTAAGCACTCTGCTCTGGGCACCCTTCAGAGTAACTAGAAAGACACTTTCTCCTTCTTGCTCCTCTTGCTCCTTTTCAGAAAAGAGAAAACAAAAAAACCCCAACCAATTACATTTCTTATTGCTTCTTCCAATGCAATGTGTAATGCCTCCTACACATATTTTAAACTGTGTCAGCCCTTGACAAAGATCCAAGATCAGTTTTTAAGGGTGCTCCCTTTTCTGGAGTGGACAGGGAACTTATCCTCAAAGTACTGTCATCCATGAGCATGTTCTGCACTGTGATACCTTTTACGTACATCCTTCAAAAGTCCACAGATTATATTCTTCAAACACCATTAATCTTCCTGAAAAATATATTTCCCTCAGTATTCCTGATGTTTGTTTGCTTGTTTGTTTTGTTTATTGTGTGCATATACCTGGAGTCAACTATTTCTATGGTAGCTTTAACAAGAAATCCTGCGTCTATTGAATTTTAAGACCAACTGACTTAATGTGAGTCTTCTACTGTTAGTATTTCTTCACTTAAAAAAAGGAATCATTTTAGGAATGCTGCCAAGGTACGCCATCCTGTTTGGGAGAGTAGTGTTCTGTGTACGAATATATCTGCCAGTTTAAGTTTTACATGCCCAAGTTTAGAAGTTGGATATATGAAAATAACTTTTAGAAAACCTGAGACTAACATACATCTTTTTCTCATTTTAAAATCAAACAGAATAAAAATGCCAGTGATCTTTTTTTTCAAGTGATTAAGCCTCATGCTTGCAGAGCTTGAAGCTTAAACATTGTGGCAGGAAGAACCAAAAAGTAAAAAAGATTTAACTGTTCACTCTGCCAGAAGTTGAAGCTGGCATAAAGGCAAAAGTAGATGAGGAAATAGTGACAAGTAAATAGTCACTGAAATTGTTTATTACTGTGTTGTTAATAAACCAGGTTTGTCGTTAATGTACAGCCAAAACAAGGAACGTAGAAAAATTTGGAGAGCAATACAAATAATAAAAAGCTGAAGCAATTTTGAACTTCTGCACCAGTGAGGATAGACAGTTTTTAGAAATCTGACTCAGATTTAGGAAACTATATTAATATAAGTAAAATGGGATTTTCTGTGCCATTCTGTTGTCCTTCCATGAGATCTTCCCCCTTTCTTGTGAAATCATCACCTCTCTTGCTGACATCTCTATATCAATTCATGGGGTATTGGTCTACTTAGGATGACTTCTATAGTGGGACTGTAGGACACCATTTTGTGTGGAGTCTTTTAACAAGTTTCTGACTTTTTTAAATACCCAAGCCTGGTGGAGGATTCCAGTTCTTTTGGCTTTCTGCCTGTTTCAGACAAAATGGTCCAGCATTTTAGTTCCTATGAGAAGAGATGGACATTTGCGTGGCCAACGTGACAACTGTGGCTGTGGTACGCTGGTGGGTGAGAACCAGTGGTTCTTACAGTGGTTCTAGTTTTGCTTTGTAGATTTTGTGAAATGAGGTTTTCTGTTAGTCAAGAAACTTTCACAAAAGCTATATGTATAAATGGAACAGCTGTAGAGCTAGACATCAGTGATTTTTATTAATTTATTAATTTTTAACTTTGGGACTCATTGTCCTTATCAAGGAGAGAGAGTTCAGACCATTATATGATATTATTATTTAATCAATTACTATTGCTAAACAGACTTCGTAAAATATCAGACTAAACAAGCTGTTGTCTCTTTTGACCTCACCAGTGAGCTTTTTTCTTTGTCTTGCAAATAAGCTTTTTCCTGTGGACTAAATCAGCTCCTCAAAGGTAAAAAAGACTAAAAACTGACTTGAAGTTGTTGTTGTTGTTATTATTCTAAAGGAGAATGTGACTGATTTAGGAACAAATTTCTATAACAACAACAATAGTAAGGTCTTCAATGACTTCAGATTCTTTTTCCAGTGCAATTTCAGCATGCTGCATCTCTTATCTCTGCTCTCTCAAACCCTCCTAGAGTGCATCAAGATAACAGCATTAAAGAAGTTGTTTACATCTGCTCAGAATGCTATGGAGAAATCGTTAAATAAAATAAAAAATAATGGACAAAAAACCCTCCTTCCAGGCTATTACTAATTTCACAAAGCAGCTGTGGTTCCAGTTCTGTTCAGGTAGCCAGTTCTATTCACTTTGAGGAGTGTGTCTGTGCTTTTTCCGGACAAGGCAATGCCAAATTAATTGAATTGTTTTCTTTTATGAAGCAAATCTGGCTAAGCCACATTTACTTGGGTTAAATAAAAGCAAAAATAAAGCTCACATTGGTTCAGGAAGTTTATTTTGTGGTTCTTTGGAATAGAACATTCTGTCCCCTCTTTACAAAACCAATACAAACAGTATCTTGGCAAAGGCACTATTCTTTCTAGATACCTTACTTTAAATTATCTCTTGGTTACTTTCTGAGATTAAGTATCACAGTTCCTGTTTCCTGGATAAATTCTGCCTGGTGTAATTGTGCTTTCACTTTGTAAGCCACATCTGCAAGTTCTTAACACTATTTGAGACTTGCTGATGAAAAAATATTGAATAATAGAAATGATGACTATAAATTGAAGAACAGTAAATGCTATTTATAAAATATCACTTCTTCAGAAGCAGTTATATCGCGTTATAGAAATTGTCATGTAACTATGGCTTGTGTGACTGTGGATGTTACAGGGAAGGAGCTGTAAAAGTAAGGATTTTTCTTCATCATGTAGCTGAGGAATTGCGTGTGACTTTCATAGTGAAATGTCACCTTCACTTTTGTTTAACATTTTTTACAGGGGTATTATTAAAGCTAATTTCTCTTACTATCTAGAAGTGTATAGAGAACAGTGTATTTCATGTGACTACATTAGCCATTTCTCACACATGAGAATTTGACATGCACTGCAGGAATTGAGTGAGAGCAGGGATGGAAAAGTGCACAGTGCAGTCCTAATCAAACAGTGAGAAATCTCCAGTGATCTCTTTTGGTAATGTATTCAGAGGAGCAAATTAGTGGAAAACTTGAGTGATGTTGTTAGGTTATCGAGCTGATCCTTCAAGTGGCTGTAACTTCTACTGACTTGTGCTCTTACTAGAAGGGAAATGCTGTGCACTTTGCAGGAGGCAGTCCAACTTGTAGTAAGCAATATTCCCAGAGAGTGATAAAAACAAACTTATACACCATCTGAACAAATCTCTTGCTGTAACAGCTTTGAAGCGAGGTGAAGTTTTACACACACGTTTGGATGCAGTTTTTGAGAAAGATATATATTTAACAGAAAACCAAAACCCAACCTAACAAACCTCACAACCTTTGTATTTCCATACATTTGAATCCGAAGAGTAAAGCTTTTCAATTTTCACATCAGTCTTATCTTTTTAGTAAACTCTTTTTCCTATAATTAAGGAGGCATCAATTTTTCCAATTGAAGGCAAGTCCAATCAGAGCCACCCACACAATTATTTCAGTCTTCCCTCCCCCTCATCATTATCTGATATTTTGTTTGCACCGTCATTATTCATTAACTTTGTTGATGTCCAGAACTGCAAAGACTGAAATCACATTAGCAAAGGTGGACCTCTGACTCCCCATTGAAATCCACTTACTCCTTTTCTACTTGATTTTTTTGTTTGTTTTTTTTAATTGGCTTTCAAATGGAAATTTCAAAACCAGTCACAAGTTTTCAAGATAAAGAGCGATGAAACAATGGAATTAAGTTGGTTGGTTTGTTTTTTCTTTTAAGGGACTTTGTTTTTTAGCAGAATTCTGTAATTCTTCCAAACTATTCAGAATAATTAAATTCTAAGTAAAATGCTGCTGGGATAATAAATTATAATAAATTTTAAGAGACACAGACTGTCATTTTTCTTACTTATATACATATTTGTGTATGTATTTTTATAGATAGATCCTTGTGGGTCAAGGGAATAGATTTGACATCGCATGTATCTGTTTAAGAAGATATGTAATCTACCTCTTTCTTATGTACATGCTCATGTAGGTATATATATATATATGTATCTACGTATGCATCTATCTGTATTTAAATACATACATAGATAATATCCTCCTAAAAAGGAATAGAATTCTATTCCATTGTCTTAGAGCTTTGTATATGAACCTGTTTGGTTTAGAGGTAAGTTTTGAATATGTCCCTTTTCCCTCTGGGTTTCGTATTGAATAGGTTTAGCAAGGCACGAATCGCCCAGCTTTCTTTAACATTTTTGAATTTTAAGTTTTTAACAGTATTAGGTGTCTGGCAGATAAACCCTCACTACATGTTAGTAAGCAGCGTGATAAGGTTCAGTACATAAGCTAGCTAAATATATGACTTTATGTGTTAATGTGCAACTGTTGGATCAATTCAGATTGACTGAATTGACCTGTTGCTGCCTGCCCTGTTACTGAATTGATTCACTGCTGCTCCTTTCTGATTCTGTGCTCTCCGTTGCTACATCAAATTGATCTGTACATTTCAATTATTCATAATTGAATTTATCTTAAAATGGAAAACATCACTACGGAGTTGACCCTATAAGGGAGGGGAGATGGAAACTCACATAGAATTGGGATACTACCACAATGATGTCCCAAAGAGAATAACTGGTAAGAAAATACAACAGTAAGAGGGACAAGTTTGTTAAAATTTGAAAGACTGTTCAGCTCCTTGCGATGGAGAAACTACAAAGCAAGGAGTGATTTGTATGTGTAACCAGTTTGGAAGAAAGTGTTGGAAGTGGCATAAATTCATGGAGAAAATAGGAGAGAAACATAACTGTCAGCTCCAAAAAGAAATGAATAAATAAGAACTGAAATGAATAATATGAACTGAAATTTGGTCTTTACTTCTACCTTTCACCTTGGCTTTTGCAGCATTCTTCCTTTCCTGCATCCTCTTTCCCCAGATGCCCCAGAAGCGCTCACTGAGCAGTTGCACGTAATGCAGCTTCTCTCTCCCTCTCTCTTTAACAACTGGTACCTTTCACTATCTCTAAATTGCTGGATGCAAAAACTTGTCATTTTTGCTTGTTTTTTTCCCTAGGAGTGGGCTGATGAGCTGAGAGAAAATGAGCCTGAGCCAGACTGCCAGCTAATCTTAGGAAATCCTTACTATTTGTATGTTTCTGGATTTGTTTTTCCCCTCCCTCCACCAAATGAGTATCATCCTGATGAGGCCAGGCTTCAAATCTGTAGCAGTTCATGTGACATACCAGGCACTATCACTGCACCTTTTTAATCGGAGATTTTATACCTTGTGTCTTAGTGCTTCACAGCCTGAAAATACAAGCTGTACGGCTCTGATAACAGACGTAGTGACTGGCTGCTGTCAGCGTGAAGATGATTAAAAATGAGAGTGTGTGTGTGAGAGCTTGTTCACTCCCTTTCCAGCTGAATAGAAAATGAAACTCTCCAAGGCCTTTTATATAACTGCGTGGGTCGGTCAGTGTTTTTTGTGTGTTTTTTTTCCAGGGATTTTTTTTCCTGTTTAAATCTGTACGGCTGTGCACAGACAAACTTCATCCCCAGCTTCCTTTTGAAGATGCTTTGTAAAGAAAAGACTATACTTGTTTTGACCTCTGAAGCATGATCTTGTCTGCAGTTCAATACTGGATGTACCCTCTCTGTGAAGGATAATAGCTAGCAATTTCTTTTTGAGGGGAAGGTGGTTTCCAGTTGGTTTCTCCCATCTGTGATTTTTTTGTTGTTGGTTTTTTTTTATAAAACAATGGCAATCTGCTTCTTTCAGCAGCTGAAGCACTGCGATTCTTTGACAGCAAATGTGTGGAGTGCTGCCTTGCACCTTTTAACACTCCTCTTTATTTAAGACGCTGTCATGCTGACTGCTGCCTTCCCAGGAGTGTTGCACCAAGGAATTATTGATGAGATGCAGCCTGGTCTGCAAAACAGACATTGACTATAAAAAAAACGTGTGTCTGCCCTTAGCTATGGCTTACCATTTAAACATCTCAGAGAATTCTGGGATAAAGCAGACACTCTGTATATGGGCGCGGTCTCATTAAAGCATCAGTGTGATATAGCTCAGCATCAGATACTGAATCTTCCTGTGACTGTCAGATTTGAAGATTGGTGCTTTGAGCAGAATTGCCTGAAGTCATCTTGAGAACACTGAAGGAGACACTTGTAGGACTGAATATGGAAAGGGAAATATACCATGAACTCTTGCCCAAGACCTTCAGATTTTTGCCATGTTGTTAAGAGTGCTCTTTGGAACATTTGGACAAAAACCTGGAGGTTGGTGCACAACTGATGTGTGCATTCTGGTTTGATAAGTGGCAGAATTTGAAAATGATTCTGGCCTGAAAAATCATCGTTGTAATTCTGACTTTATGCTGGAGGAGATGAAGTAAGAACAAGGAACTCAATTACGTTATTTCAAGGTCCGCTGGTTTATTAAACCAGTCTAGGTTTTAATTAAGGGAAAATTTGAAAAAACAGATTTTGTGCTATTGTAAAGTATCCAGTGTATTTGTGCAAGTTGCAAGGTATGTGTCCTCAAGTTTCCCTCGCACATTACTGCTGTTCCTCCTGCTTCAATGCAAGCATAGCAGCTGCTGTCTTGGGAACCGCTTAAGGTGTACACAGTTGCCTGACACTGCTCCAGAGCTCTGAACCCCAGAGCTTAAATAATACAACAACTTCAGCACTAACTCTGGCAATCTTTAAGAGAAAAGTTTTTGAAATTATTGCAATTGATTTTCTGGTTGCCTAGAAATCGAGAAAGCAGAGTAGTCATTGAATTTTTTAACCTATACATAGTTTCAATTATTAGAAGTAAGAGACCACAAATTTTATAGAAGCCTAATCACTTGAGGTAGAAAAAAAATATTCTCCCACAGCTCAGTGGAAGTGTGTCTGTGTCTTGGTAGGGAAGGTCCCACATTTGAGTGTGATTGCTGGCTGTCATGGTTCTCAGTTAGTTTCCCGAGCCTGAATACCAGAATGTGGGAGAAGGCAAAAACCTTTGCTCCCCTATGACGGAGTTGGGAAAGCATCTCAGTGTGGAGTGACCTCTTTTGAAAATTGACACCATCAGGAAGGTACAATGAAGACTCACTGCACAAATAAAGATCGTGTCAGCCAACGCCTGCTTATCACGTCAAGTAGTGATTACACCGTGACGTAAATCACCTTGTGCTATGAATACATCCAATTGGATAGGTTTGCCTGGGACTGCACATAAGAAATGTGTCTGAGTTCAAATGCAGTTTTTTCCTTTCCTGAGAGCTGTAGTAATACCGTGGGTGTAGAGCTTGAATTGCAGCGTATGTGGTGAGTGTTCTGCACTTGGGCTTAGACTGTTTTGTGTTCTGCTTTAACTCCCTCTCAGTTCTGTTCTGCTACCTGAAAACACAGTGTGCTCTTCTGAAATTGCAATTTTAATCTTTGCCTGCAACCTGAGTTCTCTCGTACAATTTTTTTTTTTATTGTTGATGTTTTTGAATTGATAGTGCTTTTTCTTAATTCCATGCATCCTTCGGTGTCAGAGCAGTGGTATTTGCAGGTGATTGGCCGAAACAAATTGCAGAATCAGGTAAACAAATCTCCTGCCCCATTTCACCACAGATGCTGATTGTTGTATATCTGAGGTGCTGAAACATTGAGGCAGAAACTGCGTATCCCCATCAGCCTGCAAGTCGCTAATGGTCAGCTATCAATTAATGTTTTCAAACCTGAGAAAATATTAGCTTAAGCTGTTCATTTAAACAATTCAGAGCACTCTTTTGTTAGTATGTGTTTTGCTTAGCTCTGTGGAATCACTGAAGCTAGGTGAGTATTTCTGATTACTTCAGCATAGCAAAATAGAACTTAATTCTTGATGGGAGTAAATGACATTTACCCTTGTGTTAACTGTGCCAATCACCTTTATATCACCTTTATTTTTTATTTTAAAAACAAAATTCATGAGAACTATTACGGGTGTGGATATTCCTTTTCCCCCTTGATCCTGTGTTTCAAATCACGTGGTTACCTGATCTTTTAAATCCTGATGATAAGGAGGGCACTCTCCCATCAGTATATTCAAAGCCTGGCTGCTCACCTGGGGGATTTGCCTTTTAAGAAGTGGATAAATGTGGGCATTGTGAGTGCCATCGTTGCATGCGGTGAGGTTGCTGCTGCTCATGTGTCCTGTGCTGCAGGTGGAAGATTGGTGTCATGGGTGAGAGCCAGGCTGCTGTCTGGATACCAGCAGCTTGTCATCGCAGACGGTGTTTTTCCTTATGGTTTATCGCTGAGAGGGTTCTGAAACGATCATTATCTCCTTCGTCCAGTAACTAAGGAAATGGTTTTAGTGTGCGTTTTGTAGGCTCACTGAGAGGTGAGATGCTCTCCTTTTTGTTTATGCTGAGTTTATGTACAGTTATTTTTATTGCCTAAGTCAAATTTTCCTAACCTTACCCACAGTCATTAAAGTCCCTGTGGAGGAAAAATGGATGTGAAGAAAAGGAGCGGTGGGAAGGAGGCAAAGGGAAGAAGTGGTAGTTAAACAGGTTTGGGTTTTGCTTACAGGTGGAGTGTTTATTTTATAATACAGCAGCTATTTGTAGTGCACAGGGAAGGTGAGGTGCTGGTGGGTATGTGTAAGTGACGTTTACGCAGCTATGCGGCAAGGAGGGGCTGAGCATGAGCTGGTTCTTTCCTGGTTCTTTCCTGGTTCTTGTAACTGGATCTGTAAAAGGTGTCTACACTTATTGCGTAGTTAATTCCGTTCCCTGTTCTGGGCGTGCATGCCACGTGGCTGGAAATTAAATTAGCAAATGAAATCCGATTCTACTGAAACAAAAGGAAACCAACCCCCCATGGGGTGCAGGTGGAGAGCATCCTTCCTCCTCACTCCTCCAGGGCCCTCAGAGGTGACTCTGTTTTGGGAGGCTTTGGTGGCCATGTGTGGCCTTCGCAGGGGGTGTGCAAGCAAGGGAGCACACAGGCCTTACTGTGTGTGTGTAAAACCAGGCTGCCCTTTGATATGGCAGAGAGGGTGTGCTTTCAGGCAACAGCCCTCTGCTCCCTAGGATGAGTTAAATAACCAAGCTGTTGTCTTAGAGCTAGACATCAGTGGATCCTTAACCTAGTGACCAGTGCCTCTGTATTACTCAGTATCACTTCCATCCCATCTCACATAGGTGGGGTGGTGGCAGGGCAGCACGCATGGAAGGAGATTAGTCAGCCAGCCAGCCAGTATGCTTCATTTGTGTAAGCTGGTGACAATGAGCCGTGTTATCTTTATGCTTGGGCATGAGGAAGGATAGCAAGGAAGGAAATACACTAAGGTGCTCTGCAGAATAGTAAATTTACTTCAGTTCGAAATAGACAATATGAAAACCTGCTGTAACAACTACAGACTGATACAAAAGTGGCTGAGAATTATAATATATATGCAATTATTTTACATGAGACACGTGCTTTAAAGTTTTAATGATGTCATGCTGTTACAAGTATACTTTGAGTTGCTTGAAGGTGTTATAAATATCACTTGTAGGTAAAAATTGCCTCAGCAAAGGTCTTGGAATTATTTTTTTTTTTTTTCCAAGTTGTATAGCACTGTTCCTAAGCTAAGAATAACAAGCATTATACTACTTATATATATAAAATAAAAATATGTTTTACAGTAAAATGCAATCCCTGTTCTCAGACCCATGTATTTTCACCCACAAGAAAACTCAGAGGAGCTGAGGAGCTGGGCGGAATGAGTTCCCACCTGCAGCAGCTCTTGGAGAATTTCCTTCCCTGCCTATTGCCCTTGTTCCCAGTGTTGGTGACGCTGCTCTTAACATAACTTTTAGAAAGTGACTGGGAAAAACTGAGTCACTCGGGAATGATCCAGGGGCCATAACAAACACAGCAAAGTTAAAATGTCTAGTTTTGCTGCATAATCTCTGAATTAAAAATAAATGAAGTATGTATTACTCAGTTCTGTGTCAGCTCCCTGTCTCTTAAATAGGAACAATCGTGCTTGGTGATTCTATTTGCAAGACTAACTAGAATGGTGGAATATCCTGAGTTGGAAGGATCCCATGAGGATCATTGAGTCCAAGTACTTTGAAGGCTCTCTTGTTCCTAAATGAAGCTTGTTCCTAACAGCAAAGGATCACAGAGGAAGATGAAGACTTCTCAGAAGCAGAGGAGCCTCTTTGTAGTTCTGAAAGCGAAGCCAGTGAAGGCTGAGCACATGGCCCCGCTGCAGACTCAATGGGACTTCATGATGAGAGCACCCTGTAACCTATTCTTCCAGCAGTGTTTTGAATCTTGTGTCTTTTACCAGCATGAGTTAAACACAGTCCGTTTCTTTTAGTGGCTCACTTAGTAAAAAACCACCTTCACTGAGAAGATATATAATTCTGTCTTCTAATTCTTTATTGAAGCTCCACTCTGGCTTTCTGAGAATCTGAAGAATGCCACTAAAAGAGTGGAACCAGCACTCACAGGAATAAATTAATAGCAGCACCATATTTGTGTCTTTTACCAACTGGTACATTACTGAAGGCTAATACTGCACCTCCCATACTTCTTCAAATTCATTTGTTCCGTTTTGGTTCATTCTTTTGAATTATTTTGCGATGAATGGGTTCACTTTACAAGCCTGTGATCAGCAGCAGCTGTTCATTGTCATCCTTTAAATCGAATCCATCTGCCAGTGGGTTCTTTAAAGTGTGAATTTCAGATTGTCAGGAGACTTGGTAATACCAGTATCCGGATGCTGTTTGCCAAAAAGGGGAGGGGAAACCCAACAGTGCACTGCGGTGGGCTCTGGGATACCCTTGTGGTTTTCTCTGTTGTGCTTTACTGCAGCCTCTGGAAAAGAGAGCTAAGTGGCTGAAAAGCAGTACTTCTGCACTGATATACAGATGAGTGTTCAGTTGCAGGTTGTATAAACTAGTGGGCAGATATACCATAATTAGCTTTCCAGAAGCTGTATGCGGTGCTTGCTGCCTGTTGTTTAATCCTGACCCTTTGATGAATGTCTTATCATGTGCTTTTTTGGTGCAGATGAGTGCTCTTCCAGAGGACAAATTTAAGAGGAAGAGGCTAATGCAAATCAGCAAAAGGGAGACAATGCTGCTCTTTGCCCCAGCATGCATGCACCATTTCTTATTTTTGTTTGGATTTAGAGGAGTCTGAAGCATGTCAGCTGAAGCTGCTTTGCAAAATGCATTTACTGCAACATTTGAGAGTAATTAATGGTCATTCACTAACTTATAACGATCATCCACTGTTCTCATAGCTGTATGTAAAAGCTTCAGTCTTTAATAATGGTATCAGTAAATTGCATAGTGTGTATGAAACTCAGCTTGGAGTGCAGCCCACTGGTCTTATCTACAGATAACTTTTGATGTCTTCCTTCTGCCCTGTTTCTTCCTCACCCAGATTATAATGGGAGGACTGAGCCTGTGCTGTGGTATATGAATAGTTCTTTGGAAAAGCATTTGTTGCCAACAGAAGCTTATTCACCACAAAATGCCACATGTTTAGCAGAGTATATAGTTTTCATTGTATCATTTCACTTTATGAGGGACAACCTCTTTTCTCACTGAAAAAAAACTGCTATTTTGTAATACGAAGACCCTACAGTATTCCTAGGCTCAGGGCTCTGGTATGATCTCCGGCTGCTGGGTGTATCTTCCAGCAGTGTTGGATAAATGTTGACAAGTGACAGACTCAGGCTCACAGGAGGCCTCATGTGGTAGGTTAAGTTTGGAGATTTTGGTACAAGCTCCTTGTTCTCTGTTTCACCGTTGCAGTCTCTGAGCTTCACTGGACAATGACGCAGCTGCCTCGCTGCTGCATCCTTAGGGGAAGTGCCAAATCAACGCTTTAATTAACACTAAATTCAGCACTGGCAGAAGTATAGAGAAGGAAAAAAAAAACAAAAAAACAAAAAAACCCAAAAACCCAACAAAATAATTGCAATACAACAAAATAGGCTGGTTTGTAGGTGTGTAATTTATGTCAGTTGATGTTAGAGCAGTATTTTTGAAACGAAGTGTCCCTTGTCATAGGAGGAAGTTGCAAGGAGAGTCTTGCAACTTCTTTTTCAATACAGAGAAAAGGGCACACTGCATGGCAGAGTTTCTTATTGCCAAACACCTGATAAATTCGGATGATTTTCGTTTTTCTAGATGAAGACTCATTAATGTGTACCGCATGGAGATGGTGTGAATTGCACATTGAGTGAAGAGATTGATTGATGTTGGCTTATGTTAAGAAACTATGGCTGGCAGAAGGCGTCAATACATGCTCTTTTATTTTTCCTTGAAGTACATTGTTTTTCCTGCCTGTGTTTAATCAGAGAACTTAGTTGGGGAATGCAATTGCTTTGGAGCTGACAATGTCTTGTTATCTTCCTTTAAAATACTTAGTGGTGTGAAAATGCAGTCATTAAGATCTGGCACTCATTTGAACGCCCACTTTGGATTTTAAACATTAAGTATCTGCAAATTAGCTGCAGGCAAAGAGCAAGCATTCAGCCCTTCACCGTTTAACCTAGCAAGGAGTACAAGCTGTGCCCCAGTCAGCAAGTGGAAGACCTGATTCTGCAAGCCCGTGGACAAATAGGTGTCCTTCCATATAGCCACTGAGCAGCTCAAAAAAGCCTTCCTGAGCAAACTGCCGGGGCTGGCTGGGTGCGGCATTGATTGTAGAGGGCTGCTGGCAGTTCTGGGGAACCTACCGCCTTCTGTCTTTGGCTTTTCAGGCTTCACAAGCTGGGCCTGAATGGAGGGGTTTGGCAGGACAGGAGGGAGGAAAACTCTTTCCCTTCTTGCTTAAAAGTGTGGGGTTAAATACAGCATTTTCCTGCAACATGGAAAGGCTGAGGCAGGGTATGCCAAGCCTGCTGGATGGGTATTTGGAAAGGCAGCAGAGCTGTCTGAGAGGATTAGGAATGAAATGCCTAGATATGTTGTCTAGACTGTACTGATAAATAGGATGAAGTGTTGGTTTTTATTTGTTTATGTTGCCTCTGTTCCTTAGGCTTTTACAACCGTTTCTAAAAATAAAACTAAAAAATCAGTATTTCAGCACCGTGATATGCCTGAAGCGGAAATGCTGATTGGTGTTTCTGTCTTCTGTGTCGTTAGTTTCTCATGCGTGTGATGAATAATGGATTTTTGTCAATACCCGTGAGTGACTGAATGTGTAATTTTTACATCTCTGAGATGAATTAGTAACATGAGCAACATCATTAGTGCTGTGTAAAACTTGAAGTTCCTTCTGCGTTATATTGTCCTTGAATAGTTGCAAATAAAATTACGGCACCTGGCTTATTTTTTATCAGTTATGCAGGGCTATTTTGTTCCTGGAAAGTAACGTGCAGGCAGTACGATCTGAAGAGTTTTGTTAATTGCTGCAGTACTTGAAGAAGGTTTGAAACAGCAATGGTTGATCTGATAGAGATAGGGGAGCAAAATGTTGAAACTGCCAGCAACCCAATTGTCATGTAGTGCAATCTTAGTAGATAATCTGATAGAGGCTTTATCATGGTGCCTCAATTTATAGTATAGCTATTACAGCTTCAATAGAAGGAAGTAGAAATTTCTTCCGTTTTATTTATATATTTCTAAACGCTAGGTGAAAGAACTGTTAGCAGGTAGAATATGTAAAACTCAATGTGTTTGTATAATCTACTGTTGTCGATATCTTTACCTGTAGGATTTCTTCTTAATGCAGCCCATAACTTGGTTTCCTAGGAGAATTTACCATTTCCCTTTTTTTTTTTTCTTTTCTTTTCTTTTCTTTTACTCAGTGCTTTGGTAAGCAGAGTTTCTTAGTGTTTTATACTGAATCTGGGAAGATGTGTTTAGAGGGGAAAAGATCTTAAAACCTGCTCTTTGTTATTTATGCACTTACAGTTTTCCCTGAAAGCACCCCATAGTGACCTCTGTAGCCATATAGTAGTCTGTCATCTACCATTAAAAACCGGATTACAAAGAACAGTGAGCTAAAGGATACATTTGTAAGTACCCAAAATTAAATACTAAGCGTACCTTAAGACAGTTTACATTCATCTTCACTACTGGTGATGAAGTTGCACTATGTGAGATGTCACTGGGCGATATGAAATAAGAACACTGCTTTTTGGGGTGATTTTTTGCTGGGATGACTGCTTTGGGTTTGCAGGGCAGGCTGAATCAGCTAAGTATTGAGCCGTAGCCATATGTGCTTGTGATACTCCTCTCCTTGCAGTTGCTCATCCAGAGATACAAACTAGTCAGGAAGACAGGGCACGGGCGAGTGAATCATACTTCGTGATTTCACAGAATAGCTGTTTTCCTGCTGGCATAATTTAAATTTCACTTCTCTGTTGCACTGTGGTTACATCAAAGCAAGCCTGCAGTTCTGGCTTCTGTGGCTGCTCAGTTTGAAGCTGAGTTCGTGGCAAGGCACTATGCTTATTACCAAGCTCCTGATATCATCTGATTTTGTCCCTTTCAGTGTCCTTTCCGTGGTTCAACCAAGAGCCTTTGCCAGCATATTCTTAACATCAGACATGCAGTGCATGGTGCATAACGTGGTGCTGTGTCTGTGCTTTGTCTTCTGGAACTGAAAAGCATTTAATGCAAGGGAAAGCTGTTATCTTTGTGGACCAAATCCCTGATACGTAGAGGTCTGATTCAGGTGACATCTTAGTCATAAGATCCTATTAAATTGCATTGAGTAGAATTATGTGTTCGTGAGATCCTTGGGAACATGTGAACTTCAGCTCCAGTCTACTTGGAGGGAGGTGATCCTCCCCCTCTACTCTTCCCTCGTGAGGCCAAATCTGCAGTACTGTGTCCAGTTCTGCGCTCCTCAGTTCAGAAAATATAGAGATCTTCTAGAGATCTGTGGAGGGCCACAAAGATGATTACGGGACTGGACCATTTCTTTATAAGGCAAGGCTGAGAAACCTGGGGCTGTTCAGTGTGGAGATTATCTAAAGTGAGGAAGTCAAAGGGATGGGACCAGGCTCCTTTCGTTGGTGTGCAGTGACAGAACAGGGGGCACTGGGCACCAGTTGAACACAGGAAGTTCCATACCAACATGCAAAAGAAATTCTTCACTTTGAGGGTGACAACACTGGAGCAGGCTGCCCAGAGAGGTTGTGGTGTCTCCTTCTCTGCATGTTTTCCTGTGTAACCTACTGTAGGGAACATGCTTTAGCAGGGGGTTGGACTTGGTGATATCTTGAGGTCCCTTCCAACCCCTGTGATTCTATGTGCAACTGGTTATGCTAACGATTAATGTAATAGAGGTGAAATGCGGAAAAATATGGTCTGTAGAGCAAATAAGGAAAAAAAAATTCCTTCTGAGAAAAGCAAGAGTAAAGTTCAGAGTGTTGGCAAGGCACTCCTACACCTGCACAGTTTTATAGCACTCATCTGTAAACCCTGTTGAAGATTTCATTTTTTAAACAGCCAGAGAATCATTCTTCAGTTTTCATGTTGATCCCTCACTGATTTCAGAAGGTATTTTCTCTGCCTGACATTTTAGTAAAGGGTGCAGGAATTAACCACTTTATGATGTGGTCAATTATCAACTATTGGCTGCTAGCAGATGATAGAAAATATTAAAGCAAATTGATCCAACCCTTGAATTGCTGTGGTTGTGTGTTGCAAGGGTGACACAGAATCATAATCATAGAACGGCCTGGGTTGAAAAGGACCACAATGATCATCTAGTTTCAACCCTCCTGCTATATGCAGGGTCGCCATCCACCAGACCAGGCTTCCCAGTGCCACATCCAGCCTGGCCTTGAATGCATCCACGGATGGGGCATCCACAACCTCCTTGGGCAACCTGTTCCAGTGCTTCACTACCCTCTGTGTGGAAAACTTCCTCCTAATATCTAACCTAAACCTCCCCTGTCTCAGTTTAAAACCATTCCCCCTTGTCCTGTCACTGTCCACCCTTGTAAACAGTCATTCCCCTTTCTGTTTTTATGCTCCCTATGCCATAGTTTTTCTCATTTAAATAAATCTGTTGACTTTTCCTTCTTGTGTGGGAGAATTTTTTGTGTAGTTGTTACTAGTATTTTCTGTATGCATATAAAAACAAATTGACAGGTGCTAAACTAGTACATCGTATTCTTGTTTGGAGGAGACTCAAAGAAATTCAGATTAGAACTCTTTCTGCTTAGTTGTTATTGTTACTCACGTTGTCTTAAATACAAAGCAAAACAGTTTTCTATTGTGGGTACATTTAGAAAAGCATTTTCCAATTTTAAACAAGTTCATTGTTTAATGATTGCATTATATGAAAAATTAGAAAAAAGTATCCCTCAGTTCCATCATTGAAGGTGTTTAGAGTGGCACTCTTCACACACAGAGATATATTTTTTCTCAATACTTTAAAAAACATGTTTATCAGAAAATCCTTTATTTGTTATTGGTATGGCAAATATAGTTACTCAAGCTGCTGTAGCCCACAGTCACCGTCCCCGTTTCCCTCCCCCTGCTTAGTTCCTTCTTTCTGCACTTCTGCACGCTCCATCTGTGTGCATGTGTGGGATCACTCTCTCTGCTATCTCTTCCTTGGGCTCATTTCCGTTCTTTGCTGGCAAAGAAACCCATTATTGAATCAGCAAAATCAGCTAAACCTTCCAGGCGCTGCTCATAGCTTGTTTTGAAGATTATGTGAAGTGGGAGGAGTCCTTGTTGTTCTGACACTTCACCTTCAGTTTGAACAGCTGCTGTCTGCTTTTCCTCAAAATTGCTCAGGTGAGGTCAGTAGTTTGCAAGCTTTTTTTTTTTTAACCAGCCCTTTTGTCTCCTGGAGTTGAACCTAGAACCTGGGTTGCCTGGCAAAGCTGAGCTTTGGGTATGCGCATCTCGTGTTTCTTTCACTTCCAAGGAATGCTCAGCCTGTTGCTTGGTGCTCTGAATGGCTCCATACATGGGTGTTACGTGGTGCGTTTGCTGCTGAGACAACAGAGCAAGGCCCTGTGCCGTGGGCAGTAATCGTGAGATGAACTTTGTGATACACAGGAAGCTGCAAGGATTATGCTCCTAATACTTCAGAAAATCTCTGTAGAAAATCTCTTTGACAAGCTGAGTGGGGGTTTAATGGGTGTGGCTGAAATGCTACTGGATGCCAGTACAAAACGGTAGTGACTTTGTGGGCACGGTTTGCACTGTCAGCTGTGTTCGAGCATACGTGCATTGGGATTTTTCAAGGCAGTCTGGAAAATGTAATCCTACATGTTGCATTCATTTCAGTGGGAATTCTGTTTTCTGTCCTGCTTTGAAATTTTCATCACTTTATTTCCGGGGGGGGAGGGGGCACAGACTTTATTCTTAAGAGTTGCATTCTTACAGAAAGGCAATAGGTTAGTGCACACGTGTGCCTTTTAAAAGCTCTTATTATTTGTGTTATCGACAGCAGAGTAAAACTGACCTTGGTTTTAGGGCTTTTTAGATGATTGTATTAAATGTCTAGATTCCTGCCTTGTAAAACTAAGTTCTTTGCTTTGAAGCATGCAGTGATTTTAAGTTTTGTTAATGCTAAATTCGTGGTTCCTTTAGATAAACTAATGTTGCCTCTTTGAGAAGCTGCGCTTCTCCTCTCCCCTTTTGTAATGGTATTAACAGCTGTAAGATTATAGCACAGTGGATAGATGGTACGCAGAAACAAGGTAAATGTTTACTTATTAAGTGAAGGAACTTTTGGTTAACGCCCTCTGAATACTCAGTGAGGCACTTCACACAATAACTAACTCATAAGAAGGCACCTTTCTGCTGATATGCAAAGTTCTTTGTCATTCAGGGAAGAAGTCAAGCAGCATCTCCAGTGTTGGTGACTCCTGACAGTATGTTTAAAGTATTTTTATTTGAGGTGGAGTTCTGAAAGAACCTATTATTAGCTATGAGAGAATTCATTATTTGCTATTTTGGAATCAGTTATCACTGGTCAAAGTATGTAGCAAAAAATGGCTACGTGTCATACACTGTTGATAATATCAGACTGTTAGCCCTTTGACTGTATATAGCTTATTGGCAGCTAAGTGTCTTGCAAAATATGACTTTGGGAGAGCTTAAAGCATTAATGTCGCCTTTCAGATGATGAAAATGTAAACTCTGAGTATGCAGCCTTAATCCTAAGGATTTCCTTTTTAATTGCTTGGATGTTTTTCCCCCAAAGTAATGAAGCGTGTTGCTTCTAACATCTTTCAGCGTATAGTAGAGGCTTGACAGTGATGTGTAGACTTTCAAGCAGATGCTATGGTAGATTACTCTTTTTGTTTGTATCAAAGGGAAGAGCTTGGCTGAAATCTGATCTAGTTACATATATATGTTTTTTGTGGTGCATATATTGTTTGGATACAAACTGGGTTTGTTTTGGAATAATGAAGAATTCCCTTTTTGAGTGCTACACTAAAATAAAATGCTCTTATACTGAATTTCACCCTATGTTGCCCTAACCATTGGTAGAAGAGCTCAAATGCCAGCCTGTGGTGAGAAAAAGCAGGAGCAATCCTGCTTTTACAGGTTGGGAAAATGAGATGCAGAGTATTAGAGAGGGTCCGCTGTGAATCCAGCACAGAGGAGCAAAATGAGACATTTTTCTAGAGCTATGGTTAACTTTATTTATTTTTTCAAATAGGAACGAGGAGGTTTTTTTCTTTATAGGGATGATGTGTGTATGTGGGACTGGGGCACCTCTAAGGTGGTACTAAGTGGTGTTGCCTTTGGTCTAGAAGTTCTGCAGTGATGGCTGCAGTTTTGTTCAGCTGTGTCTATGGCACACATGACACTTAGCTGTTGTAGGAGCAACTTTCTCTTCATCTGGGAGCAAATTAAGTGTCTGTGGTACTGTCAGGGAAGTAAGAAGGATCAGAGCCTTATCTCCGAGGGGTTTTTAGTGAGCCGAACAGATCTTTCAAATATTTTCCTGGTGACTGAATGAAGTCACTGGTTTCGGCTGTAAACGTCTCTTAAGAATTAGGTCTGCCAGTGGACACTGAAGATAGATATGAATTTGGGAGGAGGAGTGAGGAACTTTTTTCAGGATGGCCTGTGTAGCTGTAGGCCATGAGCTTCCTGAAACTACAGAAGGCTTTGAGTGGGTGCGGGACCATGTCAGGCCCATGTTCTTGCAGTGGCCTTGTGTAAGATTTCCCTCATTCATTTTTGTGGGTGTTGCTGCACTCACTGCAGCACATAAATCCTCCCCGAGGAGCCAGGAGATACACCATGAGGTTGCAGTCAGCTTTGTTTCTCCTGCAGAGAAAGGAAAGGGGGAAATACCTCAGACACACCTCTGCTACCCAGAAGAAGGAGTGCAGAAGTGTGGAGAACACAGAGGTGCTGTGCTGGTTACAAGGGCTCAGTCTCTTGACACAAAGCCTCAGGTGTTCTCTCTTCCCATCCTTTGCAGATGCTTAGTTTTATTTTGCTGTGGCTGTGAAAGATGACTTTGAGTCCAAGAATTTCTTTGTGGTTGAATTACAGAACCTGATGACTTTCACCCATCCCTTTGGCAGTACTCAGCCAACGCCCCTTGTCACCTGCTATCTGCGTTGTTAATTTGAGCTGAGAGAAACAAACAAAACACTTCTTTTTCTCTCATGCTGCTGTCATTTGAAACCCTGCAATGCCTGCAAGGCAGAGCGTTTTGCATCTATCCGGGCTTCCTAAACGTGGTGCTGAGGACCAGCAACTCCTGGCACAGGGCAGGAGCACGGTGAGTCAGGACTCATCTTGTGGTTCCAAGCTGGCAGCTTGCCTGGTCGTCTCCAGCAGCGTCACTTAGGAAGAGGATCAGGGGCTTAAAAGTAGGAAGCAGACAGCAGCCCATCCCATAGTGACAAGGAAGGGGTTCCTTGTCCTAAAGCAGGAAGCTGCAGTGGATCCAGGTATGTTTGCTTTTGATTAATTCTTGTTGCTTTTCCAGTAAGGTGTTGTTTGGTTTTTTTTTTTTTCTTTCTTCCTTTCTGTATCAGTACATTCTTGAGCAATATGAAAGACCTAAGTCCAAGGTAACTTATGACACCTTGTTCAGTCTCTGTTTTGCTGTATTCCAATAATAGAAACTCTCTCCAGATTTTATAAACACTTTGATCTTGTGCACTGGAGAGATAGGATTAGAGCTGCGTTCACCTATCTGTAATTGTGCTGCGTTTGACTGGGTTGTTTTGGTTCTGAGTAAGTTGAAAGAAAGTCATGGTGTTTAAGTTCTCCTGTTGAACTCTGAGGGCTGTATTCTATACCCTCACTGCTCATAGTAGAGGAAACACTGGTGTGAATCTGATAAAGCTGCCAACTGTAGCTTTGTTCTCACACAACTGAATTGCCGAAGAAGACAGCAAGAAAGGTTGCCTTGGAAGGATCAGAGAAAATCATGTTCAGCTCTGGAGAAGTGGTAGGTCGGGCTTTGCAATGGGGCAGCTTCCTTTCGTTACCTGTAGGAAGAGATTCAGGTTTTGAGGCTGCCTTTGTGCTCGGTGGTGGCTGTCACCCGGCAGTGACTCACTGGTGAGAGCGTGGGGCCACACCTGTGCTGTCGCCTGCTTTGGCCCTGCTGGTGGTGAAAATGGCAGCAGCCTGGTCTGGGTGCCAGGCTGGTCCCATGACTAACAAGGCTGTATGGATGGCAGACAGACAGAGGGATGCTCCCAGGCACTTAGTCTCCTTTTCCTGGGAGACAGAGGTGGGCTGGGTAGAAACCTTCCACCACCTGGTGTCAGCCTGTGAGAAATCAATGGAGCCGTCTGGGCTACATTACTCCTCCACTGTTATGATGTTAGCCCTTGTATAAAGTAGTTATTTTAGATTTATTTTTTTTCTTTCTTTTTTCCCGAGTACATTTTGACCAGTTTCACTTCTCAGTTTGTGAGAAGCAGTGTTCTTGGTCTTCAGTTGTCAGCGTGCTGTTGGACATTAATGTTTGACCTTTGGAATTAGTCATGTAATTAAGGAGTGGTTTGACCACATATTCCATGTTTATAAGAATTGCTAAGAAATAACTTAGTGAGTAATAATGGCGCTAGCTGCCGATCCTTTGCTCTGCAGTCCTGGTGCTTGCACAAGCGGCTATAACTTTTTCCTCTCCAGTGTTCAGCCAGTCCTAGCAATGAACACTGTGATGCAGCAGAGGTGGCTCTGTTCTCCAACTGCTTATACTCAAAACCTGGTTCAGAAGAGAAAAGTGAAAAATTTGCTTCATGGTCTCCTTTTCACGATGTGCTTTTTTTCCAGTTGTTCATGTGATGTTTAAAAAAATATTGCCACAGTGTGATGTGTCTTCTGGACGTTGTATATAGGCACTTCAAGAATATTATAAAAGTTTGAATTCTGAATTAAAAACTCAGTAACTCTGAAATTTGAGGCTTTAATTGAAGAAGAGAGGCTGATACTAATAAGAAATGTTTTAAATAGACAAATTGGGCTTTTCACTTCAGGTTAGAGTTTAGTTAGTTTAACTTAATGGTTTTTTTCCTTAAAATTTGTAAATTGGCCTGAATGGCCTCTCAATTTTTGCGGGGAAAAAAACTGTGCTTTCTCACCTTCCCCTGATTTTGGCATTTCTGATTCTGCTTTATACAATTCGGTATGTTTAATTTTGTTGCCTCGATATTTTCTCTTACAATATTTGTGTTCAATAGGATAAACAACTGAATATTTTAGCATATCAGTAAATGTGTTAATTAGCAAACAATCCCAGTTGATGTTTTTGAGAGGATTTTAGGTTTTTTTTCTATGTATTTTTAAAATGCCCTGAATCTGTGGAGTGATGTGCTGTGCATACTGAGTCATGGCAAAGGATTCCCAGTTGCAGCTCCTCTCTCTCTGACAGTGGATTCATGCCTTTTAGCATGAATTCAGAGCAATAGTTGTGCATAGCTGACAGCAAGTAGCCTCACAGCAATGATGACTGCTTCGATGCAATACTGAGTGCTGTTCTGCCTTTGGAATACTCTGTACCTCAGTTTCCTACGTGTCCCCTTCTCTGCAGCACTTGGTGTACACCATCTCCTTTCCTGAAAATGTCAAATCCTCTCTATTTTTGTAAATATTTTATAATTTCCTTTAGTGCAAAGGAGAAATACTACTTTGAGTTCATTAGATTAAGCTGCAGCAAAGCTACTTTTTACAACAGTCTGTTCTGAGATTTATATTGGTGTGTGATGTTGAAAAATTTTCACTTTAAATTCAGGAAGCTTAAATTACTTTGAATGAGTATGAAGCATCAAAAGCTGGATTTAATAATCAACTTGTTGTATTTTAGTTACAAAACACTGAGAAAGAAAGGCTTTTGGTGATGGTATCTGTAGGTCTGGAAAAGAACAGTCTGCTTTTGGAGATGTTTTTAAGTGGGTGTGCCATAAGGATGCCAGTCCATGTTTTACTTCTTCATTATGGGCATTTTTGTTCCGAAGTAGTTTTGTTTGTAAGGATTACGAAAGCACTCTTAAAACAAAGACCAATGAAGCACTAGGATTTACCAGAGCAAGTATTTCAGCAGTTATACCTGGTTTCTGTTACTACTGGTTTTGATAAAAGGTCTGTATTTGGTATTTGTTCCATTCCAAAGCATCCCACTTAAGATAAAAGAAGGTAATATTGTACCTTTACAATGCACAGTAAAGAAACAGATTATTTCAAAGAATCCTTCAGGGACGTGGTAGGGATTCATTGGTTTTACAGCACCCTAAAACTGAGTGTTTATAGAGCGTTTAAGCTGATGCTGCCATCCACCTGCTCCTGCTTAGGTTTTTAAAAATCCTGCCCCGTCACAGGTCTCAGCAGTTATGCCTCTACCATCAGCAACTTCTTCCTGCCTAAGCTTATTCAGTGGCTGGAGTGCATCTAAGTTCATGTAGTTAGTGGCTCCCAAATATAAAGTACCTAAAATGCATAGAACTGGCTGGAGAATTAAGCTGTATTTTAATATAAAAAGAGAAAACCAGTGGTAAGGGAGATGTTTGGCAATTACATTGCGTAATTAATTGAGCTTGGAGGCAAAGCCTTGGTGATGGGCTGCAGTTTCTTAGCAGAGCTGGTTTATACTGAAAAGGAGGAAGAAAAATATGGGATGTAAAATACTATATACAAGAAGAAACGTTCATTTTTTTGACCCCTTGAATGGTAAGCCTAGGATCATGGGTCACTGTCACTTGACTGTTTGATTATTGCCACAGGTAGCAGTGAGTTAGCATTCCCTTCCTCATTGTGCTTCCTCTCTTACAGTTTGCCTTTGCTGTCTTTCAATCTGCCAATTTTACTCAAGAGCCAGGATAGTGGGAACCGTATAAATGAAAGTGTGGAGCTAAAGGCAAAAGGAAGGGGGCTGAGGAGGTCTGGCTCTTAGCAGTCTCTCTAGGAGTGGGATTGAGTGGAGATCCTTATGAATAAGGCTTCAACCTTAATGGTTTTTCTGTTTTAAATGCTTTTTTTTCCCCTTCATTTATCAGTACTGGTTTTCCAGTCACCAGATCTTTTCTCAGGAAAAACAGGGTATGCAAATTTAAGATGTGATGAAAGGGGCATGGAGAAACACAAGTAAATGCATCCTTTCTCCTCAGAGAACTTCCTTTTTTCTTCCATCTCTCTTTTTTTTTTTTTTCTTCTTCTTTTTTTCTTTGCTCATAAAAAGAAACGGAAGGTCTGTCTTTTCTTCACATGGAGAGAACTCCTTTCAGCACTGTATCAAAGTGCAGTGTGCTGTTAATCACTTACGCGTTTTGAGTTGGAAGGAAAAAAACAGCCAGGTCATTCACTTCTGTGCTCAGTCAAGGAGATAAATTTGATATGTGAGAGTAGATATTTTGGTGGTGTTTTTTAATCCAAATCAGGAGGAAGGGAAACGTATTATAAGTTGGTGACAGCTCTAATGCCCAGATGTGAATACTTCAGTAACCATCATGTCCTATAAATCTCAGACACCTGTCCAAACATCAGGGTTAGCCTAGAAAAATACTGTTATTTATTTTGCTACCTGAGTTGATAGTGTCTACCGAAATCCATGTTTGCAGCTGAGCTGAAATGCATTTTAATTCTGTTTGTACTAACCAGTGCTTGAAAAATCTGGCACTATCATACTGCTCATGAATTAGAATAATTTTTTTTAATTTTTTTTTTTTAATAAAAAAACAAAATGAGGGTAGGCCAATGGATAGGTTGAATCAATAGATGCTGAAGGTGAGGTTGAATTGGGCCCTGGGAAGCCTGATCTATTGGTTGGCAACCAGGTGATCTTTGTGGTACCTTCCAACCGAAGACATTCCATGACTCTATGATCCTATGATAAGAGCTTGCCCAAGTGAGCACACACAGTGCAATCTGTTTGCAGTGTCCAGAGTGCCTGTGTACACTCAGTGGTTATTCCCCCAGACCACTTGTTTGGCCAGAATGAGTTAAATTTCAGAAGGTTTTGCTTTTTCCTCTTTCAAGATTGAAAATGCTTACATGAAGCCTTCAGACAACCAAGGACATGTTTTTCTTGGGGAGCTGGAGGCTCTTAAGATTGACAGCCCATTAGCAGAAGCTCCTCCACAGCATGCACATGAACCATGCAGTCCAGATGTGCAGCCCCTCCAGTCCCTTGCAGGGATGTTGCCTCTTCTCTGGAGGAAGCATCTGAAGGCAAGCTCATGGCAGTGATTCCTGGGTGAAGATGGGGAATGGATCTGCAGGACCAAAGAAGTGTTTTTCAGTGCCTTCCTTTCTCTCTCATTCCCTAGGGGACGGTAGGAAGGTACCCAAATTCTTAGCTCCATTAAGTAATGAAAGGCAGAAGTGTTCTGATGTTCTGTCTTAACAAACACAAAGCCCTGCAGAGCTTTACTCAGAACCATTTCAGAAAGCAGAAGGTGGCTGTTGATTGGAAGTATGGAATGCAGGAGATGGAACAACTTTTAAAGTCCAGAGAGATAGAATTGAAGGGATTCTTACTCCATATGTGACATATTCCTTCATCATCTTATTTTCACTTTTTTCTTCTCTTTCTCAACCCCTCCTTTGTCACAGAAATACAAAGAGCTGCCTAGGGAGTTGACACAGAGGTAAAGTGGGGTGTGGTAGTAGAAGTGATGATATTCTTAACACTTAACATGCTAGGTTGGCTGTGTGCTAAATTTGTAAGATTCAGGCTAAGTTACGTAGCTGGCACAATAAGCACCAGCATAACTGCCTAGGTAATTTGGTGCCCAGACATTGCTGTTTTTAGGACAGGACCAAAAATCTCAGTGCGTGTTTGTGGAAATTGACCAGTCTGTGAAACATCTTCAGTGTGTTTCTTCATTGTACCATATGAATATGTGATCAGAGTGGAGACAATGAGCAAGCACAAAAGCTGATTACATGTTAGATTGGTCTAGTAGGTATAGAGAAGTGCTTTCATTTAGTAGGTTGCGCTTGTCAAGCCCAAACAAGGGAACAGTCATGGAGGAAACATCTGTTGATACACTCTCAAAGTCTGCTTCTCTGTCTTTCACATGAGTCATAAGAAATGGCAACAAAAAAATAATACTTTTCTGTGATTCCTTGGGAAACAAAAGGGAATCACATGCTGTTACTAGACTGTCAGAGATATACAGGGATATTCTCCCACAACCAACCTGACGCCTGACTGCTCACCAAGACCATGCGCTTGCAAAGTCTTGAGTGAGAGATAGTAAAGCACAGCCTACCTCCTGGGGTGAAGGATGAGCTACGCTTAGTGATTTAGGAGGTGTGAAAGAGATGAGATGCAAAATGCTTCTGAAAGGTAGAATGTGGCAGCTGGAGATAATCCCTAACCTGCTCTGGGAGGGGTAGGTGGTAGCGGTTGTCTCACACTTTGGTAAAGTGGTGTGTTATGCTTCCCTCATAAATTTTCACTGAAGTACCCATTTATTTTTAACTCTTTTCATGGAATTCATATAATGGTATTTGAGTTACTGGAACTGTTTCTGAAGTGTGTATATGTGGAGTCAAACGTGTGAGTGTATGTTGCACAGGTAGTATCTGTACGTGTTAACAGGCATGTTTAAAAACACTTTCTCCTGTACCAAAGGAAGGCATCCTATGACTCCAATTGCATCAAGATGCATTAGAAGCCTGCAGTCCCATCACCTGCCTGCTAATACTTTTCCTAGAACTCAATCTCATGTTGCACATGTCTGAGCAGCCCAAACAGCTGCCTTTATTATCAGGCTGAAGAAGAGCAGATGGTAATAGTGATAGGTAAGTGCAGAAAGTTAAGCCTGTGGGGGAAGTGTCTGCAGAATAGATCTCCCTTCACCTAGCTTGAGTGGCAGCTTGAGTCATAAAAAGCCACACATTGGAGAGAACTTAGCTTAGATTATTTTGTTGTGTACCAAAAACTTGCCTGAAGGTTAAGCCAAAAGGAGAGCAACTCTTCTAATCTGCTTTTGCAGCATTTTAAGATTCCCATAATGTAAGGAAAATGTTTTCTTGAATCTGATATGTGGAAGGAACTGAAAGTTCTGACTGACAGTAATAACAATGAACTTCTAGTGCTTTTCATTTGTTCATTGGAGGCATAAAGTGAAACACATCCGATGGATCATGAGCTCCAATGAAGAGTTCTTAGTAATACGCAGATCTATATAGACGTATATACATACATATAGATATGTGTATTTAAGAGATATTGCCTGCTAATTTGAACTCTGTCTGCTCAGTAAGATGAACAATGAAGTTTACTGCAGTTTTTGCTACTGTTATATTGAGCTTTGTATTAAGAAAAAAATTATGTGACACGGGATAGAAAGATCAGGCTTGATGTCATTATTTTTGGGTGGATGTTCTGAGAAAATTGCAGGATGGCACAGGGTAGCATCGTTGACTTCTTTCTGGGGCATTAAGAAAGTCTCAAATGCTTGCAGATGGAAATGTAGTGTATGCTGTGTTATGTTAAAGAGAAATAGTTTACTTTTAGGAGCTTCAAGTCAGATAATGTTAAGACAATAATGGTGATGTGTTTTGTCTGCGCATCTTTGGTGGCTGTGGAAGCCAGTCTTTCTGCTTTACTATCCATTTCTTCTTTAAGAGGCTTCCTCATCTCTCTGATATCTGGATTCCAAAGAGCAGGCAACACTACTAGTTATTTATGCTAAGTATTGTCAAAATAAAATCCAGAATATTTTAAATCCTCACTTTCAAGCGTATGTTTTCTTTCCTAATGTTCCTAATGGTTTCTAAGAATTGATAGCTTGCCAACTTGTAAGAACTTTTGTGGCATGTTTCTTTTCAGTCATTTACTAATCAGTCTTGTAAAATATTATTTAGTCTCATTTTGGTAGGATCACAAGGTGAAGTAGATTTTCTGGTCTTGAGATGATGAGCTGCTATTTATGTATAATATGTTTGTTGCATTTTTGTTCTATATATTATACATACGGCCTATACAGATGGTGTTAATCTTTGATAGGGAAAACCACCTACTAAATCTTTTTTATAACAATGTGTGTGCTTATTGATTTGCTGCTCTAGTTTTTTGCCTTTAATAATGCTTGTAAACATAGCATTTTATGAGGAAAAGCTGCAACCCTTGAATCGGAAAGTGGTTGTTTAAAAGTCACGTTATGAGGCTAGAGTTTCTGTTTGGTTCTGGATTAAACACTGGCGAGTCTCATAGACTGATCTCCCTTCCTGAGCATTTTCACCTCATTAAGTCTGTGTAGACCAAAGAATGCTCTGACACTGCCTCTTCATCACGTTGCCTGTTACTGAGTGGTGCAGCAGGGACCATCCGGATATGTAATAGAAAATTAATGAAGAACTTAGCCTTATATATGGAACAACAGCATTCAGTTTGCTTCGCTACAATAGCATTAACATCCTATTGCAAACAAGCATGAAAGCAGTAGACCTTATTTATCTTGCTAGTCAGCAGCAATCACTCTTGACTGTGCACCAGAGCCAGATTTGCTGAGTGAGGAGATGCCTTTTTTATTCTGTTATTTATCAGAGCAGAACTGCTGGCCTTTACTCTCAAAGCACTTTATTTATTTATTTTGAAGATTGCACTCTTGCAGAAGAAGTGAAGTGTAAACCCATTTGTGGAGAAACTGCATTCAGAAAAGTACTTCAAACCTGCTTTTAAAGGTTATTTCCCACATATTTTTTTTCCCCCCCATTATTCAATATTTATCAAATAGATTCAAAGAAACTTGCTATTTGCTGAAGTTATTTGTATGCTACCCTGGAGCTGTTGATAAAACGCCTGTGATAAACTACTAGTCAGCCTGTGTAAAAGTAGGCTGTAGCAAGCTAGAGCATAGCACAAGACCAGCATGGGCTGTTCAGATGTTCCATTTGTTTTTAAATTCATTGTTTGTCTTCAGACATGCAAAATGTAGTGACTTCAATTTTATTCACCTTTCCCAAAGGGGTAATAGGGTCTATGGGGAAAAGCTAGCAGGTCTTATTGGCCGGGCTTTAAACTGTGCTTCTAGAAAACAATGACATAATTGCCATCACTGAAACCTGGTGAGATAATTTCCATGGCAGGAATGTGGTTGTTGATGGCTGAAAGCTGTTCAGAAGGGCCACATGATGAAGGAGGGGAAGAAGCAGGGATAGGTACCCTGTAAGGAGTATAGGGATACTACTAGTCTGTTGTAGGGATAGAATCAGGAAGGCCAAGGCCCAACTGGAAACGGTCTTGGCAAGGGGTGCAAAGAGGAAGCTTCTAAAGGCATATCAGCCAGAATAGGAAAGCCCAAGAATGAGTACCCTCCTAGTGAGCAGTACAGGCAGGCTGGTAACAACAGACTAAGGAGAAGGCTGAGGTACTTAAAAACTTTTCTGCCTCAGTCTTTACTGGCAACTGTCTTCACATGCTTCTCAAGCAGATGGGTCAGAATTTTGGAACTGGGAGAACAGTGTCCATCCCACCCCACTATAAACAAAGATCAGGTTTGCAACCACTTGAGGAACCTGAACATCCATAAATTCATGGGTCCCGGTGAGATGCATCCCAGAGTACTGAGGAAATTGGCTGATGCAGTCACCAAGCTACTATCAATGACATTTGAAAAGTTGTGACGGTCAGGTGAAGTTCCTGGTGACTGGAGAAAAGGCAAGTTGTACCAACTTTTAAGAAGGATAGAAGGGACAACTCAAGGAACTACCAACCTGTTAGCCTTGCCTCTGTGCTGGGGAAGACTGTGGAACAGACCCACCTGTAAGCTATGCTAGAGCTCATGGAAGAGAAAGAGGTGATACGGGATAACTAGCATGGTTTCACCAAGTACAAGTCCTGCCTGTCAGTCAACAGGTCAACATGATTGAGGGGTGGGATGCCATTCAGAGAGACCTAGACAGGCTTGAGCAGTGGGCCCAGGAGAACCTCATGTAGTCCAACACATATGAACCTCAGGAACTTCTGCTTACTTGCAGAATAAGAGGCAAAAATACAAACCAAACCTTAAATATGACCTGCAAAAGAATGAAAGGATTTATGGTACTTTGCAAAGTGAAGAGTATTTGAGGCTTGAACTTTCCCCACCCTCTTCCTATTACCCTCTGTGTATTGTTTTGTTTAGCATTCTATTTGTTTCATTTTTAGTTTGACAGTTTTGAGATTGATTTGTGGGAAGAGTTCCTGAAATTTCAACATCTTCTTTTAAGTCATGAGTCAATTCTAATAAACTTGGATTTCCCTCTGAAATGTGAACTTAGTGCTTAAAATCAAATAGTGAAAAGTGTTTTAAACACTTTCTCATCTACACTGACCTTCTCCCACCTCTGTGGTCATTCATCTGTTCTGCAGAGAGGAAAGGGGGAAGGAGGAATGTATTCAATTTGCTGGGAACTGCTGTGGTTGCTGAGGGTTGTAAGCAGTATGATTTGCTATAGTACCTGGAATTTGCTCAGAACCTTATTGTTGGTGAAGCAGCAGTTATTCAGTTTGCCCATGTGGTCATAGTGTGATCAGCAACACTTGTTCCTGGTTTTTTGTTGTTTTTTTTTTTTTATACCTTCCAAGGAGTTTGCTTTCAACACTGACCTGAGCTTGACAGGGTTTGTTCCTGCATGTGGGAATTATGACGAACTGTGGTATAGGATGTTTGAACCATTAAGTAATGTACAGCCTGCTGCACTTGGCATAGATACTTACTGCAGCTTCAGTGTGCAGGCAAAGCCAAACATACCAGGGCATATTGAGGAGCTACAATCCTTATTTAAATATCTGCCTTTGAATACATAAATATGTGTGTGTTTGTGTATATGATATATATACACGCATATATATATCTTTACATATACATGAATAAATCTATATGTGAATTTCACTAATCCAGAATTATGACATCACTTTACAACTTGACAGATTGTCTGTTCTAGATGGTAAATTTTCATTCTGTGCTCTGTGCCAGAGGACAACATTTATTGTAACCCAATCACTCTCCTCCCCAGCCTCGTGGTGAGGCCTCAGTTAAGGGGAGTGTATAAACAGCTGTGGTAAGGCTGTTGTGAATACAGATGTCTTCCTGCAGTGGGATCTCTAAGTCGCCAGGGACCATGCAGGCCGTACTTAATGGATTTACAAGAACCTCTCCATGCATCAGCCAGTTGAGCTGTGCTGTTGTCCTCCAGAGAAATGCTCCTGTGACTTCTGACCCCAGTCCTTCCACCCATATGCTGTCCACCTTTCTCCTCTGCTCCTGCAGCTTTCTGCCCTTATTCTACCTCCTTATCAACAGCCTGTTTGCCCAGATTTCCTAAAATTCTGTTGAACTGCATATTGTTCACACGTTAGTAGCTGTGCTCTAGCCAAGGTCTTTACTTCTGCTCTAGATCTTATTCAGATCTGATGGGGTGTAAGTGTGAGACCAAGATGGGAGAGTTTATTTTACTGGCACTCAGTAGTTAATTGTCAATCACTTTCTGACTGTATTGTGGCTTGAGGAATTATAGTGATTGTATTATACAACAATTGTGATCGATACATCCAATTAGATAGATCACATTCTGAGCTAACTTCAAAGCTGTTTTGAGTAGCAGGTTGGACTGGATGACCTCCAGAGGTCATTCCAAATGCTAAATATTCTGTAATATATACAAGGCCAGTAAGCGTAATGCATTTACAGAGTAGATGCTTCAAGCCGAAGAACTGGTGACTGTAGTAGAGTCAGGAAGCAACAGGTGACTTACAAGCTGAAAGATAGAGGGGATTTAAGCATGTGTCTTTCTTTTTCAACTTAAGACCCTTATAGACTGATATTCTAAGGGTCACCACTATATATTTGATAGATCTTAGGAATAAAGGTCTCTGTGTGTCTCTTGAATGAATTTTGTTTAATATTCTTGTTCTTAACTCAACTGAAAAGAGAGCAAGCTGCAACATTTAGTGCTAAAGATATGGAAGTAGTGTGTATGGGGGTAAAATCAAGGTTGAAAAAAAGGATTAATTTATAGCTTTTTATCATCTCTGATAGCTCATTAACTCGCTGATGTCCCTTTATGCCCATTTAAAAACATCTCAGTAACAACGTAGTGATCCCACTTATTCACTAGAATAAAACTTTCTGCAGTAACCTTTATCTTAGTGATACATCCGTATTTTATTCATTTTGCAGTTGACTTATTATGCTTTTGAATAACTGAATTTTCATTCTTCATGAAACCAAGAATTTGTTACTAACATAACAGAGCATAAGCATATCATTGCTTGTCTATAATGATATGTACCTTCATAAATGTTTGTGTTTTTGTAGTCCAGTGTACATCACATACTAGTACATGACATACTTTTTGTTGTTTTTTTTTTCTTTGAAGTAGAAGAAGAATCATATACATTTGGAATTTGAATAATAAGTACAAATCTCAAACAATACAAATACCAGACTGATAGTATGCAGGGCTGGTATATCTTTTGTACTTTTGATATCTGCTTTAATTACTGGATATTTGATCTGAAACTACCTTTATTTTTGGAAGATGGATGCTGAAGATTGTTTTCATTTGCATTTTTAATACCAGTATTATTATTTATTATACCAGTATTAGTAGGTTACATATCCCCAAACTGAAACCTCGTTCAAGTCATGAGCCACTTGGAGTTTTCCTGAATCCTCTTTGCAAGTTTTCCAAACCATGTCCTGGGAGCTTGTGAGGGTGCTGGCTCCAGTGGTACATGCTGTCCACACAAGCCATGCCATAGAGAGGCTAAATATTGGCCTGAACTCAACTCTGCCTTAATTTTCATTATCTTTTTCCTCTTTTTTTTTCCTAAGCGTAGGGGAGTGGGAAGAAATAGTCTCTTCCTGTATGGAGTGGGAGATACCTTTTGGGTTATGGGAGTTCCTGCAATATACATACAAGTCCAGATGCACTTGAGATGACATCTAGCCCAAGCAGGTCATTCTGCGCTATTGGGTACGCCCTCCAGCTGTGGTCTGCTTTGGCAGTATCGGCTGCCAAGGTCCCTGCCAACCATGTGTGTCATTTTGTTGTTTCGTAAGCCAGTGCCAGCTAATATTGCTGCCCCTGCTCCCAGGTGTATTGTTTCTGAAACCTTTGGACTTGGCTCAAGGGGTGTGTGCTTACAGCACTGGTGCTTTGGGAGAGGATCCGGTAGTGGAAAACCCCATGGCTGGGCTTGGCCACATGAGTTCTCAACCACCATCAGTGAAGGGTTGCTGTGTGGCATCTGCTGTGGGCACAGGGGCTAATGGGGTGGCTGCAGCGGCCCCCACCGGGCTCGAGTATCAGCTTCTGCAGATGGGATGGGCTCAAGAAGCAGTTGGTGCATTCCCAATAACCTCTTCTGTTTGAAGACTCAGTAAAAGAGCGATGTCAGTCCTCCTCGTTTGGAAGGTACCTACTTTTAAAACTGGCTGGCAGGCCTGCCTGTGGCAGGAGGGCTGGAACTTGATGATCACTGAGGTCCCTCCCAACCCAGGCCATTCTGTGATTCTAAACAGATATATTTGTCCTCTAGTATTTTTCTAGCTCATAAAGTCCATCTCTTTCTGCTATTTGAGGGTGGATATTCCTCCTACTCACCTTGCTGCTCTTGCTAAGTGCTAATGCCTGCACTACAAAAATAGAAACCAGTGACTTATATTCATTCTTGGTGATACATAACCTTGGAATCTAGTCTGTCATGAAATAAACTGTAAATAATTAAACTATACCTCCGTGGAACCCTCACTGAACCTGGGACGTTTCTAGTTGCAACCTTATAACAGTTAACATCTAACTAATTCACTTCCCAGAAACTGTTTATATGTGGTTGTCAAAACAAATAAAAATTAAATACTACCTCTACTTTTTTTTTTTTTTTTTTTTTTGGTGTATATAGCACAGTAACCACCATACACAGATAAAATATCTTTAAAGAAACACTGATGTAGCTGCAGAATAGATGAACTTTCAGCCAGAAACTGGAGCATAGGAAGTTCCACACGAATGTGCACAAGAACTTCTTTATGGTGAGGGTGACGGAGCACTGGATCAGGCTGCCCAGGGCGGTTGTGGAGTCTCCTTCTCTGGAGATATTCAAGACCCGCCTGGACACCTACCTGTGCGACCTGCTGTAGGGAACCTGCTTTGGCAGGGGGGTTGGACTCGATGATCTCTGGAGGTCCCTTCCAACCCTTATGATTCTGTGATTCTGTGAACTGCTGTTCCAGCTTGGCCTAGCAACTTAAAATAGGAACAGGCTCTCAAGTCCAGTGTCTCCCTTTCTTTTTATTCTTAAAATTTGTCAAAACTATGAAGTTCCATTCTCAAACAGTCTGACATTGGTACTTGAGGTATTTTTCCTTTACGTCTAAAGAAAAGGTGTTGAGGAGGGTGCGTATTTTTAAGAGCAGATAAGGAAGAGGGAGATGATAGCAAATCTCTGGAAAGGGTAAATTTCCTTTCTTAAACTTCACTGTGAGTTTGGAGTATTCGAAGAGTGCCAGTCTTTTCTGGTTTAGGTTTTTGAATTGGGCAATTTGGGGAGTTCTGAGCAGAATGATCCATGTACAGTAGTGCTCAAATTATCCGATGTGGGATTTAATCCTGGAAGCAAGCATAATATGTTGAAATAAATTATTTACTGAAGCATTTGGAACTGAATGTTAAAGATGACAAAAATGTCCAGCTGACTGCACCAGCATGTGCACAAATATTACTCACACCATGTTTTTCTTCTGAGAATCATCCTGCTGTACGCAAATCCCCAATTCTCCTAAAATGTTAATATTTTTCAAAATCAGTAATAAAAAAACACTGAAGGAATCTAGGCAATTGGTTGATCTATGGTTCCTTCACCCTCCTTTCACTCTCTGGAAAGGGCAGGTGTGAAAAAGAGAAATGATAGCTTTCGTTTGGAGAAAAACTGGTTTGCATCTCTTGATGCTCTCCTTTTAAAAAGTTCTTTCCCTTCTAATTCATGCTAAGAGTTTGCATATTGTGTAGTGGATTGAAAAATGTTTTCAGCTTCCAGGCTGTATCCGTCCCAGTAATGTGTTGCATCCCACTTCTAAATAGTTCTGAAATTTCCTTCCTGTCCTCTAACAGGGTTTTCAAGAATTTTGGTAACCTTATGGACTTCCTTTTCCTGCTTTTTTTAAACATTTGATCGTAAGTATTGAGCTGTAGCTTCAAGTATTTCCTGTATTAGCAATCACCTTTCCAGTGTTTGTTTTCTGCATGCAATAAGCCAGGGATCTTAAAAAAAAATGCAGTAATAATAATAAATTTTAAAAATGGTGGGGGTGAGGTTTTTTGCCTGCTCTTCTATGTAGGCTTGGAAGAGAGGTACATAGCTGAATTCAATTTTGTGAGATGTGGACAGCAGGCAAAATATATTACAGTTTAGAGATGCATTTCTCTCTAGATAATTCAGAAGTACTCAAGAACTCATTCTGCTGCTTACAGTTTCCCTGTGGTTTGAAATACCAAATTCCTCAAGTTCTGTGCAATCTCTTTCACGGAGGAATGAAAGTGCTCAAATCTGGAGCTGTGGTTGCTTCCTCCCCTCCCTATAGCCCTGTGCTTTTGAGCCGGGGGTGTCCAAAAGATGTTTCTGACTAATGAGGCACCTTGTGCTCAGGCCAACAGCCTGACTCATGAGTGAGGGATTTCTTCCGTTCCTTGCCTCAGCTTGGAAGGTTTTGGAAATCATCTCTGGAAAAGCATTTGCAGTCAGTTTGACATTAGCTTGTATATTGCTTTGTGCATCATGTGTATTATCCTCCTTCGGGGTGCACTAAAGCGTGACACAGAGAAGGGTGGTTATGCCCTCACAGGACTCACCTGTGCCTCATCTGCTCCCTTTTTTCCTTTGGGCACAAGATTTTCAAGAGGTACTGCTCCAGCAGCGGGATCGAAGAGAAGCCAGGACTCGTGCTCAAGTGAGCAGTCTGGTAGCAGGAAACAGGTTGTAATCCCTGTAATCTTTGATGTCCCTAGGCTGATGAGAGCACCTGGCTGGCTCTGGTTTTATTTCTTACACTGCTTTTAGAAAAAATGGGTGCATATATCTCCCATTAACATCACCCGAGAGGCTGGTACTGCCTGCAATTCAATTCTGCTTAGAAGAAGTGAGTCGCAAATCTGAATAATAGCAAAGAGAGCATATTTTTTGGATGTGTACTTTGCTGAAATGTCACCTTCAGTGTGCTGGACTCCAGCCATGCTGTTTTCCCTTCCATAAAGGGCACAAAGGTAGTTAGCTTGGCTAGAAATTAACTGTGCCAATGCCTTTGGCTATGGGTATCGAACTTACTGCGCATGGACAGCAGCACATCATGGAGGCTTTCTGTAATCTTGTGGCCTCTCTTTGCAATATAATGTGGTGAGCACATCAGTGAAGGAATGTGGGTATGAAGTATAATGTGTTGCAGTAAGGGTAAATCTGGAGAGAGCAAAAGAATTTATAAAATCATTTAGGTCTGTTCTTTAGAGTGCAAGGTAGTGGGTGAGAAACAGGAGAATGGGCTCCTGTTCCCCAGGTCTTTTGCGAAATACCAGTTTGAGGTAGGGAGTTTCTTAAAAGCTACCTGTTTGGTTCATGAAGAAAATGTTTAAAATGTTTAAAGCGATAGTTGGAAAATATAAACTGCAAAATCTATTTTCAGAAAAACCCCCGCCTCTCTAATGCTTTTGCAACCTCCGTTGGGAAATATGGTGTTTATAGCTGTCAGCGTTAATTGTCTCTGTGGTCATCCAGCCCAGTCAGACAGATGAGAATAGTCATGGTGCTGATGGCAAGCTGAATAACTTGCTCAAAGGGCTTAGAGATCATGAGGGAACTGTGAGGGCTGTACTTGTGCTTTTTTTTCTTTTTTTTTTCCTTGAAATACTGCTATACAAAAGGAAAAGGAGGAGAAAAGCATAAGGCTGAATTAAACAATATGAGGAAAGAGAGGAGGTTATGCAAAGTTGAAGAAGCAAGGGGATATGGTTTAGAAAAACACTGAGATAATGAAAGATAATATATAGATGAAGTAACAGTAATACTTTTTCCTCCCCCTAAAATCTTGCCTTGTGAGCTCCTTTGGGAAAGTAGAAGTTGACGTCTGCTTACTTTGGATGGCTTAGCTGGAAAAACAAGTGAGATGGTGTGCATGAGACATCATCTTTGTAGGCCTGTTGCAGTGCTGATATGCATGATAAGTTATAAAAGATAGAGGAGGTAACAGTGACCCAACTTTTCTTTACCAAGAAAGACTGAGGAAGAGGATATTTTTTTTTTTATAAGCCCATTCTAGCATTGATTGGGTGCATGCTGTTATTACCTTTTATTTTTTACAATTAATAAGCTCATGTATTTCTTGGACATGCTGTGGATAGAAGCAGTATCAAGTGCATATAAACTGCAGCAAGGATTTAGAGTATTTATTGAGAACATTTTCAAGAGTAAGGGTAGTGAGCCTGTGAGATCCCCAGGCTTGGCTTTTAGCCTCTCTTGCTGGTATTCCCAAGGGAGAGGTTGGGCAAGCATCTTTTGAAAAGTGCCTTGGCACAGTTGTTCTTGCCCTTAAGATGGGAGATGACTTCTTTCCTTTTCAGCCCAGTTTTCTGATTCTGTAAAACTGTTTAGAAAAACATTGGATTTGGGAAAAGTACTTGGGCATGAAATAATCCTCAGTGATCTGAGTAGTTTCCAAGAACTTCCATCAGGTTCCTGTGCACTCTGGTTCTGTACAGATTTTGCCTGAGGGACAGCAAGCATCTGGATCGGAGTCCTACATAGAAGTGTAGGTTCCTAAGCATATTTTTCAGTATGTTTGTTAATTACACCTACCTCTAAAATATGAATATGTTTACTTTAGTATCTTTTATCATTTTTACATAGAGTGGAATTCAAGAGAACATACACTTCAGACTTGAAACCTATAAAGATATCTGAAAGCTTTTTTCTAT
Organism: Alectoris magna; assembly: GCA_030625065.1. Lineage (NCBI taxonomy): Eukaryota > Metazoa > Chordata > Aves > Galliformes > Phasianidae > Alectoris > Alectoris magna. Next base: position 135,252,146 of record CM060560.1, read on the forward strand.
GTAAGGTCTTCTTTAATAGCATTTCTTTTATTCTTTAGACTTATTTTCCTCCTTTAATTTAGTCTCACAGTAGTATAAAGACATATTTGATGTAAATAAGTAATAAGTACTGGGAATAGTGTACACAAAAAAAGGATAAGAAGTAGAGAAAGCAAGAGTTCAGCTTTTCATAGGTTTTCAGAAGTCTTTGGGTGCTTGCCAGAAGTGCTGGCTCTAATCCAATGTGCTTTTATTGGCATACATGAACAAATTATCCAGGACACAGCTATTTTTCTTACTGTAGTAAAAACAGGGACTCTGAATGGAGGCTTTGTGTAGGACAAATATTTTTCCTTTGAAAATGGGTACAAGTTTAAAGTTTATCTAATGTGCCTTCTGGAAAAGGAAAAATTATCCTTCTCATTCTCAAGAAACATAAAATATATAGCAGCAGCAACGCAGCTCTACAAACAAAATTAAATCATTGGTGAAGAGCTGCTAAAGTTTTTTAACGAACAAGATTCCTTAGTTGCCTATAGTATGTGAGAAAGAGTTCAACTTCTAAGGACATGAATAGGACAGGAGGGAATGGTTTAAAACTGAAGAAAGGGAGATTTAGATTAGATGTTGGGGGGGGAAGTTTTTACTGAGAGAGTGGTGAGGTGCTGGAACAGACTGCCCAGAGAGGCTGTGGATGCCCCATCCCTGGAGGTGTTTAAGGCCAGGTTAGATGGGGCTCTGAGCAAACTGGTCTAGTACTTGATCTGTGGGTGGCAACTCTGCCTATGGCATAAGGGTTGGAACTTGATGATACTTGAGGACCCTTCCAACCCAAACCATTCTATGATTCTATGATTCTGTATGCATAGACACGTGCACACATATACGAAAGTATATTTGCCCATGAGTGTAACACGGAGAAAAAGAATCTTATGGGAAATAATAGTGCTCAAGGTAGTAGTATTCATTGTTTTAAGGACTATATTAATGGGTAATCTTGGCTATTTCCATTGAAAGCGTAACTCACTTTGCGGTGTTATCATTGCTATGAAAGTCAAGCAGTTTGTGAAGTCTGACAGTTCCATTTGGTAACGTGTATTAGAAGCACCCAGTCAAAATGTGCTTTTCCGGGAGTGAGAAGGGGAAAAAAAGTCCAGCCATCGTATAGTGTCTCTAATGACTGTTAATCCCATAAAATAGCGACTCATCTTGAAAGTCAGACTATTTAATTCTTTCTTGGCTCCATAGAAGGGTAACAATATATGCGAATGAAGACATCATATGAGTATTTCTTATCTCATGTTAACATTACTGGAGTCAGTTCTAGAACAGTTCAAGAAGTGCATGGAAATCAGTGGTGCATTCTGATTTTCCCAACCTATCCCTTTGCTTCTCTAGGCAGGAAAAGATCAAAAAGCATTAACGCATATGGCTTTTGTAGCCCCTTCCCTTTCTGTTCTCCACCTTACCACAAATTCTTATTGTACACATGCTTGTTTCTAATATAAGATCTAAGTGGAGAATGGTAATTTCATCTTCTGGAAGATTTTTGAAAGCTGGCTTTCTTCGAGACCTTTGGAAACTTTCTGAAAAATAAAGCTCCCCTGAGGTTTCCTGGGAGCAGGGTGTTATTAGGCCCCGGTCCCAGACTGAGGTTTCCATTGGGAACCCAGCTGACATCAGTAAAAACATTTTGGCATTGGAAATGTCTCAGAAAAATATTTTCAATTCAATGAATCAGCAAATTGGAATAAAATAACTGGTTGCAGTCCTTTGGGATTGCTTTCTTGTGATGCCTTGTTAAATTTGACATGGCAACCAGCAACGACAAATTTCTGGACAGGTTTTATTGTGGCATGTGAAAATTCAAGCTCCACAATTATTGGAAATTGGAGCCAAATCAATTTTGTGCTGATTATAATTGGACTTTTGAAATGGTTTCTAGTGTGGTCATCTTTAGTCGCTGAATGTTTACTGGAACCCTAGTGAGTGATTAATGGTAAGGGCATTGAAATTTAGGAAACCAACAAACAAAAAACTCCTTACTTTGACTTCCAAAAATCAAGTCTGTAGCTCTAGGCATTAAAATCAGAGGCTTTTGTACATGTGAATTTCCAAATAATCTGTTATTTAATTTGAAAAAGAACTCTTTCTGTACTTGATCAGGTAATTGAAAAAAGAACTCAGATGAATATGTTTTCATTTCTGAAATTTCTTTGCCCAGATTGCTGGAGGATAAAGTTGTATATGTGTAGTGAAAAATAAATAAGTGAAATTAGGAAAATCAGAGGCACAAAGTGCCAAGTTTAAGTTGCGTTTCTTCCCATAAGTTGTAGAATCTGTTTTTGTTCAGTCTTCCTTGGTTTCATGGTACCAGGGCTGAGTTATGAGTGTATGCTGTCAGTTCAGTGGTGGGCTGAGACTTCATGCAGCTGTGACCTCAGTTCAGCATGTTCTTTTGCACTTGATGACTTTCTGCTACCTAATTGTTTCCCCAGTCATGCTTAGATTTTTAAGATAGTGCCTTTTGTTTACTCATTGAATTACAGCATGGTCTCTTTGGGTTACGTGCAGATTAATGCAAACAAAAGTGGATGTTGAAGATTTTTTGTTGACCCAAATAAGCCCCTCCAACTGATGTTTGGGTGCAGGTGAGGTGTTGTGTGTCTGAAAGTGCTGAGAGCTGTCATAGGCTGCCTCAAGGTCAAACATCTTACTGCACATAGTCATATGCCTGTTTCTAACCCTCTGTGAGGAGAAGCTGTCCTTGAAGTTTGTCTTTGCAGATTCCTGCTTCAGAAAGGAAAGCTGCAGAGAAAAGCTGCTGTGTGATATAGAGGGACTGACTGCTCGGCTTCACAGTTCTGTATAACCAAACAAACTGCATGACTCTTCTCATTTCTCCACACTACTCCTCACTGCTGTGGGGTGGGAAATGATGCTATATTACCCTAGAGGGTGTCTAGAGGGTATTTGAATTAGAAGGAGAAAAAAAGAAAAAATGATATTTCCTTGAAAAATGTATTTTCCTGTTCATGTTTTCCACTAACAACGAAGTCTTATTGTATTTTTATTGTGTTAAATTAAACATCCCAGTCAGTTCATTCGTCTCTCCAGTGCGACAGCAGTATGGGTTCTTTGTTTTTTTCCAGATAGGAACATTGAGTAGGTTTTATGAAAGTCCATGAGGTTACTGTTAGATCTTAAAATAGCTTCTAGTGAAACTTCTCCTCCATTTCTCTTTAAAAATTAATTTTGCTTTCTTCTGCCTTTTCTCTTTAATGCCTTATTCTCAGAGTCCCCATCATTTTGTTTTTTTCTTGTTACCTTGTCTTACAGACACTGTGTGTCTAGTCCACTTCTCGTGATGTTTTCCACTAATAATGAAAAATACAGGAGATAACGCTCAGTCCAGTGACTGGATGGCAGTTGAGATGGGAACATCTATGAGCAGCATAAAATACTTGAGGAATACTTTAAATTACTTCTGAGAATATGATAACTCTCCTAACTGAGTTTTAACATTTCTTGTTTAAACCCCGAATGATGTGCTGGTGGTTATTGTTTTAAATTATCTTATGTAAAGCCGTGAGTTCCTGCATATCAGCTTTGTGAAGGTTTGCTTGCTGACTTGATTTCACATTACTTGATCTAGGTGAAACAAAAGGTCTTTCTTAACTGGGAAGACTGAGGAGTTAATCAGCATTATTTTTGTTGTCGTCTTTGTTTATTTTAATTATTTTGTTCAATTTTTATTTTGTTTTATATGTTTTTTTTTCTGTTTTGTTTTAAAAGAAAATCTGTTAAGCTTGCAAGTAAGATGTGATATGTGGTTAATCCAGTTTCATCTGGTTAACTTGGAGCAGTATGTAGTAGTTTAACTATGTTGGGAATTCATTCATTTCTTAGCCAGATTAAGATGAAAATTTTATCTGAAACAACAACAGACAACACCTAAAGCCATTTTCATGTTTGTTTTCATATGCCTTTGCTATTTTTACAGTATGTCTTAATTTTAGGATTTTTTTTTTTTTAATTCTTTTCATTTCTTAATGTTTGTACAAGTACATAGATGCAAGAAAATATTCAGACAACAGTATTAATATCATTTACAAGCTCTCCTTCTGCAAGTCAGATTGATGGTTTGCTGATGGCATGCTATTTTCAAATGTCTGGAGTGCCCTCTTTTGAAAGCTGATGATGATCTAGTTTGTAGTCTTCTGTCACAAAGGAGTAGAGGGAGATAATGAAAAATGTCTGTGTGATGAAATATAAAACTATAGTGTCTGTGAAAGTTCGGTTGTATTCATCAGTCAGTATTTCCAAAACGAAGTTTTAAAGAACAAAATAAAATAAAGCCAGAAAAAAATACTGTTTATCTCTCTGTAAGTGGAGATGTTTAGAGCAGTGTTGACGCCACGTTTGGAATAGAATTTGTGAGTAAAGACAGTATCTACTGCTAGCTCATTGCTCTACATGGGGATAGCAGATGCTTTCCAGACAACGAAACCCTTCCTCAGGTCTGAGATGAAATCACCAGCCATCATCAGGAAGTACAAATTGTGACCCGCTGTTCTTCATTTCAGTGGATGTTAAACTCAAGTGGAATCATGGTTGTTAGGTTTCTCTTGTGAGACTGTTTTATAGTTGTTGCTTGATTGCTGTAGCAGAGAAGTTAGTGATGGTGCTGAGCATGGCAAATGTATTCCCAGTCTCCCACCCAGTCACACAGGTGCATGCTGACTTCTGGATGTGCTGGATGAGGTGCCACATTAACCTCCAGAACACTGTGGCACGTGAAACTGGTGACCTCCTTCACTGATAGCATTTTGTCTTTGTTCCTCTTTAAAGACTTCAGCTAGACTTAGCATCAGCTGGGCGCATTTGTTTGTTTGTTTATTTATTTATTTATTAAAAGGTGTATTATAGATACATTTTTCTGCCTCCTTCTACAAAGTACTTCATGAACCACAGACACCTTCTTCTTTAGATTCTTCTTCTGTATCCATGGTGATTGTTGCATTTTTGTTGTTGGTGGTGGTGGTGGTTTATTTTCACATATCTTGGTTTTGTGTGTGTGGTGGATTTTGATTGTTTTTTGCTTTGCACAAGATGCTGCTCTTCCAGTTGTCTCACATTTTCTGTAAGACCTGAATAATTGTCCTGATTTTGGTGATTAATACTCATCGTGCTTTAGATGGGTTGGTTAATTCTCTAATTATAAATAGCAGTGAGTGGTGGCTTTAATGCTGGCATATTTATTAACTCTCCTTTGTTACAACAAGGATTTTAAGCCTTTGCAGCTTTTGTATCTGTAAAGCTGTAAAGTATCTGTTCTATTTTCTTTCAGTATGATTAATCATAAATCATAGCCCAGGCCTGAGTGAAGTGAATGGAAATAGGCTACTGTGCCTGAATAAGAACCTGTTTGCAACCAGGTTCTCTATTAGTGTGTCAATACAAAGAGCCAGATCTGTGAGCAGGATCTCTTTGAAGGTTATACATTCGGTTCTTCCTCTTGAGCTCCATATTTCTCCCCTTCCTCCAAATAAAAGATCCCTATCTTAATTGTATTGTTTGAGTGTTTCCTTAACAGTAAATCATTGTAAGATATCATAACAGCAAAAGGAAAATTGAAGGGGCACTTTTTATCTTGTTAGTTTTCCCAGCAGAAAACTTCTCTTCCAGCTAACAGTGCTTCTTCTGAAGACTAGTCTCGCATTAACATATGCTGTCTTCTACGTTGACTGATGATTTTGTCTCTGAATTTTCTTAATAAATGTATCTTGCCTACCCTGCTGACAAGACTAGTCATGATATATTTAGCATAGTCCTACTGGAGGATGGAGGGAAAATGCTAAATCGAAGAAAAGTGTATATAAAAACAAATGCAGTGAAAAAGCAGTGTTGATGGAACTCTTCTGCTGCTGTGTTCTTAGGGCATGAATGCATTTGTAAATCTCTCCTTGGTAGTGCTATGTCCTGTCACACAGTGTTGCCTCCTTCCTGGCCGGAGTCATAATCATACATCTTTATTGAAGTGCTCTCAGTCCACTGTTCCCTGTTATGAAGGAGCCAAAGAGGAGACCTAAAAGTAGCAGTATTTTCATAATGATTGTACTGTGGTTATTGAGCTTAGCATATTTTCTTCTGGTTCTGACACTCAGACACATCAGAGTACCCATTCTCTTCTGAACAACATTCAGCTTCTTCCCTCCCCACCCATCATTAATAAGGGGTGCCTTAAATGGCAGACTAGAGGTGAAAGAAGACCAAGTCTTTTGGCTTGAAATTGCATCACTTTCAGGTCTAACTTTGAGGTCTGTGTGATTTTTGCTGTTGTCTTTTTGAATGTGCTTTGGATACTCAAATCCTCTTAATAGAAAAGGAAAATGGGATACTGTGAAGTTGCTGCCAGCCCAGAGAGGTGTGGTTTGTCTCTGAGAAATTCTGATAGCAATGTGCAGAGAATGGAAAATGCACACTGATCATTTCTGAAGCGATGCCTACTTATATGCGTGTACATCTTGATGTTTATCTTGACACAAGATGCTGAACAGAGCTCAGAAGGCATGTTTGCTCTTGGTTGTTACCTGAAACAAGTCCTGAGGCAGAGAGCAGTGCCAACATTTCATTTGAGTCTGCCTGTGACTTCCATTTGTAAAATCTGTGGTTGGAGAACATGATAGAGAAAAAGAAAGTAGATGCAAGACAAGACACAAGAATACAAAAATGTAAGAAATAGCCAAAGAAATGACCTCTGTGAGGAGAAGCAAGTGAGTTAAAAATACGAATGGTTCAAAATTTAGCATGGAGGGTTAGTATGGAAGCGCTAATGGGTGAAGCGGAGGAGTTCAAAAAGAAACAGATGAAATATAAGAAATCAGAAAACAAGTGAGTTTTCTAGAACAGCTGCACTGAATGCTGAGGAATAGCAATGCTAGGCATTTTTATTCAAGCTGCACTGAGTTACAGGGTAGTGTGGACTCATCTGTTTTTTGCGGAGGTTGTTTTTGTTGTTCCATAATTCTTTAGGGGGGAAAGTGTGGAGAGACAGTGTCCTTTTCTGACGTTGATACAATGTGAGATCTGCTGCAGCTAGGGGTTACCTTGTAATGGTCCACTTGTTTTTGTTTAGGCTGCAGTTACAGTTTGTGCTTGTTATCTAGGGGAGGAAGAATCCTGTGTTTTTGAGGGCATGTGGTAACAATGACTTGTTACTAATAACATTTTCTTACTCGGTAGATAATTGCTCTTTCAGCCATTCTCGGCTTTCCCCTTCCTTCCCATGCATCCTCCTCTCCTTAACCCTCCCTGCTCTCTGCATCGTTTCTAAAAACCCCACACTGTTGAACTATTTCTTTTTTTTTTCCCATATGATGTTGTGATCCATTGCTAGGTAGGACTGATTGATTGAGGATGAGTGGAAAAGAGCACCAGTGTCTCCTATATCTTTTTTTTTTTTTTAATTTTTATTTTTTTATTTTTTTTTAATTAAATAGTTCTGCCCTTCTAGAAAAGGGGCTTTCAAAATAAATGGAGCAATTTTGTTACCTTCCAACTCCTCCTAGGAAATTTAATGGCAGAACGTGTGAGTTGCCTGAGTGTCTGCTTGCTCTTGCACACAAATTCTGTTGCCTTCATTAGGATGCTGGGCTGTAAGGTGGAGAAGGCAAGGAGTATTTTAGTATTTGTGCATATTTCTTATGAATATTTATGAAATCATCTCATATAGCAGTGCAATACTGCCTGTATTCGGCGGCAGATCACCTGTAACAGTCAGCTGAAGACTGAAGTACATCGTTCTCCAAAATGCTTTATCAGTTACAAAAGCTGGACCTTTGTCATTTATGTTGCTGCTTACTAACAATATTCAGGAGTCCTGCCAAAAATAAAGCTTATGGTGGCAGTAAAGTTCTGGATGGATTCTTTTTGTTCAGTCTCAGATCCTGGCAGAAAAATATTTAGTATGCTTTTGTTTTTGTTTTGTACCAAGGAACTTCCTATTTTCTTACGACATTGATTTTTGTATAATTATAATATACTTTTATATAAATACTCTAACACGTATTTCACTATATCTTGTTATTTTTATCAGTTTTATGGTTACTCTTTTCTTCTTACACTCTTCCTCAGTTTCTCTGTTTTAAAATGTTTACAGTTCAGAGCAGGCCTTATTTTTTTCAAAAGTCTGAGAAAGACATGACCATGCTTGGATATACTAACAAGTAAAGTGTTGATACTTCAGGTCTACTTAAAGAGGATTTGTACCGTTAATTATGAAGGATGTTTATCTTAAAGTTCGCAGCATTGGCATGTGTTACTGTGAACTGCTGGGCTGAGGTGAAAGGGAAGAATAAGGAGGAAGTAGAGTTTATTAATAGCCTCCTGGATGACAAAGGCTTAGCAGTGTGTGCTAGTTGACTTTTGCTGTGGGACTGGTTGTAAGAGTTGAAAGAGAATTTGGGATGAAAAACACAGCAAAGAAAGCTGTGCAAGTGCATAGTAAGCAAAGCACTACATATTCTGTTATCCTTTTATGTTCCTGTCTTCTATCTTAATAAAACACTTAATAAAATTTTGGTGTGTTTTCCTAAAGCAGTTTTACAGAAATATTTAGGTTGAAGGAGATGAAATAGCCTGGTAATTTTAATTAGTTCTCAGTACTGCTGATTTCCCAAAATAATGTCTGTACAGTTAGATTTTATTCATTCAGGAGCTTTCCTGAACAAAGTTATGGGAAATAAAGGCTCAGCTATTGTACTGCCATAGTAGTAGTCTTGACATTTCAAAAGTGTTTAATTTCTTTTACTGGGAGATGAGAAATATTGTTGGCTTTACACAAATCAAAAAGTGTGTGTCATTTTGTTTGCAAATCAGCTGAAACTCCATAAAGCTTTTGTGCTTACTTAGCGTACTTAGCAGAACATCATTCTTGGTTTGTGTGGGTTTTTGTTGTTGTTGTTTTGAGAAAGGTGCAACTTCTAACTTCAGTTTTTCAGTATCACTTGATCCCAGTGTAATTTTAAAGCTTCTTTCATTAATGCTGAGTGGTGTTACACCTTACTGTTGACAAATATTTAGTCAAAATGTGTTTTCTTCTAATGTAAAAAATCTGCTTTTCAAGTTCATCATTGCTTTAAAACTTGTAGTGTGCTATGCTAATTTCAAAGGCTGAAGCTTTGAGTTCTGCTATTACATTTCTTCTACTTACAAAGTTTCACTGCTATCCTAAAGTGGAGTACGACTAGCAAATGTAGTGTGTTGCAGATTAAGAAAAAATTATTAGAGGAACAAAGTCATCCTGAGAGTCTAAAAAAAAAGTAGTGTTCTTTTTCTCCAGATACCACTTTAAAATGGGTAGTTGAGGAATTTGTGATTTGATTGAAAAATCACAGCTTATAAAATGATCTAGAGATTGAAGTAAGAGTTATCTTAATAAAAGTGTGTGTGGAAAGTATATGAAGTGGGAGATACTGAAAAGAAATGGACATCATTTGTGTAAGATTTAGGACTTGATTACTCTTAGGAAGGTAATCCAAGTGTAAATTGTTAAACCGTGTATTAAAGTTGAAAAGGTTTTGCAGATGATAAGAATTAATAGCCAGTATGTAGTATTAAAGAGTTTAATGGCAGCATGACTTAAATAACAGCAATCCAAAGTGCTCTGGCCTGTGTATTTTCTGAAATGGAACAAGGAGTGCACAATGACCTGGAACATCCTGCTGAAAAAATCAGTATTTATATTCTTTCAAATCATGGGACAAGTCCAGGATGCTTCCAAAATGTTGTAATTGCTGATGAAATTGACACCGCTCAGCATGGAGAGTGTTTTATTCTAGACAGCTAGTAAGTATTGCATTCTATGAAGAGTGGCTTGGAGCGGCCAAGCCTTGCCAACTTGTAGGAGAAATGAATGCAAGCTGTGTATCCGTCAACAAAAATGTTTTGCAAAGAACAATCAAAAGTTTAAAGGTAGGGGTGAAGGGGGAGTAGAGGGATTCTAAGCTAAAATGCAACGTATGTGCTCGCTACAGAGGAAGTACCACATTTCCCTGTGACTACATTTGGCATGCCATCAGTATGGTTCAGTTCTGGTTACCTTTCCTAACTGCATCTCAGGTAGAGGATGTCAGGTGAGAAAGATTCAGAAATGATTCTGTGCTGAGTGCAGAAGACCAAAGGGGCTTCCTAAGTCTCTTGAAATCACAGAAATCTTTGAGCTGGGAAGAGAATTTGATTTGGGTTTATATTTCTGTGTGAAAGAGGAAAGCAGAAGAGCACATAGATACAAAATATAGTATGCGTTATAGGTCAATTGGCTACTGATTCTTTGTAAAGCAAGAAGAGAACTGTTAAAGTAAGGCAGTAAGCTGACAGTGATTCAGAACATAAGCTGATTGTAAAATGGCTTTAGTACAACAAAGCAGGTTGTGCTCACATTTGGAAATGGAGTGTCTTTTGGATACAAGCTTTATCTGACATACTTTAGACTGTTTTGCAGAGTTGAAATTCTTTTTCTATTTCATGACTCTGAATTGTGTCCTCCCAAGGGACTTTGATAAACTCTAAAGGTGGGCCCGTATGAACCTAATGACGTTTAACAAAGTGAAGTGCAAGATTTTGCACTTGGGTTGAGGTAATTGCAGATATGTATACATCTGGGAAGAGAACTCCTTGAGAGTAGCCCTGCTGAGAAGGACTTAGAGGTTCTGGTAGATGAAAAACTTAACATTTGCCAGCAGTGTGTGCTTGCAGCCCAGAGGGCCAGCGGTATCTTGGGTTCCCTCAGAAGAGGAGGGAGGCCAGCAGGGAGAGGGAGGGGATTGTACCCCTCTATTCTGCATTCATGAGGACCCAGCTGGAGTACTACGTCCAAGTCCAGGGCTCCCAACTCAGGAAAGATGTGGAGCTTTTGGAGAGGACCTAGAAGAGGGCTACGAAGATTGTCCAAGGGCTGGAGTACCTCTCCTGTGAAGACAGTCTGAATGAACTGGGCTTATTCAGCCTGGAGAAGAGAAGGCTGCAGGGTTTACTCCCTGTGCCCTTCCAGTATTTAAAGGGAGTTTTAAAACATGAGAGAAATCAGCTTTAACACGGGCAGAAAGTGATAGGACAAGGGGAAATGGTTTAGAAGTAAACGAAGAGAGATTTAGATTAGATGCCAGGGGGAAGTTTTTTTTTTCTGAGAGAGTGGTGAGGTTCTGGAACAGACCGCCCATAGAGGCTGTGGATGCCCCATCCCTGGATGTGTTTAAGACCAGGTTGGATGGGGCCCTGGGCAATCTGATCTAGTACTTGATATAGTGGTTGGCAGCCCTGCCTATGGCAGGGCAATTGGAACTTGATGATCCTTGAGGTTCCTTCCAACTCAAGCCATTCTGTGATTGTATATATATATACACACATACACACATATATGAAAGCATGTTTGCCCATTATAAATTTAAATAGTTATTTATTAACTGTAATATGAAAATCATTTTCCAGAGTCAATTTTAACTTCAGTGGGCATGATATTTAGGCAAGAAAGCGTTCCTATAACTGCTTCATCATAACTTTTTCAGAATTACTGTTACATGAGAGTTTTCTTTTGGCATGCCAGCCTTCCAGGAAATTACGTGCTGCTTAAGAAAAAAAAAAAAAAAAAAAAAGAAAGGAAAAAGGTCCTTCTTAGTCCCGCAATAGCTAACCAAGATTCCTTCTATGTTAACAATTGTGTTTTGTTTTGATAATGCATCTTTCTAACAATTCATCTGATACACTTTATAGATGTAATAAGCATCAAAAAATCATTTCAAAAGTTGTATTCGGATAAATGAATTGTGGATGAAAATCAAGCGTACTTGATTATTAAGTTACCATTTGGAACATCTTGTTCACTTCTGAAGCAGATGTTGTTCTCTGTTTAGTCAGCCTTTTATTTGAAAAGTTATTCCTAAAGACTGCTATAATGGCTTAATTTACCACATTATTTGAAGCAAATGTTATCAAATTACAACTGGGGGGGGAAGTTCCATAATAGGTCTATAAGGCTTCAGTGCAATAAAAATAATAACAATTGAGTTTGTTGATGCAATTGGTTTCACATTTCAACCATAATTTTCTCATTAGGTTTGGATTACATCTGTGTTAAACCTTCATCTCTTCAGAGACTTCAATTCATTTGCTGATGTTTCTTTTGCAGATCATTTCCCTTAGTAAGTGACGATAAGAATGAATGGCCATATATCAAATACCCCTCCTGGTGGCTATGGAAGTTATTCTCCTCAAATCAAGTAAGCTTATGCCTTTGATTTTCCTTATACGGACAGAAGAATGTTTTGTATTTTTTCCTTATGCTTTCATTTTGAATGGAGCTGTGATTATTAGAGCTCAATAGAATAATACAAATGCACTTTCTCCAAAGGAGCATGCAGCATCCAAACTGTGGAACCAAACTAATAGATATTATCTGACTGATTTTTGTATTAGTGGAAGAGTGAAGCTGTATTACTGGGTGATGTCATCTGGCACAGAAAAATAAATTGCTGTAGCTACAATACAACTATGACATGACACAGAGATGTCTTCATATGACTGAGATGTTTAAGGTTAGCTGTGAGTGAAAGCATTCATGTGCCTCGAGGATGACGCTGCCCTTTCCATCTGTGAGAAAATGTCATTTCCCAGAAAACAGAAGTGAGCAACCATTGTTTTCCTTGAAAGTGTTGCCTTTTCTGAGATAGGAAGATGTTGCCTGTGTCAGAAGCATGGCACTAGACTCATTCACACCGTTAATGAGAATTGGCCTGATCTGATGCAAAAGTTTGTACTTATTATTGTTGTTACGCTAGAGGAAAGTTTGGTTGTCTTTCCATTTGCTGTAGGCAATGAGATTCCTTTTATTTGGCAGGGGGGTTGGACTCAATGATCTCTAGAGGACCCTTCCAACCCCTACAGTTCTGTGATTCTTTAGTGAAAAGCACTTGAAACTGTTTAAAACAGCACTTGTGTACATAAGCAAGAGGCAAAATGCTACCAAGTCTTTGGCATTATGGTTACTTGATACTAAGCAGTGTTACTTATATTATAGTAGTATTTAGATGTATGTCACAGCCCCCACTGTGCATGATGTTGTTAACAAGAAATAGCACAGGAGGGCTTCCAGCCCAAGTGAAGCATGCTTCATTATATTCGTGATGTAGAACCAGTATCCAGAGCATCTCCTCTGTTGCAAACATTGTAGGTATTTGTAACACTACACAATGGGAAGGTTTTATTCTGTGCCTGTGTTTTTGTAGAAATTACATTCATGTGGAAGTTAACCAGAAATTTTTCCTTCCAGTGGCTATGGCTCACCCACATTTGCTCAGGCAGAGAGGGAGCAGAATTCAAGAACAAGTGCAAAGGCTCTTTATGGTAAGGTGGAAAAAGTCGCTGTTCCTATGTTAGGATTGTTATTTAAATGTCGATCATGATGTCTTTGTATATATTTTATAGACACTTTCTATATATATGTATACAAAACTGAAAATGTGTATGTAAATGTTTATAGATCAGTATGTTGTTATATATCTATAAATCTATATTCAAAAAAAATAACTAGAGGATTTTATTCTTATTTAAAGTAATTTAGCTACCTATAAAATATTTTTGCCTCTTTCTAAGCAGAGAAGTCCCACGTGCTAACTTTTAAGGCAGCAACATTTAAGGCATTTGTCAGAAAACTAAGAGTGATAAGGAGAAGGCACTCAAGGATCTAGCTGTGCTGTAGGTTTGATTCATGCTTTGTGTCTCCCTCTCCCTGCCCAACTTTATGCTCAGCTAGCAGAAAGGGAATTTACAAAAGTATTACTATTGTTTGGCACAAGGATTTCAAGGAGCTTAAATTTGTTGTAACAGATTTGAAGTCTTACTTGGCCTGCTATTTTTGACAGGTTTTGTAACTGTCAAATGTGCTGTTATTTAGAAATGCCTGGAGGTTGTACTTAACCAACTGTGGGTGCTAGTAGTTTTCTGAGAATGGAAAAACAAATTTTGTAGTGAAAACGAAGTCCTGTATTGGACCCCTCACACCTCAGGCAGCTTTCAGGGAAAAAAAATTCACTCAGGGTGGTGAGGCCCTTGCACAGGCTACCCAGAGAGGTTGTGGATGCCCCATCCCTGGAGACGTTCAAGGTCAGGCTGGATGGGGCCCTAGGCAGCCTGAGCTGCTGGGTGGGAACACTGCCCTCACCATGGGAGGATGGAACTGGATGATTTTTAAGATCCCTTCCAACCCAAGCCATTCCATGATTTCCCTTGTTGAATTTAACACCTCTTCCACAGGTTAAGAAACCAGAAAGCTCGAAGAGCTGCATCCAATAACTGCAACATCCCTACTGGCAGCTAGTCTTGCCTCCCTCCTCTTTTGCGTTGAGTAATGGTCAGGGGTGACCTCATGAGGGTAGGGGAGTGATGGCAGGTTGCTTTGTGGTTTTAGAGCATTACATTTCCCCTTGGAAGGACACCCGTACAAGCCTTGAGTTGGGCTGTGTTGGCTATTCACCTGTGAGCACATAAGAACTTAATTGTATTGGTTGCATTGTTGACTTTTAAACTGCTTTGAAATTCTTGTGGCTAAAAACTTAAGGAGATTGGAAGTCTCTTGATTTGTATCCCCTTAAAAGAAGAGAGGTGGGAAATTGCTGATGTGGTTTGGAGGCAGAAGACACTGTGCTAGAGTATATGAAAATCCACTTCCAGAAAAATCAGCAGACAGAAGAAGAAACTGTTTGAAATGTTTGCCATTTAAGAATGTTGCATAAGAGTAGTTCTAAGTTTAGACTTTTTTTTTTTTTTTTTTTTTTTTAGTGACATGTTACAAACGTCATTCACTTACATAGTATAAAAAGGCAGGAATTGCAACAGAGCAAAATTCTGCAGTAAGAGGAGTTTTCAACAGTGGTGTTTCTGCATCCTGTATAGACTCATATGACAAACTGATTGCACGTGTTGACAGAAATAGTGGGTGGTAACAAACCAGCAAGGGACATGTCTAAAAGCTCTTAGCGGATTATTTATTTGAGACACTTTTCACTTTTCTCATACATTTTATGTCATCCTAATAATTTTTTCAAAAGTATATATTTTGAATGCTGTGGTAACATTAAGTGTCTTAAGCGTGTCCTTTAATCTTTATGGGCCTTTATAGTGACACGTCTCTGAGCTTTTTCATGTCAAACATCATGGGGTATTCATATGTAAGTAGAAGATAGGGACGAGGGAGTAAATTTGAGATATATAAAGGTAAACAGCGTATTACTTCTAAAATATTTTATTGAATTACTCTATTAATTGAAAATATTACTTTGTGACTATAGTGTGGTGGCTCCTGCAAAATGAATTGTTAATCTTGGTTCACTTTCACTGCTAGCAAAGAGATCACAAAATTGTGGTTTCAATTGCCAAGAACTGAATGAAGCAGAAGAATCAACTATTCTGAATCTAAAGTAAAGATACATTGGCACAGCCTGTAGAGAGCAGTTTGCACATTTTACTGCCTTTTCTCTTTTTTGTATGCATAAGGAACAAGTCTGTCAGTATCACTAACTGTATGAGTGGGAGAAAACAGGAAAAAGACCTTTATTTTTATCAATCATGTTACAGTTCTTCTGCGTTCCATGTATCTTCAGTGTTTCTTCCCATGTCACGCAGAGGAATTTTTGTGCATGCTGTCCCAATGAGGTAGAAAGCAGCTAAGTGATACGGGAATTGTTAAAAACAGCTTAAAATGTATATTATAAAATATTTTATTAATAATTAGTGCACAGTTAGTAGTTAATGCATGCATTCTTTTTGATCCATGAGACCGAATACCTGTGAATAAGATTGGAGGTCTCGTAGCTTTGTTTTTATTTTTTACATGATGTATATTTTATAGAGAAATGACTCTTAGGTATATACCTCAAGTGTATCTGTTTAGTGGATTCATGTATATATATGTAAATTTATATATATTTATGCACACATATTTGTACATACATCTATACATATAAATAATTTTGACATAGGAGTAACATGAACTGTGCTTTTGTTTTGATAAAATGTGGCTTTGTAATTTTAGGAGCTACATTTGTCCATATCCAAGTTTCTTTTCTGGAAGACTTCTCAATGTCATTTGTACTAGAGCACCTATCCATGGTTCCTGGGTTCCTAAGTCATTACTTGATCTTTAATACAATTTCTTCTAGTCACAGTGAAGATCTTAAAACATCTCTCTATCTGTCTCCTCTTGTAGATAGATATATATATATATATACAATGTGACACAAAGTTTAAATGTTGAGTGCCAGTGCTTGTTTTAGTAATGTCATTCACAATTGTTCAGTCCTTTGGTCTTCAGGCAGAAGGCTTACCACACTGCTGGTGGGAAAGGCGCCTGGGATTTTATTGGTATTACAGACGGTTCAGCTTAAAACTGGAGTCTTTGCTATCTCTGAAGTGGTTATCTGATAGCAAAAACTTAATTCCAGTTGCTTTTTCCTGTGTCAAATAATTTCTTTCATCCATTTCCTGCCTGAAATGAAATGTTTTTGTATTTGCCTGATAAATGTTCCCCTGAATTTGGCACAGAGATGCCCTTTACACATTCTTACGGTTTTACTTCATTATTTAACTCGTCATTTCTCCACCTGAAATGAATTTTGGCTGATACTCTCATCTGTTTTTCTAGCATTAGCTTCTCCATCTGCCTTCTGCAGCTCTGCTCACGTGGAGATGGGCTGGAACCAGTAGCCAGGGCTGCACTGGGGGTTTGCCAGGTAGTGACATTGCGGAGCAGCCCCGTTCTGCAGCAGTCATAAAACAGTAGTTTTCTCCAAATCGGAAGATGTTACAAAAGCAACCCATCAGAAAGGACTGGGTGTTTTATATATTGTGTATTGTATTCTCATGGCTGTGATTAGGTGCTAGCAGTAAAATTGCATGTCTGTGTTTGTACTGCTCAAATACCTCATTCAGAGCAAGAAATGCAGTGTAATAGAGTCTGTTAAAATAAACTATCCGTGTAACATTCTTGCGTTATTTGATACTCAGCTGAATTAAAATGACAGCTGACTTCTAAACAATGCACCTTCTCTGATAGCTATTTCCCTGTAGTCATCAGGGAGAAGACTGATGTCAGGAATCTCTGAAAGCAATAGCCTTTACTCCTCTAATAATAATATTTGTATTGAAAAAGTTTTGACCTTTCTCCTTGGATGTGTTAGATCACATCTCCTGTACTTTGCTTTGAGTCTCAAGTTGAGTTTTTCCAGCTGCTGTAATTCCTAAAGGGGTATCAGTGATCACTCTAATGAATAGACAGTAGTAAGATAAGCATTGTGTTTTTCTGCTTCTCAATGCATGGGTAATAATCTAAACTGTCACTTCAGGATTCATAAGACAGTTCATGAGACACTTAATCCATCTATATGTAGATTATCATCTAATTTTAGAGCTTTGTCTTTTGCAGTATAGACGTTTTCCAATTTCCTTATGGAAGGGGAAGATGGGATCCACCATTCTTCTTTGCACTGTTGTAACCGGAGTGGTGATAACATTTATTACAGCTGGCCTATGCAATTATTTGTAAGATATCAGTGGAGATCTATGCACTGGAATTCTTCCTTTCAATTTTAGGCTCTGGGAACTGAAAATATATATCTAAATGGAGCATAGCCCTACCTAGTGCTAATAGTGCTTCGGGTCATCCATGAAGACCCAGCCTCAGACCTTTTATATTTGGTAAGGTTTTTCCTTATTTAGATAAAGAATCAGGTTCATCTTAGAATATCTTAAGTTGAAAGGAACCCACAAGGGGCCAACTCCTGGCTCTGCACCTCACCATCCAAAATTCAAACCTTATGTCTGTGAGTGTTTTCCAGATGCTCTTCAGACTGGCAGCTTGGGGCCATGCCCACTGCCCTGAGGAGCCTGTTCCATGCCCACTGCCCTCTCAAGGAAGAACCTTTTTCTAACATCTTGCTGTAATTTATTTGTCTGTGTGGTGTGGACAGTGCAGCAGAGTCAGAGTTGGTACAGTTTATTAGGCAACTTTCTAATTTTTCATTTAGCTGCAACCTCTTCCAGTGGGAAAATGGGTAAGAGAGGACACAGCTATGTCAGGTTGTGTTCATAGCTCTGCCTCATGTGACCTTGGGCAGTATGGTGTTTTTGTCTGAAACTGTGGAACAGTTACTTTCCGAATGATGAGGTGGTCTCTCACAGACATAATTCTGGAAAGCCCAGAGTTTTTTTGTGTAGTAAGGGCGGTGTACAGTCCTGTTTGTGTAGTTTACCATCTAGTATATTTTTGGCTTGGCTCAAAACCTTTGCTTGAGAGTTTGATGTGTTTTTTTTTCTATCATTTTCTGGTGATTCTGTGTCTGCTTCCAAGTTTAGTAAAAAGTCAGCACCTTTTCACACTTTTTTGGAACCAGAAATGTTACCCATTGGTAAATTCAGTAAGTTCACAAAGACATGAATAGCGGTAGCGTTGCTCCACATCAGAAAGAGGCGAGAGTATTAGTTTCTGTGGATCAATGTTTGCCTTCCTTTGAAAAGTTTAATAGCTGGTAGATCTTACAGTCAGAGTCATGAGCGAATAGCTATTCTGCTTTTAAATTTATTGCACTTGCTTTCTGAGAAATTTTATTTTGCCCAAATTCCTCTGGGCTGCATTTATGGTAGAATTAAGAATTTAATTTTGATGACTTCTGCTATGATTTTTTATATTTACTTCTATGCTTTCCTTTATCAGAGGGAAAATATATTAGATAAATTGTGTGTAGCACATCAGCTGGGTTTGAATTAACTGGTATTAAGGCTGCACTGCATTTTATGTACTGGATGTTAGATCCGTAATAAAGAGAATAAACAGAAAAAGAAGATAGTTCTGATTGCTTTATTCATCACATCTTGAAGCCTCTGTTGTAGAATCTCACTTCATGTTCAATAACTCTTCATGGGTGAAAAGACTCCTGAGAGGCTGAGATTGATCTGGAGGACTAGGAGAGCGAAGCAGAACATAGAAAACAATTTTTTCCAATGTAAGGGCTTGACCCTGGTCAGCAACTGAGGGCCTTCCCTGAGTGAGTTACCTTATTGCCACCCCTCTTCCCCTACAGTGTACTAAGGGAGAGAATAGAAAGAGCAACAGCAAGAAAAACTCGATTGAAATAAAGCCAGTTTAATAAGTGAAGGAAAGAGACGGAGGGAAAAACACTAAGAACAAATAAATTTAAAAAAAAAGCAACCACAAACCAAATGATGCAGGCATTTTACATTGCTCAACACCTCCCAACCTCCTGCAAGCAGATCAGTGCCCCGAGCAACAGCTACTTTGGAAATAGCACCACTCAGTTGTATCACTGAGCATGGCTTTATTGTTCTATATGCAGTGGATCTCTGGTCAGTTTGGGACAGCTGACCTTATCATGTACCCTTGCAAACTCTTGTGTACTCTCCAGCAAACTTACTTGGGGGACACACAAAGAAACAGTGACAGTATCAATGCTGTGCAAATGCTGCTCGGCAGTAGCTGAAACATTACCAGCGCTGCTATAGTCACAAATCCCAAACACAGCCCCATGCAAGCTGCTGTGAAAATAATTAATTCCATCCTAGCCAGACACGGTGTGTTCACTAAGTCAACAACTTCTCTTGCTCATTTTCAGTAATAGAGCATGAATTATTAGCGTTTGAATATCATACAATAAGACAAGGGAAGTTTTCAGGTATTCTTTAAAAGTGGTCAGAATAATAACAGTGATGTTTTTTGCTGGAAATCCAATGTGATGGGCGCATCAGCAGAAGGGATACAGCAGGGTTTATATGTCTTCCTGTCTGAATGCAAGGTGAGAGTTTGCAGAGGATTGCAGCTTGGTTTTTAATTTTTTCATTGTGTTTTGCTCATATTATCATGTGGAGGCTTCATTCATTCATTCACATCCTTTATGACACTTTCTGCAGCACAATTTATGCCAGGCAGCGAGGAAAACTTGCTGTCTGGGAGTTCGGGCTATTAGCAGCTGGGCTGACTCTGTAAGGGGAAGGAGATCCACTTTTAAATATTAGGTTATAAAAGGGTTGAAAAAACAAAGGTTTAGGGAAAAAAACAAAGCTCTTCCAGAATCAACTGAAGAATTTTGCCTGATTCTAAAGTACTTCTTAGGAGGATAGAAGGGCCTGTAGGATACCAAAGAATAAATTAGATCTCTAGTGGCTTCTAATAAACATTCTGCCAGCACAAATGTGTTTATAAAATAAATAGGTAAACTGGAATTATTGCTGAACTCAATATGGACTGTCAGTTGTTGTGGTTACCATAATTTTATTTCTTATCACAGACACTTACTGGCTTTTGCTTATTGAAAGTTCCGTTGAAGTTCTTGTTGCTGACCTGTTGTAATTAAAGATGAAGAACTTGAGGGGTTCTCTTTTGCTCTCAAATGTAGGCAACCACAGCTTTTATTATCACTCAGAAAGCTCTTTCTTATATAAATACTATTGTTCTCACCGTGACGTGTTGTGCTGAAAAACTTAACATCTTATCTAGTGTGAGTGCTGTGCTGCTCTGTGGTAGAAGATGTGCTTGTCGGTGTTGTGAGTTTCTGGATATCCTAAAGCAGGATAAAAATTCTGGGAAACAGGGAATGAACTTTTGAAAGTTGCTCTCTGCTTTTTCATTCCACTGGAGTCTCTTCTTATGGAAGTCTTTCCTTGCTTAAAGCCACTCTGACTGTTGCTGCTTGCAGGATTCGTAAGCTTTGCAGTGGATGGAAGATTCTTTATCTTGTCATATCATTAAAAATAATTCTCTTTTTCACCTCAAAAATGTAATAATCAGAGTTGAATGTTAGATGCATTGCTAATTGAAACGTGGCTACTTTTTAGGCCTATTTTCTTTCTTACTGGATGGCATTTTATAGTCTGTAATGAAGGATTGGTAACTGGTCCCCTTGGAAATGCAAATAATTGTATGGAGTTAAACCAGATACTGTTTTTTAATTCCCTTGTTTTGTTAGGAACAGATGGACTTTACTTCTTCAGATCATCATCCAAACAAAAAAAGAAAGGTAGCAAGTCAGACAGTACTGCTTCACTGACTGTTTTGTTGGGGTGTGCATGTGTGTGTGTGCCTCTTGTCCTTAAAAGAATGAGTCAAACAAAATACCTTAAATAACATGCTGCAAAAGCAGAAATATTAATCACAGTTGGGATCAATGCAGATGTCCTATCCTGGGATTTTGAGGTAACAGGTGATGAAGTTAAAGTGTCTATTTTGAACTGTTCACATACCTAGTGAAAAAATTCTGATAATCCCTGGCATTCTTCGACTTGGTGATTGCATTGCAGACTTCGTGTGCTAAACCAAGCTGAGTAACTGTTGTAGGGTAGCAGGTGGTTCTGATGCATGAGCTGTGTCTGCCATTCAGGAGGGGACACTGAGCCAAGGAGAAGTTTTAGAAGTTCTAACTTCTAATTCTTTCATGAGACTCACTGAGAATTGAAGAGATAAGGGGTGTGATGATAAAGGGTAACAAAATACTTCTCTAAGTGAGGGCTTTCCTTTCCTTGTCAGTATCCAAGATTACTGTGAAGGAGCCCTGATCACAGAAGAGCTTTTTAATGTGTTGCTTGTATGGTATCCTCCCTGCAGATCTCTCTTCATCACAGATCACATGTGAGGTGATCGGTAGCATTGTTGATTTTGCTAAAAGTAACTAACATCTCATGTCAACAGAATCATGCACTTTCATTTTGCCCCTACATACTCCAATTGGATATGATGAAATGAACGTAACATCAGTTATGCACATTTCCTTCCAAACACAATCAAACTGTCTATTCTACTTGAAGATCAGAACCCAGTGTATTTAGTGAAACAGAGAGGAAAAAAAATGAGGAAATGCTTAATTTCCTCGGATTTTTCTCAGTGACTTCCTTGCTTAGTTGGTGCTCCAGTGTTTCAAATTGGAGTGTTTCATTGGTTTTTGGAAAAAAAAAAAGGAGGAAAGCTCCCCTAGTGTTATATTCAAAATTCAAAATAAAGTTGAAAAGTGGATTTTGTTTTGTTTTCTTTTCTTTTTGGAGTTTTCACCTACATTCACTGGTTTTTAGTGTGGGTGTGTGTTGTGTCCTCATCTTGCGTATTCTCTTCCCTCCTTTCTGGGTTTGATGTTAATCCATTGTATGGAGTAAAAGGCAAACAGTGTTTCTGATTTTGCAGCATTGTGTTTTGTTCAGCTGAAAAATATTTCTGTTCTATTTAATGCCTATGTTGCTGCAGCTTTTGGCTTCTTTTTTCCGTCTTTCTTTCCATAAATATTCTACATTATTAATTCAACAAACTGAATATACTAGGGAGAAACAAATGTTGACACAGATCAGGTCTGCGAATGGCTTTGTTTTTTGTGAGAGTTGTGTATGTCAGAAAACTCTTTTGCATTCATGCAAAGGCAACAGTGCTAGTTACCGTGTTGCTACCAAGTGAAAAGCCAGTGATTTTTATGTCAGGCTTCCCAATGAAGCGTTACCAGCCAGAACACTGCTCCCATCTGGTGCCACCAAGACAAGATAGCTGACTTTTAACATCAGTGTAAGTATGGTACTTGTGCTGGAGTGTGTGAGCATATAGTTTTTTTTTTCTTTCTGAATACAGAAATAAGCACAGCTCACCTTCTGCTTTCATATAGACAGCTTGTTTTAAGCCATCTCTGAAAAGTATCCAAAACGCAGCATGATAAGAAGGCAAGTAGATAACTATTCTTTTCTTTTCTCTCAATCTTCAGAACAAAGAAAGAACTATGCACGGGACAGTGCCAGCAGCATATCAGAAACTTCCCAGTATCACGTAGAGGTGAGATAAGAATGTATGACAACACCATCTACCCGTTACAGTTTTTGGTTGTACTGTGATTTTTGCTTACATGATTTTTGAGGATAATGTGCTTGAAGACATACGAATCTTCCAAAATATCCTGCCAGCCTGAGGTCACTTCAGAACAGATTACATTGAAATGTATCAAATTCTCTAGCTTTGCCATAACGAGCTGGGATTTTGATGTAGAAACATGTAAACAAAGTTGTGTATAGTTTGGCAAATGGAGAGGGCTTCTCAGTGGGATGACAGCTCAGTGTGCTATGCTGCCCTGTTTCTGAACCTGTTATGTTGTGGGGATGAGGCAAACCATTAGCAAGGAAGGCTGGCTGATAATTAAAATAAATACCTTGATTATTTATAAACAACAGAGGTGTCATAATAGTTACAAAGAGCTGGGTACTAAGCCCTAAAACCCTTAGGGAATCTACTGTTAGTGGTGATATTCTGCCTGCACAGACTCTTCCCCAGTGAGAAATGCAAAATAATTTCCTTCCTATCTTAAGCTGCTTTGCAGAAATAGTCTGTGCTGCTGTCATATTCTGTCCAGAAGTAGACAAGTATTAAATATTCAGCAAAAGTAAGCCTGGGTGCCTATATGTAGTCTGTAGGCGCTTCTGGGTGCTGTTCCTTATTACGCAGCCTTTCTTTTGCAAAACCTTTTTCCTTTACCGTCAGAACACTGTCATGGGTTTAACTGAATTCTGCAAAAAAAAATATGGATTCCCAGGTCCTTTTAGCAGGGTTTTAAATTTAGATGTAAATTGTGAGATTGTATGCAGAAGAGTCTTCATTCCAACTACTTCTGTCCTTGATCAGCTTGCAAAGGAACATTTATGTTGCTTTTAATTGTCTGTCTGTATTTAGCTTCTTTGTAACTATTTTGGTACTCCACTGGCATAAAAATTAGCACTTGTATTTGAAGTCTAAGTGTTCCTGTGTGAGCAGTCATCAGGGTTTGTTTCAATTTTAAAATACTTTGATTATATGCAGCTTCTATCTGCTCTCTTGTCTGTCATTAATGTGTGCTGTTATCCTGTAATAGAAGAAAGCTCACTTAATTCTTTTAAGCAATTTGTAAGATAGGTATTCAGGCATATATTAAAATCGGATGAGCTTGAGTGACTGTATTCAGGTCTTAAAGAAGAATGTGAAGCTGGAGTTGTGCCTGGATAAAATTAAATAACGTTATAGGCTGTCTTACTTATAGGAAACTAGTTGAGGTGTTGTCTGTGAGTGGTGTTTCATTACTAGACCATTAATTAAAATTGGAGAATATTCCATGTTGACAGTGAGCAAACATAGTTCATATACTACATTTCTACTGTGTTCTGCATAAAAGAAGCAACTACCCTGTCCATAAGGTATCCCAGTCAGATGCAAGCCCATAATGCTTGCCATCAGTGTGTTAGCCGGCAGCTCTGGGAGAGACAGGGGCGCTCCAGCTCCTGGTGGTGGTGGTGAAAGTGTGTTGGCAGCATGTTTCTGCGAGGCTTCTACTGATGCTTTCTGGATTCAGCTTACCAGTAGAGACAGGTTTTCACTTCTCAAGAAAGTTAGCTAAATACTCAGGATCACTGTGATACCTGGAAGATGTCAGAATATGCCTTCAAGTGTTACCATTTGCTGTAGTGAGTAAATGAGAGGATAGTGAGCAGCAAGTTTAAAATTACATTATGGATTAAACAACCTCCCTTATGGATATTGGTTGATTCTGCCATAAAAGGCACTTTCATTCGTGAATTATTTGTATTGCTCTTTCATGGCAGTTTGAATACTGACATTGCCTAGTGATAAGGAAGATTACAATTTTGTTATTATTTTAATGTGTGTGTCATTAACCAGCACTTGACCACCTTTGTTCTGGACCGAAAAGAAGCAATGATTACAGTAGATGATGGAATAAGGAAGCTGAAATTACTGGATGCCAAAGGCAAAGTATGGACTCAAGATATGATTCTTCAAGTGGATGACAAAGCTGTCAGTTTGGTGGACTTGGAATCAAAGGTACGATCTGTGAGTGGCAGTCTCATTTCCAGAGAGAGAAAGAAAGGGAAGGGACAGAAAAAAATGATGTGTGGGAGATTTGGTATTTTAATTAGCCTGTTATCACTTTCTCTTTTTAACTCTTGAAGCTTTTTTTGAGATCAAGACACTGAATATTAAGGCTTTTTTTTTTTTTCTCTTTTTTTTTCTTTTTCTTTTTTGTTTTGTTTTCCTTCTGGCAGAATGAACTGGAGAATTTTCCTTTAAGCACAATTCAGCATTGCCAAGCTGTGATGAATGCATGCAATTACAATTCAATTCTTGCATTAGTATGTAAAGAACCAACTCAGAGCAAGCCAGATTTGCATCTTTTCCAATGTGATGAGATTAAGGTAAGGTGGTAATGGAGATCTTCCGTGACTTATTTCAGGAGGGGAAATTTTATGACTTGGCAAGTACAGTGGGTAAAATAAAATAAACTGATTCATAGGAAATGATTATGTTCTTTTATTCTTATAAGTGTAGCTTAAGGTTCATGCATTTATGATATCTACATGACTTATAGTATGCTAATATAAGCAGTGTAGTATATCTTACAAGAAAAGATTATGGTATGTAAGCTGAATCTTTAGTGCATGACCAAATATGTTATTATTGTAAATATTGATTCTTGGGCTCTGTAGCTATTCATTTATGTTTGCAAAGGACTAAAGCTCTGGAATATGCATATGATTTTCATTCACACTTCAAAGAAAGAGTTGTAAAATAGTTTGAGTTATCTCAGACATATCTTATAATCTGGAAAGAACTCATAGAAATCCTGAGTCTTACCTATTCCTTCCCTTTTTCTACTCTTTCTGCCAATGAACAATTAAGCCTCCCCAACATTTCTGCCTCTTTGCATCTCTGTCCTGCAGGAGAGATTGTAAAATGTAAAATACTGCTTGCAAGAGGGACAAAAGAAGGAAAGAGATTGTTTATCTCTGATTAAAATATTCCCTTCAAGCTTCCAGAGTAAATATTTTTAATGCATTCAGCAATGCTTCTTCATTTCCAGGATTATAAATGTTAATGTGTTATTTACTCCACATAATTAGTATTTCTTTCAATTTCAGTCAATCATTTTATGATTTGTTTGGTTTTTTTTCAGTTGCATCTTAGGAGTTTATCATTGTCTTAAAACATCACATTGTTAATCGCATTGTGCAAACATTCTGAAATTGGTTCATTGCAAGTGGTGTGAAGATGGCTGATTGAGCGACTTGTTGCACAAAATTTGTTGTTTCAATGGGATTTGGGATCCTGTGAGTTCAGTTTGCAGTATTCTAAATAATACAGGACTCTACTTTTAAGGTCTGGTTGGACACAGCCTCCAAAAGTGTAGAGTGGTCTCTTCAGGCTTTCATCTTTTGAAGTTCTTCCAGTGTGTGCAAATAAAACTGCAGAGCGCATAAGCATGACTTGAAGTCTGGGATCCCTTTTTCCTTCTGAGATACCATTTAAGCCTGTGACCTTATCCTAGGTTCTGTTCCTTTTCCATAAGGCTTGGTTCTTTTTGAGATGTTATTCATAGCCTTCTTAATGCTATCAATCAGAACACATAACAAACTTCAGGAGCCTCTGCAATAGCAGTTTATTCAAAATTAATTATATTTTGGTCAGTCAGTATTTTCTAAAAATAACCCACAACTGTTAAATATAAATAGTGTAATTAATGAAATGCTTTTGTTCCTCAAATCCTGTCAAGTTGTTCAATTAATTCTTTAACCTTCATCTATCTCACTGTAGTCTGAAAAGTCTGTTAATCTCTAAATTCAATGTAGTTTTGTCCCAGCAGTTACATATTCTTCCTAAGAAGTTACATGTTTTTATTCCACGGTGGAGCTGGGACTTTTAGAACGAGCTAGGCATGGACAGATTTGGGCCTTAACAAGCTGTACAGGAAATTAATTTGTCAGCTCAAGATATGTAATAGAGCACCCTAAATCCTATGAGAAGCTGTGACCTATTTACTGCAAGATCTATTAAAATAATGCCATAGACATGTATGAGAATTTCTCTTGTAGGCCACTGGTGGGAGCAGATTGCAGTAATGGAGATACAGGAACCTAAAGTTCAGGAAACTGAAAAATTCATCTTTACTAAGCTAAAGAGAAATTGGAGGCTACCTTATTTCAGGAGACTGTATTACTACCAGTTATTTTCCTAATCCTTATGCTACTACTATTTATAGTAGTTTTACTTTATGTCTTTCACAAACATCCTTGACAGGGAAATTAAAAAAAAAAAAAGCATGGAGAGGGAAAAATAGCTCATGCAATAATTGTTGACTTTGGATAATTACAACTGTTTGGACAAATTTAGTATCTAGATAACACATCCATCTGATGATAATGTTTGAGATTGGAACAGTGACAAAAATACCAACTCCCAGAGAATGGCGCCATGTTTTCTTTGTTCTGTTTCCATACAAATTCCAGCTTTTTTTTTTTTTTTTTTAATGGAATATGATAAGAGGTTCTGTAATCAAAAGATAACTTAAAAAAGTACATGACGAGATCATTAGCTCATACATCTGCTTAGTCTAGATGAGAACTGATGGACTCTGCTTCTGTCTGTTCAGGCTAGCTTTATTCATGAAGATATAGAAAGTGCAATCAGTGACAGCAAGAGTGGAAAACAAAAGAAGAGACTTGAAACACTGAGGTAAAAATCTAGTTTCTTGGCAGTATGTGGGGTCATGAGACACTCCCCAAGTCTGTCTGCTGTTTCTTTCTCTTTTTTTTTTGGCTAATTGATAATATACTTCAAAAAGCACATGTGGTGGATTTGACTTACTAACTATGTCAAGCTTTCTTGAATTACAGTGTCACTCTTAAGTTTCCCAATTCTGCTTTAGTAACTGGAACAGCTGACGTAAATGCAGGTTTCTAGAGAATAGCATTATGTGTCTGAGTTCTGTATTTGGGTAAAATAGTTTGAAATTTGAATTAAAAATATGAATGTTCCCGAATTCCAAGTAAGCAAGGTTTTGAGATCTAAAGATGTTAAATAAAACAACAACGGAAGACTAAAAAAAAATTCCTGCCTGTTTAATGACTTGAAAAACTCCTTGTTTCCCTGGTAGGGAAAGCTTCTCTCCCAGTAGGAAAAAGTGGAGTAAAAGAGTCTATTGATTTCAAGTTAATACAGAAATGAGCAGTAGCTGGTGCAGGCATAGGAACAAGGGCATAAATATGTTAAGTACTGAATAGGATGGTGGTGGTCTGTATGCTGCATCCTGATGATATCTCTCAATAATAGTTCAGTGGTCCAGTGAGAGAATTCTTTGCTGTACAAAAATTTTCAAGTAAAAATGTCACTATTATATGAATAAGTTTATTGCTGCCTTAGTTGCCTGTTAAATTCTGATGTGCAACTTGTGGTGTTTTCCTAGAATAATATACACTTATATTGAAAAAAAATTATAAAGGAAGAAGTGCATCAAATTTTACATATGGGTTTAAAATTAAGCAAGTAGACTCTACTGTTTGAGGTGCGATAACAGATAAGTGTAAGCAGAAAGATGTGTATCACAAGGACTCGAGCACTTTGGGTGTGGGGGAAAGCTGATGAGATTTAATTGGGAAATGAATGTAGGTCAATACATCCACAGGGAAAAGTAATCTGACATATCAGTCTCTTGAAGCTTTGAGGCCTAAAGGTCATTAGTGCATGACAGTTCAGCGCTGGATACTTGCTGTCGTGTCATGTATGTGTTAGTATTGGGCCACAGGAAGAAAGCCTTTTCTACATGGGTCCTGTTTGACTAGTCTGGAAATCTTGTAGTAAGTCTGACACTGCAACATTAAATTTCTGCAAGGTTATTTACAAGTAAAAAATTTAGGAGATGCGAAAGAGAATGCTCAGGAGACTCTAGGAGACTAGAGGAAGGAACTATGAAGAAACCATCATTTTTTGATAAATGACAAAATTGTATTTTGTGCTGTTGTTGAATGCCATGAATGAGATGGGATTATAAAGTGAAGAATTTAAGATGAAGATCTTTCTTTTAAATAGGGATGGGATGTGCATTTCAAAGGATTTATTGGGATTTTTTGTCTTTTGATATTGAGTTACAGAATGACTTTAAAGACCTCTTTCCTTATGTTATTTAAAGGTAGATTAAGAATTGGAAAAGTGGGAAAATGATTTTAAACTGGGATAGGGGAGGTTTAGATTAGAGATTAGGAGGAAGTTTTTCACTCAGAGGGGTGGTGAAGCACTGGAACAGGTTGCCCAAGGAGGTTGTGGATGCCCCATCCCTGGAGGCATTCAAGGCCAGGCTGGATGTGGCTTTGGGCAGCCTGGTCTGGTGGTTGGTGACCCTGCACATAGCAGGGGGGTTGAAACTGGATGATCATTGTGGTCCTTTTCAACCCAAACCATTCTATGATTCTGTGAAAATTGAAAATGGGAATAGTCATACATTTGCATTAAGATGGATCTAAAAAGGAAAATCAGCCTGTGAATGTAATTGTTTTTGTTGGTAGATTTTTAAGAAGCTGTTGGTTGACAACCCATCAAACATAAGGAACAGGTACACAACTGGTGATGGCTGAGATGACTCTGAATGAAGAATTTAGAACAGTATTGAAGTCCATCCATTAAACTGCAAATAAAATACACAGAATTTACCCATAAAAGCAATCAGATCTCTAGACAGCATGTTTTCTAGCAGTGCTTTGGAATTTATCATAGAATCATTAAGGTTGGAAAAGACCACTAAGGTCATCGAGTCCAACCATCAACCCATCACCGCTTTGCCCACTAAACTGTGTCCCATGTGGTTATGTGAAAGACTATTTGGTTTATTGATGCACATTTTTCTAACCTCTTCGTAGAGTGGGTTTCCTGTTATGTTTAATCTATTTGCATACCCTGACCTTTAGTACTCGTGACTTGGCAAGTCTGTAGCATGTTTGACAGTAAAAGGGTCCTGGTAAACCTTGCTGTCTTCTCTGATTACTCATTAGAAATGTGTTAACTTCACTGGTGGGCCCCTTTCTCTTCTTGCAGGATGATCTCCAGTGCTGATGGCGCTATCCCTCCCCCACCACGGGCTCCTGCCCCTGTTCCCCCAGGGACCGTCACCCAGGTGGATGTGAGAAGCCGTGTGGCAGCGTGGTCTGCGTGGGCTGCAGAGCAAGGGGACTGTGAGTTGTGCTGCACTGTGCAGTGATAACCAGTTCTTCTGGGCAGTAAGGTTTTATGATCCTCAGTAATAACAAAAAATAATTCACAGGCTTTCATGAAAACTGCAGTAATTGAATGCAGATAGAGGAATTGCTGTACTAGGTCACCCCTCTGCCATAGCTGGGAGCGGGCACGATTGTTCTCCCAGTCAGTTCAAAATGCCCCAAGCCACCATTGCCCAATCCGTGGAATAAGATCTGGCTGTCATAATCTGACTTGTCATTTACTTAACATTTTTCTGAATTTGTGTTCAGAGCCCTGTTTGCTTGTGTTCAGTTGGATGGATGTGTGGGCTATGGATTTTAACCTGGGCTTTTATGTGAACATAATAACATGCATGGTAATCTGTATTGTCATAACTCTAGTAATTTAATAATGCCCTATTTAGTAGTGGGGAAACTGTTGGCCAGATATTTCAGACAATTAAAAAATACAATCACTTGGATTAAAGGCTGACTAGAGATCAACATTATGTATTTATTTATTCATCTGGGAAAGGCTAACCTAGTTTATATTTTTAAAGCGTTACCCAAGGAATGCTGCAGTATTTCTGAATATTATTATTTTTATAATCTCTAGTGGAAACATTCTATTTTAATCAGATTCCATTAAAAAAAAAAATTAGAAACAATAAAGCTCTGTAAAACAGACCGTAATAATAAAGTGATCATGGTTAAGGTGAGAGGTTTCTTTAAAAATGAATACTAAACTTTTAGAATTAAAATCATTACCCAAGACATACGCATTGCTTTTGTTTATTAAGCTTTATCACTCAATGAAGTCAATAAATCAATTATGCAGAGAGAACAAAAATGTTCCGAGAAATAAGGAACATTAAGAATGTTATCACCTACTAATCTGCACCTCTGCACCTACCTTGAGTAATAGCAAGTTTGTTCTTTTGTTTGACTTCTCTCTCTCTCTCTTTCTCTCTCTCTCTCTCAATAAATAAATAAATAAACAAACAAATAAGTTTCATTAACTTATGAGCAGTCTGTCAGTGGTTCCTGCAGTTCCTGCAGCTCCTTTAATTCCATTCATGTGGATCTTTTCTAAAATATATTTACTAATATCCTGCCTATTAACAGAAGCTGTACAGAATGTAGTGTGATTTAGAAATGCTAACTTCACTATTTCTCAAAGTGCTTTCCCTTATTGTTTTCAAGAATATGTCACTGATTCTGTCCATTGTTATTTGGAAATGCATATTCTATCACATTGATATCTTCCATTTCTTTATTGCCAGACTCGGTCATTCTGCCCAAATTTTCTGTATCCCTTTTTGCTTATTATCTTTTACATCAAAATTGTCTTCAAATTCAGGGCTACACTGTTACTTCTTGCCTACTTCTACTGGGGTACCTTTCAGCATATTTTGCAAAATAGGACAATTTTCCCATTTCACCTTGCATTTTATTTATAATCTGCCATTTTCTGATATATGTGTGTGTGTGTGTGTATATATATATTATTAAGACCCTAGTACCATACTTCTTTAGTGTGGTTAATTTATACAGCTAAGCTGGCTTAAATTATACATCTAAGCTCTTCTGTACGACTTGACAGGATCAGGCATTAGGGTGCAAGTCCTTCAATCCTTGCGAATTGGATGGTAAGAACAGTTTGGCCCTTCATTTTCTTGCAGTAGAGTGGTTTCAAGTATAAGCTCTATTGGAGGTGCTGTTTTTTTTATTCTGCATAAATACATGTCTCATTCTCCTCTTCCCTTTTCCACAGATGAAAAACATAGACAATACCCTGACCATGAGGAAACAGCAGAAATGATAGCAGCAAGGATTGACAGAGATGTTGTAAGTGAGAAACAATGAGAGATATTGCTTAAATCCTGAGAAATTATGTGGCTCTACTATTTGGAAAGTCTTTTTCCACTTGGGAAATTCAGTTCTGGAGGAAAGCATTCTGGGTATTCACGTTTGTGTGGTAGACCTCTAAATGAGCATAAAGTAGATAATTGTTATTACTATTTTTTTCCCTGATGAAAGAAAGAAAAAAAAAAAAAATGTTTAATTGTCTTCTGTGAAGAGATAGAAACATAAACATTAATTTTGTGAAGACTAAATTTCAGAGAGCACATAAGAGTAAAATTAATTTCCCTCAATTTAGTGGGATGTAAATTTGTGCAATATCCAGAACATAAGCATATGGTCATTTCTAAAGGCAGATGTACTATGCACATGCATAAGCTAACCATTTCCAGCCAAGTAGCAAAAAATCTAGGACAGGTTCTATAGCATATGCAATATCAAATATCTCTTTGTTTGCTAGTTGTAACTTTCTACTTTCAGCATCAGGGGTTCTTCAGGGAAGCATGTTGGGGCCTGCTGAATTTGCTGTGTTATGTGCTTCCCCAGGGGCTCCTTCTTTTTTCTGCATTTGCTCTTTGAAAATAATTCTTCAAAGAGCACTTCTCAGAAATAACATTCTGACATTCAACAAATAGCTTAATACTTTGTGCTAAAGGAGATTATGAAGTTACACAGTTTAGGAAAACGCTGTCCTACACAAATAATTAGATTTTTTTTCATGTGTTGTGAGAGAAAATTTAGTGGGTGAATGAACTGTGTAATTGAACTTAATAATTTTGATGCTTATATTTTAAAAACTTGCACAGAGTTTTGAGAATAGTCTAAGCTCCACAATACTTGACAGTTATGTAAAGTGAAGGATATAATGAATCTAAATACATAGTGTTCTAGCGTGAACTTTGTACAGAGGGAGCTTTTGGTGTCTGAGAGAGAGTAATCCTTTTAACTTTTTGAGCATGTCAGTACAGTTTCAGTACTGAAACTGTTATTCTTCTTTTCTCCCATAGCAAATTCTGAACCATATTTTGGATGACATTGAATATTTTGTTACCAAACTTCAAAAAGCTGCTGAAGCATTTGCTGAACTTTCAAAGAGGAAGAAAACCAAGAAAAGTAAAAAGAAAGGACCTGGAGGTAGGAATTCTTGCTGTACACAATCTCTAAAGATCACTGAAGCAGCTAGCATATGTGGATTTTTGTGTTGTTTTTTTCGTGAATGTAGTAACAGTTTTTCACTTTAAGCACAAGAAGAGTTATCCACACAGAATATTCTTAGAAATTAAAAACTTCTGTTTGAAATTGGTGGGGAGTGACTGATTAGAGATGTAACTATAGAATATGCTCACTGCAGTTGTTTTATATTTACAGCATTTTGTGAGTAGGTAAATTTATTAAGCATGTTTTATATGTTTATTATATCCATAATGTTTTTAGAAATGATGTAAAATATGAATGGATGTAAAAAAAATCTCAATTTATTTATCAGAGGGAGTTCTTACTCTCCGTTCAAAACCACCACCTCCAGATGAGTTTGTTGACTGCTTCCAAAAGTTCAAGCATGGCTTCAATCTTCTGGTAAGTAACTGCAGGTAGATATGGTTGAAAGGCATGTTCTCTGTTCTTGCCTCAGATATCATGTTCTGTGTAACATTAGCTATTTGTTTTCCCTGTTGCTAAAAATTAATTTGGGCACTGCAGTGGTTTTCCTAGGGTCATATTCCACCACTAGGAAGTGAAGAACTAAAATTCTGGTGAAAGTTGAAGAGAAGGAAGAATAACTACCACAGCAGATTTCTCTTTAGTTATTTTTAAGTTGAGTTTTCTTGGAGATTTCTTGCAGTTCAAGAGAGTGTGGCTGCTTTATTGTTGACTCCTTAAGGGAGCTGCAAAGGCCATCTCTTTCTTTGGAAAAGCAGTAGTTAAGTGTTCTGTCTTCTCTCTAACTTTCCCAGTCCCTTGTCTGTGTCGAGAAATCTAGCGGACTTTAAATCCCTGCAGCTGTAAACCATGCAGAGATGATCACACCATATGGGGAACTGTGAGCCTGGGTCTTGGTCTCCAATGCTCTTTAAAAAGGAACAGACTTAGAAATGTAATCTGGTTTGGTTTTTTTCCATTCTTACTGCATACTGCATTCTGCATTTAAATGATTTTTTTACCTTTTAACACTTGGATATAAAAATCTTTGTCTTCTGTGCAGGAGTAGAAATAGTTCTTGTTTCATTGCTGAGAAAGATCTGGGGTCTATCTTCTAATGCTGTTCATAATGCTCTACCTATGTATTACTTCAGTGTCATTGAAGAAGCCACAAAAGCTTGAAATTTCACTTCCTAGGGCTTTATGTCAGATATGGAGAGCTGTATAAAGAATAAGAATCTAGTTTAAAAATAAAAGGAATAGCTTGAAGAATAAAATCTTTGCCAGTAGAATGGAAACTATTTTAAAACACTATGCTGGAAGCTCCTAGAAAATTCCTACCATCTGCCAAAAAGAAAACTATAGAAAGGCCAAAAGAAAGTTGTTATGTGTGAAGAACAATGTGTAGAAAGTTAGTAGCAGTAAAAATACATCCTCCTTTTGTCTATATTTGGAGGCACACTCTAGAAGGCTAGATGCAAAATTGGAATGAGGCTAGCTAAAAGGAGGTGGAGGAACAGACAGCAAGATGGAATAAAAGCTACTGTAGCTTTCTAAAATACTCTCTGAAATGCTTCTTACTTCCGGAGCCTATGATCACTAAATAAAAGGAGTCCACCAAGAAGCTGTAGCACAGGAAATATGCGCCTTTTTTTTTTTTTTTTTTTTTTTCCAAAGTGTATTTTACTCAGAAAAGCTTGATGCTGGACAGTGTGTTCATGAAAATAATTGTTTATGGCTCCAGTCTGCCTCCAGACTTAACCTCTTTACTGATCTCCCGTGCACTGATGAGCACCATGTCCAGGAATGCTTCATCTCGTGTTGGTTTGTCTAATACCTGGACCAGAAAATTGTCCTCATTGGACTCCAGGAGTCTCCTGAATTGCTTGCAGTCCACCTTGTTGCTTTCCTAGCAGATATCTGGGTAGTTGGAATCTCCCATCAGGATGAGAGCTTGTAAGCATGATGCTTCTTGCAGCTGAAGCAAGAAGGCTTCATCAGCAGACTCCCCTTGATCAGGCTGCCTGTAGTAGATCCCAGCCACCAGATGTCCTTTAGTGGTCTGGTCCCTAATTTTAACCCACAAGCTCTCAAACTTATAATGGCTGTTTTCTGCAGACAGCTCTTTGTAATCTGTGCTCCTCTTAGAAAAGAGGACAACTCTCCCATCCCTCCTACCCTGCCTATCTTTTCTAAAAAGGGAATGTTAAAAGCCTTACGAGAAGAAAAGACCAAAAAAAGAAGAACAAATAAGGAGCATCAATATAGCATTAGGTTCACTGACTTTATCTTGTTCCCTGTACAGTCAAATTGAAGAAGGTGGAAGGAGAACAAGAATGCTTTAAGAAATTATAGTAGACTTTTCTTCAGTTTGGAGAAAGACAAAAAAGAGGGAGAATGTAATAAATCTGTGAGTGGTTATGAACATCACTGGAAAAAATGAGGAAAGAATGATAGCTCAGTTTTCTTTTGGAAAAGAACTACAAGGTGTTAACGAAACCAAGAGGTGGCATATTTCCAAACAAGATGCTTCTTGACAAAACATACAATTCAATTGTACTTCTTATTTGCACAATATATGCTAAGATTTATATGGACTCAAAAGCAATTGTATGAATTTATTGAAGAAAAGAATCCGTAAGTGACTTTTAATACAAAACAATAGCATTTTGTACTTCTAGTTGAAGAAGTCCCTGGGAAAATTGTTGGTGGATATATAAGAGTTTTTCCCAGACGTTTTATGTTTGCCTAGCTCCTTCTCATGCTTCCCTTAACACTTTCTCTTAGCTGATGTTGGAGACAAAACATACAACTTAGATGAACCTGTGCTCTCACTTGGGACAGTCATTTTTGCCTAAAGTATTTATTGTCATAAAAGTTAATTGTATCTTAAAATTTGTCATTTTTCATTCACCTTAGGCCAAATTAAAGTTCCATATCCAGAATCCTAGTGCAGCTGAACTGGTTCATTTTCTCTTCACCCCACTACATATGGTAAGCTTTTGTAATTTTTTAGGTATTTTCCTTCAGAATTCTTATACCTATATGATCTAAAATCTTTCCAAGAATAATGAGATTAAAAAGTGTCCCTGGGGAGCTACTATGGAGAAATGTGTATCCAAGGATAAAGATCTCTTAACAAGCTTTATCCTTTTTTGCATGTTAACATCTATCATATGTATATATATGTATGTTTAAAATGTCTTTATCTTTGTTTATAATGGCTAATTGCAATACAACTTTAATAAACAAACCAAATAAAGACATAATTTACGTAATGCAGGAGGATTGTTGGAAGCATAACCATGTGCCAGTTCAATTAAAGTATGTGTCATTTTGATTAGTAGATTAAAATAATATTGACAGAAGTGGGTCTAAATATAAAGGTGACCAGAACAGCAGTTCTTCTGCAATAAATGGTTTTACTTCATCCATCCACAGGACTTAAGGACAAGTTAGCTTCTCAGAATTTGTTTATTTGTTGAGTAGTGAGTGTTTCCTAGCATTAATGTAGGTAACATATTCATTGTAACTTCCTTTTTTATTATGTGTGTATTCTTTGTATTATTTTAATATTTTGGTATAGGTGGTGCAGACAACAGGAGGTCCAGAGCTTGCCAGTACAGTACTCAGTCCCCTCCTAACAAAAGATACCATAGACTTCCTACAGTATACTGTCACCAGCGAGGAAGGGCAGTTATGGATGTCATTGGGTGACACGTGGACCAAAGGCAGGTGAGAAGAAGTTCATGTTTACTGACACAGTCTTAACCAGATGTCCCATACCCAGCAAACTCAATGGTGGTTTGATAGGCTTTGGACTACACCTCACAACTGTTCTTTAAACTCTTTGGAAAGGAGCCCTTTAGCCTCACTGGGATTTGCGAATGGCTTGGTTTTAGGCATGGAGGGAGAAGATACAGACAGAATTATTTTTTTTCCTCCATACAGTAAGGAGTAGAGACTAAATTATGTAAATTTATACCATCATTTTTTTTCTGAACTATCTGTTTCATGCTTCCAGTTGCTTTGCACCCTTATTTTCACAACCCAACCGGTCTGAAATTGGTTAAAAAATCAATTGGAAGAAGTTGCAATAGAAAATGAAAAAACTATGTAAAAGAGGATACAGATTTCTATTTTCAATTTCAGTGCTTCTTTAGAATCATCATAACACTATAAGGAAAGTGCTTAAACTTTTAAAGAATGTTTATGGGCAGATTTGTGTTACATCTGCATACCCATAAAAGTTCCACTTAATTATTTGCTATTGCAGTTGGATTTCACTAAAATTTACTTTGTTTATGTATTTGTTATTTTTGAGGTGTGTATGTGGTTTGAAATTACCTAGCTAAGTAAAATGTGCAAAAAAAGATTAGCGAAGTATGTTTTAACTCTGTAATCTGTGGTAGATGAGAACATGTGACAGTGATTAAGCACGCTAGCTCTTGGACTGGAGAGGTGCCATGTATTTTGAGCTTACTCATCTTCCTCTTAGATTCCAAATTCAGGAATAAACATCTACCAAGTGGCTTTCTTACTTTATAAATTAATTAACCAATTAAAATGTTTGTTTGTTTGTTTGTTTGTTTTTTAAGTGATTAAGAAGTAATAGCAATAAATTGAGTGTTAGGAATCTACACGGAAAGCTGTGGAACACGAAGTGACAAGCATCCTCATAGCAGGAAGTGTGATGTACATGTGTTTGCCTTTCTTGATCTCATTCTGCTGCTGGACCAGGACGTTCAAGTTCATCCTTTGGGCCTGCTGTTCAGCCTACTATTACAAAATGGGCTAGAAACAGCAATTAGAGGTCCTTGTGATTGCCAGAGAGTTGATCTCAGCAAAGCTTACCTTTACCTACACAAAGCTTGCTGGCTTCACAGCAGCTTGTGGTGGGCTCACTCCGGAAATCTGCACAGCACTGGAGCCTCTTGCAGGGAAAATGGATTATTGTGTAAAATGTTGGGCTTCTCATCTTAGGAAATATCTTAATAATTCATTTATTCCATCCTGAAAAAAGTGTAATTGAAAGAGAAGTAGCTCATGCTGCACAAAAAATGAAGCACTTAGAATACTACTGGTTTACCTGTGAAGATTAGAAATTATAGTCTGTCTGGTCTCAGTATGCAGAGGTACATTGTGGAGCAGTTTAATAAGATGTATGATTGTTGAAACATGAGGGTTACTGACATAGCTCAGGATTGCCAATGGGCTAATAATTGCTGACTGGTCCTGCAACTTGTATGACTGGCAGCATGTGCCCCTTAAATTTGAGCAGCGTCAACTGTGAGACTAAGACAATGTAATGTATGTTCTCATTTCTTGTTCCACTGTGATGATACAGTGATTTATTTTGCAGGAGGGCATGTCATGCATGGTGCAAAGGCAGTGTATGAAAGCATTAATTTAGGTACTGTGTATTACGGTAAAGAATGGGAATGAAGTGCTAAAAAATAATAAGACTATTCTAAGATTAAGCTTGACTGTTAAACAGTAAATGTGATGATAATTCTTGTGCCCGGGAGAATGCAGAGTTCTTTGTATTACACTGTAAGCTATCTATTGCCTAACTCCTTCCTTAAGGTGTAGCTCAGCCCCCTAAGCTTCCTTGCTTCGTGCAAAGGCTGCTCCAAATGTAATGCCTCCTATTTTATTATATTGGCCCATGACATCAGAGGTGATTTTGGTGATATGGCAGTAGAGGTTAAACCTTCCCACCAATATTGAGTTACATTTTGTTGCTGTGTGACAGATGGCAGTAGAGGAGGTCTGACAAAATGGCTTTTGACATGGAAGTGCGTATGAAGCAAAAGTGTCACTGAATTCCTCCACATGGAGAAGATGGCACCCACTGGCATTCAGTGACACTTACTGAACGTTTCTGAAGACCAAACAGTGGATGAGAGCAGTGATGTGGTGGGTGGTGCATTTCAGCAGTGATGACAGCAAGCAGGAGACACCTCCATTGGTGCAGATTTTTTTTGAGCATGGTTGTGAATATGTTGAAAAATAGTATTTTGTAGCTGAGAATTTGCACTATCAATCAGTTATTGTGCTCTTTGTATCTGTTGTAGTTTCCATGGAAATAAATAGGAGTTGCTACTTTCAGAGTGACCTACATATCTACTTTCAGTGTTTCATATAAAGTAGAGAGTTTCTTTGAAGTCTTTTGTTTGGTCCTTTAACACAAACAAAACACTGCAGCACAGCACTTCTTTCCTAACCTAACAGTTGTATCAAATCTTAGATGTGTTTGTGATTGATTCTTTTATTACTCATCCTTTGCTGCGAGCCAGAAATTTGTTGTGTTTTAGCACAGACAAGTCATTATGGCAGGAACAGTTTGCTCCTTGCTATGCCTTGCAGAAAAGTAGTCATGGTCAATAAATACTTTCTGCAGATTTTCCGTGGTCTAACACAATCGTGTCTGTACAGTAATCCCAGCCTCTTTGTCTTTACTGTGATATTAAAATGTATTGCATTTTTAGGAAACCTATGAAAGTAATATTTGCATGGCCCTTGGTAAAGATCTCTAATTTACTTTTCATGCAGAGCGGACTGGCCCAAAGACCAGTTCATTCCACCTTATGTTCCCCGTTTCCGAAATGGTTGGGAACCTCCTTTGCTGAACTTCATGGGAGCTCCAAATGAGCAAGAACTCAATAATTTGGCTGAGTCTGTGGCAAACTTTGCAGAGCAACAGAGGAAGCAAGAAATAAAAAGATTATCAACTGAGGTAGGTTAACTGACAGTGATTTGTAAATTACTGAAAAGCAGAATCAACTACTTTTTCATAGAAAAAAATCTTCTGGGATGCTGTCGGAGTGATCACTCTCTGTTACATCAGTGCAAGCTCAGTGTACTTACAGAAAAGCTATGTGAAACCAAATATCTGCTCAGCCACCAAAATGTGAATAGGAAAAATAGAAGGATTTTGCCTACTGCCCTCCTTGAGCTTGGTGCGTTTTCCCACATCAGCTGGGAGGACAGTCCAAGCCTCTAAGATTTGTTTTGATTCTCGTCCTGTGCTTTCAGGTTCCATTGATTTTTGACTGTATATATTTTAAGGAGAATTTGAATGAGGGTGTTGTCAAATGTGCATCCATGCACAAGAATACAAACAACAAAAAACCCTACTGCCACTTTAAACACATCAAAGATTTTGTTTTGGAAGTTTTTTTTTGTTTTAGGGGGAAATGAGCTTAAATTTAAAAATATATTGAAATAACTAGGTTATTTCAAAGATTTGGTAGTCCAAGTTCCCCTGTTAACTATGGTGAAATTGAAGCATAGCTAAGAATTTTCTAAGTTCAGTCTTTCTTTCTTTCATATCTTCCTTGAGCAATTTACAGCAGTACTATATTCAGAGTACATCTCAATGCTAACATTATAGCTCTATCAAGAGTATCATTATAAAATTGTACTAGTGACAAAAACTGAATACAGAAAGGAAGATTCAAGGGAAAGATTTCAGAAGAATCACCTGAATACCATGCTTTCAAGAAATGTTTGTCATAGTTGCCATTTCTGGTTTTGAGCACAGTTCAGCTTTCAAGTGTTGAGTTACTGCCATGAGTATTTGCCCTGTCCTGAGGCAGTAGCTGGCCACTTTGCACTGTGCTGGTTGGTCCTTCTGAGCATCTGCACAGGGATGGGGTCTGGGGCTGGCAGAAGCTACAAAGGAAAAGCAGTTGCTATCTCATACAGCTTTCATTATGAAAACAATCAACATTTAGAATATTTTTATTTTTCTCAGGTATGGGAGGTGTATTCAGTCTTAGCCTGGTAAAGTTGAGTTCATCATGTACTGTTTATCAGATTTTTGTGGGATGGCTTTCTCTTGCAGAGCAACTCTCTTAAGTCTTCTTGGAGACCAAAAAGCTTCCCTAGCAAAAGTTTATCAAAACTACCCGTGGAAAAGCTGTAACAAACTTTATTTTGATGAAAAATTGCACTGAAAAGCATACGCTACATAAAAAGTTAGCCAAGCAAAGGAAGGAGGCTAGCATGATTCATGTTTGATTACTAAAAACACTGCTTGTCCTTATACCTAATAGGATTCACAAGAATAAATACACCCTAGTTTTTCCTTTTTTTTTTTTTTTTTTTAATTGAAAAAAAGCATTTATTGAGTTAATGGTCACAATAACATGAAATGTAGCTGTCGCCCTCCCCCAACTCCATATATTCATCTCCCAAAAAAGCCTGGTCAAAAATTGTTTCACTGCTGTTCTTCATTGCCATGCAAGTGTTTTTTTTTTTTTTTTTTTTTTTTAATGTTGTGCTCCCTGTAAATTAAAAAAAGCTTCAACAACAACAAAACCCACAAACCAAAACAACAAAGCAAACAGAAATCACAGTCTTTTCTCCACTATAATCATGTGAAATGTGCAAAATAATATTGAAAAATAGGGGCAGTTTTTTCCTGGTTTTGATTGTTAATGAAGATATATACTACATATATTGAATTAGCATATAAGTTGAAAGAATTATTTTGAGGGGGCAAATAAACTGGGGTGTTTTGGTTGGATTGGTAGGTATGCTGACTCTGCCTTTTAGTCTTCAAAAGAGTAAATAATAAGAGCAATAATAATAATATAAATAATAATAAGAAGAATCATCATAATAATCATAATTCATTGAAGGCATCTGTGTGACTGGCACCTGTGATGTCAAGCCTTGATTTCATGGTTCTATTCACGATGAGCAAGTCATTTAACCTTGGTACACTGACTTCCCACGCCAGTGCCTCCTTAGCACATCCCTTAAGGGAGAAGTGCTGAGCAGCTCAATAGCTGTGAAATGTGTTAGGTGCTCAGCTGGAAAGGCTGCGCCAGTGCAAAATGTCTGCAGCAAAAGAATCTCTCTGGAGTCAGTGATGCCAGAAGAGTTATTATTTTATAAGTCTGCTGTGAAAGCTTATTTAACAAAAGAGTGCTGGAAAAATGAGAGACAAATGGTTTTTCCTGGGCAGCGCCAACAGAGGGAGTGGCCAGCAGGGAATGGGAGGTGATTGCCCACCTGCAGTACTGCATCCAGGCCTGGGACCACCAACACCAGAAGGATGTGGACCCGCTCCAGCATGGAGCTGTTGGAGCAGGTCCAGAGGAGGCCGTGAAGATGATCTGAGGGTTGGAAAACCTGTCCTATGAAGTTAGGTTGAGGGAGCTGTGCTTATTCAGCCTAGAGAAGAAGAGGTTCAATGGAGACCTCATTGTGGCCTTCTAGTTCTTAAAGGGAGCTTATAAACAGGAGGGAGACCAACTTTTTATATGGTCTAATACTGTTAGGACAAGTTTAAACTAAAATAGGGGAGATTTAGGTTAGACGTTAGGAACAAATTCTTTACTCAGAGGGCAGTGATGTGCTGGCACAGCTGCCCAGAGAATCTGTGGGTGCCCCATCCCTGGAGGCACTCAGGGCCAGGTTGGATGGGGCCCTGGGCAGCTGAGCTGCTGGGTGGCAGCCCTGCCTGTGGTTGAACTGGGTGGGCCTTGAGGTCCCATCAGTTCAGCCATGGAGACTTTATGTGGCAGGGAGCTGACAAGGAGCTGGTGAGGAGAGTTCAGCAAGTCTAAGGCAATGCAAGTAATTTTTGTGTGAAGTAAAAACAAGTTCCTGCTTCCTGCAGGTCTTTTGATCGGAGATACAAAGTCAGTGACGCTTGATTTTTTTTCAAAGAGGTTTTAGTAATGTTGCTTTTAAGAATAGTCTGCCTGTAGATTTTGTTTGTTTGTTGTTGTTATTGCTGTGGGGGTTTTTTTTGTTTTTTTTTTGTTTTTTTACTGTTTGCAATTTCACAAACAGTTGGCCCCATGTCTCTCTGGGTGCCAGGTCAGTACTTAGAAATGAGTGGGCTTTTCTGTAGCCACATAGCAAGAAAAAAGCCAAGCTTTAGAGATCAGGTGATTTGTGATGGCTGTCAGCTGTTTTATCTTGTTGTGCAACTGAATGGTGTTATAAGGTAAAGATCTAAAGTGGGCACCTTCATTTTCATGATCTCTGTAAATGAACCACTCATTGTATCTTTTGGGAATTGGACATTAAAATAATTCTTAGCAGAAGCAAAGTATCATTGCTGGATTTAAAGTTGGATTTTTTTTAATGGCTGCTGCTTAAAAGGAATTTTGTAAGTATCTGAATATTCTT
This sequence comes from Alectoris magna, assembly GCA_030625065.1. Taxonomy (NCBI): domain Eukaryota; kingdom Metazoa; phylum Chordata; class Aves; order Galliformes; family Phasianidae; genus Alectoris; species Alectoris magna. Next base: position 135,295,346 of record CM060560.1, read on the forward strand.
ATATGTATGCTTGTAATAAATTGATTTTTTTTTAATTAAAATCCTTAATTACAGAGTATTACCTTCCTTTTTGCATTTCTTCTTTGACTTCAGCCACATTCTGTAAGAGGGTAACTAACGTAAATGAGCCAGTTGATATTATGATCCTGCAATGGGATGATAATTTTACTTGAAAGCTTTTATTCCTTTTATAGGCATACGTTTAGCTAGCTGAAGTTTTCTGGCTTAGTGTTCGTGTCGAACAGGAGCTCAGAGCAGCTTCTTAGTGCAGTTTATTTTAAAGCCACTCAGGCATTGCTTATGATCTGTGTTGCTGTAGAAATATGTAAGAGAGGACATGGACCTTGCCCCGGAGAACTGTCTTCTCTAAAGAATATCCACTGCAATATTAATGCAGGGGATGGCAGGGCATGACTTAGGATAGAAATTCTTTTATTCTTATCCTTTTGATCTCTCTGCGTACGTATTTGAAATGCAGAAGCTATTGACTTTTCATAGCAGAACTATGAGCACCTGAGAGCAAGGTCATGCGAGTGCTGGTAGGGAGCTCCGTGACATTGGTCAGGGGAAGCAGCACGTTGCATTGCATGACACTAATCCCCTTTGTGGCTTTGTCTTTGTTTTGTCTTGCAGCCTCCCAGTGTTCCTGACTACCCTCCAGCCGATGGGTACGCATTCAGTAACACAGTGTACAAAAGAGGGCCTCTGCTGGACCAAGGGGCAGCTGTTGCTGCCTTTAAGCAAACTGTTAGCCGCCATGTAGATAGGTAACACTGAGTCAACGGCGTACGTGGTGCTGTGGATAACTGTCCCGACTTACTGACTTGTGTGGCTATTGGGGTGGTGGTGTCTCTGTTGGTCTCAGGTTGTGCCGGGAGCAGACCCGTATTTCTGTAAGGCAGCCAGCCGCTCTGACTGCAGCAGGTGTCTGCCTGTGCTTCTCCAAGGCACATCCATATGGCTCTTTCAGTATCATTTCTATGAAACTACTGTGTTTATGTATGCTGTGAAATTCATGCTTTTGTCAAAAATGATGTAGTGGAATTCTAACTTGATTAAGGACGCAAAATCCTCCTGTTCAGGTTTAAATTTTATTTCTGCTTTTGTTTCGCCTTTTAAAAACTGTTCTTTGCTTTTTTTTCTTTTTTTTTCCTTTTTTGAACTGCAAAGAATGACAAGTCTACCCTGAGATTTATCTGTCTGTGTTTTGAATGATTGATTTGTTGAGCTACTCACTTGCTACCTGTGTTCTGGGCCAGTACGCAAGTGCCCATGTCTAGTGACTAATTTTTTCCTCCATTCTTGCTACGATCAAAGCTCTGAAATGTTTGCTTAGCAACCAGGTTCCTTCTTCACACACACTTTTCATCCCCTTCATTTTAGCCTAAGTCTGATTAGCTTAATGATGAAATTCACTGATCCTTGGAGACTCAGCCCTGTCTGCGTGGAAAATTTCCGCCAGTACAAGCTATGAAAGTAAAGTGGTGATGGGATTGATTCCCCACGCCAAACTTTGTTTGTTATATATCCTTACACAAACAGTAGTTTAACTGATTTCCCATGGAAGGTGCTTAAGCTATGTTTTGGGTGTCATATTGCTGGTAAAAACAGCATGGATGTGACTCTGTTGACACAAACCTTTGCATAACCCCTAATTTTGAGCTGTTTGCTAGAAGATCCTGTTGTTAATCTGCATGCAAATTGCCATGTGGTGTGCAGAGTGAAGACTCCATTGTTTTCCTGAACTCTTTATTACAACAGCAGCCCTAGTAGTCATCTCTAATCATTTTCTCAAACTTGGTTACTTCCAGAGTTCTTGTCTGAGGACCGCTCAGCTTGAAATCTAAATGATCTGCACTCGAAATTCCTTACTTATTTATCTGTGATGTGATAAGACCTGTTTTGTCCTTTTAGAGTAAGGCTATTCTTTGCAAAGGCTGCTACCTCTTTTTCAAGTTTAGAGAATGGGACTATTGCATTGCCTTATTGATGGTATCAGTGTGTCTGGCTGCAGCTGAATGAGTCATCTAAGCTTCCTTAGTAGCAAGTAAAGAGAAAAGAGCATTTTGTTTCAGTTGAAGCAGTTCACGTCAGGTGAAGTCAGTCTTTTGAAAGATGTGAAATGAGACATGCTGTGGAGGTGCCTGCTTCTCTCCACTGACAGTAGGAGGGAGTCTAGATGGCTAGCACTGATGCAGATGTATACAGTGAGCCACTATGTCCCTGTCCAGCCCAACATGAGCTTCCTTTTATTAATTGGCTCTTGAGACACATAACATGTGCCCAGTAGGAGTTTGTTACTGAATGAAAGCTATTCATATGCATTACCCTAAGTAAATTCCATTTGAAGATAAATTTTAAAGCACCTGTGAATAAGCAGGTGCAGGAGTGGGTTTTGGGGAAGCAGTGAGAAATAGAAGCTGAGTATTTCAGCCATCATTTTCTAGTGCTTGTTGAAAGCTGGCTTTCCTTGTGAGCAGTCTAAAGACAGTGACCAAGCCACCCAGTGTCTGCAGAGGGACAGGTAGGTTACGCATTGTCCAAGGAATTGTAACACAGGGACCTTCAGTTAATCTTATTTCAAGGCACCAGGACCTCCAGTAAGCTATGCTTTCTTTGGATGACTTAAACTAAGTGTCAGGTTCTTAAACTTCGAGTGTGTTACTAGCTATACCAGGGGCTCTCTTTGATGCTAAAAGAGTACTGAATCATTTTTTCAGTAAGTTATATCATGTTTCAAATTCATATGCCATACAGTTTGTTTTATTGCTGCTGTTTGGGGACCCCATGCAATCCACCAGGCTCTTGTGCAGCCTTGAGGGGGATATCTGTGCCCCAAGTAAACTGCTTGGCTCATTAAGCTAGGTTTGAAAAGTTATGGTCTCTTCATAAGTGTACAGCCACTGTCCAGCCGATGTGCTGGGGATGCTGATCTTGATTTTTTAACTTTTAATTCTTCCTGAGTTATGTTGTATGAAGGGATCAGGATCGATAGTAGTGGACAAGTTAGGAAGACAGAGTTAGTAAACTGAGTTTGGAAAGGTGGTCTAAAAGTAAAACTGCTCTTGGAGGTGTGTTAGTCATAGCACTTCAGAATTATATAAATTTTGAGTGGGTGGCTGAAAAAATTGGGATTACTCACACGTCTTCAAACTTCATAACAGGTATTCTGCAGGCTGTGGTTCATCCCTTGTTTTTCACTCTTCTTTAAGTGCTCTAAGTGTTTTGTCTTTCTTTCCAAATAATACATTTTCAATCTAAATATGACTGTTCCTTTGTTCTGTTCTTCAAGTCAAGTGAGACAGTTCTCCACAGCCGTGCAATAGCTAGGTAACTACTGGATTGCTGAGACGCACATCTGGGATCCGTGGTTACACAGCACAAACATCAGCAACCATCAGCATTTGTATTCCTGTGCTGTGATGTTGTATGGCAAGCCCTTGTTTATGCAATGTTTTAACTGTTGTGCTGTTGTTTTTTTAATTTTACTTTTATTTATTTAACTTTACTGCTTGATACGCATTTGAGTTGTTGGGGGTCATATGCCACATTTGGATGTGTTCTGAGGGGCTTGGGGGATTTTGCAATTTGAAGAGGTGGCACATTAAAGAAACTAGCAACTTGTTACCCAAAGGCTATCGGAACAGATCTTTCCTCAAAGAGAAGAGAGCTGCTGTGGTATACTGTGGTATGCTTAATTCTACAATGAACTCTGTTCTTAACTGCCTAGAAGTAATTCTACATTTATAATTGATGCAACACTTTGAGGTTCTTAGCAGTAATGTTACCTTATGGACAATTAAGAGAAATGGCCTACAGAGGAAAGCGTTTTTTAAATAGGATTTAGTTCCATTGGTATCAATGTCAATTGTGACTTGAAGCTTTATTTGTAATAAATACTAGCAATACAATTTTGTGCAAAGCACAAGATACCAAGTATATCCATTCATTAGTATGGCAAATGATCATTTAATCTTCTGTTGTTCTGTATAGGAAAAGAGACTAAATGTAATGTGCATATTTATCTTAACACAATGTCACTTGCAAATCTAATTTGGTATCATACATATTGTAAGAAGTGGGCCAAAATAGTTATTGATTCTTCAATAACTCCAGTCAAACACATTTTTTTCTCTCTTTTTTTTGTTGTATGAATATTTAGTCAATATAATTTGAAGACAGCAGCAAGCTATCTCCCTTTTTTTTTTTTTTTTTGTTTAAATGTTTTGCAGCTCGTTGTTTGTGGTTTTATTTGCTTCAGCATCTCACTGAATGTCTGATCTTTGCATTGCAGAAACTATGAGGCGCACAATAAAACACAGTCCAAGAAATATGCCAAATGCAAGTATGAATTTATGGCAAGAAACAACAGTGAGCTTTCTGTCCTGAAAGAAGAGATTGTAGAGGTAACATTTTTGCAAGAAGAAAACATGAATTTATGATAGTTATGATTCATTTCTCTAGAGACCAGTGCTGTAAATATAATTGTGTGTTTCTTCTGTCTTCTCTAGTGTAGCTTTTGAAGCATCATTCGGTAGTATGTAAATAATTGGCTCTGGCAAACACTACATGCCTATGCATGGGGCAGAGTGAAAGACCGCCCTGGAAAGCATTGGTACCCTGAGAGGCAGATAAATGTAGAAGGGAAGAAGAAACAGAAACAAGTGTTTTGTGTAAGGCTACATACGGGTAGCCAGAACCCAGATTTCTGCTATCTGTCCTGCCCCAGTTTTCTCCTTACTCAGAAGTGCATTCTCACCACGTTTGTATCATCTTTTCCATGGTCTTTTAGTAGTTTCTCCTTTTGCCGGCAGCATGTAGGTTGTAGAGATGCAAGCCTCTCTGTACAAGTATTTGATTTTAATTCTGCTGTGTTGTTCTGCATGTGTCTGAGTATACCCGGGTTTATTTTACTTCCATATTCTTTGTACCATATAGAACTAGTTACAGTGATAATCAAGGAAGCCTACAGTGGTTTCCTAGTGGCATCAGCACAAGGTCTGTTGGCAGCCACAGATCCTGGCTATGATTTTGTTTGGAAATGATGCAATGTGTAAGTACCATCAGAAAATATAAGTAATTATTTTAACAAATTATTTCAGATTCTGGATGATAGGAAGCAGTGGTGGAAGGTTCGGAATAAAAGCGGCAACACAGGCTTTGTGCCAAACAACATTCTGGACCCTCTGAGGAATTATGAAGGTGGTCTGGGATTGCCAGAACCTGTGTACACCCGCGCCATCCAGGTACTGTCTGCTCGGTAGAAGAGAAGCTTTTTATTGAAGTATGTAAAGAGAAAGATTCACAGCAAAGCTAAAATGTCTGCACAGGCTGCCAAGAAGTCAGAAGGTTTATATTCCTTTTACAGGCTGAAGTTCTTTTCTGTATTGCGTAGAGTATAACAAAAAAATAAAGATATAGAGATAAAGCAAAATAGAGATGTAGCAAAATAGAAATACAGCAAAGCAGAGATATAGAAAAATCTTCTCCTGTAAGCTTTTTCCCTGCTTATTTACTAAGAGGTAGTAATTTCCATCCTAATGGATGCTTACACGTTTATTTTAATTTCAAATATCCTTTGTGCATTGATAGCTGTTGATGCCAAAGAAGGAGTTTGAATTATTTAAGGTAGGGTCATCTGTGTGCCTTCTAAGAGAGTGAACACTAGCTTTTTTACTTTCTCTCTTTGCATGTGTTTCTGTCTTTGTCTTAAATGTATTTACTTACTGTGATTTCAGAATTATAAAAAGCAGGTGTTTTTACTTTTGAATTCACAAAGCAGGTATTTTCAATTATTATCCCTGCACATCATCAGCACTTTAGTCTTCTGACTGAATTTTGATTTTCTTTCTTTCATGTTATGGTATGGAATTAACATTTTTCTTCTTGTTTCATATATGTGCTGAAAATAATTAGAGGATAAAATATTCAAAAACTAAAGCAAAGAAATGAAACCAACACCCTGCTTGCCTACACCTCCACCCTCCAAAAGATCCTACAGCAGTGCAATTGTCCACCATTTTCAAATCACTTTGAAAACTGTGCAAATAGATCTGGATTAAGCAGAAATTCCAGTCTTGACTCTGAATGAGACTTTCAGACCAAGCAGATGCCAAACTTCTGTTAAAACTTGCATTAAATTTTATTTCATGAAATATTCATTCCTTCTGTCTACATACACCAGCTGATGATTGAAAAACAAGAAATGCTGTGTAACTGTTAGCAGTCTGTATTGCAGACTCATCTAAAATCCCCAGCTGAAGGTGCCACTGTGCCAGATGATGTGTGCAGAGCTGTCTTGAAGGCTGCAACTTCTACAGTGTTTCCAGTCTTTCCACAGATATGGAAACTCTCTTGAGGAACGGATCCTCTGTTATTTCTGGCACAATCATAGCTGACATATCTTGAGCTTGGTGGGCTTTAGTCAGATCACTTCTGAGTTTTTCCTGTCCTTAACTGTTTGCCTGTGATGTATGAGCTCTTTCAAAACTGCTTTTTCTTCTTAGCTCTGTGTGAAGTGAAGCATGTATCTGGAGTGCTTTTCAAACCCCGATTTAAAGGGCTGACTTATTTTCTTTAAGTGCATGTTAATTCTGTGTGTTTGGAATTTGCCAGGAAATAATATTCAAAAGACTGAATGAGTGTAGAACCGAGCAGAGCTTCTCATACTATATTTTTGTTGAAATGCTCTGCAGGTTTTGAAATTTTCTATTTGATATAATTGCATGACATGGAAAATAGTAAAATTATCGCTTTCACAAAGCATTCTCCATGAAGCCATGAAAATTAGGGACGGAGAACAACACTGAAGATAATTTTGACTCTTTCCCTCTGGCAGGTTGTTCCCTACAGCTTGTTGTTTATTTTGGTTGTAGCTTTAGCATATTCAAATGTGAGCTTGAAGTGCTGTGAAACTATTTAAGAATATAATGAATTACACAAGATAAAGGGAGTCTTTATGGAGTGTGTCAGTGGTGTTGTTCTCAACTTTACGGTGATTATGATACACTTTTCAGAGTACTGCGTGTGCTCATTCATCTTTTTCTCTGTGATAGATACACGGTTCATTTGGGATCTGTTTGCATAATCCTGTTTGTTTTCATAACAGTACTATGAGACATCGCTGCTATTTCAGGGAAAAATAAGGGACTGAAGGGATTACTGCCTGGTCCAAGGTCAAACAGGAGAGCTTGTGGGCAGAGCAGGGAACAGAAGCTCTTGCTGTCAGTGCCTTCACAAGACCCTGGACATGAGAAGGCTCTTAGTGCCAGGCTGAGTGTCTTTTTCAGATGAAAATCACATGCAGTGAGTTTTCAGAAAGCTCCTTTCCAAGTGATGTGTCACCTGTGGTGAGCAGCCTGCTCCACTGTGGTGAATAAGTGGTGTGTACAAGGGACATGGCCTTCAAACCATTGCTGGCCAAAATAGATTTCCATAATATTATGAAGAATCAAGGACTCAATTGCAAGAGAACAGTTTTTCTTTGTGTTATTCTCCATGCTGATACATTTTCTCTGAGAGCTGGGTGCCTGATTATCATTATTATTCTTAAAACTGCAAAGTTGGTTTTACTCTCACTCAGTTCCCTCTGCTAGGAACCCATGTGTCCCTGTGGCAGATTAGATTCTAATTTTTCCCTTGATCCCTTTCAGGGTCTAGGTCCCAGCTAGGATCAGTTCAGTGTTTTCACGAAACTACAGGTGACACCTGCAGGAACGCTGCAAGCAATGTCTCAGTAATTTCATCATCTTTGTGAGGCTGCATTAATACCTTGTCTTTCTTCTGATTAGAAAAAAAAAAAAAATATATATATATATATATATGGCATTTTATCTCTAGTAAAACCGTCTCATTCAGTATTTTTGTATATTTAGTAGAGCATTTTGATGTTTTTTTATCTTCCACTACTGTTAATTAAACACTCTCAGTTTCCTTTGATGTTGGTCATTTAGTCTGCCTTTTTTTAAAGCAGAAGTCATGGTTTACCATCTTCTACAGATGAACATCAAGTTTTTGAAGCACTCAAACTTCTCCTTATGTACAAGTTTTTCTAGTGAACTTAGGAACTAATTAATAAAAATATTTCATTTTTACTGTGCCTTTTATTTATTTTCAATGCTTTTTAGAAATATGAGAAACGTAATTATGATAGAGATGTGCATCTTGCTGGGTGTGATAATTAATCTCATGACACCCTTTGTGAGGTGAGGCAGCTATTTTCTCAATCGTGAGGCACAGAGTAAATATTAGGCCAAATGCAGTCTTATAGTCTTATTTTAATAAATCTTATACTGTCACACTTCTGTGGATAGTTATCCAGAAGTCATGAATCTTGTATGTAAATACCAAATGTCTCTACCTCATTTGGGACTAATGACCTCCATGTTTGTTGGCAGTCTCCCCTCAAGTCTCTTTCAAGTCTCTTTGTTTAGCAGCTCACTGAAAATATCTCTCTGTGGGAATTTGTTTTCTCTCAAGCATAGTATTTGTGCTCCAAGTTAGTGTCATAGTGCCATACTCATCTTTTGCCAACTGGTATCTTTCCTGCAGATCATGTTTGATAATGAAGAGATGCAGTTGCCAGGTGTTCATTTTGTCGTGGCCAAAGAGATGTCATAATTTTTGATCATAAGCCAGTATCTTTTTTACTTTGTACATATTGAATGCTCTTTAAAGTTGCCATCAGAGCAAGGCTTTTTGATGGCTTTTAAAGGAAGGTAGCTTTCTGTCCAATTCAACATTGATCCACTCCCAAATTATGGACTGACACTTATTACACAGAAATGTACTTGAATAATTGTAAAAAGTAAGGGATTCATGGTGAGAATTTAAAATCCACAATGTGCCTCCCCATCATATATATTTCTGTAAGAAATGGAGGCCAGGCATAGCTAATACTAATCTGATTAAGTAAATTCTGTTCAAATTTCTCCTTTTTGCCTTCTAATACACATTTTGGCAGAGAAACATAATTTTCTCATCATGGGATTTCAGTAGGCAGATGGTTGACTCTGTATTAGCTGAGTCCTCCGAAGGAAACTCAAGACTTCACTTGAAATTTGCTCTCCCGGTCCTAGATACTTCATTGACCCTTTTGGGTACAGGCAGTTGGTTCTTTTTTGTCTCTTAAGGTGCAGCCAAAGGGCTGCAAAGAAGGCACATGCCCCAGAATGACAGGTCTACTGTGTGGGTCTCAAGAAAACATCCAAGCTACCATGCTGTTGGCTAATCTAAAGCTGAGCACTCTGTATCACTACTGGTGTTACTGCCAACAGCAATGTGACATGAAAATGTTCATAAAGAGAGTAAATAGAAAGTGCTGTGTTAACTTAATGAGAGCACTTCCCAACACAAGCACTGCTCATGTTTGTATCCAGTGACTCTTTAATGCTAAGTATTTGCCATAGCTTGTACGCACGTTTCCTGTTTTTGATGTCAAAATCTGTTTGAAAACACATTGCTCCCTGTTGGTTTGTTTTGTTTTTAACAGTGATTGAAAACCAGGTCTGTTACTGATACATAAAAAATTTATATTAAAAAATAGATCAAATCATATTGAATCTTGATTTTTTTTTTTACAAGATCCAGCCTGTAGCATGTTGAAAAAGAGCTTTGGAACCTCTGTATTTTTCTCCTGTTGAATAAAAATATTTTCTGGCTAATAATAATAATAATAATAATAATAATCTAGTTCCAGCAAGCTTCTCTGATATATCCAGATTGTTTATAAGTGTGCATCATCGTTGTTCAAAATAATATAATGGATTTGTTCCAATTGACATGAACTAAATGTATTCCTAAAAGAAAAACAAAATGCAAGGAAGGAAGAAAAAAACACAGGATTTTTCTGATGGCTATTAGTGAATTAGTGGGTACATGTGTGTCAGCAGCAATCTTTAACTTGTTTTGTAAACTAGTAAATATTTTTAAGCTCAAATGAATAAGTTTTTGTTACTGTACCCACTCTGATTTAATTTTTAATATTCTGCAGCTATGTGTTCTATGCATTCATCTTTTTTGTTGTTGTTGTTGTTTTAAGCATCTACTTCTTACTTTTTGTCTGTTCGGATAAGTGCTTTGAAATGAGCTCATTGCTTATATAGTGTCACATGCATGTATCAAGGTAACCACTTCTCCATTTGTTGTCCAAAAAAAACCCACAACCTCATTATACGAGTTGCTCAGTGAGTAAGAAGAGCTCATTATTAGTATTGATGTTCTTTTGCTTTTAAATTGCTAGTATGTATGAAACTTCAGGAGCGATGTGTGAGGCAGTTACTGTTTACCTTACTAACAATACTCTTCAATATGATTTATTCCATTTTCCTCACAGCAATTGCTGGGAGAGCTGTCAGAGGTAATAGAATTGCTGTTCTGATACTGAACCTCAAAAATTATTCTTTTGGAGTGTGTAGTTGTCAAATTCTGTAGAGCATGCTTGTTTTGTTTGGAGCAGTGAATAGAAACGATGGGATGCATGTGTGGATGTCCTCAGAATATCCAGAATTAAAGAAAGGAGTGTTTAAAAAATGAAAAAAATAACGATGTTAAATTAATTCAAGTGTATAATTATTTGTTGTGCATTGTTCAAGAAAATGTGAAGTATATTTCCCTGTAGTTTGGTCTTTTAGAATTTGAGCGATGCTTCCAGTTTGGTTTCTGTTTTCACTCCAGCATGTAGTAAGTCATTTTGATGAGACTTGTGATTGCAGTACAATGTTTCAGAAGCTACATTAATAGCATCTGTTGAGAGCTGTGTGTAATGTTTTGCTATCGCTTCTGGATTGAGATTGCAGTGACATGCAGCTGATGCCTTGGTTTGTAATGAAACCTCTCTACCGTTAAAAGAGTGATGCTTTTTCCTTGCATGTTGTTTAGGAAGGTCAGGGACACACGCGATGGTACACTGTGGGGATAAGTCTACACATTTGAATTTGTGAACAAACTACAAACTTTTCTTTATATTGTATTAAAATATTTTCATATCAGTGAAATTCTTAAATTCATTAAGATAATTTTGGCTATGTCTGTGTCTATGTCTAATAAATTATGGAATGCTTACTAAATACCTATTAAGGGGCTGTTTCCACCAAAAGACAGAATTAGTAAGTACACATTACACTGCTTATTCAATTTTATATTCTACATTTCACTTTTTTTGGCATTTGACATTTTAGAAAGGTTTTGTCTTTGTTGTCTTTACGTCAAAGTACTGGAATACAGAAAAGTCAGTCATGTGATTCTGATTTTTATTTTAATTTCTCCACGGCATAATGCAGTAAATGAATACAAAATGACCAATATGAATGCCTTTAAATCACTTAAATGCTAAAAACTGAAACAAGAAAGGTTTAATGATGAATATATTGTAGGACAATATGTTTGCTTCAGTTGCTGACTGCTGTAGTTGAAGTGAAGAATGATCTAAAGAAGGCAAAATACTTTTTTTTTTTTTCTTTTTTCTTTTTTTTTTTCCCGTAGGCTTAATGGAACCTGATTGGGTAACTTTTGGGCTGGTGTAACTCTGCATTGCTTAGCTATAACAATTCCAGTTCATGTTCTCTACAAAGCGCCACTCCCATAGGTTAGATGTGTACCATGGTGCGGGTTCCAGTATGATGGCAGTGGTTGACATTTAATGACAGTCTGCTTGTTTTCAGGGCAGCGATGGGCTGTTCAGTTTCTAACGTATGGCACCTACAAATATTTCCCTACTTGATCTGCCATAAACCCTCTGCCTCCAAGGAATTAGTGAATGGCGTTTTAGGAAGGAGCAATGAGCCTGGGGAATGTACTCCTCTGTTTTCATACCAAAGAAAGCAGACTTCTCATAACTTTAAAATGAGGCATCAGTACTGAGCAAACAAACCTTAATATTAAAACTTCAAGCTTTGTCAGTCCAAAACCGTGGAGAGGGATCAGTGTTAAAACAGTGAGATATGGAATTTGAACTGTTGGAAAGAAAAGGCTGGCATAGGTTGCTTACGACCTTCTGGGCTTGTCTGTCACTGGGATTTCTTTGGGAAAATGCACGCCTTTTCCTGCAATTGGCACCATTTTAAAGGCAAAGAAGGAGAGGAATTATTCCGCAGAATTAATTTTGAGGCACCTGCCAGCTAGCTATTAACAGCAAGATAATTTGCATGCTGTTGGAACACTTCATAAAGAAGGGGTGAAAAAAAAGCCAGCAGCCTTATTCAAAGAGCTCTGGTGTTTGTGTTCAATCACATTGTTGTGCATAGTGCTCAGACAGATAGTTGTAACGGCACAACTCAATGGGTAGGAGGAGCAGGAATCTCTTAAACAGTGTCTGAAGTTCAGGAAACAATGTGCTACCTCAAATTCAGTGACGTTCCTAAGTTAAACCATTAGTCAGGCTTAGGAGTGACTGGATGTATTCATTTTTCACTCTGTAACAGAACATTTCTAAAACATATGTTTTTATACTGATAAACTCCAGCAACTCAGAAATTTTGGAAGCTGTTCAAAAGTGCCAGATAGTAAAGTTCAGAATTCTAAAACAATTTTATTTATAGAAATTGTATGCTTGGAAGAAGGAAGCACGTTTCAGATGATGTGATTGTTCTGAATCTTATGTCTAAAAGAGAAGGAAAAAACCGTACCAGATCACATTTTGTCAAATTTTATAACTGAAATCAGATGGTACAGAGCCCCCCAGTATTTTCTCCAGAAGCCAATTTGTCTAACTTCTTGTCCAAGTTTTGTTGTCAAACCGAGTCTCTCTGCATCTTTTCAGAAACAAAGGACAGACTATGTTGCTAAACAACCTGATCCGGTTCCTGCTACTCCTTCACCACCTCCGATGCCTGCTCCGGTTCCTGCAGCTGTCCCCCTCCCTCCGAGCACCCCAGCACCCATCCCAGTTCCTGTGCCCAAGGCGCCAGCAACTGTCAGCCGCCAAAGCAGCACCTCTAGCGACAGTGGTGGTAGCATTGCACGAGACAGCCAGAAGCACAAACAAGTTCCTGTGGACCGTAAGTTTGTCTAAGAAGCAAAAGAATGTTTTTCTCCCATCTTTGTATGTTTGGCTTAATCTTAAAATTCCTTAAAGCCTTATCATTCGGATAAATGTTTAAGAACTGCTTAGATTTAACCCCATATTTGAAATATACATGTTCTATGTGTAAACAGTTCTCTGTACAATCCTGAAAGTAAGTAGGAGCAAAAACAGCCTTACACCTGTGCCAGCCCTGGAATAGTATATATTCTCACATTCTCTTCTGTTATGACAATCTAGGATCTTCACTCAGTTTTCATCACTGCGAATGCTCATGCTGTTATTCTGGGTAATGTGCACTGCCCACCTGAGTTCACTACTGCATTCTAATTGAATCTGTTTTGAAATCAAATGGGCTCTTTTTACACTTCTCTCCGTGATTGTCCATATTTCTAGGGCATTTACACCTTTCTGAAATACAAATTCAAGGCTTGCAAGGAGGCTTACAGTGGCTGATGCATAGAAAACACGTTTTAGTGGTAGTGTAGGAGACTTGTCTTTATAATCAGGACCCTTGATCAAAGCAAGAGCAACTGGCAGGCCACTAAGCAAATTCATGTGTCCTTGTCTTAGGAGAATTAGAAGACATAATCCATAGCTCTGTTGGTGGAAAAACATGATAACCTGCAGCCAAGTAGTGTGTGGCAGTCATTAAATGTTCTGCTTAAGGTTTCCTTGTAATTATAAGCCAAAGCTGCTGCTGAGGCTCCCACTCTCTACCAACTGAAAAGTGGTTAGGTTAACAGAATTTCCGTAATCAATAATTTCTGTCCTATATATACTTGAAGTAATGAAATTGCCTAGCTCAAAAATAACTGAAACTTGTTGGCAAGCACATGCAACAGCTTCTAAACCAGTAGCTCTTAAAATAATGAGGTTTTTGCTGTTCAGGAGTTGACAGTTTTTCCAATCCCCTTCCTTATCAGAAGATCTGATTTCCACCTGAGATGAAAACTGAAACCAAGTGTAGTCCTTTCTGTAGAGGGCCCTTTTCCTTGCACTCCCAGCAGATGGGAAGCATCCCTGCTTGCATACACTCAGCCTGCTGTGGCGTTGCCTGGTGGTAGACCAGCTCTCTCCTAGACTCTGAACTCAGGAGGACTCTGGGACTCTCTTCAGTTTTCTCACGCAACAGTCTAGCTGGTAATTAGAACAGTCTCTTGGGAGGAACACACCTCACTGCTGCTTCCCAGACGAACAGTAGGGCCAGCCTCTGTCTTTGGTTTGTCTCTTAAATGAAAATACAAACCTGAGGAGTTTTTTTTACAAAAGACATGGAAGTTGACAGCGAACTTCCCCAAAAATATTTTTTTAATTAATTTTTTAAATTTAATAAATTACTATTTATTAATTTTTTTCCCCCAAATCTTTTTAGCTCCATTTAAGATGTTCTTCACATGTTGCAGCAGATGTGCATTTCTTTGAATCCATAATGGCTCTCTCTGTCTGCTACAGATGATAAATTTGAAGGCCACTTTGGCTTTAGGCATGGGCTGTGAAGGGTTGCTGTAGACCAAGTGGTTGCAAGGCATCATCTGCAGCCCCTTAGGTTCCACTCAGGCCAAGGCCTTGCTTGGTGTCTGTAACCTCACCAGGGGGTTTAAATTCAAACCCACTGGGCTTCAGGTGCCTACTTCCACAGAAAATTCCTGCCCCTAAAACAGTTGATAACAGCCCTTCCCAATCAGCTGCAGGGGACGTGCACTGTAGCAGCCACCTCTACTGAGTGTATTTTGTTTGTTCATGATAATGCATCTAACAATAGTATGAATTTGTTACCTAACAGCTAAATATTTATCTTTTTATACAATCGTGGTCTAGGTAAAACCTAAGTCTTCCAAAATCCATTTAAATAAAGACACAATAGCAATTTTCTTGCACTCTTCCTGTTTGGGAGAGTAACTGGTGCATACTACAATAACATCGTATGAAGTCTTTATTTGTATTCACTGAGCATGTCATTTGGCTTCCAATTGATACTTTGGGGAAAAAAAAAATACAGATAGGGTCTGCATGCTTCAGATATTTTGCTGGAGATACTTTCCAGTATCTCCAGCATATGTATGTTTGTCCACTTTCAGCTTGGGGCCTGGGGCTATTTCATAAAAGGAAGAAGAAAATGGTTAAAACATGGATTTTTCTTTTGTAATCTAAATTGAAATTGGAAAAAAAAAACAAAACCACCTTGTTTTTATTCATATGACTGGTAAGAGGTACGAGTCCTTGGAGGATTCTTGTGAAAATATAAAGTGAAATGAGAGATTGAAACATTTTTGCTGTCTTATTGTTTTTCCATGTAGTGCTATATCATTTTCCCCTGTTGCTATCAAGTGTAACGGGAAGAAAGGAAAACTTTTGCCATCCAAATGCATCAGAAAAGTTAATGTAGTTACTCTTCGTGCATCAAAGTGAGAATGTGGAATAATGACAACTGAAGATGTCTTGTTAAGGAAATGGAGATTTTTCTACATCACTTAAAACTTGCATGTCAAGGATTTCTGTAGTAACTCCAGAGTTATCGCATGACAAGTTTGTGTTAAATCAGTACGTTCTCTGTCTCTGAAGATGATTACACTATTTCAGATTCTACCTATTTTTGTGAAAATTTCTGTAAATAAGTTTTTATGCATTTAAAATTATATTTAGCACTCCAGTTTGTTGTACGCTAGTGATGAACAATGGAACGGAATGCTTCAGACAAAAGGGTTCTGTGTAAACTTAGACAGTTTGATTTCAATGAAAAAAATAGTCTTACCCCAATTCCAGTATCTCTGGTGTAATAAACTAATTTATTATCATTACTATTATTATTTATTATTTTTAAAGCAAAGTGTGGCATTGTTTCAGTCAACTACCACTACATTACTGAGGCTTGGAGTGAATTCAAATTGTTTTTTGTGGTCTTTCCTTAAAATCCTTTAAAAATTTGATTACTGTAGGAAAGTATTAGGCTTAAGGCAGTATATCTCAGCAATGGTAAATCTTTTTTTGTCTTACATTGATTTGCACTAAGAAGTTGTGATGACTTTCTGAAGTGGAAACGATCTTATTTTCTTCCTCATGTTTTTATTTTCATTTTTAAAACATTAAACTTATGTTGGAAGAAACTTTAACTATGACAGTTGAAGCCTCTTTGCCCATTTTCCAGCTTGAGTGCTAGACTGTTCTATCTACTTCGGCAACACCAAGTTTCTCTCTTCTTTCTCAGGTCTCAGTGGAATGTGTGTATTTAGTATGTTTTGGTTGGTAAAGGCAGGGGTGGGAATATTGAAGTCTTCCCTGGGGAACAAGGTGAATAATAACTCAGAGGTAGTGAATAGATCCTTAAAGGAAAAAAAAAAGAAAAAAAAAAGAAAAAAGAAAAAAGAAAAGTATAAGATTTAAATTAGAGTGTAAGAAATGACTTTGCCTTGATAAAGCACTCTGGAGAGTAACCCCTGTAGGGCACCTTTCTCTCCAGGCAGGAAATCTCAGATGGAAGAGGTGCAGGATGAACTTGTTCACCGGCTCACCATCGGCCGCAGCAATGCCCAGAGGAAGTTCCATGTGCCACGGCCAAACATCCCAGTTGTGAACATCACGTACGACTCCTCACCTGAGGATGTGAAAGCGTGGCTGCAGTCCAAAGGATTCAACCCTGTGTAAGTTTGAGAACAAATCTGAGAAAGTTATTAAAAGTATTTTCCTTACAGTTAGTTGGGTATAGTCTGCCTGCTTTTTAAAATCAAGCAGCTTTCAGAAAAGCAAGACACTCTTGGAAAAAAAAAAATAACGTTTTAGCAAATATGTCTATTTCAACCTTGTGGTTATATGTGGAGAGATATATATCTGAAAAAAATGTGTGTACATTAGCCTCCACCAAAAGGTACTGGCTGTGACATGTATGAATCGACTTCAGTTGTCCTGTTGCCTGCAGTTTTATCTTGATGTGGTAGCTCTACCTGAGGTGATGATCAATGAAGACTACTTCTTTGTCTTTGGCCAGTGTGTTCTTACTTATTTCTTGCTTGTTCCTTGTGACCCCAGGACTGTGAACAGCCTTGGTGTGCTGACTGGTGCTCAGCTTTTCTCCCTCAATAAAGAGGAACTGAGGACTGTTTGCCCAGAAGGGTCTAGAGTCTACAGCCAAATTACGGTACAGAAGTCTGCTTTGGAGGTATGTATAACCCTTCTTATTACTCTAATGCTGGCTCACTGATATCCAGGATATATGATTCAAGTCATCATTTTTGAATGTATAGAAGTAATTAGCTCTTTCTGCAAGATACATAGTTTTTTCCTCAGTTCTCACCATGTCTATATGCATAATTTGTACCTGGGTTATTTGGTATTAGTGCATTGAGCAGCATTCCTCAAAACACTGGGTGGGATGTCTCCACACTTCTAAAGGGGTCCACAAAACATTAGAAAAAGTACATGGTGGTACTTAAGCTTAAGTGCATCTTCATTGGTGGATCCTAAGTGTAGCAAAACATGCTCAACAGCGTGCTAGCAGAATTAACGAGCCATGGAAATATGCACACTACTTCTATGCTCATTGCAGTGGTATTGTTCCTTAACAAATTAAAAGCTAGGATTAGGAGTTGCCCTGGGAAGGTTTACCAGTGTAAAACCAGGGAACAGCTACCTTTTTTTCTTTTTTTTTTTTTTTTTTTTTCTTTCTTTTTAACTTGCTGCAGGAAGTAGAGAAATAGACTAGATAATGTCTAGAGGTAAGATTAGTCCACAGAGAAGCATCCTTCAAATCCTGTTTAAAGGAAAATTAAACACATATATATATGTGTGTATATATATGTGTGTGTGTATATATGTATATATGTATTTCTTTCTCACATCAGAAGGCTGGAACTACCTTCCTTGAAGAATTTGAACCTTTAAATGCCAGATCTATTTTAAAAGGGAAGTTTAAGATGATGCATATTTTACAATTTACCTGATCAGTGTGGACCAGAGAGCATTGCTATTAACACTAGCAAAATTACTTCAAGTCTTAATTTCCTGTTAGATATATTTTGCTAAGTCCAATGCAATCCATCATTTCCTAGTGAGTATGTATATGCTTCAACTTCTCTGGAATGTCTATAGTCTTAAGTTTCATGAGGAAAGTCCCCACGTGTGGAAGTACAAAAAAGAAAAAAGTTTATTAAAATAGTCTAAAACTAAATTTACTTCCATATCATTATTAATAAATGTTATTGTTTAGAAATTTAATTAGGATTGTTTTTTTTTTCCTTAAGTACACCGTTTCCAACCAACATGATTCAGAATGTGATCAGAGAAGCAATGTAAACTATATATCTCAGAGATGTAGACTTTATGAAGGAGATCCAAAAAATCACTGCACCTGGGAGAACAGAATTCAGATGATAACGTTTTCACAGAATCACCAAGGTTGGAAAAGACCTACAAGATCTTCCAGTCCAACCATCCACCAATAGCTCCCACTAAACCATGTCCCTCAACACAACGTCCAAACGTTCCTTGAACACCTCCAGTGTTGGTGACTCCACCACCTCCCTGGGCAGCCCATTCCACTGCCTGACCACTCTTTCAGAGAAATAGTATTTCCTAACGTCCAGCCTGAACCTCCCCTGGCGCAGCTTGAAGCCATTCCCTCTAGTCCTATCACCAGTTACACGAGAGAAGAGGCCCACCCCCAGCTCACTACAGCCTCCCTTCAGGTAGTTATAGAGAGCAATAAGGTCTCCCCTCAGCCTCCTCTTCTCCAGACTGAAAATCCCAGCTCCTTCAGCCTCTCCTCATATGGCCTGTGCTCCAGACCCCTCACCAGCTTTGTTGCCCTTCTTTGAACACGCTCCAGGGCCTCGATGTCTTTCTTGCAATGAGGGGCCCAAAACTGGACACAGTACTCGAGGAGCAGCCTCACCAGTGCTGAGTACAGGGGGACAATCACTTCCCTGTTCCTGCTGGCAACACTTTCTGATGCAAGCCAGGATGCCCTTGGCCTTCTTGGCCACCTGGGCACACTGCTGGATCATGTTCAGCCGAGCATCAATCAATACCCCGGGTCCATTTTCTCTATACAGTCTTCCAGCCACTCTGCCCCAAGCTTGTAGCACTGCCTGGGGTTGTGGTGGCCAAAGTGCAGGACCTGGATTTTGGTCTTGTTGAACCTCATCCCATTGGCTTCAGCCCAGCTCTCCAGCCTATCCAGATCCCTCTGTAGGGCCTCGCTTCCCCCAGGCAGATTGATACTTCCAGCCAACTTGGTGTCATCTGCAAACTTACTGAGGGTGCACTCAATGCCCTCATCCAGGTCATCAATAAAGATATTAAAGAGGACAGGCCCCAGCACCGGCCCCTGGGAACATTTCTTGTGAAGAGCTGTCTGTCCTGCCAAAGGACTTGGTGGCTTCCTGTAGAGTGTAAAGCTAACTTCATGATTGTGTTAGGCATGTATGTGGGTTTCTGCCTCCAAATCTTGAAAAGCGCTCCTTGCTATTGTAGCTGAAGTTAGGCTGAAAACCACAGATGCATGGAATTGTAGAGGCCTGGTCTTTCCCTCTCTGTGATGTTTTTCTGCTTAGCTCAGTTAGGTTTTACTCTGCAGGAAACTGAGCTGTAAAAACTTGCCCAATTTTAATAAGTGGGTCCTGAGAGTTTAGCAAGGTCATTGGATTTTGTTAGTGAAAAGGTAATGCAAATATTTATTTCTACTTTAATTATTTGAGGTTTAACTGATGATTTTCAGAACTGAAGAAATTCTTGATTACTTTAGCCTGTTTGCTGTGTTGTCTAGAACACAAAGACACACCTTCCTTTCTGTCCATATTTTTTATTTCATGTATCACATCATTTATAATGTCTGAATTTCATATTGCAAGTCTTAGAAAGGCTGTCCATCTCTGTTTAAGATAATCTGTAGGAATGTGCGTGATGAATAAGTCCCAGAAAGCCTGCCTACCAGTGACTCAGGAAACATGGGCTCATGTCTTCCAAGCAAGGTTATGTTTTATTGCTTAAACTAGAAGCATTTCCAATTACAAAACCATTTAAGTGCACACATATTTGTTGTACCAGTGTCAGACCTACTATATAGTCAAGCAAAACAGAATGCTTTTTGTAAGTATTGTTATGGACTTGACCACAGTAACTGTCCTACACAATTAATCAGTAACAACTTCTCATGAAGTTCTGTAACTCTGGCATTCTTTCCATAGTACTTTGGTGTCATATTTCTGCAAATGTTCTGTGCGCTATGCATAAATAACGATAATGGGCAAGAAAAAACAAACCCATATGCTGTCTACTATAACAGAACTCCCTGCCTCATCTTTGCTTGTTATTTGTAGCCAGCAACGTCCATGAGTGTTTCTTGATTTATATAGTTTCTGCAGGTCAGTGAAAGCCCTGTCTCTCAGATTTGGGCCTGCATTCCCTGATACCGAAAACCAGATCCTCACCTGTATGCAGCTGCATTTTTATTTTTTATTTTTTTTAAGTTCTTCAGCCTTAGGCAGAGGAAGTAAGTATTTTGAAATTGGAGTTCCAATTGTTATTGGAATTCAGTCATGTTATCTTTATAACAACTCTATTTAACCCTGAATCCAAACCAGTTTAAAACATCAAAGGCAGCAAGACTCCTCTCAGAGTTTTGTGGCCTCAATATAAACATGATAAAGGAGCAGACCATGAATGTAGTGGAGATGTTTGGGATTTAGCAGCTAAGTCTGTCCAAGCAAAACCAGAAAGAAAGCTCTGCGTGAGATCACTGTGTCAGATAGCAAAACAGCTGGACATAGCCGGGGCCAAACACCATTTCTGTGCAAGAAGATGGTGGTTGCAAGCAGCAGCATCTCAGGAGGAGGCAGACTGAGATGCCCCATATGCCTTGTACTGATCGGGATTGCCTTCTAAGGGAGCTTTTGTTCGTGAATGCTCCATAATGTTGAAGGTCACCTTGTATGCGAAGTACAGAGCATTTTACCCAATTGGCCTGTCAGCTGTATGCATTTACTTTTTCACTGCAAATTGAAAATGTTAATAGTTGCTGTGATCATGAGATGTTGCGTGTGTACTTCTCCAAATTTTTGGGAGCTCTGGGGATGAAGAACATTAATCAGAAGATAAGCATAGAGATAAAATATCCTGAACATTGCCTTTGTCATCTCCATTGGGGGAAAACTTCAGGTCCACATACCTGTTGTCTTCCTACTCCATCTATGGAAAGCATGGGAACACGTGAAAATAGTTTTTATCTAGTCCATGCAACAAATTGCTTGTTCTCTGGGGAACCTTGTTGTAAGGAACAACACAGGCATAGAAATGTGATGGACCAATGGGGCTTTTCACTGAGAGAGTGGTGAGGTGCTGCCCAGAGAAACTGTGGATGTCCCCTCCGTGGAGGTGTTCAAGGCCAGGTTGGATTGGGCCGTGGGCAGCCTGGTCTAGTGCCTGATTTAATGGTTGACAACAGTGCCCACAGAAGGGGGCTAAAGTGACATGATCTGTGAGATGCCTGCCAACTCGAGCCAACTCGAGATACATGATTCTATCACTGCATTTGTTGATTCTGATTTCAGCAATCTGAGTCTAAAGCATGTAAAGTTTACTGGCTTACTGATACCTCATGATTTGATTAGAGACTAAGCTGAGGTCTAACAGTCTGTTCAAAGAATTGTGTCCCCAAAACAGCCTTAGGCTGCTGAGCTATGCTGTTCCCTGTGTCAGCAGGATGTGCCTGTTGTGCTGGGCCACGTGTTGTATTGCAGTTGCTTTTCAAGCCCATCAGTCAGGTTTTTACTGATATTATCAGGAAGATAAACTGTTGCAGCCTTGGCAGCTCAGTTCTTTGCAGAAAAAAAAATTTCTATGTGACCTCTGATAAAGCAAGTTGTCAGGTGTTTGCTAATGTTTTTTATGCATTACTTCAGTAATGGGCATCTACTGTGCTTGCTCTATATCTGGAACAAAGTGGGCAAGGACAAGATGAATGAAGACAAATCCCGGTGGTCTGTCACCTTCAGGGAGTTAGTTATATGCCCCCTGCTTTGTGCACCCACTCAGGGAGCAGGGGAGAGCAGTGGTACTTTAGCTAGGATAAGCCCCTCTCTCTATTTAGATGCCCAACCTGTCTTCCAGGTCATGGCAACAGATAATGCACTGTAATAGACCTAATGGGGTAAATCTAAATTAAAGTTTCATGTCATGAGATAAATTCTAAGAGTTGAAGGATTTTGAGAAAGTTGATCAGTTGAAGGATGTTTTCCCTGTAACAGTCCAGAAACCTATTTCACAAGTTTCAAAAACAGTTTCTGCTTCCTTGCTTCGAGGGGATATTTGGGAAGCTAGTGTTTAAGCTTGGAAGGTCATGCCACAGGCAAGTAACACAGCAGTGATATAGATCTTGTTTCATACTCTTCTAGCCTTATTCAAAGTCACGCATGCTTTGTAAAGTTATGCTCTACTGTATGTGCATCCTGGACTTGTTAATAATTTATGTTTTCAAATAAATCTATTTGCCCTAGCTCTTCAGAACTGTTCTTTCACCCTAAACGTGAAATTCAGCCTTGTCCTCAGAATACTGTTGTCAGGCAACATTGATACATTAATAGGATTCAATTCTTATTACTGTGCTCTGGGTTTTAGTACTGCATCTTTGATCAGCAAACGCTTGATGGCACACAGTATGATGTAGGATACTAAGGTTAGTAATCCAAATCCTTACTTAGGCCTTGGTTGTGCAAACCCATGGGCAGGTGTGAATTTTGTGATGACATAGATCTAAAAGCCCAAGGATTTTTGTGCTTTAATTTCTAAATATGACTGCCATGATTTTTAAGTGCTCAGGTGTAATCCTAGCAAACGTAGTGGACTTTAACTCTGTATTTAGGCTGTATTTAATTCCATGAATATCCAGTGCTAATGGGGACTTACTTACATGAGAAGTAATGGTACCCAGCAGTATTAAAAATCAAGCTGGATTAACCATTTGTAGGCTCTTTTCTGCTCTACTCTTAGGAATAGTGTAAATGCTTCTGTTTTCTAAATGTCATGTAACCAGATTCTTAATGCATTTAGTTTCGGAGCTGCAGGGTATGGTTAACTTGTTCAAACATCTATCTTAATAATATGCTGTCAGTAGAACTTCATCCTTCGTCAAAATCACAGATTAACAGCTCTTATTTTTTCTTTCTTTATAGGCTAACAGTGGCAGTTCAGAACTGCAAGAAATTATGAGAAGACGACAAGAAAAAATCAGTGCAGCTGCATCAGATTCAGGTGTGGAGTCTTTTGATGAAGGAAGCAGCCACTAAAAGTCTTTCTTTTCTGTAATTCCACTGACCATAGCATTATGCAGTCCAGCTTTGCTTTAGTGAAGGGGAATGTCTTATTATTGTGTAAAAATACATAACTAACCATCATAAAGAAAACTTACAGTAGTATCTGCAGAAGTACTTGCTGCTGGCTTCTCATCATTAAAAATGAAAAATGAGAAATCCAATGTAAGTTCCTGACAGGTAAAACTATCGACACTAGAGTCACTTATACCCAAAGACAAGCCTTGGCTTTATGGAATTAACCTTTCGGTGACAGGTAAACTGGAATGTAGTTCTATTTTTGATCCATCCTAGGAAAGTTAAGCCAGCATTTGAACCCTTCAATAATAATACCGTTCTGAATTCTGTCGCCAGCTGTAGTTTGCAACTACGTCTTTATTACAGTGCATTCAGCTGCAGGATGTTTAGTTGATGCCAGCAATCAAAGAGGTAATGTTTAGGGTATGAACAGCTGCCCAGCATAGACTGAATCTTTCTTGCATCGATCCCAAGGTATTTTATTACTAACGACGCTGTTTATACCAAAATAATACTCTGTACTTTGATTTTATCAGTACTTCACTCGTGATGAACAATAGTATTGCACAAGAAGGAATTAATAGAAAATAGTAACACAACTCAGCTGAAAGAGGGGATCAGATCTGCTGTAGGTAGCCATGAAACAATTCCCATTATTTTTTTTTTAATACACTTGCATTTTTTTTGTTTGTAACTTAACCTGTCGGAGGAACAGTGTATAATCTAGACTTTGCGTGTTGATCCCAGATGTCAGTTTTTCCATATGTAAAAAGCTGTTGTTCCTTTATGAATGTAATCTTTTGGAAAATTGGATTCCTGGAGGCAAAAGGGAGAGAAAAGGGAGCGACCCTTCCAGCAAATATTATTTTTGAAATGCGATGATTTTTGTCACAAAAATATTCTGTTACTTCAGATGGTCTTGTGATTTTATATATAATATATGTATTATATATAATATATAATATCACTTAATTTAGACAGATTTAATCATCTAGTTTGATTAAGTTTCATAGTGCCTTTTCCACGTGAATCAGCTTAAAGTCTGCAATAAGCAGTATTTCTTGTCTGTTAAATAGTTGTATCTTTGTGGCTACAAAGATGGTATTGAAATAAGGAAGTGTTCTTGATTTTTGCCATTAGTTTGCTTTTCCTCTGTGTACAAGTAAAAAAAAAAAAAAAAAGAATCCTATTCATTTTTTTCATAAAAGAAATTAAAATCTTAATAAAGGTGTTTAGTGCCATTTATTGTAAATGTCCTTACAAATACTGTTTGTGTGTTGGTTATGTGTCGGTGTATATATTTACTCTGGTTAAAAGTACACATGACACCTGTCATTTAAATGCGGTCTTACTCAGAAATGGTTCTGAAAGTGAAGGGTCCCAGACTTAAAACTCCAAATGCCGCAGCAATTGCCAAGAAGAGGATTTTTGTCTCTGCATCCATTCAACCAACTGTATACACATAACTGTATGGGAGAAAGTTGACTGCCCAACTTGTCATTAAAAGTCAGGTCTGGTGCTCCCAAGATTTGAACTGCTCTCTAAGCCACATTTTAAATTTTCTTTCCTTTGCCCTTGCTTGTATTTATCTGTACCTACCCAGCTTGATGTGTTTGCTGTACGGCTGTCCCCTTGACTGGATGATGAATGACTAACACCAAATAGGAAAGCCTCAAGCTGTTCGTACATAGATACTTCACTGCTTGTAAGTACAGGAGTAGGAAACTTAAAAAGATCTTTGAAACCTGGGCATAAAAATTAAAGTCACTCTTTTTTCACGTGGAAAGTACATCTGATACCATAAAAGCCATAGTGATGGCTTCTTGCACCTTTCTTTCCCTGTTAGATACCGAAATATGAAGCCAGTTTTCATATTCGCTGCAACTTAGTTCATGCATTGAACAAAAAGCTTTGCTTTCGCGCAAAAGAAGCCACCACCTTAGGCTTCATGCAGTTTGGTACACAGAACTGTTAGAAGAAGCCCCATATACCTTCTCTGAAAGAAAAGAGGTGGCTTCTCGGCTGGTTTTGTAGTGGGTAGTTATTTTTAATCTGAATATGGTCAGTATTCTCAGAGATCTTTGGAGATACCTGGGAGGAAAACAGGAAAACCCTTCCACATAAGCAGAATAATCTGTATGTTTTGTTTCCCTTGATTTTGTTTTCTCTGCTTTTTTTTTCAAATTAATTATTATTATTTTTTAAATTAACTGCTAATGATTTACCAAGCCAGTAAAGCTCGAAGCTGTATTTTACACTTCAACGTTGCTGAATTAGACTGTATGACTTCTATGTAACCATCTGTGAAATTTAAGTGATGTTAAGGCAGGTATTTCCCTTTTTCCTGGAATTTTCATGATGGCTTAAGGCACTCCAGGGAGCTTCACACCTCCACTGTGCGGTTTTTAAGCTTACAGCCTGGTGGCAGTTAGTTATGAGAAATCAAAAGGAGGTTTGATTTAGGGTTATATAAATAATAAATAATTTTCTTCAAAATTCTCAATGTCTTAAAGAGAAACGAAATGGCCAAATGCAGCATTTCATTCCAGATGCATTGTGTTGCGATTTTTGTTTTTAACAGCTATATTTTAGAAAGATACGCTGTGTGAAAAGTGTATGAAATGGGGTGGAGGAGTTTTGGCATCCAATGATCACTCAGCAGTTTTATGTTTTCTTTGCCCACACTGCGTAACATCAATCACTTCTGCCCACTTCTTTAGTTAGCTTGCTTCCATGACAAGGTAAAGCTGGCTGTAGAGAATGTCGATTCATGCTAAAGGATCTTTGTGCTTCTTTTGGGCCACACTGTCTCTCAGATGCTCCTATCGCTGTAGAGGTGCTGTTGAAGAAGGCCAGGAGAGGTGGTACTTCCATCCCAACACACATACTTAAGCAGGTTTGTATAACATATGGGTTAGGAAAGGATGTTTTGTCTGAAGAAAGGGGTTTTTGTTTGTTCTTAATAGCAATTGACTTTGGGAAGCAGCAACCTGCAACAATCAGAAAGATCAGTGTGGTGGAATGGTGATAAAAGAGGTGTAATGGCAAAGGGATCAGCACAATAGGAAGCTGTTACAAAGGAAGAGCACTCATCTGTCTCTGAAGATCTAAGCTCATAAGGAAAACACCACAAGGGAGGGATCTCCAACCAGAGATCCTTCCACAGTGTCAGTCAGCCCTTAAATGAGGTGTAAGAGAGGTGCAGCCAGACTCCACCCCTTATGGTCGCACAGATGAATTGCCTTCACTTGGGCTCCCAGGGCAGACTGGGTCTTTTCCCCAGGTGCTCAGTCAGTGGTTCAGGTGTGACTCAACAGTTCCCATACACAACCAAAGGAAAATAAACCTGGTAACATGTAAGTGGCATACTTTTTCACAAGCATTCAAAGTTCAGGCTATTCAGGCAGTATAGTTAGCAACAGTGTGATGCTGGCATCTTTGCAGCAACCTTGTACTTTGTTGTGGTCAGCCAAGGTTCAGTTACAGCCAACTCACACTGTGATGGTTGGTGTGCACAACAGTGCTTTAAAAGTAACCTGGTTACTCTGGGCTGTGATACAGAATAAACACAGGATCAGTGGGCAAGGCACAGAGGGCAGTAGATGGGAAAGCAAGAATATTTGTACCTTTGTGGATTTGTTGTTTTTTATCCCTGCTAGAAGTTCTCTAGAGGGGTGTGAACATGTTTTCTAAGTAAACGTGTGATGGCACTGTGAAATATAAACTGACAAAAAGGCAAGGTCCGGACTATCGAGTGCTCTCTTATCATTCTGGCTTCTGTTCAAATTTGGCCAGCAAATCATGGCTGTTCCCAGTTACTTGGCAGGCCCTCCAGCTGAAGTGCACTTGTGAAGGAACAGAAACAATGGTATTATTGAAGCCTTTCTTGTTAGCAGCCTACCCCCTGAAGACGGCTCCCTGCCCATTTCCAGGCTTCCTATTTTAGAGCCATGGCAGCACTGCTTTAGGAGTGGACCCAGTGGAAACTGTCAAAGTGATATTAGATGCATGGAAGGAGAAGTATGCACTTCTTCACCTCCCATTTAATAATCAGAGGTAGCGTCTTGCTTCTTTCAATACCCTTCAAAAGGACCTGGTTTATTTAAGGATTATCTTATGTATGCAGCTTTGCATAGTGCACGTGGGATAGTTCGAAGGAAGTTGTCCATTATAACCATTACTGGGATGGAGTAGATATTAAAGGAATATACACCTATTTATCAGCTGAAGGAATAGCTCTTTAAAAAATAAACAAACCCATTGTCATCTGAAGGAGGATATCAGCCTCCTGAAAGTGGCTGAGCTACCGCCTCTGGTACACTGGCTGCAGTGAATACAAAGTGTGTATGGGCGCACTTGCTGTTTTGCTGACAGTGACTTCTTCACAGGTAAGTAATCCAGTGTGTTTACTTTCAGTTCAAGTTTGTTTTGTTTACATTGAGTTACCATTGCTGCTAACTTCCAATGAGGTGACAAAAAGCAACACGCTACAAAATGCCATCAAACATCCATTCTGACAGCATCCATGTCACAATACACAATGATGTACTGGAATTATACAAAGACAAAAAAATATATATAGCTAATTATTCTGACTAGAACTGAAACTGACAGCAAAAAGGAAAAGAGCCCATCGCCTTGACCCGACGTCCCTTCAGGAATCTGTCCCGATGCTTTGGCAGCCTCGTAGCAATAAAGCAATAACCATATCCCTTCACATGCCAAAAAAAACCAAAACGTTTTCATAACACCGTGAATTCCTGGCTCGGAAAAATAGTTACATCCATTAAAGCACTTTTTTTTTTTTTTTTTTTTAAACCCAACCTGAATCAGCTTCACATTTTTACACAGGTTTAATACTGATTAAAAATAATAAACAAATGTGGGGTATAGGCACCATAGATTGCTCAGACAGTTAGATGCTATAGAAATGGAGTCGAAGCTACCTCAACTGCACTTGGATTAGACTGATCTAAAAAAAAAATAACCTTCTCAGTGGCGTTACTGAAAAGGTTGGAGAAAAGAGCAATCATCTCTGCTTTATTCCTAGCAGCACTGTCACAAACCACAACGACCCCATTCCTCAGTTGCCTGCTTCAGCTTCAGGCTCCATGGTCTGCATTTCCAAAGGTCAGTCTGTTCCTTGGGTCTTGCATTTCCCCAGGCCCCGAGCAGAGAATGTCAGGGCTGCAGGTAACAGTTCAATCCAGGTACCCAGCACCCCCTCCCCCCCATCTTTCACAATCTCAAGATTTCTTCATGTATGTTCATGCCTCGCTATTCACTAATGAGGTATTATTAGATACTAACAATGCCTGCTCTCCTATGGACGTTAAGCACAGACCAGTGACACATGAAGAAAGGTCTTCATTCAACCCTTAAAAAAATATTGCACTTACTTACTTTAACCTTAAGCCCAACCTGCACAGAAACAAATAAAATAACTGAAAGTACCAAACAAGAAAACCCAATGCTCTGGAGCACTCTATTTTATGCACATCTTGTGATGTCTTTTCCTTCATGTTGTTCAGTTGAATTTGGTCCAGTATTTAAAAAAATGTCCGGAAATCAAAACAGTTCAAAAGACACCGCAGGCTTGTTAAGGCTTTTTCTCCCCAGTGCTTCTGAAAGTTAAAGTTTCTGTTTCTCACTGTCCGCGTTACTGCAAGGCAGCGGTCTCTCGTGGTGGTTCAAGCCACCAAAAGAAAAAAAATCGGAAGCGAGGGAAGATGGGTGTGCTTCATGGTCTCACCTGGAACAATACAGCAGGGAGAGAACACGTTAGAACTAAAGGAAATAATACATATAGAGATCTTGGCATATAGTTCTGCCAGACATCCATACAGAGGCCTAACTGCATAATGAGGCTCAGGCACTGTGTCTAGACGGGGAATTCCCTACAGGTGGGGAAGTGAGGCCCGTGCAAAGTCATGGGTGTGTTTCATGAGCGGGGGAATGACACGCACAGATGCTGATACACATGTCTGTGCCACACCACAGAATGCCAGTGCCATGGTTCTCCATGAGGTAGCTGAGAAGCCACTTTGTGTCATCAGCATGCAGCCTCCTCCTTCACCCAAAAGCAAATGTTAAGGTTATGGCTGGCTTATTACTGCCACCTAATGAACTAAAGCTCACTAGCTGAGTCAGGGCCATATGTCCTCACAGAGTGAGCCCAAAGAAAAAGGAAACGTGCTTGCTTCACTGACAGAAAACCCCAAAGCACTGCTTGGTGTGCTGCTGGGGACCGGGCTATACTGTCGTCTGCAGTGAGGCAATCTCTGGGGCCTGGTGGAAAAGCACAGTGGTCGCCCCTGTTCATGGCAGTGCCTGGCCAAGTGCCGTCCTGTTCCCTGGCTCCCAGCATTCCCTGCTGGAGCTCCTGAGTTCCCATCTCACTCCTTAGGAAGACCTGCTGACATGCCAGCAGTGCTGGCAGCCCAACCCAAACCCTCAGATGGCCTTGGTAACCTGCAGCTGGGAGTGATGTGAGGATGGTATAAATTCTCCCTCTGCCTGAACCCTTCACTCACTGCAGGGTGGAGGAGGACAAGTGGAGGGAGAGCTTCAGTTAAATCCTTAGGATTTCCAGATTCTCTAATTAATTCTTTGAACATGTGAGCCAACAAACACTTACAAGGGAAGCACAGTGAAGTGTTTAATGCAAGAGTCTGAGGAGATTTTGCTTGCACTCTCCATTGAAAATCCCCTCAGAGCAGAGGCCTAGGCAGAAAGCCCCAAGCAAAGCTCCCTCAGCGTGAGAAGCATAAAGCCATGATGTGATGCTGGTTGCTACCAAGCAGCGGGGATGCTGACCTCTGAGCTTCTCACAAGGCTTCCCTGACTTACCGCCTGGGACTCCAAACTAGGACTTGCTGACATTCTCGTATATGACGTCGCTTATGCAGAACTGCTGCTTCTTCTTTTGCCACATCAATTGCACACATTGGTGAATAAAAATGTATTGTTCCTGGAAGAAAGAATCAGGGGAATTGGTATTTTTGCAACTCACAAAATCTGATGAAAACCCAAACAGTGAAACGGTTCAGTGGTTAATAGCAGCTGCCTGCACAGCTTCCCTGTTTTGTCCTCCCTATACCCTCACAACAGACAGTGAGTTCTCTGCTCCCCAAATAATAGCCTCTTACCGTTGCGCACAGCAGCTTTGGAAACACAAAAACTCACTTAAGCTTCCCCCAGCATCATACTGTGAGAGATGTAGTGAGACATATTAACAAACACCGTGTTGTAGTGTTTGCTGTGTGGGCAACCTGACTGGAAGCTGAAGTGATGGGTGATTTGATCAGAGTTTTACCAATAACTGATTACCCACTAGTTGTGATGGTAGCAAATTTAAGCTCTGAACAAGGTATATTGTAAGTTAAGTCACAACCATGCTGTGGGAGAAGTGCTTTGGCCATATTTATGACATAGCTTTCTAGAAATCTCATTTATGTAGGTTGTTCCAAAAGCAACGCCTCATATTTATTTCCATGGAAACTACAACAGATACAAACAGTACAATAAGGCTATTTGATAGAGCAAATTCTCAGCTATAAGATACTGTTTTTCATACTAGTCACCACCATTAGCTATGCATTAACAGTGATGAACACAAGCCTGCATTCTGCACTCATAAAAATCTGCACTAGTGGAGGACCCACTATCACTGCCACCACGGCTGGAACGCACCACACACTGCCTCATGGTGCTTGTTTCCACTGTTTTGTCTCCATAAATGTTCAGCAATCATTGATGGATATCAGTGGATGCCATTTTTTTTCCACAGAGGCATTCAGTGGCACACCTTTGCTTCATACACATTTCCATGTCAGATGCCATTCTGTCAGACTGCCCCTCTGCTGCCATCTGTCACATGGCAACAAAATGCAATGAAACACTGGTGGGAAAGTTAAGCTTCTACTGCTGTACCACCAGCATGTGCCTCTGATGAAGTGGGCTAATATAATAACATAGGAAGCAGTGCTTTCAGAGTGGCAGCTGTACCTTTAGAAACAGTAGTTGCCATCATTCACAGGTCCCCTTTTGTCTGGTTGCAGTGTAAATTATCAGATTCCAGGAGGAGGCTGTGCAAGCACATGCCAGCCATATGGCCAGTGACCATGGTGTGTAAGTGATGTGCTGGAGAGGGGCACAATGCTGAGCCCCATGCTTCTCACTGAGCAATGGCACTGCTGCACGTGCAAGACATCTTTCCCATTTCAATCTGAAATATATAATAGTCCTGAATATCTCTAGAAGAGAATCCACAACCTCCCTGGGCAGCCTGTTCCAGTGCTCCGTCACCCTTATTGTGAAGAAGTTCCTTTGCATATTGGTGAAGAACTTCCTATGTTCTAATTTATGGCTGTTTTCCCTTGTCCTGTCCCCACAGACCGCTGAAAAGAAGTTGGCCATGTCTCTTTGACTCACTCCCACGCATAAGATATTTATCAACATTAGCAGATCCCCTCTTTTATCCAGTCTTTTAGTGCTACAGGTGTAACCTTCATACTATACACTCTCGTGTCTTAGCCTGAAGGTTCTGTATTGCCTTCTGGAAGTCCATCGACTTCACATTGCCTGAAAATAAATTAATTCACAGAAAAATACCCAAATCCACATAACTGCAACAAATTGCATTCATGCCACGCATACAACTGAAAAAAATTGATAAGCTTTTTGTTCCCTAATGCTCGACTTCTTTAACAACATAAGGCTGAAACCTAGGTTTGCTCACAGAGCAGTTAATTATTTGGGGATTTATCACCCCGTGTGCACACTACACTGAAAGCAAATTATCATACAGAGAAACATTGTATTTTGGTTTGAAATACAGAAGTCATCACTTGAGTTTATTCCAAGCAGAGAGAAGGTAAACCCCAACAAATCCTCCAGTAATCCTTACGTGTACAAGGCATGGGGAACAAGTAGCTCTTGAGCAAAAATGACTCTGCAAAGACAGAGGCAGTTGAAAGCTTCAAAATCTGAGCGTTGATCTCATTCCCTGCCCACAGTGGTCTGCTGATTCTAAGAGGTATCAGGATGAACATGAAGTATGTTTCAGGCCACATAAAAGCCAGGATTTCTTCACACCCTTTGGTTTGAAGTGACTAGTTTTATTTCAGGGTGTTCTCCATTCTAACCTCTTTTTCAGGCTTGTGCTATATATATATATTTAACTGCTCCATGAGACAGAGCCAAGGTTCCAGCATGTGAGGAAATGTGAGCTCAGGTCAGCCCAGGTGTGTGGTTTCAGGTTTTCTAAACAGAGCCATTCCAGTGGCCCTGCACCTGGATGTCAGTGCCACCTGCTGACATCTGCACAAGGCTCTGCAGGGACTGGGCATTAGCCCCAGGCAGGCAGTGAGTTTGTATGTTAGAAAAACTAATAATCATCACATCACCTCAGGAGTGTTAATACAGCCGCAGCCAAAATAAAGTACCAGGATTTGTTTTCCAGTGTTTATAGAAGGCCTTTCAGGGAATTGTGTCGAAAAGTGGTGGTTTATGGGAATGATCCAGAATGGTCTGAGACTGACTTTTTAAATTCCTAGACAGTAGCTGGCATCCCTGTTGCTTTTCCTTCTCCTCCCTCACCCCTGCTAAGTCTTTTCTGCTTTGCTCTGGGATAAGGAGTCCTTGGTAACAGATTATCTGCCAGAGCCAGGCTGCTAAGAGTTATAGTGGTCCGTCCAGCTGTATGAAGATTGCCAGCTTGTTCTGCATCTAACCAGTAGAGTAAAACAAGCATGAAGTCTTTCCATCATTAGTAGAGAAACTGAAAAGATTCCAGATGCATAAAACTATCTGTTTTGGAATGAGAGTTTGGGCATATTTTTCCATACAGGTATTCTGATACGACTATTATGAAATGTCTCCCTCCAACATAAAAAGAGGTACCTAGTAGATATATATACAGAGAGTGGGACAGGGTGGTCTCTATCAAATCTCTCATGGTTCTTCTGTCCTGTTTGCTTTGGGTTTTTGTATTGCCATCACGTAACTTAGTTCATATGCTTGACCAGGTGATACACTCCTGAAAACCTTTGAGTGGCTGTCCAATACTGATAGTGCTTCATGAGTTATTAATCCCTTCAGTAAGTCCAATTCTTTTCAAAATGGTTTGAAATTTTTAAATGGTAATCTCTTCTAATGTATTTTTACACATTGATTTTTTCAGAAAGTGAGAATAGCTCATCACCTCTGGATGACATCAGTGAGATTAAAGGCATTTTATCAGACTCTCGGCTATGCAGCAGATTAACAATATGACAATATTTCAATAAAGATGAAAATTTAATTTTCTCAATTCATAGCTACTTTGACAAGGTTCAAAGGGAACAACAATCATTGGACATGAGCAAGCTACAGAGGAACATGAGAGAGATCCCATGATACATTCACACCAAAGTGAATTGACACAGCATCCTACCTCTGTCTGTACCATGGACATTCTGTAGGACCTCATGTCAGACACCAGGCCCAATATATCTACGAACTCATGGTCACGGATGTGCTGTAAGAGCCGGTCCAGGGCTATGAATGTTCCTGTTCGTCCTACTCCAGCACTGCAACAAATACAGACATGAATCTCATTTAGGCTTTCCAGGCATGGGCATAGAAGAAAATGAGAGGCGCTGCAAAAAGTAGGTGTCCTGCAGCTTAGATAATTCACTAGGCAGGCCACCTGGTCATAGCAGGAAATCAGGCTGGTCAAGAAGGACCTGCCTTTCATGAACCCATGCTGGCTGGGCCTGATCCTCTGGTTGTCACACACATACTGTGTGATTGTGCTCAGAGCGATCTGCTCCATAACCTTCCCCAATCCTGAGGTCAGGATGGCAGACCTAGACCCTCCTTCTGACCCTTCTTGTAGATGGACATCACATTAACAAGTCTTCAGTTGACTATCTAGTTGAACAGAACTGCTGATAAATGAAGGAAGGTGGCTTGGGAAGCACTTCTGCCAGCTCCCTCAGTACCCTCCGGTGGATCCCATCTGGCCCCATGGAATTGTGACAGTCCAGGTTGAGCAGCAAGTCACTAACTGTTTCCTCCACAATTAGGGGGTTTTATTCTGCTCCCCACCCATCTTCCAGCTTGAGGGCTGAGTTCCCTGAAGATAACTGTTCTGTATTAAAGACAGATGTAAAGAAGACATGGAGTACCTCAGTCTTTTCCTCATCCCTTGTGGCAATGTTCCCCACCACACACAATATGGGATGGAGATTCTCCTTGCTCTCCTTTTGTTAGTGCATTTGTAAAAACACTTTTTCTTCTCTTTTTACAATGGTGGCCAGATTAAGTTCCAGCTGGCCTTTTGCCTTTCTAATTCTCTCCCTGCATATCATAGCAACATCCTTGTACTTTCCCCACGTTTCCTGCCCCTTCTTCTAAAGGAGGTAAACTCTCTTTTTTCCCAGTCCCAGCAAAAGCTCCCTATTCAGCCAAGCCAGTCTTCTTCCACATCAGCTCATCTTATGACACACATGGACAATCAGTTCCTACACTTTTGAGATTTTATTTCTTGAGGACTGTCCAGCCTTCCTGGATCCCTTTTCCCTTCAGGATTCTCTCCCAAGGGACTCTCCCAGTCAGTATCCTAAACAGCCCGAAGTCTGCCCTCCAGAAGTCTGGGACAGTGCTTTTGCTGATCCCCTTCTTGACTTCACCAAGAACAGAGAACTCAATCATTTCATGATCACTATGCCCAGGACATCTTATCTCCCATCAGTCCTTCTGTGTTTGTAAACATCCGGTCTAGAGGGGCCTGATAGGCCCCTGTGAGGCTTTCTTACCAGCTGTGTTAGGAAATTATCTATCTATCTTCCACATATTCCAGAAACCTCCTAGACTACTTCATGCTGTATTTTATTTCCAACAAACATTCGGTAAGTTGAAATCCCCCAGGAGAACAAGGGCTACAACTGTGTGACTTCTGCTGTTTGTAGAATGCTTTATCTGCTTCTTCATCCCTAACACACAGAGCAACCTCACCACCTCTCCTTTCTTTCCTATCCCTTCTGAAGACCTTACAGCCATCCACTGCAATGGGCCAGTTGTGAGAGTGATCCCACCATATTTCAGTGATGATGACTGTCAGTTTTCCTGCTGCACAGGGGCTTCTAACTCTTCCTGTTTATTGGCTGTGTTGTGTGCATTGTTGTAGATGCTCTTCAGCTTAGCTTTTGATCTCATTCCCAACCCTGGCATGCTGTCCCTAAGCTCATCTGTAGTAAGCCTGGTTTTATCCCTTTCCCCCTTAAAACCTAGTTTAAAGCCTTCTCAGTGAACTCCATCAACTCCTGGGCTAGAATACTTTTCCTCCATGAGACAGTTGATCCCCATCTGTTGCCACGAGGCCTAGTGCTGTACAAACCACTCCATAATTGAAAAAACAAAATTCCACCAAGAGAACCGGCCTCTTAGCTGTGTGTTCATTTGGTGGGTTTTCCTGTTCTTTGCAGTAGTTTTCCCTGCTAATGAAAGGACGGAGTAAAACACCATTTGAGCTGCTGTTACTTCAACAACTATTTGCTCCAATGACCTAAAGAGAGCGAACACAGTATCTACTACTAAGGCTAGAAGTGTCTTAAGAGATGTTCCTTATTCTGTCTTGCGGTACTTTCAGAAAAGCCTTGAAAGTATTTGAGATGAAGTTTCAGTAGTTCATCTCAACATAACTTCCACAAAACAGATTTTTCGCTTGTGTTTCTGTAGCAAAAGTGTTAAAATGTGAAAAGATATGAATACAATGGAATTCTTGATCTGCTTATTTGAAAGATTCATTAATCAATATGTTCATAATATTCATAAATTCATTAATTGATACATACATAAATAGCAAGTGGAAAAGTTGTAATTACGTTAGTCCTTCCCATTCTTTAAAGCATGAGAGCAACCACTGTATCCTAATTAAAAAGATGATGCTACAGAAAATGCTTTCTCCTATACCTTCCTGGAACAATTAAGTAATATAAAAAGTTCAATTTCACAGCCCTAATTTTAGTTCCTTCCCTGGCCTAGTAGCATCTTTTTTGATAGTAGGACTCCAAAACAATATCCCCCATGTATTTTTCCATTAAGAGGTAGGGGAAGGCTGCATGCCTTGCTGCTTTTACAGATACTCTTGTTTTGCATCCATCAGAACGCTAGCTGCCATTTCTGGAAACTTGAAAAGATACTAATCTAAAAGACTGTTTTCTGGGAAGTAGTACTCAAAAGCGTGCTGTGAGAGACACAGTGCTGACCAACACATCAGCAACAGGCTGGACTAGGCTGGAGGGTGCTGACACACTACCCAGCGACATAGCTGCTATCTGAGGTGGGTGATGCAAGGCTGGCAGCTACAGAGCTTGTCCAGCTTCAACATCCTTTTGGACCACGTCACTGGGGTGTACACACACTCATCCACTGCAACCTGGCAACTTATGTCCCTCTGAAGACCTACTGAGAGCAGATCTCACACCAGAAGCCACAAAGAGGCCTCAAGTTGGTGGGCAGCATTGCATCAGGAAGAAGTCTGGTATGATGTCACCTCTGGCATGGCAGCTGCTCCCAGTATGGCCAGGGGAGTGAGCATGTTCATCAAAGGCCAGATGACACACAAGGGATAAATGTGTTAGTGTATTAGCAAGCTTCCTCCCAAAAATTACCCTTCCAACCTATCTCACCGGGTCTTTCCTTCAACTCCCCGCTGCCGTGGCTGTGAAATGTTTACCTGCAGTGTACGATCATGGGGCCTTTACTCTTTACTGACTTTTGTCTGACCATCTGCACGAACTGCAGGATGCTTTCGGCGGCGTTGGCTGTTGGCACACCATGGTCTGGCCAGGCAGTGTAGTTAAAATGCATCACGTCTTGCACCTCATCAGCCTAGTGGGAAAAGCAGAACAGCAGTGTGTTCAAAGAGGTTTTAGCAGTGCAGTCACATTCAGTCAGACTGAGGTTTTGTTGGTTTTGTTGTTGCTTTTTTTTTTTTTACTTTTTTCCTGATGCACATGCCACCAAAGACGGTAAAATCATAAAGTCAGCCAAAAGGGTACAAACTCTTGTTGCTGGGTTTGGGATATGGTTTTGGTGTTTGTTTGATTGTTTGCTTTTTCATGGTAGTTATTTATTTATTTATTTATTTTGCTTATAAATCAAGAACTGTTGAGCTTTTCAAGTTTAGGCTTTCTTCCTCTTTCTATTCCATTTCCTCTCCTTTTCTACTTTTGCCATGGATAAAGACCAACACTGCTGGCAAACAATTAATACTGGATTCATGAGAATTTTTCTTCTGAAGCTTAAAGAAAAAACAGAAGGAAAAACATCACCTCCCAATATTGTAATTGCCAGGCAACAAAGAAAAGATCTTAGAAAAGTACCCGTTATTTTCAAAAGCATTTCTACAACGTTTAGTAGCTTTAGGTGAAATAAAATCCTCAGTACAGCCAATGATGTTTTCTTTTAGTCATATAGGGACTCAAAACGTGGGGAGGGCTATCTACGTGTTTGAGAGGACCTTATCACAAAAATAATATGGTAATCAAGGCCTTTAGTTTTGCCATTCTAAATCAGGCTAAAGATTCAGGAACTCTTCTCCAGTCACAGACAGCTGCAGGTCTTAGGGAAAGAATATTAAAAAGGAGACCAGTCCACAGCCCCTTAAGTAGCTGTCCTGGTTTTGGTAGAGCACAGTGCCTGAACAACAAACTGAACTCTAATTGTTATTTTCAGTAGATGCCAACACAGCCCAACCTCTGACTTGATCCCATCATGTCTTATGCCAGTTCTTAGATGTATTCTCACACGCTTTATTGAAGCAGCTGCAAAAGAAGCTTGGCTGTTTGTAATGAGCTGCAAGCCTCTTCCACTTCCTCTACTTTAATAACTGAAAGCAGAGAAATGCTCTATTTCAGCAGCAGTAGGGAGTGGAGAACCATCCGCATGGACACATTTTACACAAGATCCTGTCTGAGCCATACACTAAACTTATGCTACAAATATTGCACAATTGTCCATTCAAAAAGATACTTTCAATTTCTACATATGTATTTTTAAGTTTTGAACAGCTTATAGGAACAAGGTTATGCCTGACAGAAAAAAAGAAGCAAGTCTATTTGTCAGTTTTTAGTAATTATCTGCACCACAGGAATGTCTATAATCTGATGTACTACTGTTGCTTCAGTCTTACGTGTTGCTGACGAGTTCACAGAGATGGCAATCCTAGGTGAAAGTCATGTGATTTAGACACTTCTGTGGAGTGAGGGCAAGGCCATAACTGTTTTCTTAGGTGCTTTTCAGTGCATGCCAGAAATGGACAAATGTTAAAGAAAAGCCTGGATGAAAATTGTGCCCACTCTGCTAGTAGAGCTATGAAACATGATATACTTACATAGCTAATTCGGAAATTCCTATAAACCCAATCTGTATGTTCTTCCTCAGACAGCATCTCAACAGTAATGTCCCCGTATGCAATAGGATCTTCTGTAAAAGGCCAGTAATGATCACATTTCACCTAAGAGGGAAACATACAAATATATCTATATCTACACGCACACTTTAAAAAAAAAGCACAATCAAAACCATATTGAACTGCAGTTTTAGAAATGCCTGCAGCGCTGCTTGCTTCTTTTAGTAAGAGGTAATGTACTCTGTAATTACTTTCAGCTTCATCATTCCTGTCTGTATAACTACAGGCATCGTTATGCATTAGTTCTCTGAAGGGGAGCATTAGCATAGCATGAAAATATACATCATCTTTGTAGATTGTTACATTTCCTCATGGAAGAGGTCTAAGAGGAAAAAAATGTGGGGAAAAAGAATATATTTTAAAAAAAAATGTATCTTTCACGTGATTCTATTATAAAAGTAAGGGAAACGTAAAGCCTAATACATGTATTTTATTTTTATGTAAACTTAAAAGGACAGAATCACACATATGTTGAGATGGGCAAGGTCCATATGGTCCAACCCCTGCTAAAGTAAAGAGCTGGGTGCTCGGGACCATGTTCAGGTGGCTTTTGAAGATCTTCAAAGTCCTAGACTCCACACTGTCTCTGGACAACATGTGCCAGTGTTTGACCCCATCTCTCACAACAAAAAAGCATTTTCTTGTGTTTAGACTGAATTCTATTTCCTTTAGTTTGTGTTTATTGCCTCTTGTCCAGTCAAAAGGCACCTCTGAGAAGAGTCTGGATCCTTCATCTCCATTCTTTCCCATTAGGTGTTTACTCTTTTCCAGGACAAAGAGTCCTAGATTCCTCAGCCTCTTCATTTCAAAGATGCTCCAGACTGTTAATCATCCTGAAATGTTTACCATAACTTAATGAAGTGAAATTCCAGGTCTAACGATGGTGCTTCATGAAAAATAATGCAGATGAATCCACCCACCAATTAATAAATATGGTTTCAGAGCAGATCGTTAAAAAAAAAAGAAAGAAAAATGCATAAGACTGTCTTAGTTTCAGCTGAGACAGGATTGTTTTCTTCACAGTGTCTGGTATGGCTCTATGTTTTGATTCTAGGAGAAAAACTATGTTGATAAGACACTGATGTTTACAATTGCTAAGCAGTGTTGTACAGAGCCAAGGCCATTCTCAGTGAAGGGCACAAGGAGCTGGGAGGGAAGAGAATTAGGACAGCTGACTGAAACCGGCCAAAGGGATATTCAATACCATATAACATCATGCGGAAAGAGTTATGAAGGGGGGTTCATCTCTTTTTCTTCCACTGCTTTGGGGCTAGCTGGGCATCAGTTGGAAGAGGGAGGGGTGAGCAATCACTTGTGCTTAAACCACACCAAAGATTTTGTTACATACCCTTCTTTTCTCATTGCACTGAGTGAGCATAACAATAATTTGAGATTTTTGCTGAAGAACCATCTTCCAAAAATCATTCCTAGTTTCTGGCAGTGGTCCTTGGGTTGCTATGTATTCCTGGGGTGAATTATAACCCTGAAAAACAAAGAGACAAGTGTTTTTCACTGACATGTTTAATGCTTCAGAACACCTATTTTGCTCTGGCATATGTACTTTTTGGCTTGCTCAAGTTCAATTTGTATTTTTAAGTGATCTCTAACATAAACCACTTCATGATTTTTACTTAATGATTACTTCACAACTTTTGCCATTTTTTGGTGCTTCCAAATACAAGCAATCTAGAATGGAAGACAGAAGGGGAAGCTGTGACTCCACAAACCTTGTGCACCCAGAGCTGAAAAGACGACATTAAAAAAGTTAAGTACTGACAATCCTAAATCAAAATTCCAGCTTCTTCCAGATTCCATGATTTAAGAGTTTGTTTAGTTATAGACATAAAAATAATTATATATGTAGTGCATGTGGTGATTTTCAAGAACTGATATAAGTGGAGGTTAGCAATAAACAGGAATATGTGCACATGTTCACATCATAAGGACTTGAATTAGTAAAATATTAATTTGATTTTTTCTTTTAATTCAGATGCTTTATATTTCATATTTCTTCTATCACTATCAACATGCTTTTAGCTGTAAAAATCTCCTATATTCAAAAAGAATGTCTTAAAGATCATAATAAAAGACTCAAAGAAAGGCCGTTTTAGCATCTGCTATAATCATATTTGCAGAGATTGGAAAGTTATTCAGTATTCCCGACAAGAGCAAAAGATTAATATCAGCATACAACATGATCCCATGTAAACTGGGCAATTTCTGTGCCACCCCTGTACAATCCCCGTGGACTGCAAAAAGACCGACAATTTGGGAGCAATTCCCACAAATGTTTTCCTCTAGACATCTCTCAAGGTCAGTGCAATCTAAGTTTTCCTGTTACACAGAATGCTGTTTGCTTGTATAGCCCAAGTGTCAAGTCATTACTATCACAGAGACACAGATGACTGCTAGTATCTGTGTTTGGAGGAGGTACTCAGTAAATAAACCATCTTCAGGAAAAAAAAACAAGCATTACATTGATGCACCTACCTCTGTTAGGAAGACAAATTCAGCACTATGCTGTAAGTAAAACCAAGTAGATGTAAACTATAAAAAAATAATAAAATAGAACTCAGCAATCCAAAAAGAATTGCTGCATTCAATCCTATTACTCTACATCTTAGAATCTTTTCTGATCTGCGAATGATGCTTTTGAAGACTTGGACATTTTTCTTGATTCACTACCAGCTCAGACACATGCAACAGCAGTGTTAAGGTTCATGCTCCTGTCATGCAGAAACGAAGTACAGGCAATACATTCAGCAGTACGTGTGGACAATGGCTCAGTGACAGAGAAGTGGTTTCACTGACTCACTTGAGGGCTCCTCCCTTTTCTGTAACCCTGACTCAGCTCTCTCCAGCACAGCCAGGACCAGCTCTGTCCTCTGCTCACGACACGTGCAGAAATGCTCATCACTAAGTCAAAGGTCTTTTTCTAAACAGATGCTATAGTGCACTCAACACAGCACACACTGAGCACCACTGAAGGGGCAGTGGAAAACGTGGGAATAAAACAAGGGCAAACCTTTGGGCAGCAACAGTGGAAAGAGTTGACAAGGTTTTGGCTCATCCCTAGCATTCAAATACTAGGCTACAGCTCTGCTCCCACTTCAGTTATTTTAGAATTCTGGGAGCTCTTTCCTGGTAAACAGCAGCTCATCAACACGAAGAGGAAAGTAGACTGGGTGCATTAGAAACCTAGAAATGTTTCCAGTTTAAAAGTTTCTATTGTTCTTCCTAGCTGCCTTAAGAAGCCACTGCACCACTTCCTCATTCCTCTTAATTTCTCTACCTGCTACATATTATTTTCACAAAGATTCACAGCTCATTCAGTGTTAGTATGGGAAAAAATAGTGAAAAGTCTAATGTCTCCCCCCACCTTATTATTATTATTATTATTTTTAATTTTTTTTGGTGGCTGGTGGAAAGAACAGCTCCCTTCCGGCAAAACACTGGAAGCTAAAGAAGATGCTGAGAATGTGACTCAGCCGCCAGCAGCTACTGTGCTTTTTGCAGCAGACATGTTCTAAGTAAGTGCTGTTCAGGACACTGTTCTTACTCACAGGAATATAGTTGGCATTAATGTAGTCAGATCCCTCTTCTTCATTCATTGAGACTAACCGGACACGACTAAAGTCATCTGTAAAAGAAAATGAAAAAAATCATTGGCTATCAAGCGTGGTGCTCACAATTAATCCTATGCAATCTGAAAAAAAATCTATTAAAAAAAAAATAATAATAATGTTTACAAGAGGAAATGGCTTGAAGCTTAAAGAGGGTAGATTTACTTTGAATAGAAGGAAAAAGTATTTTATAGCTTGGGTGGTGAGGCACTGGACCAGGTTGACCAGAGAGGTGGCTGGTGCCCCATCCCTAGAGACATTCAAGGCCAGGCTGGATCAGGCCCTGGGCAAACTGATCTAGCTGTGCATGTCCCTGTTCATTGTAGCGGAGTTGGACTAGATGGCCTTTAAAGATCCCTTCCAACTCTAAGGATTCTATGATTCTGTATTCACCAACAGAGAGCAACCGTTGCTTCAGTAAATGCTACGTGGATGTACCATCACTACGATTCAGCAAAATACACCTTCTGACTGCCAGTCCTTTGGGCTCCCTTAGGTTTCATTAAAACCATAAGAAAAATACAGTAACACCTCTCAGTAGTAGAAACAACATTGCATTTTTCAATTCATAACTCCAGTCATGATAAACCCCCAAAAACATATCTTCATATCTAAAAGAAAAAAAAAAAACTATCGTCAGCTTCTCTCTACAGGCAGGTTTTAGAAAAGGCTTTTATTAGTCAGAAAATCTGTCATGATTTCCCTATTATTAAAAATCTTCTTTCCCTCTCAAGGGCCTTTATCAGTGCAGGTACTTACATGGCAGGATATTTGTGTAGCGATTTTTGCAGCGATTCATGGGAAGATCAGCAGCAAAGTGAGGTATGTCAAGCCCAATCAGTTTTAGCTCCTGAGTTAAGAGAGAGAAAAATGCCAAGGTCAAACTCACCAAGACTCTGAAAATGAATCTCTGTGAGGTGAATGCCTGCTGTTTGTACAAGACTGAAAAATCTTCATAAAACACTTTATATACTGATGTTGCCAATGCACGGCTGGATTGGAGGTAGCGCCTGCAGCCTGCTCTTCTCCACCTACATGTAGTTAACCAAACTAGCGTCAAATCAATAGAGTTGATAAATTCTTTCTGTGGGAGCCGTTCACATCACTTTAAGGGCTTTCTCTAGGTCCTCAAGTGACTTTTGGTCTTTTTTCAGGGGAACACTTGACATTTTTTTCCAGACCTTACATTCAGTTCTTACACCAAACATATGATGCATCAAAAGACTTTTCACTGGCAGCAAAGGTATACCAGCCACCCAGAACAGTGGAAAAACCCTGAAAGTCTCCTTGCTTCCCTTTTAAGCCTTTAGAAGTCATCTCAAAGAGTGTAGCTTTTTAGTTTAGCATTCCTAAGCTGACTTAAATGCAGGTGAATTAAGATAGTGTACTTCAATTACTGTTAAAGGTTGCTCTTGAAGATATTTTTGATGTTACTTTCACATTCCAATGCTGCTCCTCAAATTAAAGGCGTTGTAAAAGTCCTGAATGTAATTCAGGCTGCCAGCATGTCCTATATTTTAAGGAAGCGTATTGATGTGACAATTATCTGGAATTGCACAGGATGAGACGGTAAGACAAGCTTACTAAATATACTCCTTAATGGCACCAAGTCGTGCCTTGAAATTCTGCAGAACATGATGTGAAGCTGACCCACCTAACAACAGC
This sequence comes from Alectoris magna, assembly GCA_030625065.1. Lineage (NCBI taxonomy): Eukaryota > Metazoa > Chordata > Aves > Galliformes > Phasianidae > Alectoris > Alectoris magna. The sequence goes on from CM060560.1 coordinate 135,339,431, forward strand.
ACACATTGCACACTGCAGAGCACAGGAACACACCACACAAACATAACATCTGAAAAAATGGTGGCTGAAGTATGGCAGCCAGCAGGGGATAATCCCTACAGGTTTACCTCAAATTGCAGAGAAAATTTATAATCAGAATCTTTGGCCATATCCTTGATGTAGCCATCAAAATCATCCAACTGGACAGGGCTTTAAAAAGAAAAACACAGAGAATTAAGAAAACAAATGCATTAGGTTTCATTTCTATATCCCCCCAGAACACTATATACAAGTGCTGCTAGTGCTGATGGGTTTGATGTGGGTTGGGGTGTCCGACTTCATATTGTCTGTGTTTCTGGCACCAGGGCAGCACCGATTAATTTAAGCTCCTTGTGTGCCATGCAAATTGTTGTTTTCACAGAAGCAAAATATCTGGTAAAATGACAATTTTACAACTCATCTGAGCTTTCCTCACACAGAAAAACAGATTTCATATGTATGTTTTGTCCAGGAAAAAAAATGTCTGAACAGTATTTTGGATGCCACTGTCTTCTCTGCTGGCTTTGAGAGCTATACATATTTGTTACAGTAACTGAATTCTCCTCCTGGAAAGAAATTGACTAAAAAAAAGTGGCATATACCTATACAAAAGCATGCAGAGCTTCATCAGGTATAAATCGGCTATGATTTAGTGATGCTCATCATTTTACACAATTTTCCATTAGGTGAGGGTTTATCTTTAGTACAGGCACAACCTCTGAACACAGAGAAATAATTAGGCTAACACTCTGAATAACTGAACGCAGGTAAACAGCTTCCCTCACCTAATTATCATGCTCTAATTTACAAGCTACTGAGGCATGTACACAGTAATCTTTTCATTTACTTTGAGGCAATATGCCCAGAGGAACCTGCCTCATCACCACTTAATTACTCCTGTTTATCCGTTAACATTAATGATCTCCATGTTCTAGCTGCAACTGTAATGAGAACCTTACGTCAAGAGGGAAATAACACCAGGAACAAATGTATTCCAGTTTTTCATCATTTGTCATTTTTAACTAAGGATAAGCTCCACTGGAATAACTAAGTTGGATAATTGATCATTTCCCCAATGACTAATTTTCTATCAGTGAGGAGCTGTTTTACCACAATTTATCTTTCGAGAAGAATTGCTTTTGTCCAATTACTGTTTGTTTTCTGCTTTCAGACATCTCTCTTAGGGTGTGTTTTTCAAGAAGTTTTGTATATCTGTAATTGCAACACCACTATACCATGTACTCCAATAATGGATGTTTAGTTTAATGAGATTTTTTTACTATTTATTTATTTAAATATCAAAGAAGTTACATACTTGGTCAGCTTTCTCTTCTTTAGTCCGTTTTTACTCCTGAAAAAAAGAAAAAAGTAGTGCCTTTTCATTTGTTAAACTACCATGTATTCTTTATTCAAGTTTAGTACTGGTTTGAGAATGTATGCTTTCTGGTCAGTGTAATAGGATAATGCTGGCAGTGATATCATGTTCATTTTTAAGCTAGTTGCAAAATTTCCATTGATGCTAGTGGGATGTATTTTTCATTCTGTGGCTCCGGAAAATACCATCTTATTCTCAGAAGAAGCAGGTTCTCTGCAAATACTGACCCAATAGTATTAATGACTTAATGTGCCGGGGCTGAGTCCCGAGCCTGGCTGAATTCCTGTCAGTGTTATTGCAGGAGTTGGAGCACCAAGGTGTCCCCAGGCTGCTCTGCTCTGGCTCTAATGGACTGGGAAATGATGCCAATGGGAGAGAGAAACTGCTAATGAGAAGAGCCTGTTGGGCAAAGAGAGAACACTTGCACATGTGAGTAAGGGTGAAGGAGAAAGGAAAGGACCCTGATGCCATTTCTCACCCATCTCATAACCTGCTTATGATGATCAACGAAGACAGTGGCAAATATCCTACTGACTTATCTGGACTAAGGCTTAAACCTTAGATAATTTTAATTGATTTTTAACAGTTAGAGATAATAATTCCAGTCATGTCTTCTCATGATTTATATTGGATATAATTCACTAGTGACAATTGAGAGCGAGCTTATGAGTTAAATGCTATAACCCATAATAAATGGACTTGGGAACTACATTAAACTAACCACCATCATGTGGATTTTTGGAGGATGTGTGTATGTGTGCTCGTGTTGTTGTTGCCACAATTAATTAAACAAGATTAAACACACCAAGTCAGCAACATAAAATAATTTCAATAGAGGTTTGAAAACTATGATCAATCCTCTTACAGAAAGCACGGAGCACAAGTAGATTCTCACCTACTCAGAAGGAATTTTAGTGGTGCTATTTTTTTATTCTTGGTCATCAAATATCGATTTACTAATCGTATTATAATGATACCTTTTTAATTTAATTCTAATAGTAAAATGATTTCTAGGTAACATGCACCACAGTTTCAATTGGTAAATTAAAGGTGAAGACTTTTATTTTCGAGTCAACAAATAAAAAATACAAAAGGAAATGATAAAAAGTGGAGTATTTGTACTTTTCTACCCCTTCAAGTTTAGAACTGAAATAGTAACTTTAAAAAAAATAAATAAATCTCATTTACAAAATTAAATTCTACAAAATGTTCAATTTTCAGAGCATCCATCAGCTTCAGCAGTTTTGTTAACCTGTCAAGGTGCATTTCCATTTAGATGTGAAGCTTTGCTTACAGAGTTAAAAAGAGCTATGACAATACCAACCTCACACTAACACGGTAGTTTACTTTGCAAAGCACCATTACATACCTCTTCAATCTAAAATGCTATCTATACAGATACTGTCATCCATTTGTACTCATTCATGTGTATTGCATCTGTATATAAACGAGCAGCACTTACGCTACATCTTCAAACACCTCTTTTTCCAAAGAAGTCCTAACATTAATTTATCTAGACTACTTAATGCATTTCTTTGCTGTTCACTGTAACTGTGGTACATCTTTTAAGGTTGGGCAGATCGCAGCTCATTTCAAAAGGAAATAAATATCAAAGTGCTGTCTATGATGGGACTTCCTAAGAACTCTTCTCTAAGGAACACTTCAAGAGGCAATAAAACAAATGATTGACATCCATTTCTCAGCAACAATTTCTTCTGCTTTGATTCTCTCAAGAGGCCTTTGTTTCTTAGCACTGCATTTATTCCCTGAATATTCATGAATGTTTTAAACCAAAGTAAGTATGAAATAAATACATTTGAAACATTAGCTGGTGTTTCATCTATTCTTCCATTTACCCTACAGATTAAAATACAAAGAGAGCAATTCATCTTATCTCACTCAACTTCAGCTCCTTGAAAGGCAGTAAAATAGACCGAACTGGGAGGTTTGACTGCAGGGAAAATTTCTGAAGAAAGATCCATATCTAGGGAGGTGAGGTAATAATAATGTATATTAAACAAGAACAGGCAAAGAGGGAGATGACTCTTTTTGTATCTCCTACAGAGAAAATGTGACCTAAAGAAAACCATTCTCAGAAATCCCTATGCTAAAGATTTCTATGACTGCCTACCAGGGGATTGGTGCTGTATGGTAACATGATGAGAAAATGTTTAGTCAGAAGCAAGTCTTAATTTTTGTACATCACTATCCCTTGGACTCCAGACCATCAGGAACATACATTCATTTTATATAAATGAAGCATTTTCGGATCATTGCCAATCTTCTCTCTCTATGTATTTTGTAAATGGATCATAAAACAGTTCTGCTTCTAAATAGACTCTGAGACTTTCCTGGATAACTATAAATATATATATATTTACAAAGTAATTTACAAAGCCTTTATAAACTATTTATAGACAAAACTACTGAATACACACACACACAGAGACACGCATACAGTGACCCAATTTTTACACCTGGGGAATGATAGTTGGTATAGATTCTCAGTGAATCGTTGTTTCCAAAAGCAAAACCGCACCTTTAAAAGCAAGTCATTTGACATCATTCAGCAGAGGTGGGCCATTATGAAGCAATTTTAGTAAAAGAAAAACAGCAGAAGGCAATGCCAGGCAATGAGCAGATGAATGACTGGGACAGAAGAAGCCAAGATTTACAATGAAATGGCAAAAACTGCGAAGAGACAGCAATGAAATGAATATGATTATCACCATATAATTAGCTTTTTAATAGCAAAAATGGGTTGGAGCATAAACAGACATAAAATAGATGAAGCAGGGTAGCAAATACTTTGATACCCACATCCTCTCCAATCCACGTTCTATTACGAGAAAATTATAACTTAAGAGCTTCAAGACCCATTTGAAAGCAAAAGTATCACACCTTTTTCATATAACAGAAATTAACATTGTTTACACATTGCATATGGAAAAACAAGTAAATCACTTACCAAGGATTAATATAAAATGCCAAAAGATAATCAGTCCAAAGGCATGAGGGTAGCAGAGTTAGGAAAGCAAATACACTTCTACGCCTGTGAGCATTAATAAATAACATACATAAAGATGAAAAAGTGAGGAGAGTTAGTAAGACAAACAGAAGTCAGGAGATCAGCAAATGCTATTCTAAAATTCAGCTAAATCCATAAAGGCTTCTTCTTACTAACCTCATAAGAATATTATTAGCATCCATAGAATTTTATCTTCTCAACCTTATGCTCTGTATATGATTTTTAGCCATCCAATATGAAATTCTGTTTGATCAGAATAAATGTATTTTATGATATTGATTGAGGCCTGTGATTCTAAATCAATATTAATTGATAAACTGGAAGATTTCCAGAGTAAAGAGTTTGAGAGTTTCATCCACAGTTTTCACCCTTTACTTAAGTGGTGCTAAATCCATTTCCTGATGTTTGGAGCTATTTCAGAACAGACACTGTTTGCTTTTACCACATATGACTATGTTCCTGCAAGTGATCCTATGGGTATCAGTAGGAACATCTGTATCAGAGTTAAATTCAGATCATTCCAGTATCTCCTAATACACTCAACTGAGTCAGATTTCTGGAAACATTCACATAACCTTTTGCAGTGTCCTATCTTTAAGTACTTTCAATTCTCTCTTAGGTTTTTATGAAAATATCATTTCTGCTTCTCCTAGTCATGGTTTCATTGCAGCTAATGGAAACTTGAGTACAAAATAGTACTAAATTTCCCCATTGAGTGGAATAGAAATACTTTGCAACAGCGGAAAGCTCAAATTTCAACAAAAAATTGCCCCAGGAGTAGGACTTCTGGACACATACACCCTCCTTGCTGTTTTCTTTTGTTTCTTTTGTTTTTCCCATCAGAAAATTCGGTGTCCTAAAGGTAATACCATGCTTCCACAACTGTTCTGAAGAGGAACCACTAAGTGGAATTTCTTTTTTCAGTACTCCTGGCTATTATAGTTTCCCTGAAAAGCAAATCAACTACAATAATCTTCCAGCCCAGAATGGAAAACTACCCTCAAACTGATAACTCTAAGTTACATTTCAAGGAGTTTTACTGCCGAGTAGAATGGGCAGTGCAATTTATGCTGAGCACCTTCCCCAGATGTTGGCAGGGATTGTGTGGGCCAGCCAGCAGCACAAGCTCTATGTGGAGCTCGGAGAGGCCGCTCCTCCTCTGCCAGCTCCTCTGCTGGACAGCCAGCCAGCATTTTCTCCTGGAAATGGGTAACAAAACCAGTGACAGTGGGTTATTCTTCTTTTGTGCTTTGGGGACAGCAACAGCAAAGCCAGCATAGCAGTTCAGCTTTCTGGTTAATCACATACTATAGTAGTAGTAGGATCAGCTTTTTACTGGCTATGTGCTGTTTCTATGAAAATGGACTGAGGATTAAATTGTGCCTTCCATAAGCACAGCGTTGGTGCGACAGAGAGCTTTTCATTAGGCTAAGGAAAATACATGATGTTGCTAAAATACTCCTCTTTCCTTTGGGATATCCCACAGAGGTTTTCTAGAGCTTTTATTTCCTCTTGTCTACTGAGGCAGAAGGAATTATTTAAGCTTGTGTTGTTCCATTGCCAAATCACCATGAGCAGTTTCTACACTTGATCATATCACAGGTTAGTATGCTTGCCCACCTTCTTGTGCTGTTTACAGTACAGGTTTAGGAACTCCCAACTTTAAAACAATTGATTTTCTTCAATGTATGAAAATTACATAATTATCCAATGAACAAAATATTGTTTTCCTGGAATTATATAGTTTTTCACCTACTACTGAGATGTACTGAATTTTGATTTTTGTTGAAGAGATTGATCAAATGCTGAAAACTCTGCTGAGTCGCCTTTTTCTTAGGATTCAGTGGATATGCCCATAGCACTCTTACTAGGTCCTTGGAACAACAGCTAGCAGTTAGTTTCTTAATCATTGTACCTGTCTGTGGGACTGTAGTTCCCATTTGGCTGCCTGGATGGACAATGAATCTGAAGTTGAGTAGACAACAGAGGCACACAGAACAAGAAGTCTTCACTAATCCTCAGAGAAGTCAGGACTGTACGATTAGGGCACACTGACTTCAATTACTAAACATTTGTAAAGGTATTAAGCAGGAATGTTTTCTAAAATTGATGTTTTCATAACAAAATTTATGTTTATATAAATAAATATCTACACACATAAATACACATAAACAAAATCAAGTAACAAGATCCTTCACTTACACATCCAAACCTATTAATTAATTTCCTTTCCCATAAAAAAAAGCCTTTTATGGTTTTAATAACATCCGTTTCTAGTTTAATCATTTGATTCAAGCTTGGATATTTAATTAACATGAGTGTTTGATCTTCTGCCTTCGTTGCCATTAATACAGCCCAAGAAAGAGAAGCTGAAAGAGAGATTAGTCTCTGCTGCATACAGCTGGCTGCTATTAAAGCTAAACCAAGCAAGTGAAGTTTGCTTAATATCCAGTTAATTAGCAGCACAGTAAGATATTGACAGGATTTGCTGGGCTTGTTAGTTCAGTTTGCACGCTTATTAGCAAAAGGCTTGTTGTGGTGCAGTGTCAACTCATTTAATTCTGTCCTTGCTGGGCAGGCTGAGTCCCGTAAGATCATGAAAGTAGTTCCCAGCACATCGCTTTCCAGCTTCTCAGCTGTCAACAAAGCTGACCATGAGCATTAAATCAAGGTTCCTCCTATGTACTGGAATGGGGCAGAAGGGGGCTGATAACTCTTTCTAGATATCATCTGTGTTTAGACTTGATGTGAAAAACACAGGTCTTTTCGTGGAGATTGATAATAGGACAGTAAACCCTAGATCAGTCATTAACACCTATATGATAATCAAATTAGGAATGAGAACGGCCATACTGGTACCAGTGAGGTAGGCCTTAGAGCCCTTTCGCTTCTGTAAAAGCTAATCCTACTGACTATCTTTATACAAATACTTCTCAGCTGATAATGTCAGTGATGGTTTGGAGTCCATAGTCAGTGCCTACAACCCTTGTAGGTGATTTTCTAGACTAGAAAAAATAAGTTTTTCTTCCAATCATTTCAACAGCGCTGAACACAAATTTACAGTAAATATTGAGTTGGTTTGCGCTTTTCATTGCATCCTTTCATTGCAAGGACAAATAACTAACAGGATTTTATGAAGATGATTGTTGATTGATCATCTACATGCAAGCTTAATCCTGAAGAAGTGGAAGTGCTGATGGACTTATAGATCAAGTTTCTACACTTGTGTTACTTTACAAAATAAGTCTTTGACTTAAAAAATATATATATCTCTGCAATAAAACTTCTACATATATGCAACTTGTTTGACATGTTATACATCACACCCTGCTAAAAATACCAGGTGACAGTACACACAGTCTTGAGTCATCGTTCAAGAAATAAAATCCTGAAGTAACAGGAATAGTAATTTTATCATAAATAGGGACAGTGATGGCATTAAAAAAAAAAATAAATTAAAAAAAAATAAAATTTAAAGGACATATTTGCCAATAAAGCAGAGATGGGGAAAAACATAATTAAAAGCTTTCTTTTTAAACACTCACCAGTTATATGGTAGCTTTCCATCTCTCTCTAATGATGCAAAATTGACAAAGGTTCCAGCCCCACATTCCCTGTTTCAGGAATACAATTGAGTACAAAGTTATGATCTTAGGATTCACAATGCTTGCAATGATGCTGATTCAAGAGAGTACACCAGAAGTTTCTGAGATGTGCTAAGTGCTCAGATTTGTTATTAGGTCTGAGATAATGTGTGATAAACAAAATTGAAATCCCTTAATATAGTCCTCCAAAACCATTAACCTGAGATTAGGCTAATAATCTTTAGAAAACCTAAAAAAAAAAAACAACAACAACAACAAAAAAAAAACCAAAAAAAACCACCTTGCTAATAAAAAGCTCAAATAAGCCTCATCTTCTGTTCAAAATTGGGATTTCTATAGAATGGCACTGAAACCTTTTGGTGGCCTCAGTAAACACACGAAAGATTTACCTTTCTATACTAAATATTCCCAGTCCCAACTCCTTTAAGGAAAAGATGTATATTTATTCTCCATTTGACAAAAGCATGGTAATTTTGAGTTCAGAAAACAAATGTGAAAAAGACTAAATTTCCTGAGGAACACCCCAGTGAATTTATCATGAGTTCATTATTTTCTGCTGCAAATGATAAACTGACTTGACTAATTTTCCTTCCTTGATTTAAACAAACAAGAGCTTGCAGCTTCACTGGATTTACTTTTTAATTTCCTCTTGGGTTTTTTATCTTCTATGGCTAGAAGCAGTGTTGAAGAGAACAAGAAACAGCTTTAGGCTGCCTGCATAGCAATTCAATAGAGAAGAAAATTAATTTAGATGGTATTTTCCCGGAATAAGTCACATATAAAAAGAACCAACCACATACTATTCCCTGAAAGAAATGGCCTGAAAAATCTATGTGTTGTGGTTGTCTGTTGCATGGAATATATAGCCAAGACAAGATACATAAAATTCAGAGTTTGCTAGGTAATCAAGTCCAAGATTTTATACACAAGGCTTTTATATGAAGCAATTTGCTAGGAGAGTAAATTAATATAAGGTATGCAGCATAGATTATAAAAGGATGAAGACTCCAGGAACCTTCCAGACCCAGCAGATAAGCCACATGCAGGGTGTTCGGAGTATTCTCCACTGCTCTCCTACTCCATAATGTAACTTACACAAAACTGAACTCTTACAGGTGAGATATGCAAGGAAAAATTGAATGTCTGTATTCAGGTATAAATGATGGGTGCAGATATCTGAAGGAACAGGTTCTGTAAAAAAGTTTTACTTGCACAAGATAATTTTTTCCTTCATCTGTGCAATAGAACAAATGGGAATAATTAATGCTATAGGTGAACAGAAGGACTTGAGATCTTTTCTGGGTTTGTGGGTCTTGGTTTATGCATTCTGACTGCATGGAAAGACAAGATCTAGGTAAGAATATCTTCTTTGTCCTATGCTGATGTTCCCATAGGATGGAATCCCATATGAATGCAGAATTTGGACAGATGAAGACCAGGAGTTGGATGTAGGCTGTCAAATGTTCTAGGGACAGACTGTTAAGGCCTTGGGTGTACCCTTCCTCATCCTCGTGGTTTGGCTGACAGGGCTGAGGCCTTGCATGGCTCCTGAAATGCAGAATCCTGGACCTGATGAACTAACCATGGCATAACCATCTTATCTATTGATACAGAAAACCCCTGTTCAAAACCAAATGAAAGATCTGCAGATCATTTTGATGTCCTGATCATGCCAAGGTGCCTCAAACCTTAATTATCCTTTAAGTTCCTGACACAACCATTCTCTATTAATTGACTGCCCTTCTTATTTACCCAATTTAGCAAAGTTAAAATGAGACAAACGTTCAGACTGATAGCTCATGTCCAGAATGAAAGTAAATAGAAGACATGATATTTCTAAACATCAGCGAGACCAATTTTCTGAAGGAATTGAAAGTTTCTCAAGCATTACCTAAGCTTACAAACATCCCAAGTTATAACTACTGACATAATGTGTTTGTTGCGTTCTGATAATTTTGGAATTAACATAAATCTGGACTCACCTGGCCATTTGTAGATGTTTCCTCCTAAGCACAACAAGGGTCACCAGCAGCAGTCCAATGAGAAGGATACTTAGAATGGCTAACACAGAGATTACCACTATGTTGGGATTCATCTCAGTGACTGCATATACAAAGAAGGGGATCTTGGTTATTTGATTCAGAAGAACTAAGTTTCTTCACCCCCACCCACAGTGTTATATTTATGAACTGCTCAGCCTAGAGTTTTACAGAGAGAAAAATCTACTACTATTGCTCTTACAACATTTCCATGGGGAAATTACTTCACTGTGGCATTTTGTGTCCTGATATTTTTGGTTTTTTTTTCCTTAACTGACATACTTAATACAAGAGAAAAACGGAGAACGAAATACAAAATACAGATATTCTTCATTGTCTTTGTCTCCAAAGCACAGTTCCAATTCTGAAGGTATTCTTCAGCAATAGTCAATACCTTCTTTGATCCAATAGCAAAATAACAGGCAGAGGCTCTGTTAACATACTGGGTTGAAGTAGATTGAATGACATTGGCAAATGAATTTTAACAGTATGTTCTATTTTAACTAAGAGCTCAAAACAACTCTCAATAACAAAATCTTGATTTATTTTTGTTCCATATTACATTTATCAGTTTTACTAGCATAAGAACAGATAACCTATTCTGCTCATTACATAAGAAAATCTGCCTGCTCTACTTGCTCAAAATAACTTTACATAAACAGTTGTCTAGAGAAGCATTTTTAGAATAGAAATCACAAAGCTAAAAGTCATTAAGCTAAATTTCAGGCATTGAACTCCATGATGGAGTAGAGTATGATGTGTAGGACACGTGACTAAATCTACGACTCATGCTAACCAAGCAGTGATCACACTGATCATTATGAATGGCGGACTTTAAATAAAAGTCCATTATTTTGGGTAAGCCAACATTGATCTTCTTTCTTCAGAGCCAGTACAACGCTAGTTGTGATGACACACCCAGATAGCCTCCAGTGGGAGTTATCCCTCTGGCATGTGATGGCTCAGGACACCCCATACTCTCACTGTCTTCACTTCCTCATTGAAAACAGAAGGAGATTTTTCTCCTTAGCAGCTCATCAGTGTGATTTTCCTTGTTTCATTTGGGATTAGCCGAGGAGACATTTTTTTCTCCATAAGCGTCATCAGGCAATGCACTGATGTTCAGCTTTGAAACTACAAACCAGGTCACTAACTTCTAAAAGCCGGTAGAGAACTGAGCCACTAGTTTGTATCTTACCAAGACAAAACACCATCAAGGTTTTAATAAAAGCTTTTAAAAGTTACTTCCCCATCCCAACTGCATCTGGCATCTCTTCCATGACACAATGTTTGGTTGCCAGCATTGCTGAGAGCAGCTTTATAAAGCAAGAAGAAACAGATGCTGCAGCTGGAGGAGAAAGAAGAAAGGGAAGTGTTGCTTACCCATGGTGGAAACCGCAATGAAAGTGGGAACACTGGGGCTATTGTGGCTGAAGGTGGTCACGCTGCAGTTGTAGGAGGTGGCAGGAGTTAGGCTGGAAATAGTCACTACATGTGAAGAGACAGTGACAGGTTCCTACAGACATGGAGAAAAACACACAGTAGTTTGTGTCTCCTGTAAATGCAAGAACACAGATCACTGCTCTGCTCTCCCACAATTATTTGAAATTATCTAGTTAGATCTGGTGATCAAAGCAGTGCTTTGAAACCTAGGGACAGTAACCAGGGCCTGCCCTCAAACATAGCCACCTAGTCTGGCAGAAAAGAGGAGAGCAACGGGGGTGAAAGCAGCAGTGGGAACAGCCCAGAGCACCTCAGGGAGCTCAGAACGCCCTGGGGTGGGCAGGAGAGTGCTTTGCAGTGGTTTGCCAGGCACACTCACAGTAAAGAAAGTGCTGCATCCCCTGGAACATTCCCAGAGGTAGGCAGAAGCTCTTGAGCTGTGGTTACTAAGCCACACAAGTAGGAGGAAAACGCTTATTTTTTACATAATAACCTTATGCAGTGTTTTATTTTCTATGTCCCTGGTTTTATAAATGCTGGTCTAGAAAAACAAAACAAATACTATGTATGGATTGATTTAAAGATAGAGGTCTTTATGGTTCTGAAAACCATGCTTACTCTCACTTACTGAGAGTAAGTACTGAGAATACTTTTCTGTACTTGCCAGCAGAGCCAAGGGTGGGTTGCAGATGCAGTAACAGGAAACTGAGACAGTGTTTAATGAAGTTTAATGAATAAACTTACTCCAGACAGAGTGCAATGCAGCAAGCACTGGACATTTTCGGTGGCCCATTATCAGCCAGGGATTCCTTCTATATGAGAAGGGGTTCCTGCTGCAGTGCAATTCTGATTTATGCTACACAGATGAAGTCACATGTGCATGAATTTAAGGGAAGAGAGTTGTATTCCCTCAGCTGAAAGGAGGGGTCATGATTTGGACTTGGTATGATGTTTTTTTTTTCCATTTTCCCTTCTGGAAAAAATTAAATAAGTCAAACAAAACCCAAGATGTTCAAACATGGAAATCTGTTGCTAGTTTAAAAATGGAGGAAAGTGACAAAAGTATTCATGTAATTAGCATGGAAAATCACAAATAAAGGATTTTCACTGGTCTAATGAGAAAGCATCTGTTTTCGAGGTTTAAAATGGAGTCCTTCCCCTTTTGTCATAGAAACAGAAAAGACAGTGATGAATCTAATGAGAAGTGAGCTGCTAATTTCTGTGCATTTCCCACTGCCAGATGTTCATGTCACCAAATGAGAAACCACTGAAGTTCCTGCCAAATGGAGCAGTCTTTTCCTGATGTTCTTAAAACATAATTGCTTAGCACTGAAGCCGCAAATCCTGTGGTACCTTTCTTGTCTAATCACATCATTACTTTGAATCTCTGCTAAGTAGATAATGACTTCATGATCTCTGTCTATTCCCTGTGAAAAGAACAGGAATCTAAAATTGGAATCCAAACTATCCAAAAGATTCAAGTGCATTTGAACATTTTCTCCTTTAGTCAGTGCCTTTCTTAACTTAAAATATTAAATATTTCACAGACTGAGTTAAAGAGGGTGGGTTATTTTTTATTTTTTCCTGAGTGATTTCCCATTATGGGAAAGTCCAGACGACAGAATGGTATTTCATAGCATGCAATCACAGTGATTCACTAAGCCGTCAGCTAAACTACAAAGTAATCCTCATACGTTGCACAATGTTGAATAGCAAGAAATCAAAACTACTACTGCTCCTCCATTTCACGGAACAGCTTTACCAATCTAAACGCTCTGGTGTTCATGTGTTCACAGTGTCGTCATGGACAGAAGGAAAAAAAAGATTATTTTGTGAAGCTGAACTTGGAAGGAAATGCCCCAAGAAAAAAAATGCTTAAGAAGTAGCAACATTTGCCCATAAAGGAAATCTGAATAGTACTTAAGGTCCTACTTTACTTAACTTCAGTTAACAGTCCTCGAAACCAGGAGAAAAGTAAATCAGTAATAATTAGATACTGCATAAAAGAGCTCAGCCCTGTAGCATTTAAATATGTCTGTTTTCCCCATTTCTGATCAAGCTACCTGAAAATTTTCCCATCTTTGCCCATTGACATTCCCTTAGTTTTATGGCTCTTCATGTTTTGCAGAGTATATTATATAGTCCATTTCATGACTAGGCAAGGGTTGATACTGCTGCTGTCTTGGATGAACATAGCTTCTGTTCAACCAAAAACAATCTCATCAGCAAGAGAGAAGCCAGCCTTAACACTGCAAAACTACAAAATATTTTAGCATTTCAAATGCTTTAGCAGCTCAGCTCTAAAGATTCTAATTCTGAACCACCTTATCACACTTGGTTGAAAACCCAAACCCTGCGCTTTACAGACAAATACTAAGCAGCAGACAGTAAAACCTGAAAGATGCCAGGCCCAGTCACAGCTTTAGAAATGAAAAGTAGAAAGCAAAGAGGAGCTCACATACCTGGACTTTAATTTCTTGATTGGATCCAGCCTGCTGGCAGTAGACTTCAAAGAAATCAGCAACTCCTTCTTCCACCCACAGCAGAGTGACAGAGGTCTGAGTCTTGTTGACAGCAAACAGTGACTTTGGAGGTGCTGGTTCTAGTTAAAAGAAAATCTCCTTTTATTAAGCTTATCTTGAAGTTTTCGTACAAACAAGAAGAGGAAGCATCACATAAAAAGAAATGCAATGCCTGATGCCTTTATCATTCATTTCCTTCAAATAGTCTGCCAGCAAAAAGCACCGTCCCTCATGATGATAAGCAACCGATGCAAAATGGGAAGGCGTTGAAGTGTCTTAGTTTTTTTTTTTTATTTATTTAAAATGTTCTCTTATTGGGCAGTTGGATAGCCACTTCCTTTTTCACAGACTCTTCTAGAGTAATCATCATACTGTATTAATAGAAAAATGATAACAGAAACTCTTTCAGGAGAAGATATCTGCCCACCTGTTAACACATTTGCACTGACAAATGTTTGCTTTGCAAGGCCTGACCCAGGAGATGAGAATGAAGCAGCCTCCCCAAAGTGAGCTCTGTCTAGGTTCACTTAATTGCACCAGAGGAAATATTTAGTCATTTGGCACTTCAAATATATCTTCTAGGCTGTCTTTTTTGTTCCAGGTTAATATTTAAGGGCAATTGGTTCTTCAGTCATTTCAGTCAGTTCCAGAAGTTTTCTCTCCTCATTGAATGTAGAGGTCCAGATCTCAGAGGTTTTTAATTTATTGTTTTTGTTACTTGTTACTGTTGTGCAGACTAACATAGACAAGGCACTGAGCTTCTCACATGACAAGAAGATGAACTCTGGAGGTTTTTAATTTATTGTTTTTGTTACTTGTTACTGTTGTGCAGACTAACATAGACAAGGCACTGAGCTTCTCACATGACAAGAAGATGAACTCTGCAATAAGAGGACTGCTGCCATCCTGAGGGCAACAGACTAGTGATGGCAGACTGTTGGGTGGCATGGGGATCACAGAATCACAGAACAGCTTGGCTTGGAAGGGACCTCAAGGCCCAGTCGGTTCCAACCCCCTGCCATGGACTGGGCTGCCCCCAGCAGCTCAGGCTGCCCAGGGCCCTGTCCAGCCTGGCCTTGAGTCCCTCCAGGGATGGGGCATCCACAGCTTCTCTGGGCAGCTGTGCCAGAGCCTCACCACCCTCTGAGTAAAGAACTTCTTCCTTAAATCTAAACTAAACCTACTCTCTTGTAGTTTAAAACTCTGACCTCTGTTCTACCACTACATTCCCAAAGTGTACAGGAGAGCGGGGGCATAGCACAAACACTGCCCACTGAAGTTACTGTTTCCCTCAGCCATCCACTGAGTCTCCAGAGTCTCTCATTTCATTATTCTTGAAGCTTTACTACACATATCCTGCAGTGTGGGTAGAAAGGAGGAATAGAATGATTTAAAAATTAAGGTTACTAGGAGGAAGATCAAACGTCAAAAGGGAAAAGTTCTGCTTAAGTCATAAAGCCCTGGAAACCCTCTGGGGACAGTAACACGATTGATTAACAAGGGCTTTCAAGTGATTAAAAATGCTATTCCTCCCATGGAGGCCAGCCCTCAGTGCAAGGCCTGCCTGAGACTCCAGGAGTATTAGGAGCATGGGAAGGGTACCCTGGAGGGCAGAGAAAAGCAATCCTGACTAACCAGGTACAACAACAACTTGTTCTGATCTTTTCCCTTTACAAATAATTCATTATTATCATTGCATAGGATGCTGTCACAGGAGCCTGGATGTGATGTGTACGATTCATCACAAAAAATCCAGCACAAAGGAATTGCTCAAGTGGTTATAAATTTGGAAGAAGTATCTGTTCCCCAGACAATCAGATCAGCATGCTAGGGTTTGAGGCTGCTAAGAGTACATTGGCAATGAGGAAAGAGTTGAAGAGAGCAGGGCAGGAGCTGAGGCACGTTCAAATGGCTGCTTCTGTGTCATGGGGTCTGTAGCATAAACATTGTCCCAGAAGGACATCGGAAAGCATCTCTCTCTTTTAGTTATACCAGTGTATCTGCTCCTGGATTTAGAAATACATTCCATCCCTCACTCCAGGTAAAAAATGGTCTCAGTGAAAACACAAGTTTTACATTTTGGCATCATCCCAAGCAAATCCTCCTTTTGCCTCCAGCAAATGTCTTGATTTTTCTGCAAGTGGAAAGTTGCCAGAATGAAGCAAACATTATGGAGGGAAGAACATTTGGCAGGAGTGCTTAAGTGACTGCCAAGTGCTGAGTTGTCTATCACTTAGAATCAGTTCCCACTACTGCTAATTACAACTCCCAACGCACCCTCAGAAAAAGAGAGGAGGAGAACCTCTTGTAAAATACCCTTACTATTGCCCATTCAAAGTGCAAACGGAATAGAGGAAAGCAAAGAACCACACAGAAGTCTAGAGGCAATTTATCAAAACTGAATTGTTTCCGCTTTCTTTTTGTTGACAATGAAAGAGCAAGAACGAAATAACCTGGAGAGTTCAACAGGAGTCTGCTTGCCCTTGCCAATTGCTGTTTTCCCTGTCCATAAGGAAAAACAGGAAGACACAGCTAGGATGCAGGGGGTGTAACATTAATAACACATGGCATATATAGACCTTCAAGGAAGATAAAGCTAGCTGATATTTTGAAATATTCCTAAAATATTTGGGTAGTAGTAGCAGGGGCATATCCTTATCCTCTGCTGGGAATATACACTCTTAACTGTATGCACAGATACTCAGTTTTGGGCAGAACAGAAGACAAGACTTGCATAAAGAAGGGAAAATCCATGGAATTTGTTTCAAGTATTTCCTTTGATGAAAAGACCTGGAAGGTACTTAGATTCTTGTGGCTGTACTGCTTGCCCCAGCACTGTTTCAGGGATTTGGGTAAAAGAGAGCTGTAGAAAAGGACAAGTAGACAATGACTGCTAAAAGACCTCTAACTCATTATAAATTATGAAAACCTTTAATATCACTCCTTTCACCGTCACTCAAAAAATATATATTATGTATATAGAGAAGATAATCCAGTTTGAAATTACCAGCTCTCCTTACACACCTTCACAGTGGAGTTAATGCCCGTAAAAGCAGTTAGGCATGCTTCAACATTTCACAGCTTTAGGCACCAAGGGCTCAACAATTCCATGTGCGTGCAAAAGTGAAGTGAAATCTCTTGAGGCACAGCAATGAACCGTTCAGTTTTCTTCTGAGTTAAAGGAAGGCAACAATTTTTTTTTTGTTTGTTTCTTTGTGTAGGTTACACACATTTCTTTTAGAATGATGCAGCGTTCCTCAGCCATGAATTTATTATTTTTTTTGTAAAGAACACTCTCATTGATCTGTACTTAAAGATGCATGTTGGTGTTGGAGAAGTTGAGGAAGGAAGGAAATGTGAAGGGATCCCCCGTCCCTGGAGGTGTTCAAGGCCAGGTTGGATGGGGCCCTGGGCAGCCTGGTCTAGTATTAAATATGGAGATTGGTGGCCCTGCTTTGCAGCAGGGCGGTTGGAGCTTGATGATCCTTCAGGTCCCTTTCAACCCAAGCCATTCAATGATTCTATGAAATCATACCAGGTGGCAGAGTGCAGACTGAGAAACAGGCAAAACGAAGATTTGCTCTGTACTGAAAATTTCAGCTGGGAAGTTCAAGTCTCTGTTCTCAAAACCTGTGTTCAAGACTTTAGTCAAATAAATATGGAGTTGTACTCCCAGAAAGGCAGTGAGCAGTTTATACACTTCTACTTCCATTTACAGTCAGATTCTGCTACTCTTGGTCCTCTGGAGTAGTACTATTTAGGGAATAGTGTCACATATGTGAATGGGACAATCTTCACAGCAAAGAGAAGCAAAAATTACAGCTTTCCAAGAGAAATTCAATCACAGGTACATGACTCTGAAACGAGGAAGATGATGAATCTGCTGACAGTGCGAATTCTGTATTTTAATGAGTGAAGGAGCGGGTTCACAACTTGCAAACAAGCACACATTTCTTACCCAATTTCACAAGCTGGGGCAGGGAAGTATTGCTGCCTCTTTCAGTACAAGCAGTTACTGAAAGGTT
The DNA here is from genome assembly GCA_030625065.1 of Alectoris magna. Classification (NCBI taxonomy): domain Eukaryota; kingdom Metazoa; phylum Chordata; class Aves; order Galliformes; family Phasianidae; genus Alectoris; species Alectoris magna. The sequence goes on from CM060560.1 coordinate 135,357,486, forward strand.
GTAAATGTCCCCTGGAGGCAAGCTCAACACTGCAGTCATCACATTGCGTGTTACCTACAATAATTAAAGACAACAATTCTTAAGTAAAGTACAACCCAAAGCAGATATTCTTCTTCTAAAATTAATCAGGTTGCTTAATGTACTACAAAGAAAGCTCTGTACATCACAGCAAATTTGTTCTGCACACTCTAGTCTTGTTACATGACCCAGTACTGACTGGAGTCACCTACAGATTTGAAACGAGATATGATCCAAATCCAAGCTAAGGTTTAACAGACCATGAATAACTTCTTCGTATTATTATGGGACTAAGTAAGCTCCTCATTTCTCCAGGGCTGCAGAGAAGGACACAGGACTCAGACACTGCAACAGGCCATTTTCAGAGGATTTGAAGGCTAACTAATAATGGTGCATTCAGGATTCTCATGCTCCTTTCCACAGACAGTTAATTTTCAGCTGAAGTTTTCAGATCCAAGAAAGATGAACACTTCTGAATGCAGACTGACAGTGACTAACATTAGTTTGTCCACTTATCTAAAAACTGACCGACTTCTCCAGAGTCTTCAGAAATATACAAAGAGCAGGAAGAAGTCATCATTACCTGATTATATTTTCTATTAATTTTTAATAATCCCACAAGAAAAGCATTCACATTAACAATCTTTACCATAATGAATCATACAAAAAAGATAATCATATTGTATCATTTTCAAAGGAAACTATTTCTGAAAGAGACTAACACAGCTTAGCAGAAAAAGTACACCCTTAAGCCTGAAAAGCATGATGCATCCGTATTTACAAATATAAGCAGTACCATAAAATTCAATCATAAATAGCTTATTCTAGGTATTCCCTTAAGAGCATTTGCTGGGTACTCTTGTTCTGAAAATAGCATAAAGAAAAATATCCCATAAGATGGCTTTGAGGTTTCATTTGCATGTACTCTGTGCTGAAGATACTCTCTATTTTTAATCCTTTGTTTAATGGAGAAATTACATATTCCATGTTCTTTTCCATTTAATTCTGTATTCAGTGCTTATTTTATATTTATTAAATCTAATAATTCTGTATTCAAATATGTTTTATTGGAAACTGTTGCACAGAAGTGAGAATTTTTCTTGAAAGAATAACTGTATTATGAGAGCACGACTTTTGGAAGGAAAGGAAGGGAGGGAAATTTCAGCAACGTTTGTTTGAATTCAATGGTTAGAATACTTTATCTGTGGGGAAAAAAAATTAAATGTGGGGTTTTCTTCTTTTGTTTGAAACAAAGATCCAAATATTGGAAGTTCCTACTGCTTATAAATGTCATGTTTTTGAACAGCTCCACTAATCACATAATTAGATTCATGGTGCAACAAGCTCCAGATGGGTTCACTCTTGCAGCCACTAGGAAACCAATGAATTCTATAATGCCCTGTATAAATTAAAGTAAAAAATTGCTCATGAATTTGCACTTATCCTGAAAATCCACTTCCAATGAATGGTGAATCTTCAGTTGGAGAAAACCTTTCATTTGAAAAAGAGCAGCCACTTTCTACCTGTAAATGATCAAAACATCAATAGCGATGCTGAAGGTCACAGGCTGCAAGAAGCTACAGTGCTGGCAGTATGTGCTCCTATGCAGCAATGCTCTACTGCAGTTTTAAACACTTCTCGCTATATGTCCAGGAGCTGCTCTTGTGCTTCAGGTTAAACGTGCATCTTGATACCCCGCTGAAGTGTGGCTTTATTTCATAACTGGAAAATGCAGAGATCTTTTTCTAACTGATTTTTAAATTAGCTCAAATAGTTGAGGAGAATGTGACAAGAATCCATTGTAACATCTGGCAGGTTTTCTAACAGGTGCAGAGATTCTGGGTGAAATCCTCTTCCGATCTGTTCATGGTACATGTGTTCAAATAGAAAATGGGAAGTGATTGATAGCACCTGGTATGAATGACTTAAAGAAAAACCATTGCAGTAGTGTCACGTAGCTTATTATTGACCAGAAATTGAAAGCAGCATTTCTGTTAACTAAAAAATACTCTCCAATTTCTACTAGCTGCGGTTCAGAAGATCAATAAACTATTCCTAAATTCTCACCTAAATTAGGAAATTTTTTTGTTGGATTGCAATGGAGCATTCTGCCCACTGTTTTGACAGCTTGAGTGTTCAGAAGTGCTCACACACAGAAATAACTTTAACTGATTAACCAACGTGCTCAACCATTGCAATACAAAATCATCAACTGAGCAAAAGAACACAAAGAGAATGACACCTCCCCCGGTCATACTTACACTCTTCTTGATTTTTTTCTTTCCTTCCGCAATGACCATCCAATGCAGCATCCTGGAATGAGAGAGGTCAGTGCCATCTCCTCCATAGGTCCAGGTGACGTACAAAAGGTGATTGTAATATTCTATGGAGGTAATCTCAGGTGCCACCGGTGCTGAAGGAATAGGACAAACATATTACAGATATACTCTAGCACAACTGATTACCAAGTCCAATAATAAACTTCTGCCAAGGGATACTACTGGGAAAAGAGTATCATGACCAAAGCAGAAATGTATCAGTAAAATCATCTGCACTTTATACCAGTAACTGAGTACTAGCTGAAAGAAATGAAAAACAGCTTTTCCCTGAGGAACATTTGGAACAGAAATGTATTTCTGTTCACAGCTTTACAGTTTTATTAAAAAAAAAAAAAAAAGAAAAAAAAAAAAAGAAAAAAAAGCATGAAGCTCCTGGCTGATAGAAACCATTTTCCAAATCAACGTTTATAAATGAAATTTAAGGCCAAGTTAAAAGCCTTGGATATTGCTTCACTGTGTTATAGCTCTGAAAAGCAATGACATTCAGCAACTAATAAATAAGAATTGTCACACTGAATATCTTGGATAGCTTTTCCATAGGAAAAAAGGAACAAACAACAACTAAAAAAGCAACAAACTCTGAACGTGAACAAAATAACGTCTCTCTGTATGAAAAGCTTCAGCCCTCTTTGCTCCCAGTGTGCAAGTCCCATCATCAGAGAATCACAGAATGCCAGGGATTGGAAGTGACCTCAAAGGATCATCAAGTTCAATCCCCCTGCTAGACCATTAAGTCTCAAATCTACAAGCACTTGGCAACTTGTGGACTATGTCCTTAGGTATTAGGCAAATCAGCTGTTGTCCCTCCTCTTCCTCCATATGCTCCTCCATAGCCCTATAAACTTGTTCAAAGGCTGGATGTATGGTGGATGGTGGGTTGCTTCCTGTAGTCAGGCTGGTAAAACCTTTGTTCCCTGTGACACCAAAGGAACAAGACAACCACCTACAAAGCTTTCCTCCTAAAACAGGTGTTTAGGATGAGTAAGAGAGGTGTTTCTCTCCCTTTTATCTGTAGAGGAAGCATAGCTGACTGGCTTACCTTGATCACCTACCTAACTGGGAGCTGCATGCACCCTAAGCGGGATTTTAGTAAAGTGGAGCACCCAAAGAGGAAGTCCACAGTTGGTAAGGACTGTAGCCTGCCCCTCAAGGTGTTAGCAGTGGGATAATCTGGAAAAAAATGGGAAGCGTATGATTCTGTGTGCTTGGCAGATTCTGTAGGAGCCCTACAGTGAAAAGGACATGGATAGATCCTCCTTAGACCATAACCAATTTGTTTGTGCCTTTGCAGGGCCGCTGCCCCGCTTCCTGGCAGCGCTGGGTGCCAGCAGGCATACAAAGGCAGGATGCGCTGTGAGCATGGGACTGCTTGAAGGGGCCACACGGTGTCACTGCTGCTTTCACAAAGGCTTCTATGACTTTACGCTGAGATTTGTTAAGACAACAGATTTACTGAAGAAAGGCAGCAAATACAACGACAGGCAATTTAGAGCCATTTAGAAACGTTTAGTAAGAGTCTCTTCTCAAATTCATCTTGAGATCGCCCTTTTATGTTGTTGAGAGGAAGCAGCGTTATTTAGTACAAAATCTTTAAAGTAATGCTTCTTTAATTTATAGAGTTCCCAGTCCGTTATGCATTCTGTACAGCCTAAGGCCACTACTAGCATGAATCTTGTGTGCTATGAATAATTACCTCTTAAACCTTGATTCTGATGACGTATTTGCCCTCCTAACACTCACATAGCGTTAAGTTTTAGATATGTGGCAACAGTACCTGCAGGATATGCGAAATAAGACCACAGGTCAGGACTGGTGTGCCCCTTAGCACCATTTTTCACTGAGTGGCATGGAAAGGCTGTAGGAAACGACATATCGTGGCCAACCTGGCTAAAGTGACAGCTGAAAGCATCTGCTGGACTAACAGAGAGCAGCCTTGCAGGAAGGACAGATGCACTTGCACTCACCAGCACCGATGGTCTGCCTCTCTATCCTTATTTATTTATTTAGTTAGTTAGTTATTTTCAAAGCTAAAGGCATCCTTGCCGTAAAAGAAAACATTGGTGGTCTGAAGTGCCCTTGCTTATGATTGCTTTAAAATCCAGCTGCTTACAGCAGGTGGCATTAAAAACTCATTAGTCACCACAGCAACACCGGCAGTGCCATGATCTCTCCCTGTGTTATCACAACAGCGTGCAGCTGTTCCTGCAGGAGCCTGAGAGCAAATGCTGCTCCTGGCAAGCATTTACTTAAGGGAAGTCTGGGTCCCCAGTCCCCTCATTCTCCTGGAGACATCTGACCAGCTGTTATGGGAGAGAGCAGCACATCACCCAGTCTCTTCTAACACTGTTTTCACTTCAGGTACCGTGGTCAAGTGAGCTCCACATGGGATTCTGAACTAGGGAAATGGTCTGACAGATGGTGTACTGTCAAGAAGCCCACAAAACCTGCTATTTAATATTTTAAAGTTTAGTTTTGATGGGTTTTATTTTTTATTTTTTTTTTTCTAATTCTTGGCGACCTTCTCAGGCTATGTGAGGAAGGCAGAGTTGTTCAGAATGATGCAGAAAGGGACCAAAAGCTCTTTTAAACATCTGTTCCCTCTCTGGAAGGAAACAGGCTGAGGGTGATAAAGAACCTTGCAGTCCCCTGACAGCTTGAGATAGTGCAAAGCAGCACCTACTGAGGACAAACATTTCCAACCTGCAGATGTGAAAAATTGGCATGCCTCTTTCTGGTGAGTTAGCCTGACAGCATTCCCAGGGCAAAACTGAAGAGGATTCAGCTAATAATGCAATCAGAGGACAGGAAGGTATTTAATGCTCACATTTGGTTGTGACTGTCTATTGATAAGCACTTGCAATTTGGTCAAATCTGATTTATTTTTATTTTTTAAATCAGGATTCTTCCCTTACAATGCTTAAGATCTGGCTCATTGGTATTCGGTGTTTTCACCAATACCCTGAAAATAAAAGCACAGCTGATGAGCCATGCCAGTGGCACAGTAATTGGCAAAGAAGGAAACGCTCAGGACAGGACTGTGATGTAAATTATTGGCCCCTGTGTAGGGCCCATTCAAACAAAACTTATTTTGGACTACCAGGTGCAATAATCTTTAGGAAAAAGGAAAAATAGCTACCCTAGGAGGAGTTTAGAAGGCACAGAATAGAAGCAAATCAACACAGACCTCCAGTGCGATGCCATGGCAAATGCAATCATTGAGATGCACAAACAGAAGAGCATTGAATAGGGAGCTGATTTTGCCTCTGCAGGAGTATTCAGCAGCTGGTACTGCAATTTTAGGCACAGGTTTTTATTGGTAAAGACAGTAAAAATTAGAGAGGCAGAGTTCAGAAAAGAAGTTGCTTGAGAAAATGCCTTACTGTGAGAGCACCTGAAGAGTTCAGCGGACACAGTTTATCAAGGGAGAAATGTGAAGCTAAATTATGTGTAGAGGTTAAAATAAAAAGAAGAGGAAAAAAAAAAAAGAAAAAGCCCTGAGGCTCTCTGAGGCTCTTCAATCAATAAGTGAAAAGTGTAACAAGAATCATGAGTTGGACATTAAAACTAGATGAATGCAGATCAGGAGCAAAGGATAAACCTTTGATAATAAGAGAAATTAAGCATTAGTACAACTTACCAAGGGGAGTGGTGGCCTCCTCCCTCTCTGGATATGAGATGATTTTTCTGCAAAGGGGTTTTGCCAGTCACAAATGGATAACAACCTTACCTGAGGTCTTGACCCTTTTCTCATTTGTGTATGTCTGCTATGTAAGGAGTTCATCCATTTTCCATGTTGTGGCAGTAAAGGCCCTTACTCGCCCCATACAGAGATCCAGAATGACCCTGATTAAGGCTTGTATTTTAGAATAACTTCATCTTCCTGTGTTCTGCTGCAGGTTTTGGGAAACAACATAAAGTATGTGGGCCCTACTGGAGTATTTCCACTCAAAAATGCTGAACCTGGTACCCACATCAGTTGGAAAAGACATTTCTCCCCTCACACAGCAACCAATCACCTGGAAAATTTCTTCCATACAGTGAAAAAGAAAAGATGACTGATGCCAAAGGGCAGTGAATGTCCTGAAGATTTGTCACGGTGCTCTGCTGGATGCTGTGAATTTCTGATACTCCAGCCAAGAGACAGGATTTGTCCTAGCATAGCTTAGGATCAGATATCTGAGGATGGGAGGTTTCATCTGACTTCACTGGAGCTAAGGCTCAATGCAGTGATAATTTTGCTCGTGTGGTTCTTTCAGGCATTTATTAACCGTCATCACAAATGGGCCTTATTCACTCCCCTTCTTCAGTTGCATCCTGTTAAGACTTTCACCAACCAGAAAATCTTTTTCTAGGTTACTATATGTTTTGAAGGGAGTTACTGTGCCTGATTTCCCTTATAATGTGGCTTTTAGAGCTGGGAAAGAAAAGTGAGATGCATTTATTTCCTCTCGTGGTGCACTTGAGTTATTTACTGCTTTCAGTCAGCAGTATTTCTGCAAGGTGATGAATAAAAGCAAAATGATTCAACAGAGGACCTTGACTCAAGCAGCTTGGATGCTGGTTGCACATGGCAAGGAGCTCACAGGAGGTCTCAAATGCTGTTCCCTTTCTGGCTAATGCATCTTATATATCGAAGATTCCAATTCAAACTGACAAGAGAGTGTGCTAGATTCAAAGCTGGTTCTAGTTGGAGGATGGCAAGCAATGGGGTCATATCTAGTTCCTGCAGCTGAGAATCTCGACTGGGAGGGACTGGCTAAGGCACAGCTGCTCAGTGAAAATGCACCCAGCAGAGGTACAACACCTTGGTCTCAGCAGCACTCTTCTCATTGTGCACACACAAAATGCACCCAGCAGAGAAGGCAGAGCTGGAGAACAAGAAAAATGTGCTACAAAATGTAGTCCCTGCCTAGATCTGCATGATGTGTACAGAGCTCTACCCTGCATTGGCTCAGGTGTCAGAGTCACGGTCTAATCTGTGGATAACTGAGGGGGAAAGGAAGGAAAAGAATTCTACAAGTCTCACTACAATCTCCTTTCAGGGAATTGTAGTGAGGTGGGGGTTGGCCTCAACTCCTGGGTAGTAGTGATGAGAATGAATGGCCTCAAGTTGCACCAGGGGAAGTTCAGATTGAATATGAAGAAAAATTTATTCTCAGGAAGAGTGGTGTTGCATTGGAACAGGCTGCCTAGGGAAGTGGTGGAGTCACTGTCCCTGGAGTTGCTCAGAAGCTGTGGATGTGGCACTGAGATGTGGTTAGTGGGCATGGTGGGGATAAGTTGGCAGTTGAACTAGATGATCTTAGAGGTCTTTTCCAACCTTAATGATTCTGCGATTCTCTGAAATGTGGAGACAGTGCAAATACATGGAAAAATATTTCACAATATCAGAATCCACACTATCTATTTATTTATCCATTAACCTTTCAAAGTGCGAAACACCCAGTGTCATAAAAGACAAGCAGTCACTGGCCTCACTGGAGCCATGCCTTCAGCTGATGGAGGGTGGGACAAAGTAATCCAACGCTGCTTTGCACAGGAAAATTATACCTCCTAAAGCAAGCCTAAGAGCTTTCTTTGAGAAAGCAAAAACAAGACCAAGGACAACCTCCCACTCTTAGCTATTAAATACTCTGATTTTCAAGTATCTGCAGGTGAACCACAGCATATTTTCCCATCCTGCTGCTTCTGGCATCATTTCCGTGGTCTCTTCAGAGTGCTGCTTACCTGTTATGAAGCTGATGGTGGAGCTGTCACAGCAGCTCAGCTCTGGGTCTCCCCAGGTCACCATGGTGACCCGGAAATTGTAGTACCATGCAGGCAGCAGGTTAGCTATCCTCTGCAGGGAGACAAAAGACAAACAGCAGCTCAGCAGAAAATTAAGCAGAAAATTAACCAGAACGTGGTGTGACTTACAAATTGCAGCCGTATTGGTAAATCTAGTGCCCAGACATAGCACTGTTTTACTGAGCTCTCACTGCTTACTTAAGGGGTAAATTGTGTAATTTGGCATTTGAATTCATTCAAAAATGTCTGCCGGAATACCAAGGCTGGTTGTGGCAGCTCTGCAGCTTAAGCAGGGGAACATGGTCCCACGTTCACTCACCATGGGGACCTCTCAATCAAACGTGGGCTCTTCTTTCTTGATTAAGTGGGTTTTTAAGATATATTAGAAATGATGCTTTTGACTCAGATATCGTCACTTCAAAGAACTCATTTCTTTCCCTCAATTTTTGAAGTGTGTTTCATATTGTATTATCATTTATTATAGATGAAATATAAATGAAATATAAATGAGTTATAAATGAGACATAAATTATAGATATAAATACAAATGAGATATAAATGAAATATAAGTACAATATATTTTATATTGCAATATCGTTTGTCATATTTAAGTTAAAATTGAAATGTTTCCAATGCCAGGAAAAAAAAATAATAATTTTTATGTTTAAATTTATATTTAAATGAAAATCCTAATGACATTTTGTAATTCAAAATAAAAGCATATTGGTAATAATGAAAAATTTCAACAACTTTGAAATTGCTTATTTCACAGATCTCTGATGTTTTCGGTGGTCTTTTTTTTTTTTTTTTTTTTTTTTCCCCAGACAACACAAAGCAATCCAAATACAGCATTTGGGGCCTATTCTCTTTATGGTTTTAGAAATCTATCCATTTGACATCAAAACTTTGAAGCTGCTTGAACACCTTCTTACATACTTCTGGTGCAATACTGGAAATAGTAACACTGTTTGAATGACTTTAAAGCAAACTTCAGAGCATAAACATTTAGATGCTGTACTGAGGGACATGGTTTAATGGTCTGTCAGGCATTTATTAACCATCACTGCAAATGGGCCTTATTCACTTCCCTTCCGCAGTTACGTCCTGTTAAGACTTTCACCAGACAGAAAACTTTGTTCTAGGTTACTGTCTGTTTTGGAGGGAGTAAACATAGCCTGATTTCCCTCATAATGAGGTTTTTACAGGTGGGAAAGAAAAGTGAGACGCATTTATTTCCTCTGATGGTGCGCCTGATTTATTTACTGCTTTCAATCAGCAGTACTTCTGCAAGGTGAGCTAAAGCATAAAAGCAAAATAAAGTATTGGTGATAGGTATGGTTGGACTGGATGATCATGGAGGTCTTTTCCAGCCTTGGTGATTCTATGATTCCAAAATGAAGGAAGCAATTAAACAGAGTGAAAGGGCTGTTCAGTTCCAAAAGTTCTGACTAGCGGATATGTTCTTCAGGAAACAATTTTTTATCTCACTGTCAGATGGCAGATTTTTTCCTCCCTTGCTTCCTTAATGGGTTTAATGCTTGCTACAGAGACCACCAGAGATGTCAGATAATTTACTGACCATAGAGAAATCTGTGGGACACAGTGGGATTCCTGAACATGGCTAGCAAACCCAACTAAAAGTTCATCCATACATACTTGTATGCTAAATGCCATAACAGAGCAGAAAGACATTCTTTCTCAAATTTACATTAACTCTTTAAAAATTATTCTTTAAGAAACATTCACTTTGGCAGCTGTATGGCACTGTTATATTTCAAACTGAAATTCAGACAAAGAAGTTGGAAAGGAGGCCAACTTCCTTTAGCTTTCATGAACAGAATTGTTAACAGCAATGGATAATATCATCTCATTTTCTAACGAACCACGCAAACTCTGAAAGACACTATTATTTCTTAGATGACTTGGATCACTCAGATACTAATCTCATTGTGCTGACTCATTACTACAAGGTATTAATTACTTCTTTGGTAAGTTATTTTTGGTTTTAATTTCCTTGGAGATTTATGTGCTAGATTTACTGTCACATACACAATTACTGTTCTGCCGCTGTAGCTGAAACGACTACACAAATAGTATTATGCAAATGAATTACAGTAAATCACTGCAGCTCTCATAAGCAGCAAAAGTTGTTGCTGTTATTTTTGCATACTCATAACTTTCTGAGCAACTAATTTCAGCTAAAACTGCTCACTGCATTGTGCAATGGCAAAGTCTGAATATAACCTGTTCAGCTTCTCTAGGAAGATGTGGAAAGCAATAGGAAAAATTCATGGGATTTCTGTTAAATACTCAATCTTGCAAAGATTTGTGTGCATGTTCTTCTAGAAGATAATTTTTGCCTAGGTTAAAGCCTGCTGCATGTCTTTGCAGCTTCGGAAATATGATAGCTATTTTCACAAGAGCATCTCTGCAGCTAAGTGCTCCAGATGGCTCAATGCAAGACTAGCATGCAAGCCCCAAATCCCTATTATCAATATTAATTATGCAGATAAGGCTTTGGACTACTCCCCCTGAGGACATGCCGGAATTGGTTAAAGCCTTGACTGACAAATTGACACACAAACTGAAGCTGCCTCTGGTCTTGCTGAATATGCCCATTTGTCAACAAATAGAGGCTCATCTCCTGTCTTGTCATTCAACTTAAATTTTAGCATCATTCAGCTGTATTCCCCTACTTTAGGAAAGAGATGCTGCCAGCATCCTGGATGTTTTCTCTACTTGGCCTGGAAAAATGTTCCAGGTTTAAAGGCATATATACATATTTGTAGGGGAGAAGCTAAACAAGGAAATGCCCCAAGGTGCCAGGGCCACACATGCATGAGAAAGTAATAGTAACAGCCACTTTACCACGGAGGCAGTTAGGGAGACGGTTGCTGCTATTTCATAGTAGGTTGTCCACTCAGATGTCATTGTTGATGGATTGAAGTAAAACATTTCTACGACATATTTCCTGAACACCCCAAGGAAAGGTCTGTTCCAGCTCAAAACCACAGCAGTAGGTCCCAAAGGGTACAGTGTCAGATCCTTTATTCCAGTGGGCACTATAAAACAGAAATTGTGACTAGTAGGCTTTTTTTTTTTTTTTTTTGTTACTATTAATTACATTAAATAGATAAATAAATTAACAAAATCCACAACAATACCTTCCATTAATCAAGTTCTATCTGTTTCTGATTTGTTCCTGGTTTTAATTCCTAATAACTTCCTTGTCACAAGCAGTGGAATACCATTCTTTTCAGCATTTGTTCTTATGTCTAGTTTGTCAGAAATGACTGAAGGCTTCCATTTACTTTGAAAATCAGGCTTTTTAGGAGATGTTTCAAGTTGTAAGCTCAAAAACAAAAGCATCAAAAGCCACAACACTTTGGAAGATAAAGGCCACCAGAAAGAACAGTTTTTTATGCCTATCCTTCCTTCCCTGGGGAACCTAAAGGTGCTGCCATGAATTGCTATTCTTGCCTCACAGATGATGAAAATGGGAAAGAGAAGTCAAGTGATTTGAAAAATGTCACATCAGGGTCAAGTTCAGCAGCCTTTACTTTCTGGAAAGCAATCACTCTTCATGACTTCAGTGAGGTTACTTAAATAAGTACTTTGCTAACATTTTCAAGGATTGCAGAGCCCCAATTCTTGCAGAATAAAGAACACTCAGATTACTTTGGCCCATATTTGCACGACTGCATTTCCTTTCATGAGTCAGTCACCATTTTCTTCATCTTTTCCGTCCATTCCATAAAGTGTTAATACTCACCCAGTGAAAATGAGGCTTATGATAAATGCAGGCAGAACTGAATACTTTTTAAGGCATATTTGAACATATATTTGTTTCATTCATCTTTAGCCATCACTTATCATTTCATTGAACAGTTTCTTTATCCTGTAATCAAATGAAAACTCCTACAACTGTTGTTTCACACCATAAAGTATTCTCTATAATAAGTAAGAACTTTTCATTGTTGGGTTGATATAAAAATGTGGAGAAAATGAGGAAACTCATTTAATATGGGAATTTATGATTTCACTTTCTCAAATGAAAATAGAATTTCACAGATTTCTTAAGTAACTACAGAGAGAAAAAAACAGAAATTCTTTCATAAATATTGTTCAATGATATGAATTTTAATAAGGCATGTGTATATATATATATATAAAACATATTTGCTAACTGTTATTTATTTTTTTTACTGTACTGTATCATGCTCTCTTTTCAAATTCTGATACAGACTCCGCTTACACAAATACATGAGGAGGTTGCCTAGAATGAAAAAACTCTCACCTTCTTTACTACTCCACATATCTGCTTTCATCTACAGAATTCACTTCTTAACAGGATAACTTTGGTCTGCTTGCTTGGTTTTTTGTTTGTTTTGCTTTCTTCCCTATATCACAGAGAGGATGTAGAGTGACAAATACTGAAGTTCTCTAACTTTCAGCCACCTGCTCACCCATAAGGCAGACTATTAGTCAAAAGGAAAAGACTGGGTGACTCAGGTTAAATATTCCTCTGAAAATGTAATTCCATAGATTGAATATCTTTCTCTTTGCCCTTTTTCATTATATTTTGTTACAGTAGTAATCTTAACAAAATAAATGACATTGAAACTGAAACATATTAAATCCTAAGTCACTCTTTAGTTAGGAGCTTGATGGAACCTTGAATTATAGGCATGGAGGGAGGAGCTCTGCGTGTAGGTCGTGAAACCACATTCTTGAAAATGTCAATCTCATTCTTAAAAAGCATTTTTTATCTTCAGATTTCAAAGTAGAGAACATCAAGATTCATGGTTTAACTCAAGAAAATCAAGGTTGGCATCAGCCTTAGTACAAGAGGAGATAATCCAGTTCTTGACTTAGCACCAAGGCCTTCAGACTGGATCACACTGTGTGGTTCGCAAGGCAAATTTGCGACAATACCTTAACAGCAGTCCCATACCTTTCATGAGACAGAATGATTCACCTCTAGGAGGTGCCCACATCTCTCCATTAATTGCAGACTACCTGCAGGTGAGACTGGCCACACCTAAGTGAGGTGATTCCCTCCCAAAAGGACACATACCAGGAGCGCTGTTAGAGATGAACATACATGTGGCCAAAGGTGAAGGTAGTTCATTACAAAAGGCTCCATGTGTGTGAATCCACAACTGTTTTCTAGTTGAATTTTGTAATAACCCAGTAACTAAATATGAATATCACCCACTGATGGAACATTCATGCTTTTCCCTTATTAGTGGGATAGACAGCACAAGGGAAACAAAGCTCTCAGAAAGCGTTCATTACATTTGAAGCAACCAACATCACAGTTTTGTCTGCATTTTTTAGTGGGCTCTAGACTTTAATGAATATACTATTCATATTCAGGAAAAAAAAAAAGAAGCATTTAAAACAGTAGCTGCAGGACTTACCAATGGAAAATGTAACAGGATCAGAGGGCGGTCCAACCAATGGTCCTTTCCGTAAGTAAACCACAACCTGGTACTGGGCACCAGGAACAAGATTTTCAATGAGGCTGCTGCTTGAATTTACCTAATGGAAGAGAATACATCAGATGAGAAGTATTTACTTGGTCAGTTAAAAGAACATTAAGACTGTACTAGAACTGGTTCAGTTTACAGAATGCATGCTTCTGAACTAGTATCAGCAGCTAAATCCTCATTCAATGATGCCCCAAATGGCAAAACTCTGAAAGCACTCAGGCTTGGATTCACAAATGATCTGACCCAAAGAATCACACTTACCATGCCACGTAAGGTCAGGGGCAGACCAACTTGAGCCACTCTGTCCTCACACCAAGGCTTACTGAAATAAATGTTCACTCCATAGTATTCATACTCAGGTGATATCATCAAGGCTGGAGTATTTAGGCAGTATGTTTTCAATAAAAGCCTCAGGCTTTTCATTGGCCATCTGATTCAACTGCAGATATGAGCTGAAAGGAGCCTTACGGGAAATCTATCTTCTGAGTGCAAGTGTTAAATGTCTGAATGCTGAAATCAGAGAGGAACTACTCTTTCACCTCCTTTGCACAGCACTACAAAATTTGATGAAGAGACCTTGTGACTTTTCCGTTTGAGACATCAAAATTCAATCTTCTGCTGTGGCACACTGTCATGGTTTTATGGTCATTGGTATTCCACATCATAACATCATGTAGTGCATTGAGAATTAAAGTGTTAATGTCCCAGTTCCGCATACCAAAGAGAAGAAACTACATTCCCCAGAAGACTGTTAGCTGTGCTGATATGATTCCTGCACAGGGGGGAATGCATATAAGGCATTGGCGGGTCATCTGATGCTCTCTCTCGCTTTCCTTCAGCTATCCTCCCTGCTGCTCGACTTGACTGTCGAGTCTACATCTCAGCATTAGCGTAAGACCTTCTTTTTTTTTTTTTTTTTTCAGACAATCTTTTTTTTTCATCATATCTGATTTGGTCAATTGCAATTGTAATTGTATTGTATTATACTATCTTATCTTGGGTTTTTTTTGATACTCTTTTTAGAAAATTAGTTCATTTCTCATCACATTGTTGCCATTTTTTTTTTCAAATAATTTGGGGTCCCCTGTTTTCCTATCTCCGGAGGCATGGATTCTGAGCAATCCCTCTGCCCCACTCATCATGGAACCGGGCTGAGCCCATAAACCATTGACACACATCAGGTGTTGGTCAGAGCTAGAGGCATAATGCCTGACCAGGTGATTCCTGATCTGATACAATATGTGAAAAGCCTCATATTCTGAGCTATCAGGAAAGACATGGAGGAGCTTTGACAAAAGAACTTCAGGTCCCTCTTCTACAACTGCAGACTGGTATTTCCTACTAATATTTTCTCTGCAACCTTTCCACAATCTCATCACAGCCTCCTTTGGTTTACTGTGATCCACATAAATACATCAGTGTAAGCACAGATTTAGTGAGGAATGGAATTTGTCTTTAACAGCTGCTTTTGAGAACTAATCAATTCATGCATAATGGTAGAAATGAATAAAATTCTGCACTGAATTTTGCCCTTTTCAGCTTGTCAAGGAGAATTCAAACCAACAGCCATTAATAATTCCATGTATAATAATCTGATAAAGTTTGATTAGAGGCAGTATGAAACTCTATAGGGACAAAAATAAACAACTATATTTAGACATTTTGCCTCCTTGTAGCAAATACATTTACTTTTACAAATGTCTTGTTTATTCACCGATTAGTTTTAGGTATTTGTATTTGAGTTTGTAGATTAATCCCTGAGTATTTACTTTAATCCTATATGTATATACTTGCTCTCTAAGGTTTATTGTCACCTACGGTATTGTTTTGCTTCCTGATTAGATGAATGCATTTTTAATAAATGGGAAGGAATGTAACTCAAGGAGAGTACAAACTGGTTCAGAGAAACAATTCTCAAATTGTCTTTAAAGGACAGTTCCCAATGTGGAAGTACATGGCCATTCTTGGAATAAAAATCACAGCATTTTGATGAAGACCTCTTTAAAAAGACACTTTTAAATGATGTAGTTATTGTATTAACTAACTTGCCAGGCTAATCACAATGTTGAAGGAGGTGACGATTTGAGAGCTATGGCTCTGCTCTATTCTCATGGGTGTGCTGAAGGTGCAGCACATGGCAGCACTGCAGCCTTTTTCAGACTCCTCAATCACACATTTAGGAAGCCAGGTAGAAATTGTGGTGCTGCTTAGAAAAGAGATTTGTCAGCACTGTGGCAAGGAAACAGGAGTGTGGACTGAAATCTCTTTCTAACCAAAACCACATTCCACTCATCCGTCAGAGCCATAGGATCAGACACGGAGATAAACTCACCATGGGTTTCAGGTAGCAGAAAATTGCCTTTTTTTTTGGGATTCAGGAAGCTTGATCACAATAAACATGTCCCATATGACAGCCCTAAAGAAGTGTTGTCCATCCAAATCACAGGTGGTGGTGATGATTATTTACTTCCCACCTTTGAAATATCTTTTGTGGATGAAAAGAAAAGCTGAATTCAGATGACTTCCAGAAAATGTAGGGTCAAGTTCTGTACTCATATGGAGGAAATCTAAGAATCAATTAATTAATCTAAGAGTCAATTAATTTATGAAAGTTGAATGATAATCACCCATGTGAGCACTTTTCTTAATAAAAGTGGATTGCAGCATATGCCTAAGTGTTAATATGATGTGATATCATTTTGCTCACTGCTGCAAACATTTCTCACTCAAAAGTTTGAACATAGAACTGGCCACAGCCACTGCAGCAGAAATACAGTTTTAATGCCGATGGAATTTAGTGCTGTCATTTCTGCATGCTTTTCTCTCCCCTCCACTCTGCAGAATGGAGCACTGTGCCCTGCAGCCTTTAGCTGGATGGGGCCCTTGGCACTGTGATAACAAACAGTGGGATGACTATAAATTTTTTTTTCCAGTTCTTGAGGAGGTCCCTTACCTCTGTGCAGTAATGTTTTTCAAGCCTTTGACTTTCCTTTTGCTTCTGACAAGTCAGGGAGACCACAGACACAATTGTGCCATTGCTACCGCTCTCATGTGAGGCTGTCCAGGATGTCAGGGCAGTAGTGGAGCTGAGCACGGTCACCGTCACATGCTGGGGCTTTTCTGTGAGCTCTTCTATCCATTCACCTGTGGGGCCTGGGACATGCCAAGAAAGCATGTGTGAGCAAGGCACTCTGCACATTTAAGTGACTCATGTTAAAACATCCTTCTTCATGAGATTTCTTTCTACTAGGGAAAGAGGGTGAATGAACAGCTGTCCACCTCCACAAACAAAGCAAACAAAGCAAAGATGGGAAACAGTCTGCAGTCAACGCTATTTTCACCAGTAGCAGAGCAAGAGTTGAAAAGATAAACATTTGTTTTGAAAATCTGGACTGGATGTATTTTCTGTTGCTTACGAGAAATCACCCAGCAGTATCAGTTATGCTCCAAAGGAGTATTTTAAGAGTGGTGATATCCAATAATGTACAGATCCATTATAAATATTACACACAATTTTTCCTTTCCCTATACACCAAGTTACCCAAGTGTACTATGTACCTGAAGTGATAAAATTGAGTTCACAGAGTCTACCATAGTGAAGAATTCTCCATCAGACTTTCTGAAGCACTTGTTTAAATATATATGTATATTTAAATTTGGAAAATAAATTTATTTAGTCTTGGTCAAAATTTCAGATTTCATGAAAATTACCAACTACTGTTGTCAGTTTAAACTCAAGGAGAGCTCTCTCTTTTACGTTCCTCCTTCCCTCCACACAGTTCTTAGCAGTACTTTGAGTTTATTGAGAGAATAAATCAAATCTGGATCAAGGATTTTGTGTAAGATCAGCCTATAAGAGATGACAATTGAGACTGCCATTTGAGTGCAACCAAAACATTGGGTAATATAAACCAATGATTCAACAGGATGAGTCACCAACCAAAAGGTTACAAGAATAAGACAAGGGTGAAGCTGTGAGAAAAATTTATTCATGAATGCAGATTCATGTCTACTCTTGAAAAAAAAGAGAAATCTGATCATTAAGTTAGTCTCTGGATTCAGTGGATATATGTGTAGCTATTTCTACTCAGAAATTGTTTCAACATTAGTATTGAAGAAACTGAGCTACCTCAAGCTTGTGTCAGGGCCCAAAGCTGCAGACCCCACAGAGGGCTTGTAAAGAGGAATGGAAAACCAATTTTACCTTAAGAGTACTGGGGTGTATCTCAGATTTGGCATACTGTCAGAAATGCAAATGAAAACTACCTAAGATACTAAGGTTCTTAAGTTAGAATAATTAGGTCAATTGCCAATAATCTTCATGTAGGTCTAGAAGCCTACAAACCAAACAGAAATACTTCATTAAAATAGAAACAAAAACACCTAAACACCCTCATTTATTACATGTAACACAAATATAGTCATTACGTTCCTGTTACAGGTTTATACCTAATTATATCCAAGTCCATTCTTCCTTAATCTAGCAACCTATCCAAATATACTTTTTGATTAACACTTCCTCATTTTCTGAGAGGTCTCTGTCCTCAGTTAGTAGACTGTATGTAGGACACAGTACTGCATATTTCTGTACATAGATCTGTCACTTTTTAAGATGGAATAATATTTGGTGCTGATAGCAATACTACATAATTTATATATACTTTGATCTATTTGTATAGTTTTATATACTTTGATGTTTTCACATAATGAAGATGCCTATGAACTATTCCTAATGGAAATCAGAACACAGTTAAATGAAAACAACAGAGACCCTTTCTCTCAAGACCTGTTTCATCTCTTTGTTTTCCAAGTACTTTTTCTTTCATCTATTAAGCTGTTAAAAATATTGCAGCAATACAGGAATTCAGTTACATGCAGTTAACCATTATGATTAATTTAAGCTTAAATAGTGTTTGTAAATGTCATGACCTACCAAATATATTTGTTATTAGTAAAGTACTAGCACATTTCCTTTTAATATGAATATTTCTGCCAGCCTAGCCACCATGTTCAGTTGCAGAATTCATTATATGGAGGGGATACTAATCTCTCACAGGTAAAACTGTCTAGTGCTGAAAGCGTTCCCTTATTCTCAGTGTTTGTGCATTCCATAGGCCATAATTCCTCTTGTACAAAAAGATACTCTACATGTGTGTGGGCTGGTATACTTACTCAGACATCTCATTCCCTTGCTGCTGTACAGATCATCAAAGCCTTCAGAATGACCATTGTCTGAATTTACCTACACCTGTCTCTCTTGCTGATCTAATTCTCAATATCAATCTTGGATTACTAACTACTGTATTATTATTCTGACTTTTAGTAAATCTGTATTTTAGAAACCCTGAGATTCTGCAGGGAAATAATAAATTACTTTTTCCTCCTCTGAATTTAGCAGTCTGAACTATTGCATTTACCTTTACTTGCCCTGTGTGCTCTTAGAGACCATCTAATTTCAGAGCTCAGTGTTTAATTGTGCAGTTCCCACAGTCACAGCCTGATGCCCTTTATCCCTAATGCTATGCATACAGCCTCCAGGAGAAAGGAAGTTAAATATTTTTAAGATTCTTTATAACCGCTGATTTAATTCTCTGAAGCAAATTCTCTCTTTGGAAGATGCAAAAGGAGAACCTGTTTTGTAAGAGATGGACTTTTCTTATCCTGCAGCAGATACCACAGCTGCCACAGTGTGTTACTGGTCAAACTCCCTGTTACATTAAAGTTATACTGGTTTGGGAGAAAAAGATTTACTGAGGTACTTACTGATGTAAAAGCTGAGTGTTTTTGCTGATTGACTTCCCCGAACTTCACAAGAGCCAGAGGAGCTAAATGTTGTTACAGACAATTTATATTTTCCTGGTTCTTTCAGTTCAGCAACAAATTTGTGAGTGTCCTCACTGACTGTCAGAAGTTCTGTGGAGTTCTCTAAATCAGGGGGAAAGATATTGTGGTTTAATTGACATTTGAAAGACTCCAGCTACTGAGAGAATGATTTATATCAGAAATGCTAATACAGTTTCTGCTGTGGGATTTAAAGGTATCCAAAAAAACTGGATTTATGTGAGTAGTTTTATTTCTTGCCATCAGAACAAGAGTAATTAATGGCCAAGGTTGCAGTATGGGTGTACAGTAACAATAAACCCAGGACAAAATTTCATTCAGTAGCAGCAATGAGAAAATAGGGTTGCCATGACTGCACAAGTGAAAAAGAACACAGCATAGAGGAAAAGGAGCTTCCAGTTCTATCACCTCCTTATTCTGGGGGAGAAAAAAAAAAAAAGAAAAAAAAAAAAGGTATTTATCCTGAATGGGGGAATGCTTATGAAAACTTTTTGTCAGGAAGTCAAATTCATTTTGAGAAAAAGGATTTTAAAATAGGATACCTCTAAGTTATATGGCTACTCTATTGTAGCTCCACCACCTAAAATTTCACTCCATTCTCCACCACAGCCTCTTTTTGGCCTAAGGAATGCGTTCCTGAGACAACTGTTAACCTGAATGCAGAATGACTTTTCTGTGCTCCCTTCCAGTCAAGGTCCCCTTGAGAACCTTCCTCAAGGGGCAGACAAAGTTTTATGAAATAATGTACCTTCTTCACCTCCAATTTCCATCAGCTTGTTTCTCCATTCTCCGATACAAGAGTGGATTTACAATAACTGTGGTGTAAACAGTGCAGCAGTATGCACAGCAGTATAAATCTCATTTAACAAAAGAGAATTGCAAACTGTGATTTACCACACCTCCCTTGTTTTAGTTTAAAACCAGCCAGAAATGCATGCTATTCAATGCGAGAACCTTATCAAGATACAAAGAGATCTAACAAAGTCCTGTGAGGCACAGTTTTAGGTAATTAATAATTTGGGAAGGAGACAAACCCACCGATAGAATTATAGAAAAGGAGTATGAGAAGTGTATAAGGCTCAGTTTTACCTTCCCTTTCAATATTGATATGGAAACCATCAAAGGCGGTTGGTGGCTTTGGTGGTAACCAAGTCAGCACCATTTGTACAGGAAGGAAAGGAGCGGGCTCTGCTGTGAGTTTTCCAGATGCGTTTACTTCACCGGCCCCATAATCCCTGGGAACTGCATTGACAAACTCCTCTTCACCCTCCGATGATTCAGCTTCATTAGACCACCAATATGGCTGCGATGTGGTTTCGTACTCAGTACTGTTAGAGCGGTAATCAGGCCATGCTGCAGTTGTGTTCACTGCTGGAATTTCAGGTGGGTCACCAGAAAAACGGCTCAGTTTCTCTTTGCCTATGATTTCTTGTTGTCCCATGAACGATTCTTCTGCAAAATTCCCGCTGTGCTCTTCCCAATTGTTTCTGTTGATTGGCACAATCTGAACAGAAATGTTTCGAGGTGGGTAAGGAACTAAAAGAAAAGCAAAGGTTAATCTTTTAATAGGTGTGTTCTGTGTACCTCTGCCAGGTGTTTATTCCCTAGGGAAATATTATTTGCAGAAAAACGATATATCAGGGATATTTTGAAATAACCTGTCCTTCCTAAGATTCTCCCTTCTATTACAAAATTACATAGCAGAGGTGATTCCAGTAGGATCAAGCTTACTGAAAATTCATAGAAAAATCAGGACTCAAGAATACCATGATGCAGAGTACAAATGAAGTCGACATAAATCAAACTTCAGTGCTAATACAGCAGCAATGCTATTTAACTGTGAATTTGAAAATGTGGGTCTCGATTTACTGTGTTTTCCACAATCTCATGATAGCAGAAAAAAATGCCTCTGTAGAAAGGAACTAAAAAACACGTACAAAACTAATGCGTGACATGGTTTATACTTGAAAAGCATGACCTTCTTGCTGCCATAGGGATTTTCATATGCTCTTAGTAGACACCTTTTCACAAGCACTAAAGAACAGTTTACATTTTAATAGTTGTGAAAGCTTGATCTCTAGATCTGGATTTCCAGAAGGCAAACGGCATGCAAAGAAGTTATTTCTGCTTATGCCAGCAGGTGAACAAAAGGTGCCATAATTGCTTGCCTGTATGCCTTTACCCGTGGATAGCCTCTGCAAACATTTTGTCTGACATATTTTAAGCTGGCCCCTTATGACCTACTGATTTGTTCACCTCCCCCTGCCCCAGCCGCAGCCACTAATACAAAACCAGACACTACAACCTCACACAATTCATGTCCAGAATAAGGGATGGGAAGGCAGCAGGAAAGAAAAATGTAATTCTATTGGTTGCCACTGGTTCGTTTCATATTGGACCCTGGAAAATGTCTGTGCTCTAAGAGATTAACAGTAAAGTTTTGGGCATCATCCCAGGACCAAATTAAATTAGTCTGGACCCTGAACAAATGCGATTTTCAGCTTTTGCAGCATTGCTGTCTTGGAAAGTAAAAGTTCATGCTTCAGGGCATAAACTGGCCACCAAGTGGGGACACTGTGATGCTGTTCTTCTCCACGAGAGAAGACTGAACAATGAGGAAGGCCTTCTCCAACTGTTTAGCTATGATTCACTGTGAGAGGAGACAGACCAAAACAGATAGATCAATATCATTCTCAGTGTGACGTTCCTGTGGCTTAAAAATTAATTCCTAACATAAGGCCAAGGATGTCTCATGTGAAGCAAAATTTATGTTCTAATAAACCAACTTTGTAATAGAAACCCTCATACAGATTTCCCCTTGTGCTAAATTGCACACATAACTCCACTCCCTGCCTGCCCAGTACCAGCTGCAGCATCCTCCTCCCATGTTCCTGGCCAGGAGCAGATCCCATAACTGGTGCCACACAGCCTCTCCTCCATGTGCAGTCAATCTCCTCCCGTGGCAGAAAGGAAAACAGGCACACAGACGTGGAACAAACAGTACACAATCATTTTGTTTACCTGTTCTGTGCTGCTTGGGCTCATGCCTAACCCCGCTGTATTCTACTAGCGTGCTTTTGTTGAAGGTTGCTTCTGATACCAATTGAAATGTGATATTACTGTAGCATATACCTGGCAGCCAGTGATTGAAAACGGTTTTACCTTTAAAGAAATCTGCAGAAGGTTTAAAAAGAAAAGATATTAAAAAAAAAAAAAATTAAAGAAGAAGAAAAAAAGAAAAAACACATCAAATGTTTGATTTCTGATAATGCAACTACACATGCTGAAACAGCAGTGTTTCAGACGTTTAAACATCGTTCAGCCTGGTCTAAGACATGAAATTCTGATAATTCAGTTTGCCAACATTTTCCCTGGATGTCACAGCCACTTTGCTACACACACACACACACACACACACACAGACACACACACAAAAAAAAAAAGAGCCCAGCAAGAGAAATAAGAACTACATTTCACAGAAAAAGCAACTCAAGCTGGCAACCTGCTCCACATGACACTGAGCATCAAAAAGAGCACCTGACAACTCCTGAAGACCTTTAACAATTGCACGCAAAAACCTCTTTGGTCTGCTGCTGACTGAGGTACAGCGTTCAGAGGAGATGCTCAAAGGGCCCTCCACAGTGCAGCTGGGCGCCAGCCACAGTCTGAGAACTGAACTCACATCCAACATCAGTACGTGTGTGGGCTGAAGAGATGTTGCTTAGGGCAATTTAGCTGTGGGAAAGAGTATGCTTGCTCGTTAGGGAATTTTTTAATTCAAGGTGACTTTTTTATTTATCAGCAGCTGCAGCAGTAGTATTACAGCCTCTGTATATGAGCTGTGAAAGACAAAAATTGCTGCTTATATCACCTTTGTTCCCTGGAAGGGGGTCATTTGTATTTAGGACTATGATCCAGAATCACCATTCCCAATATCTGGCATTTCACAGTCTTGCAGATATTATCCTAATCCTGCTATGCACTGAATCAATGACACCAAAGTTATCCATGCTCCTTCTGGAGGTGGGCATCTCCCTCTGCTGACTCCAGAGAGAGCTTACAGTGATCAGGCTGCTACACTGGAAGCCTTCCTTCTATCACTGAAATTAAATCCATCACCTACTGGATTGCTCAGAGGTGATATTGCCACCATGCTATATTAAACCAGCTGGGGTTTGGGACCTGAAGAGCATGCAGTGCCTTTTTCACCTCTTAGGTGCTTTCTGTAGGACAGCCCTTTACATCTTTCATAGAAATGCTGTGCTTAAACTTACTGCATGGCAAAAGAGCAAAGGGGAGTTCGAGATTTAAGCAAAAATAAAAAATTTAAAAAAGAAAGCAGAATTTGCCCTTGTTAGTCTGTTTAGATGGCTAGACTGATTGCTGAAATTCTTTGGATTGACTATCTAGGTTATTAGATTGCTTGTCCTTGGTTGAACTGTTCTAAGATGAAACTGATAAAATGCAGCAGGTTTATTAGCTCAGGGACAACAAAGAGTGACAGAGTAATACACAGTACTACGCAGCATAGAGTGTCGCTCAGTGCTACTAGCACTATGTGACTTCACAGTGATACAGAGGTATCAGCTTCAAAGTCTTTCCCAAGAATCAGCTATACTGAAAGCATATCCCAGATACAGGGCATCCCTAAGCTACCCCACCCCACTCAGAAAGAGAAATCATGACTGGAAAGAAGGAATTGGGAATTGATGTTTTCAACTGTGAGTGAGACAGAATGTTACCCATTGACTTCAGCAAGTATAACTAGAGAGCTAAAACATATCTTTGTTAGCAGGAATAGTTAGTGGAATAGTTTCTTCCTACCTTTGTACAGCATTGTTCTGTAGTCTTTTCCTTCCCAATAGCTTATATTTACCCTGGTAAAAACATTGTACTTCTCTGGGTATTGAATTTCAAACAGCACTCCTGTTTCTGGAGATGGTTTGTAATCATAGATAGAAACACTGCTCACAGGAAGGGGTTCTAAAGGATGTACAAATAAAGGGAAAAAAGGCAGAAAGAATCAGATTAACAGGCAAACCTATAAAAACAACATCAAAGGAACACACGGTTTTGTGCAGAATGACACAGGAACTCTCACATTTCCCAGGTGATATCCGAGGCTTCACAGAGGTCTGGGGCAAAACTACATGGGACTATGTCAAAGCCAATTACAACACAACAAAGGTTATGTTCCCCCACACACAACATATGTCTGTGCACTGAATGCTTCTTTAGAGGGAAAAAAAAAAAAAAAAAAAAAGACATTTTAACAGGAAGGTGTCCTTATTTGCAGAGGAGCAGGCATAAAAATCATGGTTGAAATCACAGTTATTACGTAAGCACTCACAGTCATCACCCCGTCAAGATTTTCTTCTTCAGCACAAAAGCAACAAACACTTGAAATTAATCATAATTTTGGCACTACCCCGAACTTCTAAGATGAGCTAAGAAGTGTATCAGTGTGACAACCAGAGGAAACTGTCTGAACGATGATATTTGTTCCTGTAAATATTCATTTATACATTTCATGAGTCATTATACAGTCCTGATTCCTACTGTACCTGATAGGGCCACCATCTTTAAAGTACTCATCCACACCACACTCCTAAAGCATACAGCAGCACTATTGCTGTTATGTTACAGATGAAAAGCTGAGGTACAGTGTAAAGTGGTTTACCCAAGGGCATGTGGGTAGCCTGCACACAGAAGGCAGGTAAGTATGGAGCTGCCAATCTACTGCTTTCAGCTCTGACCATGATGGGGCTATAGAAAGAACAATAGTCTATGTACTCTCACAAGCCGTCTAGAAGAAATGAACCAACTATGTGTTGGTTAAGAGAGCTAAGCGGTTTTGAAAACAGGGTTCTAGTTTTACTCAACATTAGTCATATTAACATATTTTAATAGAAGTAGTTAATACACAACAATAGAAGTAGTTATGCCCACATCCTTTTAGGTACGATCGTGTTGATTTAGTTCTTGTGCACAGTAGGGAACAGATTGAAAAATTCAGTGTTCTTTAGCATAGTCTCACTACACTCTTGCAGGACACATTTGAGTACAAAGTTCTGTTGAAACAGGCCCTCATCATACAATTTTCTCCGAAGAGCACACAGTCACAACAGGCAGAAGAGAAGGCAGACGAAAAGGACAGCAGCACCAGCTTCAAAAGGGGAATTATCTCACAGTAGGTGGATGGAGCAGGGTAATCAAAGATGGAAAAGCAAGCCTGTAGCACAAATAAAAATTAAATCCCATTTGCTAGCACAGTATTTTCACGATTGTACTAAGCTTCCATTTGCAATGAGAAGTGAAGAAGAAAAAGCAACAAAGAACAAAAAACATAGCCACAAAAATAAATCTCAGCCCAGGTCTTAGGAAGGAATTGTGTTGCCACTGTTAACTTTGTCAGAGCACCAGAATACAACACTGTGGGACTTCTAATTTATTTCTCATGGCAAATATGTTTTGTTATCTTCAGGTAATTATCAGTATGTTTGTATGTAAGACATTGAGAAATAGAAATTTCAGAGCTCACTGATACCAAGAGGCACTGCAATGACAGAATCTGTGAAAATCTTGCTGACAATTTGTGATAGCCTAGAAATAAATGGGAGCAAAGCAGGTCATGGGAAACAATGCCTACACCCTTTTCTTTCTGCTGAATCTCTTCCCATCACTTATTCTGAAATAAACAGTTGAGCTGGCAATCCCCATGACCCAATACTTCATATCACATCTCACATGGCACATGACAGTGGTTCAAGTGTCAACAGCAATCTCTAAGTGGCACAGCCCTTACATGCAGACATCTTTCACGTTAGCAGGCATGTCCTGGGCTTCTGCTATCTCATTCCGATCTGGGTCTCCTTATTCATGAAAGAATTACTGAAACTTCCCTGAGTCAGTGATTGAATTACCCAATTTATTCCTTCCTACAACAAATCAAATAAAAGATGGAAGTTATATTCATTTTTAATCCGAATGATTTTTCCTCCTGATGTCTTGATTTAATTAACCAATAATTGAATTAAGTGGTAATCACCGCAGACTCTCTTTCTTGTTGTTATCTTCCGCTTACTGACTTCTCCTCACTCATGGCTGATGTTAGCAGAGTAGTTTGACTGGTATAATGCAATTTAAAGAGTCTTCTATTATCTTCCTTCCTTTGGCACCAAATATCCACATCAAAAGCTATTTGCACACTGTGAAATTAAAAGGACACTCAGCAGATAAAAATCATGTTCAAGTTTTTCACTTACTAACAGTTCCTGGGGTTATTAAAGCTCAAAGAATATGTAAAATGTCACTCTTCACCATTTATATTTATAATTCAGAACATAAATAGTTTGGTCTTTTTCATTGTTCCAGATACAGTATTCAGGATCCAGTTTTCCATAGGTTTTAGTGATTCTCAAGAAATAGCTTAAATAAGGTATGATCTAATATGTTCAGAGGAAAAAGTAGAGGCATCAATGATATTAATGTTATAAGATATTAAGGAGGGAATTAGAGGATTTTAGTTTCCCTTTAATAGCATGTTTAAGGCTCTTTTTTTTTTTTTTTTTTTTTTTTTTTTTGTGCTCAATGTCTTTATTTTTAGATACCTAGACTATATTAAACGCATATAAACAAGCTTGCAAGAACAAGACTGAAGTTCATTTATTCTCAGTATCTCACATTCTGCTGTTCCTGTAGCAATTGCTTTCCAATTATATCTGTTTATAGGAAATTTAACTTCTGCATTTCTCCTGAATATTACCACATTTTGCATTTAGCTCATACCTTGCATTATAAAAACAGATAGCATAATAAATGCTTCTAGCCTCTTCCTCAAATGCCCTAGCAAATTCTGGAGGCTAAATCCTCCATAAATGCATTCGATCTGTGCCAGATCCATTAGTGTTTTAGGTAGCTTTTGCAATTCAGGGGAGAAAAAAGGACAGACAAAATAAGTATCAGAGTCCAGGCCAAATAAATTTGTTTTTAATATTCATAGACCTGGCTCCTCTACAGTTGGAATTGATGATTTGTTAATGTAGCAGATTAGATGTAGTATTACACGTGGCTGAATGAGACGGGACTTAGATCAACTGTCTTGCTTCTCCTAGAATCCTAGATTAATCGTGGCTAATCTTCATAACACAACTCTCCGAAGAAAGAAGTCTCAATAGTAGAGTGATGTAAATCTCACTGGTAATGGCCTTTATTCACATGAAGAAGCTGTGAACTAGGTAATATCATCACCAAGATGACACTGTTTACCTATTTGCATTGCTAATGGGAGTAAGTCATAGCCAGTACAAAGTTTTCATTATGCTGTAAACTTTAGGGACTGTTATATCTCTTGTTAAAAAGCAACCAGTTTTGAAATTTAATAGCTGCTGTTTAATACTTCAGGAACATAATGTTCAAGTTTATGATATGTAATAGAGGATATCGTATGTAACTGCTTACAAAAGGGGAATGTAAGTGCAAGTGGTATCTGATGCAATTCGTATACTGCAGTTTCTAGATGCCCACATAAGATGACAGATATAAAGACCACACAAACCAGAAAATAACACTGGCACAACAAAAAAGGGTGTGTCTTAGTACTGAACGGATTTGGGCCAATACTTTAAATCAGCCTTCCAAGGGAAATTATGGCAGAAAAAAAAAAAAGATTCATCTTGTTACAGTTCTTTTGTTTCTTAATTCTGATTTTCCCTTAAAAGAGAATAACGTGATCTGTTTGCTGGGGAGACCAGTGTGCTAAGGGATCTAAAAGTTCTCCTGAGTTATGTTACATATTAAGGCTCCCGCGAATAACCAGCCTTTTTAAAGATGTGCCACTTTAAGACAGATATACACAAATGGCATCAGTTCTGTATTTCATTGGGGAAAAAAAACCCAACAACCTCTGAATCTCCTGCTTCAGCAGCTCTGATCCATCAACAAGCTGAAGGCATGGATTTGACCTGCTGAATCGCTTCCTGCAGCATCTGGCACAATGACAAACAAGCATTAACAAGAGCTAATACCAATTACTTTCTAGAAGCAGAAGAGATCACAGTCTCAGGCATCAGGCCTTCTTGGTCTCCTGAGAAGAATATTTTTCGGTTGAAGACAAAGAGGCAGAATTCACCCTAAAGGGAATATATTTTATGGTGATTTATGTAAGGAATCATTGGCTTTTGAAACAATGAGAAATTCACCAACGAAAACTCCTAATCACAAGCTAAAATAAAAGTCAGGCAAAGCTCTTCTTAATTACCCTCACACATCCTGATTTCTCCAAATCCTGCAATAGATTTATTTTCTTACAGCACAAAACAGCCTTGCAGTGCACTATTTTCCCCATTTCTTTACAAGTATTTTTTTATCCCAAGAACAATAAACTTTCAGTGAAAAACAATAACAACAACAACAACAAAAACTAAATGGTTTGAGTCACCCCAGAAAGAAAATGCAGGATGAATGAGAATTTTAAGCACTGATTTTGAATCCATATTCCTTCTCTCATAAACTCATTTAAAAACTATTATTAATGTTTTGTTTGTTTTTTTTCCCCCAAGTATTTCAAAACACTAAATTAGCGAGATAAATTCTGGAGTCGCTTCAACCTCGCTGTCAATCCCAAAT
Source organism: Alectoris magna (assembly GCA_030625065.1). Lineage (NCBI taxonomy): Eukaryota > Metazoa > Chordata > Aves > Galliformes > Phasianidae > Alectoris > Alectoris magna. Next base: position 135,386,593 of record CM060560.1, read on the forward strand.
TCCAGTAACAGTAGAAGAAAGCAGAGTGAAAATTGTTAGATACCAGAATGACTTCTAAGCTTGTCCAGACTGAAAACTGGAAGGATGGTCATATATTGTGCACAACACAATTGCTCACACAGGAAACTGGCCAGGGTGACAACACGCTTATCATTAGCGGTAAGTGCTCAAGGTGTCACTTCACCATTTCCTCCCTCAAGTGCAGTACCAAACCCAGTTTACAGAACATAGCTTTGCTATAGAATCACCAGAACAAGTGCTCTTCTGTGCTTAGACTTTATTTTACACGTTTCCTGACTATGACTTGAATGTGTCCTAATCATCTTGTTTCTAAGAGTCCCAGCTGAGAAAGCGACCCGAGGACGTGACTGTGCTCAAGGTTACAATATTCTTAGGCTCTGAGAAGAAATGATCAAGCAAATAGGTCACACTTTGCATTACAAAAATCTGTCATACAGAACCTAAACAAATACATCCCACAGTCTGTGGTGTTTTGATTAACCTGAGAAACCACTGAAATTATTTCTGTCAAAGACAAGAAGAAAATGAACTCTTCTGTCTAGTATAGAAGGCTTAAGTTCACAACAGAAGCTTCAAATGATAGCATTCATACATGCATATATATAATTGCATAATTTTATACAGTTACATTTTATATATAAATGTAAATTTATGTGCAAAATATTAACAAATTTACAAATATAATTATAAATACATACATATATAAACTGTGCATTCTGTTAGCTTTGACATCATCTTTCACTTCGCGAATCACTTCTCTTCCATGCAGAGACCTTTGAGGGGTAAAACAAAAAATCTTCCCTGACTTGAGTGGTATGAAGTTTCTACTTGCAAAGAGATACACCTTTTTCTTGCCAATAAGCTGAGAAGCAGCACATCACTGAGGGATGTAAACAGGAAAAAAATAAAGGTCATCAAGAAAGACCACCAGAAAGCAGAGTTCTTTTGTGACTCCTACTGAATTTATAAGTAGGTAATCTCTTTGAAGGACTCTGTTCTCAATTTGAGATGCACAATTTGAATATACGCTGCTGTGTATGATGTTCAGGTCTCCAGCACACAGCCAAGCTGAAAGACATCATCTCCCTGCACTGAACACCCTGCAGATGTCTGGAGAGCCCAGAAAATTATTGTGAAATATTGAAGTATATCTTTGGGAATTACCACACTGGCATCACTGAGTATCATACTTGATTTATCTTGTGACATGCTAATGAATAGGGCCAATCTACACTGGCAAAGCTCTCCTGACACCAATGAAATTAGAACACAAATTAATTTTGTCCTGGATGCTATTCACAATGTACCATTTTGTCATGTGTAAGATACTGATACAATTCAAGTTGTCAGAAAAAATGATGTAAAATGGACAGTTGGGCAATGCTAATAATAATTTCCTTCAAAGTTCAAAAAAAGAGGAAAAACAACTATTGTTTAGTGAAGTTTTTAGAAGGCGTTAGTTATTACAAGAGTTTAAAGAAGCCTTCTCAAAAGAACTGTATGGAAATAGCATGAACTTCTAGTTCCAAATTTACTTTCATTCCTGCACCCTCATATTTGAAAAGATGAGCTAAGCATTAACCTGCCTAAAGGAAAAATATTAGGAAGAATGTTGGGTCTTTTGCACCGTGAAGGAAATCTACATCATTCCTATAGCATTTAGTATAGCACCCTTCAATGCTGCATACTGAAATGCCCTTTCTTTTCAGAGACGTGGTTATCTTTCTGTTGAGACAAACAAAAAGCTTAAGAAACGTGACAAAAAGGGAGTCAGCTTCTCAAGCAGCGCTGGCACACTGCCAAAATCACTGGTCCTTCCAAGGTCTGGGTGTGCAGCAGAGGTCACAGCAGGAAACCCTGGGAAGCTGCCAGAGCACCCGCATAAGACAGGTGGTGAAAAGGGGTGGGCTGGGCTCCTTTCCATTGGGAAGGGCACAGTTGAGCCTTGGAGGAGCGAGAGTGACATGGGCTATGCTTGTTGGAGCTGGCTGACTCACACTTGTTCAGGAATGACTGCTGGAAATCCTGTGAGCCAGAGACTGATTCTGGGATGGGCTGTGATAGGCTAAGGGACACTAGTTCCCTTCTTCCTTCAGAGATTCCCTGCACAGGAGTGCCATTCTCCATCTGCCATCCTGAATCACACCTGACCCTGCTACCAGTGACCCTGTGGGCTCTGGAAATCAAGCAGCAGTTAGCCTTGCTGCATGACTACAATAGCAGTGTTCTAAAACCACTGAAATACTTGGTGAGGAATCTGTTCAGTTGTGTATATGTCAGATAGTACTTACAACAAATTAAAAAAAAAAAAAAAAAGATAGGAAATTGGTTTAGAATTATTACTTTGGTTGTAAAGCTGTAGCAGTTAAAAAAAAAAAAAAAAGGAAATTCAGATAGCCCATGAAGCCTTAAGTATTCCACAATACGCCTAATGAAGGGCTTGCATTGCTCTACCACATTATATTTTTCCTGTGGGAACCTTCATGGTTGTCCTCATTAGTGCACAGCTTGAGCACAGAAGGGGAGGATGAAGACTGTGGATGGTACAAATTCTGGAAACATGGCAGGAATTGCACAGGTACTTTGCATGGTTACAGAGAAAACTGAATCATGCCTCTCTCCAAGATCACCTGGTGGTAGTAAGAAGCAGATGATGGTGAATATGGAGTCCAGCACATGGAAATCTTCAGCTGTAGTGACAGAAACATATCCTCTTGGTGGCTACTGTCTGCTTTACAGGTTTAGTACTGCTGCAATATATCAGCAACCCAAGAACACTGCCAAGGCACCTGAAGCAAGATATACCTCACCATACAGCAGGAACATTTACACTGAAACACAAGTCAACGTTTTTTGTGCTTTCCATTAGATTTTCAGAATTCCTTTTTCACAGGCTAGGATGACCACCTGGGGAAGAGCTTTTTACATTCCCCTTACTCCAGTATGTCAAACCTCTCCATTTATTGTTTAGGGAAGGCCACCTGGGGGAACGCCACAGCTGTCCCCTTCTTCCTCCCCAGACCTTGTGAAATTTCCTTCCAGCCTTCTCAACACATTTTCTTTAATGTTCTCACACAGAAATTCATCCCACACACAAGGAGGACTTAATAATAATTTTAAAAAGCTTCTTCATAAAACAAACTTTTGAAGGAAAAAAAAAACCCACAAACATTCACAAAGAAAATAAACAAAAGAAAAAAGAATAAGATGTTACTTACTGGTTAACACAGTGATTGATCTTGCTGACTTCGAAACCATATTTGAGTTCACTACCAACAGAGTTACTATGTAATATAGGCCATGGTATTTGGCATTAAAAATCACAGGGGCAGGTAAAGTGCTATTGAATTCTTCAAACTGGAAAAAGTAGTTCTTGGATTCTCCAGCTATCTTCACAACATATACAGAGGATGAGCTCACCACATCAGATGCTTCCAGGGAGACAACGATACAATTGTCTTCTCGCACAGAAACTTGGAAAGGTTCTGCATTCTACAAGAAAAAAAAAAAAAGAAAAGAAAAAGAAAAGATTTTGTTGAAGTAAAACCTACTATTTAGTAAACCTTAAAGCCACTTGTACCCATTTCCTTTGGTATTTATAAGATGCTTGTGCTGTCTTTGTGATGAAGTAACATTTCTTATTCTACAAGACAGTTAACATCAAATTCTAGTGTTTTGGTTTTGTTTGTTTGTTTTTCCATAATACAATTTTAAAAGCCCTAAACTAAAGAATTATTTCTGACACTGACCAAGCATTTCCAAATATGCCCTTTTCAGCAAGTACGATGTAATGAGCAGTTCTCAGCTCTGTGTCTACGGCTTTGGATGGTACTTTTCATTTCCTACTTTTCACTAGTGCTTTTATTAGAAGTAGTGAAAAAGGAACAATTTAACCTTTTCATATTATCATGAGCATATTAAGCCATTGCCAGTTGAAAACACTTTCGATTAATTGCAAATCAGATGTCATCAATAAGCACTTGATCTCTACAGGAATTTCAAAACAGCAATTAAGGAGAAGAAACAGTTCAAGCTCATACCAGAGTTGGCTTTTTGTTTTTTTTAGGACACGCTGGTGTTTAGAATCTTTTTTCTTTTTAACCTCTAATCAAAGCTGCAATATATTTTCACCTCTCAGCTCCACAGTATCTTTTCCTCCTACAGTCCGAGAGCTCTGTTTGGAGGGCAGGATGGGCCTGTGACTAGTTTGCTGTTTATTCAACCAATCAAGTTGTTCTTGTACCAGAGACGATATCTCATTCAGAAGGTAGCGCCCTGTCTTATTGACATTTTGCTTAGTGGAGATTTTTCCATAAGAATAATGGTGTTTTTTTTAATTTATGCTGTGGGAGACAAGCTCCCTATCTGGAATTCACACATACAACACTGCCAGCTCCTGGCATTTATTTAGATAAATAAATAAATAAATTCTGTTCTAGGATTATAGGTTTGAGAAGAAAGGACCTAAGCAAATCCATTTATCTGGCCCAACATGAGAGCAAGGTAACAAGCACTAGTAAATTCAGACCAAATAGAGATAACCAGTCAAAACAGATTTAAGATTGAGAATTGGGGCAAGCATATAGAATTGGGTATGCATATAGACTGGGAGAACTCATTGAGAGCAGCCTGTGGAGAAGGAACTGGGGGTACTGGCAGATGGGAAGCTTGAAACGAGCCAGCAGTGCGCAGCCCAGAAGGCCAGCAGTACTCTGAGCTGCATCAAAAGAGGGTGGCCAGCAGAGAGAGGAAAGTAATTGTTCCCCTGTATTCTACCCTCGTGAGATCCCTCCTGTAATACTGCATCCAGGCCTGCCATCTTTCACAGATGGCAGAGCAATTGCTCTAAAGGGCTTACAAAATAGGACAACAATTATGCAAAAGCTTACATGTGCTTCCCTTAACATTGGCTGAATTCAATAGGCTTACCCTTGAAAAGCTTAAAATACCACATTTCAAGTGTTTGTATTTTGCCTAAATCCTGATTCAGCACTTGGATCTGCACAGCCCTAGATCTTTAACTGAGCATTATATTTAGACTAAGGAAAAACAAACAAACAGGTAGTCTTCTTATCCTACTTCCTCCCCATTCTCTCCTCAATAAGAAAATGTCAAAGGATACCTACTTCAACTTTTTTTTAAATGGGAAGATGGAAGGATTAGTAGTAAACAGAGTTAAATTCAGTTGATTACCAGTGAATTACATTATCATGGTGTTCCCCAGGGGCTCATATTGAAACCCATTGTGTTTAATACCTTTATTGGTATGGTCATTGATGAAGGGATTGCATGCACCCTCAGTAAGTTTGCAGATGACACCATGTTGGGAGGAAATGTCTATCTGTCAGAGGGCAGGAAGGCACTCTGACAATCCAGAGCAATCTGGACAGTCTGGATTGATGGGCTGAAGCCAACTGTATAAGCTTTAACAAGATCAAGTGCCAGGTCCAGTACTTTGGTCACAACAACCCCTTGCATTGCTAAAGGCTTGGGGTGGAGTGGCTGGAAAGCTACACAGAGGAGAAAGATCTGAGGGTGTTAGTCAGCGCTTGGCTGAACATGAGCCCACAGTGTGCCCAGGTGGCCAAGAAGGCCAATGGCATCCTGTCTTGCATCAGAAATAGTGTAACCAGTAGGAGCAGGGAGGTGATGATTCCCCTGTACTCAGCACTGGTGAGGGCACACCTTGGATACTGTGGTTCAGTTTTGAGCCCCTCAATACAAGAAAGACATTGAGACCATGGAGTGGGTCTAGTGAAAGGCAGTGAAGCTGATGGAGGATATGGAGCACAAGTCTTATGGGGAGCCGCTGAGGGAGCTGGGATTGTTCAGTTTTGAGAGGAGTAGCTCAGTGGAGACCTTATCGCTCTCTACAACTCCCTGGAAGGAGGTTGTGGTGAGGTGTGGGTTGGCCTCTTTTCCCAGATAACAGTGAGAGGATGAGAGAATAGGCTGAAGTTGTGCCAAGGGAGGTTCAGGCTGGGTAATAGGAAAAAATTCTCCAAAAGAGTGGTGAGACACTGAAACAGGTTGTCTCAGGGTGGTGGTGGAGTCATCATCCCTGGAGGGTGCTCAAGAAATATGTGGATGTGACATTGAGCGATGTGGTTATTATATGTGGGCACAGTGGTGATGGGTTGATGATTAAACTAGATGATGTTAGTGATCTTTTCCAACCTTAATAATTCTGTGATGCACCCACAGCTTTCAGAGACGTATGCTGCCACAGCACAGAAAGCATGGTTTTCTTCCAAGATCAATCAAGGAAAGTCAGATCAAATTCAGATGTGATTACTATGTATTTGGGTTGAAGTACACTTGCAGTACTATAGAACCATGGAATGGTTTGGCTGGGAAGAGACTTTAAAGAAGATCACCTAGCTCTTACCCTCCTATCATGGGCAGGGACACCTCGCACCAGCTCAAGCTGCTCAGGGCTCCATCCAAGATGGCCTTGAACACCTCCAGGGATAGGGCATCCACAGCTTCTCTGGGCAGCCTGTGCCAGTGCCTCACAGCCCTCTGAGTAACCTCCAACAACTCTGTATATCTCTGGTGCTGGGGGCCCCAGGCCTTCTCCCGGACACATTACTGCAGATGTGATCTCACAAGGGCAGAACACAGGGACAATCACCTCCCTCTCCCTGCTAGCCATCCATCTTTTTATGCATCTCAGCATACAGTTGAATTCTAAGGGTGTGACTGCACTGTGCTAGCTTATATTCACTTTTCCATCCATCAATACTCCAAAGTCCTTCTCTGTAGGACTGCACTCATCCACTCATCCTGTTATAATCCCACAGAAGTCAAGGGGTTTTAAACTTCCATAGACTTGCACTTGAATGCTTCACTAGAGGAAAGAGAAGGGTTTTATCTCTAAAGAGGCTAGTCTTCTCTTGGCTTTGCTGCTGAATTGCATGACATTAACTCAGTTTGCCTAACTTGCCATGCAGAAACACACAAAAGAAACCTAAAATTTTATACATTCCAAAATACAGTTCTAAGCAAGCTCCTTGTACTTGGTAGTATTATAAATCATTTGTGATGTTAATCAAGTACAGCTGGAAATTAAGCATATAATTGCAGAGTTATAGACATTCCTAGGATATAATTAGATGCTTTCAGGCTGCTTATATGGGTTGTGATTTTATATGTTGGTTATTCCATGGGTGTTATTTTAACCACACTGAAGACTGCACACTTACTACTTTTCTGCTCACAATGTTTTTTTGAATTCACAGTGAGTTCCACTCAGCAGACGATCTGCTAACCTGCTTAAATAGCTCATGTGCAATTAGCATTACATGCCTGTGCTAGCTAAATACATAAAAACCTCACAGATATATGCTATTGTTAGCTATTACAATACATGTCTGGGGAAAATAACTTTTTTTTTGAGTCCATTACCACCTAAGTATGTTGGGACAACAAAATGATAGCCTCTCTCCTCTGTGTACCTGTCTCCACCTGCATAACTCATACCTCCCTCAAGAGTTAGTCACTACGTTCAGTGATTACATGGCCCTCTTCCACATATCTGTGTGTGCCCAGGATCTTAATTTGCTGCATGCATGGGACACATGGTTACTAGAGACCTCTGTTGTAAATTATCCATTGGGTCCTGAAGTAATTTTCATCCTTTCATTCCAGCTATGAGTTTATAGAAGCAAGCAGCAGATAAGGGTTGAATACAAAGATATGGTAATTAACATGTCATAAGAGTAGATCACTTATCTCCTCTGGGATATGGATTTCACTTTGGCAGCATTTTAAAAACCACAGACCATTACAGGAATCTTTTTCTTCCTGTTGTACAAGTGAGGGTTACCAGGCAGCACTGTGGTTGTGATCTTGGGAAGAAGGCTAGGAACAAACCTGCGTATTTTTCGTAAGCAGCACTCGAAGTGACAAACATGCCCCACTTAACTAGACTGTAAAGTCAGTGTGTCTTAGGACTGACAGCATCAGTATGGTAAGTACACATTTCATTACTTCTGGTCAGCTACCTTCAGGATTTAATTTGCTGGTGTCACAGCTTGAGCGGCTGCTTCATGCCTGTGGGGAAATTTGGCAGGGATTGTGCATTCAGAACCAAATGATTAGCTCCAACTTCCTTCCTAGATTATTATTACAAACTCGTGCCACGTTAAAGCACTTACTTAGGAAAAAAAGGGGGGGAGGTAAATCCTACAATACGATGCCTGTTCACAGCCATTTTCAGTGCAGGGATGAGTCATGCTTGTGGAATTTCTAGCCAATAACCAGGTCCCAATTAAAATAAAAAGGAGGTGAGGCAAGAAGAAAAACGGCATGTCAAATAAACAATTTTCAAAGAGTAATAGGAAAATAAATGGTGTGCAGCAGAGCTCAGAGTCCTTTCTAGAAGTACATATCCTCAGTTTATTCCCCCATAACAGTCTAAGCTTTTCATGAGGAAGAGATAAAAGTTGCAAAACAGCTATTATTTTTATGTACTTCAGCTTTTGAACATCTCTCTCTGAAACACACGGGGCCAGGACTTGATTCTCAAAAGTGCAAGTAGTTAAATGTCCTGCTGACTTCAGGAGGAGCGGTGGGTGCTCATCAACTCCAGAAAACTAAGCTTAAAGTACTGGCAAATCCATCATGTTGTCTAACACTAGGCAAGTAAAACTAAGGCCCCAAACAAATCTGTTTTCTGACAGCTCTTACAGAGTCATTGGTGAATGTCATGGATTTTTCAAAGTGTCTGAAAAACAAAGCAGGAGTACGTTTTGAATCTATGAGGATTTCTATGGCCAAAAGTACCATTATGCTTACCTACCATATAACATTGGTCAAAATTAACATAATTGCAAGTGTTACAAGATGATAGCATTTGCTTTATATCCAGATCTCCTGGCTAAAATACTGGTTAATTTTTGTGAGTAACAATCCTGTACTCAGATATATTTTTTTTTCCCACAGCTAACATTGCTAATTTTATTCTAAACCATGTGATGATTCATTGTAGCCAAGATTCCTTTTATTTAATTGTATGCTCATAAATGGAATGACCGAGAACCAAGATGACCTTTCCGCACAGACTACTCGTGGACTTGTATAAGATCTGAATGACTTCAGAAAGTGCACTGACCAGCCAAGGAGTCCATGTTCCTAGCACAGTTCCTCTGTCCTCTCTCACTGGGCATGGTTAGTCCAAGCCTTGACACAAGAACAGGGCTGGAATGCAGACTTCAGGATCTTTGCCCACATTATATTTTTGTAGTGCTACCTCCACAGAAGGTACATAAGAAATTCCATAAAATAAATAGTATTGCAAGTCTCATATAAAAGTCACGCCACTGTATTTCTGCACCAACTTCCTAATGTATGCTGCATTAATGTTGTTATCCTCTGATGGTGACAAATGATACTGAATAGCAATTGCAATAAAAATGGTAAACTTTCATTTTATTCAGAAAGTGTAATCTTATATCCAATAAATCTGCAATGCACTTGTTGGAAATTTCTTGTTTCATTTGAGTTACTGTAAAGGGAACAGAGTTAAAATCTGGATATTTAAATTGTTTCAGTCATTTATTCTATTTTGTAAGATATAACTCACTCTGTATCTGTAGACTGTAGACTCCACAGGTGTGGGAGGGTCCCAGCCACCCTCTGACCTTTTATAACTATGAAAAATAAGGGTCCCTGAAAGTCCTTGCTGTTGCAATGACAGACTGTTTTCAATCAGTTTAATTATCTTTTAAAGTGTGAGTTAAATCTTTTCTTTAGCTGAGCTTTCAAGTTCGCACTTTGCTTCTATCAGTACTGCATTGTCTACCTGGCTCATCCCAATGGTACACCTTTCTCAGTTTCACAGCTCCCTGCCCACACTCTTCATGGGGTAAACACCTGTATTTTCTGCTAAATATTGCAACATCAAACCTTAGATTGTCCACGTTCAACAAACAGTCTCTTTATTCCTGTTTCAAAGGTACTCAATAAAATGTTTAATGTGACTGAAACTGATAGAGTTTCACAAAGAGATGCAAGCAGTTCCCATAGCTATTATCTGAGAAAGATGCTCTCTGAGCATACATAAGGAATGGGTGGAAATTGCCCCACAATTAAACCTCTTTGGAGCCATTATCTACCATAATTAGGTCCTGTTGTTTTAATAAAAAAGGAAATGTCATTCTTAAAGCATCTGGGGAAGGAAGTAGGTTCTAAGATTTTCTCCTAATACAGTGAATCCCAGAGCAGGCACAGATCTCACAAATATTAACTGCAAGAGGAAATGATTTTTTTTAAATGGACTTCCCATCAGTGTATTTCGAGAGTATGAAAAAAATAAATAAATTTTTAAAAGGATAAGACTTGGTAAAAATAAGGATATTTATTCCTGGGACTTTTGCTATTGTGTATACTTTTCCACAAGTTGTGCAAAGAAGTTCCCTTAACACACTTTAGAATAAATAGTGCATGGAAGAAACGGAAAACCATAACTTCTTCATGCAAAAGAGAAGTATTTTAAGAAGTGAAAAGGAGCAGTTCTCAATAATTTATAATGTTTGATTTAGGTTAACACACCATTTTTGGCATTCTGCTCTATGAATAGTGTCCTCAGCGCTGTTGTTATTCTCAGTCTTAAAAAACCAGCAATAACACTCCACTATTCATATTTTATAAATGAGCTTTAACATTCCTTTGTTCAGAGAGTTTTAAAGGAACAGTTATTTTTTCCCATCTCTGAGCACCAATGCAGAATATAAGGGCCTTTTTTTCTTTCCAGCTAGAATCAATACAATATATACAGACCACCATGTTTTGTTACCATTCTGAAGTTAGCAAAAAACTTTAGAGCCACCAAGATGAAATCTTTCTTGACACTATCAACTACAACAGCACAAACTAAATGATAGAATACTAAATATGTGAACAAGATATCTTTGCTTTCAGTAATAATACATTTTATGTATCACCTTCTTAATGCACCAAATTTTCAATAAATTATTTCCAAATATATGCTTGTATCCCATCTTTCCAGCACATACTGGAGAGCACAAAACTCAGACACGGTGATCCAGAGGCCCTGATGTTGGCAAAGTTCAAAATCAGGTTAGGATTTCATGGATGGAATTTTTCTTTATTCTACATCCTGACTGTCTGTATGCACTTGAAATATGACTGGAATCCACACTGTGGCAGTTACTATAGTCTGATTTCTCTCCACTATTAGTTTCTCTGTAGTACTGAATTTAGGTAAAAGGAGGACAATTGTCCTGAAGGAAAATGTGAACTTCTTCATCATCTACTCACTCAGACAGTCATGGAGCCTCTGCAATCAAATTTTAGCTATTCCTTGCAGATGTAACCAAACACATATATATAGATACCAGATTAACCATATGCTTTAACTAAAAATGCCTCTTTGAGCCTCTTTGTAGATAATAGGAAAAAAAAAAAATGGGCACAAGAAACGTATTAGATTGCCTCAGTAATTCCCTTGGCTCTGCCACTCTGGTCTTTGCATTAACCATCTCCAGTCAACATTTATTTTCTGTCCCTGGCTGAACAGTTAAAGCAAATTTGCACCCTCAAAAGCATGAAATGATCAGAACTGGACTTAATCCAGATGGGAAGACAATGCCATGTTAGGTAGCTATTCTGCTAAGTTCTGAAATGGTGAAATTAGAGAGAAAGGAAAAGGAAATATTACCTTTGGGAGTTCACTGAGGAACATGCTCCACATACGTAACATCCCAAGGAAGTACCTATGTCAGTAGTGTTTGTGACTTCACAGCAATGTGCCTACAATTGAAAATGTAGCCGATACTTCAGTTTCCTCTCCATAAGAGAGAAAATAAGATGGAATATGTCACCTCAGGAGAATGATAAACAAGAAGGCAGAGTAAGAAATTGATCCACACAGGTCGCTCTGAAAGTAATGCCCCCTACTTATTTCCACAAAAAATACAACAGATACAAAGAGCACAATAACACTATTCGATACAGTAAATTGTCAGCTACACAACATTCTTTTTCAGCATAGTCATCACCATTAGCTAAGCATTATCAATGGCGGCAAACACAAGTCTTCAGGCAACACTCATAAAAATCTGCACTAGTGGAGGTGACCCACTACCACTGTCACCACTGCTGAAACACACCACACACCACCTAACTGTGCTCACATTCAGTGTTTGGTCTCCATAAAAATACAGCGTGCATTATTGAATGTCAGTGGGTGCAATTTTTTCTACATGGAGGAATTCCATGACACACCTTTGCTTCATACATACTGTCATGTCAGATGCCATTCTGTCAGACTGCTCCTCTGCTGCCATCTATTACACAACAACAAGATGTATTGGTACACTGGTGGGAAGGTTCAACCTCTACTGTCATACCACCGACATCCACCTCTGACATTTTGGGCCAATATAATGAAATAGGAGGAGCAGCCTCCTCCTATTTTGGAGCAGCCCTCATATATCAGATTTTGAGGAGCTGAGATGACAAGAGAGTAATGTCTCTTTCCATGGAGTAAAATGATCTTTGAGGTGTTTTGCATTTCCAAGTGCCTAATGGGAGAGAAGAGACACTTTCTAGATGATGAAGGACAATTTCAGTTCCTAAAATGGTGGATTCACCAGTTCACATAACTGAAGTCTATAATATAAGCTTCAGAATAACTACTGATGCTTAAATGTGAAATTAGAAAGGCACAAAGAAAATACTTGATGTTCAAGAGAATGCAGATTTATGTTGGAACATAAGAAAGCTGTGAACGTTATGTGCTCCATTACTGCTGCGCAGATGAGACAAACAGACTGGGGTCAGTTTCACTTTGTCGTACATGCTCTGGCAGAGCGTATGACAAAGGAGTAAAGACTGAGTCTTATGGATACTATAAAGGTGAAAATGCCTTCATTTTAAATTGATAGGGTGTATGTATGCCCTCTACATGCACAAGCAAACTGGTTATTAAGATAGCATGAAATGCTTTGTTGTTTTCAATAACTACAAAGAGCACAGCTGGAAGAACATTATAGTCTACTTTTATTTGAGAAGCTGGAAACCAAAGCGGCTTTCCTATTAATTTAAAATCAAAAAGCAAATTAGTTGGAAACAGTGGAAGAGAGAAAGACTTCTTGTTCCCCACAGTCTAAGTCTCTAATAAGATAACAGACTAGACTTCGATGAATAAACTTGTAGATAGGAGACTAGCACCTTGTTCCTTAACTCCAAGTGATTTTAATGGTAATTTGTCACCAAGGTACTCTTCAGTATTTCAAAGCAATTGTTTTTTTTTCAAAAATGTTCTGAGACTGCAAGAGAGGTTTGGAGATTTGAAAGGAAGTCATAGAAAAAAAAATGTATCATTTTCTGTTTTAAGTCGGTTTTTCTGGCACTGCAATTTATTGAAACATATCAAAGCCAACTTTACTGACACTTTAGACTCTTACTAACCTTGAACATTATCGACTCAGGATGATAGAATCATCAAATCATAATGTTGACTATGTAGGAAAATACCAACCATCCACATGACCTACCAAGTCCCACGACTAAACCATGTCCCTCACTCTCTTAAATACCCCCAGGGATGGGACACCACCGCTTCCCTGGGCAGCCCATTCCAATGCTTGACCACCCTCTCTGTGACAAAATTCTTCCTGATACCCAAAATAAACCTCCCCCGGTGAAACTTTAGGCTGCTGCTGATGCACTTAAATTTCTATAAAATTTTTTACACTGCAGTACAGGTTGTGAGAAACTGCTCCAAATTTCAGTTAAATGTCGATTATTTAGCTGCAGTTGTGCAGCTGAACTCTCCTCTTCCTCTCTGAAAATGGGGAAGCACTCAGCCTCCTCCTAAATTATCAAAAGAATATGAGAAATTCAGAAGCAGATGTGGAGTATGTTTTGTTTCCATCCAAGCTTGTGACTTCGGTGTGGTCTGGAGTTCACTTCAAACAAGCCGGGGGGCGTACTGATGCTCATTTTTCTCTTATTTCCTGTCTCCACACCTCCCCAGGAAAAGAGCCCAAACAGCCACAACCCTTTCCTTAAAAGTCATAGGAACTATTGCATAGTATGAAAAAAAAAGATTTTTTAAAAAAAAAATCTAAATCCAGATCAGTAGTCTTTCTATACTGTGTTCTAAAATACTCACTACCTTTTTGCCCAAAGCTATAACTATGGTGTGTGCTCCCTCCCTTGAAAGAATGCTTATTTTGTTTCCAGATCCAAAAGGAACTTTATATTCTGTACTCTGATTACCCTGTTGTGCTCATGTATTCTCTAAATTGGAAGGGCTGATTTGAGGTCACCTGCTGAGACTTTTCATGTTATTTATACATAGTTTCTGCAGCTGAATATTTTCTTTCCTGCTAAAGTATTTGCTTTGCAGTTTTATTTTGCTTTCCTCCAAACTACATTCAGAGACAAGCACCCAGTGCCATTTCCTTGATTACTAGCAAGAGTTGAGCTCTGTAATTCTCCATACAGCACAGGGTCAATTGCAAACCCACACAGAACATTTCAGTTGTTGATACCACCTGATCTTGAATTCATTTCTCATGTGGATTTAGGCGCAGATCAGCCATTTGTACTCATCTGATGAATTCCTGTCCGTAGAAGAGTTCTCCATCACACTATTGATAGCAACATGCTGCTCGGTTGTGATGCACATTACCAAATCTCTTAATGCTGCAAAATCTCACAGCTCGTCTCTTTCATCTTCCCTTGTAGGGATAACTCCAGCAGGATTTGTTTGGCTGTAGTGCATCAAGTGCTTAGTATTTGGTACAGTAGCCATGTGTTGACTAAAAGAAAGTGAATGAGGAGCTAATATAAAGAGGAAATAATGGGGTCAGCAGTCTCAGATGTGAGGTGATGTCCTTCCAGCTCTTACATGCGCTGCTCCACCTCCTCAGAGGAAAAGAATGATTGGTGTTACATCCCAGAAGGATGACAGTCCAGGTTACCAAGTGACATGGAGTTTTCATGAAGTATATAAATCTGCTATACAGTGCTCTCCTATCAGGTTAATTGCAAATCCATTTGTGGTAAATGTATTCAACATCAAAAGCAGAATTGTCTGCCCACCAGATCAGGAAAACAATAATTCCTTCTACTTCTACTCTAGTAACAGCCACCATATTTATCCTTCATTGGGATCCACTTGTGTACTATCACAAGAACTTGCTTAATTATTCCACACACCTCTGTCTCTATGACTAAAATACTGAACTTCCTGTTAACTTGATGGTGAGGAGAAATTTTATGCTGAGACTTCTGTACTTGCTGTGAGATTCCTCTGGCTCAAGCTCAACCTAAAAAAATGGGCACCCAATTTAATCCCATTAGAGAGGCTTTGTAGAGAGGGATAGATCAGAATAATTTATCTACTAAAGATTAAACTAACTGCCTTCTGCAGATGTTTTTTTGCTTTCTGTGTCTTTCTTTTAAATGTCAAGAGTCAGATAAGATCAGAAACACCAGAGCTATATGTATGCAACCTATATATATTTGTATTGCCACTGTTGTGTATTATCTGCTAATCTTTTTTTTTTTTTTTTTTTTTTTTTTTACCTAAGTTGATTCTGTAAGGTTGTAATTTTGTTTGGCTCCTCTCTTTTCCAGCACTATAAAAGTACATGATGGCCGCAACTGAGCAAGGTATATAACTTTAACAACACAGAAGGTCCTACTCAGCAAAAGATGTATGTATGATCTTAAATCCTTTACTTGGGTGACAGAGGCTGGCTCTGTGAGCAGGAATCAATGAGGAGATCAAGGTCCCTCTTCCCGACCTGTCAAAGAGCAATGAACCCCTGCAACTTCCTTCTTATCTGTTTTGTGTCTTCTATGAAGTGAAGCTGCTAAAAAGTCATTCAAATGATAATGAAAATATTGACTCATTCTGTGACGCTGAGATCTCTGGTTGTGCCAGTTTGGTATTCTCATCATAGAAATGATTATTCTTTGCTGTTGTTGAGTCGTTTTTACTCTTGGCAGTCATTCAGTGATCAGGGATACAGGCAAACCCTTATATTACATTCATCAGCCTGGTATCTTAGGCTGAGGTAGCTCAGCAGCAATAGTATGGAGAGCATACAGATTAAATGTCTAGCTGGCTTGGCAGATAAAAGCTCTTTGAATGCAGAATTTAGAAAATTAAACTTTGGTCATTAGCTTTCTTTTATATATTTCTCTTTTAATACCTGACAGAGATTTGTTCCATGCATGACAATGGCAAGCCAGGCAAGATAAGGCTTAATACATTGAGAGATGAAAGACAGCTGAGAAAAGTGTGCATGGCAGTCTTCAATGGGAAGACTGTTCCCTAAAGTAGAATGGATTGTAAAATGAAAATACGTAATTTTAGGACGTTATTGCTTCATTTGAACTCATGATGTTAAAGCTTTATTGTCTCTTCTCAAAGGGATGATTTTATAACCAGCATGACCTTAGATGAGTCACACAACCTTTCCCAGACATACACAACAGTAAATATTTACCGAGCTTTATTTCATAGGCATTAACTCAATGGTAATATAAAAAGCTTTCAGTTCATTAGACAATGCCACATAAAATACCACTGTGACATATAAAAATATGAACAGTTTAAAAGTCACAATTATTTTCTTTCCTGGTTAACTTCTAGGTATGAGTTCACCATGTACTGGTTTAGGTCACTGTTTGCTTCTTACATTTTATGAATTATTTTTGTCATCATTGAAAGGAAAGGATGAAGATGATGACATGGAGTTTATTGATCTTTCTGTAATTCACAGCAAGTGGTGCCTTTATGCAGAAGTGCTGGTCAATTTGTATTACACTGATCCAGTCTAGATGGCTGGCAGACATTTTTTATTCTCAATATGGTCATTTCTCAGTAGCAGCAATGCAAACTACACAAATCTCTTACCTCATCAATTCCTGTACTCAAAATAATACATATTTTGTTTAGGCTCTTCTCAACACTTTGACCAAATCAATACATTTTCTCATGGTCCTCGCACCAGTACATCTGCCTGTACTTCAGAGTGCCAAAATTCAGACTGTTCTTTCACGTACATGATCATGAAAAGTCACTAAGATCAGTTTTCTAAAAGTATTTAGCTGTCCTATAATACCACTAAGTATCCACTAGGTTTTTTTAGTCTGAGCTGCCCAGCAATATATTTAGAAAAGTCAAGTATGCACCCTTAAATCTCTCAATTTCCGTGTATGGTCCACTATATACACATACATGCACAGCCTACCCAACAGAAAGATGCAAGAATGTGCACACCGGCAACACCATGGCAATGAGTGTTGTTTGTTAACCAAGTCAAATGAGTGGTTTCTATTAGTTAACTACAGCTTTTTAATAATTTAAATACCCTCTTGACTTACTCACCACCAGGTGAACAGGCTGCCCAGAGAGGCTGTTGATGCCCCATCCCTGGAGGTGTTCAAGGCTGCGTTGTACACTGGGCAGCCTGGTCTAGTATTAATTGTGGAGTTTGGTGGCCCTGCCTGAGGTAGGGGAGGTTGAAGCTTCATGATCCTTGAGGTCCCTTCCAACCCAAGCCATTCTATGATTCCGTGATTCTGTGATTCTGTCCTCTGTGGAATATTTTAGTTTTCCCTACACTACAATGTACCCATGCAGCAATGGGTTCTCTGTACTTTCAACATCAGGCTATGTTTTTGTTTCTCAGCTTAGGCATATTCCCAATGCAATTTTAGCCTTCTTACTTGGGTGACAGAAGAGTCAATAAACAGAAGTTTGCTCCTGCCAAAACTGTTCCCATCATGAATTTAAAGTAGCAGAGAACTCAGAAGGTTGAGAGTTTTTTTCAATTGGTTGTTCTGTATGCTTTCTTTTCTTTTCTTTCTTTTCTTTTCTTTTCTTTTCTTTTCTTTTCTTTTCTTTTCTTTTCTTTTCTTTTCTTTTCTTTTCTTTTCTTTTCTTTTCTTTTCTTTCTTTTCTTTTCTTTTCTTTTCTTTTCTTTTCTTCTTTTCTTTTTTTTTTTTCTTTTTTTTTTTTGGTCTTACTGACAATACTTTATATTAAGTGTTGCAACAACTGGCATATTCTTGTGGTAATTTCTCAAGTTATACCAAGTGCTGAGAGCACACAGCAGAAAGCTATGGCTCAATGCTGTCATCATGATTTCTGTCAAATCTCCAGACTTCAGAAGGGAATCTTGTGGCCCTCTGTCACTCTGAACTCCTCATATCTCCCACCTCTGACAGTCATTTGCAAGCAGCAGCTTCACCACAGCTTAATGAAACACCACCAGTAACAGTCTGTGTGCATGCTTTGAGTTTGCTTTGAGCGCCAGGTAAAAATGCTCAGCTTAAATTGCCCAAAAGATTTGAACCATACACATAATCAGTTACCACAGCTCAACTGAAAAGCAAAAATGTATTCATCTGTGGTAACAGAATTGGCTGTGCTCTGCTTATCCCTGCTGTGGAAAATGCATCTCCTACTATGCATGTGAAAGAGTGAACATTCATACTTGCATTAAGCATTTGTATGTCTATGGATCAACTATAAAGCTTTTGAAAGCATTCTTCTTTCTCATTAGCTCTGTAAGGTCTTCATTTAGTTAACACACTTTGCGTGCTGAAAAGACAGCAAGAGAAAAACACCAATTTCCTTAGAAAGGTGCACACAAATGCAGAAATCTGTGTAAATAGCAAAGACTGGGCCCAATTCCTACAGTCTATGCTCCAAAGAGCAGCAGTGACTTAGTACTGGCCACAGTGAAAACAGAAGCTGGAAAAATGGAGGATTTTGTTTCCTGTTTGTCTGTACTTGAAAGAGGAGGAAAAGACATGCATGAGTGATGATAATGGAAGATCTATTTGTGTCCAATTCACTGGAGAAACAGTACAAGGACATATCATCCTTGTGAAATAATTTGCCCCATATCCCTTCAGCCAGATGAAAGTCCCATTATGTACAAAGTAACACGTGCAGAGGAATACAGAATGGAGAGATCTATTATTCTCTCAATACACCCTGCCTTGGTGTAATTCTTCCTCACCTCTGTCATAAAGACAGACTTCTGAGTACTTCATGCTGTCAGAATGTGAAGCTTTTTCTACTAACCTAGAGTCGAGTTGAAAGTGCACAGCAGTGACAAGGAGTCATTCACGATTAGGGCTCCTGCTGTGAAACAAAACTGACATGTCCTCCTGAAATGTACAGTGATTAACAAGTATGAAATTAAAAATCACTCCACAACAGTTGCTACCAAGGAACACAAAACCAAAATGAATCTACATCTTCACAGTCCTGGATAGCTTTGCAATTCAGAATGAACTTTACGAACAAATAACAATTTCATTCCCTAAGATGAGGTTTCCCTCATACTAACACACCAGAGTTCCTCCAAATCCTCCTCTTCACACCACACCAAGATGCTGTTAGCCCCAAACCTCTCCCATTGCCAACCTGACAAGAAGTCTATGAAGAAGCAGAGATTTTGAGGTCTAAAATAATATTCAAGGATAGTCTTGTTTCACACAGTTACCAAAATTTTTCAACTCTGAGAAATGAAACCACGTCCAGTTCGTTACAGTACATTTGAGCCTGTTTAGTGCAGAAGCCACTGCATTACCGATATGGTTTCAGTGCTAACAGAGCAACATTTTCTTCCATATAAAATCAAATAATGACCAAAGAAAAAATAATTGTACTTGCTACAGCAATGAAGCCATGTTTTGGTGTGAAATCTCTTGCTACAGTCACATTATAAATAATTGCAAATAACACAAAAACATGTCTGGGCAGGCAAAAAGCAGCCTGCTTCTATACATGGTAGGACAGAAGCTGGAGAGAAAGGACCCTGCTGTTTTTTTAAGCTGTCCTAGAAAAGCCAGTAGCTATCATTCAGCTGCAGGTCAAAAAGGCAATCATTCAATCTGGCATGACTGTAGCTTGAAATTATTTGATGCATGCATTTCTCATCCTCACCTGCTAGAGAACAGTTTTCTGTGAGGATGAAAACAAAGCCACCTTTCAGTTCAGATGTGAATCCAAGCCATTCTTTCTGGCTCTCAGCCTGCTGTGTTAATGGCAAAATCATTTCTCCTTATTTTACCCCCCAGGAAGATGTAATATCGACACACCGTCCTGAAAATGTGCCACTCCTTGCTATGGCTAACCCAATATTGCTCTGATGTGGCCTCATGCCTTGGAAAAGTTCTGGCAGGGCTTTTTTGCATCAGATGAAAAACTCTCTTTGATATTTTTAAAAATCCAGAACATTAAGTTTTGCTTTTTAAAATCCCACTGGCACCAATCTGTACCACTACAGGCTTTAAAATCTGGCTGGTACAACTTCAACAATATGGATTTTGTCATGCTTCCTGCAGAACTAGGCTAGCTCATTGACAAGAGCAGTTCACTTATGTCTGCTAAGACAACTCAAATATTTTATTTAAAGCTGGAAAACTTGCACATTATTTTACCGAAACCCATGTTTTAAAAGATCATATAGAGCACTGGGTATCCGTATCAGTGTAGTAGCCATAGTAGTGATGGGATGATGGTTGGCCTAGATGATCTAAGAGGCCTTTTCCAATGTTAATGATTCCATGATTCTATCTTATGAGGTGGGTTTTGTTTCACTGTAAGGCTTATCACATTGGCTATAGATACTTCTGTGAAAGCAACTCTGATTGAGGAACAGGGGATAAGTTACAACATACACAAAAAAGGCAAGAAGGCTTTTGCCCTGCTAAGACTGAATTTTTCTAAAGAGGAATGTAATTAAATAACTCTCGTCTTTTTTTCTTTTTTTAAATTCTTGGAGATTTTAACTGTCAGGAAGCATATCCAAAAGAAAAATGATACCATCCAGGAAGTAATTATCTGCAGTAAGTGTGCTGTTTGACTTCTTCCCTGCTACAGTGATCTCCAGCAGAAGGAAGCAAGGAAGTTGGGAGGGAGGAGGAAAAAAAGTGATTCAGTAATTCAATAAGTTACAGACATTTCTCTCTCTGTGTCTCAATTAACAGAATGAGGGGCTGTTCCACTGTAGGTACAAGGAATATTTTAATGACTGTGTGTCATGTTAAAAACTGGAGAAATGTAAGGAGCTTGACACAGCATTATTTGCTCTGAATAATAAACCCATAGAGCTGACATTAGTCAGAATCTTTATTAGACATTGGGTGATCAAATTCAGCGGCTCCATCCACACAGCTCTGGGTATGGGCAGATGTCAAAGCTCTCATTATCTCAACTGTGCTTCTCCCCAGCCTGGCTGGCTGCCACACAAGATGCACAGCACAACTCATTAACGCTGTTCCCCACACTTCTGGCTTCAGTTCAAGACTATACTTATTCAATAGAACTTCACAGAAAATTGTTTGAAAGTTTTCAAGGTGAATGTGTTGCACATATTCTTACAGCCTCATTCATAAATGTTTTATTAACAATGACTGGTTTAGCCCATCTCCTGTTAGCCTTGATAATAGAGAGATGAATTGAACACTTAATATTTAAAGTATTTCCCTAGTGTGCTTTGATGACTTATTGAGTCCTTTTGCTGGTGTTTCCACACAGAATAATTGTGTCCTTTCCCCACAAAGACTTCTACAAATGCTATTTGATTCATATTTTCTCATATCTGTTGTTCTGCCACTAACAAGAGACATTAAGTAACTATTTCTGTTTCCTTCCTTATTGACGTGACATTGTACATGACACTGTATCAACATGAATATGCCAGAACATCTCATTTATATAGAGGTTTGTAAGAAATTTCAGCAGTTTCTGTCAAGTTGCTTTATATATATTTTTAGACGTTATATATCCAAGCAACACGCTTCATATAAAACTTGCATGTGGTTTGCTCCTGCATTCCTCATCTTTAAAATATTAAAATTAAAAATTAAAAAAAAAAAAAAAAGGAAAAATAAAGACACAACAAAACAGCTGATGAGAAATAGGAGTGTTTGGTATTGCTGACTGATGAGAAATAGGAGTGTTTGGTATTGCTGACTAATTTGTCTCTGTGTTACATGCTGCAGTCTCTCTCTGCTGAATCTTTTTTTTTTCTTGCTCCTCACTGCTGTGGATTGATGTTGCTCCTTTGGATGCCAAGCTGGGAATGTTATCCAGTGGAGACAGAAGCCAGCATGAAGGGCTGGCAGCCCCACCTGGAGCCCTCCCTGCCCTTTCATTTTGCAAGGCAGGCATCCAGCTGGGCTCTGCACTGATGGGACCCCAAAGAAGAGATTCCCAAGGAATCCAGCCCCTTCATTTCAGGGCAATACTAGACACAGTCACCTCAGGCTGAGACCTGCATCTACAAATGAAGAAACAGAACTGTGAAAACATAGTGCCAGTGCTTCCCAACACCAGTTTCCATGTCTCTGTACTTGCAGAGTAAGACAGACAAAATGCTGGTGCAGATCCAGAGCAAGAGAAGCCTCACAGAGATGCAAAATCCTCATTAGGCATGTGTATCACATACATGGGACCTTCTCAGCAGTGTCTGGCTCTGCCTCAAGTCTGGAAGCAGCAAGCTGAACTCAAATAGATGTTTGAGATAATGAATCTATGTTCATTTTCATTGCTTTGCTCTCCAAGAGAACAACGGTTCTGTATCTCCATGCAGAAGGACATCACTCTCAAAATACAAGACTGTACACTGAAATAACATGACAGTCCTGCAAATAATGTTGTTTGACAAGCTTTCAGTTGTACAACTGTTTTATCATGTCAGTAATGGCAGCACAGAAAATCCTTCTGCTCAGGTTTCGCTCCCTCCGTGCACAGAAACTGTGCTTATTGACAAGAGAGCAAGAAAGTCAGCTTGAAATAATCCTATATTATTCTACGCATGATCACTGCAGTGACTAATCTCAGTTTGTTTTCTTCACTCCTTGCTTCTGCCTCCCTCCCCTTCAGAAGGCAGCAAACCCACCCTGTGCTGAGAACAAGTGAACATGGAAGAGAAAAGACAGTCTGCACTCATGTCCTCTCCCCCACTTCACTTCCTCCCACTCAGGATTCAGCAGCGAAAGAGTATGTTTTGGTTGTCTATCTGAGCCTAAATTCTCAGCTATTATGTTAACAAGTAGTGATGAAAGAATATTTCTTGGTTAATTATGTGGTTCTGCTGTTGATATCAGAG
This sequence comes from Alectoris magna, assembly GCA_030625065.1. NCBI lineage: Eukaryota > Metazoa > Chordata > Aves > Galliformes > Phasianidae > Alectoris > Alectoris magna. The sequence goes on from CM060560.1 coordinate 135,409,737, forward strand.
CTCAATGGAGAACACTAGGGAAAATCTGCATGGCTTGTGGTACAAACATAATGTGGGAGGTGCCATCTTAGATCTTCAGTCAGTTCATCCAGAAATCTGGGAGCATTTCAGTCTTTTAACCTTGCCACCCTGAGGGAGAGGATCCCAAACTGAAGTTCAGATCCAAACAACTTAAAGAACAGATTAAAGCATACACCTAGATGGCAAAATGCTGTGTATTTCTGTGATATTATACTTTTCACAGGAGAATTTCAAAGCTATACAAGTTAATGAGACCTCTACAAGAATGCTATAAATAAAATATAATGTGTGCATGACTCATGCAGCTTATTAAATTTACATCATAGTTTGAGCAAGAGTGGCAGGGCAGCTTTCAAACAAATTCTACTGCGGAGAACTTTGAAAAAATAGTAATATATATGTGTTCAAGAGTCAATTTTCCTGAAAGCTGACCCTGATTAGAGAGATTAAGGCAGAAAGAGAAATTCCCTGCTTACCACAACCCTGATATGGCATGGTTGCCTTGCAAAGCAGCAAGACAGTTCTTGCCAAAAACATAGTGATCACCTAACACAACAACAAACTCTGAAAAAGCAGCTTATGTGCTAAAGCTTCCATACCAGGCCCACAGTCAATGGCAAGGTGCAAGCAAGAGAAGTAACTTTGGATCCACATCCACCCCCAGAAATAGGTTAGAATCCTCTGTGGGACTAGATCTTAATTATGGAGGAGAAAAAGCAATATAAAATCTCTTCCATTTACCCATGCCCTTAACCAGAAGACATTTTACTTAGCTTAATTAACTATTAATACTGAGTTCCTGAAAATCCCTCAGTTATTTCAAAGTGTTCACTCTATTCTTGAGGCAGTTACCCATTTGAGAGGTTGTGCAGACAGGGTAACAACCAAGACAAACGAAGAATCCGTTTACAGGTACTTGACAGGAATGATGAGTCAGATAGACACTGTATAATTGAAATAAATAAGATGCTGTGGACATACATGCTGATGAGAGGTCAGGTACATTAGCACAGGGTCAGTCCTAGCTAGTGCGGCTTTCTGCTGGCTTAGCGGACAGGCAGATGAACTGAGGCCAGTCTGTAAGCTACCTTAACCAAAAATGCACGGTTAAAGTGCCAATAGAGGGTAAATAATAAAGCTGGAACCAAGTAAGCAGATTACTTTGGCCTAGTCTCAGTGGAATCAGAATGTTGAGTCAAGCAACAAATGTAGCATATATCAAGCATTTTATCTCTTTCCTGCATAAAGTACTGTTGATGAGGTGGAACTCAGCGAAAACAGGAAAGGCAGATTTTTATGCACCATTCAGAGGTGAGAGCAGTGACACAAGGTGCAAGGGAATAAGTGATCCCCAGTAACTGCATTGTTCTCCCAAAGGAAAGAAAGGAGTAGGAGGGAGACAGCAGCATCCTAGGCTTCAGTTGAGCCACAGAAGTCTCATCTCTTAAATAGTTATCAGTAACAAAATAATCTACCTCTGAACTTTAAGTCTTCCTAATCACTCTAAGTTTCTGTAAGTTGCTAGTATAATACTGTGAATTCAAAGCTGCAAATGTTGATTTAAATTAAAAAAAAAAATCTACTCTCTGCTGTTGACAGTACAAAAAGTACACTGATGCTTCAACCAAGTTGAGCGATGCATTTAAGCCTCTTCTGTCGTAATTTAAAGACTGAATTTAAAACTTTACCTTTTAAAGTACTTCTGTCTTAGTCTGGTCTGCTGTGCTCTGCATGGATGCATTCTATTTCTTTTGCAGTACAAAAATGTTCTGGCACCTCCAGAAATTACAGCTGAAATGGTGGGGAAAACATCAGAAAATGAAGGTGCTTCAGCTTGCATGTTTCAGCAAAACAGCACTGCCCTCTGCCTATTAGCCATTCACTTCCTGAGAATGGTTAATCAATGACAAGCTAAGAAAAAAAAATGATGGCAAAATACACACGATCAGTGAAAGTCAACCTGAGACTAACTGCTGTGCACTGCAATCCATCAATCATGGACCATCTGGGAGACAGCTACTGTTGCAGTCTGAAAGGGCTCCTGAAAAGATTTATCTTCATTTTTAGCGGGGTACAATTTGGAAAATGCACTGTTCTTGTGAAACACCTGATGGAGTTAAAATTGGAATGGCTCCTATTCTCAAGAATTAATAACTTTCTGTGGAAAAGAAATTACCTTAGGACCCTAAGATATTTCAAAGGAGGAAAGAGATAGTTCTAGGTTAAGAAGGTTTGGAAAGGGGGTAGAGAAGCCTTGCGTAGTACAAACAACGATTAAGTGTTTCTGAACTTAAGGTTCCCACTTTCAAGACCAGAGGCTCCAAATTTGTTCTGTTCCACTAATAACATGTAAGTTGCGCTATTTATATGTATTTTAAATTAACCAGTGACCTGAAGTGTACCTATTATAGTCCAAATGTGGTTTGAATATCATCCATTATACAAATGAGATTTGAACTGAACTGTTTACTTAGAAAGCATCCATTTAGTGAGTTGACATTTCTTCATTACCCAAAATATACGATAATTGTCCACGTAATTCCTTCACCAAGTTAATTGCACACAGTCTTGCTCCTCGATAGAAATTATCTGCCAGCCTCACATAATTATTATGCATCAGTCCCAGTTAATATTTATTCATTCATGGTACTACACACAAAGAACAGTATTGATATAGCTCAATTCACAGTAAGGTCAATCCATTATATTGAAAGCTAAGACAGTGAGATTTTTACAGAACTGAAAATGTGACTCCTGACCCAGTGAATGAAGTGCCACCACAGCACGTGATGCAGCACTCAGTGCACACATGGAGGAAACTCATGACCTAAGCAAGAAGTCCCAAGGTTCCAGGTCTCTACAAAGTGACACATGATCTCCACGTGATGAGCAGCACCAGGTCTTGTCTCCAACTTCTGAGGACTTCGAAGCTCATAGCCCCATTCCATTCCACAGAAGGAAGTGAGGGATGCTGCAGTGCACAATACCAGGCGTGGTGGAGCAGGAGTCCCTCAACTCCCGGGCAATGCCTGATGCAATGGTCCCAGCCTTACTCTGCTCTTCTCTTTCTGCATGGGCAAGTTTACTCCAGCAAACTTTCAGCAGTGCTCCTACAGTTCTGCAATGACCCACAGTCAGTCCATCAGTAATTATCACAGAATCATGGAGCGGCTTGGGTTACAAGGCACCTTAAAGACCATCTAGCTCCAGTCCCCCTTGTCATGAACAAGGTTGCCACCCACTAGATCAGGCACTAGATCAGGTTGCCTAGAACTAATTGAAATCTCATAAGATCAAGAAATGCCTGAATTCTTTGCTGTTCCTTGCATTCAGTTCCTCATTTTCTACCTCACTCAGGCATTTATACCAGACAAAAAGAGCAGGAAGAAGATATACTTTGATACATCAGAATGGATACAGCTGTCTCCTTTTTGCACAGGCATGATAATTACCAAGTGAATGATAACGGTAGTAACATCCATTCCTGCAAGGGGAGATTACCTTTTCAAGAGGGTTGGGGTGATGCATTTCTCTTACTGAAAATGTATTTTTTTACTTTGCATTAAACTTTCCTTGGGAACAGATTTTCACTTCTAACAGATTTTGCTATGGATTTTTGTACTGTGAAGTTTTATTGTGCAGTGGGATTAAGGTCTGACAGGAAGCAATCCCTGCCCCTGCCACATCAGAGGCAAAGGTACAGATCTTGAGGGAAATCCTTGAAAGGTGGAATAAACATTGCCCTCAGATCATGTACAAGATACTACGTCAAGCACACTGTTTGCTGTCATCTCCAATTTATCCTGTGACACAACAAAATTCATAAAAAAAATTGTTTTGTTGTGCAAAACAAGATGTACTACAAAAGAAAAAGGAAAGCATAAAACCAAGTATGTGATACAATCTAGCAAATCTATCAAGATCACAATATATATATGCATGTGCATTTGTGTGTGCATCCTCCCAAAAACACAGCATTGAAATGACCAGTTTCCCCCAAATTTTTGCAGTCCCCAAAAATTTGCACAGGAAAAGGTTTTGCTGGCTAAAAACCTAAGTTCTGTGGCTAAAAAAATAAAAAAGTGTAAGAAGACAATCTAGGTCACTTTTGATACTCATTGATGCCTGCACTCAGCCTTCCAAACCTTTGTTTGCCTGATGGTTACACTTCTTCATGCTACTGCTTTAATAAAAATTCAGTGTGATTCTAAATCCCAAACCTTTTGGATAACAGATGAATGGCTTTGCTAGCCAAGGCTTCATAACACAATATTTGATTGGATGTTTATAGAGGAAAAATCTGCAGTGGAAACTAACTTCAGAGAATAGACTCACACCAGTCAAGCTCTTCATGACCATGAGGGCAGCCGTAAAAAACACAGAGTATGAAGTCATTTGAATAAGGATGTGCCATATGGGTTAAAGACACTAACTGTAAAGAACCTGACTGCAGAGCCTACAGCATTTTACACTGTGTGCAGAGAGCAAATAGGAAGATCTAAACAAAGTGACTGTATGAAGGTTAGAATAAATCACTGCTGCTATGTGCCACTGCATTCTTGCCCTACTCCTCAAAGGACCAAAAGGAGCATTTCACTACAAATTTAACTTCCTCTTGCAGACAATGCATTTCTGTAACTGTTATGGATGATAGATACCACCAGGTTGCACTAGATATAGTCCAGGATTTCTCTCTTTTTTTCTGATTTATATTTTTAGGGGTGGAGAGGGATGGAGAGGGAAGAAGGCAAACAACACTGTATTGCATTTGATAGGAAAGCTCAATACTCAGCATCAAAGTGAATTATTTAAAGGTCAGTTGTACTCCATCTGGTCGGTCAGAGACCAGTTCAGCTTTAACTGAAACCTCAAAGTCTATCTCCATCCTCATGTGGAGTCCATTAATTACAATGGAAGGTTTCAGAGGTGAACAGTAAACAAGCAGAAATTAAACCTCCAAAAACTGGACAACAGACCACCTGTTCCCTCAGTACCTTCCCAGTCCTCCAGCAGGAGGAAAGAGGGATTGCATTTTACATGCTTTGACTTTACATGTTTTACATTTTATCTAAGTGGAGAGCATTTCTTCCAATTCATTCCACCTCCCTATCAAGATGCATAGTTCATAGACAGCAAAATGAAGTTTACAACATCAGAGCAGTATTGAAGAGTTTTATTCCCCAAAGGTAGGAAAATTGATCATAAATGATCATAAACCTCTCTATTTGTATCTCTGTCCTTGTATCTACAATATACTGTGATACTATGATTCTATGATTCTATACATGCTGCCTCAATAGATTAGGTTTATTTTGGTGGCAATGTCTAACCTTGTATGAAAAGTGAACAGAATTCTCTGTTGTGTTTTTGTACATGTGGCTCCATATGTCCCAGAGGACCTCAGTACACCTAATGTGTTGAGGGTGATACATAAAGTTGTTAGAGATATGCTAGTGCCTGCTATTTTCCTTCTAGACATACTAAAGGCAGAGCTTTAGTGTATAAAATGACCTCAGAAAAGCTTATGTTCCTTAGAAACTTCTGAGGGGAAAAACTAGGTGATTCTGTTAACATTTTTAATATCCATAAAAGAGTGCGTTTTTAGATCCATAGCTCAGGATTATTCAGCAATGTAAAATGTAATAGTAAAAAAATCTCATTTTTTATGTCAAGATCAGAAAAAAAGCTTAGAGCTAATCTCACTCTTAGTTCATGAAAGGAAATTCATGAATCTTATTTAAATGATGTCATATATATGTATGACAATCACTTAAGGATTCTGTCTGTTCAAACACATCTATCTGTCTGATTCTGCACATCTACGTAGGCTGAGCATCAAAATCCTGGTTCAAATTTATGCTATTTTGAACTTACGGTGGTTAATAATGAATTTTCAGCTAGTGTCCTGAGATACTTCTTTACCATTAGAGATCTTCATCCATGTTTCCTATCATACTTCTGGTAATTCCCTTCCTATTCTGAATCAGTATTAGGCACCGAAAACAATACATCCAAACAACTCAGTGGCCTTTATTTTTCAAGCCTCTTAGCTCAACCCTAGTTATGGGACAGTTAATGACAGAATAAAACTATAATATCAGCTGCCACATAATATTAATTCTCTAAAACATTAAAGAAAAACAAAGTAGGTTGAAGAGAAACACCTAATATGTTTTTGGACATTAACTCAACATCCTATTTTATTATGGAACTTCCTTGAAGTGGCCTAATTATCCTTACAGGAAATACATCATTTTCAATGTTGTCTTCTTGGCCCAGGAGACAGTTCTCTGAAGAGAAATATCCAAAATCCACAGCTTTTTACATAATCTATAACTGTATGAAACAGACCTGGTAGCCTAGCAGGGGAGGTCCCAAGTAACAAGCACATGGAAAAAATATTGCGCTATTTTCATAGTCTGAATTAAAAAAAAATAAGATATTTGGAAGGAAATTAGTTGTATGAGGTGTTAGATTGAACTCATAACTTGTCTGTTCAAAGTCAACTGAAAAGGAAGTACCACTTTCTTGTCAGTGGTATCTTACACAATTCATATAGTATAACCAAATAATTTTCACGGTCACTTGAAAGTAATAAGAAAACAAAGACAGCTTCAGAAGGTAGTATTTTGTCATGTTCTTTCCTTGATGATTATTTTCATTTAATATTTCCTGTCTTTTAGCAAAAATCAAAATCAATTTTTCTCACCTTCGGGGAAAAGCTTTGATTTTAGAAGGAAAAAAAAAACCCACCATGTAATTATATGTTGGGAATAGAAATATGATGGAATGGCTTCATGTTGCACCAGGGGAGATTTGGGTTGGATATTAGGAAAAAATTCTCCTCCAAAAGAGGGGTCAGGCACTGGAACAGGCTGACCCCAGGGAGGTGGTAGAGTCACTGTCCCTAGAAGCATTCAAGAAATGTGTAGAAGTGGTGCTGAGGAACACGGTTTGTGGGAAATATTGCTGGTAATTGGACACTTGGTCTAGATGATCTTAGAAATCTTCTCCAGCCTTGGTGATTCTATTATTCTAGACAGGTTTTTAAAGTCCAAAACAACTAAAATATAGAAGTTGTACGTTTTGAAGGATATTCAATTAAAGGCAGTTAACGAAAACTGAAAAGCTATCAGTCATTAAAGTTAGTACTTCATAAAAATATTCATAGGAAATTTAAAAAATAAACACAAGTATATCTTGACAATTCCAGTGAAAACTGGCTAGCATATCTCAGCACCAAGAGACATTGAAAGTATAAGAAAGATGACTCTTCAATGTTTCCTTTTTGTAACTATTGCCTATTATTCTTTTTAAAAGCTATTGCAAGTGCTGAAATACAAGTTTTAGGCAAAAACTCTATATTGGAATATATAACGAAATAGTATGGCCCAAATTTTGATGGTTGCTCCAAAAGGAATACCTATTTTACTATGTTGGCCCATAACATCAGAGGTGAATGGTGGTGCTATGGCAGTAGAGGCTGAACTTTCCCACCGATGTTCCATCACATTTTGTTGCTGTGTGACAGATGGCAGCAGAGGGGCAACCTGACAGAATGGTGTCTGACATGAAAGTACATATGAAGCAAAGATGTGTCGTTGAATTCCTCCATTCAGAAACAAATTGCATCCATTTAAATTTATCAATGCTTGCTGAACATTTAGGGACAACAAACAGTGAATGTGAGCACTGTGAGGCAGCAGGTGGTGCATTTCAGAAGTATTAACAGTGGTATGAAATGTAAACCACGTTCCTGATGGCCATGCAGATTTTTATGAGCACAGCATTCAGGCTTTTGCTCATCACTGGCAAAAAAGGGATAGCTAATAGTAGTGGCCATGTTGAAAAGCAGTGATCTGTAGCTGAGAATTTGCTCTATCAAACTGCATGATTGTGTGCTTCGTATCTGTTGTAGTTTCCATGGAAAGAAACAGGAGTCATTACTTGCAGAGCAATCTATGTATTTAATGCTATCTATCTGCTCTTTTTGCACCACTCCGGCTGGGTGGAGATCAAATGTAGTTGCAAGATTTTCCCAGCAAGCCCAGCTGCAATGCAATCGGCTTCCTCTGCATGCTCTTACAGGGCCATGACAAGGAGTATGGCCAGGCTGCATTCAATGTTGGTGGTCTCTGAATGCTATGGGTGGGAAAGGCAGGATTGAGCTATCCTGACATTGCAGTCAGTATGGCTGCACTGTGACCACAGCAGATCTGGAGAACACATTCTAGCCCACTTATCACATGGATTCTCCATATTAACTAGTATCTGAGATGCTTACTTGCAGACTTGGCCCTTAAGCACTGTCAAACCACGAGTGGACCAAGGTAGGTATTGGACAGGGCCTGGAAGAAGCGCCCCTTTGAAAACAGAAAGACCAATTAATTCCTTGCTTTCCTCACCGTCACCTCCTTTTTCTGTGTTACTAGAATTCCTTATCTTCCCTATTATCTCATCCTGCCCCTGAGTCTACAGTAGAAGGTGACAAATTGCAGAGCGGGCTTTTAGAGATATTGTAGATGCTTATCTGTTGTAAATCACAGCTTCAGTACTGCCAGTGGAATATGCTGAGCTTTACCAGCCAAGGGTCTGGCTTGGCATGCTGCACTTTAGAGCTGTGATGTTGTCACTGTTTCTTCAGTGAAACTACTGAGTTTCCATTTGTAATTTAAATTAAAGAAGAGTGAACACTATTACTTCTGAAGCAGGAAAGAAGCTTCCCATATAGAAGAAAAAAAAGATACTGAGCTTTCTTTTCAGCTGTAACTCTTCAGTGGTATTACAAAGGAGGAAAGTAGCATTATCATGTTCCACAAATTAAAGCACAAAAAGGAAAATGTAACCAGCAGAGTGAGGAGCAAAATCCAGGGACAGAACTCATATAAAAGGCAAGAGAAAAGATATCCACAAAGACTTATCACAGATTAGAAACAAACACAAAAATGATTCAGAAAGCTTGGAAACTGGAGGTCTTAAAAATATATGAGCAAATAAAAGCAGAGTGATCTCATGGCAAAAGCAGGGAAGAGTTCACAAATTTCTAAAGATTTACCATTGGAGCAGAGCTGTCTTTTACCATGAGCGAATACCTTCCCTCTACATGTCAATCTGGCCTCAGCTGAAATGAAACGATCAAGCCTTACTTTTTAGCAAGGCAGCCCAGGACAGAAAATATGAAATTAGCTCTATTACACTATTTCAGAAAATGAGCAAAGTATAGTAGTCAAGAGCCAGCGGCACAGCGCCAGCACTCACCTTCATCCCAAGGCTGGATGGATAAAGACCCATGAAAAGACACTTAACATAATTGCTGCAAAGAGTGACAACAGGTAGAGCCATTTCCAGCTTGGCACAACTTCATCTCTGAACTTGACCCATCATTTCAAATCTGGTGTGCAGAGCAAAGCCCTCTACTCTGGTCCATGGGGCAATATGCTCAACACCAGAGAGGGCTGAGGAGATCCTGAGAGGCTGCAGCTGCCCTTGCTCAGCTCAGGATCCTTTACTCTTCTGAAAATCAAATCCTGAGACAAGTCAAGGACCATTCAGAATTTCACAACTGGCTCCCCCCCAAAAAAAATAAAAAGCTCTCAGTAATTATTTAACAGTCACATGAGGTCTCGATGTACTGTGCATACATAAGAGGCAGGTTTCTAAATTTTACAGCTATCTATAATTTTTCTAGATTGAAAGGAAGCCATTCAGATTAATATCTTTTGGCTACAGCTGCCTATGAGATGTAATTAGTGTTATTAAAGTGCGACAGGCGGTCCCTTCAGATTTAGTCCTTTGCAGTGATGAATGACAACACATGTATTTATGACCACAAGAGAATTCTGGATAAGACTTCCATCATGACTGTCCAGTTATTAAAACAAAACAACCTACTTGACTAAGATGAGGAAGTTTACCTTGCTTTAATGAAAGGGGACTTGGGGGGGGGGGGGGGGGGGGGGGCGGGCGGGGGGAAGAGGTATGGTTCTATAATGTTTAAAATCGCAAGATGAGAATCTATGTTCACTTTGTCAGTAAAGATATCTGTGACATTGTTCATCAGTTTACCTCACGACCACTGGAGAGCAAGAGTTTATCAAAGCCTTTAAAATAATACTATAATCCGTATTTTGGGGCTACGTTATTGCATTAGGTCGAACATTTAGAAAACTCATGAAATTGAGAACCCTAGATTTCCTAGTTTCTTATCCTATGCTTTAATCTAGTATTTTGTCAAAAATTTTAGGAACAAATCCTAGTGTAGTGAACTCTTAAGCTCTATCTTCTAAAGGGCAAAATAGCCTTTATATTAAATCCATTCAGAAATTGTATTTTCAAACAGCTATGCTGGTGTATTTGTGGCAACAACAAAGCACACCAGCTCTCCCTGGTTGGATTACAGCTTCACCATATGGCTCTTGGAAAGTGGCCCTTTGCACTTCGCCTGACAGTTTTAAATAAAATCTCGTTTTGCCCCTTCTTCTCCTTCTCAATCTCTTATTTCTGCTTTAATATTTTCCCAGGTCTCCAGAATGCAGCACTGAAGCCATCCACATCCCTATTACCTGACTAGATGCCCATCACTGCACTTCAGCTTTGGCCCAATAAAACATAGATCTCTCGATGTCTCAGGCAGAAATTGCTTTAAAAAAGCCAGGTGCTCCAAATGCCGGAGTATTTATCCATCTCTAATTGTAGCTCCCCCTCCAGCGCACAGCACAGAAACAGATTCACTAATTATCTTTCGGAGGTGAGCTTGGCTACTCCAGCTTTGATGTTCTGCTTTGCAATTAAATGTATTCCAGCAGCCACATGGGGGAGAAGGCAAAAATAAAGCTTCCAGTTCTGCAATGACCTACTTACGGCATTAAAGCACTGAGCGGGAGGAGGAGAGCTGGGGGGAAGGAGAGGTCTAGCTACAGCTTAATGCAAGCTGACACTTATCTGTACTTCAGACTACACAGCAATCAATATTAGATATGACTTCACATCCTACACAAAATATTGGTAAGACAAGGAAAATTAACGACAGGAAGAAATTAATACAAGACCCAGGTTCTCAAAATCTGCAGCAGTTTTAATATCCCAACCTTTTTTCTTTCTACTTTACCATGCCCCACGCCACAGTGCTCCTAAAGCTTGTGCTGAATGCACATTGTTATTCAAGCTGCAGGAACCACTGTACTGAGCACTGTGCAGTCACATGTTCTCTGTCCCAGACTGCAGACCATTTAATTAGATGAGCGCAGAAATTCTCATTCCTCCTTCTCAATGAATAAATCAAGGCAAAGGAAGAGAGACTGATTTATTTAGCATCCCTAAGCTAAGTCAATGCCTCAGCCATGAGGTCAGACTGACCCCAGAACTTCCAGTCCATCTTTTAAGAACACAGACGCTTCTTTTTACTTAAATTCCCTTTAAACTTTAGTACAACTAACAAGAATCTCTAGAGAAAGGTATTGATCATGTGAACATTTTTTCATTGTCAGGGATCCTAAAAAGACACTGAGATTTTTGGGCACAGGGTATAATTTTGAATGTAATGTTTATTTTCAGTACTCTTATGGCACAGGCAATGTAGATGACACACTGACCACAGCCAAATGGAAGGCATGCTTAACAGCGCTGTAGCTGGACTCTTCAAAAATGCCATACATTCATGGTGTGTGCAATGCTTGCCATTGAAATATCACAACAAATTATTTGAAAGCTTAATTGCAAGAGTTGAGCCAAACCCATCAATAAGCAATTAAAAATACGTTCACCGATTTGTAGCTTTTTGTAAAGGACACAAAGTAAAGGAATCCCTTTTCTATTTTTCCTGAAATAAATCCAAGAATAACAGTTTGAAGGCAATCATCCTCAAATTTTTTAGTGGTGGTGTCAGGTGCAATGTTTCCTCTCAGTCCCTTTTCTGAAACATTAGAAATATACTGAAAATATCACCAAGTAAACACATAGAATAGCTGCCCTAAAAAAAGAGCTGGTAAGAATCTGAGCATTTGAAAGAGTGTCAAATAAGGAAATTAAGAAAAGGGAAGAAAATGTGTTTTTTCATCTTTTCAGCCCCCACTCAAATGAGCAGCAGCACCCAGCAGCACTGCTCCAGCCAGAATATTCTGAATTGTTGGTTTCCCTCAGTACTTGCTAGCTCAATAGCAATAACTGCATTGCTTGAAGGAATCACTCACATCTGTAGAAGTAACTAATCCTCTTCTACAGCCATCACAGAAATTGGCCTGAAATGCTGTTCTCCCTTTCCCCAACTATTTCTGAGTCACACCACCTAAGGCTGTGAGCTTGTCATATCTGATAAGAGAGACAGGGTCAGACATGGGCAGTACTTAAACAAGAGGCAGGAAGGAAGAGGTGAGATGCCATGGAGACGATGCCAGTTAATCAGCGGACAGCAAATTACACTTTGCACACTTCTGCACAGAGCATTGTTCCTTCAGCATGGTTGGCTGTGATATAATTGCCATGGAGCTGGAAATGAAGAGAAATACCGTTTCTACTTGAAATGACAGCCAGAGTACAATAATTTAATGAGCAGCTCTAAGATAGACAAAAACGCTAGGAACTTCTGCAATAGGTAAATTTCTGAAATAATGTCTTGTCAGAGCAGGCAAAAAAACCATCTCTGTTCAAATCAGCGCTAAAAATCCTGTTGCTCAGTCAGGGGTTTCATTTAGCATCGTGTCTGCACATCACTGCATTGTCATGGAGATGGAGGAGCTCAGATCCTGAATTTACTCAGCCTGCAGCTTGGAAGCAAATAAAGAGCAACTTGTTAGAGGCAGCCAACTGTACCTATTTATTAATCTTTGTACAGCAAAATCCAGATGTTAAAATGAGTAAGAAATTGAGAACATGGGGTGAGAGGTGGTGTACTTGCTAGCATCCTGAAGTGTGTGTCCCTTCCAGTAGACCTCTGGAAATGATAATATGGGCACTACTTCTGTAGGTAAGAGCTGTCAATGAGCTTTCTTCATAGAATCATAGAATGGCCCGGGGTTGAAAGAGGTCACAGTGATCACCTAATTTCAACACCCCTGCCATGTGCGGGTCCGCCAACCACCAGACCAGGCTGACCAAGCCACATCCAGCCTGGCCTTGAATGCCTGCAGGGATGGGGCATCCACAATCTCCTTGGGTAACCTGTTCCAGTGTATCACCAACCTCTGAGTGAAAAACTTCCTCCTAATATCTAACCTAAACTTCCCGTCTCAGTTTCAAACCATTTCCCCTTGTCCTGTCACTATCTACCCTCATAAACAGTTGTTTCCCCTCCTGTTTATATGCTCCCTTCAAGTATTGGAAGGCCGCAATGAGGTCTCCCCGGAGCCTTCTCTTCCCCAAGCTAAACAAGCCTGGTTCCCTCAACCTTTCCTCATAGGAAAGGTGCTCCAGCCTTCTGATCATCTTAGTGGCCCGCCTCTGGACCCACTCCAAGAGTATCTGTTTCTACAGAGATACAGTTTGGGGAGGATGGAGTATGCCCTGCACAGGAGGAACAGAACTTCCTTCTACACCCAAAATCCTGCAACAGGCTGCCTTACACATCAGTGTCTCAGTTTATCCATCTGTACTGTAAATTATGTACTTTGCCTTGCAGTGACATTAAGCCTCAACAGTTGTAAAAACTTTGCAATGCTTGGATGAAAAACATCATCTAAAGTATACTGTATAATTAATGTGACTGCACAGACTTTCCCTTCCTTTCAAGCAGCTTCTTCAAAAGCATTCAGAGCATCTAGATTCTTTTTCCTTTTCACATCAAGATGATTGATTGCATATTTAAAAGTATTAATTGGTTCTATGATAAGGTTTTGTAAAACTTTTAAAGCCTGAAGATATCAGGAAGAAACATCGTAATTGCTCGAATAACTTAAAATGCTCATACATTTCCACTGGTCCTTAATACATTCACACAATAAAGAGACCATATTAGAAGACTTGCATGGTATTCATTTTGAAAAAAGTACTTGTAAGTAATGGACTAATAATAAATACTTGTAGAGCGTTTTACATGAACTATAAAAGAGCATTCAGAACAACTGATCTCATTCCTTGTTTTAATTATTCAGTTCTTTTTAGGCTTGAGCTACGTGTCTAGTATATTTGCTTCAGATCTCAAGTGGGTATTGACCAGGTTTTCTGAAGTCTTCTGCATTATTTATCTCTTCCAACCATAAGGGGTCTGATAGGCATACTGTTTCAATAATTAAATGTCAACAACTCATGCTGTTGGCCAAAACCCGGAGGACTTTAATAAATAAATAATAACATGGTGCATTTTTATGGCTTCTTTCATTCAAGGGTCTCAAAGTGTTCTGCAAATATTCATTAAGACCCCCAGTAGCCTTGTAAGGTAATTCTGCCAGTGCAAGGTCACAGCTCAGGCTAGCGACTGGCATGGGGGGAGAGCCTGTGCTGGAAGTCCCTTCTGTCAACTCCCTTGACACTCAGAGCTGACAGCAGCAAGAATCAGATGTGACTCCAGGGACCTCACTGAAGTCACAGTCGCGCAAAAGCAATGAAAATGGAAGAGGGAAAAAATCAGCATCTGCTCTACTCCTGTTTTTTTTTGCTTTGAAATATGTTTTATTACCACATTGCCAGACAAGATCAGGGATAACAGTACTGCATAGTATGCCCAGCACTGCCATTTTTTCATTTCTAATTATGGTTCTGCAAGCAGAAGTGATTTCAGTCAAAGCAAGAAAATATTTGATATCTTGTTTCTAATCTAATCCATCAAAATCTTCATTAGAAACCATCTATCTACCCATGCTTTATTTGCCTTTCTCCAGTCATTTTCATTAGCGTCATTCTCTGTGACCCCTTTTCCACTCTATACTGAGGAAAACAAGAATGATAATAATGATCTTACATTTCTATAGAGGCTTTCATCCCACTGACATGTTGAGAGCAATGATGAGCATAGAAATAGTTTTCTGACATCCTTTTCTGGAACTAGAACTGAGTTTCTCAGGAGGGGAAGACTGGAAGCTGAGTGCATACCATGTGCTCAGGTAGTGCTTGCTCAGGTAGTTCTCAGCCATTAATTCTACTTTCATTCCTCTGCAGAGATGATCCTAACAACCAAAACAAGTCTTCCACTACGATTTTTGTAACCAGTAGCACGTTCAGAAAAGCTCCAATATCTGCTTCATCTCAGTTCACTTCTGCTTTGAATGCAATGTTTAAATAAATGCAATGCCAGAAAGTGACGTTCAAAAGTATTTCCACTCAGAAATAGTAAACTCAGGATCTCCAGCTCCCCATTTATAACAGAGAAATGACCATGTTTTCCAGTCCTTAACCAGCCGAAATGAAAAGAACTGACATCAAAGTAATGCAGTGCCTTAGCAAGGACTCAACTTCACTGTAGTATGTTAACTCTTTAGACTTTATTATCAAGTGGTTTTTTTTGTTTGTTTTTTTTGTGTGCTCACCTAGAGATGCAGAACTAAAAATCCAGGTTTAGTACCTGTTTCTACCATTAGTTTAGCCAAGTTATAATTATAACCAAGGTTCTACTTTGGATAAATTCATAACTATTTCCATGATGCAGGTATGCAGCTTGATATGCATGATGGATATCATTGTATATATACTTATACAGAGAAAGATATGTACATGTGTACAATATACGCACATACTAGGTGTATAGAGGAAATCAGTTACACACATTTGCTTCATACGCACTTTCACATCATATGTCATCCTGTCAGACTGCCCCTCTGCTGCCATCTGTCACGCAGCAACAAAATGTAATGGAATATTCTACAGCCTTCCTATCAACATCCACTTCTGACTTTATGGGCCAACATAAAATTGGAGGCATTACTTTTGGAGCAGCCCTCATATCTTGTTTTATAATAATTCATTCATTTTTTTTTCCCCGTGTTTTTTTCTGCCAGGCAGTGTTATTCCCCTGTTTCTTTCACCAATATTCATTCCCTTTATCTGCTATAAATTGACAGCAATTTGGGAAAAGTGTATGTTCTTTTAAGTACCATTGTACTATAAGTACCATATTTCTGTATCTAATACATCCAATACATAATTTCTAAGCCATCCTCCTCCACATTTTTCTCATTAAGTCATAAAACCCAGAAATTAAACTTATTGGTAGTTTCAGCTTCTGCCTTCTGAGATACTGAGGTGTGGAGTTCAGTTGCGAAAAGTAGGGGGGCCATAAGTCACTTGTTTGGCAGTGATGGGAGCAATGTGGTGGATGTATAAAAACCTCTTGTACTACTCCTGCAACAACAACTTGATTTATAGACTCACTGGACCAAACTCACCAAGATGCGTACATACGATTTGCAAGTACCTTATCCCTGAGTTTGGACTCAGCATGTGTTAGTGCTCCAGAATAATGTCTGTTCTGCTGACCACTTATGTCTTCTATATAATTTGAACAAATGGTCCAAACACACCCCTAAGAACCGTGGATAAGATTATGGATTGAGCTGACCCATGAAAACAAGAGACAACATATTCTGAAATTCATGTCACTATTTGCATTTGGATTTACAAAGGACTCCTGAACTTATTCTCCAAAAGCCTGAGAACATTTCATCAACATCCCGCATCTTGTTGTTTGTAATAAATACTACTTCATTCACCATCTACTCCTTAGAAAACTACTCCACCATGTGATTAAAAATACTGAGTACAACCCATATCCACCAGGATAAATGCTGACAGCTTTATATGCTTTGTTAGCTGGTTTCTTGAGAAAATTTCACATAACTGTATGTCTTCATGGAAACATGTATGTGTCTGTGTGCACATCCAAGTGCTTGTAGCAAACATGTGAATGATTCATTTACACAGCCTTAAGGCAGTCTCAGAAGATTAGGACATTTTCTTAGGACCGCAATCTCCTTTATTCTGTATTCTTTAATATTCCTACTGAAACACATTTTGATCCATTTTTTTTTTTTTATATTCCTCTGAATACTCTCTCCTCATTTTCCCATCTCCTTAAGATCCAGCAAACAGTACAAGACAAATATAGTTAATTTTCAAAGCAGACACTATTGATCCCATGTCACTGCTCTATTAAAGTGACATTTTGTGCTATGTAGAATGACTGATGCAGAAGTTATTTAACCTGATGGATACTACAGCAAGAAAGCAATATTTGCTCATTACATCATTATTCAGTGGATAACACTGAATAGCTAGCTTTGGAAAGCCCACTCTCATATGGCAAGTATTATAAAAACTGATGCTATTAAAACCAGTACTTTATTATGCTTTTGGAATACATAATTTACCTTTAAGATTTTTCCCCCATCCCAGTAAAACTATCTCAAATCCAGTTAAAGTAATAGTGACTGAAATATTTCTGAATTCTGTTATTTGGATCAGATTAAGCTAGCCATCTGGTTCTGATAATGCCCATATTCTACAATCAGTTCCCTTCTCAGTTTCTTTCCAATAGATCTTAAAAAACAAACAAGCGAACAAAAATACAAAAAACACACCTCATCTTTGACACCAAGATTTTCTCTTTTGTGTGCAAAACCCTGCGTTTCCATAAGCCAAGTGTCCGTGGTTAGAGCCCACAGGTATTGCCCAATCCACTCAGGGAGATATCAGGCAGACTGAGCGTGCAGAAGCAGTCATTCCTGAAGCTAAGACTACCCCTCCAGCTTTTAGAAAATGCAGACCTCTTTCTGTGGTCCCATCCTTTCCTCCCCATGAATAATCCAGAAACTCCTATGACAGTTAAAAAATAATCCTGAATTAGGAGGAAAGACTGATCAAACAAACTTCTATGATCTTATACCACACAAATTATTTCAATGATGACTGGAATTATTTGCATGTCTGAAGAGTACCTTCATTAGGCTCTTCCTTCCAGACCCCTACAGAGTCCAGGACAAAACAGGACCATGCCACGGATGCCTCCATGAGTTCTGACCATTCATACCCAGGGAACAAAGCAGCACAGCCATGTTTGAGCAGTGCTTTGCCAAGCCCCATTAGTGATACTGAGGGCAGCTCAGTCCCATCATTGCAGGTATCTCCCAGGGATTGCTCATAGACAGGCCTTCAACCCCAGCTGAAGCCCATCAGAAATAAAACACTAATTGCTAAGCCCAGTAATGTTGTTATTATGCTGTTATTTTGAAAAGGTAGGAACTTGAGTCACTCAGTATATCCACAGAGCTTTTTGCAGACACGGGAAACTGGTTTGCCCTGATTTTGGGCTGCCTGCATGTAGCCTGGCTTCATCCAAGAGCCAGAGAGCTGCGGTTAACACAACCCTGTGCAAATACAGCTCTGCCAAGAACAATCCTCATGCAGTGTGGCACCAGCCTAAGTGAAGGATGATGGCTTTACATCTGCTGTTTTCTTCTGCTTTAGAAAGACTAAAGAATGAACACAGAAATTGGACTCCAGCAGCACACAAACTTTTCAGCAGCAAAGTTAAGATTGATCATCCCTTGAACAAGAGCACAGGAAAACCAGGCACAGGCTGAGCATGAAGAACAAAGAAAAAGCATGAGTGGGAACATTACTATATGGGATGACAGATCCATAAGCAGGAGTAAGCAGAAGTAGAGAGACAGGAAGAGACAGGAAGACTTCTTTATTTTTCCCTCTGTCATGCAAGAAATAGGCTGAATTTATAAAGAAGGATAAGTCCTGGAAACCTCTTGTCTCCATCAGAACAAGGAAATCAAGCCGTCACTGAAAGGGTACATCTTTGTACCCTTGTTTACAATCTTGTTTACAGCAGAACTTCTCACTTGCCAACTGGTTCATGAGGAGAGCCACTATTGCCCCACACTTCCTGATGTAAATCTGAGGAGATTTGATGAATGGGGATCTTTATTTGTACCTTGAAGAAGACAATGAACAATGTTAAGTGTAAGAAATACTGATTTTAAGTCAGATTTGTTGACAGCAAGTCAAACAGAACCAGATGAATCTTCCAAGGGACCTGATCAGTACCAGCAAAATATTTCTAACACAAACAACTGTGCATTAATAGCCACTCTACAGTGAGGATCTCATGTGATAAATACACCCAAGAGAATAAAAGGCTTGTGCTGGAAATCTTAAAAGTTCCCTGAGGCCTTGTTATTTTGCAGCAATGTAGCAAGACTTGTCAAGACTCATTGCTTAATCAATCTCTGCAGAATCATTGGGCTGACCAGCTGCTCACTGACAGGATATCCGCCACCAGCCTGTGAGCGCTACCTCTGCACAACTATCATATGGTAACTGAGCCAATAAAGCATTATTGGCCATTATTGGTTCAATACCATCAGTCATCCATATAGTCAAGATTTGCTAAAGATGGAAAGTAACGAGACAGATACTTCTCCCAAGGAAAACCTCTGATTTGGTCATTTCTCTCCTGCTTTCATGGTCACCAAACTTTTTACATGGATCCCTAGTCTTGGTATCATTTGCATCAGCCTGTCTTTCCCTTATAGTATAGGAAAGAAAATCTGTATAAAGGAGCTAAGTAAAACTGAAGTAAGGATTTATAAATGAGGAAGAAGCCACTGCTTCCCTAATTTGCTACAGAGATTAATTACACATAGTGTAAATTCATTTTTCATATTAAATTCAGCATCAAATCCTCTGATCTGACAGAATAAAAAAAAAAAAAAAAAAAAGAGAGAGATCAATGGACCATATCTACACCATAATCAAATTGAGTCCTTCCCTTCCCAGGGATAAACTAACTAGCCTGAGCTTCTTTAATCTTCCATTCTAAGGCATGTTCCCCAAGCCTCACATCACTCTCATACTTTTTTTCACAACCTTTTCCCAATCTGTGGCAGGCTTTTCGAAGAGATACAAAAAAAACACAGCTTGGAAACAGCCTGTGGAGTCATAAGACCAAGCAGTTGGATGTCATTAGAGGATCCAGCAAAAGCTGCATTTTGTTAGCCCAGAGCAAAAATTATTGGTGAAATAGCATTTATCTGTAGCAGAGGAACCCTATAAACTTTAATGGAGATCTCCAGCAGAAGTGATCATAAAATTGCCCAGAGACAGCAGAAAGATATAAGAAGAACTAGAGCTACTAGGAAAAGGAAGTTTGTTTTGTGCAATATTATCTTTTTACCACATTTGCTGAAGGATGAAAATTCATCCCTAAAGAAATTCACAATTAGCAAGGACCAGTTTGTTTAAACAACTTATCAGCTCTTACTGGGAAGCAGAAGTTGCTGCTTTCTATCCTGCTTTTGGTGAAGAATTCTCATTCTCTTGAACAAAAGTTAAACATAAATGTGTTTTACACACAGGAGAGATTCAAGGCTGCGTGGCTGAAAGTATAAGGAACAGGAAAAAACAATTTGATCCCCTTCTGTTCCCTCTTGGTGCTAATGTCCACACAAAACAAGCCTGGAAAGCTCCTGGAATGGGGAAATCAGCAGCTGTTTAGGGAAAGGGATAGTTTTGAATTCAGGCATGAGCAGCAAAAGGACACCACAAAGTACAGCCAGCATGTGACAGAAGCCTGAGGCAGCCCACATCTCTCAGCACCCTCTCTACCAGGCCCAGGACCACACACGGCTGCATCAGTGGTCTCAACACAAGGAAGAAACACAAGCCAGCAAGCAGATGTCCCACTTTCAGCATTTCTCCAGGCTCCATGCATTTAACATGATGCCAGATCCCAGCGAACTCTCCTCATTCTGGGCACAAGGCACCACTAGCACGCAGCTGTGCTAAAGAGCTGAAGCCCTGTGACATCAATGCCACTGCCTTTCTGGTAATGCAGGGGCAATGGTAGGCAGGGGCAATGGCACACAGGGGGATCTGGCCCTTGAGGCTGCTGTAAGGGCAAGCTCTGGGTAGTTCTCTCCAGATCCCAGGATACCACACAATAAGATGCATATTCGCACTGAGATTTCAAGCAAGATTTAAAGCACTGTGGGCTCAGAGGTGTGGTAACACTCTGGTTACACTGTGGTAGCAGCAATAAAGCAAAGGAAGGAACAAGAGGAGCTGGTAACAGTTCATTATGAGTTTAAAATTCTGTGCCTCTTTACCCCATAAATCCTTTGAACTAAATCTGCGGATGGACTATAGCATGGTGTTACAGCTCTGGACACATCACAGTGTGAACTACAGCAATAGACATACATCAGAAGTTAAGCTTTAAGAGAGAGAATTAAAAAAAGGTTTTAGAAACTGCCACAGTTGGGAAACAATTGAGAATATGACTAGAGAAGAATCAATGCAGTGCCAGCTACCTCTGTCTGCAGAGACCCTGAAATGACAATACTTATCCCAGGGTCTATTGACCTGAAAGAATTTCATCAGCATCACATTGTTCCCTCCTGTCTAATGACAACAGGACTGTCACAGTGCCATAGTAAGCATTATGTTATCCTGCACTTAAGATTTTGGATAGTTTTCAGATAACTATTCCTGATACCACAGACAGTGTTGCTATGAACCTGACCACAAGCAATGTAGGGCTGCAGTTGTATCAGCAATTATTCATTTTTAAGATGTAAAATCTGCAGCAATATCTGCAGATAAAGTCATAGTTATTCCGCTGCAAGCATTTTGCTTCATTAGGGATCCAATTTCTAGTCATTTTACTTATGGATGATGTACCTGAGCACATGCAAATTGCGTACAACATTAGAGACAAGGCTGACTAATACACAAAGGACTTCCTATGTTAAAAGAGCCATGGAATTACTATGTAACTGCTTTTAACCAATGAAATACAACTCACAGTAGCTTATTAGTGACAGTTGTAAAAGCCTCCAGAGTTTCAGGGGATTTATTAGAGGAATGGAAGGAAAAACAGAAAGAAATGGAGATTTTCCAATTGGTAGGGCAAACCTACTTTCCCCAAGTCCTCAGAAATAATTTTACAAATCAGTTTACCATTGCAAGAGGAGCTACACCATAATAGAGGATGTGAAACATTAGCAGACTTCCTTTATGTTCTGGTGCCACCTTCCCAGCTGGCAGGTTGGGGAACTTGGCTCCAGCAGAATGCTCACTACCCCTTCTCTCAGTCATAACTGCAGCAGCACACAAACAATTTGGACTATCCATAAAAAGAGGAGCTGATTTGCATTCACTATTACTCTTGTTTTGTTAATGACAATGCTGCACTACTCTGTACATGGAAATTCATGTATCCACAACAAATTTTCACATTCACATCCCCATGATGCATTTGGCTAAATAAAAAATGATTTTATTTTATGCTTGTATTTATATCATGGAAATTTTTCTGATGTTTTTATGTTGCAGCATGCCACTTGTCACTGATACCTTTGAGTCTATAAAGTATTATTGTTGGCTTTTAGCTTTTTGGGGCAGTTTGATGGGTACTGCCAGGTAAGCATTCTTTTAAGCCTTTATCTTCTCAAGTGTATGCTGCATTTGGAAAGAAATTCCCTTCCAAGGCATTGTACTGGCATTTGCTTTTCTCTCTGTGTCCACAGGGGAAAAAAAACCCAAAAAACTCTTTAACAGCTTTTTCAATACAGAAATTGGATCTTGAGATTTTCATTCTTTGCTCATACCTGAAATGAAAACTTTATCCTAAACACATGCCTGAGAAATATAATTTCTTCCCATTCAGCCAGACATGGAGTCTTTGAAGTCTAACCTTCTGTTTCACCTTTACACCTAAAAATATGCCTATATGATTAAAGAGGATGAACAGTACAAACCGATCTCCGGGGTCTCATGCCCTCAACTTATCATTATAATCACATTCCCCTCTATTTTGATGCAAACACTCAGTGATCATCTCTGTATGCACTCAAAGCCTGAGGATGCAAAGTTTCTCCATCCTCTGCTTTTGGCTCAGAGATGAAGTATGTGTTCTCCTGGATGAGGAGGCCTTGGTGCCTGACGCTGTGCTGTGACATTGGAATAACTCCCTGAAGCATCACTTTGCCACCAGCTGGTCTCCTCTAACAGTGTTTAACTTGTTGAACTTACAAACGTATAAATCAAAAACTTCAAGGAGTGGGTAATCACAGTTGACCGCACAGATGGCCTCTCCCCTCAGCTGTACCAAAAGCTCCACATGGGCAAGAGCACTCCATGTATAAATAATTGTGGAGGTGGAAAGAGCTCCTGTCATGTTCCTAACCCTTTGAGGAAATGAGAATGGAAAGAAGGAGGAGGGAAAAGAGGATCATCCCCGTGAGCAGTGGGAGTAGGGCTGACTGCATTCAGACAGTGAGAAGGGCAGGGGGAGGGGGTTGCTATTATGCAGAAACTGTGGATGACATGAAGAAATTGAACAGCATATATGAAACAATGACAGAGTACCAAGTGTAAGCTTCAGCTGGAACAAATGCCAAAACCAAAAAGCCCCAAGCGAAACAAGAGAGTTGCTAGTAACTAACAGAACATATCCCTGTAATGTTGCTGGGATGAGGCTGCAGCAGAGGGATGGCGTGGAGAGGTGGCACAGCCACCAAGCAAGGGATACCCAGTTTTGCTTCTCAAAGCAACAGCTAATGTCACTCCATCCTGGCTCCACAGATATGGCAGCTGAAAAGCACACAGCCCAACACGCAAATAACTATTAGGAGCTTGATGAGACATCTTCACACACTGCCATTTTGCTGTATTGTAGTAGAACATAACTGAACAGGCACAAGCGCACTACAGCAATTCAGCTCTCCATTTCTTTTCGTGTTCCTCACTCCTCTCACTTTCAGGAGTAAATGAGCATTATGTTAAGTTTGGCCCTGAACATAGAAAAACACTGGTTTGTAATAACCTTCCTAATTTGCTTTCCTTGGCAAGAACCCTGCACCAGCAGTCCTCCGTTCTGTTGTTAGGGGCTGATCATAAAGTTAAGAAAACACATACACGTATGCACACATGCAAAATCTCTAGCCATTATATGCCCAGTACCTGCTTTTTAATGTGCTGCAGTGTAATTACCTTTTTGTCAGCTCAACTTCATTCCACATAGAACAGCTGAAATCCCTAATTGCCAAACACAGCAGCTTAAGTCTCCAATTTGCTTCCCAGAAAGAAGTGTTATTAATCCATCTCATTACGTGCTTCTTGTTGGCTGAGGGCTATGGAAATTTCACTTTCATTCACAGATTTCTGTCTAGAGAAGAGTAAACACCCCAGCCCAGGTAAAAAGATGAACTGGAAGGAACCTTCTTCCCAAGGAAAAAAACCGAAAACATGACTGGATGTCCCATCCTTGGAGGTTTTCAAGGCTGGGTTGAACGAGGCCCTTGGCAGTCTGATCTAGTGGGTGGCAACTCTGCTCATGGCAGAAGGTTGGAATTGGATGATTTTTAGGGCCCCTTCAAACCCAAACCATTCTGTGATTCTATGGCCCTATGACTTTGGCAACAATCTCATGAACATCAAGCTGAGAGTGGAAGATGTGCCAATAGATACCAGGGCTCAGCCCTAAATAATGAGAACTGTTCTTTCATTCATTAGCAAGCCTCAGAATTTGGAAAACAGCACCTTTTAAGTGGAGAACCCAAAGGTCTATTCCCATGTGGGTATAATTTGGACTTGGACACAAACCACAGCACCAGGCTATGCAGTTGAAGAATGGCTCTGTGAGGAGCCGGCATGCCCGGAGTACAGGGGCTCCATGGAGCAGCCAGCCTGCTGATGGCTGGGAAGCTGCAACTCAACAGCCAGCCAGGTGCCTGAAGCTAATCCTAGACTGACTTTAATGGATGTATTTATATCCTGCCTAAAAAACATCCTCTGCTAGCTGCTGAGAAAAGAAAATACAAGCAATATAAGCTAAGTGCTAAAACAACTCTGCTAAAAGCAAAGGTATAAAACTATCTCACTGATATCTGCCAGGAGCTATGCTTCTTTGTGTTCTCTGTGCCTATCTTTTCTATTTACGTTCCTGAGGAAAGAACAGTTTTCAGTGTGTATTTCCACAGGGTCCTGAGAGATGGGTACTTCCATAATATATATAATGTGCTGTTAACAATTGCTCTGCTATAGCTGATGTCAAACTTTTAATAAAAAGAAATTGAGCTGCTGTGTAGAGCAGCTATGTGAGTGGGAATTCATAACGGGTAAGTAGTGGGACTTCACTGATCATAAATTAGGCGCTATAACAAATGCAAACTAGTAGCATCAACTCTGTGTGTTGCAGATATATTTATTTGGGTACCATCACAATTCGTTTCTAGAAGCCCATGTGTACTTTGTAATTGGTGAGTCACAGATCTGTGGATTTCCCTTGGAAAGAGAGGAAAATACATCACTAAAATAGCCAGGGATTATGTTCACATTCATCAGTTTTTAGTCTTCCTTCATGCTATTTAACAGAGTATGCATTTCACAAGTCTGCACTGGGATGTGGATACAACGTGTGCATATACTGAGCATTCAGAGAAATCCTGAATTTGCAAAAGTTCTCAGCAAACTTCAAGCCTTCATGATTCAGTCCTTCTTTGCCAGGATTTCTACTATAACATTAGCCGATTAGGCACGTACAAATGGAAGAATTAATGAGTTATAAATTATTTTTATGTGAGCATACATGATTTCTTTTCCCTTTCCAGAATCTAAATGGTGAGACGAAGAGAATGACAAAATTTTAGCAACTTCCAAGCAGATTTAATTAAGGAAACTCCATTTTACAACAGACAGACTGTCCTATTTAATCTCCCACTTGTAGTTTTCCTTCTCACTGCATTTTTGTGCAATTAAAAAAAGACAAACTGGAACTCCAATTAAATGTCTTTGGAAATGGCAGCCACCCCTTCTGACACCTGTTAAAAAATGCATGAACTGACACATTTGCAAACTAATTTCAAAGCTCCTGTAGCAGCCCTGGTTGCTTTCCCTTCTAGGCTGCGGCATTTCATGCCTCAGTAAAGCAGAGAACAAATCAGCCACACTCACGGCCTCTGTGACACAGAGGGGTTTCCAAAAGCATGTGCTGAGACAAGAGACAGCTGTGGACTTTAGGTTTTCAGTGGCTGCTTGGAGGGAGTAGGGACAGCCTCTTTCTCTCCTGATCAGGTACCCTATCTGTTGTTCATCTGCTTTGACCTACCCCAGGAACCGTAAAAGTATGCACCCTTTCTATACTTTCAGACCCAAAGAAGCCATCTTAATCTAGCTCCTCTACCTTACACAAAAGTTTGCTGATGTAATAATTCACTATTTCTGCAGTGCTGTTCTCCAGCACCTATTTAATGCTTTTCACCCATCTCAGTTCATGGAGGCTTTGTGCAGCTGCTTCCACCTCTGCAAAGTGAGTGGGAGCATTAATAAGCCAGCAGTAAGGAATCAGACTTACTTGCTGCAAAGCTGCTTCTGTTGTTGCACCAGGAGAGGTTTGAGTTGGATATTAGGAACAATTTCTTCTCAGAAAGAGTGATGAGGTATTGGAACAGGCTGCCCAGGAAGGTGTTCAAGAAAATAGTAGATGTGTCACTGAATGGCATGGTCTAGAGCAGTCACAGGCATGGGTTGATGGTTGGACTAGATGATCTCAGTGGTCTTTCCAACCTTAATGATTCTATGATTCTAAGCCAGGCTCTACACCTGCTTAATTATGCCAGCACTGACTTTGCGAAAAGGTATAATTGTATCTTACTCTATAGTAGGTTATTTTTCTTACTTGCTATTTTTCTTTCCTTGTGCTCTCTCCATTCTTACTGAACCCTGTGGATATATATTTTCATAAGAATCACACTAAAAATTATTTATTTCCTTAGATTTTTTTTTTCATCTGTAACTGTTAGGAAAGAATTTCTCACCTTTCTAAGCACTACTTGGAAGCATTTAAGGATTACTGCATCCTGTGGGAGTACCGATTACAATCTATTTTGATTTCTAAATATGAAGCCTCTTTATTTTTTGCCAGTCTGACTCAAACATCAATAGAAGTGATGGAATATTGTTTTTTTTTTCATCTTGCAGTAAGCAATTGAGGTTTCTTTTCTCTGTTCTTCACTGAAACAAAAAAGAACTTCCATTGCTTTCCATGGAAGACAAGAAACACATGATGGAAGAAAGGGGAGAGGAGGGCAGGAAAAGGAGGAAACATCAGATAAAAATAAAGGGAAAGAGATGGGAAGGTAAAATATTCCCACCTTACAATTTCCTGCTCTGCCTGTCTGTAGCTGCAGCTGAATTCAGTATTTTGGTGTAAGTTTCATATGTTTCATCTGCTGGAGACATTGCTTTCTGTGTACTTTCTGAGTGGTGGGAGATCAGGGTTGAGGTCTCTCTGCTCACAGCATCCCAGGCCAATGGTTTAATTCCAAAGCTCCAAAATCAGTCACTCTGACTTTGGAGCAATGCATGTTGCATACATACATAGATTGTGGCAGCTCCAACCTGGAAGGCTGAGAAAGCCATCCTGAAATCATCAATTATTGAGGGTGTTTCCTTGTAAAGTGGCAGCTTGCTGAAAAAGGCAGAGGATCACACAGTGGAACATCCCTGCTGAATTCTTGCGTCCTGAAAATACTACCCTTCTCCAGAATGAGTCTCACTTTAAAATTAGGGTTTTTTATTTGCCATCTCATAAAGTTTTCTAGTGAAAGTCTCTTTGAAATTGATATATACCTAAGTAGAGTTCTAACAGAGGAACAAAAAGCTATCTGAATAAACTATTCTTAAAATAAGGCTAAATATGAAGCATATACACATACAGCTGCCTGTGTAGGAAGTTGAAGCATTGTGCCAAGTCTTTGAACCTTAAAAAAAGAAAAGAAAAAAAAAAAAGAAAAAAAAAAAGAAAAGAAAAGAAAAGAAAAGAGAAAATGCAACAAAATCCCTAATCAACCTCAAAGCCCACACTCACACACTGGTTCTCTACATTCCTTGCCCCTGTATTGTTTTTAGCCTGTCTTGCTGCCAGTCAGATCATAGAATCATAGAATCACTCAGGTTGGAAAAGACCTTAAAGATCATCGAGTCCAACCATGACCTAACCATACTACCCTAACAACCCTCCACTCTCCTGAGCACCACATCCAAATGGTTTTTAAACACATCCAGGGATGGTGACTCAACCAGCTCCCTGGGGAGCCTATTCCAGTGCTTAACAACCCTTTCTGTAAAGAAGTTTGTCCTGACATCCAATCTAAATTTACCCTGGCGCAACTTGAGGTCATTTCCCCTTGTCCTGTCACCTGTCACTTAACAGGGAGGTAATTGTCCCCCTGTACTCGGCATTGGTGCGGCCGCACCTCGAGTACTGTGTTCAGTTTTGGGCCCCTCACTGCAACAAAGACATCGAGGCCCTGGAACATGTTCAGAGGAGGGCTACGAAGCTGGTGAGGGGTCTGGAGCACAAGCTTTATGAGGAGCGGCTGAGGGAGCTGGGATTGTTCAGCCTGGAGAGGAGGAGGCTCAGGGGAGACCTTATTGCTCTCTATAACTTCCTGAAGGGAGGTTGTAGTGAGCTGGAGGTCGGCCTCGTCTCTCGTGTAATCAGTGATAGAACTAGAGGGAATGGTTTCAAGCTGCGCCAGGGGAGGTTCAGGCTGGACATTAGGAAGTATTATTTCTCGGAAAGGGTGGTCAGGCACTGGAATGGGCTGCCCAGGGAGGTGGTGGAGTCACCGACCATGGGAGTGTTCAAGAAACTTTTGGATGTTGCGTTGAGGGGTATGATTTAGCTGGGAAGTATTGGTAATGGTTGGACTGGATGATCTTCTAGGTCTTTTCCAACCTTGATAATTCTGTGATTCTGTCACCAGTGAGAAGAGACCAACCCCCCTCTTGCTGTAAGCACCTTTCAGGTATTGGAAGAGAGCAATAAGGTCTCCGCTCAGCCTCCTTTTCCCCAGACTAAACAGCCCCAGTTCCCTCAATCTCTCCTCATAGGGTATATTCTCCAAGCCCTTCACAAGCCTTGTTACCCTTCTTTGGACCTGCTCCAGCACCTCAATAACCTTTCTGTACTGAGGTGCCCAAAACTGAACACAGTACTCAAGGTGAGGCCTCACCAATGCCGAGCACAAGGGCAGGATGACTTCCCTAGTCCTGCTCACCACACCATTCCTGATACAAGCCAGGATGCCACTAGCCTTCTTGGCCACCTGGGCACACTGCTTGCTCATATTCAGCTGACTGTCCATCAGTACACTAGATGTTCTGGTAATAGATGTTCCTGTTGGTGAAATACACTGTTTTCCCACTACATGCAATAGTTAAGCTATGGTGCATTATCTTCTTAATGCTGTCAGCTTGTATCATGGCTTTATTCCATCTTCAGCCACCTGCAGTTGCAATACTGCTGATCAAGAAGCCAGGCTTTGTCTTTGTCGAGTACAAGTTTACCTATTCAAGTAACCATATCGCAAACATGTAAGAACCATCCAAAATCTGAAACCACTGAAGGATTACATATGATTGTTTTTTTCAATTAGATGCTTGAAACATATTTCTCTTGCTGTAAACATAGCCTCAAAATACCTAACCATAGCTAGTTCTGACCTGTGCTGCACACAAATCCAAAACAAAAGCACTTTCAGGGAATGGAAATAAGACTATTTCAAAACAAAACTTCACATACAATTTTTGACATACTACTTGACAATCCATGCTATTTAAAACAACCAAAATAGTTCACCGTTCTTGACTGCAAGCTTTCAACTTACGGTGATGGCTAGGATGGCTTAAAACTCATTTTGAAATCTTTCAGCATTGTAAATTTATTCCACAAACCTGCATGTTAATGTATAGGAGGTATCAACGAAGTAACTAGGCTAGATGAACTTTTGGATGTCAGGGTGATCCCGCAGCTCTCTGATGTCTGAATTTCTGCCAGGTTTGGAGCATACTGGGCCACGCACAGGATGCTGCATCAATGCTACGATTCCTTGTTTGAGCTTAGAGACCCTCACACAAGACAAGCTTAGAGTGAGGTCCACAGAGCAATTCCAAAAGAAGTTGCAAAGGAACAGATCTGTTGCCAACAAAAATTTGCAAAAATAAAAAAGCTTTCTTACAAAAACAAACAGACAAACAAAAACTGACTAGTACACATTTAAAGGGGACTTTGCCTCACCCAGATAAACTGCTTATATAGGTGCCTTGGTGCACATTTTTCATGTAAGCATTTGGCGTAGGGATCCAATATGTTGTACATGCAGTTTTGTACCTAATATAACTACAGCCAAATAATGGACCACTGATGGGTAGTAAACATCCTAAGAACAGACTAATCTTGTAGTATTTTGTTAGTGAGGCAAATATGACCATTATCAAAGAAGGCAAAATAACATACATTTGCTTCTGTAAGATGCATCCTGGGATCATTATTCACTAGAGTGATTAACATTCATTTTCTTTCATTTACAAAAGACGGTTTTGAATAATATATTATCAAAGGTTATTGCTTCAAGAAAGAGCATTTTCTGATTAACACTGGGCACCCTGTACTACAATCCCATCATAGAGAATTAGTATCTAGCAGCCTGTGAAACACCTCTCTAGGGACTGTGGTGTCATCCTGTTTGATGAGTACTGCTATTATAATACAACCATGATCAGGATTCCAGTGCATTCAGTGTTGTGCAAAGTAGTCCTTTCTATAAAGAAGTTTGATCATTACAAAGAATAGACAGAAAAAGGGTGTGAAAAGTAAGAGATAGATAGCTGAGCAAGGTGTTAAACAATAAAACAAGGATTTAGATAATAAACTATCTTCAGGTATTTTGCTATAAATAACATGACTGAAGTTATTGAACAAAATCAAAAAGGCAGAGAAGTAGAATTAATGCACATCTTCAGAGTCCCATTTCTGTCATTTAACCATACATTCATTATTTCTACAAGAAGTCACTATACCCTGCTTTGAGTGGAAGGTTGGACCCAATAGTATCTCAGTTAAGTTATTCTAAGGTGCTATAACTCTGCTGATGACTAATAAGGGACCTCCCCATCCATTAAAAACAATAATAATAACTTCAGAGAGAAAAATATAAAATAAAATAAAATTACATCACAACATTTCTGATTACAGGGATTGTTGTAGAATAGTGTGCCTAACCATAATGAAAGGATATGGACATATGTTTAACGTAGCAACACTAAGCAACACAATTTCCTACTAGCAAGACTAGTGTTGGAGTCCTACATCACTCCAATAAAATGCAAATAAAGCATGACAAAGGGAAGAAAAGCTGTTCTTTACAAATCTCCATCGAAGTCATGCAGGCAGACTGACAACAGAGCTAGAAAAATTAACATAGTCAATAAGGGCCAGCAACTTCATGAATACAGTGAATGCTCTCCACTCTTAAATTGCCATTTTGCAAGAGCAGTATTTGCTGTAGGGTACTCAGAGGTGCTATGACATCTTTATCTGGCCTCTTGCCCAGCACAGGATGCAGGTTTCAAGCAACAGATTTTTTGGATTTGGCCCAACAACATGCACAACAGCTGAGAGGTATCACCCAGAGTGGCAACAGCCCTTCTAAGCAAGGAGGGCAGCCTCACTATGCAGGATCAGCCCTTTTAGAGGTGGAAGCCATAAGGCACGTTTAATTTCAGCCGCAACAAGCACAACACAGCTGCACCACGTAAAATATCAGAATGATTAAACCATGCGGAGGAGAGCTATTTATGCATTGCTGGGTCACTGAGGAGGATGGCCAACATCCACAAAAGGAATGTGGGGTGAGAGTGTAAGCAGCCTGGCAAAAATGTACTGACATTTCAGACACAAACCTGGATTTGCAGCTTTCCTCTGTCAACAAACACAGTCTAGATGCAGAGGAAATTACTCTCCCTCCAACCTTTGTGGTAGCTTTATTATACCTACACCAGCACTTATCCTGCATGTTCAGTCTCATTAGCTTTAGTGGGGCACTTCTTACTGCAAGATCAAAGGAAGATTTTCCTGGAGGGTTTGCACCATTGATAATTTGGATAGCTGCAGTAAACTTAATCTATCTGCGCTACACCATAGAGATTTGAGACAGGCAAAGATTAAAGTGATTTGCCTAAGACAACAGACACAGTTTGAAGAAATTGAATGCAGGTTTCTGCAAAGCCCACACTTAAAAAGAAGTCTCTTCGCACATTAAAAGCCCCCAAATACACATTTTGAGAATTAGAATTGTGCTATCGCTATAGAAGCTATCTAAAAGAGGAGGATTTGGAAACAGGCTTATCTTTGTTTTTCTGCCATTTTATATATATATTTTTTAACCCTTTCCTTCTCTCCTAGTACATGTTAACTTTGACTATAAAAGTTCCAATCAAGTAGGTCATGCAAGTCTTTTGCACAGACGTCTCATCAGCGGACAATAGCTCTGAGTATGCTTCGCTGACACACTCAGCTCTGCTCAAAGTATTGAATAAACGCTTGCTACTTTTAACAGTTATTTCTACATGTGCTGCTCTAAGAACAGGTTCATGTAGCTGTACCCTTTGCTGCAGTCCAGTTCTAGCTATGACCAAAATACATGAGCTTCTTTTCTACATGCGAGGACTGAGTGAGAGGGCAGAAGGCATAAAGGGTGGAATTAGGACAAGCACAAAGCATCAATAATGTTGGTCTTATCAAAAGCACTTTTAGTTGCTCAATTTCTTCAAAAGGTTGAAGAAATAGGTATTGGTGTGACAATGAACATCTCTTAGGCTTTGATAATGACATTATGCACAGCTAGCCTGTTCTTTGGCTTGTTAAATTCAAAGTTTCCTGTGGGTAAGAAATGAATATTACTTTGTCCCTGTTTTCAGGGCTTTCTGCCATGTTAATCTGATTATCTATGACAGTTACTGTCAGTTTGTTAGCAGAGATCCAATTATTCTGCTTGGCTTTTAAGTTCTCACATATTTCTGGCTATGGGCCTGATTCTGAATTCTTCTTTGTCCTCATGCCTTCAGCAGAAATTCTGATGTAAAAAACCATGGGATTAGAACATGAGGTCTTTATACCCAACTCTTAAAAATGCATGCATTCTTCATCTCTAGTGAGTGTAAACAAAAAACTGCAAAACTGGCAACTGAAGGAGAAAAATGGCTCAACGCTTGAACTGCCTACACTTCTATAATTGGAATTTACATTGTTGGAGAAGAAGGGAGATTTTTCTTTTGCTTTGTTATTCTCTTTAGACCTTGGCTTCCCTTCTGTATAAAAAATAATAGACTGAAAATGCAGTACAGTTCTGTAAGTAAATATAACACATTTTAAACATAGAAATAAAAATAGAATCAGATGGATCCATTTTTCAAGACATTTGACACTGGAGAGAGAATATTCATTCTGTCATTTTCTCTTACACACGGTTTTTCTCGGGTATAGGTTTGTGTGGGATAGACCAATATGACTGGAAAGTGACAAGCAAATAGTAAGCCACAGAGATGGACAGAGTAATAGATATCCACATCATTATCATGTGTTCATTATCTAATCCTTTTATGTCACTAGACTAAAATCATCTATCAACAAACCTACTTGAGGATAGAAAATTAGGTGGTTGGTTGTCACTTCTTAATGTCTTTGTCAATAAAACCAGTAATAAATAGTCTTCACGAATTCTTGTTAGCAACCTTTCTCATTCTAGTCTGTTCTGAATGTACTTTTTTCCATGATATCTGTAAACAGTATCTGTCTATATAAGAGATCTTTTGCTGAAAATGACCACCCACCATTTCCTACAGTGGTATTGTTCCACTGTCAGCACTGTCAGCAGGAGCGTAGGACAGTCTCCTGTAGGTACTGAATTCAATCATTTAAAGCTCTATGATGTAACAATAAACAGTATTTGTCAGAGTGGATGGCTTCTACATTAACACAAAAGTTAGCAGAAGACATGATACCCTGGCATCTACAATTTTTAGGGCCAAACTCCTGCTGATGTATTCTCAAACAAGGTTGCATCAACAAACAGAAGCTGTTATTCCACCCTGGTAAGTCTCCCCTCCATTGCAGATTTCTCTTTCATTCGCTTCAAGATTCAAGCTTTGAGATATGTTCCGGAGAAGGAATGCTTCCTCATAGAAAAGATTCCTGCCAATGCATAGTTCTGGTTTACAGCAAATGCTTGTAGACAAGGATTTTACAGTCACCATTTGTGCAAGCAGAAGCTGCACACTTCCTTCTTACTTATTTTTTCCTTTTTTGAGGGTGGCGAGTTAACCACCCTTTGGTGTCATGTGTAGCTCCAACTACAAAAAGCATGACACTATTACCTTCCATTTATGATCCCAGTGAAACTCTGCATCCCATTAACAAAATTAGGATCTGAAAGTAGCTGGCACCACAATTCATTTGAAAGTACATTTCTTAAACTTTCTGAAGTTGGTGTAAGTTCCCATCATTTCAGATGCACTGCACAACAAGAACACCAAATACTGAACCAAAGATCGTTGTTAAATATTAGGTGGAATACTATATATCCTCACAAACGATGACATTTATTTGCAGAATTCCTTCCAAAATGAGCCTGACCATACTGGGCATAACTTGGCAGAGATTCCTCAAAGTCAGCCAAGTACAGCCAGCCACCATAAGGTGAAGATCTCACCAAAAGCTCAATTTCTGCACATCTTAATAATGATAAATAAATGAAAATGCAGTGAAAATAATAATAGGGAAAAAAAAAACAGCATTTCTTTTAAGTGCAAACATAAAATATATGCTTGGATAACAGCAAGACAGGGACTCGGATGTTGAGAAGCAAAGATATTCTGTATTACTGCTTCCCCTTCATCCTGAACATTCCTCTCCTAAGCAGTTATTCCTAAGAGAATTGGGTAAAAGCATATATATATATGTATATATATATATATATGTATATGAAGAGGCAGGGAAAAAAAATTGAGGTAATCAAATCTCATAGCTTCAAAGCCTAAGTCTAGCAAAGGCTATAGAGAGAATTCATATGAGCTCTCCCACCTTGTCTGCTATGGCATCAAACCAATCTGTGTTTTATGGGGTTTTATAGCATCTTGGACTGGATGGCTGATGCTTGATCCAGACTGCTGACATAGGTGAACCAGTCACTTATACAAAGAACCATGCAGGCATGCTAGGAAACAGCTTATCATACTGATTCAACCTGCTGATGATCACCATTACACAGGTTTTATATGAGAGCCTTGCAAGGTCTATTGAGCAGCACAGAAAAAATTCATTTCTCTGTTACATCTGTCAGACCCCACTGGAAGTAATTGTGTATTGAGGAGCAGGTGGAAGAACAATCTGGCCCACGCCCTGAGTCTGGGAGACAGGGTTATAAAAACTGTTAGCTGGCTGCTAGCAGGTCTCTGGAAGGCTGTTCCAACCACAAGTTTGTGAGCTCATGGCACTATTAAAGGAGTAGGAAACAAGTGGGACTGCTCAGACCTATAGTACTGCATATCCCAAACCAGGCAGATTAAAAACATGTATCTTGCTCGTAGTATTGTCTGGGTTTTCTGAAATCCATTCTAGTGAAATAAAAATAATAATAAAGGCTACAAAATATCAGTGGAAAGAGAAAACCAAAGACTACACAGATGATAACAGACAAGTACCACACATCCATAGAGGAAGGTCTTCTGCGGTATTTGACTTCCTTCCCATGGATGAGATCTGGCTGTTCTCTTCTAGTAAGAACGCCTAAAAATGTCATTGCTGATTTAAAGCTTCAAACTGGAAGAATGGGATCTTAAAGCAAGGGGCAGAGGAAATAAATAAATAAATAAATAAATAAATAAATAAATGATCCAACTCATGTCACCAGCCTTGAAGCTTGTGTAAAGAACGGGAATACTTCTGTTTTAAAGAAAATGGAGATTAGCCCTCATAACTGCCTGCAATTAGAATCCCTCTGCAAATGAAACTCCAGGGGCCACTTGGCAGCAGGGATCACCATCCGCCATGGCCATAACCTTTCCACAGAGGCACAGCATACACTCAGCTATTCAACACACATAAAATAATCCACTCTTCGTTAAGCCAGGGGTATTTCTCTTAGACCACAGAGTCAGCTGCTACAGCTGGAACAAAGAGAATACGGTGATAATCTTCCATATTCCCTCAGAGAGGCAAAAGAAGCTCAATTCAGTCTAAACTTGCATCAAGATCTTGAACAGCCTTAAACTAAAAGTGCAAAACAGCATGCAAAAATAAATGACTATACTGAAGCCATTTGATAATTACCAACACAGTGTGAAGACAATAACTCCAAACAGTAAATTCAGGGAGAATGTGACACTATTTCTAGTGTGATCTATTATTCAGTACAGCAGTATATTTGATGGAGGGCTGGTATAGTTATTGCTGTAAGCAACTCTTAAGAAAGCCCAAGAGCCTGAGAAACACATTGAAGGAAATATTTTCTTTCCTTTATAGAGTTGATGTTTTCTGTATAGGTCATTCTTTTTCTTCAAAAATCACTTTTGCACCAATGGAAGGGACAAAAATCACCAAGCTAGATAGACATATGTTCACATAAAATCCCCACTGAGTATTGGTGGATTTACAGGCAGGTAAAGATTTTGAAATAACTGTAAATACTTAAATCTGTATCAGTATGTTTTAAAATTAAAGTTTGCTCCCTTGTACACAGCCTTTCTTTCCAAGATGCACGTGTGGTACACAGCCAAGGCTCTGAAGATGCTTGGAGCTATTTCCATAGCAACCAACTGGGTGAGGTAATACACCTGAGATACTAATGACCTCAACATGGAGTCCGGATGCACAAAGATAAATTAAATGAGATGGCTGAAGATTTTTGTATTTCAGTGAGATTTTTCTTAAATGAGCAAGAGAATGAACCCATAATAATGATTTCCAGATAAAATACTTTTTACTACCCCAAGGGAGATATCCTTGCTTAAAAAAAAAAAAAAAAAAAAAAGGAAAGAAAGAAAGAAAACAAGAAGAGTGACATGTATCTTCAGTGACAGCAAAGCAGACACAGACTGCTCAACTTCTTTTGTGCTTCTGCATGTACACAAATGCACCTATGTATCGCAACTGAATATAGTGAGGTCATTTGAGAGCTCACATTTACTTGGCTGTGTTTCAAATTAGGACTAGCACAACGATCTGTTTTCTCTTCTTATCTGCTTTCTCTGCATCCTTTCCCTTAAGAAATTCTCCAGTTAACTTCTGCAAGTGTAGAAAAGATCTAAAAGAGTATCTTTAAGTCTGTTAACACTGATCTTTGAGGGCAGGGAGGACAGCAGCTGGTATTTAAATTTAACATATTAAAAAACTTGCTACTTGAAATTGGATAATTTTCTGCCAGACAGGGCTGTGGCTTTGGAGACAGTCCTCCTGACCTCTCCATATGGTGAAGAAGGATCAAGACCAACTAAGGGGAACAAGGGGAGAAGTATTGTCTCCGTTCCCATGGACCAGGGCATTTGAACACGGTGTTCCAGAAAACACCTTCCTGGTAAAGTGGAGCTTGTCCTCACTTACATCCCTAATTATGGATCCCGTTGCCCGTACCATGTAGGAGGCAACCGTGGCTCAGCTCTGGCATGGGATGGCATTGACTTGCATTGAGTGAGCTCAAGAGGTTAGACCATACCCTTCCTAGCATTATGTGTCTGCACAAGCTAATAAATAAACTACAACACTTGGACCTGCACTGGATTAATATGGTTGACATAAATAGTTTCACATTGAGGGAGGGAAGATTTAGGTTGAATATCAGGGGGAAGTTCTTTACCAAGAGAATAGTGAGGGTCTGGACCAGGCTACTCAGAAAGGTTGTGAATGCCCTAACCCCAGAGGTGTTTAAGGCCAGGTTGGATGGGGCCCTGGGCATCCTGTCTTAGAATTAGATATGGAGGTTGGCAGCCCTGCCTGCAGCAGGGGGGGCTGGAGCCTGATGATCCTTGAGGTCCCTCCCAGTCCAAGCCATTCTATGATTCTATGATCCTATGATTCTTTGGTTCTATGATATGGCCAGTCCCATAAAATGTAAAAATGAAACCAAGAGACTGTGCCAAAGCTCGCCTACTTTCTTGAGCATCTAAGAGTAGTTTTATGTCAGTCCTTCCCTCTTTTAAGTCAAGCCTCTTGCTAGTCTGCTGATTTCATCAGGATGAACGACTGCCAATAAATGAAAACTGTTTCTCATGTGCAAATCATCATGTTATGATTCATAGTCAGCTATATCACCAGTTCCAGAAGCTGTCTTTATCTCCAGGGCTCTATACACATTCCTACTTATAGCCAGGATCGAAGGAAGAACAAGTCATTTTAATGAACCACCCAACCTACACTGAATAAATGAGTGGGGCTGAGAAGAGCAGAGCAATCAGCAGTCCTTCTTAGCAATTATTTTTGTGTCTGTTCTCTTAGACTTTTTCACAGCCTGGGGTAGGCATGTAGCTGCTAATTTCCAGGTAGCTGCTTAAAGTTCATTCAAAGCTCTGCTGAGCTTTATTCTGGTTTTGCGCATGAGAAATCAATCTGTGAAGGGGCAGATTAACACTGATGATGCTGAGAAATAAGCCTGTCTATGAACAAATGAACATAGCATAGGAGCAGAAAGGAAAATCATATCATATGTGGCTTAAAAATGAAGGTATGCAAAAAATACTTTCTAATTCTAATCACACAAGGAGATGAGCATGGGCTTGCCCTGCCAGAGGCTCATCACTCACTCTGCAGGGGAAGATTTCCTGATGGGAGAACTGGGTCACTAGAACAGGAGTCCAGGCTTGTCACTTCAACAGATTAAACACAAGTCAAGTTAGTGTTTAAACCTCAGGCTCTGATCCAAAAAATATGAGCAGATGCTATACTGCCTCTGAGACAAATCACCAATAAAAACAGTTTTGCAGTTTTGATCTTGTAGTCTTTACCTGAATTTCCAGAGTTTGGCACAAAAAGAATTGAAAAAAACAACCCAGATTTTGTATGTGTCACAGAATCTAAACTCTTCCCCATGAATATTTATAAGCTGTAAATTATAGTCATTTGCATTGTTCGCTTCATGCCCAAAAAAGCAAATGTCACATTCCTTTCACTTACTTTTCTTGATATTTCTATTGATGTTGATAGGACTACCTGGGTTTGAAAGCAAACAGGATTTGGCTTCAATTGTCATACAATTTCAGATAAGATCATATTGATAGGACTCAATAGTATAGTTTTACGCCAGAAAGACTCATGCTGAATATAGAGAAGGATGGCATTTTGTAACATGGAATTGCACTTTACTGTAATTAAAAGTGCCCAATAATATTTATGATCTTAGCAGTCGTTCCAAGACTTAAAGCTAATAAAGCATATTTTTTAAAAAAATGCTCTATTATTGCAATTCTCCTCTTATTCTTGACCTTCACAAGAAGCTGAAGGTCATTTAGTGGACTGAAATAGGAGAACTGGGTATAACACCACAGAACACCAATCACTCTGTGAAAACAATGGGAGTACTCAGTCCCTGAAGTACGACAGTGAAGGTCATAGAGTATTATGAGCTAACACACAGAAAAAGGCAAGTCAAAGTTTGCTCCTAAGCATCGAATAAATTCTGATCTACATCACAGAACTATGGGTTGGAAATGCCTCACTCACCAGTTTTTGTATTACTTCACAAGAAGTTCATCTGGAGACATTTTACATCTATGATCTACCAGCTCTAAGGGAAATCAAAGCAGGGTCCCTGGGGACCAGTCTCATCTCCTTGAGAATTACAGTGCTTCGTAGTCACAGTGAAATCAGGAGTACGCTGAAAGTATTTTGTGGCTTAAGGCATTTAGTATTTTCAATTCTAGGATGAGAGATTTATGCAAATTCATATATAGTAACAGAGAAGTTTGATACTTTTAAGATAGCCTTTCACAGCCAAAAGGCTGATGGGAATTTTGCATTTTCATTCAGTGATTCTCCCTTTCCTGTGTAAAACATCGCTTTCTCTCACATAAAATTTTGTTTTGTGGCAATTACTATTAAAATGATGGCTTTAAATAATAATACAGCCTGTTGTCACGTCCCTGTTGATACTGTCAGTTTAAGCCACAATTGCTCTTAGGGTGAGCTCTTCTGAGCACAGGGCACATCAAGCAGTTCTGTTACCTGAGGGATGATGCATTTGGCCCTTTACAGCAGCAGGCTGAACATAAAAAGAGATTTTCAAAAGAGAGGAAATTAGACAGCCAGTTCCAGTTAAATTGCAATGAGATCTGAGGACCTATTTCCCATGAACCTTAAAAGCCATAGTCAGGATCATGCTCTGGCATGCAGATTAATGAGGAATGCTATTCTGGCTTCTTCCTACTGCATAGTAGTGTGTATGTGGGCTGGTTTGCTGCAGACTCACAGCTCTTTCCTCTCCCTAAGGATGAATTGTTTTAGGCTTCTAAAAACAAACAAATAAATAAAATTGTTCTGGGCTAAAATGATAAACCTCTTCATAGTTAAAACAAGTTGGGGGCAATTAGTTACTGAGTTAAGCTCCATATATTTAGCCTATTATTTCTATTCAGAAAAGCATTTCTTCTGCTTCATCTACCTCGTCCTTACCAAGCAACATTCAGTTTTGTTTCTTTTTTATTCTTTAAATGTGTAACACTTACAACAAGAGAGAGATGAAAAATTGGGAAAGGTAGAGTGCAGAAGGTGGCTTTACCATACTGTTTGGTCCTGATAGAGCCTTCTCTGAAGAGCTCTACCTGTGCTATGAAAGACGGATGATCAGGCAGAAAGAGGGGCACACAGTGTCCGTCTTTCTTTGGAGGCCATTTAAAAAACTGAGGATTTAATCCCACACAGTACAGCTGAAGTATCAGGAAAATATCACATTCAAATTAAGAGTGAAAATGAGAAACCTATTGACAAAGACAGCATGCAGCAGGCAGTCCCTATTTAGTATAAGTAGCCTTAGCCTACTATATATTATCATTCAAGAATGAAGATTGAACTCCTGTCTTCTCCACTCTTCTGCCCTGTGTTACTTTCCAGTCTGTAATAGGGTCTTCCAAAGGATTTTTGGCTTCAAATCATTCTTACATTAAATTCAGAAGAGCCCCGCTGTCTGGTAAAGAAGCCACCAGACACTCTGATGAGCAGAACACCAGACCAGAGCTGACTAGCTTTCCTGCAACAGGTTAGTGACCTCCAGTAATCAACTGGAAAGAGGAAGGCAAATCCTGTTAAAATGAACTATTCAGGTGGACTAAATGCAGAGTTTGTACATCCTCTGCAATGAGGAGCTAATTTCTTCCTCTGTCATCCAAAGTCTAAAGATAGTTGTTTGGATGGTGAGAAAGGAACATTTGAAATCAGTGGGGTGATTAGTACGTCTCCTTGTTTAACAAAAGAAAATCAAAATGAGAATTGCAATAAAGAATCAGTCTTACTCCTTACAAGATTCTTTTAGATGAATTCCAACTGTTTGAAGTGGAGACGGTTTAGATTTAGCTATGAAGTTCGCTTCTAAAAAAAGAGTACTTTCAGATTACACTCCACTATTAACATGTTTAGTGTCCTTCTATAGCCTATTAAGAAAAGCCCCAAATCTCCCAACGTTTATTGGAAGTGCGATCTTGTTTCCAGCACCTGGAGTAGCAGTAGGTAATTACAAAACAGACAGAATAGCTGGAGTAAGATAAGAAAAATCATTATGTCCCACGAACTTGAATTAGGCTGATTGCATACTAAAAAGCTACAGTGTAAAATCTTGCCTCTTATTATATCAATGGTAAAGCTCTTGCCAAGTTCACTTGGGAAAAGCTTTATATAAAGTTTTACTTAGTGAACACTTGGGTCATTCTACAGCATTTATAAAGGTTATAGCATTTCTTAATGAGAAGTATAATTAAGGTTTCTATGTAATCACATCTAATTTCCTGTGCTACAAGAGAAATGAAGTCAAAAAGTCCTGGTTTCTTTTTTTCAAACAATAGTGCCAGTGCAGGAGATGGGGGGTGGGGAGATACTTTTGTATCTATTCATGCTCTGGAAATCTGTTTTGATATTTGGAGTATGCATGAAATTTCAAGGCAAAACCATGAAAAGGACCAATCAAAAGGTTAATTAGTTCCTCTCCTCCTCTTTTGTAAATGCTTTAATTTATCCCTCACTTTTTGGAAGAAATTTATCATTAGTTACAATTTTGTCAGTTACAAATGTTATGTTGAATTTTTTTTTTTTTTTTTGGGGGGGGGGGGGGGGAAGGGAATTACTTTACTTTAGAGAGCAGAGAACAGCCAAAATCAGAGCGCTTATTTCCCAATGAACAGCGAGAGCAAGCCGAGGATCTTGCCATGGAAACAAATTACTTGATTACCCCAAGAAAATGCCCTCCAAGGCAGACCTCCAGAGTTTGGCATCACTTTTAGCAGCATCTTCTGTGTGCACAAGCACAAGGATTTTGTTCCCAGAAGTATGAATTTGACAGCTTTTTTTTTATGCAGAAAATTTAGCTAGGAATAAAGTATTTGCCATATGCTGATTTTAGCAGGCAAGGGAAAATGAGCCAGCTATAATTATAAGAGTTGATGTCTCCTAATTCTTCCTTCTTTGCATGAACTCTTTAGCAGAATGTAGTTATTAGGTATGAAATGATGTACAAATAAGTGAATGTAAAACCCATGTTTATCTTCCAGGCATTCTCTAGATAACCCTGTAGTAATTTCCCCAAGCAATCAGGTAAATAACAGATTCTCTGGGGGATGGAACTTATATGCAACTTGTCATGTAAGTAAAGAACAATTAATTACACTCTTATTTACAGTTTGTCTGATAAGACCATTAAAGAGCCACTAACAAGAATTCCAAGGTGCTGAAATGATTACTTTCATCCCCTCAGTATGTAAACATAAGGGAGATAAAAAGGATTTGGCCCCTCACAGTGATGGGGCTTGGTTTTGGTAAAACCAGAATCACAGATCTTCTGCCCTAAAGCTGAAATCAAATTTTGTTTGTGCACTACTAAGTCACAAATTGTTCTAAAGAGTCTTACAATTCATTAAGTGCTATTATCTGCTCTGAAGTCCCATAAGACTTCATAAGTTACTTGGTTTTTGATCTGAGATACATTCTTCATTCTTGTGAATTTCCTTAAGTCAGCTACTTTGAATGGTGTCTGTCTCTGTATTTACAAACCTCAGCTTCTTCATTAAATCAGGAGATTCAAACACTAACTTGACTTAAGAATTACAAACCACTGATTTCTGCAAAGAAAGAAAGAAAGAAAGGAAATTTATGGGAACCAAAACCAACCAACCACCCAAGCAAACAAGGAGGAAAAAAAAGAAGAAGAGGTAGGAAACAGTTCCAGTATTCATGTCACATTCACCTGTACCCTGTTTAAAATTTCATTCTGGTAGAACCAGGACATCTATCACAGGTATCTCAATTCTTCTCTGACAAGACGTAGATATGGTCACATTAAGATACTGCACTTGCCAGTGAAACGTGTTAGGTGTTCTTACTCTACATAAAAATGA
This sequence comes from Alectoris magna, assembly GCA_030625065.1. Classification (NCBI taxonomy): domain Eukaryota; kingdom Metazoa; phylum Chordata; class Aves; order Galliformes; family Phasianidae; genus Alectoris; species Alectoris magna. The sequence goes on from CM060560.1 coordinate 135,453,120, forward strand.
GGTCCTAAAACATCAAATTGCAGTTATAAAAATAAAACAAATGGTAGAAGGGCAGAAAAAAAGAGAAGGAGGCTACTTTCATTTGAACCATGAAAAAGTAATTCCCTGGGATTACCATACATTATTGCCTTTGCATGTTCATCTCTGAATTAATTTCACTGCATCTGGATAATGATCTTAGCTTACCAAGAGAAAATAAATTGATGAGGAAAAAAAAAAAAAAAAGTAATGCTAATAGGAATAAATGGCTTTAAGGGATGGGAAAGTGGATGTACAGCCTCTTTTGTAGGTCACTACATAATCCAGCTCTAAGGCCACCAGAGAGCAAATGTCTCTGCCTTCAGGTGGCAGCAGATTAGCCTGCCTGGGACCTGCAGTTGTGAGGTTCATCCCTAAAAAACAGAGGACTGCACCGTGAGCAGCAACCCCAGCAGAGGTAGAGGTCATCTTGGCAGAGGACACATTTCATGTGGCCATCCCAGGGATAAAGATCATGGAAGGCAGAAGCTTGAAAGAAACTCAGCCTTCTTCATATAAATGATGCTCTGGCATCAATCACACTGTTCTTAATTTCTGCTGCTAACAAAGGGAAGAGCAACATAAGTGAGAGCTATTCCCACATGCTAACTTACTATCAAGTTAAATTGAGTGATGACCCTAGAAATTATAACCATCTACAAGGTATGTACGCAGTACAGCAAACACCCTCCTATAAACTCAGTGATAAGTGCTACTTATTCCTTTCTGTAAAGGAGAGCAAGATTGGCAGCTAAAATAGAAATATTCACATGGGTATTAACTATTAATCATTTACTACTGCTATTATTCAGTTCTGGAGAGAGAAAAACCTCTCCTAGCTACACAGTTTATTCAAGAATTATTTGTTTAAAATTATATTACCATAGAATTCAGGCACTACTTTACACAATTTCACAGCTAATAGGTCTTGACATATGTTTAAATATCAGGCAGTGCCTGAGATATTTTTTCCCCACCCATACTATTTTGTGTATACTTCTTACTGCATGTTATGAATGATATCACTAAATACAGTAAGTACAGCTTGTAATGAAAGCAATGTGTTACTCTGATTTGAAAAAGATTAAGAAACCTAAACCAGTAATCTAGAAAATAAAATTGCCTGTGATGAAAGAGAAGAAAAACAAATCTGCCCCATCCCCCAAAACAAAGCAGCCAAAGAACATTACCCATATCTTATCCACTGGCACAGTCTGCTGACCCACTTCCTTGCAGCCAAGGCACAAGAAGCAGATTGCAGCAGATTTTTGAAAGCTATATCTCCAACCTTGTTTCTTTCAAAGAGCTGTCAAGTCTGTGGCACGTGGCACGTCACAGACTGATTTCAGCCTTTCAGAAGGCTTGTACCAATTCGTCTGAGTCTCAAAACTGTGTTTTATAAAACAGTATCAACAGTAGCAAACTAACAAAGAATAGAAAAAAATGTTACACAGGATGATGTGAACACAAATATTTCAGGAATGTTTATTACATTTAAAAAATATACCAAAAACGAATTAACCTGTTACCAAAATAACTGATTTCTTCTTAACTACTTCTATGCGGTTAAATACAAGAAGTAGGACAGACAACAACCAATAAAAATAATTTGAGAAACCTTTATGTTCTGTGGAGATCCAAACACTGGAGCTCTATGTATTGAATTACCTCATAATTGTACTACAAGCTTCATGCTTTTATCTTGCAATACTGAGAATTTTTTGCAGTCCGTGCTTTACAGAGCCAAAGCTGAGGGATCGCTTATCTTTTCATGACCTCTAAAAATCAATTAAAAAAAATCAGAACCATCTAATTAAGGATTTACATATTTTCAGAGAGAAGGGCATCAAATGTACAACAGTGAGTCTCCTGGTTATTTCTAGATGAGTACTGTAAACAGAGTTTGAATCGGTGCATTATAACATATCCCAAAATAAGCTGTCAGACTTTCCTTCTTCATTATAAAGCCATGCTTTTGGGTGCAAGAGATTAAACGCTAATGATCTAACAAGGACAATCCTTTTAATTGGTTAGATAAGCAACTCAGATCTTGTATGCCTCCTCAGACTCCCTGGACTAACAGCTTGGACGCACAACTTCATGTGATTACAGGCAGTTTCCACAGGCAGGAGAATTGTTTCCTCCGTGCTTTTTTTTTTTACTGTTTCTACCTCTAATTAGAGCATAAGAGTTGACTGAAATGGAAACTAACAAACAATGTTGGCCACAGTCTTTTCTACATCCAAAAAGTGAAGTAGGAGGTCACTAGCATGTATTTCTTAATTTCATCCAGGATCTCTCATCTTAACACATAATATGTAGAATGGGAAGAGGACTGACTAGGTTTCAGCCATAATCACTAAGTCTTCAGGGTGAAATCCTGACTCTACAAAAGGCAGCAGAAATCAGTTCTGGACTTAAAATATTGGGCTGATGCTTTAATACTCACCTCCTATTAATGTTCTTCTAAACATCTTACAGAGCTTTGAAAACCTTAGTCCAAATGACTTCATTCAAAACCGCTGAAATTACCCAAAAGCTTTCATGAACAAGAGATACTGAATTTCATCTGCTTTCCGCAATATAAATTCATGTGCAGCCTAAAAGGTGCATTTAAGAGATATGAACTTCAGTTACAACACTCAACAAGTCTAAGGGGAGTTTAAAAATTACTGGAAGCAGAGGCCAGGAAAGTTCCACTGTGATGTTTAAATATTAAAGAGAGAGCTTCAATATCAGCTCTGAACTTTGCGCAAATCCGATGTCAGGATTTGGTGAAGCAGCGGACTGACACAGAATGCAATCTTGAATTTCCCCTTGTATTAAAGGGGGCAGAAACAAAAACGACAGGAGAAGAAAACTGGCATTCAGAAAATACTAATCGTTTATTTCTCTTTTTCTGGAATCTTTGTCTGGATTAATGGGGAGAAAACAAAAGTACAGTGTTTCAAGATATCCATCCTTTTCAGCACCACACACGGAAGCTGAAGAAGCAATTTTGCTACTAATGAAGTTTAAGGCTGTTGTTAATTCTCAAAATGTTGTGATTTCTTGAAGCACAAAAAGCCCCCAAAGGTATTGACATGAACTGCTAAAAACACTACACTCCTCACTTTTCATGTAATTAACAGAAAGCTTTTAAATCACGTTTCATTTGAAACTCAGCATTCAAAAATAGCACAGAATTGCTAAGGTTGGAAAAGAACACTAAGATCATCCAGTCCACCCATCAGCCCATCCCCACCATGCCCTCTGACCACATCCCTCAGTGACACTTTCAAACGGCCCTTGAACACCTCCAGGGACAGTGACTCCACCACCTCCCTGAGCAGTCTGTGCCAATGCAGCACCACTCTTTCTGAGAAGATTTTTTTTCTAATATCCAGTCTGAACTTCCCCTGGTGCAACTTTAAGCCATTACTTCTCATCCTATTGTTACCTTGGAGAAGGGGTTGACCGCCCTACACCGCAACCTCCTTTCAGGGAGTTGTAGAGAGGCAATAAGGTCTCCCCTGAGCCTCCTCCAGACTAAAAACCCCAGTTCCCTTAGCCACTCCACATAAGACTTGTGCTCCAGACCCTTCACAGTTTTGTTTCCCTCCTTCGAATACTCTCTATGGATGTTAGGAAACTTCCAACACTGTGTTTTAATTAGGTCTCTGTGGACTCAAATATCATCTTCCTACACTATTGTGGGTCAGAGAAGTCAGCGCAACCTGGTCACCCAGGGAACAACCCCAGATATAGAACCAGAAAGCAAGTCTCTAGCTTCATTGCTGGATTCGTCCCATTCCCATCTGTCATGATGCAAAATTTGAGCATCTGATCTAAACAAGTGGGACTGATTCTCTCTGGGCAGGGATGACTGGGTTTAGAAGGTAAGTTATCACACCTTAGAGCCTATATTCAGCACGTGGGATGAGCAATACTCTCTCCTCCACAGGGTATACAGCAAAGTACACTTCTTTTAAATGGCTGATAAGAGGCAAACCAAATTTTGCCCTGGACACAAGCCTCAGCTGCCATGGGGAGGCACCAGAAAGGAGTTTCTCCATCTGCAAGAGGAGGACCAGGCACCATTGCAGGCTCATTACCCACTGCTCCCAGGCTTCCCCATAGCAAATGCAGCTGCACTTCATTGGCAAACAATTTTAATATGGTTTTATACTGCACATACCAATTCTGCTCTTTTTGCTCGTGGAAGCGTTCCGACTGAATATAACAGAATTACACACGTGAGAGGCAGCCTGGCCCTGTGCCTGCCATCTCCTGAGCCACGGAAACCCAGTTTTTCTGTGCGGGCCGGGCTGTGGCTGCACACCCAGCAGGTGAAGCCCACATTGCTGCAACTCTTCTGCTAACAGCAGATGGTCTGATTAGTCAAAAACAGGTGTAGGAAGAAGTCCCTGAGATATAGTCACATCTCCAGATACCCTTTTCACACAGCAGAAACGGTGCAAAAGCTCATCTGCTTTCAACAATCCAAGAGCATGGCTGGGCCATGACTCAACAGGTGGAAGCCTCATCCAAGCCACTGAAGCCTCGTGAAATGAGTGACTGGAAATTAAACCAGACAGAGGAATTAAAATCTGAATCTATGCCTCTCGTGCTGTGTATGTAAAATACCAGTTGCTTCTCTGTTTCTCATGGTTTTTACAGTCAGTATGGGATAAACAATGCAGCAACATGATCCTGCTGATGTTGGTCCAGTCACTGATTTACTGAGCTACCCAGGCAAGGAAGGATTATTTTAACTAATCAAGACAAAGCACAGCTTTTAAGATGGAATATTTTCATTAAAACAGACAATTCAGAATTATAAATACTGTTGAGTGTGAAATTATGATTGTTAATCTTTCCTCATATAACAATGTTCTACTGACACACACTGTAAATCACTCCTTTTTTCTTGCAGTAGATGAAGCCATCACACAGAATGCTCAATTATAAACCTGAATACAATTAACAAGGTGAACTTCTTTTACTTTTACTGCAGAAGGGCAATACTGATGGGATAACACTGATGTTAATGCATTTCTTGTGACTGAAATTTGGTCTGTACTCAGTAATTCACTCACTCCTTTGATCAGCACAGGTTAGCAGCTCTCTCTTGGATCCTATTTCCCTCCCTGCACTGTGCATGACACCAGTGGGTTACACAGCTTGCCCAGTGTGTATTTCTGAAATACAGATTGCAGTTAGGTCCCAAACTCTCCATGAACACATTTGTTTTGGATCCTCTCTTACGTGTCTATAAATTAAGCACATTACTCAGAGAATTACATGTGTATATATATATATTTAGGAATTTCCAGCAATTGAAATCCTGTTTCAAAAGGACTTGTCAATCTATTATTAAAAAAATGATCAGAAAATATAATTCGGTATCTTCATTTCTTTATTCCTTACAGGAAGGTAAGATCTGTGCTTTACAATCTGCAATTTAAACACAGGTGGGAAATCATTAAAAAATAAAATTCTGTGTCATTAATTTTCATTCTCCTACAGCAATGAGATAGACATTAGCAAGTACTTGAACACTTCTACTAACTCACTCCACCCCTCTCAGCATCTTTAGGTGCCAGGATTTAATTACTGTTTGTCCCATGGTAATCTGCAGATATGTTCCCTGTTCAACAGAATCTCCTATCTGTCTCTGTTGGAGTACAAACCTAAAAATAACCGCTTGCAGTACAAAACTGTATTTCACCAAACTGCAACTAAGCAAAGTTTTGTTGAAGTTTTACACTAGTGCTGCTATTAACCTCTTTAAGAGTCCTAATGATATTCTACAACAGGATGTTGTACGGATGCTCAGGATGCTCAGGCTATCTCATCTCCGAAACATAACAGGAATCAGTTTGCTGATCAAGTTAATGCCTCAAGGAAATCTGTTCTAGGATGGTGAAAAGCAGTAGTCCCGGTACACAATCCCTTTACAAATTATAGGACATGACTACAAAACCTTTCATTGCCACCAATCCCATTTTTCTCAGTAGTTTTCCCAAGACTTCCCACAAACCATCTATGTAAGACACATTTTAAAATACTTGCAAGACGAAACATATCTGAAACTTCAATTTAAATTAAAACAAGCAAGCAAACAAACAAGCTATCATCATCTGTCTCATTTGGGGGAGCAAAATTTTCACTTTTCCCCTTTAAAATAAACAAACAACAACAACAACAAAACCTGGTAATGATGTACACTGGACTCACAACTCTCCTTGGGACAGAACAACTGAGTTCTGCATTCAGAAGTAAAAAGGCAACTTTTCCTCTTAAATATGTAAGCCAACTGATGTTTGCATATTTGTCCCTACTATTGTGTCCCCATTGCAGCTTAGAACCTCTTCATTACTCCATGACCAACACACCACCTAATATTCTACCAAAGCCCACAGTCTATCTTGTTTACCAGTGACAGCACAGACGTTATGCCATAAAGGGGATATTGTCACTGAAGAGGTCCTCCACTGCTCCCAGCTACACCTTACAGCTGCCATTCAATTCCTTTTAGATGAGAACCTGTCCCAAACCACCAGCTCTCCATCTATGGATTCTGCGCTTTTTTTTAATTTTTTTTTTGCTTTTGCAAACACGTGGTGTGACTGGTTTTCTAGCAAAATTACAAGAGCTAATAACAGTGATATTCAAAGACAAGGTCATACACCTTCCAGAGAAATAAAGTATTGCTGTTTACTAGTAATGTGACAGATTAAGTCCCAATATGTTGTGTGGAAGCACTACTGTTAGTAATTATGGGCACAGAATTTAGTACAGGCTCTGATGTAAATCACATAGCCACAGCAATAGTCCTGGAAAATCTATTTTATGGGCCATCAAGCTGTCCTGGGGTAGAAGAGAACCAATTTATCTACCAGGAAGCTTGGATTATGATTAATGGAGGGAACATATATAATTAAGATAGACACAGAAGACCCAAAGAAACTTGCGTTAAATGCTTCCTAATAAAAGATAAAGAAAATTGAAGAACAGTTTTAAAAGGATTTGGAATTCTGTCTTTTTAATATTACAATACAATATTTTTTTGAGAAATAACCCTTGCACAGCTATAGCCAATTGAGCTGAAAGTCACAGGGACTGATGTTGACTTTAGTAATATTTGTTAAAATCAGTGTAAGACCGTAACTGTAGATGAAGTTCATTTGAATTCACAGTGTGGGTGACTAAGCAGAGTAATTGGCCCACTTTTTTTTTTTCCCTGTGAAATATAATATCTATTTGAATAGCAGCTATTTTCTCTAAAATAGTCTTTTTGTGTAATCATAGTCTTTTTCTCACTATTTAGCATTCCACTGGAAGTTAAATACTGAGCTCTGCTAAATGGCTGCAAATGGTGTGCAGAAAAATCTTTTCTACCAAGGTCACAAAAACACCATCCAAAATGTTTGTTGGAGAAATACAACTTTACATGCTTGGAGCAAAAAGCAAAGTACATCAGAAAGGAGATGATGCCACTGGGTGCTGCGGAAGCCCAGCAGGGTGAGGTGATGCTGGAAGTGAGCAGGCACTGAACAGTGCAGGAGGAGACATGGGTGAGGCAGAGAGTAAAAAGTGGGCAGGGGAGGAAAGAGGCCTAGGGAGTAATAGCCAAGGGAAAGATGGGTAGGTGTGAGACATAGGCTAGTATTTTATTCTTTGAAAAAATACACATCTGACCATTCCTCTATTTGTCTTCTCTTCAGAGTAGGATGTAAGCTTAGGACTGAAATATTCTTTCTGGAGAAACAACATATTTGCTAGGAAGTTGCCTAGGCTTTTATATCTTACCAAGAGCTACAAAATACTTTTGTCAGTCAATCCAAGTGATTATTTTGCCTTTCAAGCATTCAGAAGACCCACCCTCCACAATATTTTTTTTTTTTTTGCATAGCATTAATAAATAAAACATCCACACACTCTGCCCATTTCTGCAAAGAAAATCTTATATGTGATTCATGAGAGAACAAAAAAAGAAAAGAATCATTGATCTTGCATTTTCCTAGGACATTTTTTAAATTATTTTTGGCTTTCCAACAAGATGCTGCTCTTCCTCTTCCGCTTCAGCACAGAATCCTAGTTCCACTAGATTAGCCCGTAGCTTATCCTGGGATAAGCTCCCCACCAGCATTTTAGATACCAGTCAGCACTCTGATACAATCATGTGATGATGTGGATGGTAACAAAAACCCTCAGAAAACATCACAACTGGGGTACAACAGCAAGTCCCTCTGTGGCTGCACCAGCACAGGCCAAGTGTACTGCAAAGCAGGACACAGCATCTGATTCCTCATAAAGACCTTGAAGAGAAAAGACCAGCTGAGAGCATGGTATTGGCACCTTCTCCCCAACCAGCAAAGTTGCCTTTCTCTGAAAATGGGAAAATACAGTACCCTTTCTCCTGCTTTCCAAAAGTGCCTGTTGTAGGACAGCTCAGGACAGGGACACAGAATCACAAAACTGTAATTGTTGAAAGGGACCACTGGAGATCAGCTAATACAACCCCAGCTAAAGCAGGTTCCCCACATTAGGATTGAGTGCTGCTAAACTGCTCCTGGTCTACCAGGGAAGCCTGAATGGGTGGGGATCAACCCAGGCCCACCAAACCTCTCCTACCCTCTGTTTGCATATTCCTCTTGCTACAAGCTCCCAAAATCTGGCCCCTGGTAACCTCTCCAAACCTTGGAAAATAGCATTCACAAGAATTCCTCCATCACTATAAAAAAATTAATATTTTTTTAAAGCAAGTAAAACCATTTTTCTTTTTGACCCACAGTCAAAATAACAATATTTAAATGTATGAGCTAGTGCCGGTCAGGGGATCCAAACACTCAGGGAGGAACAATTTATAGTTTGATCTGACTGGTTACTTTGACATAGCTCCTTTAGCCATCACGTCTTTCTACTCCTCTAGTAGCACAGATTTAGCATTTCAGGCTAAGTACATATGTTGGATAAGAACATAATCCTCAGATCTGGGCATAGGAGCTCATGGTAAGAGGATAGCTCTGCATACAAATTGAATACATTGAGATACGGGGGGGAAAAAAATGCGAAAACACAAAACCCTAATATGCATATTGTGAAGGCCTTCTGGTATCAGAAGAAACCATCAGTTATCTAGTTTGACATCTTTAGAAACAGAGGGACTAGAAGGGGAAAAGAAGGAGAGAGAAAAAAATTGATATGACCTTTAGTCAGACACACCAAGTAAAGACTTTGGATAAATACTTGCAGAGGAAGAATATGCCAATATGCAAAGAGGAAAAGAGATAAATGAGACTAGACCATTTCAGTAGAGAAAAATCCCAGAGCTCCCATTTATCAGCCATTTCTGACAACACAGAGATGGATTTATCATGGGGCAGAAGGGGACACACTCTATCAGCCTTCTTAACATAGCACATGCATTCCTGGGTGCGGGATGCAGACATCTCTCTGCAGTCCATCTGCTTCCCCTCCTCCTGACTGGGACTCAGCTCTTAACGCAAAAGACTTCTCAGTATCACTGCAAAAATTCACACTGGGCATCCAGCAATCACCAGTCATCTGTTGTATAGAACTGTAGGAATAGGGGGTAGCATTCCCAGACAAAGCTACAAAGGATCAACTCTAGGAATGGTCTGACACCATTAGACTTTGTTCTTGCAAGCTGCAAAAGACACAAAGAAACAACCCACTGTGGAAAAAGTACGTGTGAAAGCGCTGCATTCACCTGACATGCAATTGCATAGTCATCTGTGTTTTTAATTCTTTATTCATTTGCCAAAGTATTAGTAATCAGCTGAAGTTGTGCATTTAAATGGCACTACAGGTGGGGAGCCCTGAGTCCCATCAATTTGCAGCCCCTTTCCCACATGCCCATAGCTCTGCTGGGTATGTGTCATGCAGCCTCAGGCTCTTTTTCCTCCTCACCACGCTTCCTGTGCAGAGGGCTCAGAGACTGGTGCAGCTAAATCGAGCTTTGAAGAGAGCTGGGATTAGAGAGCCAAACTTTCTGAACTCTCAGTCTGAGCACAGCTGATCTGCTCTGGGCCACGCATGACATCTTGAAATCTTTTCTATCCATTTCTCTTACGCTAAATATAAAAGAGGTGCAGAGGTTTTTCCTCTTTCTATAAACTCATCTCATTCCACGGAAGCTCTGTTCTGCACGATATCTTCACACGTTCCGCTGACACTTCCATTTCACAAGTGGCAAGCACATGCCACAGAATTCTTTCATTCTTCCCAAAATAAATTAAATCTGGCATCATAGGGTCTTCAGGGAAAAAGCATCATTTTGCCTATCTAACAGATGACATAAGTTGGGTTGTTGTTTTTGTTGTTATTGTTGTTGTTGTTTTGGAGGGGGGTGTGAACTGTAAGATATGACACTGTGTTATTTACTTGAAGATCTGCCTTTTTAAAAGTTACAAGTAGAAAGCTTTTTTTGTGGTGATTCTGTTTAGAAATCGGGAGTTACAGAACAGAACTGAAGAAAAAAAGGACGACAGAACAGGACAAGAAGGGACTATTAGAGACTATTTAATTTTGGTGTGAGTTTGATTTAGAGTTTAGGTTATTTATTAACTACATTGTACAGAATAAAGGAATCTTCATACTAGCACGGACACACAAACATCTGAAATCATGAGCTAATGTAATTTAAGGCAGAATCTGTGAAAACACTAATGAATCACCAAACACATCCTCCCCTCTGACATTACAAATCATCAGTAATAAAATGCCAGTGTGACACAGAGTCGGGCAGCAGAAGCTGTAATTACAGTCCAGAATAACAGTTCCTTTGGAGCTCATTAACTGTATTGAGTACCTTTAATCTTGTATTGAATTTAGGAGCAGTATTTCAGTTATCAATACAAAAAGTGTTAAGAAGATTTCCAGACAATATTCCACGTATTCCCTCTAGATATATATTATTCCATCCTGATTTTTAAAAGTTTCTTTAACTGCATGTTGTGTTGGCTGATTTCTTCCTGTCAGCACTAAGCCAGTTGGGACAGAGAGGTCAGCCCTGCCCCAACACCTTTAATTCACATCACTCAAAAGTACATCTGGAGTGAAGGCTTAATGGTTTCCTACATACCAAAGACCCAAATTTGTAAAATATTTGAAATGATGGTTCTCTTCCCAGAAATATAAGACAGAGGAAGGAAAAAAGAGAAGAAACAAAAATCAGCAAAAAATCCTTCTTGAGAAATGTGAACCTGTGAAATGAATTGTGCAGTGATGGCAGATACCTGCCTGATTCTGCAGAAAGTTTAAATGATAATTAAGGCATATTCTAACAATGGCAGCACTAAGAATTTTATCCTTGATGTTATATTTAAAACTCAAGCTCCAAGGAGTGAGAGAATGCAAGAAACCAGCAGACTTCAGCAAAAAGGCATATGACTGTAACCCAGAGCTTCACATTCTACAAAGAAAGATAGCCTAAGATGAATTTTTTAAGTGACTTAAAAAAATGTGTTAGAAGACGAGTTAATAGAAAAGTTTCATGTTCTTTCAAACACCAATTCATTATTTTTAAAAAGGTTTAATTGACTGTCATTCATTTCATTTGGAGCCCTTGGAAGTTGTTCAGAGGTGGTGCAATCTCTCTCCATGGCTGATATTCAAAACTCATCTGACACAGCTCTGAGCCCCCAACATCCTGACCCTGTCTCAAGCTGGGGCTTGGTCTCCAGACATCTTTCAGCCTGAATTACTCCTAGGCTCCAAGCAGATTCACTTCTCTCTGCATCCTCAAACAGCCACAGCATCTCCACTCTATACTGTGGCATCGACCATTTTGTGTCCAACCAGGAAACAATTCTGAATCATCCATTTTTTTCTCAGCTTGCCAATTGCATGGCCTCCCACAATACAGGGCAGCAGTAGGAACATCATTGTTACCATCAACTTAAAGCTAATTAGAAGACTTCCATGAGATAAACCAAAAAGTGGCTAGGAAAACAGCTGTCCAGTGACATCCAACCAGACCACTACAAACTTATATAAGATAGTTATGACTACAGTCTCACCATTTTTTATAAATACATATATTTAAATAACCTTTGACTTCACAGAATCACAGAATTATCGAGGTTGGAAAAGACCTAGAAGATCATCCAGTCCAACCATTACCAATACTTCCCAGCTAAATCATACCCCTCAACGCAACATCCAAACGTTTCTTGAACACTCCCATGGTCGGTGACTCCACCACCTCCTTGTGACTTGTGGCCTTATCACAACATACTCAGGCAAATCTACATGGCAGATCCTGGCTTTCCTTGCTCTAGATATGATTGCTTGTTACTGTCTCGGTCGTGCTATGTTGTTGATTTTAGACAAAGAAGGTTGTTGCATGGGGAATGCACATGAGAAAATAAGGTCTTTTCCTGCTAAGCACCAGATGAAACCCATGTACTTTGAAGAACAGCAGGCACAAATGCAAAGATGATGAATCTCCAGCTTAGGGAACCAAATTACATTATTCTAGACATTTCAAAGATTAATCCCAACAGTTACTGCTAATGCTAATCCAGGAAACCTTTAGCTCTCATTTCATCCATATAAGTAGTACTCATAGGGACAATTCTCTACCTTGAAAAAAGAAGTATCAAAGAAAACCAATAATTTAATTAAAATTGTAAACATCCTGATCAAGAAGTCAGTTTCTCTCACAGCTGATCCTATACAAACATGACAAAGCACCATTACAAAAGCCAAGCCCTAAACAGGCTATGTCTTTATTGAAGGTTATCTACAGAAAGAAAAGGGATGTGGCATCAACTGTCCGTAACTGGGACAGACAAAGCCTCCAAGATATGCTCTGGCATTTTCCAAAATACTGTATTTCTTTTCCATTTCATCTCTAACCTCATAATGTTCACAAACATATTTAAATTGAGAATGAAGTAATACCACCTGCAACTACTCTAGCCATGCCAGTTATTCTGGTGAGGCCATAAGGATGGGCAGTCTGGCTCTGCTCCAAGCTGAATGCTTAGGCACCATGTAATGGACATTTCAAGGTTTGTTTCCTCAACCTGGACACATTGCTTTCCTGCTTGGCTGATGTCCAACACCTGCTGTAGTAACACCTACCGAGAAGAGATAGATGGTATTCGACTGCCAGTCTGTTTTGCCACCACATGGAAACCCCTTTGTCTCAGAATCAAGCACAACATCTGCCACAGCCAACTGGTCTTCAGTATGCTGCTTTGCAAGAGGCCTCCTGCAATGTCCAGGTTATTAAAGACTATATAGAAGGACAGAAAACTAAGTATGTGCAAGAGTCTAGAAAATAAATGCTAGCTTCAGATTGAATTTGAGCACACTCCAAATCGTCACTGGTTTTTGGGATTACTTTTAACTCCAATAGCCTACTAAAGAGACAAGAATCAGATGTTCTGTTCAGATCCATATTTGAGCATGTACTTGGTATTCGATGCAGAATTTGGTTTCTATTCATTCATGTATCCGTGTTACTGTTGCAGTGTCAACAACAGTGGCTATGTGCTGAACTTAAATCAAAACTCTTATTTGAGCAGTCCCTGGAAAGAAGAGAAAGAGGAGAATTATGGCTCTGCATAGGAAGAAAACTCTTTTTTTTTTTTTTTTTTTTTGTCTAGTGCTAGTTACATGACTTAAGTCTTCTGTAAAGAGAACCCTCTTTCAAGAACAGAAGCATTAAAGTGTGCTTCTCTTATACTAGGTCCAGCAGCTGTATTACAACGCACCAATCACGGCAATACAGTGACCCCCTAAGAGAGAGAAGCCTACTCGAAATTTATCCAAACTGGATTTTCATCTATGACACTTCTGGATTCCAAAACTCAAAATCATCCTATGGCCTGCAATTTGTGCTAATGACACTGCAGTGAGCCCAAGGTCACTAGCACATCACAATTAGCTCTGTGCTGCATGTCAAGCTTCATGGTACCACCTGGCAGAGATTGCGTATCTTACTGTTGCAGCTTGATCCAAAGCCCATTTTAAGCGACATAAAGACTTTTATTGATTTTGCTTGGGTTTTGGAACTGTTCCCAGAAGCACAGTAGACTCTCTGATAGCTCCCAGCATCCTAAGAATTAGAGGCAACCCAGCAGTTCTGGTTGCAGCTAACAGAGGTCAGTGTTGCACATGAGCTCTAGGTGAGATCACAACATTGCCATCCATATTCATGACCTGTCTCCATTTCTCTTAAATGCTAGCACTAATGCTGCCAAAAAAAACCTGGCAGGGATTCCAAGACTACAGTCTTGAGTTGGTTTTAAAAGATAAGGTTAAAAATTTTTGATTTAACACATTGCTTTGTAACTCCACCAGAAAGGAATTTTAGACCACTGAGCATTTTTAAATACACTTAAGTATTCACTATGTATCCGTTTATTCTTCAGAAAATGTCATAATTTTTCATGCTGTATGTAATAACTACTAGTTAATTATGTAAAATCCCATCCCATCTGCTCTTATTCCTTCACACAGCAAAATTAGAGGGCTGGATTCTGCAGCCATTACTCACAGAAAGAGAGGCATTGATTTAATGGACTTCCCTGAAAAGGGATTACAATATAGAATCCTCCACTATTGATTTTGTGACATCATAATCTTTTCCTCGGAAGCAGACGCTGATGACTCAAGACAATATCAGTGCAAGATTAGGCAGTAGCAGCTGAGTTAGAGAAAGAAAATTATTGAACGACAAACCTACTGATTTACCGCAAGTAGGCAGCAATAAATTATTAGCTATGTTCTCTGTTTTGAATAGAAGTTGTCTTAAAAACAAGAAGTTTGAGCAATGTTTCTCTCTTTCATCTCTTCCCCTCCTTAAAGTTATTTCATGAAACTATTGCAAGCTATAGCACTTTTTTTGTGAGGGTTAATGGCTTCTCTTTGAAGGGATTAAAGTCACATCGATTATTAATTATTTTTGATGTTTTAAACTGATGTAAATGTCCAGAAGCTCTGATGAGCAACATCCTGTAGAAATCAATACTGAATAGAAAAAAAGAAGCAAACAAAAACAACTAAAAAAAGCCAACAAAAAAAAATCCCCTCTCCTCAGCTCCTAAGGGAAGCAATTGTGACTTACTTCTGTTTGGAAGGTATACTGTCCCTTGGAGAATACCAGCAACTGGCATGTATGATAATCACTTCTTGTTTATCTAGAGCATCCTTATTTTGATATGTCTATCTTTCAAACTTCAGTCAGAGCCTGCAGATATTTTGTGCACAGAACAAAGCTAGGCACAGTACTGCTAAGTAAATAATAAATACATTAATTTCATTGCTGTTGGAAAATATTCATTTTTCTTAAATCTGCCTTTCATTACTTCAGGAAAATACTAATTAGCATTTTGTGTGTGTGTGGTTTTTTTGTTGTTTTTTTTTTCCCCCCTACCAATGCTCTCTACTGTTCCTTACCACATTTAAATAGGTTGGTTTTTTGTTTGTTTGTTTGTTTGTTTCCTTGAGTTTAAAACTTCTTTGCTGTTTGCAGACAGAATGGGAACTAGACTCTTCCTTTTTGTCTGCTAGGCCAACCAGGAACTAAGCCTTTACGTATGGAAATGACTTCCATATGAACAAAGAGGAAATGATCCTAAATAGCTGTGGTGTGGATAGCCGACAAGTGCCAAACAGCAAATTACACAAAGGCAACAGGACTGGGACGTTCCCTTGTCTGCTCTGGGGACTCTTCTCAGTCTCAAAGAACAACTCCTTCATTGATTCTACAGTGCATCTAGTTCAGAAGGAAACGATTGAAAGCTCTTAAAATTGAATGAGTTTCTAATTTGATTGACAACTTCGTGACCAGAAACTACCTCTCTTAACCCAAAGAAATAGTCCAAAGTCATCATAACTAAACTGGAGACTTGCAGGTTTATAGCACGTAAAGCAACTATGGTTTGTTTAAATCCTGCTGAAATAACCAGAACACTCATGTCTCATCCTCCTAAAGTTCACCGAGGCCCAATCACTTCAAAATCGTAACTGTTAGATTGTCAAGCAACATTATCTACTTTTCTCCAAAGTTCTTAAAAATTAATTTGTTCATTTGTTTTTCCCTCAAGTGCTTCCTGTTTACCAAACTGCTTCATCCCAGCTCTGGCTGCCTCAAAACATTAGAGTTGTTGACTTCCGTTACCTCCATTCAGCTGCTCTGAAGTGTTCAGCCCCTGTGCTTAAATGTCCCTCTTGGATTTTTCCATCTCAATATTGTGCTCTATATTCAATCATAGCTCCTATCCCACATATCCTCTACACGTGCCCGTGCTATCACCTCAAGATCAGCATACTGAAAGCTGAGCATATTACCTTCCAGCTCTCTTCCCTGTTGCTATCATCTGTATAACCAATTCGCCCATCACTGATGCTTACTGTAAAGAACTCCTTTCTCTAAATCCATGAATCTAATTGAACAGAAAATGCAACGATAACCACAGTAATTTGAGAATAGCACATACTACTTTTGCTGTGGTACAACGTGCTATCTTTATGGTGAGCCAGACATGATGCCTATCAATTATTTCTGGAACTCCTTCTCTTAAAAGCCACTGTAATTTCCTAGCATAAGAATGAAGAGGTTCCAGAAATGAAATACTGTGCATCACATTTGGTTTACTGGAAAGACAGAAGTCTTCTTCCTTCAGAGTTGCTCCTTTCACTGACTGTATTCATTCCAGATTATACAGTGTTATGAAAGGTAACTTTTCCATTTCAATTATCTCCCATTCTCTATTCATTTGTTATACACTGTGGATGTGGCAGTCAGTATACATTGCTACATCAACTTCATAAAGATTTTTCTCTTTTCTGCTATGTATTGATGGGAGCTTAATAGAAAAGTTATAATAGCTTTTGTGTGCATATTAACAAACCACTCTCTTCACTTTCCTGCTGCTTTAAATCATCATATTTTCTGGAACTTAGGAGCTTTCAATGGGAAAGACAAAAAGTACAGCCAGGTCCTGTGTCCCACAGTGACACTTTAACGGAAGACAGACATCATCCAATATTTCACCTACTTACTCAAAGTTAATACTTAGCTTCACTTGTGATCCTAATTTCTTTTGTTGTGCTGTGCCAAAGCTCTTCAAGAGCATGATGGCTGCAATCCAGTAGAAGATGAAGGACGATGTCTTGCTTAGACTGGCAGCAACTCACTGACTTTGGATGAATCACAAGTGAGTCTGTAATTCCTATGGTGCTCTTGCAAACAGAATCATAGAATCATTTGAGTTGGAAGGGACCCTTAAAAGGTCATCTAGTCCAACTCCCCTGCAATGAATAGAGACACCTACAGCTAGATGGGGTAGCTCCAGCCTGACCTTGAATGCCTCCAGGGATGGGGCATCCACCATATTTCTGGGGAACCTGTTCCATTGCCTCACCATCCTTTCATACCGGGAATTTTCTCCTGAAACTTTCCTCCATCAGATAACTCAGGACTAGACACAGAAGAATGGACAGGAATCCACTGGCCCCACAGCTCCCTTCTACCACTACATATGTCCAGCTTGCCTCTTAGACTTGGAATACCTATTGAACTGTTGGTCATCCTAGAACAGCGTACTTCTATGTACTACACTCTGCATAAACATTTTAATTTTAAAACACTTAACATCTAATCAAAGTAGGCTTTCTTTACATTGAAGTCAATTACATATTGCTACAATAATATTTTAAAACTTTGATAAGGAAAGTGTGATCACTAATGTACTGTAGGATAAGAGTGCTTATGATAATGAAGACGATACATACTTCTCCAGTGGAAAAGATGTATAATTTTAAATACTTAAATACGAAGATAAGTATGATCCTTTTAAGTTGTTCAGCAAAAGCATTTATTTCCAAAGCTTATTTTTCTGACATTTATCACTCTGACTCACATGGCCAAGTAATAAAAGCTCCCTTCTCCTGTATTGAAACATCTAGTAAAATTAGTTTCATGATGGGTTTAGACACAAGACTTTGCTTAACACTCACTCAATCAACAGTTATTTCACAATCTGCCTGAATTGCCCTATAAGGTGACATCAGAAAGGCAGATAATAAGTGGGCTTCTGAAATGTAGTCAGCACATTGTCTGTGAGTTCTTTAACAAATGGCCCAAAGGCTGTAGGATAGCTACAGGCAAGTCTTTATTGAGCATGGTCCCTGTCCTAACTTAACTTAAATGAGGAATCGCCCTTGGACGTAGCTTCTGACTGAAATGACGCCATCTAGAAATTGCCTTGTTGACCTCTTGCAGTTTGAGTGCAGGGCTCATAACTCCTGCAGGGTTGAAAGATCTTTTGTTGATTGTCCACTATTACTGCGCTGAAGTTAGAAAGTTGCCAGAGAGTAATGGTAGACTTATTCCACTGCTAGAGTGTGTGCCTACTATAGTTCAGTAAACATGAGTTAACACCCAAGCATTCTTATAAATATCTTTGCCTGTTAGAATCATTCTGATGTAGAAATAATCCATAAACACAATTCATGAAAATAACAAAATGAGAATGTGACTTGTAGGAAGAGTTCTGAGCAAAGGACAATTGATCATTAAAAAAATAATATATATATGTATATAAACTTTTTACTGAGATGATGATTTTCTCTCCCATATGATCTGTAAAGACCAAACATTTTTTACCTCCGTAGCTCGTCTGACTACATCCCATCACGACAACCTTACATTAGTCTTGCAAAGAGAAACAGAATGGTGACATAGTTGTTTACTTTGGCACTGCTAGGACAGAGTCATGAGGAAGAACATATTTGTCTTCTCAACAAGAGCTTCAGTCAGCATTTCTAAGAGAGGTAAGAGATGCTAGAAGGACTCCATACCAAATCTTTTAAGTGTCCATTTCTTTTCTGGTTGGGAGCAACCTGTGATGAAGCATTGGGGGGTCTTGACTGTGAAACCAGCCTCTCTTAAAACAGGTTTCTCAGTGAGAAAAAGACAGTGTTCTGGTGGTATCCATCTTTGTTTCAGACTATTAACATTAGATGCAAATATGCTTAAAAATTGTACTAATTGAAACAAATTTCCTTTGTCTGGTAAGGTTGTGCTGAGTATCATCTTACAGCACCTGGATCCCATGTTTTCATCCATGCAAATCTGAATTTAGACCTCACAAAAACACCAAACTCCATGCATTAATGTAGTTGTGGACAAAAATGTTCCCTTAGACATAAAAATTGTTCTTGCTAGTAGAAAAACCAGAAGGTATTGCTGCCTTGCACACGGAGCCTCAATAGCATATAAAGACCCCATACAAAGACCTCAATCTCCTGGAAATGAAATATGTTTTTTTTCCTTTGCACTTCTAGATAATTTTCCTGAGCACTGTCATCCCTTCCACTCAGTTCATAGACAACCAGATTTCTCATTGTTTTCCTAGTATAAGCATTGGTCAGATCCTCTTGAAAGTGTAATAGATTGATGATGTCTCAGCATCAGGTTTGGCTGTTTTAAGAAGTTTTTATCCCCTGCTTAGCTCTATTTGTCCCATACACACAACACAGCAAGGAAACAAAACCACCCAGATGCAAACTACTGGAACGTGAGATATCTGACCTACTAGTCACAAAATCCAGAACAGAACTTACTAGTTGAAGGTTGGTGTAGATATGGCTACAGGAAGCCTGCTGGGTTGCTGTTAGAAAAGATGGGAAAGGTAGTATCAGCCACGGAAAACGTGTCTGTTTTTTATTGTTATTTGTTCAGCTGAAGTACAGCTTTTCCACTCAGATGTGATCACCCATGCTTTTGTCACATCAGATGAAAAAAAATACTAAGCAAGCTGCTAGGGGCGATGCCTCCCAGCCATCTACACTGAAACAATGGAGAATGCAGAACCTCTGAAAAAATGGCAATGTTTTAGGTCAGAAAGAGATTCCTACAGCAGGAGGCTTGGAAGCTTTTTGTTGAAGTAAGATATAATTCTGTTCCTCTTCCAAGAACTGTTAGTCTATATTAATATCAGAGTTCACAAACAAAGTCTTTCTCCTGCTAGTTTCTAAGCTAGCCATTGTATAAGAAAACCACTGAAGAATGATAGAGGTTCGAGATCACATTGCTCTATTTCCTAAAAAGATAATGATACTGCCCTGGAGCACAAAGGAATGCTCAGACAGAGCTGCAAATGAAGGAACTAAATATTGCTAGCCCATAGATGACAATATCAGGTACATGAACTTGCAGTGGGCAGCGTCGCTGTTTGATCCCCTCCTTGTCACTGACCACGCCAGCTGCAACAGATAGCGTCAGGGCTTGAAAGAATTTGGCACCATTTCTTTACATCATGAAATATAGCATGGAAAGGAAATGAAAATGTGCTTTGAGCTGTTTTATCGCTGTGCAAAGCTTGCTGATGGTTTATAAATTGCCAGATGGGCATCAAGGCCACACCAAGCAGATACAGCTTAGCAAGTGACATTTGGGCTGCTAATGCTGAAACAGCAAGCACACAGGCATCAGAGTCATCAGTTCAGTGCAGCTGCTTTCCCAACAAGATTAAATTGCTGTCTCACCTGGAAGCCAACAACTCAAGGCTGGATAATTTTAGTAGTTCTTCAACAAGTTAGCATAACTGAACAGCACAGAGCAAGGGAAATGCCTTGTTTTGAAATTAATTACCTTCAATTATTAGTCACTGCAAGAAAAAAGAAATGCATCCAACAAAAATCATAATCCAGTCACACGTAGCATTGCTGATGTGCCCCTGTCTTGAGCTACAGCTTCACCTCTCACACTAAAGAATTCTGCCAGTACCCATCATTATTTTCCTGCAGCTTTTGTTGCCATTTCAGTCCTGGGTTTTCTCAAGCAACATACCCTTGGGCACATCTGAGTTTTATCTGGCTCTGAAGTGATGGTCACCTTCCAACAGGAAAAAAACCCAAGGCCTTGGCTGCCTTCAAACCTTTACCCCATTTCTTTAGATTTATTTCTATAGAATCATTGAATCATAGAATGGCCTGGGTTGAAAAGGACCACAATGATCATCCAGTTTCAACCCCCTGCTATGTGCAAGGTTGCCAACCACCAGACCAGGCTGCCCAGAGCCACATCCAGCCTGGCCTTGAATGCCTCCAGGGATGGGGCCATAGGTACTAGCATCTTACAAATTTCAACTACCTATATCCTGTCTCACTTTAGCAAGGTAATTAAAATAGCTGCTTAAAGCTGTATGTGCATTTCTATGCTAGGAACAGAAGTGGAACAGAAATTAACTACGTCCCCTTCAGTTTTATGCTGGGCCATGATGCCCACGGTGTAATTATCTTAGATGAAAGTAAATACAGAAAAAAAAAAAAAAAAAAAAAAAGAAAAACAACCCAAAATATCATGAAATTCTGAGGAATGAAGTTTTGTCACTATATTATCATTTTATCCTGCGTAAATGTACGTTTCAGCAGTTATGAAAATGAGACAGCTGACGGCTGAGTATGCGAACAGATGCTGCGAACGTTTCCCCTTCAGTACTTCTGTCAATGCAATGTCAATGCTAGAAGTGACTCCACTGCCGTTCCAGGATACGATCCTGCAAACTCCCATTCACACGGGGAGCCCTGCTCATTTCTATGACACTCTTCCATTTGTGAGGCTCTGAAGAGCAAGTTCCTTAGTCGCCACTGACAAATACACAACAAAGTTTTCAGTACGGCAGAATATTGCGGTTCAGGGCACTGGCGTTTACAATCATCGCTATTTGCCCAGGCAGAGCAGATGTTTTCTTTTAGAAGTTCCACGAAGCACATTAAATATGACTGAGGAACCATTAAAGCGTCAAACGCGTAACGATAAAAAATGCCACACCAAGCCGAGCTCGCGGCTTTACGCTGAACTTTGAAAGATTCATCCGCCAGAAGGACAGAGCCAGCACTCATCTGGAAGCAATGCCAAATTCTGCAACGGCGAAGCGACACGCGGCTCCCCCCCGCCCGCCTTTGTTAGCCGCCTTTCTCGGCAGCTCCGGGGGAAGCCGGCAGGAGCCGGGCGGGCCGCGGTGGGCGCGGCGGCAGGTGTCTGCCCGCGGTGCTGAAGGACAGCGCGGGGCGCCCGGCGCGGCGCTCCCACTACGCCGCGTAACTTCGGGCACGACTGAGGATGGGGGAGCGGCGCCTCCCCGGCACTTCTGGGTGTGGGGCGCAGCGGCCCCGCCTTCATCCCCCTCGCAGCGGGAGCACAAAGCTGGGGCAGCCGAACCCGGGCTAAGCCCTCGCCTCCGGGGCGCAGCCCGAGCACACAAAGGCGGCCCCGCGCTCGCGGGGCGCGCAGCCCTCCCCTTCCCCTCACTTACCTTTAGCAGCACAAAGAGCCATAGCAGGCAGGAGCGGGCCCCCGGTCCACCCCGGGCTCCCCGCCGGCGGCGGTCGGGCATCGGGGAGCGCGGCGGCCGCGGCCCGCGGGAGCGGCCGGGCGAGGGGGGCTGCGGCTCCTCTGCCCCCCGGCCCCTCGCCGCTGCCCCTCGCCTCTCTCCGCCCGGCTCCGAGCCGTGCCCGGCAATGGCGAATTGCGGCAGCATCAGGCGGCCGGCGGCGGCGCCGACCTCCCCGCCGAGCCGCGCATCCTGCCGCCCCCCGCCCTTTTATTTGGGATTTGCGGAGGGGGGAGGAGGAGGAGGAGGAGGAGAAGAAAGAGGAGGCGGCGGCGGGGTGGGTGTCTCCGCTCGCAGGAGTTTCGGCGATCTCGCCGCTGCACGGGAAAGGAAGGGGTGGGGAGAGCCGCCGCGGGCGCCGGCAGCGCGGTGTGCCCACGGGAGTGGCCACAGCACCCTGAGCCCCGCTGGCTGACAGCCCGCAGCCGCCGCCCCGCGCCTCTCCCCCGGAACCTCCTCTCACCGGGCGCAAGAGGGAAAGCGCAGCTCCGGCTCCTGCCGTTGTTATCCTGCGCTTCCTTCCCCGGCACCGCGTCTGCGGGGGACAAATGCCGGGTGAGCAGGGAAAGAACGATCGGTCCCCGGCTCCGGGCAAGCCCGGCCCCGTGCGGGGGGCTCCAGGAGCCACTGCCGGCAGTGAGCACAGGGCTGGGAAACGAGAAGCTCAGGGTACAGCTCTAAGCCTGCGAAGGGTGGAGAAGTAAGAGCTCTTTCTGTTCCACCACCTACTCAGGACCAGCGGTTGTTAAGTCTGTACGGAGAAAGGTGAGACTACCTCCCGTATATCCTGCTGACTGGCGCTCAAGACTGTAACTATGAGGATGGGCAGCTGCTCCTCTTTGTCTTGCTTAATCTGATGTCACCAGGAATAACAAAACACATAATCCTCCCACCACCACCACTAGTGCAGAGGTGGTCTTCTCAAAACTAAGACCCCACAACCACATCTTTTTGTCACTGGCTGCTCTTTCAGTCCCACCAAAATGAATTTCAGTGCACCTGTGAGAGTGACAGTCAAAACTGACCTGAGCAAAATAAGATCATACATGTTCTAGGGCTGTATCAGAGGCATTAAACTTCAGAGCAAACTCAGAACCAGTTGTGGTTCCATTGCTTGTAGCCCTGGGCCACCACATCACTTTTGCTTAACACATACACAAAGAAGAAAAGTAATGGCTGAATGAGAATAGTTTCAGTGTTTCCAAAATTCCTAAGCCATTTAGGCAAGGTGTACATTATTACCTTCTTGTGGGAATGTCCTTTAAGCTGATCAAAAAAGTTGTTCTCTAACAGCATTGGTAAATCAGGTGATAATGTCTTGGTTTATATGTGGCATATTTTTTATTTTCATGTAATTTAGCCCTTCAGTCAACAAAAGCTGGATTTCAAAGTGGCCAAAGCCAGAGAGGGACGTGCTTATTTTCCACTGAAATGGGCCCTCGAGCAGTGATTTGTCACACTTGATGAGGATTAATCCAGAAAGTGAAGGAGAAATTTGGGTCTTGGGTAGATACTGGCGCACAGCCCAAATTTACAGCTCCAGAAAGAAGATGCTATTCCTATCTTCATTTACAAGAAGCTAGGGACAGAAAAAGACCTTCTCAGTGCCAGCAGTGAAGGACACAGACCTCTCTTGGGTAGCTATCATCCTGCTGGTATTTTGAACATTATCTCAAATTGCTATGCAAGAGGTTAACCATAGATAAATTCCCCTTCAGTGCACACAGGTTTAGGAAGAAGAGAGGTTGTCTGAAAGACAAGGGAGTGCATTTCTTTAGGAAATTAAGATTGTCATCAGTACTTAAGAGCCATGGATTGAATTTTAGTAAACAAAAATTTCCTAGCCAAAGTAAAACAAGTTTTTACATTCTGCTCCAATTAGAGTATTCGGAGGCTAAAATGATGATGGCTTAAAGAAGATTAAAGACTAAAGATACTTGAAAAGCAAAAAAAAAAAATAAATTGAATTTTAGTAGGGTATCGGAGTCTCAGAAAAACTACTATCTGAATCAAAGCGTTAAAGTGAACGATAGCTGAAAGAAATGACAAGTGTTTCTAGAAAGAAACCTTTAATAAAGGGCTGAGGTGCTAAAACCATCAGATCTGGCTGTAGGAGTACAGAGACATGCAGCCAAGAGAATACAAGAACGGCATCCTTTTTAGATTCTGGGGGCTTAGTGTTGCCCATACTTTGAAGAAATTCCCAGTGCTTTGTAAAATTCAAGTAATGCTGCCAATGGAAAAACATCCTTCAGGAAATAATTGTCTTCTTAAATATATATATATATATATATATTCCAGCAACTAAGGTCAAGATTGTGTTATCAGGGGTAGTAGAAGTGTTTTTGCCAAGGGAAGCCTACAGCGGAGTAGGGAAAGGTGATACAACATGAGCAAAGCTAACGAGCAACGACTGGCATGCCAGAGAGGTTGCCTCCAGGCTTTTTCAGTGGGTGAAACCTGGAAAGTCACACACAGCATTTCTTGAGAGTGCAAGAAGGCAGGATTTAAAGGAGAAAATGAAAAAAAGAAGTTGCTTTTTTTCTGAATAAGAAGTGTGAAAAGTTAATGTACAGAGGAAAAGAAAAGGAACAGTGAAAAGGAGGGCAAGCTTATTTTTTCTAGCATCTAAACAAAAACAGTCATTAATAAAACAACAAAGTTTTTAAAATAATGAGACTGAAATATCTTATGTTTACTCATGGAATAAGAACAAGGCGGTTTGTGAGTGTTCATAAGCAGTTAGTAAATGAAATACACTGATAGAAGGCCATTAAAGAAGTTCTCCAAGACCCCAGTCAAAGGCGCTGGGACAGTACAAAAAGCTTTCTAAGGGAAGCAACCCATGGCATCATTACAGGAGGAAAAGAAAGAATCAGGATTCTGCTGCAGCAGAATACTTTGCTAATTAATCTGGATTTTGATGGTTTGAATAAAAAACTTGCAAACATAGACGTACTTTAAATATACGAAAGTAAAACACTGTGCTTTTGACTATTTGGCCTAAAAACTTCCTTCCCCCCAGAACTAATCACAGGTCACATGCAGCATTATGCCACGGATACACAGCAAAAAGTAATCCATAATGCATTGTAAACATTTCCTTCTTTCTTTCTTCCTTTATTTATTATTTTTTTGTCCCCTATAGGGATGTTATAAACATATACTTGGGAGCCAGCCTAATTTATCAGGGGCTCTGATGTGTGTTTGCAGGGACACCAGAGTAGGTTTAAGGGACTTTGGTTCTCTGTAAATCCACACCAGCAGAATTATGGTGAAAGAATCTGGAGCACAGGGACCTGGCAGTGAGGTGCGTAAGTGTTACAGTACAGGTGAAATTCCCAGAGTGCTGTCTGTGCTCACTAGATTTACTGTAATATTGGGGTGTGAATTATTTTGTGACAGGCAGTATGCAGGAACCTGATGCAGACATTCCAAGGTATTACAGGATGCAGATTACTAGAAGACAAAATCATTAAAAGAAAATCCTTGCAATTTGAGAGCACCAGCTAGAAGAAGGACTCTATATTACTTATACTTCCTGGAGTTTCTCAGGTAGTTTTCACTAACTTCATGAAGCTTGGGCTAGTGACCATGCTAGAGCTCTACCTTTAACATAAACGCCTGGCAAATTAAAACAATTTCAGATATTCCTACATAATGTAATGTTCCAACTGAACCAGGATTGTAAACCCCCTAGCTTATTAGAAAAGCATAAAATGAAGATATTTCATCTGCTTAGGCATTTATGTGAAGTGTTGCTGCTTGTAACTTAAACAGACTTAATTTCAGGTTTAGAGTGAATTACCCTCATGCCACTGAAAACCCCAATGTAAAACTCAACTCTACCATCTTTGGACAGCTGAAGAAGGAAAGCTCTGAACTACCTGAATTACTTAGCCATGAGATAAACCCAGATTTATATGAAGCTTTACAGGCCTCAGCAAGTGTGGATAAATATGGCATAAAATGAGGTTTACAAAAAACCTGTATGTAGAAGAAGTCCTAGCCTGTGAAATTTCCAAAGTAAAGCTATCTTTCAGCAACAAATGTTTTCATGGGGAAAAAAAAAAAAGAGTGTGGAACCTCCTTAAGAAGCAGGTTCCCACCTAAAATCCTTCCATTTCAATGACAAAATTGGATAAAATAGTAAAATAAACAGGTGCAAGGGTGGCTGGAGTAGCGTACACAGGATGTCACTTAGACGTTCAAGTGCAAATTTATCTTAGCTTTCTTTTTGATAAGTACAGGCCCTATGACTTTTAAAAGTATGTCCCACAGTCCCTCTAACAAACAGATCTTAAAAAGCTGTCAACTTGTCTTTTCATAACAAGAGTGATTGACACACTTCGAGCCTGTACAACCTGAGCAGCTTCCAGGTGCTTGTTAGTCTTTCAGCACAAAGCAATGAACTATACCACAAAAGGTCACTTCATGAAAAATCAGAAATCTGTCTTTGGCACTGAATCTCTTCCTTCAGAAATAACTTTATGAAAGGTTTAGTCTGATATTTCTTTAATGCTGTGCAATATTCAGTGAGATGATGTACAGAAAGGAACAGCTTTTGCAGAAGAAAAGCAGTAATAATGCACACAAAAGCCAGTGCGATTGCTTTAAACAGTGTTTAACAACCTCTATTTACCTGTCCTACATCATATGGATACTGCAGAGTGCCTGAGAATTCTGTGAATGGAGTTTTAGATAAAGTAAAAAATATATGCATTTACTATTCTCGTGGAGTATTAAATATTCAGTCTGTTATCAATAAATATCTTTTTTGCTTTCCATCAAGTCTCAATAGATACAGTCGATTGAAAGCAATTGCTACAGTTTTCAACTGCGCTTAATTTTCTATTGCAGACTATTTCCTTCCCAGATACAGCTGGCTTCTCCATTTTTGTCTAACGTCTGAGCAGGTCAAAGGCACATTCAAGCCAGAGAAGGAGTGACCTTAGGAATTTCTATCTGTTCCTACACCTATCTATCTGTTCTTCTATCTGTTTCTACACCTTCCTCGGCCATATAAGAAGACGCAAACAATAATAATATGATATTTTCTGCTTAAAATGATTTCATCTCTCTGGGTGAAATTGTCAGGAATTCACCGATACGTCACATTATCGCCCCAGAAAACTGAAAGGAAACATATCCAAAAGAAAGACTGGGTCCTGACTCACTCCAGTCAGCTATAGACTTTACTACCTTTCACCTCTAAAATATACTGACTGCCTCTGACACTCAGAGGCTCTATTGATTCACAGAAATCTGAGTCATACTTACAGGAAACATTTCTCTCCCCAGAAATTTACAATAGGAGCTGCAATTTTGCACAGATGACATCCTTCTTTTTCTTCCCTAGCATGTACACTGAAAGATATTTCCTGTCTTCATGGGGTTACCGTATCTCAATATAAATGTGCATGCCTCAAATCAGTGCCTTTTCTCTCCCATTTCCCAGGTGGCCTCAACAAGCAGCCTTCTTGCATTAGCAATATTTCTTCCCTACACAAGGATAACAATATTAGATGCTGCATACTACCTTCCAACCACAGGTATCCAAGTATCTTGCAGTGGAATAAGAACAGCTATTCCCCTTGCCTTGCAGGTGTCAGGAGCACAAAGCTCACATGGTCTGGTGTCAGAAGATCATGAACAAAAGCACCTCAGAGCCAAAGTTTTGCCTCAAAAACTAATAAAAGAAAGATCTTGTGAGGTCTGCAGATTTGTTACGTGTGCTCAGCAGAAGCTACCCATGGATAGGCAACAGCATCAAAACTAAATTAAGACAAAATAACTGTTTCATTCATGCTCCCTGCCTGTGGTCCAGCAGCACCCGCTGCGCTGCTGCCTTTACACCTGGGTCCCTGTGCATGGGGTGAGGGTCCCTTGCCCAGTCTATGGGACACCAGCACCTGTCATTTTCCTCTGCACAGTGCAGATACAAAGGTAGCACCTTCCTTCACACAACTGAAGTGATTGGTCACACCCTTTGATTAATCGCCAATTACTGGGTACTCTGAGTAAACAATTTTTAAAGCAGCCCAGTGTGGAAAATGGGTTCTCAGTTACGTAGGAATGGGTCAAAGCACTTGAAATCATACATTTATTCAAAAAAAATCTCATTTAATTCACAAACCATTTGCTTCCTACAGGGTGGATTTCACTCAAAGAAAGAAAAAAAACCCCACAGAGCCTCAGTAAATGTTACTGGCACATTCAGGTATTGAAATTTCAGCTGCAGAAATCACCAAGGAAAGCAGGCAATAGCAAGATTCATATGGGTATAGGAGGAAAAGTCTGTACACTTACCAAGTAAGGCAACACTATTTTCTATTTAAATTCAGTCTTTAGCATTTTAAAATCTCAGGAATCAGAAAATACTAAACAAAGGAAGATACGATACAGGATTTCTTTTTCCATTTTTGCATTTTCTGTACTTTATATATAGGCTTGTTCGGAGTATTTGACAGATTGTCTAACGCTGAGAAGGAAAAACAAATTTTGATTATGGAAGTAGTGCAACATCT
Organism: Alectoris magna; assembly: GCA_030625065.1. Classification (NCBI taxonomy): domain Eukaryota; kingdom Metazoa; phylum Chordata; class Aves; order Galliformes; family Phasianidae; genus Alectoris; species Alectoris magna. The sequence goes on from CM060560.1 coordinate 135,482,032, forward strand.
CCACAGAATTCCCCCTCCATTTTCATATCCATTATACACTGACTTGTAAGACTGTAAAAATAAATAATAAAGTCTGCTTTCCTCTTTGTTGATCATCTCTCAGGAAACACGTGGTCTATCCAGTTTACATAAATTAGCACATTAATATGCCAAATACATCAATTGCAAACTTAACACATACTCAGACTAATGGGAGTTGCATTATTGACTTCGGCAGACATAGGATGCCTCATTTACTTTCTTTTTTGGAAGGTAATGTAATACAGATTGATATGATGAGTCAGCAAACCCTTTTCCTAGCACAGCTTTCACCTCTAGGAATATTCCTGAAAAGCTCACATAGCATCTTCTCATATCCAACTCTTCTGCCTCAGACAGCATACCATGGCCTGCTGTCCCAACCTTGACATCTTCAATAGTCCCTTAAATCAGAAGGGAACTCACAGACCTGAGTGAGGCAGCCAGGTAGTTGTGCAGTGAATTAGGAGCAGTAGAGCTCTCAGTTGCCACATTCAGCTGGAATCAGTGCCAACTCCTCTTCCTCTGGCAGAGAAGCTGAAGGCTCACAGAGGGCACAAGACCCCTAAACACACACGATATCCTTGTCACTGGAGCCAGTAAAGTATGGATGTTCAGTCTCCACCTAGCTCTACCAGGCAGCTTTGCTTACACTACCAGTGGATGAGCAACACCAAGGGGATGATGCCACAGGTGACAGCCATGTCCAGGCTGTTACTTCAATACAGCCAAAACAAATGTGCTTTTAAACAAAACATTTGGCTAATGATGAAAGAGAACAGATAGGGAGAGCTCATGGCAGAACTTGTGTACTTGCCCAGCCTCTATGTTAACACACCAAAAGCAATGACCATCCAAAGTCCTAAGCCCAAGATAAATCATACATATGTGGGCTCAAAACAAGTAAAACAATTAATCTAGTGAGCTAGGTGTTTCTTGTTCAGTTACTGGTTTCTTGTGTCCTAAAGGAAATCAGCTGACATTGCACATTTGCTTCAAGGTGGAAAGCAATTTATAAGAAAAAAACACCACAGTTTCTGAAGAGTAACTAAGAGTGCAGATGACAGAGATGCTAAGTTAAATTCTCTTGCCCTCATCTACATAGTCCTTACTGAGTAATGTGGGGAAAGACTGTGCTTCAGAAGCATTTTGGAGCCGGGAGATTGTCAGTCTCCAGTGAGGACAGAGGAAAAAACAACATTTAAAAATCCAGCACTGGCAGTGCTCAGCAGAAAAGTCCCTGCATTATCTTAGCCAAGGTTATCAAAGCCATGACAAATATGGGGTTCACTTTCTTATGCTTCCAGGCAACCCACAAATCTCAAAAGTGTCAAACGAACTAAATTGCTATGAAATTAGAGTCATACAAAACTACATGCAACAATAAAACCCAGAACAATCTTCATTTCCATGGCATTTTTGTCATAATTAAAAATATGCATAGAGCTGTACAAAGCATGAAATTACCTTGGCATTTCCATATCATAGAGTGGAACTTTGGCATCAGCTCGGGGTAAAAATCTGGAGCCCCAGGAGGTTGCACATTGCACATCAAACGGGCATCTACCGAGCTGCTCAAATACATGCTGAATGCCTTGTAAACCGGAGGCAGCTACAAAGTGGTTGGAGCAGTCCAGTGCTTTTGGACAAGACAGCTCTGACATTTTCTGTCAGCTCAGGAAATCCACACAAAGCCAGAGGTAGATCAATAATGTAGAGAATATCAAAATGACATTATGGCGACTTTGACAGCAGTAATGTGTTTACAAGCGCAATAGTTTAAGCTGCAGTAATTAAATGTGGAGCTTTATGCAGACTACTCATGGAAACAGCTCCTCTGAAGTAGGCTGCCAGCAGACATGACCCAAATACATATGTGGGGTAGAAAGCCTCAAAAATAACGCCACATTGGTATAGCGACTCTCAGAACATAAATGCAATCAGAAGCAACTAATGAAAGGTGATATTCATGAGTTCTGATATGCCTTGCATTTTCTGTTCAACAAACTAAGTGAAAACATGGAATTCCCCATATGGCATGTTGTGAAAAGGGCTTGTGTCCACTTTCTGACAACAGCCTATTCTCTTAGAGCACCACATTCATCCAACAAATATCTCCTCTTGCCACTGGAACAGCTTATAAGAAGTAAATGCCTTTTATTCAGCGACTTAAGAATTGGGTCTATGGAACTCATGAGGTCAGGTTGAAAATAATCTGTGTATGTACTAAGAATACTTCTGCTCAGGTTCACATCCATTTTCAACCCATTTGATCTTATATGGCCCAGTAGTTCCCCTTAAAGTCCCATTAAAGTCCATTAAAGTCCATCCGTGGCTTGGACAGGTACACTCTTGGCTGGGTAAGGAGCTGGCTGGAGGGCTGGGCTCCAGAGAGTGGTGGTGAATGGAGTTAAATCCAACTGGCGACTGGTCATGAGTGGTGTTCCCCAGGGGTCGGTACTGGGGCCTGTCCTCTTCAGTATCTTTTATTGATGACCTGGATGAGGGCACCCTCAGTAAGTTTGCAGATGACACCAAATTGGCTGGGAGTGTGGATCTGCCTGGGGGTAGCGAGGCCCTACAGAGGGACGTGGACAGGATGGAGAGCTGGGCTGAAGCCAATGGGATGAGGTTCAACAAGACCACATGCCAGGCCCTGCACTTCGGCTACAACAACCCCAGGCAGCGCTACAGGCTTGGAGCGGAGTGGCTGGAAGACTGTGTAGAGGAGATGGACCTGGGGGTATTGATTGATGCCCGGCTGAACATGAGCCAACAGTGTGCCCAGGTGGCCAAGAAGGCCAACGGCATCCTGGCTTGCATCAGAAACAGTGTTACCAGCAGGAGCAGAGAGGTGACTGTCCCCCTGTACTCAGCACTGGTGAGGCCGCACCTCGAGTACTGTGTCCAGTTTTGGGCCCCTCACTGCAAGAAAGACATCGAGGCCCTGGAACGTGTTCAAAGAAGGGCAACAAAGCTGGTGAGGGGTCTGGAGCACAGGCCTTATGAGGAGAGGCTGAAGGAGCTGGGAATGTTCAGCCTGGAGAAGAGGAGGCTCAAGGGAGACGTTATTGCTCTCTATAACTTCCTGAAGGGAGGTTGTAGTGAACTGGGGGTCTGCCTCTTCTCTCGTGTCGTTAGTGATAGGACTAGAGGCAATGGTTTCAAGCTGCGTCAGGCTTGACATTCAGGCTGGACATTAGGAAATATTACTTCTCAGAAAGGGTGGTCAGGCACTGGAATGGGCTGCCCAGGGAGGTGGTGGAGTCACTGACCCTGGGGGTGTTCAAGGAACGACTGGATGTTGTGTTGAGGGACATGGTTTAGTGGGAGCTATTGGTGATAGGTGAATGGTTGGACTGGATGATCTTATAGGTCTTTTCCAACCTTGGTGGTTCTATGATTCTATGATTCTATGATTAGTTTTTTGCTCCAGGAATTTCATTCAACTCTGCTTCCAACTTTGGGAGCTTGTTGACCTCGGACAGCTTGGAATTAAGAGGACTCCATGATTTCAGTGGAACAAGGAACTGGTTAGCAGGAAGGTACAGAAACATGCTGGTGTTCAGAATAGCAAGAGACAGAAATTTAAGCAAGCCTTGTCGCAAGTGTTTGATCATGAAAGTTCATGTGAAAGGAGGTGAACTAAGAAGCCTTCAGTCTCTGTCCAATCACTGAGGGAAGCAAGTAAAGTTCTAATATCAAGGTGGATTTATCAAGGTGGATTTGAATGCATTGCCATCAAAGAAATTACATTTGACAGAGATGAGAAATAGGATCCTGTTATTTATGGCAACACACTTTATGACAAAAAAAATTTCTGTGTGCCAGAAAAAAAAAACATAATTAGGTCAACTGAAATTCCTGTGAAAAATAGAATGAAACTAAGAGGAAAAATGATATTCAGATGAAAAGAACAGAAAACAATTTTTCAGGATAATTTGCAGTGCATTCTAAGGCTCAGAGGCTTATCTGTGAGATTTCTGTCTATCATCATCACGGCACTTATCTTTCCAAGCTGAATCAACATATCTCATCATTTTAATGCGCCATATTGATTCATGTAATCAGCAGGACAGAAATCAGAAAGGACAAGCTTGTTACTGTGCTGGCAACAAATTCTTTGTTGTAACAATGGGGGACAATGCTGTACTCTGTAGCAGCAAATGCTCCACTTAGCTTGAAAATTCCTAATAGGTGGACATTCACATTGATGCTTACAGTCACAGAGTCTTCACCCAAAAAGCATAATAAATGGAGGATCTGAAGGAAAGTCTAAAGAATAAAGCAGAACCCTTGATTGGCAGCAATACATCCAGTCCTTCAGATTTCACGTGAGACGTAGGAACTGCAGTAGCCAGATGTGGCACCAGATGGAACAGAGGCATAACTGTTGGAGCTTTGAGTTCTTGAGAGTAGCCATAATCAGCTGGTTGAGTACTTCATATACATATTTTGGATTCGTGCATCACTGTATCTTAAATAACCAGAAACAGATAGTCTTGAAAAAATGTAACTTTCTCTTTTGTGGCTACCAGTGCGTTACCCTGACCATGGCTGTACAAATATTATTGTCTCCTGTGGATTTGGTTCCTTTTACCCATTTACAGTTCTGCTGTAGCCTCACCTTTTTTTTTTTTTTTTTTTCCTACCGTAAGTAAGCCGATCTGCTTAATCACTCCATTCTGGAGTTCCACCAAGTACCACTTAACTAGTGTTTGTTAATGCCAAAACATTCTTTGACTTTTCACTTTCCAGCATTTTTTTCTCTGTACTTGTAAAACCATCATCTTGTAAAATCATCAGCTGCAAACAGCATTAGTAGCCAGTTAGTTATTCTTAGTGTTTTACATGAAAGTCTGTAAACTATTATGGCACTCGATTTTAGTATGAGCTCTTCAATAAACCTGAAGTATCTGAATGTTAACATCAGTGCAATCAAATTATTTTAATTGTCAGAAAAATGCATAAAATTAAAGCAATATCAGATTACATTTTGTTTTCGTATAATTTAACCTATGCCAAGCAATGTTTTGACTTTCATTTGAGTACTGCATTGGGCTCCACAGTATTAATTAAGACTTGCAGTCTCTCTCCATAACAGGAAAACATTACTATCTCCATTAAACAGACAGGTAAGCTGTAGTCAAACTGTATTTAATGACTTGCCTGACTCAATGACAAATCCAGGATTAGAGCCAAGAAGTTCACTTTCCCGATTCCTTCTGCTTTATCACTGAAAAACATTCTCTGGCTTTGGCGAATAATTGCTTTGGGTAAGCACGCATGAACCATTTCAGTGTGTGTATTCTTCGTTAGGCACATAAGCAAAATTCTGTATATTTCCCTTCTGGTCATATACAAGGAAAAACTCCATCAAGGCACGTTCCAATTAATACAAGAAGATGGTCAATAATATATGTTGACATCAAAGCTTGCATTTGCTGATATTGTATGCTATCTCATTAAATGGGGAGAATTAATTATAACAGTTTATCAATGTCAAGTTCTGAAATTGAGGCTCCCAAAGCAACAAACGCATCCTTGCACCTTGTTTGATCTAATTCTCCTTTGCTGACAAAGTCAAAAATGAATGTGCCAATGCTTGTGAACTATAAAGCCTTTCTAAATCCATGCATGATTGTTTGACCGTATTTTGCTAAAGTAAAAATCAATAAAAATGCAGCATATTAAATTAAACTTGCTCTAACTATACAGTACATGTATAACATCCAGGATATCAGTGGTAGCCTTCTGAATAAATTCATGCATTGCAGCAAATATAATTAAATTGCATCAGAGATAACTCTATTGCTTAATATTCTACAGTGAATAAGGAAAACCCTTCAATGAATTTAAGATCCCCTCAAGAATATGAACATCCCTGGAAACTAACAACACCTGTGCAAACTCTGAATATTTATGAAGAGCATCACTGAGTTGATGGGACAAGTCTATTAATTCCTATTTCTCAGGTTAGTCCACAGATTGGGAGGGACATTCAGAGATGTGCCTTTGAAATTAGAGGAATGGGACAAGGGCTGTACTAAATTAATTGATACAAATGGAAAAAGAAAATAAGCACACAGATGCAGAATCACTAAATGCTACAAAAATTGATACCAATAGTATAAGCCTTGAAGGAGCTGTATCCATAGCGTAACCCTGAAAGTTGCTTATGGGAAAAAATAGAAACTGAGCATTGAACATGGTCTTCCACAGAATCACAGGATGGTTGAGCCAGAAAGGGACCTCCAGGTACAGCTACTTCAATCCTTGCCCCAGAAGGGACACCCAGAGCAGAATGCCCAGGAGCTTTTTAAAAATCTCCTAGGACTAAGATTCTACAACTTCTCTGGGCAACCTGAACCAGTCCTCTGTCACCTGCAGAGCACGGAGCACAACCCAACCTGTAGTCAATTTTTACTTCTTTTATAGGCAGAAGCACTGCAGCAGCTTTACAACAGCACTTGCTTATGTTATGCCCCATCCTCTACTTTCTTTGCCTGCATTACTCCACATCTGTTCTGAAGTCGAAAAATGCAGAAGCAACTATTGCTGTGAAAGTAGACATACTCTGTCTTCACACTTTATTAGTTTCCCTTATGATTCCATTTCTATCTGACAAGCCACTTATTTCTTCCAGAGAACGAAGCTGCATGTATTGAGCACCTTTGCCTTTAGATAGAGTTAGGCCAGGGCTGGCAAGTTTGCAGAGCCCCATTGCTCCACTTTGAGGTTAAACCAAGAGGAAAGAAAAGGAAGAGAGACTGAATTCTGGAAAAAAAGGAAAGGATACCTTGATTTCACGCATCCACAACTATATACTAACCAGTAATGACTTTCTCTAAATAACATTTTTCTGTAAGTCTCAAATTCCTGTTCCTTTGCATTCACAAAGAGCTAAATGTACAACTGATACACTACAATTATAAGGGTTTATTGTCAAAGCCAAAATCCAGCCCTTTCTCTTTATTTTGCACCTTAACATTTCAACATAGGAAAATTCTGAAAGGGAACTGGAAGCTGAGGAAATCTTGAGGTAGCTGCCCGAGCTACAAGACTCACTGAGCCCAAAGCTAACTGTATCCCAGGTTTTGGCTGTGTCTTGTCTCTGCTCATCAAATGCTGACAGTATGAGAAATGATGCTGGCATGTTTGTCCACCTACATAAGTATTTCTCTGAGTAAAGCTTCAAGCATGTTCAAGTGGCAGATTACTGAGAGGCTAAGACAGCATCTGTGTGAACCTAAATTATTACTTTAATTGTTTAGCATCTTCCAACATTCTTGTCTAGGCTTAACAGCCTTACTGCAATTCTGTATCATTTTTGCATTACAGCACAGTTGTCCAATCTTTTGCCTTGGCTGGGTTGCATTGGGTGAAGAGGACCACATCTATGTAGGCCACTCAGGAAGAAATGCCTTCTATGTATTTTCATGGAAAACACAGCAAATACTGTCATGGTTTTGTAAATTTTGCTATTGGTATTCCACATCATAACATCATGTGGAGCACAGAGAAGAAGAACTACACGTCCCAGGGGACCTCGTGGTCAAAGAGGGAAAATACGTCACGGAAGCGACGCTGGTTTTCTCTCTCTCTCACTGCCTGGCAGTGGGTGTGGGTGTGCTTCCAAGCCACGCCGCCTTCAATTTCAAAGTAGGCTTCTCGGTCTTCAGAAACCTCTCTCTCTTATTTCATTTGATTTATTAGCCTCAATTTTCAATTAGATTGTATTATAGTTTGTTATCTTGCATTCTGGTATCATAGTTAGTAAAATAGGTTTTACTCCTCAGATCATTGCTGCTGCTCCATTTGTTTCCTTGAACCCAGCTCCCATCTCCCTACCCCTTTCCCTTTTTTTCCCTTCCCATTTGTCGAGGGGGATGGGGGGCCGTGGGCCTACTGCCCCCTCCCCGTCACGGACACAGATTGATCTAGATAACTCCGTGACAAATGCAAAGAGAACAGTAACTCTGCTTCATAGAGCAAGTTTTCATCTGGAAAACAATATTTATCAACATAGCATTACCTACGCGTTTTTGCCAGTAATCAACAACAGCCTGCATGCCATGCTTGTCAAAACTTGCACCAGAGGAGGTGACACATGCTTGTGGTCACCACTGCTGAAATGCACCACCCCACCACCTCAATGTACTCACATCCACTGTTTGGTCTCCATAACGTTCAGCAAGTGCCAATGAATGTCTATGGGTGCAACTTTTTCTACAAGAAGCAATACAATTCCTTACCTTTGCTTCGTATTCACTTCTACGTGAGATGACTTTTTGTCAGACTGCCCCTCTGCTGCCATCTGTTGTACAGCACCAAAATGCAATGGAACACTGGTGGGAAGGTTCAGCCTCGACTGTCATACCTCCAACATCTGCCCCTCTTGTCATGGGCCAACGTAATAAAATAGGATGCATTACTTTTGGAACAGCCCTCATAAAATAAATGATATACTTCATGTATACAAGTTAAAATACTCATTTTGACTGTTAACATTTTTATTAAATTTTAATATATTTTATTTTAAAAAGAGAGCAAGAAAAACACAAAACTAGCAGAATACTTGATTCTGTTTTTGTGAAACTAATGCATCAGTTTAGTTCAACAGCAGTGGTTGCTATTCTCGGTGAGCTCTCAAGGTTCTCGTCAGAGATTTTTGATGAAATATTACTCTTCCTGTGCTTCATCCCTGAAAACAGTTGTTCACAAATGTACGCACTGCCAAAAAGCTGCAACATGAATAAGGCATGACTGTGAAGTGAGGAATATCTCTGGTAAAAGATGTCTTATAAAAGTCTGGTAAAGAGACATGATCACATTTTTCTTTGAGTTGAATATATGACTGCAACACTATATGTTCCATTTCAAAATTCTCAGGTAATTTATGTTAATTGAAAATAGAGTCACAAATATATCAATCAAAAATTGTTTTTTTTTTTTCCCCCAACAATCTCGAAACATTTTCAAATTCTTTTATCAAAACAGAAAGCACAGCTGCATATTTTTCACTGATCACAGGTCCATGATTAACCACTGTATCAAAATGCATACAATTATTTCCCATAATTTGAGTTATGCACTGCGCTGAGCCCTTCCTGTGCCCTGGATTCAGTCCAGATAGTGCCAATGGCACAACAATGTCTGGTTGTTGCTGAGCAATGGGTGTGTGCTCAGGGCCTGGCTTCTTGGTGGGGCAGAGTCACTGCCATGAAGGCGCATGGCAGGAGATGGATGTATTGTGAGCTGTGCCAGGTCGCCTGCAGCCTGTGGGCTGGACATGCCTATGCTACGAAATAGTTAGATGAATACATGAGAATAAAAATCAAGTATGCAGTTCTGCCCATTGTTCAGCTTAAAACCCACAGTTAGGTTTCACAGAATCATAGAATAGCCTGGGCTGAAAAGAACCACAATGATCATCTAGTTTTAAACCCCCTGCTATGTGCAGGGCCACCAGCCACCAGACCAGGCTGCCCAGAGCCACATCCAGCCTGGCCTTGAATGCCTCTAGGGATGGGGCATACACAACGTCTCTGGACAACCTATTCCAGGGTGTCACCACCCTCTGATTCTCTCTGATTAAATAAAATAAAGAGCGAGATCCCCTAAATCCCAAAAATCAGGAAGAAAAATAAAAAAGAACACGAAGATCTGAGAGAACAGCAATGCTGATTTCACCCCAGCCTGAGAAAAAATATAAGCAACTTTCTTTAAAATCGTAATTTAATCCCTCTCCCTCCCTCAAACAAACAAACAAACAAACAAACAAAAACCCCATGCAATTCTATGTGCCAGAACCTCAGTAGATTCGTCCTGTCTCTTGAATCTGTTGCACCAAGTTACTCAGAGTACAGATGGAGCAGAGTAATCCTCCACCATTAGCCCACGGACAGGGTACAGTAAAATCTTCAGAACTTTTCTGAAACACTGCCACCCGGTGGCAATTAAAAGTATAACACACACATTTCAACACGTACGGCTGTAAGGTCTGATTTTAACTTTTATGGAACATGACATTACATAGAATGAATCATAGAATGGTTTGGGTTGGAATGGACCTTTAAGCTCATCTAGTTCCAACCCCCTGCCACAGGCAGGGGCACCTCCCTCTAGACCAGGTTGCTCAAAGCCCCATCCAGCCTGGCCTTGAGTGATTCCAGGGAGGGGGCATCCACAGCCTTGCTGGGCAACCTGTTCCAGTGTCTGCAGTTACCATGAGAAAAAACTTCTGGCAAAGAAGTAGCTCTAGTGAAGACAGTTGCTGAAAACAACAACAACCTCACGGTGATCTTCACATTCTGCAACAACATCACAGAAACTCATTTCTGAGAAATTTCAAATTGAAGTGTTACACAAATGGACGCCGTGTCACACAAACACGAATTTATCGGGAGCTATTTGTTACAACACAGAGAACTCAGTAAGTCTCAAAGATGAAATGACAATTTTGTGCTGATGATTGCGGGCAAGCAAGGCAGGCTTTGAAACGTCGTCCACATGGATATTCCAGTATCACATCCAAAGGCAAGCAAGGTAAATGAAGTTTGCAAACACTTCATCTAGCCAACAGGGAGTGATCACACATCTCCCTGCTGAATATCAGACATGTCCATTTGCCCTTTCCTTTTTAAGAATTCATCAGAAGCTCATGGTTTTCGGGAAGCTGTCATGGAAGGGCTCAGTTGGACTGGGCTCTGTTTTTGTTGTTTTGTTGTTTTGTCGTTTTTTTCCCATGCTTAGATAAGGTATTGATAGATTTAAATCAGGAGCACCTTGATTTGAGTCATGGTCAGGCTCAGAGAGGAGAACTGGTTAACTATTTCTCACTGCTGTATCATTCTTACAAGCAATTTATTTTATATTTTGTAACGAGCATGTAGATCACATTTTGAAGTACTTTCTCCTTCCTCAAGGTTTGATAGTTGCACCACTTGGGTGATATGCAAACGGATGCTTCTTCTGAGTCTGCTTGTACAACAAAACAGAACTTCCCATCTCCATGAATGCCACCAAGAATTATAGCATCATTTCTCACAGAAAGCATGGTAAGTCTTTGCGTGCATGAGGAATATAAATTTGTTCAATCTTGGAGAAGGTTCCATAATCATCTATCTAAGACTACAAATACGTCATTTATTCAGGGAACTCTTTTGCTGATTTCATAGGTGTATGGGAACTGTTGAATCACAACCTGAACCTCTGATCGACCACCTGAGGTAAGCACTGAGTCAGCTGTGGGAGCAGGAGGTGACGGCAATTCAGCTGTGTGACCGGAAGGGTTGGAGCCTGGCTGCACCTCTCCTAGACACCATTTAAGGGCTGACTGCCACTGGGGAAGGATCTCTCTCTAGAGATTGTTCCTCTTGGAGCTCAGGACATGGGTAAGCTTTCCATTCATTTCCGATTATCCCTGTCTAATGTGATAATCTTTCCAGCCTAACTTCTCTGTATACTCATTGATTATACAATAGAAGTAGGAAAAATATTTTTTCCTCTAAAGTATGAGGGAAACCTTGCTCCTCCTCTCCACAGAATTAAAGTGCAAACCACATGCAGACAATACATTTCAAACAGTTAGACACAATGGATACCAAAATAAACAGGAAAAGGTGTAGCAGTGTGATAATCCTGTGTAACCTGCTGTAGGGAACCTGCTTTAGCAGAGGGGTTGAATCAGATCTTCAGAGGTCCCTTCCAACTCCTACAATCCCGTGGTTCTATAATAACTCAGTTAATGTTGAGAAGTTGAAAATAGGAGAAATAAACACAGTATAGAGCCTTTGAAAGCAGCTTTTTGCTACAAGGAAAAGTATACTTGCAGATTGCTTATACAGAAGTGTGGGGAGGCGTTAGTCTAAACAGAAATTACCCATCAAAATATTCTCTTTCCTTAACACTGGAAGTTAAAAAGGTGTGTTTTCCTTTCAGTACAGAGAACTTTTCTCTGGAAACCCATTGACAATTTTAACCAAGCCAAACATTTGGTCTGCTAACATCTAAGCAAATGAGACTCTCAGGCTTCACAAATATAGCCATGTGGTGGAACACAAAGTAAGACTAGACTATGGAGCCTGCTAATTAACAAATTCTCATTATTTTATGTAAGTGTGAAAAACACAAAACACAGTACCATTCTTAGATCCTCACGACACTGCAAGCATCAGGCCAGGCTTTTGCCCTGCAGGGTGCATTGCCCACTGTAAGAACCACCAAAAAAGCAAACATCCACAGCACTCCCTGATTTGAGGCACTTGGTCAAATGACAATTATAAAATATCTATAGATCTAGATAGCCCACAGGCCCTGGATTTCCTTCTTAATAGCAGTTAAGCTAGTGGCTAGTATGCATTTATCTGGAATAAATATATGAACTTGTGCCCTACTAACCTAAGTCAGACTGGCTGGGATGAGCCCAAGGGATGGAGTAAGGCCATCTCTCCTTACAGCCCCGATGAGCTCTCTGGAATTCCAAAAAGGCAGTGGTTCCTGTGAATAGGGGCTCACTTCCTTGTTTTCCTCCTCTTGGAGCAAGAACAGGTAGCAGGAGGATGCTTCACTCTCTGTTCTGCAAAAAACCCACCAACATATCCAAGACCTTCAAAAGAGGTCATTCTGCTTCTGGCCTAACTACAGAAAAGCAAAGGAAAAGGCAATTTTCTGAAAAGCATTTTAGCTAAAACACTATAGAGCTACATATAGGTGGAGGTGGTGAAATACAAGCTTCTCCTGTCCTACCCCCTCACTGCTCACCCAACAGAGGGAAATCTCTCCCCTACCAATTTCAATGGGCTGCATTAGTAAAGGTGGCAGGGAGCTGACTGATTACTGGGGAGTGAGGGGCAACAGCAACATAGGAACACTGTCCTGCCAGGTTAAGTAGTTAAAGGCTACCCACAGCAAGGCAGCATTAAGTCAGTGTACACAGCCTTAGCTTCAGCAGTTCCTGATTTCAGCCTGCCTCTGCGCTCACATTTAGTATTATCTTACTGTAATTCTTTCTGTGGGGTAGAGGAAATAAACCATGACTATGAAAAGGGACCTCATGAGATTTTAAGCAATGAGGATTATGAGATCATCTCTGCACCTTTCCCAGCAAAAAGCAATGCTTTTCTATGCTTCAGAATGTGCTGGCAATTGAACATTAAGCATATCAGGTGAAACTCACAAAAAGAAAAACAATTTGGTGCCTGTAATCAGAAATAAAGTCGGGAAGCCAGAGGCAGATTGTTTTTGCCAATCCTCCATTACTTCATTGGTAGTCTAGGGGCTGTTGCTGCTACCCCCAACAGTAAGGGCACTTACTGCCTCTTTTTTTTCCCCCCCACTACCTTTTTTTGGAGTATCTGCAGCCCCTTCCACTCCACTGAAACTCCAAACGCTCTCGGTAGAGGCTGTCTTTGTACAATGTGTTTGCTCAACACAGAGTATTAGAGGGCTGGGGATTTCTTGGGACAAGTAAGAACATCATTCTGTGCACTGAGGACCACATAGGTCATCCCAAACAGCTGACCCAGGGGCCAACCCTGAGGATACAAACAGCACTAAACACAGCATGCCTTAACAGCCTTAACACCACCTCAGACTAGAATCCAGAAAAACTCACTGTGCTGAGCAAGAAAAAGTCCTTGTCACCATCAGGCACCCTAGTGCAGCTGCAATCAAGACACTAGATACAAATGATCTGCAGAAGGGGAGGGTTGTCTAAGTATCCAGCTAAACCCCTGTTCAGGATTTACCATCCACTTTCAGGCAAACCTCCTGAAATAGTGCTGATAATAATTGGGCAGCTTGGTCAGCAGAAAAACTGTGACAATGAAAAGGTTCCTGGAGCAGGCACTCTGGAGAAAGTGAGAAAACACGCAGTGAACACAACTAATTCAGCCATGCACTGGTAGCTGTCTACACCTTACTTCCTTTAAAAAAAGAAAAAAGAAACAATTCTCCTGTATGAGATATAAAACCAAATTCCTCATTACTTGCATGGTTATTGAGGATCTCATGTCCCTCCCTATAAAATTAGGGATGCTAAGTGTACCATCATAGCCAAATTCTAGTCTGAACTAATATAACCTGACTCGCTGAAAGCTTTCTCCCAGGTCAGTTGAATGAGGCATTTCCTTGCATCCTCTCCTGTAATGGATTTGCTGCCATTAACCACTGCTGTGAGTGCCCCTCCCTGTTACTTTTAACTGTAATTAGCTGATTGCAGAAGTGGAAAGGATACATACGGCTTTTAAAGAGACATGATAGAAAACGTGTCTTCAAAGTAGAGATCTGGATCTTTCACTTAACCGTTTTACACACAGTCAAAACGAGCGATGAGGGAGATGCACTTGCTTTAAGGGAAGTGACTGTCGTTTCTGTTCACCAGATGGCACTGCTATAGGGAATAATACTGCTGTAGGGAATAATACGGCTTTCCACCTCTGACACAAGCAGGCTGATGAGAGACAGGACAGTAAATCAGAGATTTCTAGTATTTGATAGCACAAACTTCAGGCAAAGTCTCCGAAAAAGGCTGGGAGTTCCAGCGGGACTGCTGCAATCCCACAGAAGTGTCTGGTGCTTGGTAAGAATGATGTCAAATAAATGATGGAGCAGCTGACCTCTGCTGTCCAAGCCAAGTGGTTGCTGCTGTTTATTTGATACTCATGCTTTCTGCTCCCCATTTAGAAGCTCAAATCTCAGGTAAGAAAGTTGTAACAAAACATATTTGTATGCCATTTTCTGTGTGTGACAAGCAATCAATTAATTAATAGAGAATCACAGAATATCTTGAACTGGAATGGAGCCACGAGGGTCATCAAGTCCAACTCCTGGCTCCACACAAGACCACACAAAAATCAAACTGTATGTCTGAGAGCATTGTACAATTGCCCCTTGAACTCCAACCATGGTACTGTGCCCACAGCCCTGGGCAGACCATTCCACATCCTCTGCCCTGTGGTGCAGACCCTGTCCCTCACACCCAGCTGCCCCTCCCCTGACACAGCTCCATGCCGTTCCCTCGGGCCCTGTCGCTGTCACAGAGAGCAGAGCTCAGCGCTGCCCCTCTGCTCCCTGTGAGGAGCTGCAGCCGCCATCAGGCCTCCCCTCAGCTCCTCTGCTCTGTGCTGAGCAAACCCAGGGCCCCTCAGCCGCTCCTCACACATACTGACCCTCCAGACCCTTCCCCATCTTTGTAGCCCTCCTTTGCACACTCTAGCAGTTTTATGTCCTTATATTGTGGCGCTGTGCTCCAGGTGAGGCCACACCACTGCAGAGCAGAGAGGGGCAATTCCTACTCTCAACAGGAAATAAATGTAAACATAATCATAAATATAACCTATACAACATACATAATATCTGCGTAAATATAGGTGTTGTACATCCAGCTGTTGATAAATCAGTTCACACTGATCTAAGAACAGCATTTTGGAGCCTCATCACCCACTGTGGGGGATGTGCCAGCAACCCATAATGGTACAGGGCTGTCCTTGGGCATGGTACGGCTCTGCCCCCAGCAAGGCCAGCATTCCTCCCCTGGTGGCACCAGAATGCTTCTCCAGAGGAACACTTGGCTCTGAAGAACAAGATGAGGCTATGGTTGCCAGAACAAACAAAGCATGACGTGGTATTCTCCCATAAGAACTATTGCATGTCTGTCTTTTTCACTGACACGGACACGGCTGTGCTGCTTTTATGGACACAAAAAATGAAGAGACACAGAAAATAAAAGTGACTTCAAAAGGTCACATGAGATTCAGCTTAAATATCTTGCCAGAAATGTGCATTTTTATAAGATGATGTGGTTCACAAATCTGCAGTGTATTCATGCAGTTACTTTCCTGAGGAAAAAAAACAAAACAAACCTCCAATAATTGAATTTCTTTGCTATTTCAATCTTCTTTTCATTTTTCATCCTAAATTAATGTTTTTTTTGGAAGAAAGCCTAAGCCTAAAGCAAAAAGCAATCCAACAATGATTGCTAACAAGGTGAAATATTTTTATTCTGGATGAATGAAGTATTTGTTTCATTAAGGTAATAAGGTATGTTTGGGGGTTTCTATCTGATACAGTTTTTTTTTCCCCAATTTTTATTACTGTTATTTCAGTAGTGGTGAGGGGTTTATTTTCCATTTTGGATAGAGCAGAAGAGGAAAAGACATCCCTTTCCTTCTGCCTTGTGGGGAATTTTGTCTTACAGGACTGCCAATCCTGTTTGCTCGCAGCTCTAAGTCATACAAGCAGTTAGTTACAGAAAAAGATTTTGAAAAAAATCAACTTTAACGAATACCCTTCATACATAAACTTTTAGAGAATACAGCTGGAAGAGATCCTGAGAGGTAAGAACATTCAGCTCCTGCTGACTTCTTTAAAAATACATCACGGCCCTACCATCTGATGCTCTCCACAAGCACATTCTCAGAACAAAAAGCCGAAGTCCTCGAACATTTTTGAGAGTTCCACTTACAAGATGCCACTTTTCTGTCAGAATCCAGTATTGAATTCATACACTGTGACAGTTGGCATTATTCTGAAATCAGCACCTGACTGTTATCAATATTTCATTTTCAGAAATTGTTTGTGCTATGGGTATTGGAGAATTCAGAAAACACTGGTTTTCAGAAAACACTGGTTCCCTTTCCAAATCCATACCCACATGTGTCTGTAGGACCACAGACAAAAAGACTCTCCTAGGGCAGAGTTATTACCTTGAACATTGTGCTTCACAAAAAGAAAGGTTGGACTGCATTCAGAGTCACATTAGACATCTTTACACGCTATCTGCTTGTAGCTGAATGTAGTAGTGGTAGTCTCTCCTAGCTTGGACATCTCTGCAGCCATCTCCAGCTTGGGGGTCAGTATGCCCAGGGTTAGAGAGTCCTTTCCACAGGGAGAAGGGCACTGCAGGGCTGCAGGTATTCATCCACAGGAATAAAGGCAAAGATCACAGAATTGTAGGGTTTGGAAAGGATCTCTAGAGGTCACTGAGTCCTACCTTCCTGCTAAAGCAGGTTCCCTATAGCAGGTCTCATAGGTAGGTGTCCAGACAGGTCTTGAATATCACCAGAGAATGAAACTCCACAACTTCTCTGGGCAGCCTGTTCTAGTACTCTGTCACAGTGCACCCTCACAGTAATTAAGTTCTTCCTTGTATTAGTATGGAACTTCCTGTGTTCTAGTTTCTGCTCATTGCCCCTTGTTCTACTATTGCTTACCACCAAAAAGAGTCCACCCCCATCAACCTGACGCCCATACTTTAGATGTTTATGAATAGTGATGACATCCCCTCTCAGCCTTTTCCAGACTGAAGAGTCTCAGGTCTCTCAGCCTCTCCTCATGAGGGAGATACTCCAGAATCCTCATCATCTTTGTCACCCTCTAATGAAGTCTTTCTAGGAGATCGCTGCCTTTTTTGAACTGGAAAGGCCAGAACTGGGCACAATACTTCAGATGCAGCCTCACCAGGGCAGAGCAGAAGAGGAAGATCACTTCCCTCAGCCTGCTGGCCACAATCTTTTCAATGCAACCCGGGACACCATTGGTCTTCTGGGTCACAAAGGCACATTGCTGGCTCATGGTCAACCTGTTAGCCACTAGGACATCCAGGTCCTTATCTGCAGAGGTCCTCTCCAGCAGGTCATCCCCTAATCTGTTCTGATGCATAGAGTTATTCCTCCCCAGGTGCAAGACTCTACATTTGCTGTTGTTGAACCTTGCACGGTTCCTTTCTGCTCAACTCTCTAGTCTGTCCAGGTCTTGTTGAATGGCAGTACACCCTTCTGGTGTGTCAGCCACTCCTCCCATCTTCATATGATCAGCAGACTTGCTGAGGGTGGACTCTATCCCTTCATCCAGGTCACTTATGAAGATGTTGAACAAGAATGACCCAGGATTGGCTTCTGGGGAACACCACTAGTTACAGGCCTCCGACTAGACTCTGCAACACTGATCACAGCTGTCTGAGCTCTGCCAGTTAGTAAGTTCTCACTCCACCACACTGTCTATAAATCTATCCCACACCTATCTCACATCTATCCACATTTCTGTATATCTGCAGCATGGAGCTTTGATTGCATGGCACAAACACTCTTGTTTAATGCAGAAAAGTCTTTTTGCTGGCAAAACTGTGATTATACAAAGCACTTCTTTTCAGCACACTTATATGGCAAACACAATTTAGCCTTACTTCATTTGATATAACTTTGGATTTCAAAGAAGTCCTTTATTAAAGTGGAGGACATCACGGGCAAAACTCTATTACACAAGGAATTCCTGCTGGGGAAATTCTCCGAATATAATGGATTTCTCTGAAACATTTTGAAACATCAGGGAGATCCTGCAAAGGTTTTATAATTCTGTTTTTATTCCACTGGCTCACATAAACAATGCTTTTCCTGTATACTTGACACTTGTCACTGAAGAATCCCCATTCTTCCTGAGTTTGCATTACAATTAATCCTCTTTTAAGCAAATCACCCCAGGCCAGATGTCCTCAGCAAAGCTTAAAAACATTAAAATGCATCCTACCCTCCCTTTTCCTTTCATGATCTGCCTTCAGTCTGTCAAGACTGGGGATTTATGGCCAACAGAGGTTTACATATCACAATTCACGGGATGCAGCAGAAGTAGAACTCTGAAGCAACAGCATGGCCCCATTTTCTTCTCCTGGCCCTGCGGTGATATAAGGTGGATTTGCATCTTTTAAGTGAGTGCAAACACAACTGCACCTTCCAAGGAAGTAGAGAGAGAAATAAAAAAAATTAAGAAATTACAGGAACACAGTTTAAAACAAAAATTAAGAGAGTAAAGACTACAATATTTTAGACTGTAAAAATAGGAACATACCAATATCCTCCAACAAATGATCCAGCCCATGTCAGTTTGATGCCTTTGTTCTGAAACTAGGCAGGAAATATTTCAAGTCCCACAGAGAATCTCAAGTATAGAAATTTCATGACTATGAAACAATCCGGAGAGCATATGAAAAGGAAGATAAAATATTTCTGAGGACCCTGAATAGTTCAGAAGAGGATTTTTCAGTTCATTCTTATTACGCCCCATGTGCTTGCATTCCAGAAGGAATACATGAAGCACAAGCTTTTCACCTCAGGTTGCAGTGGGTAGATTGTGCAGCAGTAATTTCAGTTAGCATAACCTACAACTTCTATGCTTCTTGAGCAATGACGTGTTCACAAAAAGCCTTCAAACTTCTGAAGGTGGAGAAATCCACTATTGTATTTGGATTAAAACACAGTGTTGGAAGTCATTCTGGTTCTCTCTGATTGAGCAGGTCACAGATTAAGCTGGTTCAGGAAGACAGACGTTTGGACATGTCAGTTGGAGATAGACAGGAGGAAACGAATCATGAGAACAACTCCTCTCCTTTGACTACACAGAGAATATTCTATTGTCCACAGAGCAGACGATGAAAAAATATCAACTTCATTTTTTCCAAGAACAATGTATAACACTTCAAGATTGTTTTAGGGTTGTTCCCTTAGTGCTCATTGACGGAAACAGCATCAGCCATCCTCACCACCCTTCCTCTTCCATTTTTCCCTTGCCAGCAGCTTTCCCACTGTAGCTGACCACATGTCATTCTGCAGCCAGGCATTGTGCTTTGCGAGCTTTCCATCTGCTTCCTTTGTTCTTTCCAGAAGAAAAACCTGGTTGATAAAAAATTGCCAAGCAATACAGATTTTTATGCCACACTCCACAGCTTCAACTGAAGGAGGTCAGCAGAGATCCATGGAAACAACACATAGATTGTATTTATTACTTTCTTAGAAGTAATTTTCTCCTCCCACTCTACACACCCCATGGAGTGAACACAGCCTTCTGAAAAGTATCAGGACACTGTAGACTGCAGCTTCTACAATGCCTCCCTCAAGCAACTCAGCCTACAGTAGTGTGCATACATGAATTAGGCTACCCTCTGTTTTATGTTGCCCATTTCTTATATTCAGAATGCTTAAATGCATCCTCCTCTTCCTACATTGGCTTTCATCTGAGCATGAACACAAACATGCAAGCCTAACATGTGCACTCCTCTAAATATGTTGTGCCTGCATACTAGTGGAATTACCTTCTATTTCTACTTATTTTATTTCAGTGCTCATTCTCTCATTTCATTTATAAGAATGCAGGTAGGCACTGCAATCAGAATGTGTGATGAGATTAATGAATGAAGCTATGAAAAAGTAGAAGTATTTTCAAAATTCTGCCCTTAAATACAGCACCAGTGAATAAAACAGAAGTATCAGCTAAATTTACCCTTCACCAAAACACAGGCTCCTTGAATAGAATTTTCAATTAAGTGAAGTGCCGCACTCAACCACAGACTTGTCAATAACTGGTAAATTCCCTTCTGCTGTAACTCAGCAGAAGCCAAATTTTGCTACTGGTGTCACCCAGAGAAGTCAATGGAGCTATTGAGAATCCGACAGTGCAAAAGAGTAGCGCGCAACCCCAAATTCCCAGTTAAAACCATAGAGAGCAATTTAGCTGGATCACCAATACCGTTATTTAACCTCAGAAAGGCACTGAAGGTTAATCACTCCCCTTCAGTCCATCAGCGAAACTGGCATTTTATAACAAGAACAGCCTTTTAAATACCGGTGTCTGAAAAGAACGCTCATTTTTCCTTCTCATGTTAATTTGCAGTGAGCAACGCACCCCCCAAAGGTGAGCCCCCACCTGGCCGAGCTGGCCCAGCTGCCCCGAGCCCCCGTGACCCCCTTGGGGCAGTGACACGGGGCCCCGCAGCTCCTGCATTCTCCTGTGCTTCACTGCTAAAGCCACCCGCAGGTGGCAACCTCGGATCAGTTTTACATATCGTGGCCTGAAGATGAAGAACAGTCGTCTCAGTGCTTCTATTTTCCATTCCTTAGAGCACTGTTCATTTACTGTTGTCTCACAGTGGGCACCCAGTGCAAGGTACGGTCCTTGTACCTTTCAGTGTTGAATTCACTTCTGATTTGCTAATATATGCACCTTTCCTATCTCACTTTCCCTAATTACAGGCTTTGGTGAACGTGTTCCTTGGAGTAATAAAGGCTTTGGAGAATGGAAGAAATAGATTTCAAGCTCTTCTCTACTTGCTACTTGCTGTCAGTCTATACTTGGCAGACCGTGGAAGCTCAAAGGAGGTGTAAATTACCATTCCAGGTCCAATACATTTAAGATTCCTTCAGGACTTATTTCAGAATACTTAAAGCACTGCCACAAGGAAGAGATAGATAGTACTCTTAATTTCTATTCTTTCTTGTTCCTCCCAGATGTGCTACTGTTAGATGCTAAGTCCCCCCAGATCTCATTATCAGCTCATTACGTAGTGCTGATCCCCTTTTAACTACATATGGGTTTAGCCCTCTATGTAATCATACCAGTCAAAGATATGGAAATGAATGTAGCTGTGCGCTGTCTGCACACTTCATCACACCACTCCCACTGCTCCCCACCTCAGGAGCTCACAGCCTCTTGGACCCATGGGCTGGGGCAGAGGGAGCATCAAGGTCAGTGCTGCTTCTCCTGCTTCTTCCTCCACAGCCCAAAAAAGTACAGTTAAAAAAAATAACTGGGAAGTACAGGTCAGCTCTATGCCCTGCTGTGGCAGGATGGGCAATGGGGACACTGCACATATGTGGCACAAGCAGCCAGGAAGGCAGGTGTGGACACCTCAGTCCTGCCTGTGGCTCATCCCAGCTCAAGAAGGGGCATGCAAGAGGGTGTGAAGGCAGCACTTCATCCTCAAAGTATTTAGGTGGGATTCTGGAAGCAGTAGCAATTAAGGGAGATTCTAAATTCCAGCAGAAATCGTGGCAATATATGGTAATGTGGAGCACTTAGCTGAGATATGTTAAGGATATACTGTTCTGTTGTATGGTGTCCACTGAAAGACACAAAGATTGTACGTGTTTCTGGACCCCAGCTCTCTTACTTGTCTTGACGAGAGAATGAGATTTCCAGTTTCTTCTCTAGGAGTACAGGAGAGAAACAGAAACTCACAGGGAGTAAAAAATCGTTTTAAATTCCCTTAAATCCTTTTAAAATCCTATTAAACCTAATATTTCATTTTCCACAAGGAGCACCAGATACAAATATTGTTCAGTGTGAATATGTCATGGATTTGGTAAGCTGATACGGTGGCATCTTTCACATTTTGGTCACTTTGAATCTATTCTAAACCAGAGCTGTCTGAAAAACATTGAGAAAATCAAATTTCCACCAAAGACTTCAAAGCTTATAAGGAACATAAGTAAGCTTCAAATGATACTATTCATTTGGAGGGTAATAACTAATTACTTCCAGATTTAAGCACCAAATTCAAGGACAGAGTTGCAGTGGTATCCTCCCATTGTCAATGGAGAGAAATAGCATTTTTGGAGGAAATTCAGCTCTTAGACTTTTTACAATGACTGTATCAGACCTGAACAGTGACTGTGCTTCTACCTCGGCCATCTGAGGTAGCAGGAATTCCTCCTTCCTCAGTTTTTGATATCCTGTTTTCACAGAAAAACAATCACATTGTTTCTGTTGTTTGTTTGTTTGTTTTTACATTAAGTTACATGCATTTGGGAAAAACTAAGAACTAGATTAACAACCACAGGCTATGCTTCTTCTGGATGCATCACAGATTAAAAAAAACCCGAAAAACAACAAACCAAAAAATCAAGTAGCATATTAGAGAAATGAAAATCATGCGCTGTGAATGTTGCTATCCCATAGGAGAATGTGCCAACATTTGAACTTTTGTTTCACACACGCTATTAGCAGCAGGACTGTGATCAGGAAAAACAACAAAAAAAAAAAAAAAAAAAAAAGCCTTAACAGTAATCCCACCCTCAGAAATCCTCTGGAGAGCTTGGTACTGAGAAACTCTGTGCTGAGGGCTGCCAGAAGTTCTAATCAGCTAATATATCAAAGCTCTGGTGTAGCTTGTCTGCTCCCTAGATCTCAGCAAGAGATAAAAGTAATTCTCATGGGTTAAACTGCAAATCTAAGAATAAGCAAGAAAATATGTATTACTACACTCTGCAAGACTGTGAATGGATGATGGTGATCGAGACAATGCTTTGATGCTACATCCAATACATTTTTACATAAATCTCCAATTCTGTGTTTCTTGAATTTAGTATCAGCACAGTAAGCCAGAAGTGAATGGAGGCAATGCTTGCACACACTATGCCAGCTTATATTTTTTGCCTTTCTTGGGATTTAAACAGGGCAAATGGTCACTGTGAAAAAGCAGCTCATTTATCATAGGCCAAAATGGTAAACTAGATTTCTAGAAGCAGGAGACATTTCTTCCTCTTTCCATTACAAGCCTTTAAAAGGTCACGCAGTAACAGTCAAGGAGTCACCACCAGCATCAGGATTAAGGAGTGCATGCAACTCTCTCTTTACTGCTCCTTACAGGGTTTGTACAGTCAGAGGTGCAGATGGATTACATCCCTAATTACACTTTCATCTTTATAAGACCATCTGCTTTAACTTTCTGAATATATTGACTTATACAGTTAATCAGAACAACATCAGAAAGAAAGAAAACAGGATTTCTCTCTGGAATAATTGCCCCCCCCCCCAAGTGTCTGGGGCAGAGCAGATAGTAATTTCAAAGCTAAACTGCCAGGAGGCAGTCAGTTTCTACTCACTCCAGAATGTATCATTAATCCCAGTTTTCCTGAGGCCATCCGAGCACTGGGAGGTGGCCGCTTCTTCAGTATGCATCCCCACCTGCTTGCCTGGAAATCCTCTCCTGTCCTCAGCAAGTAATGGATAAACGTTGCAGGGTGGTCTACACTGCTAAAAAACCACAGACTTTCAGCTAAGTGCAATTCCCTCCTTCAGAAATCCCGGTAATGACAAAGGCACTAATTTTTATTTATTTATCTAGCTTTTTTTTTAACCAACTGCAGAATTTCCTTAGCAGGTGTTTTCATGAAGAAAGCAGCTCTGGGCTCCACTGGACTTCTACACACTAAACATGGCTTTCCTAAACAAGTAGCTAGCCCCACAAGTTTCACTGGAGCTGCTTTGGAAAATTTTATTGCTCAGTTGAGCTAAAGCAACCCTGAAATATCCCGTGTGAGCAAGTGAGACTGCAGGAGGCTATAGGTCAGTAACCTTGGATGTATTCTACATAACAGATCAAATAACTGTAAATTATCCCTGAGGTGGGGAAGATTAAATCAGATAAGAGGAACGGCTGTGGCCATGTAAAGCTTCCAGACTCTGTTTTAAATCCAGGCTTTTTGGAAGGCAGTGATTAAACACTGGAAAAAATGTGAAATGTTTCAGATAATTAGAAACATTTATTCAGTGGGAAAGGGCATGAACTGCATTTTCTTAAAGAAAAGCAAATGTAGGAGGACTACTACCAGCTTGGTTGGGCTCCAAAAGAACATCTTCCCTATTAAGGTTAGATGATTCCCATGTGGAATAGTAGACAAAAGGACTCGTTGGTTGTTTGCTATTTACACTTGTTTACCACACATAATGAAGTGTGGCATAAATGAAAATGAAGCGGTACACTGCAGAAATGTTCTTAGTATGTATTTGGGTGGCCAATGGTGGGTGGGGGGTTGCAGTAAAAGTTAATTCTGGGGCTGGCCTTGCTTTGCAAAATGAATGCCTGAACAGCTGGAGGTCCCTCTGAAATCTGCATGCAGCACTACAACAGCTTGAGGACCATCTGCAGTTACTTTCATTCATGTCTTCCTCTTAATCATTGTAACGATCAGCCAGTATATCATCCAGTGGAAATGTTAAAATGCCATAAACCATAGATTCTGAATTAGAGATTCCTGCATCACATCAGTACTTTATACTGAGTTTATAGCAGAGCTTTTAAAAACATCATTTTAGAAAGATGTCCAGTTTAGATTAAGACATAGTGAGGCAGTCTGTATAAATAATTTGGAAATTATTTCAAATCTCTGTCCAAACACAAATGAATCTGAACACGAACATTTTCCCAGTGCTGAGGAATTTAGTCACCTTCTTTATCATCTGTTTCTCCCCTTCTACATATGCTTGTAACTAGAGACAGCTCTGATTAAATCTAGATTTAGACTCTGTATCTGGCTCAGAATGTCTTTTCTCAAACAGTAAAAACCACAGTTCCGGATCCAAATGTCCAGGGGAAAAATAAAGAAATGGATCCTAACACAGATCCTGGGAAGTTTTAGGAGTTCAAAACTAGCTCACCATGAGCCAGCAAGTGTGAGCTCAAACTTGAAGTTGAACTCTGATCTGAATATAAGCTCTGGTTTCTTGTTTTGTTTTGTTTTCCACAAATCACTCCCTATAAAGCAAACTTTTATCACATTTCATTTGGAAAGGAACAGGCAGAACCCCAAATGTACCAGACCCAGAGCACCAGGCATAATCAGCCCCGTGGGACATGAAACCGCTCCAAGCCCAGCCACAGCAGTAGGCTGTGTGGTCAAGGTCCCATCCCAGGAGCCAGCAGGCCTGCTCCTTTTTGCTGAAATTCAGCATAGCCTTGGAACAAGGAGACTCCAGGGCAGACCCTGCTGTGAGTCCAGCCTTCCACAGATCAGCTTCATCCATGTCACCCACTAAGCAAGGATGGCTGGCTTCAGGCTAACTCCAAGTGCTCTGGGCTGTTCTCCAACCTTGTTTAACACTGAGTGGTCTTTCTTACCTAATATTTATTCAGTGATGAGCAGTTACTCACAATCTATATTTCCATCTCTGCTGACATTTCCACAGGCACACTTGCCTACAAGCAGCAACCTAGCATTCAGAATGCTGCATTTTTCTCCCCACAGCCAAAATACCTCTCTGCTGTCTACCTCAGAGGGTAACTAACCATGAAGGAATCATCATTTCAAACAGTCCAATTAAAATTTCAGCTTAAGAAACAATAACCTACAAGGAATCAGATACGAAGTAGGTTGTATAAGTACAATGATGGAAAATAATTGAGAATATATTACATACTTGTACCATTAAACTGATTGTGCATCTTCAAAATCATGCAAACAGAGAAGTAGTGTATACTGTACCACTCAAATATCTAGACCCACAGCAGAGCTTTTTGAGAAGAAAGCTGAGCAATAATCTTATATCTTGAGGTAGATGTGGAGGCATTTAAATGAACTTCAATTCTGAATCTTACTCTTAACCTGACAGTTTTGGATGGAAAATTTTAAAGAGGGAAACAATTGCCATAATGAAAATTTACAGTGCAAGACATTTTTTTTTGTTGTTGTTTCAAAAAACATTGAGAAATTATTCTAATTGGAAAAAAGAACCCAAAAGCTGTTTACACAATTGTAAAGCTATTTTCTTCCAGTATGTTTTGCCACAACTTCCCCACTGATCTTCAGCAAGTCATTGAAAGGCTCACTCCAAGATCCTTCCACCTCTTGCAAGTTCAGTTCATTACCAGTCCTTATCATCTGACCGAGATCCTCTTTTTGAGAATTCAGCCTTCAAAATCAGCATTCATCTGGCCCCAAATGACAGAGCAGTTGGGCAGACATGAAACTGCTGACTGAATTACGGTTAAGACTTGAGTACTGTTTTGGATCAGGGCCAGAGTAGTTCTTTATTTTTATTTTTTTGGCGGGATTAATCCTAAATCTTTCTCCAGAAATGATTCAGTTCCAGTTCTTTATCCATTGTTTTGTCCTGTGATTTTCTTCATTTGCTTTTATCTTTTGGATGAAAATCAATGCTCAGGGCCTGATTCACTTATATATTGTTGCCACTTTACGTGTGCATCACTTCAATTAGGTGCCTTAAAAACTTAGAAAATTATTATCTGGGTGATTGGATGCGTTCATGCACTGCTGGTGTCAGACAGTCAGCCAGTACATAAAAAGTCTCTTTGCCCTGTCCAGTTACATAGAACTATAACGAGGTATGTTTTTTTCTCTTCTTTGTTGTGAAAAAGAAAAAAAAAATGCACAGGCTTTGGCTTCCTGACAACAACTACTATAAACCAAAAGAGCTTTAAAAAAAAAAAAAAGAAAGAGGGAAAGAGATTAAAATCCATTAATAAGTTCCAAGAGGCTTCTCAGATCTGTGTGATTATGTGAGATGATAAACTTTTACCCGCAGCAAGACTTTTGAAAAACAAATTCATGATATTTCTGGCAGAAGAATCGCTGGAATAGAAATCTGTGGTGCACTAGGAAATGGATTCTCATTCACATATGAAGTGCTGGAAAAAAATAATCTGTATTTTCCTTTACTCTAGTGGAATTCAACACACTTTGAAGACAACCCTTCACAATGCTCTAGACTTCAACTCGACTGTAATTTCACCATGCTTTCGCAATTTAAATTTCTTTGACATTTTCTGGGTAATATCTTGTAATTGTAATAAACTACTATACTTAACACCTTTTTCCACACTGATGGGCAAAATTCTGCTCTTTCCATCGCTCCTCAGATGGGTGTGAACAACAGACTTCCATGAAATTTCTCCCCATAACTCTGACAGTAGCTGAGTCTGAACTACATTATGTGAGTAGATTTACAGCTTACAGCAATCTTCACAGTTAAATAGGGCAGTACAGAACAATCTTGTCTCTGACAAGCTGTGTAATAGAAAAACTACATCAGAAGCAAAGCCAATCTATTCAAAGTCAATCATGGTTTAGGGAAAGTGCATCTGGCAAAACCTCCATTCTTTATTTATTAGCTGAAAAATATTTTGCCTCATATACTAAATCACAGGACCATAGAATGGTTTGGGTTGGAAGGGATCTTAAAGCCCACCCAATTCCAACCCCAAGCTATGGGCAGGGCTGCCACTCACCAGATCAGGCTGCCCAGGGCCCCATCCAGCCTGGTCTTGGGAGATGGGGCATCCTTAGCTCTCTGGACAGCTTGTTCAAGGGCCTCACCACCCTCTCAGTGAAAGATTTCCCCCCAGCATCAAATCTAAATCTCCTCTCTTTTGGTTTAAAACCATTTCCTTTTGCCCTGCTACTGGACCTTACTTACTTGCCCTACTTACTAGACCTTGTAAAAAGTTGATCTCCTTCCTGGCTAAAAGATACTTTTAAACGAATAAAGTAACCAGCTCAAGTTAATCTTAAGACAAAACTATCCTATGGAGATCGTATTTACTTTTACCTCAATAGCAGAGATAGAATTTAGAATATTCGATATTTTATTACAATAGCAAATCCCTCCTATTGTAACAAATAATTAACTAATCCTGCTTTGCTTTAATATACTGAGCACCAAAGTGTTGGTTTTTTTGTTTGTTTGTTTGCTTTTGTTTTCCCCAAAAAGGATTGTTATTTGAATGTCCTACAAAAAACAAGTGGTTTTTGTACGTAGATTTTCATTTTCATGAGAAAATAATGTTTCTGGCTAAAGTCATCATTACAAGGACTTGATCTCACACATGGTCCCTCAAACAAAATCTGCCTTGGTAAAAGATACTCACAGGATATGTGTTAATTCTTCTTTGTCAACATTAATATTGTCTTCTATAAGCTATATATTGTCTTGCTTATATTACTTTTTTAGCAAAACAGTAACAGCAACAACAACAAAAATGCAGTGACACAACCTTCACCAGGAAAACAAAGCCGAGGCAGACTCGGAATAGGTGCATTTTAGGAGTAGACCATCTTATCACACTCATTGCAGGATGCACATCAGTGACTCCTGAATAATTCAATCAATTCTGCAGCCAGCACAAGTCCCTGCTCTTGCCTACCTGATCGCAGGAATAAATGAAAGACGTGGGTCTTTAAAAGAGCATCTAATGGCAAAACCCTGTGAATAGTTACTGAGACCCAGGAAAATCAGTGGAAGTTATTACTGCTAAATGCAATACTTCTATCTTGCAGAACGTCAACAGAGATTTCTTTGTTAAAACAGCTAGGTAACTTCATAGATCGAATGCAATTTTATTTATTTATTTATTTATTTTCATTTAGATCCTTTATAAAACCCTGCAGTTTATCCCTCCAGGTACACTGCACCAAGTGTCAAAGCAACTATTACTAACCAAAAAGTTTTCCTTCAAAGAAGCACCTTTTCTACTTGTGATCAGGCTGTGGCCTGAGATTGTTCTTTAGCTTACTCTGACATTTTCATTTTGCAGAAAAATAAAAGATTGGAAAAACTCTGTTTACCTGTTCTGAGCCTTGTGGCTTCTGGTCAACATGTAGTTTTTCTCCACAGAAAACCAAAGCAGAAGGATGCCAAATACTGCCTTAGGGAACATACCAATTAGCAAAGAGTTTTGAAATAAGGAGGCTGTGGCACGAATGCAGAGAAGCTGATTGTTAGCTTCCCCTGTCTTCATTTGCTTGGTTATTACATGCATGCTGCTGCCAGCTGGCTCTCATTTGGGCAACACACGAGCTGCCTCTTAGTGGAAGCGAGGCAGCCTGCAAGCACCGGTGCGTGCTGGGGTCTCGCCTGCACTTGCATGAAAAACATCTGGATGTATGCTCAGGCTGGAAGCTTCAAAACTCTTTCCAGGTTCTGGATTCTGGGTGTAGCCCAATTTAATCAGAAAGTAAAGAAAGGATACACAATTATTTTAAAATCTTAGTTTCTATTCATGTTATTTTAAGAGCTGCAATTAAATGTCAAATTGTCTTCCAACAAACAAAGGTTGCTGAAAATTGCTGTGGCACATTTATCCAGGTACAACTCCTACAAAGAAAGCTGCTGCCTTTTATATCAGCTGCAGCTTACAAAATGATTTAAATTGTCCATGAATAAATTGTTGTATTATCAGCCTTTTCCATACAAAGTCAGAACAAATAAATGTACCAAATGTACCAAAAAATGTCAAAGGAATTTCTAGAATCAATCTACCCCAAAGTTTCTTAATTCCCTTTCTTCGAGTGCATGCTCAGTTATACATTTCTTAATTATACGATGCAAATTATTTTTTTCTCATTGGAGCTCAGCCTTTCCACCAAACCTTGCCCTGAAGGACTTTGCCATTGTTGCAGATAATCTGTCTAACTAGGACATTCCTTCCAATAATGTGATGCCTGAGCCATATAGAATAATTAACGTTGTATGTAAGTAATCACCGAAACATTCCTATGGACAAAGACTGCTGCTTCAGGACTAACTTCTAAACAAAATCTAGCAAAACTGAGTTCTAAGTGCCAGCCACCACTAAGGAGCAGCGCAGATGCAAAACACCTGAAAATGAAGGTAAAAATTCAGCCTCTTCCTTATTTCTACCCCTCTAATGAGCTGCATGAGAGACAGTGGGGGTCACTTACAAATGTTTTTCCCAGTACATTTGCTTGCATGAGACTAGTATCTTGTGCAGGGACAGAAACTCCTAGGGCAGTGCAAGATTTCCATTGCAAGAAAAATGCCATCAGTAGGCACTACAAGGATCACTGAAAATAGTTTTTGACACTTGTCTTCATAGAACCAATTTTCAGCATATTTTTGCAATCTCTCCAAACCTGTTTATGTATGGAAAAATAATTTTATGCTGTTTCATTTAAGGGAGACAGGAGCATGAGATACATTGAAGAAGAGCAAAGAAGGGATGCTATCCACATCCTACTGCTGAAGCATGTGCACACCTACTGTTGGCTCTTTGCTATACAGAATTCCTCAGAAAACCTGAATACAGATCTTTGCTGAGCCTTCAGACTTCAGTAGCTTTGAACAATTCCTTAAAGTGTTGAGATTTTTTAATATAGAAAGAGCCAAAAAACCCTTTAAGAATCGAACAAAACAAACAATACAACCACAACATGGCCAAAAACTCAGAGCTAAAACTACAAAAAACACCAAAACCTAAGCAAAACAGCAGAATAAAAAAACAATTCCCCCATAAAACAAACCCCCACAAAACGAAAACAAGACCCCCAAAAATGAAAATAAAAAACAACCCCCAAAACAAAAGAAAGGAGAACAACCCAAGCAAAATCACATGCAAATAAACAAAAAACAACCAAACCATCCAAAGCAACAACAATAAAAACCCTAGAAAACCCCCAAAAAATCTTCCAAAAAACAGATATCCCCAAAAAACAAAGAAAACAAAATGAGAAAACACGTCAAGAAACACGGAAAAAAACCCCCACAAAAAGCAACCACCCAGAAGACAAAAAGCACCCCCAAAAACAAAATTCAAAATCCCCACATTTCCCCTCCAAAACATCCCACTAAATGAATAAATAAATAAACAAACAAAAAGGAGTTTATTTACTTCTGCAACTGAAGGTGGTTTTATTTTTTAAAAGTTAATTGGAGAGTGGATTTAAATCCCTGAATAAAACTGCTTCCCATTTTCTTCCACTTTGGCAATGACATACATTCAGAGAAAGATGAGAGCTGTGGGTTTACCAGCAATTATTTTTCTTTAATTTAGGTCTCAAGAAAGGTGTCATTCCAAACTTCAATATGTATAGAAACTGTTATACAATAGTATTATAATACTTTGAAAAAATGCACTTCTAATCAGTTATGGAATGCATCTCCCCATTATCGTTTTCTTCCTATAGAATTTCAAAATTGCAGTAGACAGTTTATTATTTGATATACCAACCTATCTTATTCTCATACTTGGAAAATACCTGACTTTTCACATTTTCAATTCGTTCGGCACTGTCATTCAGTTCTTCAGGACAACCAAGACAATAAATACTTATTTGATAATGGAGAAACGAACAACTTTGCATACATTTTGTATCTACCTATTTAAAAGCCAAAAAGAAAAACATGACCTTTCAAAACAAGTGGTAATTGGGTTTTCAGCTGAAAGAAGACATATATTTTGAGAAAAGCAAGGAGCTTTAAGCCAAACAAGCCCAGAACCAACTTTTTATCTGAGTGAAGCCCAGAAAGCAAAGCTTATATCTGGTACCTGTATTGTGTGATTTCTGTGAATAGAGAATACTACAGTTCACTTTTGCTTCCATCACAATCATACCCTTGGTTTTGGAGAAAAACAGTGATAATTGGTTTTGATAATTTGTATTTCTTTGTATACTTGTATTACTTTGTGTACTTTTAGCATAAAAAAAGATTTTATGCTAAAAAGTTGTTCTGCAATTATTTTTATTACTTAATTTATAGGTTATTGCTTATCTTACAATCTATCATAATTAGTTGGTGGAATTCTTTTCTCTGCTTGAATACAGTGATCCTCATAGTAATTAATGCTGTCTGCAGAAATCTTTGAAAATTATTTTTCCTATTCATGACAGAAAGCGTGACCTCTTCTTTTCGTGGCAAAATTATCAAAGTTATTGCATATTACCACTGTAGTTATATCTTATGTAAGTACATGACTTTATCCACAAGAAAAATAAAGAAAAAACCACACAAAACCAAGCACAATAGCACTGAAATATCTGAAACTCAGAATAGAGAAACCTTGAATTACTCAGAGATATTCAATGGGACTTCAGAAGGAAGACACTGTAACCTTTCTGGGCAGCCCTTTGTGAGGTTTGACTGTCCTGAGGATGATTTCCCCCCTTCCCCTGTGTCAAGCTAGAAGCCTACCGGCACAACGATC
Organism: Alectoris magna; assembly: GCA_030625065.1. NCBI lineage: Eukaryota > Metazoa > Chordata > Aves > Galliformes > Phasianidae > Alectoris > Alectoris magna. Next base: position 135,514,559 of record CM060560.1, read on the forward strand.
AGGAAAGGAGTTAAGAGTTATGAACCTGAAAACAAGGTGTTCTGAATTTCCTGGAAGATGCCTTCATTTTCTCCGCTGATCCCAGTGAGATACTCAAGAAGACAAATCTCCCTTCCTAAAATGCATGTCCTCCAAAATCAGGAACCCCCATACCCAGTTTTGGTTTTTGCCCCACTAGGAAAATTTTTATGCATAAATGATGTTGTGTTTTAAGCTCAGTACATTTCTCCCACAGGATTAGCCTTACACCTTTTTGATAGTTCAAAGATGCACCTACACCATTTTTCTCTAATTGTCCTTAAGAAGCTACCCACAAGCAATGAGTTGCTTTAAATTTTTTGGTAATGTCAGGTAACCGGTAATGTAACTGGTGTTTTAACATAGTATAAGGAACGTAAAGATTAGATTACTTTCTGTCTTGGAAGGCAGTCATTTTTACATCACATTACTTCTGGAGGGTATTTTTATTTTGGCTGGACAGTCAGCAAAGCTTCAGTGCTTACAGAATTATATACCACAGGGAAGAAGGTGGCTTAATGATGAAGATGGCAAAAAGCCATGGAATGCACACACTCCCCGCTTTATAAAATGAAATAAAAATGCATTCCTCTCACCATGGCATCCCCAGAAAAGCTGAGAGGGAAAATATCTCTGTTTCATTTGGAATCCAGCCCAGGAATCCGAATTTTCAAATACAGACATCTAGTTTGTGCCTTTTAAAGATATGCCACCCTGAAACCCACACTAAATAGCTATGTGCATCTGGAGATGGTTGTTGTACTGAAAGGCTTGTGGTTGCCATGGCAGTAATGGTAGGGTTTAGCACTGAGAACTATAGTGGACCTCCTCTGAGCCAAACTGTCTCTCCCATTCAGACTCAAGAGAAGGAACAATCAAACCCTTTATGTAGCTGCAGATGATGATGGTGACTGCCTCAGATCTCATATTAAAGTCATGCAGATGTTAGTTCACAGAAAGAGTGGCTAACATATATATATATATATATATATATATATAGTTTGTAAAAGCCAAAGGAAGACAAAACCAGGAGTTAAAAGAGACAAAGTTACTTAAGCAAGAACCTCACAGCAACAGCACATATAAAGCTATCCAGAACTCTGCTGCTGTGGTCAGGAAAATCACATAGCAAAAGTGTGCACAAGATTGTGCCAGAAATGAATGCCATTTTTATAGGTTTCTCATCTTCTGGAACAAGAATGAAAGCCACCAACCTGCCTCATGAGACAAAAAATATAGAATATGAATGACAAATTTTGAACTAAGAGAATTCCTGCATCTCCAGCTGCAGGGCAGTCACTTTTTGGCAAACACACCTCATCGGGATGGACCTTGAGAACTAAGCCTTCAAGGCTTCAGATGGCAATAGGACTTATTTGACCAAAACTCCATGTGAGCTCTCAATGCAAAACATTTCACAGTTAATAGGAAAATGAGTGCCACTGGACTCAGTGCCTCTCATATTAAAATAGATTACTTAGACCATAAGAGGAAGCACGATTGCTATGACCCATCTCCAATTCGGTGATTAGTCTTGCTCCAAGCAGATTTTATTGACAATTAAGTTGATTGTTTGTATTGAAACTTTCAGGTGCTTTCAGGGTGCCTTCAGATACAGGTAAGATTAACGACCTGTTAGAACTAACTCCATAGATTTCAGAAATGTTCATCAGTTCAGCCTAGATGCTTGTTAGATGGTTAAAGGTAGACGAAATAGCTTGCCGTTCTCTAGGTGGTTTGGAGGGAGCACAATTAATAGCAATGGCCAGAATGGAAACACTGTCCACAGCTGGGGATATTTTTCCCATGTTCAAGCATTCAATGTGGTGAATATCTTGTGCGTGGGCCCAACTCTCAGCCTGTGTCTGACAGAATCATGAGAGGGAACAATATGAAGTGTCCTGTAATTTTAAATAAAACAGAAAAGTTGTCTCTGTGCACTTACATGACTAACAGTGAAAGCAAAGTATCACATACACACAACCATGTCGTATTCAGAGTGGGTGGCTTGGGCTACCTCAGTTTGGCTCCTTGCTTGGAAGCACCTCATGTGGAGCCAGTATTTACAAAATACTGCATCACTGTTCTCTAAAAGTCAGAGTGGTCTGAGATTTGTCAAATCAAGCATCCACTCATTAAATCGCTCAAAAGATGAGTGCTGATTCAGTTAATAGGGATTTTAGACAATAGTTGTTTTCAAAAGCAAGTGGCACCTCTTGGGGGCCTGATTTCCAGAAAAAGCACAGATGAATTCTTCATAATTCTTCAAGGCTTTCTAAACAGATGTTAAACAATTTAAAACAGAACCATCATCTAACAATTTTTATTTTTGGAAAGCAGATGACAGAGTCTTACATCGGTACTGGTATTTACAATATACGCTAGATTCATCAGAGTTACTTTACTTCTCTGTTTTGTGCATGGCACTTCATAACATATTGATGCCTCCCCGTTATGCTGCAAGGACAGCTATGAGATGTTGTTTTGGTGTTTTGGTCTGGGCATGGAACACTTCAGAAAAATCTTCAGGATTCCTTTTTTTTTTTTTTTTTTTTTTTTTAAATTGTTAGAAATACAGAAATGATCTTGGCTACAAGGAATGTGCAATTTAGAATGAATTTAGCCAATCAGCCAAAATATTGTTAAAGGCTTAAGACTAAGGTATCTCTTTTTAGTGCCCATTTGCTGTGCACCTACATGTGCGAACTGGCTGAACTACGGTGTTGTGTGATGTTAGCAAAAATGTGCTGTTTCATTCTTGAAGCAGAAGACTCATGTAACAACTGAATGGTTTTTTAAATGACATTCTTATTGTGGATGATATCATACTGACTAACAATATAGGAGAGGCATTAGCAGATAGTGTTCCTTAAGGAACACTTTTCATTGTACTCCCACTACCCCTCTCTTAGTGATGGATACTGATGGATACTGAAATAATGAGCAGCTAAAATAAACTAACTACTGCTTGGTTAGTGAATCTCCGCAATATTATTACACTGTTTTGCATAGGATTGTGCTTATATGAAGATGAGAAATCCTAAGAAATAGCTCAATCTTTAGGTGTTGGCTTTTGCTGTTTTCATTGCTTGTGTCTTAATGAATCCTTTAAGCTTTGCTTTCAGTTGAATGCAAAGTCAACAGGAATTTAAAGAGTTCTTAAAAGATTTCTGAAGTTATAGCATTACTAATCGCTTTTCAAAGTAAGTCCTTTTGGAGTCATTCCACCTCACAGAATAATATGCTGAGAAATTCATTTCTGTAACGTCTGTTGGTTAACACTGCCTCCTGCATGGTTGGCGGTTATCTCTGGCTGCTTGTCTCTCTCTCTCCTCACAAAGTTATGCATTGATTTATTTCTTGCTCATTTACAAATGGTTCCTAATGGTCATTGTTGCCGAATGAAATTTCTGGTGCACTTTGTAACAGTAACCAGTGCACAAAAGCTAGACTGATTAGCGATAGTGATTTCCAGTTTGCCCATGGTTTACCCATGAGCACCTCATGTTCTCCAGTGGTGGAACAGAACAGTCTCAGAGCTGGTCACCAGCTTGGGCTAACTACTGTAGTGCCTGAACAAGTTCATTTCCCTCACCAGCTGTTCACTGAATGGAAAAGAGAGTCACAGGCTGCGTGATTCTTTCATGGCGTTACACATGAACTCAGGGAGAGTTCCAAAATGTATTTAGGTGACACTAATGCTACTGGAGTTAAGTATCCAAACAATTGCTGCTTTTCCCCTCCAGATCTTGTCCCCAGTTACTGTGGAGAAAAACAGTGATGTATAATCCCAGAGACCATTCATCAAAACAGCACCAAAGAATATCTATGTATATGAGGGGAGTGGAGGGGCAGCGCTGAGCTCTGCTCTGTGTGACAGCGACAGGGAGTGAGGGAATGGCATGGAGCTGTGTCAGGGGAGGGGCAGCTGGGGGTGAGGGACAGGGTCTGCACCACAGGGCTGTGGGCATGGAACGGGCTGCACAGGGCTGTGGGCACAGCCCCAAGTGGCAGAGTTCAAGAAGAGTTTGGACAGCACTCTCAGAAATAGGTTTGGATTTTGGATGAACTTGTGAGGAGCCAGGAGAAGGACCGAATGATCCTTGCTGGTCCTATCCAACTCAGGATATTCTATGATTCTATGAAACTCTGGGTAAAGTGACTTGAGTTTTCAAGCCTCACAGACAGTAGATCACGTAATTCCTGCCTGAAAAATGCACTTGCTATTTTTCCTGCAGTATATTTATATGATGTGTCACCATCACATTGATATGAATTGTGCATAGGCCATTGCAGTCGCTGAACATTTGGATGTGGAAAAGTTATTCCCCACTACAACATGCTTCTTTTCCTGTAAGACAACTGATTGATATGGATAGATGGAGAAGAACAAAGATTGTCAAAATGTCATTTTGATCATGATAGGCAGTGGGCATAACATATTTGTAGACAAACACTTGTCAAGATGATCTTAAGAGTGACAGCATGGAGGAATTTTAAGGGCTAGATGTGAAGGAGGATAATGAACTATCTTTACAAACGCTCCTCCCAAGCACAGCAGAGAGGACAGAGGAAAAAACACAGCACAGTTCTGGAGATTTTATAAATGCTAATGGATTTTGTAAACAATAGAGCAGAGTTTTACAAGCAGAAGTAGTCTTCAGTGAGAAATCAACATAAAAGTTTTGTTTTCTTAGGGGAAAAAAAACAAACAAACAAACTGATTTTCTGTTAACGCAGTGGTCTGTCCAACCTGAAATGAAGCATTTTGTTCTCTGGTAGCTTAGAAAGAAAAGGTGAGAAAATTATAAGATTGGTGACAGTTTCTTCATCTTCCCCCCTTTTATATTTACCCTATCTTTAGCCAGTGGTGGGTACAGGACACTAAGATGAATTTCCCCTTTTTCTCAAGGATTCCATCTTGCCACAAACAAGATTGTAGCCTATCAGTGAAGGCCATATTGCTTTGAGGCAGAATGCTATGATTTCATTATGTTAATATTTTCCTGAACAAAACTAAATATTCTTTGTGGCAGGGACTGCTATAATTATCTTCATCTTAACTGCAGGGCTGCAAGGCTGGCCCTTTCAGTCATGTCTATGGATGATCCCAGACATTACCCTGAATCCCCATACTGCTACACGTCTGTGTTCACTATCCCCACAGCACCATCCTGTTCATGCTAGCAGCCATTTCAGGAGGGACCCAGGCTGAAATACTTATCTGATATTGGCCATGGCCACATTTCCACAAGACAGCATGAGGTACATATGTATCATACACTACTGGGCAGGCAGACATGGTCTACGCTGGAGAACAATTCACACTCAAGATTTCCTTTGCCATGCATCCCTGAGCTCAGTTAGTCCCTAAACCCTGAGAATGGGCTAGAAACTGATCAGCTTGAGTAGGAAGTAAATCTGGATTCGATCAGGCACAGATAATTACTCCTAATTAAAATCCAGAACAGCCTTTCTCTCTAATAAAAGTACAGAAGCTGTGTATATAACATAAAATAGCCATGTATACCCATTTATATACTGCAGTCACTAGGATACTCATGTGAAGTGGGATACTCCAACAAACCTACTGCTTGGATTCAGAGTGGGAGATTGGAGAGCGGCCTCATGCCTCTCTGGGCATGTTACAGGGTGTTCAAAGCGAATATTCTTCAGTCTTACTTCTATGAACAGGTCTACCTTTTGTACAGAAGCTGAGCCACAATGCAAGCAAGGCCCCAGGGCTGAGAGCAGAACACTTGCCTGGGCCTGGTTCTCTGCACTAGGGACGTCCCACCCAGCCCTCATTCAGCATTTTCTGTTGGGTGGTAGTTACATTCAGAGGGAAACAAGAGACGAGAACAAATCTGTATCTATTACACTCTAGGTTTAAATATCCTCCAAAATCCTCTCTGTCATTCAGCTCCCTGAACATATTATTAATGATGGCAGCAATTACCCCTTCCATTCTTTTGATTAAACAGAGGGAAGGAGGTAGAAAAAAAGATGAGAGACGGAAAACTCCAGATGTTGTCGACACCAATATCTGGTTCCACCAGAGAATTTGAACACTGAAGCAATGATGAATTACAGTGGGGTCCCTACGGCAATCCAGATTGCAATCATAATACTGTTGAGGAAGAATAAGGGCTAGCATTCATTAACATGGATAGCAAATGAATTTATGGTAATTTCCACTGGTCTTTTCAAAGCACATGAATACATCTGTAAGAAATTAAGATGACACATCAGTGTAACTCATTCATTAATAAAGCCTGGTATTGCACATTTGTTGCAAAATTTGTTGCAACTGTTAGCAGAGGTTTTTAATTCCATTACTGTACTTTATAAAATCCATAACACAAATGTCTCTGTTAGAAGACTATGAGTTGAACTACATAACATTATGTAGGTGATTTAATTACTAGTCCAAACTTACTTCAGTGTAGAAACTGTAATTCTTTGTTTCTTTTTTTTTTTTTTTCCAGGCATGTAATTATGTTACAATTCTGAATATGGACAAGAGAATTACAGTCACCCTGTTTTCTCTATGGTTATACATTAATTAATTTTCCTTTAATAAAAAACTATTAAAAGATCTCTCCATGAGTGAGGAAGGAGAAGCGACAATATTAGGAAAGCAAACCTTAAACAAAGAATAAAAAGGAGTAAACTGTGATAGGGTCAGTGCAGTCACTGCTGTAGTCCAAATGAGTATGTAGTCACAACTTGCCCGAATTTAAAGGCAGACTGACAGGATGAAACCTAATCAATGGCGCAGATGAGGAGAAACACAGATGAGCAGAATTTATGACTTTTAATGTGAGCAATAGAATCACAGAATCACAAAATGGTTTGAGTTGAAAGGGAACTTAAAGATCACCTGGTTCCAACTCCTGTGCCATGGGCAGGGCTGCCACCCAGCAGCTCAGCTGCCCAGGGCTCCATCCAGCCTGGCCATGAACTCTCCAGGGATGGGGCACCCACAACTTCTCTGGGCAGATGTGCCAGGGCCTCACTGTCCTCATAATGAAGAATATCTTCCTAATGTTTAATCCAAACCTATCTTCTACTAGCTTAAAGCCATTAACTCTTGTCCTGTCACTGTACTCTCTGATTAAGAGAGTACAGTGATTACCTATCTTTCCTGTAGGCCCCCTTTAAATACCGGAAGAGTAACCCATTTGTCATGTGTTACAAAACATGAATTTATGCATTGCTAATCCACCTAGCATAGCTCCCATTGGACCACGCTTATCAACTTTGCATGCACATGTATCACTTTGAAGTATATCTCATAAAAATCTTGCTACTGCAAAAAACCCAAGCTATGTATTTACATATCTCTTTGCAAACATGCCAAGTGTTTGAAATAGAAGGCCTGAGTCAGAAAACAGCACAGAGGCATTTCCATGTGTGAGATCCACAAGATGCTGTAAAGAGCATCCCTTGCCCCTCTCCAGTGCCCTGTTTTGGCACCTCATTAAGCCAAATGAAACAAAATGTTGAAGCCCAGATTCTGCTTCTCTCTTCATGGCTGCAGCATTAATACAGGCTGTTGCAGAGCTTCAGATCAGAGATTGTTATAGCCTGAATTTCAGCAAAGTTCAATTATCTGCTTGTTTTTTAAATCCCCACAAGGGCCTGAATTAATTGTGCATACAACTAAAAACGCAGTAATGATGTATGTGAGGGATTTCATGCTTGTATAGATATTTTCCTGTGAAGTGGTACAGAGTCAGTATGGCACCAGGTTATCCTAAAGGGGAAGCTGTAGCTTCCTTAGCTACTTCATTAAGCCTGCTCATGTAAAGTAAACACAAGCAAATGTTTCCAGGATTGTGGTCTCAATTACTACGCTAGAAATAAACACCTATTAAACAATAAAGCCTGTATCTTAAAACAAAAGTGTTTAATTTTTCTTATATACAGTAAGAAAAGAGTTGAGAGAAGTTATAAAGCCTTAGCATACACTTAAGCAGCACATCATTATAAACTCAGTGTTTCATGAGCTACAAGGGAAAACATAAGCAAAGGCAACATTAATTTAAAACAGCAGTGCATTATAATGACTACAGACTAACAACAAAGTTTGTCCAGAAACCAACGACGAAGTTGCAATTTCTTTTCATGGCACTAGATTAGCATAACCGAACAGATTTATGTACATTGCTGGAAGCCAACACAGAAACATTTGGAAGATATTCTGTGAAAATGAAGAAAAGAATCAGAATGTTTCTCTTTGAACCTTTAGAGATAGCTACAAATATTTGTGTTAACTTGTTATTTATTCTGTAGTTTTTCTAACGGTAATCAAGCACCATCTCAGCTCTCAGGATGCTGTTAGAAAAGGCTGTAAGCCTAGTCACTGGTGGGCTGCTGCTCAGGACAAGCATCCAGCTCCGACCAGGTGTGCATGGCTCTAGAGCAATCCTTCGTGCAGTTCTGAATTGTTCTTCTAAAGCAGAAGCCAAGCTATTAATCCTGAGCTCGATAATCCTTTACCAACTGCAGGAACCTTGCCTGCAGACCAGGAGAGGCTGTCTCCTCACCCGTGCTGACATTGGTGTCATCTGCTCTACAGTTTGTAAACATCTGGCTTCAGATGACCAAAGGTGATCAGAGAACAAAGTGACAGTGGTTTTTATAAAACTCAAGCTCCTAGATGCCTTTGTGAAATCAGATCTTTGTCATCTTTTTCTTTCTCACAAGTGCCATCAAACTTCATGCCCAAATCTTCTTTCAAAAGTTGTTGAAACCCGCAACACTGACGTCTACCACAGAATCTCCAGTTTGGTAGAAAAATACCAGCATTCCTTTCCTGTTTACACATCAACTTCGCATGCTGGTTGTCATGCCAGTAATGTCACATCAATCTACTCTACCACCCTCCAGGGAGCCAATGTGATGGTCTTCACAAGGGAAGTGGGAACAGGTTGCCCAGAGAGGTGGTGAATGCCCCATCCCTGGAAACACTCAAGGTTAGGCTGGAGGGGTTCTGAGCAACCTGATCTACTTGTGGGTGTCCCTGTTCATTGCAGGGGAGTTGGACCTTTAAAGGTCCCTTCCAAATCAAACATTTCTGTGATTGTATGATTCTATGATTCTGCAATTCTCTGTCTCATTCCCCATGCAAAGATGACACCCATAAGCATGTTTCAGGATCAGCACAAGTGGCGAAGCCAGTGAGAAAACACGGTGCCAGGCACAGCTGCGGGCAAACCACTGCTTATGGCAAAGTATGTACTCATGGCAAAGCATGGCAAAAGACCAAAGTCCTGGGTCCACAAAACTAAAATCGATGAATTTCAAAACTCGTTTTAGGAAGGGGAAAAAAGCATACCCAAACCCATCAACGTTATGCATGAGGCCAGAGGAAGCAAACAGCAACGGACATGGTTCTGGACCAGGCATCTCAATAGTCCAAAACTTTGCCTGTGCCCAGGATTGGTGTTTACTGAATTCTTATGCCCTGGCACCAGGAGACTTCATCGCAAGCAGATTGCATGGTGACTGGGATTTTTAATGACCAATAAATTATCTACTGCTTTGGAAAAGCCTGTTATCGTATTTAATTTGACAGCCCCATGCAGGGTGAATTCCATAGACACAAAACAAACGTCAGGCCTCCAGACTAGCACACATTTCCCCAGATGCAAAATAGACACTCACCAGTTCCTCTCTTAGGAGGATGGAAAAATCTAATCCCTCTAAATTATGTAAACCAAACAAAGAATGAAGGCTTAAAGTTTCAGCATTTATTTTTAAGAAGTAAAGCATAAACCACACTACTGCTTTCACATCTGCTTTCTTTTTTTTTTGCTTTTGAATGATATGTAGTACAACTAGTTTAGGATCTGCTCCTGAGTGCCTGCAGCTGGCACAGCATGTGGGGAATGGTAGGTGCACATTTCTCCTCAGGGCTGATGCCTCCTAAATACTGCCTGTGCTCTTGTGTAGAGATGTGGGGTCATCTTTTCCAATCCAACTTTTATTTAATTTTGCATCGAGAAGGACAGAGGGGGGAGAGCTATTTCTTTTACTCACCTTGTATCTCATTCAGATTTGGGCTGGAACAAAAACGTGGGAAGAACATCCACTGAACTTTAAGTGCTTTTGAGCTCAGGTTCACATCTGTTATTCACGTACCATTACATCACTGCATAGTTTAAGAAACGTGGAAGCAAGAGTTGTCCGGTAAATTTTTGTCCCGTTGCTTCAGAGCTTTATCCCTGGCTCTGACCTCTCGAGTGGACTGATGCAATTACATGCTTCATTTTCCCCGTTTGCAAATTGAAACAACAATGCTTTCCTTTGCTGTAACGCAGGCTTGGGTGTATGGAGGAAGAGCGCCATGTGAGGAGCCGGTGCTGACGGAAGGCGGTTTAGGGAAACGGCCTCACTGTCACTTTGCTGTTTTGTTGTAAGGACTGGGAGAAACTGCCTGGCTTTGTACATTTACACAGGGTGCAGGGAGGTACTGGTGAGCAAGCAAGAGGGAAGGAAAAGGCAGCACTGGAGACGCTCCCGCAGATGCACCGTGCGGCCGGCAGGGGGCGCTGCAGCGCCGCGGGCGGAGGGCGCCGCGGGAGAGCCGCCGCCGCCGCCGCCGCCGGGCGGGCGGGGTGTCCGCATTGTGCGGCCGCGCCGCTGCCTCCGGCGGGAGCGCCCGGGGCCGGGCCGGGCCGCACCTCCCTCGCTCACTGAGCGCCACGGCGCAGCCCGGCACCGCGAGGAGGTGAGCGCCGAGTGGGCGGCTGCGGCGTGGGGCGCGCGGAGCTGGGGAGCGGCGGAGCCGGGCTGGGAGGCACCTGCCGGGACCCCTGAGGGGAGCGGAGCACCCCGGAATCTCAGGCGGGCGGTGGTGAAGCGGTGCATGATCGTATCGCCGCTACAGCCGCCGGCGGGGCGCGGGGAGACGTGCCGCAGCGCAGCCCGCCAGCGGCGGGTCCCGGAGCGGCGAGGGGGAGCGCTCGGGGGAGGGAGAGCCCCGTGTCCCTTTCCCACCGCCCCGGTGGGTGACTGGCGCTCGGCTGTGCCTTGCTTCGGAGCAGGTAATAGTAAGCGAGAGTTTGCTTTGCCGCTGTAAGAATTAACAGCTAACGTGGGCATTGTAGCGCAGCGACAAACCTTCGTAACGGTCAAGTTCTCCGCGGTTGTAAAGGCAAGCCTGAGCGCTCGAGGTTTTGCTCGGGGCTGGGGGTCACCGTTGCCGTGTTTTGCACGATGTCAGAGAGTGCTTTACAAGGACAGGCAGCTTTAAGTCCCAGTGTCTTTAAGTGCCCAGCTCTGAGAAATGAAGGCGGTGAGGAAGGAGCAGGTGACTTGCTCAAGGTCATGCAGCAAAGCCATTGATTCCCATGGGGCCTGCTGGAAGCGCATTGCCAGGTATCTGGCATCCTCCCTCTAACCCCACTGCTTTGCCAAATGTGTCTGTGTGAGCTGAGGCAGCTCAAAGACAGAGCACTGGAGAACTCGTGGGTATGGATTTGTTTAGGAGAAGGGGCAAGGTACAAGTGCTCAGAGGTTTTAAACAACTGCTGCTGAGTAATTGAAACCTTTCTGGAATTTCAGGGCTCGAGGACAGATCAGCTGTCTGCAGGCCTTGCTAGTGAATGGTTGTAGCTTTTAAACAAAAAAACTAAGTTAAGTTGTCAGTTAAGGCAGGTACAAACAATTGCAGCCCACAGGGGCAAAAAGAATAAGGAGCCCTACCTGGAGTCCTGAGGCAGATACTTTGGGTTCAATAGGTACCTTTGTCAGCATTACAGTGCCAGCATGAAACAAACAGTGAGAGCTGGAAAGCTTAAGGTAGGTTTTACTTAACGGTGCCAAATGTGTCAGTGGTGTTACTGCAATGCTTAAGGCTGGAGTGCAGCACCGTTGGCATGACTTATAAATCACACGGGGGAGTGGTGAGGAAGCGCCTGGCTCCTTGTAGCTCCATCCTCGTGGTGTTCATCCCCAGGCTCTGCACTGACGTCAGGATGACACGGTGAGGCCGAAGACAGGATCTGGGAACGCTGCTTCTGCTTCAGTTTTGATAATCAAGTGAATTTGTTGACACTCCGTTCCTCCAGAATGGCTAAGAGTGCAGAAGTGAAGCTGGCGATCTTCGGTCGAGCTGGCGTGGGCAAGTCAGGTACGTCTGCTGTCTGCTTTTTCTTCTGCTTGTCAGCAGGTAACTTTTTGCTCCCTCTGCGTGGCGCCGTACAAACTCTTTGTGCAATAGGGCAGCTGTAAACTCACTCTTGTCCAAGAGGGCAGGGTAAGGCCAGGGCTTCTCTCCCTTGCTTTCCACACTACTGTCTCCAGGTTCTCCAAAATTAAAGTACTTTTATCGCTTTAAGATAGAAAACTGAAAACTTCACACCCCAGCTCCATCCTACTTCTCATTAAGGCAAGATTTCTCTTTTCCATGGGAGCAGAGGGAATTAGTGTTATTCAAGTTGTCCCTTCAGAACCTGTGCCAGATTAAGGTATTTGTATTATGTTTCTTATTTACATTATTTATGTTGCAATCTATCCAAGCTCAGATTCTCTGGTAAGTGTCAGATGGCTTCTGATGGGTGTTTATTGCTGTAATTTGTGTTGATTTCAGTGGAGCGTTTTCAGTTCGGCACCTGAAAGGATCTTTATTTTCAGCGTTCTGTTGGATTTACATCTTTACCCGGAAATCAAGAAGTGTGATGTGTTAAGTTTGCTTTGAGAGAGACCTTTTGAGAAATAAGCAAAGCCCAGAGAGTTCATAGGATAGAAACACAAGGGGGAGGCATAAATGTTAAAAATCCTTTTGTGTAGACAGCCTTTCCCTCGGTGAGATAAATGAGCGCAGTCCTAGGGCTGCATGATTCCTCAGGCAGTTCGATGGTGTTGCATTAACTTGGTAGCTCAAGGACCACACTCATGTGTCCTTGCACCAAAGGATGAAGAAATAGGAAGATTCAGGCCACTCATGTTCCTGTGCCAGCTTGGGAGTTGTGTTGCCTGTGTTAGAGAAACCTGCAGGAGAGAAGCCAGGAATAGGAGCTACTTTAAAGAGCATTAGGCTGACTCCCAACTGCTGACAGCCAGCTCCATTTCCCCAAGGTCACTTTTATGTTGGAAGTGTCGAGGTTGTGTCCCACAAGCTGCTATTAATGGTTTAGTTAACTTGGGAAGCAGTTTAAGAAAGTATGTTTACCCTGCAGGTCTTTTAGCAGAACGCTATCAGTGAAGGAGTTCTGTCAGCCTTCAGGAAAAAAGGCGTATATGAGGCAGAGGTCATTAGAGATTACACCACTTACACAAAGCCAGCACAGATTAAATTCTACCTGTTTGAATAAAATACCTGAGGGAATGCTGTTAATACACTGGGATACGTTTAAACTGTGCCTTCTCTCCTGTTGCCCTCACCCCTGCCACACCTTGTTCCCACATACTTTGTGAACTGGAAATGCTTTAATAAATCTGCTGCTGTATTTTGCTGCTCCCTCCAAGTTTTGCAAGTAACTTTAGTGATTCTTTGGTTCAACTTGTACTTGGTTGGGGGTTTCAGTGGTTGTCCAGTCTTTTGGGAAAACTGGAACATGAAAAATGTCCCCGTACCCTGATCATAGAATCATTAAGATTGGAAAAAACCACTAGAGGTCATCTAGTTCAACCGTCCACCTACCGTCAGTGTTGCCCACTAAACCATGTCCCTTAGTACAACTTCTGTCTATGTGTTTCTTGGACACCTCCAGGGATTGTGACTCCGCCACCCCCCTGAGCAGCCTGTTCCAGTGCAACATCACTCTCTGAGAGAAGAAATTGTTTCTAATATCCAACCTGAACCTCCCCTGGTGCAACTTGAGGCCATTCCCTCTTGTCCAGTTGCTGTTACTTGGGAGAAGAGGCCAACCCCCACTTTGCCACAACCTTCTTTTAGAGAGCCATGAAGTCTTCCCTGAGCCTCCTCTTCTCCAGACTAAATCCTACTTCCTTCAGCCACTCCTCATAAGACTTGTGCTCTGATAACCCTAGCCGTGTGAGAGCTTATATTTAAAAATGCAAATCTGCCAATTAGGTTAAAATGCCTCACCAGTAAAAGATTGAGAAAAAACATTCATTTTTCTCTGTTGTACCCTTTTTTTTTTCTTTTTCTCTTTTTTTGTAAATAGATTTCACTAAACCAGGATTTTATGTTAGAAATGTTTTCATGTAGTCCTGGAACTGAGTGGGAGATTGTTTTTAATGCAAATCTACTAAACATCCTACTTTCAGAGTCCTTCTTCTCTTTTTTTTTTTCTTTTTCTTTTTTTTCCCCTCTTTTTTTCCCCCCTCTCTTTTCTTTTGAGTTGCAGAGAGGTATTACATAAAATATGACTAAGGTCTCCTCTTTTTCATTGTGACCACGCATGTGAAGCTGTGTGGAAATGAAGGCACAAATATGTGGGCAGCACAACAAAGGTGAATTTAAGGGGGTGGGGAAGCTCTGGAGCGTTATCAGCCACCCCTACAGAGCAGCAACTGCATCCCAGAATTTCCATCTTGCTTATGAAAAACTCTCTTGTACGTTCCCATAAAAGGATCCAGTTTCAACAGCTCAGCCAGTTCCAGAGCAATCGTGGGTGGCTGGCAGTGGTGGTGTCTGAAAGTACCTATTTGGTTGTAGCCAACAGTAGCAACGTGGAAGCTGTTAGACCTTTGTTGAAAGCAGAGCTGGACACTAAATAGTCTCCAGATAGCTGGGTTTGGCAGATAAGTATCATACTGTATTAATGTTTTTTTTTTTAGAGTCCCCATGTAATTTCCTATCAGTGACAGTACTTTGTAATGCATTGTAGAGACAGTGTCCTGTGGCTATAGGTTACTAGCATGGGCTTGGCCAGACAGCTGAAAGATAAGCCAGACTCTAGAGGCAAGAATGCAAGACGGGACACTGGACCAGACTAGATATCTATTATGAAAAGGAGACTGATGAAAAGGAGACACTGGGTGATAAATAAGGTCACTGTAATTGCCAGATAGTCATGCCAAAATATGGTTGCTGGCCTGCTTTCTTGGCTCATCTTTGCTTGCTGAGGAAGAGCCAGGCATTTGGTCCTTAATCTGCAAGTGGATTCACCACTTCACAGCATCTGTGAAGTTACAGACACATACTGTAATTCCTTTCCCAGTTCTTGAGTAGGACTTTGGATCACTGAATCAAAGCAGTTATGATGAAAGAACTATTGTGCTGGGATGGGACACACGGAGAATTATAGCTGTCCTTCATGCACCACGAAAGTCGATTTAGTTGTTACCCATAGTGAGGGGCAGTGAACATCCTGATCTTGTTATTAATGCTACACATCCGTTTAATAAAGTGCAAGGCTCCTTGTTCTGCTAAGTACTCCCTTCCGATTAATCCAACTCTCTCACCCGGGAGGGAGCTGCTAACCCAATGTTCCCAACCAGAATGCTGTTCACAAGTCAGAGGAGTGAGAGCATCCCAAAGAATGAATCCTGAAGTTAAAGCCAAGGAAAATAAACCTTTTTTCTACTTTCTTGTTTCTTATCAAGTTTCCATAGTTCAAAGGTTTTGAAAACAAACCAGGGAACAGCAAGTCCGAGTGTCAGCGTTTACTGTTCTCCTCCTTTTCATTGCCTCCCTGCTGTCAGCAGAAGGCCAGCAGAATTAACTGATCAACTCAGCCATCCTGCTTTTGTATTTAATGTAGACCTAAACCTTTCTAAGAGAAACAGAGGAGCAAACCAGCTCAGAAGGCAGCTAAGAATACTCTATTAAGGCAGTCAGATCCGAATTACACTAAGCTGTAAATCAGCTTGGGTTTCTCCTGGGCAAATTCACCAGGTACAAGCATTCCAGCTCAACCCACTCTTATCCAGGGGACTGAATGCTTCATTCTCCCAGTTTTTACTGTATAAATGTTGCATAAACGTTGCTTTAAAGGAACTGAAAAGAATGGATGAGGAACTCTGAGCCAAGGAGCACTTTGCTGCTGCTTCACTCAGGAAGAAGGAGCAGAGTTCTGCAGTTGGGAAGGGGCATTGCTTAGCCCTGCTATAGATAACAGGGTACCTCCTCCTCATTTGGGCTAGAATCAAGTAGCACTGAGGGGGAAATTACTTTTTAAGTTCTTTTCTTTATGTCCAAGAGGAGCTTGGAGGGAGCAGAGAATTAAAACTGATGTGAATTACTTAAAACACCGCTATTTAAATTGTTCTTCTGTTGAATCCTACAGCTTCATTCCTATGGTAACAAAAGCTAGAATTTCCTAAATAGCTCCTTTTAAAAATACAGAAGTAACAATTAATGAAGACTTAAAGGCCTTGTTCTCCCATGTCATCACAAGGTACAGTATGTGCCCAGAAAGCTGCAGAGGAGTGAAAATGTATTAACTAGGAAAGAAAAGAAGGGCATGTACTGGATAGCAGCATGGCTGATGCTTTTCCAACTCATAACTCAGTTGACTGTGAATGCTCAAAATACCTCTGCTTAGAAGCCCTTATATTTTGGCCAAAAAAAGAGAGAATGTCCAGCTGTGGCATGTGCTATCCAACTTGATTTCTTGCTTAGTATGTGCCAGGCTAAACACTTCAAGTTTGTGCGTTTGCATGAATGGTGCGGTGCGCTCAGCCATGGGCAGATGCACTTCTCATCTGTCTGGGCAGTCTGTGCAGCTGCAGCTCTGCTATTTGACATGGAAATACATATGGCTTCCACCGCTGCTTGAGCAGGATGGAAAATACTAAAACCTCCACCAGCTCCCTGGCAAATATGTGCCTGCTTATCTGCAGCTACAGAAACCCTTTTCTTGTGGAATAAGGTGCCTAAGACACAGGGCTGCTGTCGCATTTAGATGCAATAAAGGCTCAGTTCTTTCCATTTGTGCAAAGGGGTGATTGATAAAGTGGCATCGGCAAATAGCACTGTGCAAAGAGCCAGTCCCATCATAGAAATGAAGGTTTCACCTGCCTCAGTCTTTCTAGTGTCTGTTGGAAATGTTGTGAACAAACAGATTTCTGTGTTGGCTTACCCTATATTCCTTGTCTAACCCAGGATGGGGAACATACCTGGAGAAAGATACCTAGGTTTAGAAATTCCTACAGAACAATGTGAGCAACAGCCAAGTGAGAGACACCTAAAACAAATCTGTATTTTGTTTTCATTATCTGGGAGTATATTTGAAATTTACCTCTGAGGATCACTTCCAACTGCGATGCCTGAACTGCATTCAGCCTTGCCTTTCTTCAAAAAAACTGCATGGGTTACTGGGAAAGAAGCCCATTTCAAAGTAATATTCTACTTCACAAATCCCTGCAGCAGTTTTCCCTCACCAGTTTCATTTCAGAGACTTTTGAGGAAGAAACATGAGCTATTAAGGAGCGATTAGTCAGTGAGCTTGCAGCTCTGCTCATAAGGCAAGGAAAACTACCACAAAAGCTTTCAAGTTCATGCTGTACCAACTGATGTATCCCAGGAGGATTATTGTAATAAAGGTGCATCTGAAATACAGGAAAGTGAGTGGAAAGGGAATTTATGGATTTACTTATTTTTTTTTATACACTGATAAAGTAGATGAAATGGCTTTTTTTGTTTTGTTTATTCTTAAGAATGGCAGTGGTGGCCAGGCGCATAAGTGATTGTTCAGTGCTCTAGTTTAATGCCCCCTGTATCAATTGTCTTCTAGTACTTCCCATTGGTAAAGTACTCATTAAACAATCCCCCAAATTTTAGTACCTCTGATTTTACATAGCTTATTCAAAGACACATTTGCCGAAAGTAGTTGTTTGTGTGTACCTACTAGTAGAAACGTACCAGTAACTGGCTCACACTGAGTGAGATTTTGGGGTGGTTTCTCACCATCAAGCACACAAACACATCTTTAGAAGCAGGTAATACTGCAAACAACCAGTTGCAATAACATGACCTGTCGACCCTTCCATTCCGTGCATGACACTGATGTCTGTACTGAGGGGTGAGCTCTGGGTTTCTGGGTTTGTGGATCTAACACGTAGGCCACTGTTCCTCCCCGTGCTGACAAGGACAGGCGCTGCTTTTGGAGTGGCCCCAGCGCATCTGGTTTGGGGGCTGGGCAGGGGGTACATTAACTAAGCAGAGGGCACTACTGGGATCAGCAGTAACCATGAGCACCGCTAATGTGTTTCTTGGAGAAGCCACACGAGTGACACCACGCAGATATGAACATTTAGTCAGCAGCTGTTCGTCAGCCAGTCTGTCATGGACTTTCTCAAAGCTGCAGTTGTTGCTGCTTCTCCATTCTCTTCAGTTCTAACACCAGCAACCTGGGCTAGACACAGACATACTTGCTTTAATGGGCAAGATGGTTTGCTTGTACCTGTTGCCTTCTCCCTTTCCTCTGCTTCTCTCTCTGTACTTCACTGTAGCCTTGTCCTTGGTGTAAGAAGCATTCATACTCTGCTTTGCTTGACTTTCAGTCTCCTTTCTGGCTAACCATGAAATCATAAAACCTAGAAATTCTAACCAAAAGCCAGCGTTGTTCATTCAAGCATAGCTGTGTTCCCCGTTCCATCTCATTTAACTACATCTGACATTGGCCCTACCTGCATCCCCTCAGAGCAGCTGGTGGCAGCTGTTTGAGCTAAGCCTACTCCTGCTGTTCTTTGTTTCTGCTTAGGTTGGGCTAAATATAGCCTGCAGTTTGATTGCTAGGGAAGGAATGCCAGGATTCAAGATTTATATGTGCAGCACAGCTTTCTCTCTAGGCTGTACTCAACCACCTCCTGCAGTGCTTGCCTTGGTAAGATAGCCAGCTTGCCTACTTCTGTCTCCAGTAGACACTGGCAAAGGCAACAGAAGAGCTTCTTAGTGGAGTCCGAGGCATCCTTTGCCTGCTTACTGTGAAGCATGGCAGTGCTTTGATCAGTCTGCAGTTCACCACAGAGTCACTAAATGCACTGACATCTCCCAGGCTGCTGACCCTAATTCTTTTCAGAAATTCTAAGTTCACTGTTCTCCAAATTGATTCCATACTTCTCAGAGTCTGCATTCCCCGCTTACCTCTTGCTTGGCATATCCTTTTTGCTTTACTTCCCCTCAGCTGTCACCCTTTCCTCTCTTCTTGCCTGTCCTAATACCTGTTCTGTAATTCCCGTGTACAAACTCTTCTGCTTTGTACTTTACAGTTGTCTTTTTGTGCTTACAGCTGTCTTTTCAATCTTCTTGTGTACTGCTTCCTCCAATCTCTATTTCTTATCTCCAGCTCCTCCACCACTGTTTACTGATGTTGCCGGTAAACAACAATGGCTCAGGGTATGAGATCCAGATGAGTGGACCTGGCAGCAGTGAGGTGGCAAAGGACAGCCACTCTGAAGAGGTTCCTGCTGTCCTAGAAACCATTTTCTAACCTGATTTTTTTTTTTTTTTTTTTTTTTTTTGGATGCTCCCAGCTTTGACTGCTTCAGAGACTTGTTATACAAAGCCAGTTTCATGCAGCTTAAAAGAGTAAAGCGTGTGACTTCACATAGCTACCCTCAGTCATAGAAGTGGGTACATTCACCTATTTTGGCTTAACAGAAGAACAATCAAAAGAAGTTAAGTCTGTATTTCCCAAGCAGACTTTATTTTTCTGCATGTATCTTTATGCCACCCTTGCACCTTTACATTTACAGCACTCAAAAATAAATACGTAAGTGTACTAGAAATGAACCCTGTCTAGAGCTGGGAGAATGTACAAAGTGCTTTAGGGTTCAGCTGAGCTGTGGTTACAGTGCTGTCGCTACCTGCTGTTGACTGAAAGTTTACACGTTGTTAGCACACCCCTGGCAGGGGCTCCTACACTGTGGTGAACAGGAGCGTAGGGGAAATAATGCAAGTCTGCTGGGGGCAAGTGAGCTGCAGCTTTGTCTGGAGCCCTGTCGGTTTGAGAAGAGGTCTGTCACTTACTTCTGTGCTCTTTGCAGCCAGCTCTCAGTGGGAGGGTCAGCTTCACATCCGTGACAGAGCTACACGGCTGCTCACCACGTCTGAGGGGATGGCTGTTTGAACCAGTGTTTCTGTCCATTTGCTTCAGATTAAGCCAGCTCCCCTAGTCGCACTGACTCATACCTCTTCCCAGAGTCAGAAAAATAACTGAGAAAGGACATCTGCTTCTATAGCCTT
Organism: Alectoris magna; assembly: GCA_030625065.1. Lineage (NCBI taxonomy): Eukaryota > Metazoa > Chordata > Aves > Galliformes > Phasianidae > Alectoris > Alectoris magna. Next base: position 135,534,687 of record CM060560.1, read on the forward strand.
TTCATAAAATTCTGAATGGGAAAAGTACTTTTTCTGGTTGTTTCCCACCAGGTAGAGCATTCACACTGGTAGAGTCAGTCAGAGGCTGTTAGAATTTTTAATGGATTTGCCATGTAGGTGTTGGGAAGTGCCATACATTACTATAGTGATGCTGTAGATAACTCATTCTATGCATATAGCATGAAAAGATGAATGGCAAGACAAGCATGAAGCCCTGGGGAAGGAAGTAGTAGATATATTAAACATATGTGTGGCTTTAAAATGCCATAGAAATTGGCTGGAGTCAGAGGCTGCTTTTCCAGAAATGTTAGACAGTAGTCTGCAGGAAAATGAGAGAATATGTTGAAAACATCAAGCCTGGCTTTGAAAGCACATGAAGCTCTGGGTGTTCACAGGTTGTTTTGCTGCTGCCACTCAGGGGTCAGCAGAAGGAAAGCTGAAGACAAGCAAAAGCAGAAGCGTGGGGCAGTGAGGCATTATCGTATGGGAGCTGTTTAGATAGACAGCTTGAAAAGATTTCAGGTTGGGAGGATGCAGTCAGGGAGCGCACAGGATATGCTTTCCCAGGGAGTAAATTTCTTCAGCACTTGCACTTCAGCTTTCCAGCAGGCTGTGGGAACAAGGGCCAGTGCTGTGACCCTCCTGCAAAGCATGCCACTATGACTATCCTCAAGAGGCCAATATAGAAACCGAGGTGAAGGAAGAAGGAGCGTGATAGCCTTTAGTCACCAAGGGGATTGAGATTTTGTCCATGCGCATTGCCAGAGCTTCCTTCTATGGTTCATCCTGTGGGCCAGGCCTGCAGACAGCCAGCATGTAGCAGCTCCCAGGCAGGCAGCCATTCTGCAGGGCGTGAGCCCCTCTGCATCTTGGTGACCCTTGATGGCTCATCATTAATTACTGACAGCATTAAATAAGGCATTGAGAATGTGTATTTTCAAAAGGCGTATTTAAGCAAAATTGGCAATCCTGTTTTTCACTTCTTATCCAGCAAGGCTTACTTTCATTTTGACCTACAGGACCACAAGCATAACAGACCTTTTCTCTACCCTCCACACAATACTTTATTTGATATCCAGTTCTAAATATACAACTAGAATATAACCTGCCAATGTTGGAAAACTCTACCTGGGAGACCTTCTCCTCAGAACATCAGGGCCCACAGCATTTGTCAGCAGCTTATCCCCGTGCCTGCCATGGGAAACAAAAATCCTGCTCCCCACAACAGCGGAATCCAGTTAGAGCTGTCGACTGTGATCTTTTCCTGACCCACACAGCTATTGACCCTGTGCCCTCAAGGAGCTTTACAAGTGAGAACTTTTGAGTCCTACATTCAGAGCAGAAAAGTGCAAGAAGGAACATAGAAGCCAGAAAATTAGTGCAGACTATTTATTTCTTCACTGAAATAGAGCTGCAGAATAAATAACAATGTATTGGAGAGTCACCACAGAAGAATGTGGTATTAGACCCATGGGGAGCAGCAGCAGGAAAAAGAAACAACAAAAACCTTCACACTCTGCAAAAAGGGGGGGGGGAGGCATGAAGTATCACCTGCCAAAACAAACACTTTGTATTAACCAAACTCAGTGGCAGAATCAGTGACGCCAAGCACTACTGCTTAACCCAACTGGATGCTTGAGGTTACATACACTGGAATTAGTTTTGCTCCAAGCTGAATTTCAACGTGAAATAATTTAACTGTGATCCACAGCATGAGCATGTCCCACAAGCCCATATCTCCTGGATCGATTGCCAGGCCAAATTTTAGCAAATTTATCTTCAATTAAGAAAACTTTGCCTTATCTAAAGAGAGCATGTCGGGTCACAAAAGATTATCAAAGATCAATAGAGAAGAATGTCAGCATCTTTGTTTATATATGTATCTGTTTAGAGCGATGTTCTTCAAAGCCTCATGGTCTTCCACTTATTCTGGCAGTGGATGCCTGCTTACCCCAGCTGAGGATCTACACAAGTTTGTTCACAAAGCAGGGAGTGTGAAGGGGGCTACCAACTTCTTTGCTTTGCTGTGCCCACACAAGCACCTTTCCCCTTGCCACAAAAGTTGCTGGGGAAATGGCCTTATTTCCTGCTTGTAGTCAGCAAATTCACTAAAAGCTCTTCCTATTTATATCTTGGCAAGTGTGCCCCCACATCCATTCCTGCTATTCAGTTATTTAGGTTTACTTTGCTGATTAAATGACAAGAACTGGGAAAATGGCAATTTTCCTATATAGATGCATAACCCTAAGAGCAGGAAACCTGCCTCCGAAAAGCTGTAGGTGGAAAGGTTGAGGACAAGAGACAGCTTTATCCAGAGCACAGCTTACTGGATTTCAGTTGACAAATAATCACACATCACAGAATGTCTTGGGTTGGCAAGGACTTCAAAGTCCACCCAGTCCCAATCCCACTGCCACGGGCAGGGCTGCCACCCAGAAGCTCAGGCTGCCCAGAGCCCAATTCAACCTGGCCCTGAGTGCCTCCAGGAATGAAGCACCCACAGCTTCTCTGGGTAACCTAGTCTTGTCCTATTGATGACTTTGTGACTAAAGAAATGGCTGTGAATAATCCAGCCAAAGGCTAGTGAGTGTAAGTTGGCCACAGAAGGAAAATACCTGAAACTGAACAGAAGGAAATTCAAGCTTTTCAGATAACATATGGAAAACGTAAATCAAAAATCTCCCTATTAAGTGCTGACAGAGGAAAGATTGATTAATGATCTGTACTGGTAAAGCAAAAAGTACTGATGCAAAAAGCTGTCCAGGCTTAAAAAGAAGGGACTAACCTGACTGAATGGTTTAGACCTGCTGTGAGGGATAGACACACCTGTCCTTTTCCTTTTACCAGTGGTGCTTTCGCACTGAAACAAAAGCAAGTGCTGACTGAAGCAATAAAATGAAGATCTTGCCTGTAATGAATGTTTAGTGCCCCATGAAAGTCTCAAATAAGTGCATCTTACGCAAGAAGCTTCTTTCATTAGTGTTCAGTGTAATTAAATTGGTCTCTCTCACCATCTTCTACAATACATTCTTGATAATCGCTTCTCTAAGCATGAAAACAAGCTATTTTAAACATACTTAGTATGATTATTTTCTTTACAAGCTTTCTACTTACGATCTAGCATGAGACTTCTGAGCTTTGACTCAGCAGTGCCATGGTGGAAAGAAGTTCACGTAGTGCTCAGTAAATGTGAGGCAAGAGACAGACCATGGAAAATGCAGAATGAACCTAAAGGAGTTTCTTAAGTTTCAGCACCTTGCAGATAGGAAGTGTCATAGTTTACCTGTGGGAAGTTTCTGGACCCAGCTGAGCAAGGATTCAGTATCATAAAGACTATTCTCAGGCGCTGTATCTTATATCTCACCTCATATTAGATATGTTTCTAAAAGATTTTTAACCTGAAATTGTTTTGCCTTTACATTTTAGTACTGTCAAGTTTGAGAAGCTTGGCTGCATGTTGTAGTGCTGCAAGTATTCCTTTTTGTGTCAAAATGCTGCAGTATGGATGAGTACGGGCTGCAAAGAGTGATCTTCACATCCAGGTCAAAGCAGTACGTTGCCACCTTAGATCTTACTTCCAGCTTCTGCACAGTAGGTAACTGACATTCACGTTGTTCGAAAAGGTATGGAGGACACAATGCCTATCAACAGGAGCTAGAACAAGGGTTATGCAAATACTTTCACGGTTAAAATGCTTTCAAGCTTGATTGTGAATTGTCACTTTCTGTTCATTACCGTTAATGCTATCACTCTTGGCAAAGGTTAAAATGCTTTTGTGTTTTATGGATAACAAGACACAGCGCACTGAAGACAGTCTTTACAGTTTCCAGCATGGGCAGACTGACATAATCGTGTGTTAAAAGTAAGAAGTCATTATGCAATTCCAGGATTGCTCTGTTTACTTTAATAGTTGACCTTAAGGAGTCAGATTTATGTATTTCTGTGACTTCTAAAGACATATTTCACGTGGCACTTCAGAATAGTTTGATCCTGCTGATTGCAAAAGTACTTTCAGATCCTAAATTGTTCTGCTCAGAAAAGAGGGGTTTCCAAGGCCGTCATGAACACAGGAAGCTCAGGGCATCAACAGTGTGCTAACTCAGCAGTAGTTGAGCACGTGAGTCTCTACCATAAAAGTGACCTACACAGCTTCTGAGTTGCCTTAGAGATGATCCTGGAAAGGTCTCCCATGCATTTGGGGATCAAAATAATGTAGTGGGGTTTGGTAGTTTTTTTTGCTTGTTTGTTGTGGTGTTGGGTGTTTTTTTTTTGTTGCTGTTTTGTTTGTTTGTTTTCTTTGTTTCAAGATTAATACGTAAGTTTTTCTCTGCCTTCAGACAAATTCAAGCCTCATTTCCTATTAGGCTCTGAGCTCCCTGACCAGCAAGGCCAGTGGTGGCGCTTGACCCAAGAGATCAGGGTTTAAAACCAAGAGACAAGGTTTAATTCCTGCAATCAGACTGCTTGGGCTGCTGCCTTCACCTTTGTTATTTAAAGAGCTGGAAGAAGAGAAGTGCATGGCACTGTTGGGTCACTATGCTAGGGAGGACTACCTCTTGTACAGTAACTGTTTTATCTTTAGTTTATCCCTATACCTCTCACATGAAGGATAACCATTACTACTAAGCTTCATCAGTTAGGGAATCTTTTGGCACAGGATAGGAGACTGCGATGAAGGCAATGATATTAACTGCCTTCATATACTCAGTTAACTCATCACTCAAGGATTTTGGTGAAATACTGGGACATGTTCAAATAATCTCATCCTCAGCACAATGTCCTAACTGCTAATTCTAAAAAAAAACCCACAACAACACAAAAAAACCCTATCATCCTGAAGATTTCTGGCACACAGAAGTAGTAAAATAACAGCCAGTGTTATTTATCCCCTTACTGTAGAAGAACTTAAGCCAGCTGTATCTCCAGAAGCCAAGTCATATCACTCCCTCAGCTTGCGTGTCTGTTGCTTAAATATTGTCTCACAGGTAGTGTGTACTTGCTACAACAGCTCAATATTGAATGACCCAGAGAAACTCTGAATGGCAGAAACATGAGATGCATATATGAAATTTCTCTACTCTTAGAAAGTCATTGCAGTGCTCCCTTGCAACAGAGCTCATCCAATTTTAGGTAAGTCATGAACCTCTCAGGATTCTGTTCCCCAGTGGCAAGCATTTTATGTCTTTCATTGCAAGGGTGTCATAGCGAACAAGTGCAGTAACTCTTCTTGAATTGAAAAATATTGGTTTGTTGATCATAATTTTTTTCCTTGTGCTTGGTTACGTTTTTTCCTCCACTTTTCCCCTTGAGCTAAATCTCACTTCTGTAGATCACACTCGTCTCCTCTGGACCGCTATTCTGAGTAGAGTTTGCATTCTATTTATGTCATTATTCCTACATGCTATTTAGACACATGGAGCCCTGTCTTCATTTTATAAAGCAAATGGTTTTCATAGTACAGTTCTGAAATCTTTTTATGGTATCAAGGAAAAGCAAATTTAAATTACTTATGTTAAATAAAATAAATATGCATAACTTTATGGCACTAAGGTGAAAACATTAGCTGAGTCAGTGTTTGGATTGTGCTATCAGGGTGTTGAGGAGAACTAGCAAATTTCATGCATTTGGACTCATTAAAATCAGTAGCATAATTTGTGCAGGAGTGGCTTATTTGCAAATATAGGGATTAACAGGAGTAGGTGGAATAGCAGAATACAGATACAGTGTCTTCTGTAAATTCACATTCAGATTCACGAACAAAGATACAGAGCTTTCTGCTGATTCATGCCAACGTGAGTATTTTTACCTCTGGCTGGGGTGGAAGATTTGAAAGCACAAGTGAAGAAGAAACTAAAGGCTAGCGCAGAGGAGATCCTGCACACAGGAAAGGGATGGGAACCTAAATTCAGAAGTTTTTGAAGGAAATTATGGGAAATTAAAGACTTAAATTAATTCAAGATGCCACAAAATGTTAGATTAAATCTTGTACAGCGCCTTGAACAAGTGCTGTGTCCCTCAGACAGCAGGAGGCTGATAAGCATGGTTTCAAACAATCTGAACTGCTGTTTGTTGGTTCTACTTCTCCTGCACTGTTTTCATCTCCTTCGAACTCATAATCTGGTAGGAAGGTCTCTGTTTAAAGGAGGTCCTCCGGAGTCAGAAACAGCTCTGGGAGAATTGAAAAATTGAGGTTTCAAAGCATTTACTGAGGGAAGGGTGAGACAGTGAGTGTTTTCTAAATTTTGTTTGCTTATTTTTAATCTCTTGATTAAGATCATTTTGCCTCAGCCTTAGCCACTCTACAGACTTGAACAAGACTTCTTATCAAGGATAACTTGCAATGATTTGCAGTGAAACTTTAATCTTTTCCCCTCCATAAAAAATTTCGGTCTCCTCTGGATTGCCATCTATACTTGGTTTCCATAGCTGCACTTCCAGAATTAAGAAGTACTAACAGACATCTGGGGATCAATCCAAATGCTGTGAAAGTCAATGGAAAAGCACATTTTTATTTCTTTGGAGCAAGCCCTTGGAAAGCTGGGTCAGTTGTTCCACAGATTGCATCCTGCTGCCCCACTGTAGCACTTCCCAAGCAGGAAGGTGGGAGCCTAGGGAGTCCACCCACCCAACCAGTACTAGTAGACTCTTCCTCAGAGAGTTGTGTAACAAATTCAAAGGCAAAGGACCATTTAAAAGCAAGTGTTATAAGGGCTATGTTGTAGGCCCCAGGAAAAATGTGGCAGGCTGTTTCCTTCTCAACCACAGGTGCTGCATTGTTTCACATGCAGAATTTAGGGCATTTGCTGTAAATCTGGTAAAGTTGTAGTTCAGACCTCTTTTCTACCCCTGCCTTACAACAGCAAGACACTGCAAATAGCACAGCAGTGATATTCCCTTGTAGTAATCCTGTTCAGTAGCACGTATTTCATGTGCTGGGAACAGGCACTCAAAGACATGGAGAAACTGATACCAAGCTGACAGCTATGCTGGACTTCAACTCAGGCATCTCCAGCTCAATCTACAGCCTGACTCCTCTGACCAAGGACTCTTCCTGCTGTTAATGTGGTTTGAACTACCACCGTCAGCACGTTAGAAGATATTTCTGTTGCAGAAATGCAGCCTTACCATAATCTTCTGGCCTTCATATCCTGGATAAATAAGCCTTTAGTGGAGTGCTTCTTATCATGGGACAGAATGGATATGATCAGCAAAACACGAAGTGTGAGCGATGACAATATCATACTTCTAGATGAGCTTGTCTCAGATAGCACTGGAAGAAAGGGGTGGTTCATTGAGAGGTTTTGCACTTACCATAATGAGGAGACACCAAAGTTATTAGCATTCAAAACATCAGGGTCACATATTTAGTAAGAGGATCTAGTTAGTACTGCTGCCTCAAAATGCTGAGCTCAGTAAGTGAAAGTGGGGCAGCTGCTGCACTGTTTTCTCTGAAGGGTGTCATCTATCAGGCTGAGCCTCAGGTTTCAGTCTGACAGGTGGAGCTGGAAGCAAGACTGCTTTCTTGTTGCAGTTTTTAATTTTTAAATGCTTGGAGAAGTAATTCTGCCATTTCCAAGAACAGTGTCAGGGAAAAGTGGGTTGTGTCTATATGGAAAAATATTCTTGCAGCCACTTTACACAGGTATTGTAGTATCACTATTCCTCAGAGCAGAAACTCAACACGTAACAAAGAGGGTTGGCATATCAACGATGGCATGCTCTTCTATTTGGTATACTTCTGTTCAGTTGTAAGCCAGTGCCTTGAAGTCCTCAGTAGTGTTGCATGAATTGGAGCTAGGAATTAAAGCTTCCACTTGATATGAGAAACATTCCAGCTTGTGTTACAGGACCGTCTTTCTTCTCAAGGGGCCATGCAAGAGAAAAGGTGAGCATGCTGGCGTTATTGCCTTTTCCTTTTTGCTGGTCAGATGCATTGTGAAGAGCATGGGAGGCAAAAGTCCCAAGGAATGACAAGCAAACAGCAATTTGGGATTAAAATTGCCTCTCCATTAGTTTAAATAAACCAGATTTGTCTCAGGAAATAGTTCTGGAAACTACTGCCAGCTACCATCCCAGCCTCAAAGGTTGGTGGCAAACTTTCAGTCACTTCATCTCATCTGTCTCTTTGCACAGTAGTGCAAGCCTGCACCTCTGTGCTCTTGTTTTGTATCCAGCATAACCAGAATGCTAGAGTGTCCTAGCACCATCAGACTGTGTAAAAAGTCAGTCTCCCTCCTGCTTATAAGCTCTGTTCAAGTACTGGAAGGCTGCAATGAGGTTTCCTCAGAGCCTTCTCTTCTCCACATTGAGATGAAGAAGCTCATCTCCCTTAACCTTTCTTCATAGAAGAGGCACTCCAGGCATCCTCATGGTCCATATCTGAACCTGCTCCATATCTTTCTTGTGCTTGAGGCCCTAGGCCTGGCCACTGTACAGGTAGGCAGAGTAGAGGGGGATAATTATCTCCCTTGCACTGCTGGTGACCTCTCATTTAATGCAGCCTTGATTATAATTGGCCTTCTAGACTGCAAGCGCACACTGCTGGCTCATGTCCTGCTTTTCATCTACCAGAACTCCCAAGTCCTCCTCTGCAGGCTGCTCTCAGTAGGTTCTTATCGCAATCTGTACACATACATATCTGAGATTGCTGCAACACAAGTGCAGCATCTTCTACTTGGCCTCAGTGAACCTCGTGAAGTTCTTATGGGCTCACTTTTCAAGCTTGTCCAGGTCCCTTTGGGGGGTATCCCCCTCAGCTTGGTGTCATCAGCAAACTTGCTGAGGGTGCGCTCAGTCTCACTATCTAGGTCACTGATAAAGATGTTGACAAATGTTGGTCCCAAGACAGACCCCTGGGAGACACCACTCATCACCATATGTGAATGACATACAGTCATTCACCACAACCCTCTGGCTGTGACCATTCAGCCAGTTCCTTTTCAACTGGATAGTCCAACCTTCAAATTCATCTATTTATCTCCAACTTAGAAATAAGGATGTCACTTGGAACCACATTTTCCTACCCATTTCAATTGAGAGATCAGTTTCTTGTGGCCTCGGTGATTTTTTTTTATTTTTTTTTAATCTGTTTATCTGAAAGAGGCTTTTTTTAGTGCAGGGCTGGAATGCAACATTCAGAGGAGGTCAGTGAGCAGCCTTAGAAGTAGTTGCAAGACCCTGAAAGCACACATGCAGTTGTAAGCCCAGCTGCCATTTTATGGGCATTAAATTAATTCTAGGTGTTGACCCAAACTAGGTACTTGCGATTCTTTAAGCTACCAGATAACTCAAGTGTCTCCCCCAAGATTTAGCGCTAACAGCAGGAAAGGCACTTCTGTTGAGCTTCAGACTCCAGTTTGTGTTATCTCAGTAGATGAAGATAGGGCATTTAGTGCATTGGCAGTCACATCAGCTTGGCAGCACACTGTTATTTGGCTTTGGGATGATTTTATAGCCAGCTTCACAGCAGCAAGAGCAATAATGCAGTGAATCTTATAAATTGAGCTCATCTGATGGATTTTCAGTGGCTTTGTTTAGAATGGGGGTGAAAAGCATCCCACTCCCAAAGCTCAACACGTTTACCGCTGACACAGGCACTTTTTAACACCATTAGCACAGTTTTGACTAGGAATTTATGTAGAAAATACACATACTGTATAGGGACACAGCACAGATGGGTGTGCAACTCAACACTGAAAAGGGGATATATTCAGCATTAACTAGCTCAAGCCAGAGCCCTACTGCATAACAACCAGACAGGGTGTCTCTTCTGCTGTGTGCGTGTTTTAACCTACATACAACCAGTGAATGAAACGAGTGTTCTGCTGTTTATCTGCAGCTGAAAGAAGCTGTAGGAAAAGCGGTTCCTATCACAGTGCCTTCAATGTCATGGTCACTCAGCTAGTTTAGCTCAATTTCTTTTAAAAGCCATGTTTTGCCCTCTCTCCTCAGTTCCACCACTCTTTAATTTCCACTTCAACAAAGTTTTTCCACCCTGCTTGAAATCAGTAGGAGGAATATTTGTTGTCCTATTTAGCAATGTAAAGAATATAAAGCAATATAAAGCAATATAAAGAATAAAGCCTGCAACTTTGCAGGCCCCTGAGAATCAAGTAATTTTTGGACAAAGACCTTAACTTCTAGGAGTTTATCCAGATCATGGCTTTTGTTTGTGCAATACTCAGGGAAAAGTCAGAAAAAAAAAGAAAGGCATGGATTGGTATGTAGTTCTTGATCCCATGTGCCATGATATCTTAATTAAACTGTACCTTTGTTTACTTAAGCCCTTAAGTATGTGGAACTAAAAACTTGCTAAGACCTATTTATAGGGCAGCATCAGTGGTCTATCCAAGTGTTAAGTTAATCATTCGGACTGTTGCCTAGCATGTCTGGTATGTGAAGCAGAACTCCCCTCCAGCATTTGTCCCCGTATGTTTCAGTTTGAGGGTCCAAAATACCATCTCTTGCTTAGGCTTTCTACAAGTTGTTACAAAGGAAGTTTGTGCTATACTTACTCTGCTTCCATCTCACCTATTTCCTTTCACTCTTCTCCAAGCTGTCCATCACTGAAGGGCCTTAGGGCCCTGCTGCTTTCCCTGGGAACATGTCCTTCCAGCCAGGAGCCCTCCATGTCAGCCTTTTCCTGCGCAAAGCTCTGCTTTGCTCAGACCTGTATTGATTCAGCATTTCCACTGTGGCTTGTAGGGGCGTGAAGGCAATGTTTAATTGACCTGAGGCACCTTAGTTTTGCACTTATAGCGTGTGATAACACAGGAGCTGTCTGCAGATCCAGAGTGTCACATTATTTTGTGCTGTACTAACATTTGGAAGATCAGTTGCACAGACCCAGAAACTAAGCATGTGAAAGCTTGAATGCTGAATTGTCAGTTATTAGGCAAGACAATCAAGATTCCTACATTTTCTAAATCCTAGGCCTTTAAAATATTTTCACAGCAAAAAAATTGGAAGATTTTTCTTAATGCCTTTCTGTATTTAGCATTAAAAAAACTAAGAATTGTGGTGGTTTTGAGAAGTCCTTTAAACTTGCTGAGCCCTGTGCTTAAATATTTTTTTTAGAAATGAATAAAGGTAATTGCTTTACTGATCTGATACAGAGTACTTAGTCATTTTCTTCCTATGATCTGAGAGCATATCCTTGCCTTGTTTTGACTCAGAGAATCATAATCTGACTTTCATTCGGGCAAGTTTGCATATACATGTAACTATCTACACCAGTAGCTAATTAGCAGCCAGAACTAATTCCATGTCTAAGCTTGAAGTCACGATGGCATAAAGCTTTGAAGTAATGTTGCATTAAAACGTTATGAAGTTCAATTACAAAATGAACCACAGTGAGCAGCGGATGACAGGATACTTTCCTTGGTCTTAGTTTTCTAGTGTCTGTTCTTAGCTCTACTGCTACTTATCATGTAACCTTGAGAAAGTTTCCATCTTTTTCAGATTCTTGGCTTATCATCCTGTACTATGATACAAGGAATACAAAGAGAAAGAGTGTAATCAGTCTCAGCGAAACACTGTAGTCCTTGAACAGAAAAGGCTATATAACTACAAAACATATAAAATCTAGGGAAAATTCCCCAGGAAGTTAGGGAACAAGAGAAGGGGAGGGTGCCTTGCACCCCGTAAGGCATAGTTCTGTAAGTGCTTCTTCTGCAGGAGAGATCTCTCTCAGTAGTCCAGAGTCAGAGAGATGTTCATTTATGACTGAATTAGGCTTTGCAGTCAAGGTGGATAGGAGAGGGGTAGAAATCAAGGGGAAGTAACAGTAGCTTTGCAGCCAGAGACTGAAAAAAAATGGAACTTTCTAATTGAGAAGGAAATTTTAAAGGGGAGGGATGATCAAGGTTTACAAACCATGGCAACTATGGCAGTGCTGGGTACAATGAACACAGAGTTCATCACATCTTACAGTATGAGAACTAGAGGCTGCTTGATAAAAATGAATGTAAGACTGGCTTCAGATACAAGCATTTTTTGACGGAATATGTGGTGAAAACCTAGAACTAGCTGCTGGAGTTTTAAAACAATCAACAACTTCCAAATATCATCAGGTTGGGGCTAACCTCTGCTCTGAACATACACTACTACTACTGCCCCCCAAAAAGGAGGTATCAGTTTTTAAAATTCATTTCTTTTTCAATTAACCGCTATTAAGATTCTTTATATTTTCTTTCTGGCATGAGGTTTTAGAGAACACCTACTTAATATCTCTTTGAACTTCTTCATAATCAGGCTGGCTGAATGTACATCTACAAGAGCTTTCAAACAAAGGTGAGATTCTCAGAGTGTCTGCTGCCATCAATCAAGGCTTTACCAACCTGAATATACACCCTTCATAGCCTAGATCCCTCTGTTAAGAGGGTTTCATCCATCCCAATTAAAGCCAGACATCAGGCCACTCAAGCAAGAAGGTGTGCAGCCAGCTGGCATCCAGGCACAAGGGACTTACTTTTAGGAGTTCCGCTGCAAGATAAACAATTTGCCTAAATCCCCGAGCACACTAAGGAGCACAGGTAACCAGGAGGTTATGTGGATGTTCAGTGAGTACCTCAGTGCAGTTTCCAAGCTAAACGATGCTTTGCTTAAAGCAAGCCTGGTTTCAGTGTGAGAAGTCCTATATCTAATGCGAGCTGCAAGAAATGGGAGCCTGAGGATTACTGATAATAGTTCAGTCCTTGTATGGTCTTTTTTGCTACCTCTACATTACCCAGCCCTTAAAGAATATACCTCTTTATTTTCTTCTTCCTCTTTTATTGCTTAGAACCAGAAGTTTCAGCAGAGATTAGAGGATGGTATCTAATATTTACTTTAAGTCAAACAAAAAAGATGTTCAAGAAATCAACCAGTATTTGTATACTGAAGAGTGCCTTCTTTGCAGTGCACCATATGGAAGCAAAGTTTTTGTCTGGCATATTCCTACAAGCAGATGCCTAAAGGAGCAACTGCTCATCTGAATTTTTTACTAGAGGAACCTCCCATTTCATTTATGCCATAACCTCCTCCTCTTTCTCCTCCTTTTCTAACGTATGGAAATTAAATATATTATGACTCAGGGGAATGTTTGTCTTTAATTGCAAAGAGCTTCCCCTGGGCATATATCCTGTGAAGAGTTTTCTTGGTTACTGTTCTTGCAAAACATTTTTATTAAAAAAAAAAGTAGCCTATACGAAAGTGACAAACTATATGTCTGCATAAAACCATTTGCTTGTATTATGAGCCACTGATTTTGGAGACACGTTTGCCATCTTAGTTCAGTACAAGACCAGAGCAAGGATTTGAGCCAAGCTGAAGAGTTGGGTTTTTTTCCTCCCTCTTCACATCAACAAATAACTTCGTGTTGAGGTGCTACACAACACTCAGTGAAGATGACACGATACCTGTTTGTGGGGAAAGCACAGATTTCACATTCTAGCTTCTTAGCTGCTCTGTTGCAATAGCCATATGCTTATACATTAGCCCATGGAAGATGCATAGTAACTGTTAGAGGGTTTAGCTATAGAATGGATGATTTCCTAAGTCTCCAAGTGCCGTAAGGAACACAGGTAACCAGGAGGTTATCTGGGTATTTATCAATGCAGTTTCAAAGTTAAATTACGCTTTACTTAGAGTTGCTTCTTTAGCTGGGAAACACTACGTGCATGAAGCAGCTAGTGCAAAGAAAATGGGATTAGGTAGCGCCTGTCCTAATTTGCCTGACAAACATAAACAAATTGGGCCAGTGGCAACACCATTACCATTCAGGGATAAATAGGTACCTCACTGTGAAAGCTAGTGACCTCAGTCTCCCATCTGTTTCAGATTTGTTGTGCAACATTAGGTCAGTCGCTTCACACCTCTAACACGATTATTACATTATATCTTTATTTCAGCAAAGCCTGGGGAGGGTAAATGCTTTCCTGCCTGTAAGATGTCTGGATATCACAGCAGTGGGAGGCTCCACACATGAGCATTTCAGCATGGGTTATAATTATGTAGAAATGATTTGGATGAGATAAAAGATGCATCAGCATATAGTGTATAGAACACTGTATATTTAGTGTTCCTGAGGAAATTCATTTACTATGAGAAAGCAGATGAGATAACTTTTTCTGCTGTCTAACTCTTTGGCCTCTAGTTTGTCTTTCTTAATATATTTTAATATCAAAATCATTTTCTTGAATTCAAAAAATAATCTGTCTCCAGTGCTGCCCATAATGTTAGGCTTATCTTTAAATGCTCCTTTAAATACAGTTCTGTCTTGTTGGTACATTTCTGGCATTATCCTCAAAGACAAATTTCCTGTCTGTTCACAGGGCACCCAAAAGATTATGTTCTGTGAGAGGAATCTTGAAGAGACCAGGATACAAGGAGCCTTTAGCTCTGATTTCTCCTTCTTAGGGCAACCAGAGGCTACTACTCAGGTGCTTTTAGTATCCCCTACAGAACATATCACAGTTTTCCTGCAGTTCCTCCCACCTTATTTGTGACACTTTTTCCCAAAACCCACAGACACACCAGCCTACCTGTAGCTGAGATATGCTGACCTGAGGTAACTTCATTACAGCCCAAAGAATAACCTAGCACCACAAATGGAGAAACTAACTGGAACTTACGCAGCTAGGAACTCTGTGCAATTCAGAGGATGGACCTCGGTGCTGTCTGACATTACTTTTCTAGGAGAGAAAGATGCTGAATGCTTCCTACCCAGGAAGATTTCCATAGTCTCAGATATAGCTTGCTTGTGTTCGCTGTTTGAACACATTTCTGCTGAAGAGCAGATCAGCATCCATGGATCCCTAATGAACAGTCCAGATATTATACAGTCTACTATACTACAAGTTTTTGTCGCTGCAAAATCAGCAACACACTGAGATTTAGTAAGCCAGAACACCAGCAAATGTAGTAATGCTCATTGGAGCTGCCTTGGAGCAGAGGGTTGAATTAGTGGTGTTCAGAGTTGGCACTCTATTCCTCACCCAGGAATCGGCCAGGAGCCTTCTGGGAAGAGCTGAGCATGTTGGCTTCCACTAGAATATCCTGCTCTTTACATGGCAAGGGGCAGGCTCACATGCTTGCTTTAAAAATATTGGAGGCTAGAAATTGTTTCATAATGGAATGCAGGGTACTCAGCAAGTTGATTTAAAGATAGTGTTATTTCTCTTAGTCCGTTTTAAACTCTCTCCCTGCGTTTTTCCCATTGGCACTGAAGCGGTCATCTGAAATAGCTCTCCATTGTAGCTTCTGTCCCAGGGAATGCTATGGCTGAGAGGAAACATCTTAATGTAATTATTCCAGTGATACTTATTAGCCCTTACATGTATACCTTTTACCTCTTTCCTATGAAAATAAAGGAAGTTGTCAGATAAAGCCTGCCTGTGAGCATCAGGCAATGACAATTAGGAATGCTTGTTCCAGGAACCAAGACTGGACAAAACTAGTCAGGTCACTACAAAGCAAGGAGCAAGTCCAAAAGTTTCTCTACTTTTACTCTAAGCATGAAGATCTACTAGTAACAAATGCTACATAAATACCCTGCGCCAGATAGTTATTTTGTCAGTATGTCATCTGGCTTAAGTTGTAATGAAATCTGTTGTGCAGGCAGAAAGACTTTCCTTACTGCATTACTGTCTGCATATGTGCTAGATTTGCAGCTATAGGTATGGTGGGGAAGATGTGCAGAATTTAAGCTTATTAAACTTAATTCTGCTTCTGCTCATTGCAGTGACAGCCAGGTATGTCTGCGAAGAGTTGCATTGATGTTCCCAGAAGACAAGGAAATCATTCTGACATAAGAAGGGACAGCGTTAACTTCAAGCTCAGGGACTACTCTGAAATATTTCCTTTGTTCTGAATTCAAACTGAATCTTTTATGATTTAGTTGAATTCCCTTCCAGGTATTTGTCTTTGCTCAAAGTACAGCTCCAAGAACCCAAGTTGTATATCTTCTACTTCTCACATCAGAGTTCAGAAATAAAACATTAGCTTACAGTATTGCTTGTATGGTATCAAATGCTTATCTACGTGTGGAACAGTAAAAGTGAAGCCTTGCAGCTTGGTTTGTATGCTGCATGATCCCATTTCCTGTTTGAAGGGGCTTCAGTCCGTTACACAGTTTTTCTTGTGAGTTCTACATCAAGATTTACCAAGGTGGTTCAAGATAATGAGACAGTTTTCTTTAGCTAGACATCAGGACATAGTCATTTCAACAATGAAGTAACACTTCATTGTTGCTTCCTAAAATGTCACCAAGGCCACCAGGATTGGCTCTGAAATGTGCAATGATGATGAACATCAAGACAGCCAGTTTCTTACGTAAAGCTGATGAGAAAGAGTACTGTATCAGAAGCAAGGCAAATGTGTCATTAATCCTTCAGGTGTTTTGGTACCACCTTGTGTTTTGTTCTGTACCTTAGGTGTTTTTCTCTAGCATACATCCGACTGAACCCTATACTTCCAACAAACAAAGCATCTTTGAGACAGGCTTTACGTCTTCAGAGAATTCATGTGCTGCTGAACTCAAAAGGCTGTTCATATTTTTTAGACACGGAGTGTTTACATGTATGCGTTTTTGGTGGCTGATGGCTCAAAAATATAGTAGTAATACATAGTAAGATGCCCTGACATACAAGAAAATAGGATTGTCAGATCCTGAAAAAAAGTAAAAAAGTTATTATGTATCCCATAGAAACAGCATAACATTTTTCTTGGAGAAGGGCCACTCCAAATGAGTCAAGCCAAGAGTCTAGAAAAACAACAGAAAGCCCTACTGACTAGTTCAGGCCCAAACCTTCAGTACAGAACATTTTCTCCCTAGGAAGGTTTCTCAGCGCTTTCCATTGAATACAGCCAGGCACTGCCTCTGTTTTCATGGTGTTGTATCATTTGCACCCTGTTCAGTTGCTACAGCTACACATGGCTTGCATCAGATACACGAAGCCTGGGGTAGGAATAGCTCTGCATCATTCACAAACTTTCACCTCACTGTCATTGAGGCCTTCAGCCTCTTACCTTCTGTCTTTTCCCCAGCTACCCTGTATTGGAGTAACTCTGACACTGTGATCATGCTAGTCACAAGCACTGCAGAGACAGGTAGGAAATGAGTGCCTACCCACCCCTGTGTAGTTCACTTTCTGCTCATCATTTCCTGCCCTCCCTCTTTTCTGTCCTGGCTGGAAATCCCATTCTTCCACCATCACCTCTGTTTTCTAACACTGCCTTGCTCGGCTTGCTGTTATGTCTAGCACACAGAGAACAGGTGACACAACCTGATCAGCCCCCCAAAAGGGGAAAAGGAAAGCATTGCCTTGGTCTTTTAGTGCTGCAGCTCTGACTGGTGAGTTGTAAGACCCAAACCCTGTTTTCTGCATCGTGAGTCCTAGGATAAATTACTTACTTACATGTGTTTTGCCATGCAGCTTTGGCCACATGACAATTTCTGGACAACTGCTTCCTCAGGTGAGGGAACACTGTAGGGGAAACACTACTGCAAAGCACCTTGTGCTGTGGAACAGGCCTAAAGCACATGGATGCATGTTTGATCCCCAGACTAGGAAATACAATAACTGAGTTCACCTCATCTGTTATGCTCTTGAGATTTCCACAGTTTGATGGTGATTGGGACCTTTAAAGTGAGATTGTGAAAGGCCCCCCACTGTTTAAACAAGATGTTCCTATCAGATATTTACCTCAGTTTAGGATGGGAAGAACTGCTTCCCTGCAGGGCTCAGACAGTAAAGTCTGGCTGCAGGCCTCAAGGCAAAACCCCACTGAACTCTTCTTCCATCACCAGACAAAAGGCACCCACTGGACCCAAACTTTCTGGCCTGAATTTACATTTTGCGTATGGCAATTGAAGCAGAATATGTATATAGTCTTATTACAATAATGACATTTTCTTTGTAAAAGATATTTCAACTCAATTTAACAATGCCCTACTTTTGAAAAATTGATTCCTTTCCCTCAGACTAGGTTCAGAAGGAGAAACACTTCTAGCCCAGAAGGAGATAAGTGTCTTAATTATGAAAAAGCATTCCATTCTGTAGGAACTTTTTACGTTCATACATATTATGTACTCAAGGACAAGCAAATCTCTTAACATTTTTACAAGGTTAAAAACCAAAACAGATGTTCCTCTACAACAACACTCAGCATCATCACCTTCCCCTCCTTGCTCCCTTCCATAAAAAAACACCAACAAACCAAACCACTTGCATTAATACAAAGGGGAAAAAAAACAAAACAAAACAGAGCGTCTGAAGTATTCGAACTTGCTCAGTGTTCTCAAGCAGAGACTGCTGATTAAAACCAAAATGGATATGATACTTTTATCACATCAAAAGGATAAATGCGTATTTCAGCATTAACAGTTGTTCACATAAGTTAACTATGAGCCTCATAGACCACAGTACAAGATTTATTAAAGCTTCTACAAGACAATAAGTGAAATGTAAGTAATCCAATACCAATACTTGAAACGTACAGCAATGAATTGAACCTTTAAGTAGAACTGCAGCTTCTCCCACAGCTAGTATACTACACCTGTATGAGAAGCATTAGCAAGAAGCTGTAGTTTCAGGCTTAGAAATAGAAAAGTGATACAAAGCTCTTCTAAACCCATCAATAACAGCAGCACACTGGTTCCTTGAATACTGCCATAGCCCTGCCTGTACCCATTTCAGTCTCTTCCACCTACAGGATGACTTTTTAAATAGACACCAACAACAGCAGGGGCTGTAACTGTGTACAAGATCTGGTATTTTTAATGTACCTTGTTTCCAGCTCCATGCAATTCTTAAAATTGTCCATAAAAAACAGGGGCAGTCTTATAGCCCTGCAAGTTCAAAATAAATTATCAGTACATGCTCTGACCTTGTCAGCACCCATTTGATTTTTTTCTTTTTTTTTGTGCAGTGAAAATATATAGTAAAATAAATAAATAAAAAACCCCACCGTTATCCCATGGAACTTGTTGATTTCTGTAAATTGACATTTCCCAGCAGAGGAAAAAGAAAAAAGAAAAATGTTAGCTGGAAATTTTTCAAGTAGTTCTCTGCCCAAGAAATGCAGAGCAGAACAACTGCTTTGTTGTATGGGAAACTGTTAATCACAGCCTGAACCTCTGATTAACCATCTGAGGCAAGTGACGGGTCAGCTGCGGGAGCACAGGTGAAGGTAATTCAGCTGTTCTCCCGGAAGGGGTGGAGCTTGACTCCACCTCTCCTAGATCCCATTTAAGGACTGACCACCACTAAGGCAGCATCTCTTTTGGAGATTGCTCCTGTGTGGAGTTCCTAGTGGTGGGTATCCATCCTAGCTGTGAGCCTCAGTGTGGGTGAGTTGTTCCCCTATAATCTCTGGCTATCCATCTATTACAACCTTGTATAATAGCAACTATACACCTGTATGTTTGCATCATCATAAAGGAGTTGATATAAGTAAAGGAAAAACATGAAAATTCCTCTTGCGCATCTAGTTACCAAGTCAGTATTTCCTGTATGGGGTCTTACTGTTGTAAGATCACTCCCTCATACTTTTCTGACCCTGCACTCCTATGGTGGTAGTTGCAATGTATATTTATGTCCAGTCAAAGCAGAAGACCATCCTTTTGGTTGGGAATCAAATTCTGGACCACAAGGTAGGCCTTTTACCACCTCAGCAGCTCCAAAGTCTGTACATGCTTCAGGGGTGTAGATGCTTCCTCTTCAGGTATGCAACCAGATACTTACGCTTACAAACCAGAAGCTTCACCTGTTATCTAAGGATCAAAGTGGCAGTGGGGTTTATTCAGCCTTTCAGAAGCAGTTGGAAAGGTGGAAGCACCAGACACAGGACAGAACTCCTCTGAAATTTTATAGCATGCATGGCATTATACTTTCTACCAGGCAATAAATTATTTAAAATTGCTGTCAAAGACCTGCACCACATTAATTTCTGAGTAGTTTTCTACTCACTAAACAAACAAATCCTCCAAAGTTATTCTGACCTAAGCAGCCCAGGCCTTGCAGTTTAAAGGCAGTGCTGCAGTCAGCTGATTTCTCTCACCTGCTCACCTGTTCCTTTTCAGCCACAGACTGTGTTTCCCAGTGGGACTTTGTCCTGGGCTGCTTCCAAGCCTCCCTGTTGGAGAGGGTTAGGGAGAAGCAGCTACCCAAAGGCCAGCTAGTGCAAGCGACGGTGTAGATATAAAGGCAAAGCTTTCAGCTCTAGCTGAAAGCTAGCTCCCTGCATTATACTTTGCTATCTAAGCCCGTTGAAATAGATAGGAAGTACATAGCACCATATCTGAACATGGAATGATTTGTCAGGGGCTGTTAGCAGAGCAGATAACTTTGATATGTGTAACAGTGGATGGTGCAGTTCCAGCTGTTGAAACTGAAAGTAATATACATGGCTAGGCAGCCAGTGCTCCAAGTGTATCCCAGCATCCTGTGAGAAAGAGCCTAACAAGTAGTTGGTGTGGTGTTGGTGCAGAGTTTTAAGGCTGAGATTAAATTTATCACTCGTGATGAAGAAAATGATTTATCTAAACGTACATTTTCAAAATTGCAGGCAGTGATCTGTGAGTAAAAGATGAATACTGATTAATTTATCAGTATACATTTTATACTGGCATTGCTAACGATGTCATATTTTTGTATATGTAACCAATGAATTATCTAGTCAAAACACAATGTTTTGAGAATTACATTCATGTGCTGATAAAGAGAGAGCTTATAAGTGTCCTTTCAGTAGAATTGAGTGAAGGGGCATGCTTTCTGCTTGTGTAGAAACGGTGGGAAACCTTGTCTTCAGACGTGAGCATCATGAGCGCTTGTTCCTAGTAAGCATTATTTCCAATGGGCTGCAGATTTGAGAAGTATGTTACATATTGAAAACTGAATATTGTTTTGATTCAGTTTATCACAGAGCTTCATGATTTCATCATCTGTCCTGTTTTTCATTTTTTCAGACAGATGTAACTGTCTCGCAGTATGTATGGTTAGGTCCTGCTCCAGTGTATAAAAAGAGATCCACTTGGGAGAGACTGATGCAGAGATGTCGTATACAATATGGGTCATGTGTTAAAAAGAAAAAAGAAGAAGAAAAAGAAAAAAATAATAAAAATAGAGAGGAGAAAAGGAGAGAAAAAGAGAGAAAGAAAATTTGAATGAGTTTAGCATTTCCAGGATGGAGCCCTTCTGTCACTGCTTTGCCTTTGTTTTGTTAGATTTGATATTTAAGCACAAAGCCTTGTACATAACGTTGCCATACAGCCCCTGAAATATTTATATCCTGTTTTGTTACACTAGGGATTGTGATGAAGAGCTAAGGCCTTAAAATGCTCCAT
The DNA here is from genome assembly GCA_030625065.1 of Alectoris magna. Lineage (NCBI taxonomy): Eukaryota > Metazoa > Chordata > Aves > Galliformes > Phasianidae > Alectoris > Alectoris magna. The sequence goes on from CM060560.1 coordinate 135,556,012, forward strand.
TGCGTATGAGTACATTTCGCCTTTTGCATTGTCTAGGAAGGAGATGGCTTATGTTTATCAGCAAGAAACCCTTTCTTGGAAACTAAAGACATGAAATGGAGATGGTTTGTATCAAAACTTATTACAGAACTACTCTCTTGTGTAAGAAATTTTACTGGTTAAAGAACATTTCAGACGGTTCCACATAGCTTGATCAAAATAGAACAAAAATCTGTTTTCCAACTCAATTTATCAAAATACCAGAACATCCTAAAGTAGTTTGGAAGTCTTGCAAGAATACACTTGCTAATGTGATTTGTGGGGCTTCTTGCCTCTGCTTAAACTGGAGCATAAAAATACAGAAATTCTCAAGAAAAGAAAAAAAAATCAGTATGGTTGAGCAGAATTTACTGAGCCTGAAATAGGTTTGGACTGAGACTGGCATACAGCTGTATCATCATGTACATTTCCACATTTTATTAGCAACATTTGTCTCTGCTGTATCTTTATTGCTCAGAGTATCAACAGGGTGTAGCATGGGTACATTTCACAGCATATTTTACTGTTGTGGTTTTTTGGACAGTATTTTGTAAAGATTAGCACATTCAGTCTAGGTTTACATGTTTCCTTTGTTACTGAGGAAGAAATGAAGAATGTTTAGCCAAGTAGATGGTGCAGCCAGGTGTGTATTTATTTAAGAATAAATCACAGTGTACCACAATGCATTTCCTGCTACCAGTATTTAGAGGTGAGCTAGGAAAAGGGCCTTGAAACTTGTCATCTTTATCCCCTTAGAATAACCTAGCTGGAGATGTTTTTTTACATAGATGTCATATCTTAATATGAAGAGGTCACTGTTTACACGTGATTTATTGAATATCTGTTTAAACAAACACTGTTATCCTGTAAAGCTTGTTTCAACAGTGCTGGAGACTGAAACCACAAAGCAAGTTTATAAGTGTAAATTTGATTTAAAACCTTGGAAATGTCAAAGCAAAATGTATTGTGTTTGAGAAGACTTCAAATATCTCTTCATAATTGCCTTCTGGAGTTGGAAAATAAATAATAATGACTGACACTGGTATAGTATCTTTAATTCCTATAAACACAAAACCCATCTCACCTGTTCCATTTCTGTAACGGAAGTACAAACCTAGCTGAAGCTACTGAAAAGACAGAAAATAATAGTAAAACTAAATTTGATCAGAACAACATGGCTAACATCTCTTTTCTTGTGAAAATTTTCTTGTGAAAAACCAGACAATATTATATTGTCTGGTTAAAAGAATCATCAAGAGCTTCTTTTCTCAGCTTTAAAAAAAAAAAAAAAAAAAAAAAGAGAAGTGATTTTGCAAAGCTGATGGATTTAGCTTGAAAAATTTGTACTAAAAAGATGAGAGGATTCTGGACTCTAAAAATTCTTAGAGAAGGATTAAAACCTCAGTTACATGTTCAAATTCTTTTACTATAGCAGCTGGAGATTGTTAAGGAAAGATATTTAGAAGTATCTAAGAAGTCTCAGAGATCTGTGCGTGGAATAGTCCTGGGCAAAGAGTGTGTTCGTATAAGGACAGTGATGGGGTAGAAGTTGCTGATCCTACCCAACTTAGTTGGGGAGTAGGAGGGGACTGGAGAAATTCATTATTTAACATAATGATTTAAATTCCACAGGTTGTTAAATGAACATTTCCTAAGCAAAGGTACGCTAATACCAGAGGTGGTGCTACACAACTGAACTGGGTTGCTTGGTATGGTAATTCCTATAGAACTATATGGAATTTGGATTTGCTTTTGCTCAATAAAAAAGGGAAGGGGAATGGTGCACAATTTAAAAAGCACAGAGAGTATTAGTAGAATCAAGGGTAGGATATTTTTCTTGATGTACAAGGACATTACACTGTAACATTTATTATTGAGACAGTATCTTAAATGTGCTTTGTGTTTACCTCAGATTAATTTGCTGTGGTCCGTTATTGCATACACTGTAACTCTATTTCATAAGAATTTAGGAGGTGTGACTTTAATGGCTCAAGAAACAAAAGTCTAATTGGGATGGAAAAAACAGTAAGGGGAGGTACTTCTGGAAAATTGTGTGTAAGCTGTCAGAAGAATAGATCCACACCATGAGAAAATATCACGTGAATCTGAATGTCTCTTTTTCCTGTTGTCTTTGTGATCTTGTTTTCCTAAGGAAACCTCATTTTTTTTTTCCAGCGTGCTGTCTTGCTCTATCTTGCCATTTGTCTCTTCTTTTTAATGATGTATTAACCAAACTCCAGCCAAATTTGACAAACAGATTGTTATCTGAAGAATGTTGTGTTCCAGTAGTAGATGTAAAGCCTCAGCTGAAGAAATGTGTGCACTGTAAACTCACCTCTTTGGACTCTCAGCTTAACATTGGGACCTACATCTGAAAAAACTTGATCCCACGTGTGTCCTTACTCTTGGTTGGCTCTTCCCACCAATGTACCATTTCCGTTCTCAGGACACCAGGCTGGATTCTGTTAGGTGCCACAGAGACACTAAGCATGAAGAGCACAAAACCAAAAATCATCATGAGAGGACTCACAGAGAAGAAGACTACCTGGAAATAGTTCCAGAGTAAAATACATACATCTAGACTAACAGAGAAGAAAACAGAGCAATGGCATATAGAAAGAGCCCTGACACCTTCCCAGGGTGTTCACCCACAAGCCCTCTGTATTTGAGTCCTATAACATTCATTGGGTCCTCATATAGCTAGTGTTTTGTTAGTCAAAGTTATTTGAGCCTTTCTTCCTTACAGCTCAGTCTGTTGACTGTAGGAGAAACGGCTCATTTAAGATCTTTGCCCCCATGGACCAGTTCTGTCCCATCCCTGACTTCCACTCCTTCAGATCCCCCACCATTTTGGCATAGGCCTTCCTGGCATTCCAGACTTATTTTGCACTTGCTCAGTTTTCATTCAGAATTCATGATGATCACATATACCCTAAGGTTTTGATGTCTTGTTACTGTTGATTCACAGAGCGTGGCTCAGCTGTTGGCCTAGTACAGCGTAGCTGCAGATGGACAGGCAGGATTCCACTTTTCACTGGCATCCATGTGAACTCACATGCAGCCGTTTACCCCTCATCAGCGATGCCATTCAGTGAGCATTAGGGTTCATGTCTGAGTGAACTAAAAACCTATTGAATGGGAAGGCAGAGGGAAACATTTGTAAGAATATTTCTGAGACTTATTCACAATAATCAGTAGGGCAAGAGGAGATGTTGCTTGTTATTCCCATGTTGATTAATTTTTGGAGTAAAAGCAATACAGTCCTCCATACCAGCAGAACTGTATTCCAGTTCTTTATCATTTCTTATACTCCTTTCCTATACTTTATCATTTCTTATACTTCTATAAAAGCGAATTAATGTGAGAATTTGAAAACCTCTTCGGAAATGATGTTCAATTGCTGAATTTAGCTGCAGCTCAGAAGATTGAAATCATCTTTCATATCAGATGTCTTTGTTGCAGGTGACTGCAGTTAATTATTCGTAGACCCTATGCCACAATAAATTCAGACCTAGGGATGCAAAAGTGAGCTTGTGCTTGTAGGTCAGATTCACTGACACTGAGTTAGCTGGTGCTTAGCAGGTAGTTTGAGAGAAAGAAGTTCTGCCAGGCCAGATCTATCAGAATTAGATCACTGTGTAGAGTGCAGATGGCAGGGAATTTTGAAAGAAATCAGTGTGGCTTGATTGGCTTTTCATAGCAGTTCTAATGTCATGTATAGCTATATGCCATATATTTACTACAGCTTCTACATTACTACAGCTTTTCATCTATCTGGAAACAAATGCTTCCAGGCCATGGTAACAGATGATGTATAGACAGTGTGTTTTACTAGTTCCCAAAACTCTATAAATGGTAACAGCCTAAGATGCTGAAGTTCTCTGTGCCCTGCAAGAGGAATGCCATTGAGCAATATCAGCTCCTGAGAAAACACTATAGTGCCTTCTGCAGGATAAATGAAATATTTAGTCTATATCTTTATGGGACACAGCTGGAGCACAGTGGGGGTGTGGAGCTCTGTTCTCAGCGTGGTTCTGAGTTGGCTCCTATTGTTGGTGCTGTTCACATCCCCAGGGGCCAAGCGATCCGTCAGAAACTTCTTAGTGTGTTTTTCATGTTTTTCATGTTTTTCATGTGCTCCTTCTGTGAAGAATGTTGAAGCTGAGGAGAGAGGGGCAGGAAATTGTTTAGGTTGCACAGTTAGGGATGTTAATGTTTTGCCAAGATAATTCCCTTTTGGCCTGTTTGCCATGCAGAGCAGAGCACGCTGTATTGTGCCTGCCCTGTAAAATGTGTGCAAGTCTTTTCACTTACACCTGAAACACAGCCTTCTTGGAGGAAAGCGCAGATTCTGTTTTATAGCACAAAGCAACATTGCATGACTTTTCTGGACAGAAAATGAAGGGCTCCTACAGTCATTTCAGCTTCCAGAGTAGAGGCTGGCAGCATGGAGGTGCCAGAAATAATACAGCTCTTCTCCTGTGAGGGTGGCCATCTGTCCTGTTCTCTCCATGCTGCCTTGGAACCATTCTGTGATCTTTGGCAACCTCCCTTCTGCATTGCAAAATGGGACTTGTAATATTGCCTCCAACTCCAAGGACTGTTACGAATCTTTAAGATGGAGATGATCTAAAAATAGCAGGGCAGTTAAAACTTGGAGTGTATTTCGGATTGGAAAAGCCAGTGAGAAGCATCTAGGTTATATACAACATATAACAAGGTGCATTCATTTCCAGTTAGACTTGATTGTCTGGGTGGCAGTGAGTCAGTGAAGGGAGACCTTCTATTTCACGGGTGCTCTAGAAACACACTGCTTCATCATGTGTAATGCTAGTGTGGGTTGGATAATACTCCAAACAGGACTCCTGTGTGTTTAGGTGCTTCTGGTAATGGTTCTCTGTGTGTAAATGCTGCTTAATAGAGAACTTAAGTGATTCAATATCTAGCGTTATTCTGAGAAGGGCTGTATTTTAAATTTCTCTATAAAAAGAAAGAGCCTTGGGACTAGGACTCTGGGGCAGACACCTTGGCTCTCTTCCCCAGAGGCAGTGCCATGCCAAGAACCCAAGAAACTCAGCCCTGGTGCTGGCTGATCCCAAATCTTCCTGAGTTGCGAAGGAGAACTATCAAAAGCAAGGCACCTTTTTGAACATTTCAATTTTAACAAATAAGCAAATGCTGCAGCAAAAACAATAACAACAACAACAAAAACTGCTGGATTTTTTTTTCTCAGGACTGCTGATAAACATTAAAGTGCAGTGACTCCAGCTAAGCAAACAGGAAAGCGTGCTTGGCTAACTGTGCAATCTTGCAGTGGCAAAGTAAAGACTGGTTTAAAGGTACTGTGGACCACATCAACCAAGAGAGTCCTGGATCTCTAAATAACATGTAATGAAAGACGGTGCCTCTTTATGAGGCCCTCTTAATTTTGCCTCTTCTACCTTATTTTGCCATGAGGGTAGTGAAGGCTGATTTCATGACAGAGCAGTCCGAGAGAGCATACTAGAACCTGCCCTTGGCCAAAATAAATAAATAATGACTTCAGGAAAAATACGCATCTGTGCCTTCTGCTTCATTGGCACAAACATCACGGGTATTCCATTGCCTCCCTCCATACAAAATTATCCCTTAGGGTAATTATGACTGTTGTCTTTGTAAAGGGCTTTGAATTTTGCGCAGGTACCGCTCTTTACATGAAGTACAAAATAGTGTTATTTCAACATGGTTGCCGGGATACCATTATATTGCGCATTATGGGAGTACTCATGTTGGTGATATTGCTAGGAGGGGGTGTGAGGAAAACCAGAAATATCTTCTCCACCCACCCTTCTTATTCAGTGCAGGGGTAATTACTGTTCCCACTTTCTTAAACTTTGTAAACCTCCCAGCTGTGAAGAAGACAGCTTTCCTGCTGCAGCTGCACAGCATCTCTCACTGTGGGGCTATGAACACGAACTGAGGGCTGTCCAGCACTCAGGAACCCATCAATACAGTTGCTCACACCCTTGGCACTCAGCACACCCTACATCACCTGCTGGATTAGGGTCCAGTAGTGATGTATAGCTGTGATTTATCTCCCTCTGTGCCTGAAACACCTGTGTGTGGCATCTCATCCCATTCTCTGGGTATTTTGCAAACCACTCACCATCTAGGTCCGCAGTGATTAAAAGCATTGTTAGCTAAAGCTGCCTAATCTAAATTTCACTGCTTTCATTTTTGTTCTTTGCTTTGGGATTTGTGTTGGAAGGGCTTATGACTCACTCTACTCAGGCTGTTGCTGCCTGAAATTAAAATAGGAAAGCTCCTCTCTTCTCCCACCCCATTTCCTAATATGTTGCTTTCTGAAGCAATACAACACCTTATAAATGTTTAATCAGAAGGGAGATGCCAGAGCATTCCCATCTGTCACATTAACATGTGCAGATTGGAAGTATTTTTAAAAACGTGAGATATCATATGGAGGGAGGGAATGAGTAAAGAACTGCTTATATGGCCAGGAGAGTCAGAGTTAAGGGGAGGCTGTGCAGTGCTGCTGCTTTGGGTTTGAGATTCTGGGCCCACCTTGAAACAGCAGCTCTGTGTTACAGATGATGGGCATCCATTACTCCCTGCCTGTCCTGTAAGCCCGTTGCACAACTGCAGGTTTGACCTCTGACATACTGCTCTGGTCACTTATAAATCGAGCCACCCTTAAAAGAAGCAAAAAATTGCAGTGCCTTGCAATCTTCAGAGCTTAAATGGGAATCCTTCAAAATTATCTCTGCCTACACTCTAATAGAGATGGATTGGAAGATATTTTAAGAATAAGCTTTGTCCCCTGTGTCTTACCAAGTGTTCATAGCACTTAACCAATTATAAAATCTTTTGTTTGAGCTGAACTCCTGCCCCCACAGAATCATTCTCAGAGTAATTAACTTTACCTGTAAGGAGGGCTAGTTTTCTGGAGGTCTATGGCTGTGCCTATTCTGCTACACTAAATAGACCTTGAGACCTGTTCTTAGCACTGAGATATGGTGGCATTGAAAGGTCATGGCCAAATCCACTTGCAGCAGATTTGGAGGGACCTAGTTAGTGCGGTCCAAAACAAAACTGGGACAGTCTAGTGAGTGAACAGTGCAGATCACCAAGGGCTATTGCCACATCTTGCTTTCTGTCCCTTTGTCATTTAGGGTTATAAACACATCACTTATCTTCTCACTCAAGGCAGGGTCTGCCTACTGGTGCTGCATGAACTTCCCATTCTGCTCAGTCCTGTGGGCTGCTTGTTCTTTGGGGCTGTGCTGAGTAGGATTCCTTGGCAAGCCAGGTACATTACAGGCTCATGGAGCTACAGTGGCTGAATCTGCATCACAGTGCATGGTATTCACTCTGTGACCCAGAAACTATAAAAAGTTGCTATCAGTGTAGAAAAAGAAAATAATTCCAGGACTGCTTGGATTCTGAGATGCAGACACAGAGACTCGGTGCATCTTTATTTTCATCAGCTCCCTTGAGTAGGAGGAGGGCAGAAAAGGTTCTATATTGTTGCTTTCCAGGAACTTGCCTCATCAGCCACGTCACACACAGCAGCTCTGTCATCGTGCAAAGGCTTCACCACTTACATTTAGCCACTGCCCACCTCACACACTGCTGACACACGGTTCTCACTGCAGCTGAATGCATAGGCTGTTAAAAGCCAGCCATGCCACATGCCACTTTGTAGGAACCTACTTGGACAGGAACGGATGGCTTGAAAGCCTGAATCCTGATTTCATATCCACCTGTTTCGCAAATATTCTATTGCAGTGGGGTCCCGCTCTGTCAGTTTTTCTTATGCTAAGTAGTGTTAACCTTACAATAGCAATACAGATTTTCAAAAGATCTCGCCTCCCACTCTGACAGCCAGACTTTACAAGGAAATCACTTCCCATTTAGGCAACAATATGTAATATTCATATGTAGAAAAAAAAAGTTTAGTGCACTGGATCATCAGCTTCTTACACAATCTGGGCAACAGGCACTGCTGAGAGGGTTGTTGGGAACTCTGGAAGACATCCTTATTTCAGAACCTAAGTGAGAACTCTTGTAAAAATCTGTCTGAAATTCTGGTGTTGAGCACTGAAAAATTCGAGTCTGAGCTCTCTGGAAAATCTGGCATCAAATGAAGGAGTCTTGCAAGGACCAGTTAATGAATGTGTAAGATCCTGGCGTAACAGGGATAGCCGTACTAGTACACTTTGTAAAGAAGTCAGGAACAGCTTCATGTGTTGAAATTTCAGGGAAAATGCCTAGCAGACAAGAAACACTGACCTACTGCCATTCTTTTTCAGCACAAGGAGAACCACATTTGGTTTTTGCATAGCTGCAAAGATGTATTCTGCCAATGACAGATGTGATGCCATTGGCATACAACTTTGCAAGGTTTAAAATATTGAAGAATAGAGTTTTGATGAAGTGGAGAAACACATAATAAATCTTCAATGCTGACTTTTTAATCAAGAAGTGTGAAGATTATTTAAAGGCTCTGTTGCCATTAGTTTCACCAAAATATTTGTTGTCAGATGACACTAATTTCCCTACAGGAAAGGAGACAGAGATTTTGAGGTGAAGCCATGTCTTTGAAACTGCTGAGAGACTCATTTTATAGGAGAATTAGGCAATCCTGTGTTGTTCTGTTGAACAGTTCATCCAAATAGAAGGGGAAGCAGTGCACGTAGGAGGAGCCTGTTGTTCATTCTGCGTGTTCACTGGTTTAATGCAGCTCGATGAACAGAGCCTGAGGCTGCCCAGGGTCTTCGCTTATTTCAGAGACAGCCATACAGCCCATATCTGGGGGAAGGTTTTTCTAATGAGAAGTAGAGTCTTATTTCTCATGTAGTTCTTTCATTTCCTGTGGTTTCTCAAACACTGCTGCAGAACGAGGATTGCTCTGGCACGTCATGCCTGTGTGGTGTAATCATGCCTTCAGCAGAAGCTGAGAGTGCTGTAGCTGAGGGGTAGCAATATTTATCTCATAGCTTCAAGTTCCAAGGACCATCTGTCTCTCCGTTTTATGGTGACCTAAGCAGCTACGATCGAGCAAATAAGTAATTCTGCTGATTTCAGCAGAGCTACTTTATTTCACGTGAGCGAAGGGGCTGATCAAGGAAATAACATTTTTGCAGATACAACAGTTATTTGTAGGCACACATGTACACACACAGCGTAGCACTCCAGGGGCAGTGGAAACCAGCAAGCTTGGCATTTTTGCCTATTCTTACCTAACTTGCTTCTTTTCTCAAACACTTCTTTTACAAAGTTACTTTTTTTGAGTCTTAACTCTCATGCGTGCTTCTGCTGACTTTAAAAAAAAAAAAGTACTGGGAAAATGAAATGATTTCTGGAATGTGTCAGCAACAAGTAGAATCTCATGGGATTGCTCAAACAATAAGTTTGAGAGAGGAAATTGGTTTCCCCATGGCTGATGGTTTTGCCTGGATTGGCTTACCCCACTCCTGCAGTGTTGAAGCTATTGAATGCTCAATTAGTATTCCCCAAAGTGTCAAAATGAATTGAACCAACTCCAGAAATTCTCCGCTGCAGTTCATGTATCATTTCTGAGGCTTTGGAAAAAGAACCAACCGATTTTACCGTGTGCAGCAAAGAAATTCTCCCCTTTTTAACCCTGTGCCACTTTGTTGGTTTGTTGTTTTTTTTTTAAACTTGGTTCAAGGGCACCTGCAAAAATAAACAGGAATGTGTGGAGTACTTCAGCTAACCTGTTTATAAATAGCAAGATGGATGGATGTAATGACTACAGTATCTTGAAGTATTTTGGGTTGGTTTTGTTATGCTTTGGGTGATTGCTATATTACCCAGACTTATTCTGACAAAGGCAATGGATTCTCAGAGTGCAGGTGGCTGGCTATGTCTTGAGCTCAAGCCAAAATGATACTGCCAAGTCCAAGGAGTCAAAGCCCAAGAGCTAGATTTCACCCCAAATAATGACATTTCTTCACAAGTTGATGGAACTGGGTTTTTAAATTAAATAAACAAACAAACAAACAAACCATTTTGCCTGGATTTTATTTATACGTTTTAGTCTTTGTAATGTGTTTAGTTACATTTTTGCTTCACCTTTATAAGCAAGAGTCCTAAATTCCTTACTTAGCAATAAATACAGAGACTATATCACGGCTCTAAGAGGCAAAACGTGGGTTTTTACTAGAAATGACAAAATGGCATAAGTTAGAAATTAACTTCTCAGGTGCAAGATGCTTCCAAGGACAACCCAGTGCAAATTCCAAGAAGGTCTCATTTTGCCATTTCAGCCTAATTCACTCACAATGTACTCGTGTTTATCAGTCTCTCTAAGTCTTATTTGCATTATCTTCACTAAGTTTGCTTACTGTAATTCTTCTTGACCCAGTCTCTGCTAGCGGTGATGACTTCCGTTGTGTTGGCCTGGCTTATGTCTACGGTAAAAAGAAACAGTGAGAAATAAAAGTATAATATGACTAAAGCAGGTTCTGGACAAAACTGAGTACATCTCTCCCCAGGGTGCTCACAAGAACAAAAAGGCAGAAGTGATTTGAACTTTAAACTTCAAGTCACAGTTGTTAATTAATCTGAAGCAGCAAAGAAAATTTCAACAGCTTGCCATTTTATTCGGAAGTAAGTGAATTTCAGTAGTGTGGTGCTTTGCTGTGAGATCAAGGACTGTTTACGACAAATGAGATTGTTTGCCTTCGTCAGTTCATAAAGCAACAGCTCTTCCCAGCTCAGCGAGGAATCAATTATAAGAAGTCTACACAAGCAGGAAAGTCTCAGTGAGGATGCATTTACAGGAAAAGATGCATGAGGTATAAGTTGGGGTGTATCAAGAATTCATACAAGTGGAGGTTTGGATAATTTGTAGTTACATTCTTGATCTTTTTCTGGCAGTTCATATGAGCAAGTGTAGTACAGGGGATGCAAAGATTTTTTGCTAGCTTCTGACCACTGATGCACACTGTGCAGTTTACTAATTGATGAGTTTGATGATGTGAGGGAGAATATAGATATCAAGCTGGCATGGACAACAAATGTGCTAAAAGCAGAATAGTAATTCAGAATGATCCTGATGAGTTGGAGAAGTTGTCTGAAAAGACTATTCTTTTTAGGGGAAAGAATAATCTCTTTTTAGAAAAATGTTGTGGTACAATATAGAAGAGTGGAAAATGTGATACATAGGCTGAAGAAATTAATGACAGGAACACAGCCTAGGGGTTGTCTGTCTTGCTTCATCCAGCAAGGAATGGAGGGTTACAATGAATCAGAAGCGATGAGCATGAGTCAGTCAGCCTTAGGCAAATGAGGAAAAGATTAAACAGTATGTTTAAACTAGAGTATCATTTGTAAGAGTAGTGAAATAATTCCTCCACTCTGCTTAGAGTTGCTTACACCCAAGAAAACAGCAGGTAGAATTCTCCAATATTTAAAATGCAGTTGTGGGTATAACAAAAGCAGTGTCTTTAAATATGCAGTAAGGGGGGTTTAAAGACCGATATTAAGCTGCAAGGATGATGGACCCCTGGAGCAGATTGCTTTGGAGAGAGAGGCTGAGCAATCACGGAAAACTTTTGCCCATTAAAGAATGATATGGCTTAGCTTTCACAGGGATACATTTGGTAACCTCTGGCTCCTTATTTTCAATGGTGTGTTGATAAAGCCAGTGCAAAAGAGCCAGAGCTCAATAAAATGCTTTCACCATTTCTTTAACACTCTAAGCAAAAATGGGCAACCAGAGGCAGTGCCTCCCTGTTGGTACTTAGCGGTTCTGACTGAAAGGCAGCAGCAGCTGTTCAGTGCATAGAGCAGCTTGCAGCAAAGTAGCACAAGGGCAAGTAGAGAAGCAAGGCGGGGTGCTGACCCAGGCTATACAATGCATTGACATTTGAGAGCCACTTGCTGTCTGTCACAGGATGCTCAGTGAAGGGATATGGTACCATCACTGCCCATCACTGACTCACTTTCAGAGCTAGCAGCAGTGCAGCTTTGGCCATGTAAGGCCATATAAACAAGCACTGAGAGTTCAGCTCCTTCAGGCTTTATAGCACAGGTGAGAATGAGGAACTCTTGTCCAAAAAAATTACAAAAACTCCTTCATGCCTCACCTTCCCTTTGTCTATCCCTGGAATGATACAGGAAAATACTGTGTTTGGGCTTCTGGCAATATTCATATTGTGAGAGAAATGTAAAGTTCTGCCTACTCCAGTTCTCTCTGAAGGCCATTGTAGAAACTTAAATGGCTTCTTATAGTTTCAATCCTTACGTACTGCAGACCTAGTTCTAACTTGGCTGCTTATAAAAAGTTAAGCATGGAAGAAAATACTTCAAAAATATACTTGAGCAAGTGAAGAGAAAGATAATAAGAGTAAAAAAATAGATCAATTTAAGGCACTGCAACAGTGCAACCCTTGAAACTATATTTTCACTTTAGCTTTCAGCTTTCTAAGAGTGTGAGAAAGTTCTGCAAGAGTAGGAGATTGAGTGCTTTGATGTGTGCATCAAGACTTGTTCGCTGGCAGAAGAAATATTGCTGAATTTGCTACTATATCAAGAGCTTTACTACACTGACTTCAGCACATACGCAGTGTTTCCCAAAGTATTGTCTTTCTTCTGATATCTCCCTATCATCTCTTACTTCCATTCTGAAACCATATAGTCAATAAATAGTAAATAGGCACCAAATCAAAGAAGAGGGATGGGCAAAGAAACAGTGGCAAATAAAGGTAGACTGGGATTGCACAGAAACTTCTTATACTTGAAATGCCTGTAGCATTTTGTCAGCATCAAGGCTAGAATCTCGGGACAGACAGATTTGTTGGGCACCTGTGCAGCCTGTTCTGTTTTTATTATGTTCCTATGGCCTCACTTTCCTGGGATAAGCTCTTATTTATTCAGCTACCAGGGACACAGGTCTAGCAAACAGAAGGAAAAGAAATGCAGGGCATTTACACTAGACAGAGAGAGAGTCTTATGTGAACATTCTCTCTGAAGTCACTTTAATCTAAGCAACGAGTTGCTTCTGGGAAGCCAAGTGTCCAGTCTGCAAAGGGATGTTCAGGGAAGGGCAGCACAGCTAGATGGGAAGGCAAAACTCACTAGTGAGCCAGAGCCAGATTTTCACCTTTCGCAAGGCTGGTATGAGGATAGACTCTTAATCGGACTAAGGATAATCACACTTGTCACCATGTGCAACCGTCACATTTCCATCATGCGTCCTCTCTGTTGCAGCTCCCCCAGGCCAGCCCCCATTCTGTTCAGCTAAACAGCTGCTGCAGCAAAAAAAGAGTCTCATGTAAACCAGAGCATCTGAAATAACTGAGTGCACAACAGGTTATATGTAGTCTCACTGCAGTGAAATAAAGTTTCCATAAATAAGTGCCTAACAAGTTTGCATTATTTATTAAGGCATGATAATCTAACTAAATATATATAAAGTGCAAGTTTGGGGACTTTAATTGAAGAGATTAACCAAAGTGTTTAGCTGAATCATCATCATCAATTACCGTCTCTGTTTTCTCCAAACATCTGCACTATCATCTGTGCAGAGTTTAAACAGTATGCCATTAAGGGTACGCATGCTTACCTTCCAGCCTCCCAGTAGCTCCAGCACTTCCAGTTTAGCTGTGTTTGGGCAGAAAGACATTGCTGACTCGGAGCTGCAGTCCTGAGTGAGCATCCAGCACCTTCCGATGCCATCAACAACATCAGCTTTCATGTGCGTCAGACAAGAAAACATCACCAGATTTTTTCCTCCAAGATGTGTCTAGCACTGGTGACAGCTGCTGAACGTCTGTCCAGAGAGAGAGCTCTTGCAGCCAGCTGCCATGTGCAGCCACACTAAAGTGTCCGTGCACAGTGGCTCCTTTTCATGGCTTATTTCCCTGTCCTGGATATCCTGGCCTCCCTCCTAGCTCTGGGGTTTGTCAGTGGCCTGGTGGAAGGAATAGTGGCATGCTGAGTGAGGCCTGCAGGGGATTGCTGAAGAGAAAGCAGTGAGGCTCAGCTTCAGGGAAGGGCTGAGGTGAGATTCCATGTGCACCTTGTTCTCTGCTGGTTTTGTGGACAGCTGTCTGTGCAAGTTGCTGTTTTGGTGCCTTTGAACCCATTGTGTGTGTAAAGCTGCATTGTCCATACTCTCTGCCTATGGGCTGGGGGAATTTTTGGAGCTGTTTATAGAATTGCAGAATCACAGAATCATTAAGGTTAAGGAAAAGACCTCTAAGATCATCTAGATCATCCCAACTGTCCACCTACCACCAATATTGATGGCTAAACCATGTCCCTTAGTACAACATGTAAATGCTTCTTGGATGCCTTCAGGAGCAGTGACTCCACCACCTCTCTAGGCAGCCCATTCCAGTGCCCAACCACTCTCAGAGAATAATTTTTTCTTAATATCCAGTCTGAACCTCTCTGGCGCAACTTGACACAACTCCGTCTCATCACTGCTACCTGGGAGAAGAGGCCCACCCCCACCTCGCCACGAGCTCCTTTCAGGCAGTTGTAGAGAGCAATGAATCTCCACTGAGCTCCTCTTCTCCAGACTGAACACTCCCAGTTCTGCAGCCGTTCTCCCTAAGACCTGTGCTCCAGACCCTTCACAGCTCCACTGCCCTTCTTTGGACATGCTCAATCTTACAATTGAACTCAGGCATGAGCAGCCTAATCTAGCATAATCTAATCTAATCTAACCTAAGATAGCATAAAAGGGGAAAAAGCTTGGAATGCATAAACCACCATGAAGCAGCCAGACAGCAGTTATCCACACACTGTGGAGAGAGAGAGATTTAACCTGATGGTGAAGAGCTTTGTGTCCCATTAGCTGTGCCTCAGCTTTCATACCCTGATGACAGAAGGCTACCTGGTGTCTAGGAACTGTGTTCCCAACTCACTTAAACCTGAAAACTTAATTTAATTTTATTTTTCCATTAGGACTTTTTTGTCTTGTTTCAAGACTTAAAGGGTAATTTATGCCCTGTTATTTGACTTTATTACACAAGATGCCAAGATTTATGTTAATAGAGGAAAATACATTTAAAATGTCTCCTAATATATTTCCCTTGAAATACACGAAGATTACAGCTGCTACAATAAACTCATAATCTCTGAATGCTATAATGGAAATGTTTGACATTAACAGGCTGCTTTTAGAAATGAAATATCTGTAGTGAGGACATTGAGAACTTACAACCAACACTTAATTGTGACTGCGTTTGAACTCTGCAAGCTATTTGAGATTCAGGGGGAAAAAATGTTACCTTTTTGTATGCATGCCTCAATACTTCCTGATGTCAACCAGAAACAGGCAGCAGAATTCCAGGGGGGAGGCTGCTCCCATGGCAATGTTGAGTTGACAGGATCCAAGGAGCATATGAAATCCTGTGAGAAAGTCTGAGCCCTCCAATTTTCCAGCCTCAATTTCCATGAAATAGAATTATAAAGAACTCATAGAGAGATTTATATCTTTGCTGCACCACAAACTTTAAAAATCTGGATTGGTATGGTACAGTGTGGGGAACTGTTGGGTTTGAAGTAGCTCTGTGTTCTTGTGTCTTGGTTAAATGTCTGTCTGGAGGACTTTGAAAGTGGACAGAGCCATCCTGCAGCCCTTCATGTGTGTAATTTCATAACTTTCGGAGTATGGAAACAGGCTTTTCATATTACCGTGAAACAGTAGATAATGAAGAGATGGAAAGAGGTGGTCTCTGACCAGATTCTCTTCTCTGCCACAACAGTTTTATGCCACTGAGATTTTACTAGCTTATCTCAAATCTGATCCAGTAGGGCAGAGAATTTTGTGAGGGTTTAGAAAAATGTGGGCAAGTTTGAAATTAAAATATTACAGAAGACCTGCAGTTCCTGTTACCGTTAGCAATCTTTAATGCTTAAATAAGACAAAGACCAATTTTGAACACATGAAACTCCCACTGAACTCTGCGGATATTGACAGGGTAATGACTGATTGCTCAAAATGAAATACGATTGCTTGATCTGAATTATTTTTTTCAAAGACTCTAGATCCTTTTGATATAAATAGTGTTATTCAAATCCTCCCTTGTAGAATGAACTCAAAAGTGTGGGTCTAAGTCTAAAAAGACAGGCTTCCATTTTTGAACTGTGAAGCCCTGTGATAACAATCACTTGAGAAAGCTTGTGTTCACATTCTAAGCATTAATTGTACAGGTTTTTGGAGAATAAATGGTGTCTTTCCCTTTGTCTTGAACTACCTCATCAGGAGGAAATCAAGTGCATGGTGGTTCTACAGTTTGAAGGAGGACAGCTATTTTTCTGCTTTTCAAAGGTTCACATGCAGATATGACCCTGCTTGTGTCACCAAGGAAAGAAAAAATGCCAAACCCAAAACTGTATCTGCCTTAATAGGATCAGTACTTTACTACATTTTTTAATAAAGGAGTCAGCTTAGTGTTTAATTTATGAATGCATTCCATCCCTGCTACCCGTATACCAAAACTGAAATGCCCCATGGACCATCTGTCTTAGAACAAAGTCATACATTCCTGTCACTTGTTCACTGTATTTAGAATGACAAAGAGCATATTTCTGTTTGAGACAAGGTCAAAGTAATTTCAAAGAAATCAATAAAATTCATCTGCAGTTATCTATGCAACTCAAGGAGAACTTGATCCAATAATTGTTAAATGAGCACTCTTAAAATAGGAAGCAACAGATTCTAGACACATGTATCATCAGTTCAAATTTGATTTTACCTCTTGAGGCATCCCGGCACAATTGCAAAAAACAGTCATGGAAGGGAAATGCTCAGGCAGTGAGGAGTACAGATTCTTTCACCATTTATATTGTCTTTGCTTTGATTTTTTTCTTTTGTTCATCATCACAAAGTTTGTAGGTTTTTAATGCAAATACCTTTTTCTGTTTGCTTCGGGCATTTTGTGTGCGTCATTCTATAAAATCTGTAATGATCATTTCTGTTGAATCTGCCTTTCTAATCATTATGCACTGTTATCATTATTTTATTTATTCAATGAAAGTCTCAGAACTGGTTCTTTGCAGTATAGAAATATGAAAGAAGCCAGAATCTTATTCCTAAAAAGCTCATGATAAAAATGCTAATATGTTTGGGTTCATCTTCTTTCAGGAAACTATTTTTAACCCTTAATGTTTATTTGTTAAAGATAAATCATACACGCACACACAAAATAAGTTTAAAATAAAATCTTAGCTAGGAGGCTTATCTCGTTTAGTAGGACTTTTGAATGTGTAATATTTTGCAGTTTGAAAGGGGTAAACAGAGAGACGTTTGGCTATTCCAGTAATGTTGGGAATTATAATTCTCTGCTCTTGAGCCTAAAAAATCACACAGAGTAAAGCATCTATTAATACAATTTATCCAGTATAGCTTGAAATCTCAGATCACAATGGTAATCAGATCAACAAAGCTGCTATGTTATTAACAGTCACCAAAGGGCTCTGTAATAATAGCTACTCTAAACAAAGAAGATGCAAAGAATGGGATCTTTGGATGAGTTTTATAATTCTATTAGCTTCTTGGGGACTGTGTTTTATCTTATTTTTGCTTTTAAAAAAGAAACAAACAAAAATAACCCGTCTGTGTATTGAAGTGTTTCATTTGGATGCACATTAGATTATGTGGAATAGAGTCAAAATTTAAAAAAAAACAAACAAAACATAAGTTAGTCCAAGTCTTGACTAAAGCGGGAGCTGAAAGATAATGCTCTTTGTTGAAGCAAAGTGAGCTGAAAAACTGAAGTTTTATAATATAATTTTCTATCATTAAATGAATTTGGCTATAGGGAGGAATGCTTCATAAAATTATTTTTAATCAAAAGTCAGTGTAGTAGTGTTGAAGAATACTTTTGGTGGCAAATTTATGACCAGCTGTTGATTGTAACCATGATGAGTCCTTAGGTGGGAAGTAAAGACCTTTCTTTGGCAAGACCTTACTTTTACTAAATATATTCACTACTGCAGCATCAAATGTGTTAAGACTACTTTTTTTTTTCCCAGGTACAGCTTCACAGTCAGATGCAGATTTTAATCATGCTTTTTTCTACCTTCTCCAATCAATGAGTTTGATCTCCAATATACAGAGACTTCAGACTGAAAGCTCTGCCTTCCACCTTCTGTCAAGTACATCAACTATGGCAGAGGTCTTGAAAAAATAATACACAGTCACGTAACTAGAGATTGTATAGCAGACAGAAAGTGATTAAATCAAGGTATTGTGGGCAACCTAAATGCTAAGTACTTGAAACTTGATTTTACAAACTAAACAATATTATTAACATAGAATGCTTCTTCTAGGTATCTTTGGTTGTCAGTATTTAAAAAATGGATGTCCCATTAGTTTTATGCTCATAAAAAACCTAAAAATTTAGATTATCTTCAATGTAAATAAAGCTTTTATGAGTAAATGGTGTAGTGAAGATACAGGAAAGAGGGTCCGATCACTGAGTCTAATTCTTCATGTCATGAATCCCCTATAAGATATTGGCTTTCTACATGAATAATGCATTAAAAATTGCCTCACTTATAAGTTGTTTCCAAATTTTACATAGGAATAAATAAATACAGTATTTGCAGGAGACATTACACTGTAGAAATCAATAGCAAATTGCTTTGATATTTTGATGACAAAAGATATTAGAATTATGAAAAATCCCAGGAAATTAAAAAGGTGCTTCAAGTTAAAAAGGAGGTAGAGTATTGCCTCAACTATTACCATGTGTTTGTCGTAGTGTTTTGAAAGTGCAGAACTGTCCTGTTAATTAAATCAGTAATAAGACTTTTTAGGAGTGTTGTCATCCCTTGAATGCCTGTGTGTTGTCTGATCAACACTGAATCAAGCTGCCTTTGTGTGCCTTGGCAAATATTCTTTCTTTGGCTCAGCCTGAAGGTACTTACTGTATATGTAGCAGTGTGGTTGTGGATTTTACGGGATGCTTTGCTTGAAGAAAAATTGAGGAAAGCATATGAGGATTGGCCATTATGTATATGTCAGACATTCACAGAACGATGTTAACATAACACACTTATCTTGACGAGTCTGACAAGTAGATCATCTAAATGTGCTGTGACACACATCTGTAACTGAATGACTAAAATGCCCACTCTGACCACAATTTTCTCTAATTGATTGGCTCTTCTGTCTATAATTCAAGTAAATGGCTCTGCTTTCAGGAATGACAACTGAAAACCAGAAAAGCAATCCCCATGCACCTGATTTCAGAGTTTCTAAGCTGCTGTTCTGATGACCTCTGAGGCAAAGTCATGAACCTGCTATTTCACGGTGATGCTAGATGATGTGAACTGCAATTAATGCTGTCAGAGGAAGCAGACAGTTCTGTTCCTAGACTACCACTTAGTCATGGAGCTTTTGCAGCTGCACAGTAAATAGCTCTAAAGCATTCTTGTGGAGGTTAATTGTCCACCACAATAATTATTCAGATATCACATTATATGCACAGTACTTCATGCACCTAGGTCTCTGTGCGTGCTATTAGATTCAGGCAGGCTTCTTCAGTTATAGTTGCAAAGCACTCTTTAAAAAAAAATTGCCATCCCTGATCTTGACATACTAAACTTCTAGAAGCTCAGGGCTGCTCTAATTATGTTTCTGTTTCCCAGTTCCCATTTCGGTATCCTACAGTTTTATGGAAAACACAGGCTTAAAAAGTAGAACGAATGTGAGAATGAGCTTTTCCTGGTACTTAAAGACAAGCTGCATGGAACAGTAGTGTTTCAGATAATTCGGTAACAATGTTCCCATTCCTTTACCGAGCTAATACAACATAATGGGATATATCTGGTTCATTTCACGAGAGTAATGACATAAACGTACATATGTAGTTCAGTAAGATGGTTATGAAAATGCAGTGCTTTGCTACAGTGATTGACACTGCCTGGTGTTTCACTGCTGTCTCCTCTTATTTGTAACAGAATTACTTCAGGAGAAGCCACTTCATACCATTTTGCAAATACCTCTATTTAAGAGGGACACGAGGGCTGGCCAAGACAGTAGAACAGGATGTATCCTGAATGCCTTCAGAGACTCGAGAGCTCAAATGTGGGTCACAGTATACTCTTGCAGCCAAAAATAGGGGTGAACTGACCAAGCTGAAAGAAAGAGTGCAGCTGGAATATTAGAAAATTAAACATCCCATTCCTTTTTTTTTCTTTTTTTTTTTTTCAGGTTAGTAAAGCTGTATGTTTATACCTTTTACAGCGTGCCATCAAATGAGCAACATGAGCAAAAGAAGCTACGTGCTGTCTGCTCATGTTCCTCTGGGACAGATTATTGTAGAGGAATGTCAGGGTGGATCTCCCAACCTTTCTAGAGGATACCTCCATCACAATCTCATCACACAGAACCTCTTGGAAAGAGAATAGGCAGGTGAAGGGAGCAACAAATGCAAAGAACCATGCTGCTCGAGGCAGCAGCCACAGCCCAGGACATTCCTTCAGTAGCAGCCTCATGCCAGGCATGTTCACAAGGCAAAATGTCAGCACCATGAAAGCAGAACAGTATGATATTAGAAAACTCGATTTTCTGAATCTGTAGGTCCTGACTGACTAGAGAAAAATAGGGAGTGAAACAAAATCTTTCCAGCCATGGGAAATCTCTGTTGCATTCAGATATAGAAATCAGCTTTTGTTCATACCTAGGCACGTGTTACTGCACTGCTTTTTACAAAACACCAGATGTTGATCTGAATTGCCTCACAGAATCCATTAGCAATTCAGGAGAGCTAGGAGGCACTGATAAGAGAAGATAGAGCAGTTCTGTAAATTGTCTCTTTACACATCAATAAATGAAGTTGAAGTAAGTGGGAGTTTTCATCTACATTTGATCTCTTCCCGAATACATCAAATGGTTAAACACATCAGTTTTTCAAAATCATAAAACTATGGGGTTAAACTCTGCAAAAATCAATAGGTTAATTAACCAACCTTCAACCTAAGAAGCAGTTGAAAAGAAATCTTTTCAAACTTTTCTGGCATCATGGCTTTGGAGGGTACTGCTGACATTTGCTTACTGTGGTTTTCAATAGGTATTATTTACAATATACCTGAAGCTTTTGGCAAAAGTATCTTTTGATTATGCTGTGTCAAGAAAAGTAATAATTCCACCTGAAGCTGATAAGGTATAAATGTAAATGTAGAGAGTCATCATGGTTAAAACTTTTCCTCTTGCTTTTTTAGTTACTCTCTTCTGCTTAGCAGATCCTTTTATGCTGAAGCCTTCCATAGGAACCAGGCTTTTTAGTGGGAACGTTCTTGGCTCCAATTCAATGGAAGCAGCATCATGATAAAACATTTACCATAAAGTCAAATTAGCCAGAAGAGTGAAAGATGGGATGCAGAAAAAGCAGGCAGGGGTCGCAGAGCATGGACAGGGTGCCTGCATCACGATTTGACTGTATTAAACTGAGTGCAGTCCTAGGAATCCTATTCAGAACTATGTCCTGTCTCCAATGTCCTCTGCAGTAAGCTTTCCATTACTTGGTGAGAGGAAGAGAACTTGAATCAGATATATACACAAAAGGAGGAAAAAATACTAGAAAGAGCGTTTTTCAAGGAAATCACAATTTGCGGACTTGCATTTCATGCCTTGAGGTGTAAGTTTGTAGGCTGCAAAGGTTATGGCATTTTGTGTTTTGGGGGGATTTGATTTTTAAAAATGATGGTGGGTTTGGGTATTTGTCGGCAGGCTTTTCTATGTAACTTTGTCAGCCTTATGGCAGAGGCAGACTTTTACTGTTTTTAATAGCTGAAGTGTTCCAATGTGCTTAAGTGATTTAAGTGCTTCAGAGATTGTTACCCTAATTCCTTGAAAGCAAAACTTTAAATATCACTTATAATAGAAGAAATTACAGCAAATATGCATATGAATATCATCATTTACAGTTAAAGGATAGCTAAACATTTCTAGGAATATATATAAACTAGAGCAATTGGATCCAAACATAGCAAGGCTTTCAGACAGACTGAGATCTGGTTACAATCTTTATAGCCGAAACATCTTTCTAAATATCCCTGAAAGGAATGTACAACTCTCACTGTAATATGTGAGTCATCTTTCAAAGAAGGGGGTAAACATGGAGAACTGAAGAAGTACTGAACTGATGCACTGAAAAAAAAAATTGATTAGAGATGCCTTAGGGTCATAGTCAGCGTTGGGGTAAATAATAATAATAATTTAAAAAGTAAATAAAAAACTCTTTAACTACATATGTTTGGTTCTGAAGCTACAAAGCTGTTGAATTTTGGAAAATAAAGGAAATGAAGAAACTTAAGTATTTACCTCATGTAAATGGAAAAAGAAAACCAGATGAGAATGCACAATGCCTCTTCATATTTGAACGCATAAGGTCAGACTCAAGCAAGAAATTTATTCAGAGTATATTAGAACTGTCAGATAACTTATGTGCATGCCCTGCTCCCACATCTGGTCCTTTGGTCATCCAGAGGTTTCCTCTGCTCCCCTTCAAGC
Source organism: Alectoris magna (assembly GCA_030625065.1). Lineage (NCBI taxonomy): Eukaryota > Metazoa > Chordata > Aves > Galliformes > Phasianidae > Alectoris > Alectoris magna. The sequence goes on from CM060560.1 coordinate 135,578,531, forward strand.
ATGATTCTGGGAAGAGTTTGCCCAGTGGATTGTCCGTATACCATTAGTGATGAAGAACAGTGCCTTGTTTTCCAACACCTCTCCACTAACTCTGCGCTCCCAAAGACCCCTAAGCATTCTGCCATTACTCAAGCAATATCTGTTCGTACCTTAGAAACTGGGAAGTCCAGAAAGTAATCAAAACTGAGGTTACAACAGATTTTTTTTAATCAAATATTTCTATTGATAAACTTCAGGAAATATGTGGGTATCTGTACAGTAAAAGGCTGATTGAGCAGACTGGAAAAAGCTTTTAGTTACAGATACGAAAGTGAAGATGACATGGTGGCCTTTGGACATGGAGTTATACCTGTCTAGATTAGAGAGAAAGTAATGATGCTTATTTATTTCAATAAGCTGGTTCTCTCCGTGCATGAATTTCTGCTCATCAGTCATTAGGGTAGCTGTAGTATGAATCTCTGCAGTTTTTCTTTAAGCAGGCTATAACGGTATTTTGCTGTTCATTTATTTCTGTGTCTTCCCAACACTGCCAAATATAATAAAATGAATCTTGTGGGAGGCCAGGCGTGAAAATATTCACATCCAATGATAAACAATTGATTTAGGGTTACAGCTTGCCAGATGCCATTTCAGAAGCTTTTCTGTTTTCAGTGGCTGGTAAAGATGTTAGAGAAACAACTGCACCTCATGTCTGTGCATGGAACAGAGACCACACAGTGGCCTCAAAGATAAGACAATTAATCTGCAATGACAATGTTTATTAACAGCTGTAAAATGAGCTGTGATCTCACATCAGGGAAACAAAAGGCTCCTCGCTGCAATTTTATCCTAATTTGGCTGAAGAGAATAAATCAATGAGATTTCAGAACACATTGATAAGCTTTAAGCAAGTGAGAGTACAGCAAGAATTGAGAGCTACATTGCCAAAAGCAGTAGTTAATCCTGTTGAAAGTAGGAAGCTTCCAAGACATCTTAGAAGGTATTATTAATCGAGTGAGTTTAAGAAAGTAATAATTGGGTCTTAAGGGAAGCCTCAGGAAATAACATGACTGTTCATATTTGTAATTCTCCTGCTGGTTTGTTTTTCTTTTATGGCAGTTTGAAAATGAAAATATTTTACTTCATAATGGAAAATGAATATACTTCTATTACGTAAAACTTTCAATTGTTCTGCAAAGTAGTTGAAATTAGCAAAGAAAAATAACTGAGGACCAACAGACCTACAGTTTTCATCTCTTCTGTTGCAGAAACAACACAAAAATGTTCCCCAACGTTTTGCAAAAAAAAAAAAAAAGAAAAAAAAAAGAAAAAAAAAGGCAAAAATACTGTGGAAAATTGAGTTTGTTGTTTGTTTTTTTAGAACCCCCTTTTTTAAATAGGAAAGTTATTCTCAAGATTATGTGTAGTTGTACAGCATGCCTGATTTATAGCGCACGCAGGATACCGTAAGAAAGCAAGGCCAAGTTCAGAGCAAGCATAAATCAGTCTTTAGCTTAAATGGAGCTTTGGACTGGCTGAGAAGCTTGTCCTCATTCCACTGTGTTGGTAGTGAAAGCAGCATGTCTTGTTTCTTTCTGAATTAGCGCTGATTGATTCTTATAAATGGTCTACACAACTTTCAAGTCCATTATTATTCCTAGATGAAAGTCTTTTAACAATATATGGTATTAAAAGATAAGAGGAACAACAATTCTGTAGGTCAAAGTCTGTCATTGCTTAAAAAACCACGAAGCTCATCTTCCTGGAATTTTCCTTTAGTGAAACCAGGGAAGATAGATGAGTCACTGGTGGAAGAGTTATTGTATAATAATAAATATTGTAGAAGACAGAGAATCGCCTTTTTATTGAACATTTCAGAAGTGTAATGATATATCACCCCTAGCCTGACATTTAACCAGGGCAGAGAATCCGCTTCCACTCACTTATCTGGGAAACCTCATTGAGCCAAATTCTGCTCCTTGACGCATTTCCAGCAGCTGTTGAAAGGCCATATGGATGCCTGCATTGCGTCTTAGAAGGCCTAAAGCCCTGCAAGTGCTTTACCACTAAGTAATAAACAACTCACAACATTTTGCACTTAGGAAATTGGGAAATTAAGTCAGAGAGATGCCATTGTCCTCTCTTCGCAAATGCAAAGACAAAAGGTGTCTAAGGTCAGAGATCACTGTCCCACCTTCAAATTGTGCTACTAACTGTTCATAAATATTTATTCATTTCACATTAAAAATGTGAGATAGTGAAGGTAGTGGTAACATTAATAATTTTTTTTTTTTCATTTGCATTTTACTGCACACTAGTGATGGCAAAACAGGGAAATGAGGAAAATGCTTTGTCTTCTGTTTGATGGATTACCTCTCCCGTCCTATACAGAGTCCAGACAAGTGAACAGCAATATTTGGGACTAAGCATACTTTTGCACTGTGAAAGCATTTTCAAGAGTAACAAAAACTCCCAGACATGGAGAAAACACATGTAAGGGTAATCAGCTGTGTATTCACATGAAGGCAGAGCATCTTTCAAGTAGTACACGCTGTCTGGGTGCTCACTTCTTAAAAAAAACAAACACACATTTGTCATTGTCCACCACAGTCACCTCAGGTTCTACTTCCCATTAACATCTGAATAAACCTGCTTTTTTTGATGCTGTGAGGTTTTTTGCTTGTTTGTTCATTTGGCTTTTAAACTGAATAGAAAGAATGGTAACTGCAGCCTTCGAAGCACATTCTTCTCTTCAGATACAAATGATGCAATCTGACATGAAATAGAGCTGAAAAATAAATTGACTTGGCTGAAATGAATTAAAAATGGGTGTTTTCTGAGCACAGAACACTGTAGGCCAGATTCTGCCCATATTCTGTATGATAAATGATTGGTAATAGAAGCAGAGTAAAACTATAACATATCTTCATGCTTGCCAGGGTGTATGAAAGGAGATCCACAGGATAAAAACAGTACTTGTGAAGGAAAACTGGATGAGGGAACGTTATCAAAGTGGGGATACGCTAGTGTAAAATTGTAGGAACTTAATGATAAAAAAGCACGATATTTGAAAATAACAGAAAGTACTTTTTATACAAATGCATCTCCATTGTGTATCTCATTATGCTCCTGGGGATTGCTTATGTATATCATCTGCATAAAACAAAATGGATTTCATATTTGGTGTATTTTTCTGCAAGCTGGGAAATCAACAAAATGTTTGTAAAGAATATCTTAGAGGAGCTACTAAATGCACGTCTGATTCCCCGGAAGAAGCATTTCAAGTGACAGCAGGCATGACTAGCTCTATTTTGTCTCTTGTCTGACTTTCAGCTAAAAGTAAGCTGAAAAGTTTGTGCAAGGAGCTAATGACTGGTATGTGGGAAAGCAGTAACAAGATTATGTTCATTTTCATCCTTGGTTCAGATCTATTCCACATGGCTGCTGGTCAAAAGTTTTTTCCCATCCAAATGTATCTGGAGGTAAGCCAGGATACTTGAGACTCATTACAGCTTGTAGAGATGGGTCTGCCGCCTATATTACATACTAACTTGATCCAACTGGAATTTGTGATGTTGATTTGAATGAAGAGATTGATGTGCCTTCTCCAGGTTGCCTGGCACAATCAGTTCATTTGAGCAAATGTACCTCAAGGGAGAGCAGCCACAATGAGCAGTAGGATTAGAGACATCTCGGCAGAACTGTCTCAGTGCACCACCTCCATCCCTAGGTCCTTCAGCTGCAGGACAAAGCTTCAGCCCAGTTGCAAACCATTTCCTTCCAGCCTGAAGCCTCATTTAATTCTTGAAATGCTGACATGGAAGGCAATCAGGCCACCACTGTGACTGTGCTTGAGCCATTTTTGATGATAAGACCGTGGCCTTGGCTGTGCCGTGCAGCAGCAGCACACTGCAAGTCGGAGCGTGTGTGGCACTGCTGTGCCAGGCCTGTGGGAGAGCAGTCTACCAGTTCCCACAGGTCCAGAAAGATCCCTTGCTGGTTTGTGAGATTCAGAAGGGGATGCAGTAGAAGGCTCTTTACATTGTTTGTGCTCACTGTATTATAACAAATTTGAAGGCAATAATTTTTTTTCCCCAAGGTAATATCAACTGCCCTAACAGCATGAGAAATTTGATCTACCCATTTCCTGGTTTTGGCCGCAGCTCATGAAATCACAACTATATCACACACACAGCCTGCATGAAAGAGCCACTCTGTTCTACCTACATGGCTATTTCTGGTTCTTCATAACTTAAAAATAAGAAAGTCTTTGAGACTGGAATAGCTCAGGAGTTTCTTCAGTCAAATGGCAAGTGCCTTTACAGCATCTGGGAAGACAGGGGAGGCAAAACCATTTTTTGGAGTCACAACTGTATTTTTTAAATTTGTAAAACTGAAAATATGTTCCTATGAAAACAGATACACATATACTTTGCATTTTATCCTCTCCTCAGAGACGCATTCAGTGATTTCCCTGGAGTTATGTCAAATTACACAGGCTGGATACTTGCTCTAGGCTATTAGGCGATCACAAACAACTGTGACAGAAATGTTGGCATATTTCTGAAAGAAAGGCCATCATCACTGATAGACTGGTGGCAAAATACCATTTGTAAATAAAAAGGTCACAAGTGACTGAAAGGAATAAAAGCACAAAATATTTCACCTCCTTTGAGCTTCATTCTGCACTCCTTTTAATTGTATTCACCAACCACGCTTTTCTAACCTTTTCAAAGGTCTTTCTCTCAGAACGAAGGCAGCTTGTTTTATGTGCAATTTAAGCTCTGTGTTTGGAAACCCTGATAAAAAAGAGCCCCTCCTTTCAGTCTCTAAAACTGGGTACTCAGTGGAAAGACAGACAGACCTCAGGACCACTGTTGCAAGGGGGAACTGAACATTTGACAGATGCCTCAAACCAAAGACACAGACCCAAACAGAAGATGATACAGAATAAGGGTGTAAGTACAGGCAGTGCCATTGGAGCTACCAGAAGCAGCAAACACTATCATGGTGATTACCGATGGAGTTTTGATGCTGCACACACCTACTGTGTGAGCATATGTTGACTAGAAGCATGAAGCCTCAACTAATCTAGAACATAAGAGCATCTTTGGCAGGAGGCTCCAAATAAAATTTAGGCAAAAATAAATATAAACATTGAGCACAAAATGACCAAATACTTGACTTCCTCAATGACTCCTATCTCAGGCAATGAAAACAAGATATACATAGGGGTCAGAAGGAAAATTTATGAGAATTGTGGAAACTGATTGTGATGTTTTACTTGTCCGTGAGGCACAGGAATTTATCGGAATTTTGGTCTCTTTTTGGTTTGGTTGATTTTTTGTTGTTTTTGTGGGTGTTTTTTTGGTCAGACATGAAGAGGGACTACTTAACTGAATTCAAGTGAACACTTTTAAATCTGGTTGTCCAGGGTAAAAATCTGTAGCACAAGTAAGAACACAGTTTTACTTAGGGATCACAAAAACTAATCTAATCTCCTGATTTGTATATAAGTAGAAGTGAAGTTCTCTACTTCTTGCACAACATTTAGTCCAGTTCTAAAGTAATTAACAAAATACTGAAGCTTTTGTACCATGTGGCTTTTCCTCTCTCTCACTAAACTATTAGTGCGCTAGTATGAATGAACAGTACTGGAATCAACTCACAGTTGGGATTACCCTGAAGTATTTGTACAGTTATTCCTGTTCCCCATCTGACCCGCTCTGCTTTATGTCAGTGTCTATTTTAAGGGGTAGGAATTGTCTTTCTGTACTGTGGTTTATGTAGTGTCACAAATGTTGATACTGATCTCTTGCAGCAAAGGTTTCTGTTTGATCTCACCAGTGCAAGAGTGTGTATGTTATTTTCATCATGGTCTTTCCAAGCACTAGATTCATTCATTTTGCACAAAGAAGGATTGTAACCTAGCAGTGAGGAGGGAAAGATTGTATGTGCAGAATAAGAGTTAGCAATTCCTTTATTTCCTGTAAGACAGAGGCTAGCTGGGGGTTGGCTTGTTATGCTTGGTCTTCTTTTACCGAAGGAAAAACTATCTATATATTTCCAACTAAACAAAGCAGAGAGTGACGACATACAATTTTGTCATCCACCATTTGTCAAATCTTTAATAATTGGGCTTATCTTTTACTGTCTCTTTCTCAACTTTTCCACTAATTCTGTGACAGGATAACCTTGTTCTGAGAGTGCATGCCCTTCCGTCTCAGACAGAGATAACAAATAGCCTCAACACACCAACACTTTGTCATTTTTCACACCAGTATTGCTATCCAACTAGTTGCTCAAAGAGCTGTATTAATAAGAATTGTTTTTGTCTCCGAGCAATTTAAGCTGAGACAGACAAACTGTGGGTGTTGACCTCTCAGAAACTGAACAAGGTTATAACATCAGCTTGGGACGCTCCATAATATCTGGTGGCATAAAAACTTTCCCATAGAAATGGTTTAGGTTTGGCTCATGCAGTAGAATTCTGAATCTGTAACACTACTACTGTCAAAGGTGAGTATTCTCCCATGTGGGCTCTGACTTGGTTGTTATTTGCATTTCTGCAAGGAGGAACCCTTAGGGATGCAAATCAAAGATATTAGTGGGAAGAGACCCACATTCTTCTTATGGAAAGCAGGAAAAAAAGTAAAAACCCCAGTGGCCTCCTATTACATCATCTCCCTCACGGGATCATTTGAGTGTTATTTTTAGGCTGTAGTTATTCCCAAGCTGTTCAGCTTCCTTTGGGTGTGAATTTAATTGTGAAGTTCCATGTTAGGTTTCCTGTGGGAGAGATGTTGAGAGAGACTAAAGGCAGAGCTCAAGCAGAAAGATAGATTTAACATACTTGTTTTTTCATGCTTACATGCAAGGTCCGTATGTTCTTCACACCCAGCCAAAGCTCTACAAAACTGCTTAAACAGAGTCCCCTGGTGCCACCTGAGAAAGCCCTAAGAGACTGTTAGGTATGAGACAGAACCCATTAAATATCCATGCTTTTCTAAAGGGCAGCCAGAGATACCTGAGGTACCACAGTGAATATCTAATGCCACTTCACATTCAGTCAACAGAATGGAGCCCTTGGGGTCTCTCCTACTCTTTTTGCAGACAGCAAAGCAGTGAGCCTAGAAAGTATGTGGCACTGGTTACCAAATAATAGAGCCAACAGCACTGCTTCTTTTAATCTAAACATTTTCCAAAGCAGCAGTTTTCCTGACAGATTAATTGCCTCCCTTCAGTTGCCACAAAGTAGAGCAGAAACAGTGCATCTCTGTGCTTTCTGCTTTTCCTGTTTTGTACACTTTTAGACTATTTCTGACACAGACAGACAAGTCAGTGTTCAAGTCCAGTTCAGAGTCTAGAATACGTATCAATATAGTGGGATACTGAATTGTGACAACTAACCAGCTTATTTTCCTCACTCTGTTCCTGCCTACAGGTCTCTTTGACTTTCTCAGGTATTATTTTGGTACCATCAGAGGCTGTATTTAAGTAGCAAAGACATTTTTGACATTACTCAGGAGGAACAGCATCATTAAGCTAGTGCTTTATAGCCCGTAAGTGCTTCAGAACCTACTGGGGTGGTTGTTTGTGCGCGACAGGTCCCCTGTGTCTTGTCTCCTAAGTAAATATGTGACTCATTCATCCTACAACAGTGTGGAGCCATAAATATCAGAAGTTTAATTGCTCAACAGAAAGCCACGTTCATGAGTGGTTGATGAAGGCAAGTCTCTAGATATTAAACACTCAGGCCCAAACAACCCAAGCCTGCAACCCACTATAAAGAATCTTTTTAAGAATTTCAAGTGACAAGGTAGACCTTCTAGTCAGTATCAAGAGTAGTCCCAGCTGAGACTTCGGCTATGTAACTTTAGAAACAAAAATATATACCAAGTATTGACTAATTTTTGTTGCTGTTCTTGTCTTAGAATCCTTTTGAGGCCAAAAATGTATTCACTGTGTCATGAACTGTTTCCAGTCAAAATATGTTGGACAGATTCTAATTAATACATTCAAGGGGACGGTTTTAGTGCAGTTTCCCACATACGCTTCCATAGCAATTGTGTTTCGGGAGGGCAGTAAAACCATTGGGAGGTTTGCACTGTAATAACACTTGCTGTTTATCTGAGCTCAAGGTTACTTGGGCATTACGTATTCTTTCCTGGTGGAGGAAAATGAATTTAAGAAGAAAAACACCAAGCACCCTTCAGGTAGGCTGCATCATGCTGGAGATTTTTAGCAAAACAGGTTTGGTCATCTTAGCCCCAGCAGAGCTAGAAAGAGTTCAAGGACATGTGCATGTTCCTTCACACTAATGTAATTTCCACTGAAATTATTTGCTGCTGTAGTGCAAGTCAAATTCGGCAGAGAGATATTATTATATAAGTGGCACTAGGGACTCCAGCATTAAAGGTACACTGACAATTCCATTTAGAGCAAAATTAAAATCCTGCAAGTTCACAAATTAGTGGTAACTTTGGAAACCAAGTTCTAACACAATAACGCTTCAGGGGGCAATGCGCAGGAGGAAAAGCATTTTCATTTGGCTTTGACAATTTCTCTTGTTTTCTTGGCCCCTATTTGCTAACAGCCACTTCAAACCTAGCACTTAGAGCATGCAGTCACAATCTGCTAGTCTCAGGATTCATGGCACATTTCAAACTTCTAATCGCAGCCGCTGATCATTGTTCTTCATAACCTAATTTAGCCCTGCAAACAAAGACAATTAAAATGTCAAGCTCCATCAGTTCCTTCAGTTCTGCAGAGCTGCCTTACTCTTGGCTCCAGCTCTGACTGGGATGTCTCCCTACAGGCTCCTTCCTTGCTCTGCTTAGCTGTCAGGACCAGGCTACAGAAGCAGAAACTCTCAGCCTAAATGACTTGCACATGCTCTCTTGACATGTGGAGTGTGCAACAGAAATAGGAGTAACTTTCCAGCAAAACCTGAAGCTCTGCTGCTCAAAGATACAGTATCATACTCCCACTAATGCCATCAAGGCAGCTTCTCCTTGTGATCAATTTCCTGCAGTGTAGCAGCTTCTTCAGCTTCAGTTTCTAACTAGAATCTGTGCTTTAAGGGCAGCTGGAGCCCATAGCAGGAGAACCATCAGATCTATGAAGATGGACAGAGATCTCATCCTCTTCAAATCTTCCTATATTTGTAGAGAAATATCCATTTGTGCCTTAGGTTTGTTAAAAATGTTTTTAACTGAGTACATTAGACAGGTCTAACACAGGAAATACCGTAATAAATTTAAACTGCACAACTCATCCTCACCATTATTCCTAAACCACAGAATCATAGAATCATTTGACCAGGAAGGGACCCTTAAAGGCCATCTCATCCAATGCCCCTGCTGTGAACAGGGACGCCCACAGGTAAATCAGGTTGCTCAGAGCCCCATCCAGCCTGACCTTGGGTTTCTCCAGGGACGGGGCATCCACCACCTCTCTGGGAAACCTGCTCCAGTGCTTCAGTGCCCTTACTGTAAAATGCTTCTTCCTTATATCCAATCTAAATCTCCCCTCTTTTAGTTTGAAACCATTTTCTAAAGACTGAATACTTGACTTCTTCAGCCACACTGTACCTAATAATTGATACAATTTTTTAAAAAAGAAAAACTGTATTTTTTTCACTGCACAAAGTGTGAAATAAAAGTTAAGTGCAGTTGAGGAGGAAGAGAGAGCATGTAATTATGAAGGAGAAGGTAACATCTAGTCAGTGCTTCCTATTTCATATTTCAGTGTTACAACATCACTCTGGAAAGATTAATAGCTGGTACATATAATTTAGAGAAAAATAAAAAGAAATAATACTCCAAACAGCAGCTGCCTAACCTCCTTATTGCACATCCACAGAAGATCATCGCATCCTTTTCTTTTTCAAAGTGGTTTACAGTATTCAGTGAACATTCATAATTATAGGTGATAGGATGTTGGAGAGCTTTATGAAAGACTCCAGTTTTACGCTGTTAGAGGAGCACTGTCAAGAAGCCTGAGGTCTGTTCTATCATGAATAGACATGCTGGGCTCACGCTGTCAGTAATATCTAATCCATGACTAATAAGAGAGATCAGAGTCTACAGCATAAAAAATAACCTGGAGGACTACACTGATGAGTCACTGGTAATTTTAGGTGCTAGAAGACAAGTAAACCAAACAAGCCAGAATTTACAAGATCAAGTATGTATTTACTCTTAACCTGATTCCTAAAAGAACTGGATACTATAATCATCCAAATCTGGAGAGATCTTTGAACACACCTCGTCTAGAAATTACACTGGACATCTGGAAATGCACTTTCCATAGAATAGTAACTGTCCTTCCCTTTCTCTGAGTTGAGCCACTTCAAACCTCATCATACCTTCCACCACCACCACTTCCAAATTCTTGTTCTATCTAAAGAATGTTAGCAGCATGAGTTCTTCATTTCTGGCAGTGTGTTTCTGCTGGTGTAAATCAGCAGGATTCAGTTGATCTCACTGGACTACAGTGAAACCACAAATGATGCTCAAACTCATGTCATAGCTTCAGTCACATGTCTGATCTACATAAAGAGTTTACCCCATTCATTGTAGTTGCACTAATATTATTATCCAAATGCACAGATACATGTGTGACTTCAAATTTGATAAGAAAAAAACAAAAATGTAACTCAAAGGTATATCTAGGTAGGTTTTAAGGGAAAATATGGAAAAATATACTTGCAACTTCTAGCTGTATCATTTCAGGCACACACATGAACCTCCTACTTTTTACCCACCTGTCCTCTGAAGTTTTGACATATCCTTCTTCTCATACATCTTGCAGTGTTTATTGCATTAGATGAATGCTAATGTGGAGAGAATAATTTGATGACCAATAGAGGGAACATTATTCTAACCAGTTCCTGCTTTGAACTTCTGTGGTGCTAGGAAAGCTTGTCAAACCACTGTGCTTATGTAGTGAAGGTGCCATTCGTGAACCCGCACATATTGTGTGTTATTTTCTGCTGACTGCTAGTGCCAGCGTAGCTCAGGAATGTGGTTGCATTTGCAAAAATACTTTGATGCTTTGTTACCGCTTTTCGACGCACAAATGAGAACAGAATCTTAAGAGGACTGTCTGCCGGGAAAGTGCAGTGTCAGCAGTGTGTGCTTCCAGCCCAGAAGGCCAACTATGTTCTGGGCTGCATTAAAAGAGAAGTGGCCAGCAGGGAGCGGGAGGTGATTTTGCTCCTCTACTCGGCTCTTGTGAGGCTCCATCTGGAGTACAGCATCCAGGCCTGGAGCCTCCAGCACAAGAAAGACACAGACCTCTTGGAATGGGTCCAGAGGAGAACCACTAAGATGATCAGAGGGCTGGAGCAGCTCTCCTATGAAGAAAGATTGAAGGAACTGAGCTTGTTTAGCTCAGAGAAGAGAAGGCTCTGGAGAGACCTCATTGTGCCCTTCCAATATTTGAAAGGAGCGTATAAACAGGGGAGGGAATGGCTGTTTGCAAGTGTGGACAGTGATAGGACAAGGGGGAATGGTTTTAAACTGAGACAGGGGAGGTTTAGGTTAGACATTAGGAGGAAGTTTTTCACACAGAGGGTGGTGACGCACTGGAACAGGTTGCCCAAGGAGGTTATGGATGCCCCATCCCTGGAGGAATTCAAGGCCAGGCTGGATGTGGCTCTGGGCAGCCTAGTCTGGTGGTTGGTGGCCCTGAACATAGCAGGGGGGTTGAAATTAGATGGTTGTTACAGTCGTTCTTAACTCAGGCCATTTTATGATTCTGTGATTCTTCTGGTCCCATTCAAAACAAACAAGAACAGAAACACATGAAGATCTAATGGAAAAAGTAAGTTAACAGTTTCAAACTCAAAAGAAGTGCTGAACAATTTCAGTTTACAAGGAAACAGCCAGTAGCTGAAATAAATATATATTAATTTGGATGAAAAAGAGATGATGGTATTCAGTGCAAATCTGAGTGCAGTTTTTCATCATAGTGTGATACTTTATGAATGCAATATTGTTTAAGTCTTATGAAAAAAATTAGAGGTAATAAAGGCTTTACTGAATAACTTCAACCTATAGAGTAGACATCACAAATAGCATTACTTGATGGAATCCAGAACTGGAGATTTCTTTATAAGTTAAAGCTGCAGGGTGGCTCCCAGCAGCTGCATTTGTGTACCTCTGTTTATCATAACATGGTGTAACATGTTCTTCTAGTGAAGATGTCCCCTGTAAACTGGAGATGAAAACAGTTGTGTAAGAGAAAATATCAAATATTTATATATTGTCTTTGTCATATAGCTGAAAACATAACATGAATAGAAGCTGTGTACAAATGCAGTGATTTGAAAACAGGAAACATAACCATTTATTTAACCATGATAAATTAGAAGGATGGACTAAAGCATTTTGATGGATGTTAGATGCATACACAGGACCTAAGAACCTAGCTTGTATAAAATCAAGGTGATAGCTAAAGGAAGGTAACATGGACACAGTAATACTAAAAGTGAACTGGAAGCCACACTGAATTACAAAGTAGGCACAAGTTAACAGAATCATAAAATCATTAAGGTTGGAAAAGACCCCTAAGATCATCCAGTCCAACCGCCAGCCCATCCCCACCATGCCCGCTGACCATGTCTCTCTGTGCCACATCTACATGGTTACTGAAAACCTCCAGGGACGGTGACTCCACCACCTCCCTGGGCAGCCTGTTCCATTGCACGACCACTCTTTCAGAGAATAAATGTTTTCTAAAATCCAACCTGGGTTGGATATTGGATATAAGTTGTAACATGGTATGGTTGTAGTGAATGGCAGTACATGGCTTAAGTTTGGTGCATGGAAGTTCATACTGGTGTAAGAGTACAAAAGCTGTTTCAGTACCTGAAACATGAATACACCTGTGCTAGGCTTCCTTTTATTAGGTCATGCTATTCGACAAAACAAGAATAGTAGATAGAGCTGGCAACTAGAGTAGATAGATAAGCAACAACAAAGGGCAGTGACTCAGTACATGAGTACTACCCAGCTAATAAATGAATAAACATGGAAGGAGATTAATAATCAGGAAGGCAGCAATACTGTGAAAACATAAACTGCTTTCTAAGTTTCATTCTTGCAGAAACATTGGTTTGTCTTCTCTAGAAAAATATAAAGCTTTGTAAAGAATATCCTAAATGCTGTTAATTATAGAACAAACACCCTGTTATTTGTGAAAAACAAGTAAAAGCAAAGCAAATATGCATCTAATAACTAGTGTTTATTCAATTACTGTTTTTTGTAAACAAGCAGAGTGTTTTAATATCAGTTTGTAAACATCTCCTTATCCAAACTGAACATCATCTACATGCAAATCAGTTGAAAATAAGCACATGCAATAAATAAATAAATAAACCAGCCAAAAAGTTACAGGGGAAAAAAAAAAGCCCTTAGAAGAACAATGAGTACAAGTGGAAAAGGATGAAGGAAAGTACAGAAAAAATACAAGGAATTGTTCAAGCATTTTGCAATGTTTTACTTGAAAAACAACGTTAGAAAATTGTCAACCACAGAAAGACACGCACACAAAAAATACATATCTACCCCACTCATCTTGTATAAACTCTGTTGTGGAGTGGCACATAGAAGATTTTAAACAAGGCAGTCTGCCAAGAAGAAAAGAGGAAGTCCCAGCTGTTATTAAATAGGCTGACTCGTCTTCCTTTGCAAGAAGCAGAGCAGGAGCTTTTTGATGTCCCTTCAGACTTCCCCTGTTCTGTGGCTGGTATAGTGAAGACAACCTGGCTCAAGGCAGGATGAATTTTTACCCTTTACAGAAAGGGTAGTTAAACACTGGAATAGGCTCCCCAGGGAGGTGGTTGAGTCACTGTCCCTGGATGTGTTTAAGAGCCGTTTGGATGTGGTCCTCTGAGATATGATTTAGCAGAGGGTTGTTAGAGTTAGGGCACTATGGGTAGGCTGCAGTTGGACTTGATGATCTTTAAGGTCTTTTCCAACCTGAGTAATTCTATGATTCTACGATTCTATGAATTAGGAACAGTGGGAGGACTGGGGATTTCTAGGACTTACAGCCTTAACACTTTTCAGGTGCTTGCATGAGGTGGTAAAGAAACTGTATGGTGGAAAGAAGGAGTGCCCTAGCTGAGGATCGCCCTTCCTTCCCAGGTTCTTCCAGCCTCCAGGTATCCTGCAGAGAGGGGAAGGACAGCAGCTCCCTCAGATCCCTCCCCTCTGCCAGGAGAGAGGCACTTGTAATTAGGACTGTTGGTAGCTCTCCTATAAAGGAAGTTTAAACAGATGATAATTTTCTTTTCAGATACAGTAGCTACTAGCTTTGAATAAACCATGCAAATGGTAGATCCTAGTTAGTCGTCCTCTTCACCAGATCACTCCCTGCCTGGCAGGGATAGGTAGATCCAGCACAAAATTGAGTTAGTGCATCCTCTACTGAAGTACCATACTCTTCTCAAGATACATACTCTTTTCAAGTTTCTCAATTTTTCTGCCCCAGCTGATACTGTTTGAGCAAACATTCAGCTGTCTTATCAGGATAAGCTAAAAATGAAGCATTTCTTGGATATGATGCAATCCCTTACATAAAGGCAAATCAGCTAAGTAGCGACTTGTTTTACAGCTTTCTTTGAGATAACCTTTTCCAGTGCTCTGTCCTCTTTCCTTTAGTGCATACCCCCAGCAGTGAGCACACCCTGCACCATGCCAGCTGCTCGGGCTCAGAACTGCAACTGCCCTTGGGAGCTCCCATTCTCCCAGCTGCCCTGCTGGGGAGCTGCAGATGTTGAGCTGTCCCATGCCTCAACAGGCAGCATCACAGAGGAATCCAGACTCTTCTTTCCAATCTACCTTGTTTTGGAAAACTTTGGAGCATTATTAGACTCCATAAAACTTGACCTTTAAAAGTCAGGAGTGCAATTAACCAATCTGGCCAGCTCTGCATCAGCAGCTCATGCTAACGGGGAAGATGCAGGCACCAGACAGCTCACTTCTGACTAATGTTATTAAAGAGGAACAGGAGGTGGACCCAGACGCTTTAATTAAACTGCAGCAGGTCTACTCAGCAGGCTGTTATGATTGAGTGCAAAGCAGAGATACCATGCAAAGCATTCTAGAAACACAAGAAACACATCTGATTATGGGGCTTAGCAATTTCTGTGTTGATTTGCTGGCAGTAGCCAGTCACCCAGCTGGCAAAAGTAGGGGAAGGTGTCCAGAGATATGGGATCCTCTGCTACCATCACTGCTCCAGAGTCCCCCATATGAACTCACTTCTTTATCAAAACTGGTAGGTAAAAGCATGGCTAAACAGAGCATAATTTTAGATTTTTGAATTGGGTTATGGAGGAAACTCTCCTGTGTCAGCTAGAAGGAGACCTTGGAGAAATCACTGCTGGAAGGGTAAAGCCAGCTGTTCTAGATATCCCTAACACAGTTTAGATCTTAGCCTAAGTGTCCAGTTTTTCCTACTTTTAGCTGATTTGCAAGAGAGCAGCCAAACATTTCATTTCTGCTAAGCAAGCTGGGTGCAAGAGCTTGGATATTGCTTTGTTTAGACCTAAGAACCTAATCCAAAATAATTTGAAGTTCCCTAATGATTTCTCTACCTACCCTTTGAATTGGCTACTACTTGAGTAGTGTTGGTAGAATTACCCGCCTAAAAAAAAATACTTTGACTTGCAGAGAACCACTGTTAGTGGGACTGCCTCTGAGCCACAAAACAACCTAACAGTTTTATACTTGCTCCCAATTTACATCCATGGTTTTTCACCTCAACTTTGCTGTCCTATATGCTGTAGTACTGTTCACTAGGTTCCATATTAATGCAGAAAACTTCCAATGATGTCGAAGTAGAAACTATAAGACTAATTGTATATATTGCTGAAATAACCTATACAGCGAATTCTAAACTGGCAGAGATGCGTTAATACTTAGAAAGCTTGTAGGGATTGTAACTCTTCTTGGAATAAATGAAAATGACAGAGTGTAAGTTAAAAACAGAGACTGAGGACCAAAATTTTTTTTTTACACGTCCCTAAAGCTGCAGATAAATGCCATGAAATGGTGCTTCTGGAAACTCAAATTCAGATGCACATCACTGTTATTTTAAGAGCTTAAATAAACTTACAGTTATGGTAAATTTGAACTTCTACGAAGACTGATGTTGGATCTAGGCCTTTGGGGGAAAAAAAGCACAAAACAAAACAAAAGTCTCATCTCACTGAAGTGACTGGGAAGTCTTTAAAACGCATTTGAAAGATTTCCCAATCTTTTAAGTTGGGGTCATCCAAAATTTTGACAACCAGAGACCAAATGTTATTATAGGAAATTGCTCAGATTGGTCTTCTGGAGACGAATGCACTTTATGATCTTTCTTATATAATAGTGGAAAAAACATTTTGCCAGGACCTAGTGGAAAAGACCCATGGGCCATCAGCTGTGCAGCCATGCACCAAGGCTATGAAGGGATCAGTTACTCATTAACCCTCTTCTGGATACTTTGTTTTCTGATGTTCTTATCAGCTGCATAAAACCAGACTGAGTTTTCTTGTTCTACAGAACAAGGTACATGAGGATTTTTTTTCTGTAAAGGTCTTCAAATGAAACGTTTGAAAAAGGGAAAGTGATTTGTTTTAATTGTTTGATTGGCAAGTGTTTGTAAAAAGAATGTAAGCACACTGCTACAGAATTTACATAAAATTGCCAGTAATGGCAAGCAATACCATCATGCCAGTTGCTAATCCATCAGCTGATAGATTTATGATCTGCTCAGATTCAAAATAGGTATCTTGCGTCATTATTTTTTATTTTGCAAAATAAAGAGAAGAAGACAAGATCCATGAAAATGTATTATGTTGACAATGGTAATCCTAAGAATTAACTTAGTATTATGACTATTTGCATCCTAGGAATTATTTATCAGAACTAGTTCAAAACATAGCTAGCTGAGAAGTTGTCACATTTTTCTCTTACAATGTTTTTACTGAAAAAAAAATTATTTTTACTTCTGAAAGGGGCAGGAAAAGAAAAAGGGAGTGATCAAGCAAAAGGGTAGGGAAACCTACCTTGAAATTTAACCAAAATTTGAAGTGTTCCAAGTTTCCTTCCAGAGGGCGGGAGTTGGGGATCAGATGGGCAGTAGCCTAAAATGGCAACATTTTCATCAAAAAGTTCCATTAAAAACTCTTCTGATAAGAGCAGTGTGTGATAGTTGCAATGATACTGGTTTTTCTATACATACTTCCTGTACTTGACAGATAAAAATTGAACTATCTAAGCCCCCCCTCAGGCATATGATCACATTGAACCAGTGTTTTTACCAACACCCCTTTGGGATACAACCATGCCATACCCCTTTAAATTCATTCATTAGTTGCCTGTTGTGGTTTATAGCACATCCATCTGCCATTTATTAGGCAGTCTCCTGACAGCTAATGGGAGGATAGCTCAAGTTTGATGGAGCAAGAACATAACAAAGCAACAGCTGAACCTAATCCAAGCCAGCAGTTATTGTCCATATTTCATTAGCTGTATGTTTACAGACATCCATGAGATGTTCTTTTCCACTTCTATTAGGCTGCATGCTTACTTTAGTAATATTATAGAATAGTTCCTTTGGAAGGGACTCTTCAGGGCCATCCAAAAGTTTACGCGTGTTATTGAGGGCATTGTTCAAATGTCTCTTGATCACTGACAGGCATGGGACATTAGCCACCTCTCTAGGAAGCCTGTTCCGCTGTTTGACCAACCTCATGGTACATAAACTTTTCTTAATGTCCACTCTGAACTTCCCCTGGCACAGCTTTGTGCCGTTCCCACAAATCCTGCTATTGGATCCCAGGGAGAAGAGACCAGAGACCCTCTGCACTTCCCTGCTCAGGGAGTTGCTGCTAACATACTTGACAGTCATTGCCTAACCTCTCTGGCAATAGCTCATGCATGGCTGTAGTGCTTCTCTCTGAGTCCATCTAGACAGCTGTGAAAGGCCCAGAGCCGAGGAGGTGAGCGACAAATACCAGGGAGAAAAAGGTAGCGAGCTAGTTTTGGAGGAGTTCCATGTCTAATCAAGCCAGAATTTGGCCTAACAGTTATTTTCACAATGATTCTTGAAATCGGTTTAGTTTAACCAGCTTTCACCAGAGAAGGACCAGGAGTAGGCCTATCCACACAAAAGCTGTTGAAAAATTGTAGCTGTATTTCATTCCATGTGTAAGATGATTTTCCCGTGCAGACAAGCTTTTCAGAGCACCAAATAGCAAAACAAGCGCTCCAATCTTATGATCAGTATCTAGTGTAGTGTTTGCATTAACTCCCACACAGAAGATATGGGAGAGATCAGAAGATCTCTTTAAGCAACCGCTCTACAATGCAGGAATTTAGCCTAAGTCTCCTTTTTTTCTATTGCATGTGCTGTGGTTTCTCCTCCTTGCAAGGGTGAGGCTGCTGCTGGTACCAATTTGAGAACATTACTTATCACAC
This sequence comes from Alectoris magna, assembly GCA_030625065.1. Lineage (NCBI taxonomy): Eukaryota > Metazoa > Chordata > Aves > Galliformes > Phasianidae > Alectoris > Alectoris magna. The sequence goes on from CM060560.1 coordinate 135,596,992, forward strand.
CTAAACAGCTCCCCGGGGGCACAGGCTCCAGCCTACAAAGAGAGAGGCAAAGCTGCCGATGACTTCAGTGGGTTGTGCCTCAGGGTCCATTCAAAGAAAGAAGAATTCAGTTCAAAAGTCATTCCAGAAATATATAGTTACATTGAGCAATGGTAGAGTACTTCCCAGCTGTTGAACAGTTTAACAGCCCAATCAAAAGCAGCCTCCTTACTCTGATCCTCTAGGAATAAATTCTGTGGCATGTGAGTTTTCTGCCCTTTCATTATCAGCTTCTTTCCAGGAATGTTTTTCTCTTTTCCAGCCAACGCTTTCTGCAAAAGTGGCTTATCTGTCAGTAAGTTACAATGATTACCACTGCTTCTCTGCTTTCCTAAACACAGTCGCAGCCTTCTTATCTCCTATATTAATGATGTATGACATGTCTTTAAAAGTTGTTCTTTGCCGTATTAAAATGAGTGCATAACTTTTTCTAAGCATGCTGCTCATTTGTTTAGAGCATTTACCTCTTCTTGCCACCTGTGGTGCTTTCTTTGGACTAAATTCTGAAAAATGGGTGAACAAGGAACTGAGAGAATGAGGAAGAACAATAACATTCCTCCTCCAGCTACAAGCTTGGTAGCAGCGTGGAGAACAGCAGTTGCTACCTTGACTGTACCTCCTCTGGGACAACAGGTAGAACAGATAGAGCAGGTAGGCCCACCTGGAGCAGAAGGTGTTGTGGAGTAGGAACAGGATCACTGTGGGTGTTATTGCCCCCTGAAGGCTCCATGTCGCTGGGGCTTGGTCACTTAGCCCCAGGTGGATTGGCAGGAGGTGACAGCCCTCCCAAGTGCTCCACTATCTAACAGTGAGCCCACGGGGCACACCTTGGAGCTGAAAGACTATATCTTTTCTTCTGTGTGAAAACATAACAATAAAGAGGGGATTTGACTACTTGAAAAACAACCCTTGCTCCCAACAAAGAAAGTGAGCAAGAAGCTCAGCTCTGGCCGAAGTCTGTTGGAGTTGCAGAGTTCATCTACTCCCTACAGCAGACTCGTTGGTCAGACTACAAGTCTCACCTTTAGCTCCTGGGGAGGATAGTTGGCCCCTCACTACAAGAAAGACACTGAGGGTCAGGTGCATGTATAGACAAGGGCAGTGAAGCTGTGAAAGGTCTGGAGCACAAGTCTTATGGGGAATGGCTGAGGGAGCTGGGATTGTTCAGTCTGGAGAAGAGGAGGCTCTCCATAATTACCTGAAAAAAACTTGTGCATAGCTGGGTGTTGGTCTCTTCTCCCAGGTAACAGTGATAGGACAAGAGGGGCTGAAGTTGTGTCTGGAGAGGTTCAAGTTGGGTATTAGGAAAAATTTCTTCTTGGAAAGAGTGGTGAGGCATTGGAACAGGCCACCAAGGGAGGTGCTTTAGTGGTCATGGTGGTGGTGGGTTGATAGTTGGACTTGATGATCTTAGTGGTCTTTTCCAACCTTAATGATTCTATGATTCAATGATATGTCAAGGAGAATGAGGAAAATAAAAAAAAATGCCAACTAAATGTGCATCCTTGAAGCAGTAGGGAACTAAGGGTCATATAATATTTTTGCTGTCTGTAAACAGCTCATGGAAAATGCATCTTCTATCAAAGACATAAAATGAATGCTTTCCTTGAAGTTTCATCCCCGCAAGCATTGTTTCAGCATCCAGGTAAAAAGCAATATTTGTATTTCCTAAACCCTTTCAGTTTTTCGGTGTTGGCCTTTCTGCAGTGAAAATCCATCTATCCCCACAGCAACCCTATTCCATCCAGGTTCCCCATGAAATTGAGGAATGTGCAGAAAAACTTAAGATCAAATTTTTCTCAAGCTGTTCATGTGCTGAAAGCGTAAGACATGTATTCAAAGGAATTTCAAGAAATGCCCTAGCACAAGTGAAATCACCAGGTGTAGGGTGTGTTTTCTCCAGCAGTACAACCAGTCCAAGCATTTCCCTCCTTTTCCAAAAGATCACCTTCTGCTCTCAGTTTGCCATATTGGCTCGGGAGTCACTGTGTCTTTTCCAGCGTCGCTGGAATGATCAGGCCTAAGACAAGAACTTCTTGGGGAAAGAGCACTGTTTTAATAAAGGTGATTGAACTGATTCAACATCCACTCATCCCAGCCACATGGATCATAAGGATTGGGTGGGTGCACTTGGGTAGCTATGGATTGGAGAGTGACAAGAGGCTCACTGGGGCTGGACTGACAGGACAACAGCATGCAATGGCATCCTTTAGAGACCAGTACCATCTAACTGCTATTGGACTGCTGCTGGCCTCTCTGCCCTGCTAGGCACATTAACAGCTTTGAATATATAATCACCCATTAACCCATTTTAAACCAAAGAAAAATATGGTGGAGCAAGGAATGTAAACCTCATCTCAGGTCAGCTCCAAAGGTTCTGTATCAGCCTCCATTACGTGCAAATGGAGGTTTTCTTACTTGTCAAATTGTAGATTCCCAGGACTCCGTTTCCTCATGATTTGTATGATGTCATCACCAAGAGCTAAGCAAATGCAGATTGCTGCAGTCAGGTTACAGCACTCTATAGGGCAGTAACGGGAAAAATGAACTTAAATTGCTTTATTCAACTGCTGGCGGATAAAGTGGAATCATTTATACTCGCTCTGCTCACTCTAAAATGACAATGGGGTGAAACTGAGAAAGTGTTCTTAAGAAAAGCATTAAAAGAAAAACAGCAATGAGCAGTTTATCAGATTAGCCTGAGAAAATAGTACAAGTCAATTCCACAAACTTCCTTAGTCCTGAAGGGTCTCTGAGCAACTGACACTTCAATCCATGGGATGACACACACCTTCCGACCCTCAGGACTGAGGATAAGATGCTAGCAGGAAAAGATGACATAACACTCTTGCAAAACTGCTATGGGATCTTTAACATCCCCTTAGAACAAACAGGAACTTGGTGTTTTCAGCGTCATGTAAAAGGAATGAAGAAAATCCCATTGCGAAGGTCACTTTAAACTGGGTAAACCACTGAATGAGATAATGACTGGAAGAGCCCTGAGTATACGACTTGTTATCTTTGCATCTGTGTAATTTCTGCAGATCAAAAATGTGCAAAAGAATCTCATACAAATAGAACCACAGCACTGGGGGAACTAACTCATTGTTTATAGTGAGTTAAATGTAGCAGAGCTTCCTCTTAATATATAATTTTAACTAAGCATAACTAGCTAATTAGCTAGCTGAGACCAGAACACTCTCTGTATCTGTTGCACTCTGGAGGGGCAGGGCCAGGTCTCCTGGCAGCTGTGATGACCACCATAAACTAAGTTATGTTAAACCTCCAAGGCTGAGGCTTGAGATAAGTCAGAGCTTTCACAACATCTGTTATCTGCTACTGTGTTTTTTATTTTGTTTGAAGTCGTATGATGTTTATTAGCTGAATGCCCTTAAGTATTGAAAATGAAAGCAGAAATTTACCATTAAAATTTGGGAGTTTGAAGTTTAATCTGAACAGTTCCCTTGATCGCGTGTCCAAGTTCCAAGCAGAAGGCTAATAATAGCCCCTACATTATTGTAGGCACCAAATGAGTGCTTATAAAATTGCAGTTGCAGACAGAGATAGGAGATTAGAGTTATTTATCAAAGCAATGGATTAGTTTAAACTCACTAATGCTGTTATTAGTACTGGGAACCAAGCACATCACGCTGTAGCATATTGGCTGGACCACTTGGCAGTGTTTATTGTCACCCAGCCTAGCATGCTGTAGCTTGATGGGTACTTGTTACTTCGGAGTCAGATGTCAAACTTCTTGCTGGCAGTGGTTGTATGGGATGAGCAGTATGTGCGATCACTCAGATTACCCTTAAGGTTTCAGACTTAAACAGGCTTTGGTTGCCAGTGATTTATGAAAAATTGCTGTCCACCCACACCTGCTCTTCCAGCCTTCTCCACAAAAGAAAAGAGATGATGCTGCCAGTGATGCTATTAGATACCACTTGGTGCCTATCAGTCCAAACTCTCTGGGGATTATTTATCTACAGCATGGTAGAAAAGCTTTAGTCTGGGTTTTCCACCTCAGCTCATCATTTCTCCACTTTGGAACACTCTTCTTTGTACTGTGACAAAGAAACATATGGTCCATAGTATTTGAATTATGTTTTATTTTAACTGTTAAACACAGCCTATCACTTACTGCTTTTGTTCTCTAGTATTGTGAACCCTACTGTGGAAATGATACCTTTCCTCTTAGAGATTCTCTGCTCCTGCTGCTGTGCCTCTTAATCTCCCACATGTAATGGAGAAGTTGTTTACCATAAAAAATGCTGGCACAAACAGAACTGCAGGATTCCAGGTGGCAAGTAAGTAACAGGAGCAGATGTCTTAACAATGCAGAGAAAAGGACGGGGAAGAAAAAAAGGCGAACATAAAATGTGAGAGCAGCCATTAAGACATTTGCCACCACTTTCAGTGAGATGCCTGAGGCATTTTGAATATTATACACCATGGTGACAGTAACTAGTTACAGAAGCCTGAAAACCTGAAAGCCTGAAAGTTTATTGTCGCCCTCTGATGTCTCTGCTCTCACATGTCTCTCCTTTCTTTCTTCTGTGAACTTCCCCATGTGTCTGGTTCAGGTATTTGGCAATGAGCTCAACAGGAAGAAAGAAAGCAATTCTGTATCTTCTGCCTTTAAAACACCAGGTAGCCAGGGAGCTGCAATGCAAAACCAGCTACTTGCACAATTTGAAAACAGTGGGTTCACAGAAAAGTAGTACTGTGAACCATATTAAGAAGATGTAACATTTATCAATACTTATATCATTATCCTTTAAAAAAAAAAAAAAAAAAAAAAAGGAAAGAAAGAAAGAAAGAAAAAGAAAAATGGAAATTACATGAGGGTTTTTTTCAGTGTATTTGGTTGCCCTAAATGTGCATTCCCCTGTGACACAGGCACCTCACAGGCATGTATCTGTTGACTGCTGATCCTACTGACCAGCCCTGACAAACCTGTAGTATTCCTGTGTTTGCCTAAGCTCCTTTGTCAGATAAAGCTGGAAATTGCACAGGGCAGATGATCTTTGAAGGTATGAGCTGCAGTCACATCTGATAAACCATGCACGCAGTTAACGTGTGACAGGAGAATTAATATGGTCAGACTCAAGAGAAGGGTGATAGCTGTTCTGCTCATACTGTGGCCACACAGAAGGAGACTGTGACATCTAACAAAATGATGTAGCGAGCTCTGTGTCCCAGTACATCACTGTGTTTCTGGGGCAAAGGAGAAAAGGCGCAGTTTGTGTCATTTCTAGATACTGCTTGTCCTGATATGTGCAGACAAAGAAACAGCATGCCGCTTCCATGAAGGTACTTTACGCTGTCCTGAAGGTTACAGACGCACAGGTCACTCTGAAAGTGATGCCTTTTCTTTATTTTCATAAAAACTACGTGTATAATAATACAGTATAGTCCAACACATCCCTCCAGTGTATTACAAAATACTGCAGGAAGTAAAAGAACAAATGGAGCTAATGAGCTTTGAGCTTTGTTTAATCTGACTTTGCTTTTTTAAAAAAAACCTGCATTTCCTTAATTACAGGTTTTTTAGGAATAATTAAAAAAAAAAAAAAAGGTGAAGTGTTCAGGCATTCCTTTTGAAAGTGAAATCTAAAATACTCTCTTCCTTCACAAATAAAAAATGGCCTTTCTACTCATAGTGCAGTTTCCATTAAAAATTCATTCATACAAAAATGTTCTGACAGTAACCAGAAGTCCATTCTGCCATCTAGAGTATTAAAAAATTCCCTCTTATTTCTTTCCTTTCTTTTTTTCCCTTGTAAAGATGACAGGAGAAACATGACCGAAGAACAGAGTGAGATGTTTTCTGAAGTCAGCACTGGGAGAATTTTAAGGGGAAAAAAATAGAAGCCCCTGCAAACCTTGCTGTCTTGCCACTCTAGTACGGAAAACCTAATCCTATTCTTCTTTGTCCAGTGTCTTTCAAAAGAGCACACAAATTCAAAGCTTACCCATGTCAATTACCTAAGAAAGTCACAGTTATTTGTGTGATTTTACTTGTAGGACTTGCTTTGCAGCCCAATCACAGATACATTCTGTCTTGCACACACAAACATCTGGAGGTGTTATCATTAACTGTGTTTTGGAAAGCCATATGTGTTAGTAATAGCACACCAGAAAGTTTAGTCTTCACGAAGCACTGACATAACAAGCTATACAATAAAGTCAAGAGAGGAGAAATGGTAGAGGTATGGATATTGCACACTGTGTTTCTAAAATGATCAAAACCATTAGACAGGCCAGTCTCACCATTTGTCTTTTATATGAAGGGAGTCCTGTAAAATAAACAACCCTATATTGGAACAGTTTATTATGGAATGGGATAACAAGATAAATTAAGCCTCCTGCTTATGTGCCGCATTGCAGTAAGCGTTGGAAAGAAAATACTTCCAGTATAAAAGACAGTGGGCAGTATCTTAGTATGAAAGTGTCCTGGATAAGTGGTGATGGGATGAATGACCATCACGCTGCATCTTTGGTAAAATTTGTGGTAGGCTATTTCAGAAGAATATATGGAATTCTTTCTATCATGAAATTACCACACCAGGAGCAAGGCAAAACCCACTTCCTGATGTTAATATTTGGACATGGTTAATAATGAACACTTTGTTGAACAACTCTTGCATTTTCCATATTCAGTACTGAATAAGGAAGGCTTTCAGTTTGCTAACATATTATTGCTGAGATTGCTCCGTGTCTCAGCAGTGGCAAACTTTTGCCTCTCACCTGACTTAGTCTCAAGACTGTATCATCTCCATCCATGAAGGGAGATACCAACTGCTCCACAGCATCAGATTTAGGAGGTGTTCAATGTGCCAGCCTACAAGAACAAGACTGGGCACAGCTAGAAATGGCACAAGAGCTAGAGAGCCCTTAAGAGCCCATGCCTGAGTGTATGGGGCCAGTAGACACCTGGGAGTTTGTACAGCCTACATGGTCTGACCAAGAGAGACGAAGCAAGGGAAGTGGAGCACTGTGTAAGCAGTCATCCTGGAGATAAGTGTGGCCACGGGTACAGCAATTACTCTTGTACAAGTCAGGAAATGGATCACTCACTTTTCTGTTTAGTGAGCACTTGTGAGCATTGGTTTCATTACACTGATGTCAATGACTTCTGCATTCACTGTCAGCGCAGGCAAAAGTAAACCACTGTGCATGCTCTGATAAAAGCACAACTTCTTACTTTTTCCTTGCTTCATTCCCTGCAATTAAGAAGTGCTTATAAAATCTGATACAGTGCTTCCTTCCAGTCCTCTGTTCAGACAGTGGAGAAAAGATTATTAAATAAACAGTACTTACGGACTGATAGAGTTTCAGATGAGCTCCTTGAAACAAGTTACTTTTCTCCAGATGCTTCCCACTCATAAGCTCCTAAAAGCAGGTACTTTCCACAACAATGAAGTGCAGTTACATCTGAGAGAAACTGAAATTGTCACTGACAAAATAAATGCTACCCAAGACTTTACAGTATAAACTTAAAAGTGACAGAGATTTTAAAATGAAACTTCGATTACTTTGTTATTTGGTCAAATCCAGAGGATAAATATCCTTTGGAAGGCAGCTAAAAGACATAGCTGATTATGGACTGTGAGTAGGAAAGTGGCACTGTCCTTCCAAAGAGCTTGCCAAAAGAAGGCCAGTTACTGACTTCTAAGCAAACAACCTACGGAATTAGCATTTAAAACAGGGATTGTTCAGATTAGGCTCCACAGCACCAGAGCCTATATCATTTTGACTGAGGAAATTCCCTTAGATAACACTGAGCAAAAATAACCTCTTGAAATGAAAGAGTTACACATTTTTTTTTTTTCACACGTGTTCAATCCTAGTTTGTATTTATTGTTACAAATAATATAAGCTTTTGTTCTGTACTTAAACTTAGTCAGTGGACCTCACCATACTGTCACACAAAAAAAATATACAAGCACACACAGTAATTATTCTGGAGAGTCTAGTGCTTAAGACATGGATTAAAATACCCACAAAATGTGCATCCTGTGAGACGGCAAGGTAGTCAACAAGTGACCAACAGATGGTTGGTCTAGATGATCTTAGTGGCCTTTTCCAATTGCTGTGATTCTGTGATTTTTATACTCGGTACAGTTTTCCCTTCCTTGTTCTCTATTGATCTAACTTTGCTCCATTAAATTTTCTTTCTAGTTTAATGCAAGCACATTAGGTCTCAATGTTGGCAGCGATCACACTGAACAAGCCAGGAGAGTAGGGAATGCAGAGAAATCCTGTTGATGTCCAGCTCACCGCTCACCCAGCCTTGCTAAATTAATTGAGACATTGTCAAAACTAAGTCAAATCCAAGCCCGCAAGCACAGAGCCAGAAGCCACGACTGCATGTCTACACTCATGATGCAGCCAGGATCAGACGGCAGTGCCACACCACAAGTTCACATTTTCCCCCCTCCCTGGAAGACCTGCACATTCAGAAGCAAATTAGAAGTCTCATGGTAGAGGTTTTAAAACAAACCATTATCTCCCAAAGCCGGTCACAGAGCTCCCATGCCAGTGTGCTGCATTGCTGCCCTCCAAGCCCACTGAAACTCAGAATCACAAGGGGCCTCCAGGAGAGAGTTCATATCCCATTCGTCCTAACAAAAATACACATTTTTTAAAAATGAAATAACTGTCCTGTGAAAGTGCCTTTTGATCATTGTAACAGCTAGTTTCAACCACTCCACTTTCTCTGGCCAAATATGGTTTACTGATGACACATCATCACAACACCAGGAATGGACTTGTTGATATGTTAAATGATGGGACTTCTTTCAGATAATTTTTATAGCTCAAAATTCTCATGGCATAAAAGAGTCATCATGCAGTTATTTAACTGTAGAGAGCTGTTGCTTTTCTTAGAATAACTTTGAACTCTGTCTCGTTTGGGGAGAAGGAGGCATTTTTCAAATAAAATCCAACTTCCATTCTTCCTGCCCCGAAAGCTTAATCTGTATTAGCTGGAACAGTAACAAAATCATGAAGACATATTCAGGCAGCCTGTAAATTTTACCAGGGCCATTTATGTTACTAAATCCAAATAAAGATCTAAACCAAAACTCAATGGTGTGTATAACTATAAATATTCCAAGAAGATATGGACTGAGATTCTTAAAGCTGGGTAAGGACCTTAGCCACACAAGTCCCAAAGACACTGATTAATTATGTGGTTGACAATCTCAGTTTATAAATGAAGTTAACTCCTGGTATAATTTCATTGTCTTCAATGGAGTTTCAGTGGAAATGTATTTGACAGATAGTCATGTTTCCTCTCCAAGAAAAACTTCTAAGGCAGAAGGTTTAAACATGAGTGAATGAAAGTCACTACCCTAATTTAAACCCTGTACAAAACAGCTGACTTGGAAATGAGGGTGTAAGGAGAGGCAAAAAGAGACATGAGCCTATTCTTCCTTTGCTGGGACATTACATCAATTTCCTTAGGTAATGGTCTGTCTCCAAAACACAGCGGGAATCCAAATTGCAGTTTGTTGGAGATTCTTTCCTTCAAAGCCTGAAAATTCATGCATTTCACAAGCAGTAATTGTTGGGGGAGGGCCTGGTCTCCTCTAAGCAGAGAACAATGAAATTCATTTCTGTTCAGTACTGCATCAATTCAAATCTTACCTGCTTCAAAATGCATTTCATCGTTTCCTATGACAAACACTACGAATGTTGATTATAATATGAACACCTGAATTATTCACCTAGTTTTACGAGAAAATAATGTTTCATGCATTTTCAATCTCTGCATTATTTAAAATAAAAATCCAGTAGGCAGATGATGATTATGATTATTACTTTGAAGTGTTGGGCTATTTTTGGCTTATTTTTAGCATCGGAGCAAATATGGCTAACAGGTCAAGTGCTTCTTCCTCACCTTAGCAAAGGTCTGTGCAACTCCAGCATCAGCTTTTTATTTGTAGCATACGGTATGTACACATATAGCATATGTGTAGCATAGGGTATGAGGAAGATTTATTTCTTTGCCTGAAATGTCCTTTCTGCCAGCAGCAAAAATCTCAGCACCACAACACTAATTTCTGATGTCTTTGTTTCTGCTTCTTCTGCTGGCAGAAGTTATTTTACTAAAACAAAAGTGATGTAATCTGGCAGTAACTGAGCTCAACATAAACAAAATGGCTCCACAGTAATATTCATGGTCTAGAGAGATCACTTCTAGGGCAGACAACACGAGCCAGCAACTGGTCTAGGCTGAGCACTTGCATTCCACTCCCAACTCTCCTCTCATTGACTCTCTTCTGTCAAACCAGATAAAGTCACACACTGCTATAACACCCAACAGTACATCAGAGGCCCATTTGCTAAGCACCCCTAACGACATGAAGGTGGAGATGCTTCCTATCCAAAACATCTTGTGATCGTTTAGAAACTGGGTAGATGCTGGATCAAGAGCATCTCATGTTTCCCATCTGTAAAATGCAGCTGCTAAACCTCAGCCTAGTAGTGTGGAAGCCAGTACTATTTCATTTAGTGTACACACCTTTAACCCTGTTCTCTTAGGGTAACCTCGGCAGTCATGGTCCAGTTCTACCTATATCTTCCATTTTTCACCTCACCTCACCTCACCTCCTTCATTTTGGCTATGTCTGAAGTAAGCTCTCCTCCCCCAGAGCTGCACATTGTACGGCCCTTCTCAGACATGAGTGCTTAACAGATTTTTTTCCAGTCCCCTTCATCTCTTTGACCCTCCTCCAGCCAACCCATGGGGTTTTCTTCTCTTCGCCAGCATTTTACAGCATCTATGTATGTGTGAGTGGTGCTCATTAAGAACAATGACATAGTGATAAGCTGAGAAGCGAGAAAAAACATGATTATATTCATGGGAATTCTGTGAATTCTTATTCTGACACTAAAATAAATTTTAATAAATAATTTAATTATTATTAAAAAAAATAATAAATTTAAAGTTTTCCACCTTTAGGGTCCACTTGAGAACCCACTCTGCTGCTGTGAAACTGTGCACCAGACCACCTTCTCTGAAAGGGTGGAGGAACACGTTGCAGTTCTCAGCATCTGGAAAACGGTATGCAGCAGGCATGAGGCAGGATAAAGCAAATGCTATTTCTTCTGAGTGCTCAAGCATACAGGCTTTTCACTTTACTGGGCCGCAGAACTCCTGGAAGCATTTTTAAAGTCTGTTTTAAAGTCTGTAACATGGTAAGGAGCTTCAAAAAGCACGTCAGGAGAATTTCTAAGCAGCATCACTTCCCCAGTCAAAATAGAACATGCCATCTATTTTACCAGCAATTAGAGAACCAATTACTAGCAATTAAAGAAGAGTCATGACCAAACTTTTAAAACGTCAAGATGTTTAAACTACACCAGCTGAGGTAAAACATGGGGGGGGAAAAAAGCACTGGTGCATTATGGTTGGAAAATAAGCTACACAGAGATCTTATTGTTCCGTGATGACTTGAAAAGTACTTTAAGTATTGCCACATTCACTCAGAGGGCCAAGGAGAGCATTGCTGCAAAGGCTTAAAAAAATTCCTAAGGTATAAAAGAATCTTAAAATAACAGCAATTTAAAATTGCATCTTGTCTAGTGATCTCATTTCCTTAGGATCAGATTCTTATTACTCTCCAAGTGTGAAGCATAGTTAAGTCTTCCTGAAAACTAAGGTTCTGACTCTGTTAAATAAAATAGGTTCCAAGTGACCAAAGCTGAATTAATGAAGTTTGTTCTATAGTGTTGGCCCCGGAGCATCTCCCACAAGAGGAAAGGCTGAGTAAGCTGGGTCTGTTCAGCCTGGGGAAAAGGAAGACTGAAGGGAGATCTGATTAATGTTTATAAATATCTAAAGGGAGGTGGGAGGCAAATAAATGGATGAGGCCAGGCTCTTCTCAGTGATGTATAGCAATAGAACAAGTAATGGCCTAAAACTTGAACATAGGAAGTTCCATACTAACATGTGGAAGAACTTATGGTAAAGGTGACAGAGCACTGGAACAGGCTGCCCAGAGAGGTTGTGGAGTCTTCTTCTATGGAGACATTCAAGACCCGTCTGGATGCCTCCCTGTGCGGCCTATTGTAGGGTACTGCAGGGTCCCTTCCAACCCTGCAATTCTGTGATTCTTTGATTCTGTTTTTGAGCACTGAAGTCTGGAGTGCAAGAGATTCCTATTGCTTTGATTTTGAAAAAAGACAGAATTCAGTTTAGATGTCACTTTTTGCTGTCTGTCTGAAGCTGAAGGAAGAATAGAACAAAGCTGTAGGGCTGACAAGAAAACCTTCTCCTATAGCTGAAATCACTGAAATCTTAGCTAGTGCAGGGCTACTTCTTTCTCCAGTCTGAAAACACAGAGAGGATTTTGAATATTTGACAGCAGTGAATGCTTTGTTTACAGAATCACAGAATTACAGCACTAGAAGTACAAGGCAGTGCTTAGCTTTAAGATTGATAGCTAGAACATAATCAAAATCTTGGCAAAGCATTTGTAGGATGTCTTTAAATGGGATGGAGAGAGGGAAAAAAAATAGATATAAGACTTTAAGTAGCAAGATCTTAGCCCATAAATTGCAGCTGAGAACTAATTATTCTGTGCTCCAAAATCCAAAACATTTTTTTTTCCTGCAAATTCACTAATTGCATTTGTTGGTCATGAGTTTGAAGTATAGCTGATTGCTTCCAGTGGCAAGTAGGCAAAATACAGAAGGCAAGTTATTGCAAGGAATGCATGTCAAGCTACAGAGGATGCAATTTAGCCAATTATATTTACCTTTTGAGGTTTCACATCTGAAGGGAAAGTTTTTCAGAAATTATGAGGGCTGCTTTGAAAGTAATGCTTCCAATTTTATGATGTTGGTTCATGATGTCAGAGGCGGATGTTGGTGATATGACAGTAGGGGCTGAACCTTCCGGATAATATTTCATTACATTTTGTTGCCATGTGTCAGATGGCAGAGGGGGGGCAGTCTGACAAAACGTCATCTGACCTGGAAGTGCGATGAAGCAAAGGTGTGGAATTACTCCATACAGAAAAAATGGCACCCATTGGCATTCATCGATACTTGCTGGATGTCGATGGAGACCAAACAGTGGATGTGAGTGCAGTGAGGAGGTGGGTGGTGCATTTCAGCCGTGGTGACGTGAAGGACAAGCCATGTTTTGGGCTGCCATAGAGATTTTGACAAGCATGGCATACAGGCTCTTGTTCATCACTGGCAAAAGGCACAGCTATTGGGAGTAACTGTGATGAAAAATAGTGGTTTGTAGCTGAGAATTTGCTCTGTCAAGTCATGTTACTGTGCTCTTTATATCTGTTGTAGTTTCAATAGAAATAAATAGGAGGCATTACTTTTGCGGTAACCTACATAAAAGATTATGAATACCTCTGGCTTTGAAGCTGCAAAGCATTCTGGTTCAAAACCTGCCAGCCCTTATCCCTTTGGTTATGGAAAATCTAAAGCAGCAAAAGCAATGTGGGTTTTTTCCCCCACAAAGGTCATCTGATCATCCAACCAAAAGCACTCCAAATAAGGTTCTGATTTGTCTTTTTAACAGTAAAGCTATTGTGAGAAGAAAAAAACATGAAAGTTAGAGGCCATTGAAAGCCTCTTGGCATTCTTTTCCCAGCATTGTTACATGGGTAAATGATTAATGCTATAACATGTTTTTTTCCTATTTTGTTTCCCCCCTCTGAATGTTAGAAGTGGTCCACAAACAGTGAAAAGGGCTTGACTGCCCCCATAAGCAAAGTTCAGCCGCTACACAAGCATTCACACAGAAAAAATGTGTTGGTAGAATTTTATAAACTGGGCAAGCTGACGGTTTGTGCATCTTTTCATTCCTCCAGCTCTTGTCGTACGCTTCCTGACCAAACGGTTTATCTGGGAGTATGACCCGACTCTAGGTAGGTGACGTGTTCTTCCATCTACATAGTATGTTGTATATACTAGCATGTCTGAAGTAATGGATAATCATACAGTTAAAATTTCGAGCCTCTGGTTAAGCTCATTTGCTGTAGAAAGATTCTCTGTGATCACTGAAAGCTGGAACAAATATTACCTAAGATGGCAGAATAGAAATCTAGTAATGCACTTAAATGAAAGCAGAATTAAAAACAAGGCACAAATCTACCTACACAGATGTCAGTGGAAATTCTGCCACTGAAGGTGATTGCATTATTGTTTCACTCCAAAAATTAAAGTATTGAGCATGGAATCTGTTTTCAGCTTTGGGATAACACAACCAGCAATTGCTGGAGAATAGGGTGGCTGGGATACACACCTCAAAAATAAAAGAGAAATACAAGCATAGATATTTACACTCTGCCTGCACTAAATATGTAGTCCTCACCTGTCTAGCACTCATTGCATTTCACTTTTAGGATGACCAGATAGGGACACCAGTCATCAGAAGAGCATCAGCATGTCCCCTCCACAACTCCCGCTCAGCTGAGTTTGGTCTGGCACTGTTGAGAAGCTAACACACATAACTCAAAAACATTTCAAACAGTTTTCTGAATTAGAAGCCTCTTTAAAATATAGGCCAGTGTTAGATTTGTTACTATTTCTGAAGTTATTCTTATATTCTGAAGTTACTATTTCTGATGTTTGAACGCTCAGCACCAGAGAAAGTCCAGGCCAAGTCTGAGATGAGGTGTGAAGTAATGAGCCAGGAAATTTCCTTTTCTTCTAGAGTCTGCTGCCATCTCCTTAACCTCCCTTTGGAGACTTGAATAAACACTGTCCAGTTAAAAAACTCTTTCTTAGGGATCTTCCTTTAAGAGATCACATTAAAGAAATAGAGAACAATATATGCTTGCACAGCAGAAACAAACAAGATGAAAATTTAATGCACTTCAATGCAAAACCCAGCAGCCCTTTCAACAAAGGAAAGTTTCCAGTTTTATACTGCACATTTTTGATTGTTAAGAGGAAGGATGATGAAGGATTGACAGATATTAGAACTCTCATCGTAGGAAAGCAATTCTCAGAACAACCTGAACACAAATACATTCTTTCATCTGCTAATACAATTCACTGATGAATGTATTGATATATGTCACCTGTCCTGCATAACAGGATGTTCAGTATAACATTTAATTAAATTTCACACTTCTATTATTAAAATATCACTTCCAGAATTTGGCAATAGAAGAATATACTGATAAAAAAGACTTTATATACCAAGTTCATTAATGTCTTGTAGGGACACTCCATACAAGAATATCCAAGCTCTGTTGTTTAAGCACACAACCTAAGATGTTAGCATGCTGCAAGATTTACTATTTTTTGTCCCATTATGGAGGCTGTGTGCCCTTTTCAGTGTACCAGCCTTAATGTTTGTTTCTGTTTTTACAAATTAATATAACTACAGTCCAGCCATGCCCCTCAGGATTGTCTTCCATTAGGAACATCAAAGTTTTAATGCAGACAGTACTCCTATCTCAATAAAATAAAAACTAAATCTCTTTTGACTGACTGAATTCTACATTCTCATCCAGTTTAGAGGTTGACAGCTTAGGCTATGCATTACAGCTAACGTGAAGCTAAGTGCTTTAGCCTGCTCAGAGGAAAAGGTTTCAGCAATGCATAAGCCAATAAACTATTGTCAATGAGCTGTTTCTTAATCATAGAAATCTCTAATGGAAGATGTGCACTAGAAACTTATTTGAAGTACTGTTTTTCAAACCATGTATCACAACAGGATTCCGAGGAGGTTCTGAAGCGTTAGAAAACACATCTCAGGAAATTCTGATCATTACTCAGGTCTTCAGAGATAAGTCAAAAGGATTGTACCTTCAAAAGCTTTGAGAAACAGTGCTTTGAAGAATGCATTCCTGGCTCTATCATGGTCATCCTGCGGTGACTTAGTGTCCAGTTACCTGTAAATACTGCTGAACTGAATTTACTGAGAAGTTTTATCAGATTTGTTTCTTCTTAGTAATAATGGACTAGCAGTTGGTTGGAAGGAGTGACATCTATATATTCCACCAATTTAAACAGATGCAAACCATCCAGCTACTAAGCAGCAGGAGGTTTAGCCAAAAAACACTTGGTCTGTGACAAAAGTGTCATTTTTATACTTTATTTCTTATGTCAAATTCTCAATCCCCCACTAGAACAGATAATTCCTATTTTTAGGGAAGCTTTCACCAAGCTGTACTAGGCCTGATGGAAATTCAGCAGCGTCCTAAGCTAAGTATGAAGGTTAAATAAACAAACTCTTGTGCTCTAAATTCAAGGGTGGCATATTTTAACTGGAAAGAAAAAACCCATACATTATAGATATTTTTTTACTACTGTAACCTGCCAGAAGAAAATGAAGAACAATATTTTTAGCAGTGTCTGGACATGCTGCTGCATCTCCAGGAGCCAAATTAAAAACCACGAAATAACATTTTCTGGCAAGAGCAACACCACTGAATCTTGCAAGTCTTGGCACATGGAGCTGCCAAGGAAGTCAGGACTTTGCATTTCTGCCACTTCTGTTCATGGTACTGGATCTGTGGAGGCACTGAAATGACAGCTGCATCTTCACCAAAAGTACATACCACTGTGCTTTTTATTTTATCATTCTCAGCCAAGGGATAAGAATTGCAGCAAAGGTCATTTTTGTGGGGAGGATTAACTGTCAGCCTTGACTTCTCTGTCATTTGTGCTTAGCTGGAAAGTCACTGTCACCATCACGGCACGTTCTTATTTTTTTCTTAATTTACCTGGTTGCTTTTTGAAAAGGTGCCTAGTCACTCAAACTATGTGGTTACTCGGCATCATCAAGGTGAATGAGCTTCCTCTTTCAATATTTATCACAAATCACGCTAGTATCCCTTGCATACAACAGAATTAGAAGGTCCAAAGAAAGAGCTCTGTGAAGAAATAGGCTGGAACTGCACATTTTTAAAAACACATGAGCAGTTGTTTTCTAAAATATTAAGTATATGAATTCAGCATTAAACTTTGTCATTTTTAGCTAGTTAAATATGTTCTGAGAAATGGGATTGGGCCACCACATGAATTTCATCAAAAATTCACTGAGTGTCTTTAAATAGAATGCAACTTGCCAGTTAACAAGCAGATTCACTGTGGTGTTAGAAAGCCTGAAAACCACCTTGGCCTACTTAGGGCACTGTTTAACCCACAGCCTAAGAGCAGTTCACAAACATAAGCAACATCTCTGTGGTGGATTGAGTACAGAACTGGAAATCTGTGCTATATTTCAGTTTGGCTCTATTGGCAGATTCATAAAAATGAAGTATGAAAACAAGCATTGCTGTGTGCCATTTCAGCAGGGCTTGCCAGGCAGCGGGTGGCAGCAGGCTGACAGTTGGCCTGCCAAGATGGCGGCTCGGCTGCTAGAGCAACCCACAAGCAGCAAGCAGCCACCCTCACAGCTCTCTTAGGGTTCAACCATCACTGCCAGTTGCCACAAAAACAGATGTGCATAAATGCATAGCATGTACCAGATGGCATCTTCTCAGGGATAGACATTTTCTATGGGGAAGCGTTTCAAGGTGGAAGTATGAAGGCCTTCATATTGCTACCTACCTTCTGTGGGTAATATCTTGGGCTGAATTCAGGACTCCTATGGATCTCAGTCATCCAAGACTACGTGTCAGGGTTGTAAAGCATGTTGTGAATAGCTGTTCTTCTCAGCACCAGTAAGAGTCCAGATCTCAACAGTTTCCTCCATGAGCTACTGGCACCGCCCAGAATTTAGTGTGCCTCCTAGGGGCAATGCCAAGTTCAAATACAGGCTGGGTGGAGAATAGTTTGAGAGTAGCCCTGAGGAGAAGGATTTGAGAAGGTTGGTTGATGAGAGATTCAACATGAGCCAACAGTGTGCACTATGCAGCCCAGAAGGCCAACTGTATCTTGGGTTGCATCAAGAGAAGCATGACCAGTAGGTTGAGGGAGGTGATTCTGCCCCTCTACTTGTGCCCCTCTGCACTTGTGTCCACACTTCACCTGGAGTACTGTGTCCAGTTCTGGGACCTCCAACACAAGGACACTGAGCTGTTGGAGTGGGTCCAGAGAAGGGCCATGATGATGGTAAGAGGGCTGGAGCAGCTCCTGTACAGGGACAGGCTGAGAGAGCTGGGGCTTTTCAGCCTGGAGAAGAGTAGGCTCTGGGGGGATGTTATAGCGGCATTCCAGTACCTGAAGGGGGCCTACAGGAATGTAGCTACAAGACACGAATAGTTTTAAACTGGAAGAGGGTAGAGTTAGACTAGACATTAGGAAGAAATTCTGTACTGTGAGGGTGGTGAGAGAGGTCACCCAGAGATGTTGCGGATGCGCCCTCTTTGGAAACATTCAAGGCCAGGATGGATGGGGCTTTGAGCAACCTGGTGTGGTGGGAGGTGTCCCCACCTGTAGCAGGGGAGTTGGAACTAGATGATCTTAACAGTCCCTTCTAACCTAAACCATTCTATGATTCTGTGATTCACCTGCCCTCAAAGATGGAGAGGTACTGTGGTTCGTGATATTTAATTGGTTCAGCATCCCCAGTTTTAAAATCAGAAGGGAAACAGGCCAATTCATTTTTTCCTGGAGGCCAGGAAAGGAGGAAGAATCTCAGAGACTCATCACATCAGCATACAGACAACACTGATGCTTGAAAAGTACTTAATGAGCAGAAGCAAATGACCTGCCTGCATCATCCATGGCAGGCAGGAAGAATCTCCTAAATGAGTGCTTTTAAAATGCAGTTTTGCAATATTTCACTGAAAATCCATCTGCTGCTCTAACATATCGGGACAATTCACTCAGCTAGAAGCAGAGTTGGGATAATTAAGTCTAAGTAGAAATTATTAAAAAAAGAAGAAAAAAAAAAGGAAGAGGATATTATGAACTCAACTAGGTCATTTGTTCTATATTAGAACATGTGTACAGATAAGAGAATGAGGTGTTATGAGGTGCAGAGACATGCGACATCCATTTTTGCCATATAAGGAGGAAAACCACACAAATAAAACCCCAAGGAAGTGCAGGAGACATATTCCTCAGTTCTTTCCTTGATTCTGTCACTGATTTGTTTTCTGCAGTCTCCCTGCCTCTACTTCTCACCTATAAAATCCTTCATCTCATAGAAGAATTTGAAATTCTTTAACTCTTCAAGTACTGGTCCCTTAAAGACTCTCATGTTAAAAAGGTACACAAAAATATCAAGTATGTCTTCAAAGACTGAATTTTAAACCAGAAAAAACAGCAAATAAAGAGTTAACATTCTTGTTGACCTTTTTAAAACTCAGTTGGCTTTCTCACACTATGCCTAGATGTCTTTCTCTAGCTGTTCACATATTTCATACAACTTTGCTAATCCTCTGAAAGGAAAACTGTCTCTGAGCAGACACCAGCCGCAGAGAGCATGACAGACTGGCCCATCTATGAAGCTAAAGAGATAGATAGAAAATATAAGAGTTTATTTAATTTGAATGTGATAAAGACTGTTCATTACTTTGATGGAGCAAAGGTAACTGTATAGAAACACATGTCTTAAGAAAAATAATTTTGCTAGGGTAACTAGATTAATGGTGACATTTTTAAGAGTATTTTAACTATTTCAAGATTTCTTTAAGTTGCTCAGGTTTTTTTTCGCTCTTTCGTTTGGGAGAGAAAAAAAAACCTGAGTTGGTGTTCAACCTAGAAGACACCATTAAATACACATAAAATATATGGGAATCAGTAAAGCAGAAAAGATGGGACAGCAATTTGTATCACTTTATCTCCTATTACTTTGATTATGAAAGGCCCATGCTAACGCTGTTGTTCTTCAACTGAACATGAAATGGCCAAAGGATTGCACAAGGTTGCAAGTTCTTGATGGAGGGACAGAGGTACTGTTAGTGCCTTGAGTTATCCGGAGAACTTTGACCAGCTACTACTTAAAACTTTCAAAACCATAGCAGTAACAGCAGAAATCACTTTGTGCAGATATTGTTTACCTTGGCAAGAAGGTTTTTCCCAGTGGAAAACTTGTTGTAAGAAAGATTTTTTTGTTTAGGAAAAAGAAAAATCAAATCAAACAAACACCTTAAAAGGACATTTTTGCATATATAACATCTGTAGCTGGGGAGTTCTGGTGACAAAATGGAATGTTCAGAGATCACAGGGGCAGTCTGCAGATATGATAAAGTAATTAGCATTATAACCCCACCAAGTATTTCTAGACTGGACCAGGCATCTGAATTTCTTTTCTGTACCCTAAGAAGGATAGATTCGTACAAACAGCATAAACAGAGCAGACTGTGAATATATCCCAACTAGCTTCCATCAAAATTGTTGAGAACCAGAATGGAGATTAGCTGTGGCAGCCAAGACCTCAGTAAAAATAGTTTATCAAGATAAAGATGCAAAAACTATCTTTCTGGACTAACTTTGTACCAATCCCACCATGAAAAAGAGCTGAGGTCCTCAAGACAGATCCTCAGATTCAGACACTTTTCAAGGAATGCCTTTGCTCTCTGGCTTACTCAGCTAACACATTCTCTGGGCAGCTGGAATACAGTTTGAATACAGAGTCTTTGTCCCCAGGATTGCTTTCACTGCTGCAGATTGCAAGTTGAAGAAATGCATGTGTTTGTATACTGCAGATTTCTAGCTTTCTTGACTTTTGGCTCACTCAGCAAGTTTGTCTTAACACTCCTGAAGGCTTACTGCCCGCCTCTACCATAAAATCAGTAATTCCCAGCAGCACAGCAGAGAGAGAAGCTGCCTAGACAGCACGCCGAACTTTAACAAACAGGCCCATGCTAACAACGTCAGTGTTAATAAATCGTTAACTGATGGCCCCTTCAGCTATGGGGTGTAGAGGTTGACAGAACAGGAGCCCTAGAGGAAACAGCCTGGGGAGGTCACCCCTCTCAGCCCCTTCCTCCTGCTATCCAACAGTCTACAGAGTGCCATAGACCAGATCACTGGTATGCTAATGAAAATACCCATGTTCCAAAGCAAGCTAAAGAGAGGGGAGAGAAGGAGGCCATCATCTTGCAAAACTTTGCCTTCTGCATATTTCATCTGAACACCCATGTTGACAACTACAGCTTATCCAAGTGCCTAGACAGAAATAATGTATGTTGTTCATTACTGGCTTTTGGCCAGAATGAAACATAATGGTAACCAACCGTTGGAAGCTAGGAGGAATGGCTGCCAGTCTGTGTTTCAGGAAATATCCTGAAAAATGTGTATGTGTTTAATACTTTGCTGGAAAACAGCCTTATTTTTGAGCAAGACTCTAGCCAGTAACATCTTTAACTTCTCTTCAAAAATTACATGTTCCTTATGCTTCAGTACTTAACAGGTTTGGTCCATTAATAATCCAGATTATGCCTTGCTACCTTTTTTCTGAGTTTAGTTTTTTCCCCCAGTTCAGTCCATTAGAAACATTACTTAACTTGATATAAATTCAATGCACATTATATCATTATTACTATGCTTCTTTCTAATAGGAATTTATACTGAATGTATTATGGAAATGAAATATGAAAATATTTCCAATTTCTTTAAGGTGTCTATAAGAAAATGGATTGGTATGGCTTAGAGCATCTTAAACCCCTGACACTGGCTTCTAAAATGCTCAAAGACTTGAAATGATGAAATTGCAATTGAGAGTAGCAGAGGAAGATGTTTAAAATAACATGGGAAGCAGTAACCCAAAAGTGTGGTTTGTTTTCTTTCGTGTGGGTCTCAAGATGAAGATATTCCTGATGCCAGTAAAAAAATAAAAATAAATATACTGCATTTTCACAGTTGCTGCAAACACAGTAAAATCAGGAATGGAAATGGCTCTTCTTGTTGCAGCTACAGCTGCAAAATATTTTGCCCCCAGTTTTCTTGCTCATCATGTTCCAAAATATTCTCCAGACGAGAAGAAGTTTTCAGTGCTTGCTTCTGGACCTTCAGGAGCAGAGGATTTATTTTGCTTGTTTTAGGTATGAGAAGAGGCTCACCGGTTAGTTTTCATTTATATTGGCAGAAATAAGGTGCAATGCACAGAGCTTTGCTGAAAGACTTTTTGCCACGGTCAAAAGAATCCAGCCAGAAATGGTTTGTTTAGATTTAGACAGGCATAATTCCCACCAGGAACTCTGCTTGGTGTTGGTGGGAAAGTTGAGTCAGACAATTAGAAAAACAGTTGAGGCCTTGAAGTTTGCTCCCTACTAGTTAGTGCTGCCTCAGTTTTGTTGGTTTTGCTTTAACTTGCCTTAATGAATCCAGTTCCCAAGTACTTGTACACATTTTCTCTGCCTATCTCAGCAAAAAGTGTGCAAGTATGGGACCTACAGGAAAGGAACAATAACAACATTCTCATCAAAGAAACCCAGTCTTAGCACCAAGGAGAAGATTAAATGCAGCACAGTCCAACAGACATACACATATTTTTGTTCAAGAAAATTATTCTAGGCTTTCTATTTTGAGGCAAAAAATTGTTATTTATTGAAAATAATATTAAGTCAAGAAATAAGACTTCCTTGTAGGCTAGTTTTATGTATCCCTCCTGCTCTACCTGGATAGCAAATTTTGATAATGCAATATAGATCCTTAATGACAAGAACTTCATAGTTGGTGTGGCTGTGTATACATTACCAATTTATTTCGCTTCCCAAAAAAGTAAACATGATAAATCGAAAGTACTTACTGAGCAGCAGATTTAACTGAGGCTCATTTGTTCTGAATTTGTTCTCCCTGTTTCATACTGCAGTAGCTTCTGTCTTAGCACATGCTCTCTTTCTTCACAGAGCATCGTGTTGTGTCCTCTTTATTCATCCAGTGTACCCTGATGTCTTTAAGCATCTGCATGGAGTATGGGTAGCCACATTCTGGCTTGTACAGACACATGTGCCTGCTGAGCACTCAGAGAAGATGCCACATCTTCCTGTGTGTCTGGTTTGACAGGGGTTTTACCCCCAGCCCAATTCTTATGTTAGCAAAACCTACAAGATGGAGAGCTTTGTCTTGGACTGAAAGCAGCAAGTAAAAGCAGCTTGACATGCAAGGACTCCCACTGGCTGCAGTGACTGCCACATGACTTTCTGTGCTCAGCTCTAACCTAGCTGGTTTGGGAAAGCTTGCTGTACTGCAGTTACATTTCTGATAACAGCAAATGTGTCTTCAAAGAAGGGTACCAAAAAAGCCAAAATGGAATTAAAAGAGAAACTCCTTTGCATGTTAACATATCAACTCCAAAAGCAGCATTCACAGCGATAGAATGCATGTGACCCAGGGTAGAGGCCCTAGAATCAAATTAAACATCACTGCAAAAAAAGCCTTATTTTGTATTCTGGTTTAAAATTGTGCTTTGACATGAGTGTATTCATGTTGCACAATAACCATACATATAAAGCACATCACAGGTACTGTATATGCTTCTGAAACTTCTGCTTTTGCATGTGTCAAGTCTTGGGGCTACATGTGCCGAGACACATAGAACATTGATGAGCGCAAGCCCAACTATCAGTGCTGTCAGAGCAATGTGACTGGCTTGCTTTCTGTAACTTTGTACTGCTTTTACGTGTGATAATGATAGTAAAACAACGGATTGCATATAATCTGATGATTTTTTAGGTAAATAGTAAATAACCCAACTATGCTTATTAAGAGTTTTGTAGTATCTGTTAATAATGAGACATACGGAGGTACACAGCAGTGGATACGTTTTAAGTACACAAGGTCTGAGCTCTGGTTGCTGTAAAATCACTGATGGCTGCAGAATAAAAGCCCTCCTACAAGGTAAATAACAGATGGAGAAAGTAACAGACGCAAGCAAGAAAAATACATTCAACTGAGTTTCAGGAAGAGCTAGGATGGAAGAAGAAGGTAGGAGAGACTTGACCAGTGAGGAGGGCACATTCAAGTTACAAGGGCTTTATAAAAGGCACTAAGTTCCTAAAGCAACAAGGCAGAGGAGGACAAATTTCACAAAGGTGGACTCAGACAAGGCTCCGGAGAGCATCCTCAAACAGCACCACAGTTAGTAATGGAAGTAAACTGTTTTCCCAATGGCTGTCAAATCACTTTGGTTGTTTTTTTTTTTTTTTATAAATATGATAGAGACAGATGCCATACTGATGGATGCCAAGGATCACAGATGTCCAAATGATCAGGGAGTCTACTTTTTTAAAAAACAACAAACAGGAACTTGTATCATGTAATCAGAAATAATTATGGGAAATTTTAGTCTTTTAAACATACTTCTGCATCGCCATCAATCAACATTTTTACCATAACTTAGAAGATCATAACTATTAGCTACAGCCTTTTGGTCTGGAAACTCAGCTATAATTATTTCACAAAAGCTTTTTCTAGGTCTCTTGCAGTTCTCAGATCCAACTGGCTGAAAGCCACCAGGAGGGAGACCAAATTTTTTTATCTTTACAGTATTTTTTGTCTGTACTTATTTTATTAACCTTTCTTGACAAAAGTGAACTAGAATTCTGAATGGGAACAAAGCCCGTGTCTCTCTGTGCTTAGAGGCAAACAAACAAAACAAAAGAAAACCAACAAACTGTTCATTAAATTTACATGTAAAATAGCATATGTCACTGTTCTATCTTAACTGAACCTACTCCTACTGCAAGTTGTGTTTTTTTTTTCCTAAAAGCAATAAAACCTTACAGTGCAAATGTTTGCTTCCAGAGCAGTAGCATGCTCCTGTTATGTACAGTCTGTTCAAAGCAAGCAAGTATTGAAAAGAAATCTTTAAATTGCTGCAAATATAAAATTGTTTGAGTTAGACAGGACCCTTAGAGGTCATCTAATCTAACTCCCCTGCAGTGAACAGGGACACCCACAGGTAGATCAGACTGCTCAGAGACCCGTCTGATCTGATCTTGGGTATCTTCAGGAATGGGGCATCCACCACCTCTCTGCGCAGCCTGCTCCTTATTTTTACAATAAGGCCACCACCCTTACTGTAAAAAACTTCTTTTTTTTTTTTATGCAATCCAAATCTCTCTTTTAGTTTGAAATCATTTCCCCTTGTCCTATCACAACAGACCCTGCTAAAGAGTCTGTCCTCTTCTTTCTTACAGCTCCCCTTTAGATATTGAAAGGCCACCCTCAGGTCTCCCCACAGCCTTTCCTCCAGGTTGAACAGCCCCAACTCTCAGCCTGTCCACATAGGAGAGTTCTTTCCTTCCTTGAATCGTTTCTGTGACCCTCCTCTGGACACACACAAACAGGTCCACATCTCCCCTGTACTGAGGATTCCACATCTGGACACACTACTCCAGGTGAAGTCTCTCACCAGTGCAGAGTAGGGGGGGCCTCCCTCACCCTGCTGGACGTGCTGCTTTTGTTGCAGCCCAGGATACTGTTGGCTTTCTGGGCCACGAGGGAACATTGCTTGCTCATGTACAGCTTGCCATCTGCCAGTACCTCCAAGTCCTTTACAGAAGAGCTGCACTCTATCCTTTAGTCGCCTAACTTCTTTTGACTGTGGGGGTTGACATGACACAGGTGCCAAACCTTGAAGTTGGATTTGTTGAACGTCATGAGGTTCACCTGGGCCCACTGCTCAAGCCTGTCCAGGTTCCTCTGAATGTCATCCCATCTTTTGGGTGTGCTGACCGCACCACACAGCTTGGAGTCATTTGCAAACTTGCAGAAGGTGCGCTCAATCCCACTGTTAGTATCATTGATGAAGATGCTGAAAGCATTTGTCCTGGTATTGAACTCTGAGGGACACCACCCATCACTGATCTCCATCTGGTCATTGAGCCATTGACCACCACTCTCTGGATACAATCATGCAGCCAGTTCCTCATCCTTCAAACATTCCACCCATCAAATCCATATTTTTCCAGTTTGGAGAGAAGGGCATTATGGGGTCCATGTCAGAGGCCTTACTGAAGTCCAGACAGGTAACATGTCTCTTCCCTTGTCGATTGACACAGTTACACCAGCATAGGAGGCCACGAAGTTGGTCAGGCAGGACCTGCACTTAGTGAAGCTGTGCTAGTTATCCTACATCACCTCCCTCTCTTCTATTATGCCTTAGCATATCTTCCAGGAGCATATGACCCAGCATAGAGGTGAGACTGACACCTTCTTACCCATCTTAAAAATGGGTGTGATATTGCCTTTTTTTCAGTCACCAGGGACTTCACCTGACCACCATGCCTTTCCAAATATCATTGAGGGTGGTTTGGTGGCTACATCAGCCAGTTCCCTCAGAGCTCTGGGATGCACCTCTTAGACTTAGACTTGCAGACTAAGACCTAGTATTATTTATTTCTTAGATTTATTTCCCTAGAAAGCATAATCTTTTGGAACAAATGTATTCTATAGATCCAAGTTGCACTGGACAAGCATGTTTGATAAATGACTGTTTAGTACTTACAGGCCTAAATTCTATTAAATGTCACAGTAAGCATCACACAAGGTTGTGATCAAGCTGTGACTGAATGTCATATCCTCAGACAGTCTGCACTGTATAGGCTTAAAGACTGTCTCTATGCAGTTTTAGTAGTATTTTCTACATTTGCACAATAAGATTGCTGAGAAGAATAAGGAGATTTGTGACACACCAACACAGAGAAGGAAGGGGTATTTTTGTTATTGTTGGGTTAGCTTTTTTGCTCTTTCCAAAAGTTATCATTTCATAGAATCATAGTGTTGTTTGAGTTGGAAGGGACCTTTAAAGTTTATCTAGTCCCACTCCCCTGCAATGAACAGGGACACCTGCAGCTAGATCAGATTTCCAAACCTATTTCCACAGCTGCAGAATTTTAAAAAATTATCCAGTCCCTATTAAGGAATTAATGTGACAATATATTACGTATTGAAAAACAAACCAGTTGCAATAGTGGTGTTTCTCAGGCCTTTCAACAGACCTACACATTCCTGAGCTTTAATTTTTAAACAAAGTAACTATGAGAACCAGTTCTTTGTACAGCAAAAGCTCTGGGAGATTGCAGTTTTATAAGCAAAAGAGGACCTTGAAAATTGACATCAGCTTCCAGAGCCACGCAGTAGCAACCTCTTTAATCTAGTTTTTGGGAATATGAACAGAAACATAGGACAAGCCAACAAGAACAGGTCAGGCTTGCTAATAACAAAGCAGAACTGAATATGACCACTGTATTTCCATAGTGCTGTCATCTGCTACGCCATTACTCCATCAGCATCAGCTGTCTACTTCTGCTTTAAGACTAGCAGTTCTGACACAGAGTCTGCGGCAAAATCTGGCTCTGAAGTTTATTTTCTATCAATGGGATATTAGCC
Source organism: Alectoris magna (assembly GCA_030625065.1). NCBI lineage: Eukaryota > Metazoa > Chordata > Aves > Galliformes > Phasianidae > Alectoris > Alectoris magna. The sequence continues at coordinate 135,624,250 of CM060560.1, forward strand.
ATATAACTATAAAATATAGGCATCACCTTGTGTAAGTGATATTTTGGAGCTCAGAAAATTACCTGGTATCATCTTGGGAGCCTTTATCACAAAGGCTGCTGGCACAGTGCTATACACTTTACTCTTTCTACTTGACCACAATAATGCAAGGATAAGACATCTACAGCCTGGATTCATCATCTGACCGATTTTGGACTTGTGAGTGCTTGTGAGGTATGATTCATCCCAGGAAGGAGGTCAGACAAACTATATCCAGCATGTATTTTGCTTCGTCCATTCCAACAGGAGTCACAGTACCTAGGTGAGACACAGAAGCTGGTATTGTGGATGGTTTCAGTTAGAGAATCTCAAGTTATCTTTCTCTCTAGCTGTGTGTCTTGAAATAAAGAGTAGCACAGAGAAAATAACATTAATAAAACCCAAAGCAAGGCCACTTATTTGTAAAGCATCGTAGGATCTTAAGGCTTTAGGATGCTCAATGTGAACAGATTGGAAATCACAACTTCAGCGCTCATAACATCCAACCAGATTCTTCGGATGTTTCTGCTCCCTTGAAGGAAAAGCCATGCCTGCTATTACACCAAAAATGCTTTAAAGATCCAGCTGTTTTACACTCCTCACTAAAAATCACCCAGCTACCACACATTCCAAAGCAGGGGAACAGACTCACTTCTACTAAGTTTTATTTACACTAATCTGACCCCAATCAGTTCTATTTAGCCGGAATCAAATTCCACCCTAAAGAAGACAGATAAAGCAAGTTAAATGTGCAACATGAAACACTGACAAAGTACTGTTTCAAGAATTCAAATATCTCTTAGGAATCACACTTCTTTTCTGCAGCAGGCAGAAGTCTGCTCCTTGAGATTCGTTCTGCAGTTTTGTGGAGAAGACCCCTATGAGCTACCGCATTCTGCTTCCTAAGAAGATCACTTCACAGATTTGCTGGAAACATGGGCAGATAAATTTTTTTCTGGACTTGTGTGGACCAATTCTTAACAGCTATTGGTCAGGCAGGGCCAGCTGATTGAAGGCATTTAAGCACTGCAAGACCTAAATGAGTGAAGAGCTAATATTACATTACTCACTTGAAAAATCTCCTTTTCATACCACTCTTCTCCCAGGAAATGAAATCTGGGATGCTAAATCACAGAATTACAGAACTGCAGCGGTTGGAAGGGACCTCAAGAGATCACTGAGTCCAACCTCCCTGCCAAAGCAGGTTCTTTACAATAGGTTGCACAGGTAGGTGTTCAGACAGGTCTTGAATATCTGCATCAAAGGAGACTCCACAACCTTTCTGAGCAACCTGTTCCAATGCTCTGTCAACCTCACTGTAAGGAAGTTCTTTCACATGTTAGTCTGGAACTTCCTATGTTCAAGTTTTAGCCCATTGCTCCTTGTCCTATTGGTACGCACCACCAAGAAGAGCCTGGCCTCATCCATTTACGTCCCACCTCCATTTAGATATTTATAAACATTAATCAGATCCCTCAGTCTTCTTTTCCCCAGGCTGAACAGATCTGGGTTACTCAGCCTTTCCTCTTATGGGAGATGCTCCAGGCCTTTTATCATCTTTCTGAATCTCCACTGGACTCCTTCTTTCCCTGTCATTTTTGAACTGGGGAGACCAAAACTGGACACAGTATGCTCAACGTGGCCATGAGTAGGGAGTACTGCACAGGGAGTCCCAACTTAGCACTGGGCATTTACTTTACTTAACTAGTTTTCTAAAGCAGTATCACTCTATCTCCTGCACCAAAGCAGAGCTTTTGCTTAGCAGCATTCCCTTGCAGGAAGTGCTATAGGTAAGATATGCTGAGATTCTTAGATATGTCTTACTCTATTCTGTAGGAATAGTTTCAAGATCACGAAGGTGGAACATCAACATCTTTAACAGCCTTACAATAATGAAGAGTAGTGTGTGTGTTGGGGGGTGGGGGGGGGGGGGGGGTTCTGCTTTGAAAAGAAAGAGGAAAAAAAAACACAAAAAAACCACAAGAGCCTTCACTGCCTGAAGCCCTATGCAAGATTGGTTGCCATCTGCCTAATTAAATTGACCATTTGTCCTTATTAGAGGCAGCTGTGCTATGTAAAGCAATTAAGGTGGCACAGGGCAGGGGGTATGGGTGGGGAAGTGACAGTTTTTGGTGTGGGAAGAGAGTGTTTGAAGTGCTGACATCACTGAAACATTCTCAACTATGAAGAGGTGATACATTCAAGTATATAACCAAAAAAAGACATGCACTAAACATGAGCCCTTTCAGAAGCTCTAACTCAAGAAATGCCCTTCCTTTAACATATCCTGCATTCCTTCTGCGGAGATTTACACCAAATAAAAGCACTGTGTCTCTGACAGTGCAAAACATTCATATTAATGGGCCACAGTTTTACAGCATATGCATTTGCCTTTTGATATAGGACATCTGTGAGCCAGCGACAGCAATAAATCTCAATGTTAGCATAGATGAGTTTCCAAATTTTGGGTCAAACACTATCAAGTTTAACTTACCAGCTCATTAAGATAAAATAAGCTCTTTTGTCATGAGGTTTCTGATTTGTTATGCAGTTCCAGAACCTGAGACACAGTAAATAGGTTCCATTTTTCCTTTAGTATAGTGTGAATGCTTAATGCCACTGGCTATCCTTATAAATCACATAAGGGGAAATTACTGCTTGAGCCCTTGCTATAAGAGAGGAATGTGATGATTTCAGTATGTTTCAAAGAGACATTCCTAAAATACCTAACTCTTCTGTCATTTTATCATTCTGTAAGGCCTGAGCATAGCAGTTGTGTCCCTAATCTACAAGTGTGCTGGTTTTGATCTTGTCAGACTTCAGGCTCTGCAGTGACAGGCTTTTGAGCCGGATACATCCAGAATAGCAGAATTTGTGTTTTAAAAGTGGCAGCCTTCACTTGAGCAAACATGAAAAACTGTCTGCAGTCTTGCAGAGCTCTTTGCTGCAGGAGACTCAGTCCTTTTGTTTTGGGCAGAGTGTAGTGTTCAAGACATTGGAAAGGAAGATACAGAGAGAGAGAATAGAGTCACAGATATAGAAAGGAAGATTTGACTGTGCTCCAGACTAGCTGGAACACCTCCAACAAATAAAATCTAGTGAAGTCATGTGTCACGTATGTCCGGGGTAGCTGTAAGGAAGACAGAAAAAGTTACTCTTTTTTAATACATTTCACAAAATGTGTTCTTATTTTAGAGTCTACATATCGTCACCAAGCTACCATTGATGATGAAGTGGTTTCCATGGAGATACTAGATACAGCTGGTCAGGTGCGTGAGTGCATGTACCAACATCCAATGCCTTGGCTCAGACAGGCAGCAGGGAAGGGGGCTGTCGTGGTGGCAGTGTGGTAGGTGGCAAATGTGCTCTGCTCCCAGGGACTGAGATTTGCTTCTGAACAGAGCTCTCCCTCCTCCCCCCATCACAAGGTTGCTGCCAGACCCAGCGTGCTAGATCCAGACCTTTCTGCAAAGGACCCTGCTTACAGTTTTCAAACACTATAAGAACAAAGTCAGGATTTACACTGGGATTAAAATTATTTCTGCTTCATTCCTTGATTCAGGGCCAACCATATAGCGTGTTATTACTATTCAGAAAGCCGTAGTCTATTTCTCCAGTCAAGTGATGAGGCTCAGTAGCTTCTACCGGTGATTCTCAACAGACTGTAGAACAGTTTTGTCATAGCAAGGACCCCCTTCCTTTTGAAACACGGCAGGCATTCAAGCTTCACATTCCCATGCATTTTGTGTGCTGGGTATTCTTCAGCAGAGACCCTGTTCTGGTTGCCTGCTACCAGCCCCCCCGCAACAGGCAGCCCATGACAGCTTGTCACAGTAGGTCTCTATATTGGGCTTACTTGACAAGGTTTTGTTAGCAGTGGGGCTGCAGGGTGACCTCTGTTAGCAGAGCCCCATGTCACATCAGAGCCAGCCCCAGCTGTTCCAGAAGGAATCCCCTGCTGCCAGAGCTGAGCTGTAAGCAACACTGGGTGTGCTCTGGGAGATATTTAAGAAAGGGTTAAAACACTGATATACAGCAACTGGGAAAGAAGAGTGAAAAATGAGAGAGAAGCAGCCCTGCAGCTACCTAGGTCAGTGCAGAAGGAGGGCAGGAGGTGCTCCAAGCATGGAGCAGAAGTTCGCCGCAGCCCATGAAAAGGAGCCCGTGGTGGAGCAGGAGGTCTGTGAGGCCCCCTGATAGAGCAGTGTGCTGCTAAAGGATGGGCCCCATGGTAGAGATCTGTGTTGGAGCAGTGCTTGGTGAGCTGCAGTCTATGGGAAGTCCAGGCAGGATCAGTTCAGGAAGCATGGCACCCCGTGGGAGGGACCCCACATGGAGCAGGGACAGAGAGCGACTGTGAAGGAGAGGCAGAGATGGACTGACTACAGCCCCATTCCCTGGTGTTGCACATGGGGAGGAGGTAGAAGAGGGTGGATAGGGGGATGGTAGTTTTAATTTGCTGTGAGTTCTCACTATTTTAGTCTGTTGCTAGTAGGCAATGTTATATTAATCTCCCTATACTGAATCTTTTCTGTCCATGACAGAAATGAGTGACAAATCTCCTTGTCCTTTTCTAAGTCCTTGAGCCCTTTTTCATCATGTTTTCTCCACATATCCCATTGAGGACTGAAGGAGAAAGGGCAGTTGTGGTGCAGTTTAGCTGCCCATCAGGGTGAAACCATCATAGTCTCCTATGCCACGCAATAAAGAGAGCAGTGTGTGTAGAGTACAGAATCAGGCAGATGTATGTGGCTTTCCAGGCTTTGGGGAAGCAATGTCTGTCTGAATGAAGGCCTGGTGTCTTTCTCAAAAATCATGTTCCTAACACTGGTGTCTGTCTTTTCAAAACAGGAGGATGCTATTCAGAAAGAAGGACATGTACGATGGGGTGAAGGCTTCGTCCTGGTCTATGACATCACGGACAGGGGCAGCTTTGAGGAAGTTCTACCACTCAAGAACTTGTTGGATGAAGTTAAAAAACCCAAAAATGTCACTCTGATCCTGGTGGGGAACAAAGCAGACTTGGATCACTCCAGGCAGGTCAGCACAGAGGAAGGTGAAAAGCTGGCCACAGAACTAGCATGTGCTTTTTATGAGTGCTCTGCTTGCACAGGAGAGGGCAACATTATGGAGGCCTTCTATGAGCTCTGTCGTGAGGTACGGCGTCGAAAGATGGTCCAGGGCAAGACTCGGAGACGAAGCTCCACCACGCACGTCAAGCAGGCTATTAATAAGATGCTTACCAAAATCAGCAGCTAAAAAGATCTGTACTAAGCCAGAAAAGCATTATAGAGCATATTAGCTTGTGGTAGGGACAAGGCAGGCAGAGCACATTTAATAAAAAATGGTCAAAGCTTTGCTATAAAAAAAAATAGAAAACTGAAACCACACCACTTTTTGAGTAGCATGGAATCAGACTTCTTCCTGTTTCAAAATGTATTATAGCCACACTACTTCGGGCTAACATGGAAAAAACAAACAAAAAAACTCCAAAGGACTAAATGACTGTGGGGGTTGGCACTTACAGAGTATTTTCTGCTTCTACAAGGCTGGCTACAATCCCCTGCAAGTCAGTAGTGCCTAAACATCATTCCCAGCCAGACAACTCCTCAGTAGCCACTTACTTCGAGAGTAAGAGTCAGTCTTCAGTCCAGCAACAACCATCACAACTGGTAATCTCAAGGACTGAGGCTGCTGTGTTGTACCAGAAGGTTCATCTGACACCTTTCACCAGCTCTAAATTGGCGCATTGTGTGCTTTTACTCCAAACAGTCCTTCCTTGTTGTTATTTTGTCAGTTCTATGAGCGCCGATGTTCTTAGCGAGTTATGCAAAAAATACAGTAAAGGTCTTTTTCATGGAATGTTTAGCTAGCAAGAGAAACATTTAAATGGAGCTGAAGTTCAGCTGCTTTTTGAGATCCTCTAAAACCACAGAATTCATCAAGAAATAATCAGCTAGTCCAGTGGCATTTCAGCGTTTCCTCCTTGAAGTACAGTACTGTACTTGGGGAAATGGGAGTGTATGCATCGGGAAATTAAACTTTAAAAATAACCACATTTCTTTTGATTTTGTTATGGGTAGTTTTTAGATTTTGTTTATAATTTTGTTTTGGATTTGTTTCAATTCAAGTAGTTTTCCTTACTGTATCTTCTACTGAAGAAAAACTTAAACCATAGGAAGGCAAATGTTTAAATTCTGAGCCCAAATGTATGTCGGCTGCTCTGAAAGTATTGCCTCCTTTTTTTTTTTTTTTCCATGTAAAGCTACAAAAACTACAAAAAACACAGTAGCGCTCTCTGATAAAGAAAATTCTCAGCTACAAAACACTACTTTTCAACACAGTTTCCACCATCAGCCAGTTTATGCAGATAAGTTGATAGAGACACTCTTCATTTCATGGTGTGACAACTGCACATGGCCATCTAGAACATGGCTTGTCTTTCATGTCACTGTCACCATTGCAGAAACGCACCACCCACTGCATCATTGTGCTGACACCCACTGTTTGGTCTCCAGAAACATTCAGCAAGTGTCTATGAATATCAGTTGGTGCCATTTTTTCCATGTGAAGGAATTCAGTGACACACCTTTGCCTCACATACACTTCCATGTCAGATGCCATTCTGTCAGACTGCCCCTCTGCTGCCATCTGTCACACAGCAACAAAATGTGACAGAATATTGGTGGGAAGGTTCAGCCACTACTGCCGTACCACCAACATCCACTTCTGACATTGTGGCCAACATAATAGAATAAGTGGCATTACTATTGGATCAGCTCTAGTAAATCAGTTGTAAATGGGCTTCACCATATCAAAAGGCCATAATTTCCAGTTGTTTAACTTCCAGATGTTGCTCAAAACACTCTGTGGTTTAAACCAGCACAGTTTTTTGTGGTTTAATCTGGCATTTTCAAGTGAAAGTGCATTTTTTATCATATTTTTGGTTCCTGGGATAAAAGTCATCCAGTTTTGTTTTTTTTTCTCCTGCTCCTCCCTCATGTCTCACATTGAAGCCAGCTATCAAGTTTTGTCTTGATACTTGTCCTATTGTCTGTCTACTTGTCCTATTAACTGTAGTAGTGAGGTCTTCTAGAAGAAGTAAGAGATACAGCAACTAACACTGGAAGACTTTCTGACAGTGCTTGCCTCACAGATTATGTTGCATTCCTTTAGGCATCTTTGTGTGAAGCTCAAACTGGCATCACGTAGAACCACAGCCAAAGGGTAGGGTGACAAATGAGATTATTAGCAGTACTTGCTTCTGAAGAATAGCCCTTTTATAGCAACTGCTTACAACTTTATTGTCCACTGCTTTGCTCTTCATATGGTTGTTCACCTTTGTGAGGAAATAAATAACACCGAAGGGCCATCAAATCCAATTTGCTATAGATGTACAAGAGTGAGGATATCTGGTAGGACAGCACTTTATACAGTTGTAGGTAGCCATATAAATGGTGGAACAGGCTGGAGAACCAAATCTGTATATCCCCATGGACAGAGAAATGTCCCAAGTCAGGACCTCTCAAAGCACTGGCTTAAAGATATTTACCAAAGTGATTTAAAAGAAAAAAACAACAAACACCTAGTTTGCATCAATGAAAATCATATTCAAATGTGTACTGTATTTTTGCTGTTGTTTATTTTCTCTGTTTCCCCCATTGTAGATAGTGAAAATTCATTCCGGTCTTTCAGAATCAATATTTCCATTTTGGTCCTCGTATTCAGGCACGTTGCCATACATCAGCTAAACACTCTGCAATCAAAACCACTGTGTGCTTCTGGGCAGGTGGTTTTGGCAACAGTTTACATCACTGTCTCCATGACACATTTGTTCCCAAACTATTGGTCACGCCTCTAACTGTTGTAAAACAAACAAACAAATAAATAAAGAGGAAGAGAGGTTTAGCCAATTTTTAGTCCTGTTAGTAATACAGAATCAACATGAGTGTAAGAGTGTTGGATTAATGCACTGACAGTCATTAGGTGGAGGTCTGAACTTGCAGACATGTACATTACAACGTTAGGAGAAAGAGTAAACATTTGCAAGTTCAGGCACTAAATCGGTGTTTTATCTTTCAAATCAGTGTTGTTGCATGAATCTGCAGCAAACAAGATCCTTACCTGCAATCCCATAGGAATGCAGCTGATGAGGAAAATCATCATGTTGGTATTCTAAGCAATGATTTATGCCTCTCTAAGACAATGTCAACAGTTCTTTTTTCCGAAATCCTGTCTTAGATTTCAGAATGGAGCAGCATTTAAAATTAATAATAATAAAATAAAAAACATTTTTAAAAAAGTAACACATGAATTATAAGAGAAAATAAATAAATCATATTTGTATTAAGAGAACTGAAAGGAAGGAAAGCCTAAGGTATGACCATAATACTTTCCAAAAGAATCCCAGCAAATTATATCTTCTTTATAGTGCTATGGGGAATTTATAAAATCTTCATGAAAGAAAATATTCCACTGTGCAAACATTACTTGTTACATAAAGAACCTCTAATAAAAATAGTAACATTCCTTTGAAAAGACTGAATTTGGAAACTGCCGAACATGATAAACATTCAGTCAGAAAGGAGGCTGCTATTTTATGACCTTTCCTCCCACACAAATACAAATTTCTTTACTTAATTGCTCATTTATTTTTTTTTCTCGGTGTAAGAGGCTGCTTGACAAGCCAATTATAACAGTATATTATAATCTATTGATACTTACTACATAGTATTAAATGCAATTTGATCTACTGTTCCTCACAATGTAGCAACATATTATTGGCTATGCTATAAATGTGTCATATTTCTACAGTGTGCAAATTGAGCCCCAAAGTGGCCAAGCACTGGAAAGATCAAATGCAACATGAATTTGCATTCAGTAGCCATTTTGCAGCAGATAACAACAGCTTAAATTCTGTTTCTAATGCTGCTATTTACACATACAATGCTAACCATCAGTTCCTCTCCTCTGCCCTTTCCATTTCTGCAGAGGGAGGACAGGAAGGAAGAAAAACAAAAAGGGGGAGGAAAGGTGAAATGGACACTTGTTACCTACAAGTTGATTGTCATTTATGAAGTTTTTAAATATTTATCTTCAATTGATGAAGAGTTAGTCATGCCCATGTTGCAAGACCTGGATCAGGAACCAAGACTTCCCTAGAACTTTGAGAATCTTCATATCTGGGGGTTCGGTGCAACCAAGGATGGAAGTGGGGGTCAGCCATTGAATTTGCACCTGGGTCCAGACACGTTGTCCCCAAACCTGGGGATGGTTGCATCTGGCAGTTTGCTACAAGGCTAGTTGATTTTTATATATATAATGATCTGTATGCATTTTTACATTAAAAATATGAAAGCTTGTGCTTGTAGATAATATATAAGAAAAAAAAATAATAAAAAAAATGTGCTGTCTGTACTGAACTCTTATGCATTCGTTTTCTGTTAGTTATCTGCAGAACACTGTCATATAGCTTCTAAGTGATCAGTTCCAGAATTCCTGATTCAGGGTTTTTATCCTTTATCTTAGGAAAACAATCAGTGAATTTTGCCTGAATAAGCACTTCAGCATTTGGATCAGTTTATTTGATCTTAGTTGGCTGCTAAGCCTAGAATCGAGAGGTCAAACAGAATCTACAGTGAAACACAGCCCAAAGAAGCTGTGGATGCCTCATCTCTGGAAGCATTTGAGGCCAGGCTGGATGGGGCCCTGGGCAGCCTGAGCTGGTGGTTGGCAGCCCTGCCCATGGCAGGGGCTTGAAAATGAGCAATCTTTAAGGTCCCTTCTAACCCAAGCCATTTTATAGTAACCAATTCAAAGCTGATCAAAAGTGGAGCAGTGCTACAGTTACTGAATGACCTCAGTGAAGCACACTGGAAACCTTCTTTTAAACTCATGCTGACTAAATAACACGGGTCTTTATCCCAAGCTTCTCAGGTAAAATCCCAGGATGAGAGGTCTGAGAGATTTATGCCACAGATTTGGATGCAGCCAAACACCTGCCAACAGCTATGCTCATTTTCCAAGGACAAGCACAATCTCTTGTGATTCTTAAGAGAAGGTACATTATAAGTATCTTATACAAAATACAGTAATCAATCACACACAGTTGGGGTATTAAGCTATAGTGGAGAAAGCCTCATCACAGCTATGGAGAACTAGCAGTAAGTCACTTCCTTGTTTTCCTCCAAACCTGGGCCAATGAGGTAATCCAAAGCCTGATCTTGAATAGGTGAATGGCAGCAAGGGTGTGAGCATGCCACCTCTGACAGAGCAGTGTGTGGTATCCAGATGCAGGATCTATGCATTGAGGTGAAGACTCCCCTAGCTAGGTAAGGCATTTTTCCACCCTTAGCCTCAGCAGCACTGCAGAGCAGCTCTGAGTTATGTCAAGCTGCCCTATAACTTGCTGCAGTTAAAGTAATGCAAAGTAGATGCAGTCACAATGGCTGTATATAAACAGTGTTTGGGATTCCTTTTATCTTAGTTTTAATGTCTCGAACTATTTGTGTATCTTGACAAGAAAAGAAAAATGGTTTTAATTAAAGAGTTCCTTGGCAGTTTGATGTATCTGCCTTTACGTTCTTTGAAAAATGAAATATATGATGAAAACAGTGTCATCTTAGAAACACTGATGTTACTCACTTTGGTTCCATTACAGACGCAAGGCACTAATTACTGCAGGGTTACGACAATACAGAGAAGCAGCTTGTCACCCCTTACTTTGCAAGGTTACCAGGAGGCGATAATGATGGTCTGTGTGAGGCTGGTTCAGCCTGCTTTCTGTAAACACATTTGCACAGGAGAAAAGCTATTAGCACAGTTCACACCAGAGACAGTCCAAGTTCTGGGGCAGGACTCCAGTGATGCTAGGGACTGAAACCACAGATAGGTCAGGACTCTGGTTCACAGCCTTGGTGGCCAGCACATGGAAAAAACACAGCCAGCCTGACCCCTGCACCTGAAAAATGTCTCCTCCATTTCTAGTCCACTGTACAATGGTAGGAAATTCAGAGGTAAGTTCACACTGCTGACAGACATTTAACAAATCAGAGAAGAGGATGGAAATTGATCTTCTGACTTTTTTGGACTGGTCTCTTTCACCTCTGCTAGATTTTCCAAAGCAGAAGCAGTTTTGTTTTGTTTCTCCAATGTCATCATCCTAATATAAGATGTTTTTATATGGTAGGTTCCATTGACTTTGGTATTTGGGGATGTCGTATGGACAAAGAGATTGTGTAACATATCTCAGAGGTTTCTCTTACAGGAATGCAATGTTTACAAATACCTCTGGATGTGAATTCTTAAAGCTGAACACAGCTGTTCTGAAGAGTTGGAAAGATATTTTGTTGATAAGGGTTTGTCTTGTAGATAAAGTATAGACCTGTTTGTCAGCTACCACGGTCCTAATCCTGATAGAAACATTTTGCATCATGAGGGTCTTTACCTTCCATTGTGAAATATCAAGCTGCATAGTAACAGCAGATCTCAAATGATATATCTCAGATCTGTTTCCCATTTACGTGGCACAGAGATGGTGAGATGCTGGAACAGGCTGCCTAGAGAGGCTGTGGATGCCCCGTCCCTGGAGGTGTTCAAGGCCAGATTGGATGGGGCCCTGGGCAGCCTGGTCTAGTATTAAATGTGGAGGTTGGCAGACCAGCCTGTGGCAGTGGGGTTAAAGCTTCATGATCCTTGAGGTCCCTTTCAACCTGCGCTATTCTGTGATGATTCTATGATCCAATATATACTTTTTTTTTTCAATTACATATATATATACGCAAATAATTCTATATAGGTGAGATTATATATAGATTTAGTACACTAACACTGTAATAAAATAGGCGATTTTGAGTTTTAGATTCTCTTTTCTTTTTGCAAGTCTAACTGGAAAGAAGTGAAACTGTTATTATGATGTAACAGACATTATTAAGTCTGGAATTTGCAATTAATGCCAGGTTTCCTATATCCTGCTTTGTTTTAGTAAAGTTTCAGGATTGTTCACTATTTCAGTTAGTTTTTAAGCTATGGGAAATATAACATCTCTAAATAACTTTATTCATTATTACTATAGCTGTCTTATTCATGATTCACTTTCAACAAAATCAGCTGCAAATATAGATCTACAAATTTTTTTTTTTTTTTTGAGAAATTTGGAAGCACAGTCTTTCCTGAAATCTTAACAACTGAAGCATGATAAGAGAATATATTGAGTTGTGCAAGATAAAGATTGGACCAAGAAGCGCTCAAATTCTGGGTAAGCCATCAAAGAACAATCTATGCTGTTGCTACAATATTTCCCCCAAAATTACACTTGAGAATAAGATCTCAGGATTGTCAGAGTGAAGAGCATGTACCTTCAAAGCAGTAATTAAACAAGTAATGTTTTCTGATGTCAGTAAGAAGTTCAGTCACTGAGAGGGTTCACTGCTGCAAGGAGATGTGATGTCTCCTACACACAGACCTGGCATGGCATGCTATATCAACATTTCATTTTATTCACTTGGTTTTGTGCTGCTCATCACTTTTACAGGTGAGAACTGCATAATTATGAGCTTAATCTGACGTCCAAGAAAATCAGTTGTTAACCCAAAAATCTCTCACAGTACCCATTCCTCAACTGCCAAGAGCAGCAGTAGAGCAGTGAGCAAGGTTTTGTAACAAACAGAAAACATAAACATTATATCTTCTAACCTCATTTTTCTTTTCAATAAAGGAGGAAATTTGCCATAGAAAAAGTGAATCAATTGTCTGAGGCCATCATGATGGCTTGTAAAATGCCAGTGACAGAACACAGCAGCTCAGTCTTCCATTTCTGCTTTCAAAAACCCAGAAAATTCATTTGGAGCTTTAATTTCCATTCAGTTTCTGCTTAAAGAGAAGCAAACAAGCAAAAAATAAAGCTTTAAAAATAAAACCAATGTGTTTCTTTCTTTTCTTAGGGTTTCTCTGTGCTGAGCTTTATCTATTTTCTGTTGTCCCACAGATAACTCCAAATCTATCCTTCTGACTTGAAGTTGCAGAGATCTCTTTGCCTGGTAGGGAAAGGCAGAGAGAGATCCACAGTTCCACACAAAAGCCTTTGATAGAACACTGAGGATGTACATGTGGTATCCAAAAATCCTGTATCTCATAAGGATATACATAATATCAACCAGATTTAAAATAAGGATTCCACTCAATTTAGTGCAAATCTAGGACAGAAGCTTATATCTACTCCAAATTACTTCATTTTCACACTCCAAAACTGGGGTACATTTCCCCTCATTGGAGTACTATTCAACCCAAAGCAGTGAGTGCTATTAACAATATTGAATACACATCGTTTTGTTGTGCCAAAATATATTTAACACAAATCCATAAACAAAATAACGGTAAGTCTATGTGATCTGCTAAAAGCAAACAAATGTTGGAAAAGTTCTACAAATACTTTATCTTTTTGTAGCCACGTGAGCTGCCTTTTCTTCTTTTCTCTGTTTTTCATTATTTGAAATAACCATAATAAATGTGAAAAGCGTGCAACTTCCTTTGGGACTTCCTCTGAAGGACATCACTTCTTTGGTGTGCAGCTAAAATATTGCTAATAAACGCAACAAGAAGCATTTTAGGAATGGTATTACAAAAAGTAATTTTAGAGAATGACGAAGGTAAGGGTAAGATCTTCAAACTTCCTAGAAAAGAAACTAATTAAAGCTCCCTGAAGGGCTCTGACATTTATTCATAGTGATGAGATGCTATTTAATCTCAGATTCTTTTGAAATAATTATTACTGCAGGGAGAAGAGATGGATGAGATAGGATGTTCTGAGTAGCAAGCCATCAGGTGTTCACTTCCAGGCTGACTATGTTATTGTTCTGAAGCAAAAGGTTAGTTATCAGCCTGGCATCAGAATTTTCCCAATGAAAACCGATGCCGCTCCACATTTTTCACACTGATGTGAATAGAAAACAGAGCTTACAACTGAAACATCACAGTGAGATGGAATGATCCTTATGGGTCCCTTCCAACTCAGGATATTCTATGATTCCATGATTCCAAATTTACCTTCATAGCTCTTTAGCATTTTGGGGGCTTTTAGCGATGGCCCGGGACAGAAAACTAAAAGTTACCAACCACGTCAGTAACATGACAGTAAGGATATTCTGCTACACTTTGCCCATGTGATGGCCTGAATTTTCACCAACAAACTCCAGGTCTTTGTCCTGGATTTAGCAAAAATCTTCCTACAAACATCTATTGCAAAAAGTTAACAGCTGTTGAGTGTTTTCTATTTTTTAACTGAAGCATTTAGAAAACATTTATAAAGACCAATCCCACCGCATTTTACTTTAGGCATTACTGTTGTGAGCTCTGTCTAAGATAGCTATTTCTCACAAACGTGTTAAAAAGAAAATATGTACAGGACAGCCATTCTGACCCTTCCTCTGAGCTCATTCAGTATGCCCTGTATTCTCTTGCTCAGCAGCCACAAACCGCAGGGTCTGTGGGAGGTACTCTCTATACTTTGCTGAGAAACATTAATACTGTAGCGTCTAGCTCCTGCCAGTCCCCTTGCTTTGCATTGGTATGCACAACTCCTCCCTCCTGAAATCTCTTTTTTAGTCTCATTACCAGACCTCCTATTCTCTTGTCAGGCCTCTGTTCTTGCTTCCTCCCTCGCCTCATGTCTATGTAAAACTCTTCCATAACTTCTGCCAACGCCTGGCTTGGTCGGTGCCTTCCTTCAATGAGTAAATTATTATCACATTATCCCAGTCTATTATTCAGAAAGCTCAGTGAGGCCCTGCTCAACTCCATGACTAGGCTTAGGCATGTCCTCATATCCTTGATGTATACTCCACTTTTGCTTCCAGCAAACAGAGCCTTCCCCAAGCACTTCTGCCTCTCTTGCTCCAAAGCTACAGAAACTAGGATGCTGCCAGGTGGCTTGGAAATAGATATGCCATGAAAACAGAGCAAATCTTTAGCGTTGTAAGCTAGCATGGGTCCATCAAGCTATGCTAATTAAGATTATTTGCTACTCCGTCCTAAATCCTCTGCAAGACTTAATATGTGTTTCTTTTACAATTAAGTATGTCAGTCTAGGTTTTAATGCTGTAGTGCTAGGTTACGGCCAGAGACAATATGCAAGTAGGGGGAAAATGATGGGATTTAATCCAGCTTCTCCCAAACTTTTGTTCAGTAGAGCTCTTTTTCTCAGAAATTCTCATGAACTCCAATATATTTTTTATTAAGGTAAGTTGCTTTATTAAAATAGTTGCAAAGAACACGTCATAGTCTCAGAGATTGCGTGAGTAGTTTGAGGTTAGTAACTGCCTGTTCTCTCAATTTTCTAGATTTAAGGATAAGTAAAGGGAACAACAGTTCTCAAATCAAGGCAAAAACAATTCCAAATATTTTTAACATTATTTTTTATTTAAGAGTCTAAGGATTAATATTTTTTTCCCTTATTATCCTGAAACAACTCCTTTTAGGTAAAGGAGGCTATGAAGACTTGTAGAATATATGTAATTTAACTTAACTTGCAAGGAAGATAAAGTGAAATGCAGAGGTCAAATCCAACATAATGCTCTGACAGCTTCTACTATCCTCACAGTGATGGGGAATTAAAAAGAGCGCATAATTCAGTACACACACTTCCAAAACAGTCAGTATATTTCAGATAGAAAAGTGTCATATGCTTTAGGTTCCCTGGGTTGTTCCTTCTGTCTGTCTAGCCCAGGACTTAAGTCAGAAAATAACATCTATATTGTTCAAATCTCATTTACATCCATTCACACACTCAAATGCCTGTTTCCCATTTAGGTGGCACAGAGATCCTTAGGGCTCTGTCTCACCCTCTCCTTACTTAGGGATCCAGCAGGGAAAGTTCACTACTGACCTCTCCATTACCCTTCTCAGCATACCCAATGCTTTCTTGTTCCTGCTCCAAGGCTGGGCTCCCCACATCACTTGTCACTGAGAGAGAAGGGGAACAGCACCTTCAGGCTCCTGAAAGACATTTCACAGAACCAGTCCCTGGTTGTGCCTCAAGGAAAAGTCTCTGATGCAAACGCTTTCTGAGAAGCAGCACGCCACCTAGGAGGGGTCTGCAAGCCTCAGATTCACAGCATCCCAGGACTTTCATGTGGCTTGATGAGACATGTACTTGGCCACACCATTCTGCTGACCAATAACTCCAGCTGCAGATGATGACTCTTCATCTATCATCTGTACTTGATTTACATCCACAGCATGTGTTTCAGCTTAGAGGCAGAAAGGCTCTGCACTTTTCACACATGGCTCTTTGTGGAATTGGTCCAGTTGCTTCTGTGACCCAATCCGAACTTTGAACACAAAAAGCCCAAAGTGTGGTGTTTTCAACATGCAATTATTGTGTCTGTGAAGCTCCAAGAATGAAATGAGCTGCTTCTAATTATGTGAACTGAATGTGCATCGATGGCAAACTTCAGTAGTACTCAAGGAGTTTTCAAAAACTCCCAGAGAACAGTAAATGTATTATTAAGACGGTTGAGAAGCATTTTTTCTGATTTTTTTTTTCTTTCAAAGAAATACGTCTGGGCAGGACTAGAACACAAAGCAGCTCATAAGGACCAGCACCAAGACGAAGTATGGTTTTCGGACTGCCCATTTTTGATGCTGAGCAAACTGGGTAAGAACTGTTTCAGAGTTCACTGAAGTCAACAAAAAGCATTCTCTGTACATTTTCAGGAACTTTGGGATCTGAATCTTTATCCTCACAATTCTTTTCCCTTAACTGGGTACAAGGGATAAACGAGCTGATTCCTAATATCCCTTTCAATATTTCTATGGCATACCATGGTGAATATGCACTTAGCTCCTTGCACAGTGAGAACTTGAACTCCACATCTGGGATACAGTAGGCAGTAAGATTAAAAGTGAATACTGATCATCACATCAAAAAGTCACTGTCAATCCATTCCAGACTGGTCATGACCGAGGCTATCTTACTGTTCAACTGTCTTAAAAGAACTGCTGGCTTTATATTATTAGTGGATAGGCAGTAATTTGCCAAAGCTGTCAATAAGTCCATATAAGAACAGCTTCCTATCATTCCCATGACTGTGGTGTATTCCTGACACCACTCATTTCCTGGACGTAAAAAAATAATACTTAAAGATAAATCTTTCATTATCACAGGCTTTAACTCAGAGATAATATATATATGCATGAAACCACACGATAAAACTGTCAAGGTGATTCATACAATCACCAACGTTGGAAAAGACCTCTAAGATCATCCAGTCCAACCATTCACCTATTACCAATATTTCCCACTAAACCATGTCCCTCAGTACAACACCTAAGCACTTTTTGAACATCTCCAGGGGCAGTGACTCCACCATTTCCCTGGGCAGCCCATTCCAGCAGCCAACCACTCTTTTGGAGAATAAATTTTTCCTGATACTCAACCTGAATCTCCCCTCTGGTTCTATTGCTAGTTACATGGGAGAAGAGGTAGATCACCACCTCACCACAAGCTCCCCTCAAGCAGTAGAGATTGATAAGGTCTCCCCTGAGCCTCCTCTTCTCCAGACTGAACAACCCCAGTTCCCACTCCTTGGGCCTGCCCCCCAGCCAACTCTTTACCCATCAAAGAGTGTACCTGTCCAAGCCACAGGCTGCCAGTTTCTCCAAGAGAATACTGGATCATTGAGACTCTCTCCAAATTTTTTAAAGCATATTTTAGGCTGCCATATGGATATAACACAGTGACTGATATTTGCAGGACACACTAAAATTTAGAGATTCATTTCAGGTAGAGATGGTTTCACAACTTGAGACTAAATCTTGAATTTTGTACATCACCATATCTCACCACACAAAATGATGGTATTGTATAATTTAAACACATAGAGACAGAAGTATTAGCTGGTAAAAGAGTTTAAACTGGTTTCTTTAGTTTTCTTGACTAATATATTCTTTAAAGAAAGTTAGCTTGTAGCACAAGGAACCTCCTTTTCAAGAACATTATCTTAGCTCACCCTCCTCTGAAGAGGACAGATACACAGGTCCTATCCACCACAGGTTCTCTCTTAGTTCAACAAGGAATTTTAAAGAATTATATGTGTAACTCTTCTCACACACAGATCCTGACATGGAAGAGAAAGTAGCAATAATTTGAAGACCCAGCAATGATCCCTGGAATTAGAAACAGTAACATAAAAATAAAACCAAGCAGCAGCTCCCATAATAAAAAAAAAAAAAGTTCCCTTCCTCTGGACTAAATAAATAGAAAAAGATGAGCATACTTTCCCTAAAAGAGTGATTAACCTATGTGAAGATGCTTGTTCAGAAGTAACCACAAGTTTCCTCCAATTTTGTTGATTAAAATTTTTCAAGATCATTCACAACAATGTGAGATTCTCTTTTTGGGGGGGAGGAAGAGGGGGTTAGAGGAGGGATGCATTAAGTCATTAAAGGTTTCTTGTTAAAAAAAACAAAAACACATACAACAAAAACATAAACAAAAAAACCTTCTTGCATTTGTTCCTCCTTGTTCAAACACCCTGAAGACAGATCCACACTGCAGACATTTCCAGCTTTCAGACACAGCAGAGGAGGAACAAAAAATGCCATGCTCAGCCATTCCTTCAGACCAATCACATTCTTTTTAAAAACTCATTTATAACCTTTTAATCAAGTAAAACAACAAAAGTTACCAGCTCTGATTTCAAAAGCTTTGATAGCTCATGTTGAGCCACTTTTCCCCAAAGTCTGCTGCCATCTTGGGTCCATCAACCATCTTGCACTCTTCTAACTCAACTGAAGACACCATTTGAGGCCTGCTTACTTTCTTCCTCTACACCTCTGAGTAGGTAACTTCTCCTTTCCAACTCAGTAAAAACCCACCTTCTTTGCCAAGATGACAACATTTATTTCCAAGATACTTACCAGAAGACTTCAAAGTACGTTACTTAATCTTTGGAGATGAGAGATTTACTTTCTCTTCCATATATTCTGCCCAGTGCCAAGCAATTTGTTAACACCAGATAGGATTAGAGAGTGATACTTGGCACACTTCACATTTTAGCTTTTCTGAAGAGAAAATTCAAAAATAAAATCTCCCTGTAACTTGTTACTTCACTTTTCATCTGGAGAATTTTTCTATGATACTAGCATGCATGAATTTGCATCATTGCATTAGGACTTTCCTTATTTTCACTCACAAGGAGAATTTATGATAGAAAGGGCTGTGGAAAAAGATAGCGCCATAGTGAGCATCTTCTTAGCAGTATAAGCTGAAAAGGTTTGAGTAGATAGAAAAGGCATATTATACTTTTACTTATAATGTCAGCTGTTTCTGGTAAATGGCAAAGGTATAAGCATGCAAACCTTATTGTACATAGTCATTAACTTCTCCTCCTGCAATCATTTCTCGTCAATAGGAAATCAGTTACCCATCCTTTAAGGATCACTTTATATTATGCTTAATATGATTTCATATTCATACAAACTTATTTCATACCTTTGGGAAGAAAAAAAAAATAATTAAATGGTGATGGGATGAGGGCATGACAATTCCATTTTAAAATATAGTATACTGAATGTAATCTTTGTAGCTTTCTCACTGAGATCACAGTTGTTCCAGTGTTTTGTTTGTTTTTCCTGTCCTGGATGTTTACCCTAGAAATCTTCTCCCAGACATGATGCTGCGCATGTAGAACAGAAAACACAACCAAGAGCTGCTGTCATTTCTTCGTTCTAGTTGGCAGTGTTGGAAGTCATCTTGAACTGGGTCCACAAATTAATCTATTTGTGAAATCATAAGAGTGAGTACAGTGATGTTTTTTTTTTCCTACACAATGCCTGATGTTTCTTTTTCTTTTTTTGATTTACAGATATAGTACAATCTAGTACAGGAACTACTCCAGTAATAGTTTACAGGGACAACATCTCAGTGGAACATCTCAGTGGACCTCTATTCAAGTTCATCTAAACCCACACAGAAACATTAAGAGCTGAATATAAGAATTGAAAGTTTGCTTTGGTCTCTGCTAGAAAACTCCTGGCGTCAGGCTCCGATCGCTCATTTGAAGAGAAAAGACTGCAATGCTTATTGACCCCATCAGGATTCCTGAGCCTTAATTTATTAATAGAGCTGACTCTCTTCTTTCATGTACACCTCAGTCACATCCTCTGACATATTCTGGTATTTATTGGAAATGGACTCTTTCCATCCAGGGAATTTTACCCTGGACAGCTGAGACTACATAGTTATTACACATTGAAAAGAGACTACTCAAGCAGATTCAGACTGTTAGGATGAAGAAACCATAATTGGAGACAGTATGGTTTGCTGCTGTGCTTCTCAACCACAGAGCTAGGTCACCAGAGGTGAAGGTAAATGTGTCTGTGTAGTAGTTACTCTGGCAGCTCTTTGCAGTACACAAGGCCTTGAAAATTTTGCTAGACAATAAAAGAAAGACAAACATAGTTCCTTCCTCTTACTCGTCAAAGTTGGGCTTTCTTAACTCATTAAATTCCATAGAAAACTCTACTATAAACTTGCCTCCACTCTTGCTTTTCCTCCCTGTGTAGCCCTTCTATTATAAATGTGAAAATACAGTGACATTTTTGGATCATTAATTGGGGATAACTAGCTAATAAAGGGGAAAGAAGAAATGAAAACCAATGCATTGCTGTGCATAAATTCTGTACACACGACAGATGAGTTCTGGAGTCTTTTTCCTACTATTTGATTTCAGTAAAGTCACTTCAGCTTTCCCTGAGCCTGTTTTTTCTTTGTCAATGGGAGAAATGACATATTTACTTTTTGAGATTCAAATGTGAAATGCATTTAATGACAGGTTAGAAGCACTGATCAGAGAAACTCAGCAAAGACAAGAACTAGGCCAAAGAGAAATGGTGGATTATAACTAGAAGAATGACAACTTCAAAAATTTGCTTTTCCACATAAGATCTTGTGTGCTGGATGTTTTTCCAGAAAATTTTCATTTTATGATGCCATTATAAATTGAATAATCTGAATTTAAGATACTCACCCCCAAAAGTCCCTATGACCTTGACACTTCGTGGTACAGAATTTTTCTCATAGCTAGTTTTACTATGATTGCATTTTTAAGATAATAGACTAACATGGCCAATGCTTTGATATATGATGAAACAGAATTTACAAGAATTTCTATGTTGATTTTTTTCTAAAGGAAGCAGTAGGAAGAACTATGGCTTGAAGAAGATGCTGGCATAATCAGCCATAGCTCTTGAATCTCACAAGAACAATGAACAGAATCTTTGGGGACAGCATTCTCCTTGTTTTAAATGCATTGAGGTCCAGTGTGCTGAACATTCAGAATTTGGCCACAAACATGTTATTGAACAATGAATGAGTTAGTGACTTAGAGAAGTTTTCAGTCTTCCATCAGTGCAAGGACTATATACTGAGTGTTCTTGTGTCTATCTGGCAGCAAGGTGCCTAAAGAAATAAAAGAATCTAGAGATGATAATGATTCTGTGCCAAAACTTAAATTTCATTATTGTTAGAAAAAGGTTCAAAACTGTGGAAAAAGGGTGGAATACAAGTTCCAAACTTCGCAGCTGGAACATATATCTCCCACAAGCTGATCTAAAAAACTAGGTCTAAATATCTCTCTATTTTGGATGTTATTCAGACTTGAATTCTGTAGCAAGACCCAGACTGAGCTATACTGATGTCTAGATTCACGTGACAGTAAACATGTAAACTAAGCTGAGTTCGAAGTCCAGGTCACAAAATTTCCACAGTCCCAACATAAGCAACTCCCTTCACTTTGAGAAACTCTGAAGGGTATTACATACTGCTGAAGTACAGAGAGATAAAAGAATCATGATTAGGGTCAACGGGACTATTCCTGATTTTAAGAAAAAGGCTTTAGAAGGAGTGC
The DNA here is from genome assembly GCA_030625065.1 of Alectoris magna. Taxonomy (NCBI): domain Eukaryota; kingdom Metazoa; phylum Chordata; class Aves; order Galliformes; family Phasianidae; genus Alectoris; species Alectoris magna. The sequence continues at coordinate 135,646,173 of CM060560.1, forward strand.
AGAGAAGGCAAGTCCCAAACAAAATAATTAGTCAAGTAAAAACATTTATACTGGATTGTGGGAAAAACCTGAAATGATTTTCCCTTTGGGACCTCAGTTGCAGAGGCTTTTCTGGCTGCCCCAGAGACTCTTACTGTCTCATGAAGATCCACAGCTGCCTTCTGGGAAGAAAACCACTGGAACTAGGGGAGAGTGAACCATGGGAAGGAGGAAGGTGGCTTAACGGCCTGCTTGCAGTGGAGGAGGTCATCTTATGCAGGAAATCACGATGGAGGTCAGCAGACCATATAAAGTCCAATCCTGCTACTTTCTGGAAATAAGATATCACAGTAGATGAAGGTTAGCAACAAGAGATAATGAAGCACTGCACTGAATGCAGAGAGAATGGAGAACAGTCAAGTCTTCTAGACAGTGTTTAGAAACGAAACAGAAAAGTTACATTTTTTGATAAATGAACACAAGCCTTAAGATGCCTTTGGTTTGGGGTTTTTTTTGTTTGTTTGTTTTGCCAAAAGATGCAGTCTTTTTCCCCTGCAAGATTAATTTTAGAAAATACGTAGAAAACCCATGCAAATGTCCTATAGCTGACTCCCTTCAGCTTGAGAGCTGGTTCTCAGCAAAGAATTGATTGGAACAATCTTTCTCTGGTATGCACCAAAGAAGTCAATAAAACAACCCAAAGGAAGAAAAATTTTCCATTTTATGTAATCTGAAATATGTGAAACAGTTTTTATTAGAGAAAATGGAAACAGAGGAAAGATCACCCTTCAGCTTAGATGTAGATTCTCTCAACAAATATTTGAATACTTGCCAGTGTAGCTCCTGGACATATAAATAACTTAGTACAATTCATAAAATAAAATTGGGGGACACAGTGATGGTTTGTATCATTTGTTTCTTATGTTACGGTACCTGAGAATGCATATACATCCATTTACATTTCACTAGATATACATTTTGAAGGTTCAAAATACCACTGCAAAATTTCATTGGGCTTCCAAAATATAAAACCATAAAACATATCCACATATTTCTGAGGCAAAGTACATTTGTGCTGCATTAAAGAGAGTATATTTTGTTCAAAAAAGGTGTAAAATACAAATGTACAAGTGTGACATAAAGTTCACCAAGCATACATTTGAGTGGGTTTTCTATTGACTCATTTCTACAGTTGATGGAACAAGAAGACAGGGTTGACTTGACTTTTTCAGATCAGTTTCCGGCTTCAAAATGCTTATGAATGTCAAATTGCCTTTTTGCCACCCCCTTGCCAATGGCTGTCAGCACAGGCCAGCAGGGCTGAGCAGCACTACCACCTAGTGGCACAGCCTTCCCTAGAGGTGGCCAGCCACCAAAATCTTACAGACCAAATGCTCCTCTCACTGATGTTGTCACATTTTGGGGTACCCAGAAGACACTGATCTCTTACAAAGTGGTCCAAAACCCAGTGGCATTAATTTTTCAGTCTGACACAAACCCCAAAGAGTTGAGCATTACAGCAGTTTCACACATCTCTTGATAGAAATAAGATGGCTGTAGACTCATAGAGTCATAGAATCATTAAGGTTAGAAAAGACCTCTGAGATCAATAAGTCTAACCATCAACCCATCTCACCATGCCCACTAACCATGTTCCCAATATACAAGCATCTATACAGCAGTTGGTCCTGTAACAGGCTAGAAAACTTTTCAGCATCTCATGTAGGAAAGCACCCAAAGCACACAGTACCAAAGAGCATAAAATACGTGAAAGTTAAGCAAGGAAAGAAATGGGGTTAGGGAATTACACGGAGGGAGGGAGGGAGGGAGGGAGGAAGGGTGGGAGGGAGGAAGGGTGGGAGGAAGGAAGGGAGGAAGGAAGGGAGGAAGGAAGGGAGGAAGGAAGGGAGGAAGGAAGGGAGGAAGGAAGGGAGGAAGGAAGGGAGGAAGGAAGGAAGGAAGGAAGGAAGGAAGGAAGGAAGGAAGGAAGGAAGGAAGGAAGGAAGGAAGGAAGGAAGGAAGGAAGGAAGGAAGGAAGGAAGGAAGGAAGGAAGGAAGGAAGGAAGGAAATGACATGGTGTGAACGAAATTATTTATTTCAAATAAAACATTGATGGAGACTCAAGTTCCTGAAAGGGTGCCTTGAACTCTGAAACATTTATATGTTAAAACTGGGGAGTGGAAGCTGAGGACTTGCACAAAATCCAAGCCAAAATAAAGGCTTGTTTTGCAATCCAAAAATAACCTTAGTCTAGTGAGGAGGTTCACATGTAGCAGTCCAGAGGCAATGATGAACACAGGTACATATCTGAGATTCAAAACCTCTTCACAGTATAAGAAGAAGTAACTACCTTCAGGGGTTCTTTATTTGACATTAGCAACACATATCCATTCTTTTCTTAAATGTGAATTTCAATTCCCTCACCACGCTACCAAAGGAAATACAATTACAGAGCTCTCTGTAACTCTCCATAAAAGTTGTGCACCTTTCTAAACAGGTATACAACTTCGGCAGGAAAAACTTAGATGGGCGAATTCACTACCCAAGTGTCATGGTTTCATGATTTTTGGTTACTGGTATTCCACATCATAACATCATGTAGTGCACTGGGAGTTAAAGTGTTAATGCTCCAGTTCCGGGTACCTGTCCAGAAAAGAAGAAGAACTACATTCCCCAGGGGCCTTCGCAGTCAGAGAGGAGATATAACTCCTGGCAAGGTCACCTGATCGAGCTTTTTCGTCTTGGTGCTCTTCTCCTTCGCTTCTCCTCGCTGCTGCCTGTCCTGACTGCATGCGTCGCTTCAGTATCAGTGTAAGGCCTTCAGCTTTTTCGGACAGTCTCTCTCTCATTATATTTGATTTATTAGCTTCAATTTCAGTTATATTGTATTATAGTGTGTTATCTTGCATTCCGATATCATAGTTAGTGAAATAAGTTTTACTCCTCAGATCATTTGTTTCCTTGAGCCCAGTTCCCATCTCCCTACCCCTTTCCCTTTTTTTTTTACCTTTCCATTTGTCGAGGGGGCCGGGGGGCCCACGGGCCTACTGCCCCCTCCCCTGTCACGGACACAGATTGATCTAGATAACTCCGTGACACCAAGCTATACAAAGGGACCGGAGCCCAAATTGCAAACAAATCTGAGACTAATGGCATCCTGCCGATCCATATCCCAAGAAAGGCTAGTCCCACAAGTGAGGTGACACACTGCAAGGGACTGTTACCAGTGAGACACCCTCACCAAAGAAGGGGAAAGAAGTTGGATAGTCTGCTACTAGAAATATTATATATGGAGTGAAGTAATGCATACAACTGAATTCCATTTACCTTCTGCTGCCATCTCTCCACTATCTTTCATAAGATCCAACCTTACGACTGTATTTCTTTTCCCCAAAACAAGTCTTCACCTTTGTAACACAGCTTCCCACATACCTGGCACTGGAGAAGTTCTGCATGATGGAGGCTTTCTATAAGACTACAGGTCACGAGACTGAGTTAGTTTCAGAGCACAGTGGAATTCCACATTAGTTGTTTTCTTTTCAAGGGCACTATAGACTAGTTAAACACATTTTTTTTGTTGGATTTAATCAACTCAGAAGATTGATAGTCTGTGTTATAACACACACAAATAATAACACTAAGACTCACATTTTGCCAAGAATATGTCAAATATCCTAGAACTGGTCACTATAGGATAAGACAGACAATAGTCCTACATGCAATTCAGAGAGCAATCAAGAGGATATGGGAGTTACAGAAAGAGTTTGTTCCACTGCTGGGAACAAGGGCCAGTTACGTCAAGTTGCAACCAACAAGAAGCAAGGGCAGCAGAAAAAAATGAACTGTGGTTGCTGAAATAAACTGAGCAGCAGGACATAACCTAAGTTTGTCATGGCCTCTTGCTACTTAAAACAAGAATATGTGTACAGAAGATTAAGCAAATCAAATGAAGTTACAAAATACATCTCTACACAACTTTATGGAAAATTGTGATGTACTGTACTTACAGAGCACCATGACGAGAAACATTTGCTCCGGCTACAGAAATATAAATGGAGAAATGAAGAGTCCACAACAAACTGACTATGTGAGAGAATAGGAAGGTTTTAGTGACAGTAAGAGGCACTGTGAGTGGTCATCTCCAGAACTTGAGGGAGAGGTAAATAAGGATGCAGTGAAAGGTCCAGCCAGGAGGTTGTCTAAGGCAAGACAGTTGACTTGGCCTTAAGACTGCCTCCGCCAAGAAGGAAAGAAGGGCAACTGTTGCAGGCAATTCCCTTCTGTGAGGAACAGAGGGCACCATGCGTCAGTCAGACCTTACTCACAGGAAAGTATGTTGTCTCCCTGGGGCTCAGATCAGGGACATTACGGAAAACCTTCCTGGTCTGGTCCAACCTGTTGATTACTACCCTTTAGTGATAATTAACTGGAGAGGTCCCAGTGGATTGGAAGTTTGCCAGTGTGGCTCCTATCTACAAGGTAATAAAGAGGATCCAAAGAGGGGAACTACAGGCCTGTCAGCCTGATCTTAGTGCCGGGTAAGGTCATGGAGCTGAATGTCTTAAGGGAAACCACACAGTATGTGTGGGACAACTGGGAGATCAAGCTCAGCCAGTATGGATTCACAAAAGGCTGGTACTACTTGACTAGACTAATCTCTTTCTATGATTGAGTCATCTACCTGATGGATGAGGGAAAGGCTGTTGATGTGGTCTACCTAGATTTCAGCTAAGCCTTCAATACTGCCTTCCACAGTATTCTCCTGGAGAAGCTGGCAGCCTGTGGCTCAGACAGATACACTCTGCTGGGTAAGGAACTAGCTGGATTGCCTTGCCCAGAAAGTGGTGATGAATGGAGTTAAATCCAACTGGCAACTGGTCACGAGTGATGCTCCCCAGGGGTTGGTACTGGGGCCTGTCCTCTTCAATGTCTTTACTGATGATGTGAATGAGGGCACTGAGTGTACCCTCAGTAAGATTGCAGATGACACCAAGCTGGCAAGAAGTGTTGATCTGCCTAGGGGTAGGAAGGACTTTCAGAGGGATCTGGGCAGACTGGATCACTGGGCTGAGGCCAGTGGGATGAGGTTCAACAAGATCAAGGGCTGGGTCCTGCATTTCAGTCTCAACAACGCCACACAGTGCTACAGGCTTGGGGCAGAGTGGCTGGAAGACTGTGAAGAAGAAACAGGCCTGAGGCTGTTAGTTGATGCCCAGCTGAACATGAGCCAGCAGAGTGCCCAGGTGGCCAAGAAGGCCAATGGCATCTTGGCGTGAAACAGTGCGGTCAGCAGGAACAGAGAAGTGATAGTCTCTCTGTACCTGGCTCTGGTGAGGCCTCACCTTGAGTACTGAGTTCAGTTTTGGGACCTTCACTAGAAGAAAGACATTGAGGCCCTGGAATGAGTCCAGGGAAGTGCAACAAAGCTGTGAAGGGCCTGGAGCACAAGTCTTATGGAGGCTGAGGTAACTGGGATTTGTTCAGTCTGGAGAAAAGGAGTTCAGGTGAGACTTTATTGATCTCCACAGCTCCCTGAAATGAGGTTGTGGCGAAGTAGGGATCAGCATCATCTCCCATGTAAGAAGTGATAAGACAAGAGGGAATGACCACAAGTTATACCGGGAGAAGTTCAGGTTGAGTATCAGGAAAAATTTCTTCTCCAAAAGAGTAATTGGGTGCTGGAATGGACTGTCTAGGTAATCACCATCCCCGGAGGTGTTCAATAAACATATAGATGTACTAATGTTAAATTAACGTAAATGTTAAATGTACTGAGAGACATGGTTTAGTGGGCAAATACTGGTATTAGGTGGATAGTTGGACTAGATGACCTTGGAGGACTTTTCCAGCCTTGGTGATTCTATGATCTCACCAGTTTCCAAATGATAATTGAGGTCATGTCTAGTCAGTGTGTGAATAAAATAAGCTAGTTAACAAAAAGGGATGAAGATTCTGTAACTTACCTTATGTTGGGAAATTACAGTAGAGGCTGCTTTCTAGCAGATCTCAAGAGGGCTAGTGACTGAGATGAGGGGTCAAACAGCAGTCTGCCTTTTTCTCTTGGCAGCCTCAAGAAGGACAGCTACTTTGCCAGGCCTTTCCCTTTCACATCCACAGTTTATATGGCACATCTGCAGTCTGTGTCTCAACAGACACATTTTACTCAAGAGCTCAAAAAGTATTTCTTCTGAGAAGACAGTCTAATGAAACACTCTCTGGAGAGCGGAGGAGCAGTGACAAAACTGGTTAAATGAAGGGTTGCCACACATCTACAAAATAAGAAGTCAGGCTCATCAATCTTTAACTATCAAAACACTCTCTCATACATACAAATCTCTCTGCTTGCTTTTGTGAAACTTTCAGAGAAGCATGATAAATGCTAGAAAGTAAATGAGGATAGCAGAAGAGAATCAGTGAATTCAAATGGTGCAAAGCCCATATATAAAGCAGAGAGATCCAATGGAACAATCTGATCAGAATCTAGCTACAACACAGTCTGCAGATAACTACCCTGAGGTACTGATATTGTGGGTGCAGCTCATCCTCATTCCATGTCCTTACTATTAAGGAAGAAACTGAATGCCTCACCATTTTTTAGATTGTATAGTGCAGCCTCTTACAAAAAGCATAATATACTTGTTTTGCTTCAGAGACTTTGGCTATGGATTGCCTTCAGTGAACCAAATCTGCTTCAGCTAGAAGCACATGCTAGAAGAAACTCAGTTTAGTTTTTACTAAGGAACAGAATCACTAGCACACCAAGCAGACTCATCTCTGAGCATAGAAAGACACATGTTAAATCATCAAATGCATTTTTTTCAGCACATCGGAGGTTTTACCATCCAGCTGTGGATTGAACCAGCCCTCTGCTACCTTATAAGGTGTGATGAATTCTCCTGAAGTACAGTCTGACTTCTGGCCAGTAATGCTCAGCAGTTCTGTAATTTAATTGTGCTCCTCCAATGTATGGGGATTACAGAAAAGTCAACGAAGTGGATCCCAATGAACTCCGATTCAGAAGGCAGACTGCAGGGAGAAAATGTTGCAGAACTAAACAACTGAATGACAGAAGAACAAGGGAGCATTGCTAAGTAATTCTGACATGCAACCACTTTACGTAGTGCTTTAATATACATGTAATTTTTTTTACATTTCTATTTACAGATACATACATACATACAAATATGAGTTTATACACAAAAACACCCACACAAGGAATATCAGGAAAAACATCTGCTCCTCCTAAAAGAAAGACAGGCAAGTCCAATTATGGAAATTTTTTCATGTATATAATATTCATGAAGATTAAAGTACCATTATAACAGCAATATGCTTGATTCGTTTTGAGAAAAGGAATCACTGGGGAGTCAGTTTAACTCTGGCTGAAGGAAAAATCAGCAGCTTTTTACACAAGATTTCCTGTGCTGTATCTCAAACTGTATTAAAGAAAAGTTGCAAAGCAACCCCAAAGCAACGAAAGCCCTTTAGTTATTTATTTATTTGTAACCTGTGGATGTTAGAACAGATGGAGGAGTCACACAGAGCTAGAAGCACCTAACTGCTGCATGCAGTTATGCACAAAGCCAGACTTTGTTAGTTCAACCCTAACTGTGCAGCCCAGAGGATATAGAATAACTTCTGTCCCTGTGTGTCCTGACACTGGGTCATTGTCAAGTTGTTAAAGAAATACTATGAGGGAAACAGCCAAATGTTCTCTAGCAGTTTTCTCATGCCTCAAGAGCTCAAGTCAAGCAAAAGAGGGATGAGAGAACCAGAAGCCATCTGCGCAGGAGGAGAACAACTCACTACATGGGCAGCAGTCACCCCAGGCCAGAAAAAGCAGCATCATCCTCCACTCCTCCCCTCTTGTCTGCTGCACTGTGCATGTAAAACAGGTTAAGGGATATGTGGGTGGTGGGCTGGGCAAGTGTCCAGTTACAGCTCCTGCCTCACACAACATATAGCTTCCATGACCTTCATAACATCTCTTGCAAATATTAGTATAAAATAGACAGTCATCTTTATTCCACAAGCATCATGCACTTCTGAAATGACATCTTTAATAGGAAGAGGTAGAAGTTATATAATACCTACAGTTATTTTGTTTTGGACAAATTCTAATGAAATATTGAGCAAATCAACCATCCCTGCCTGACTCACCTCCATAGACAGACACCAATTTTCTGCCTCCACAAAGCAGCGAGCAGCAAGCTCTGTCATTAAATCACTCAAGCAAGAAACAATTCCACCATTTCTGTTTGGAATCTGTTTCTCAAAGTCATTCTTCATTCACCTTTTTCCGTGCTTCTCACCACCATGTGAAGGCCCACCCTTCAAGACCACCTCAGTCCTCTCTTCTGTTTTTCTCATATTTTGTCTTAATCACAACCTCTGTTATGTATTTGAGAAGAACAGCCCTGATCTAAGGGAGCTCCCATTCTGTTTCCCAAACACTGTGGAAAAGTCAGATTTCCTTTCTAAGACACATAATCTATAATTTCAGCCTGAACATGAGCAGATTTATTTCTCTACTCCTACAACTGAGGACTCCCTTTAAGGAAAAATCCAACATTTTCTGTCCAAGACAGCCTGTAATTACACACAGTCCAAACATGTTCTGCAGCTTCTTCAAAGTTATTTTTGTCCCAGAAAAGGATTAGATTGGGTGCAGTACCATACAACATCTTCCAACAAATACAGAGAACGGGATCAGAGCCAAAAGAAAAAGAAAATGATGACTGTTATGAGCATTAACCCTACCCCAGGGTCATAGAATCATAGAAAGGCCTGTGTTGAAAAGGGCCATAATGATCATCCAGTTTCAACTCCCCTGCTATGTGCAGGGTTGCCAACCCCCAGACCAGGCTGCCCAGAGTCACATCCCGCCTGGCTTTGAATGCCTCCAGGGATGGGGCATCCACAACCTCCTTGCGCAACCTGTTCCAGTGCATCACCATCCTCTGAGTGAAAGATCTCCCCTGTTTAAGTTTAAAACCATTCCCCCTTATCTTATCACTATCCACCCTCATAAACAACTGTTGCCACTCCTGTTTATACGCTCCCTTCAAGTACTGGAATGCCACAGTGTGGTCCCCTTGGAGCCTTCTCCAAGCTAAACAATCCCAGTTCCTTCAACCTTTCTTCATAGGAGAGATGCTTCCAGCCCTCTGATCATCTTAGCAGTCCTCCTCTGGACCCATTCCAATAATTCCACATCCATCTTGTGCTGGAGGCCCCATGCCTGGATGCTGTACTCCAAATCGGGCCTCACAAGAGCCAAGTAGAGGGAGACAATCACCTCTCTCTCCCTGCTTTTAATGCAGCCCAGAACATAGTTGGCCTTCTGGGCTGCAAGTGCACACTGCTGGCTCATGTCCAGCTTCTTGTCTACCAGGACCCCAAAGTCCTTCTCCACAGGGCTGCTCTCAAGGGGTTCAATGGCTCTTTTGTTGTACTTTTGGCTTGAGCCATCTGGGTGCTGTAAACCATTGTACACTACTTGGTGCTTCCCAGTGAGATTGGAACTATTTAAATGTGAGCAGCCAAGACTTAGAGTGAGATCTCTCCATGAAACCAAACACTGATTTCTTTACCCTTAGTAAAGCATAGCTGGAGTTAAAGTCTAAGTGCTTCAACCAGAGTGCAGTGCCTATGAAAGCACAAAACAAACTAGCCACATCCCTCTCCCCTTGACCTGAAATGATTAACAGAAGTACGCATGTGTACAAGGGAGCGTGTATATTGTATTCTTCTCTGAGCAGAGATTTGAAGCAGTTCAGTCTGTGAACAGGGTCTCAAAATGAAATCTTAACATAAAGGCTAAACCTGTGTCAAGCAACTGTTAAAAGCAAATTGTTAAGTAAGCACACATGGATTGCCCAAAGTATGAGAACCTCTGTATTTCCTGTATTCTCAGATGTTCAGAAGCTTTCCCATCTCCCACACTTTCTGCTTTTGCCATGTATTTTCCATTTAATCAGTCCCCAAATGTTACATCTTCCCAGACATTCTAAAATAACTTTTTATTTCTTAATATAACCCCTGATTTTAAGAACTTGAGCTGGGCACTGGTACCAGGAACATTAAATCAACCCATTACTGCGCTGGTGTTCACAGATGTCATGACTGGAAAACCAGTGGTTGTGTTTTTAGATTACATCCTCATTCAAAATGAAAGAACTGTGAAGTTAAAGTAAAACCAAATTTCTTCTACAAAATGGCTGGGAATCTGAACAAAGTTGCTGCGGACACTCAGCTTTTGGGAAGATGTCTGCAGAACTGGCAACAGGGAAAAATGATCCTGGCAGAGAGGATAAGACTAATAAATACATATTATTGGTCATAATTCATAGCTGTCTGACCAAGCAGCAGTTTCACAATGACATGACCATATGCTAAACTGGATGTAAGCAAGCGAAGCCAGTGCTTCACAGCTGACTGCAGATACCAGGCTTTTACTACTCTGAAACTGCTCAGGTGGAGATTGGCTTCACTCAGCGGGGAATCCAGTTGCACACAGGTTTCCTACACACTGAACTACCAGTTTCAGCAAGATCATGCCTCAGTATATACTTCTATAAGCTGTTGTCTTCCCCTTTACAACCTTCTTTCCCTGCATCTCTTTTCCATCCCACCTCCTTCCTGTCTCCTGTCTTCCCACACCCTGACATCCCTCTAAGGTATCAAAGCACCATTCAAGACCACCTCTGTTTTTTATGACCACCTCAGTTTATCACTTCCTCTTAAGCTGCAGCCCCAAGACTGTTTTCATCCAGCAGACAGAAAGAGATCTGTTAGACCAGGGGTTGTTTTCGCAAAAGCAGTGTAGCTAGTATGTTTATCTCACCAAGGGAAATGCTTCCTAAGAGTAATTTCCATAAAGCATTTGAAGCGAATCCTAGATAACCCTCCCTGACTGAAGCAGCTCTGTGATACAGTCAAGTGGAAACCATCCAAGCAAAATTAAATAGGAGCCATTTGAGAATACTTTATATACATATATATATATACAGTAGCATTTAGTCATATATTCAACAGAAGTAAATATTAGAGCAAAGTAGCTGCTAAGCCTATAAACTGATGGCCCTGAAGGCATCCTAAGTAACAACCTGCCTTTAACTTCTGGCTCAGAGCAACATCACTTTCAGAAAAAAAAATATTTTAAAAAGACTGTGTGAAGGGTTTAGAATTTGTTTCACACCAAGTCTGAACTACAGCTCCAGACCCAAGTGTCTGAAACAGCTATATTAACAGCTTCTTGTTGGTGTGAAGAATGGAGAGAAAGGAATGTCTTCTCTAATCTGAACATTTGTGCTAGAACCAAGGATGAACCGTAAGGAGCCACTATAGAACTTGGTGGTTAGTCACTTCTGTCCCTGAAGAATAAATAAAGAAATTAAGAAATTAAAACACTTTCAGGGTGCCTTTGCTGCTGCCTGTTGGCAGTCAGCAGCAAGAATACTGAACTGACAGTAAGAAATGCCCAGAACAGCTTTACAGAGTCCTTGATGAAGCACTAATTGCTCCACATAAGCAGAGATCCAGCCTAAAATGGGCTTGGAAGTGCAGTGTGAATCCCATAAAACTTGCTGCTACCAGGAGATATCCCCTATAACCTGGACAGAAATAAGCTGCCTGCTGTGTATCCTGGGAATCTGTTCAAATGTAACAGCTGCTGTTGTGATGAAGTCTTGGTACTTCACTGAGGGGTTTAGACTGATCACTTATCCAAACTATGCAATAAAAGAAGAACATACTAAAATGAAAATCTCATGCTATCTTATTCATTAGCATTTAATTCGGATTCCCAGCACAGCCAAACCTGCCACACCATTTTACTTTCATCAACATTTTCTGCATAATATATAATGCAAGCCTTCTCATACTCAATGATTGCTATTAGTGACACGAGGCTGAAAGAGCTAAAACACTGGATCTTGCCTTGTGCAGAAGAACAAATCTTTTGGCAGCTAGGGGCTTACAGATTTTATTCTGAGACTTGTCACAATTTCCAGTACCATCAGCATACCTACCAGAAAAATTGCCAAATTCTTCTTTGGATAGGAAATATTGCTACTTCGTTTAAAACAAGGCTAAAATCTACCATTCTTCTTTAGAATTTCAAACCAAATATATGGTGTATGTTCTCTAATTGAATTAAATGTACAATGTAGATAAGACTGTTGTTTCAGTCTATCCCAATCTTGTTGCACGGTTAGAAATACAGGATCACATCCACAGTATTGTCACAACAGCTTTCAGTGCACCTCCTCCTCCTCAGCTCTTCCAGGTAGGAAAAGAATAAGGGTAAAAATATCTGGAAATAATTGCACCTCTGGAATAAAGCTCCCAGTCCAAAACTGTTCAATAATTTTGCATTTGGACCACCTCTGGAGCATCAGGTAGTGAGCTAGCATCAGGGAAATCTGATTATTTTCAAAGTCACCTATACATATTTTTTGTCACAGGAGGAGCCACATCTAGGTAGACCAGGCTGTGTAATGCTACCTGACAGAATAACAGCGGAGTCAAAATGGCCTTGAAAAGATTGATCCAAAGTTCACTGAAATTGATGCAGACAATTTAAGAAACGTGAGAATCACAGTCTGCTCCCATTCAAGGTTGAGGGACCTTATGTTCTGAATTCCCGATATTCTAAACTCCTTAAGCACCTGTGGCATTCAACATGGGTTGGAAACACAAAATCTCAAGGGCACTCATTGTCATTAAAGACCAGATCATTGCCATCACTCAGCAGTAAAGATAGCGCTTCCTGCAGTTCTCATGGTTGGTCCCAACTCTGCCTGATCTGAGATAATTTCAAACTTTGTTTTCTGCTCATGCCAGAACTGTGTTTCGATCAGGTCAGTAGAAAATCAATGGTCTCTTTTATACACTAAATGCCACAACTCACTATGTGTCATCTTAATTATAAGAGGATCTCCAAGGAACCTGCTAGGAAGAAGCAATTCTAATTATTTACTCTGCATGCTCTCTAAAGGGAGTTTATGAGGAGAAAAGTGCAATTTAAAAAGCAGGTTGATAAAGTCATTCCTTCCAATTACTAGCAGAGAAACCTTTATCCTCTGGGTACAGCAGGTGCTGAACAGGGACAGGAATTTTTTCTCATACATATATCCATCACATCTGCCCAGAGTGCAGTGGAACAGTTGCATAAATTTCCCCGTGGAATCTCTACTACTGCAATGATACCGAAGTCACAAAAAGGAACTTTAATGCATTTCATACAGAATCACTAGAAATAAGGCATACATTTTTATCACTTGCCTAACTGCAGTAATACAAAGGCCAGCATGAGCATCCAAAGTAATAGTTTGGATGAAGCTCTTGCTGAGGGAGAAGAAAAACTCACTTTGAAATGAGATGGAAAGATTATTCCCAGACTTACAAAGACTGACAATGTAAATAATCAGAGATGGGAAAATTACAAAATACCTCTCTGAGCAAACAAACTCTGGCATAAAGAATTCGATTGGTATTAAGACAGAGTGAGCACTGCTGAGCCACCTTGGTGACTCTTAAGTCAGTCACTTAAGTCCCCAGGCAAAGCCAAAAATGAAGTTGTATTTCACCACATCGCCACGTGAAAGCCTACAGTTTGTAAATTACTATTATGGTTAAGAGATAGTGGTATACTTTGTTCTTCATGTAATATGCCACTTACATAATTTCAGATTCAGGGACTAAATACGTCAGTGGCTTGCAACAGCAATTACTAAGGTTCTATATATGGTTCAATATGTGGGTTTCTCCTCTTCCTTCAGAAGCATTACTACTTCAACAGCAGTTGCTGCCAGAACCCAGCCTAAACCATGCAAACATCAATATCACTTCAGGAACATGTTCTTTTTCCTGCAAACAGAACACTGAACCACCAACCCACTAAGAGTAAAGAAAAACTAAATTAATTTTCTGGTTCAAATTTTCACTCATGCCACCACGGCAGAAATAAAACACCTAAGCAGTCTGACCATACGTGTTACTAAAACAGGCTGCAGTCAACAAATCCAACTGACAGAGAAAACTGTTTTAATATTAGAATGTTCAGTCAGCACAGAAGCAATGGGAGAAATCCAAAGGGCAGAAAGCTGATAGGAGAAAACCAACTCCAGAGAGCAGATTCTAAATGAAAACTGTTGCCTATTTGAATTCTTTACATGTACTAGCATCTCTGTAAAATATGCGGATGTTAGCTAGGACTTAACAGCCACGGTATGGAGCAAAGATATCTCTCTGCAGATCTTGCACAACTTAATTCGGTACTCGTATGCCAAATCAGGTAACATTAATGAAGGATCCGTGATCTCTCCATCCTTCTCCCTGCCCATCTTCACTAACATTTCACATACTCTTACTGCATTTATGAGGAGATAATGTTGGATACATGACTAAGTGAATAATTTTTATATGTTAAAAAAAGCTTAAGTTGTGAATGCTAAGACGCAGTATATAGTTGGGTTTGTGTGGGTGGGTGAACATCCAACAGTGAGTGAACTTTTGAATTCTCCAGCAGAAGCCTACTACTTGCTAAGAATGCAGACCGGTTGTACGTTTTGAAAATGCCTGTACTAAACGAAAGTGGCGTGTCCCAAATCCATCAATTAAGGAAGAGGTGTGAGACAGAACCACCAAATGGAAGGTTGACCAGACTATTTAGATTGGCGAAATCAGGGATTTATGGTTTCAGAAAGAAGTCTGACAAGAATTCTCACAAAGAAGCAGTGGTGTCGGAAAGAAGAAAAGGTCCTGGAAAAAAGAATGTGAAAGCCCAGTAGTGCTGACCAGTTGCAGCTAAGACTGGTACCTGCAAGCAGCAGTTACACATGAGGCAATAGGACTTTCTGCCCAACCTTCCCAGATCAGCAATCTCCCTGCAGGGAGGGAAACTTCAGGTCTTGTGAACATAACACTAAAGCAGAGCATGAGAGGGAAAAGCAAGAAGGGTGAAAGCCCTGATCACAATTTTTCTTAAAGTCCTCGTACCCAGCTCCACTAAGGATGTTGCTGACACGGTCTCACTTGTGTCAGTAATGTTCAGTGCTCACTGGAATACAGAAGAGATTCATCCATCACAACATCTCATACTGAGTACACAGGCTGTACCACACGGCTGCCTGAGGTAATGTCATAAGTACCTGCAATGCTAGAGAGAGCTTAATGTCATTTATCTTCCTTCATCCTGCTCTGCTATCCTCAAGGAATCACGGAACGGCCTGGGTTGAAAAGGACCCTAATGATCATCTAGTTTCAACCCCCCTGCTATATGCAGAGTCACCAACCACTAGGCCAGACTGCCCAGGGCTCTTCCCCCCATGTCAGCCGATCAAGACACATGCCACCATCCAAAGTAATGGCACGTGAACAGGGAAAAAAGGGAGGGTAGGAAACTGCCACTGTGATAGGATCACTGCTCCATCCCTGATACTAGAGGTAACTAGGAAAGCGTAGGACTAGAGAGGTGTAGGTACATGGGGAGTTAGCCACTGGAGAGACACTCCAAAAGTCTATGCATAACCCCACCTTCTCTGATGTGAGAAGAAAAAGGAGATCTTCAGTTTGACCTGTATACTTTGTTATCAACATGGCAGAGGAAGAGTAAACAAGAAAATTACCCACCTTTTCTTTCCCTCCCTTTCCCCAGTGAATCTCTAGCCAGTAATGATCAATTTGTTTGTTATCATGGGGAAAAATGATATGTTGAATGAATGGGCCACAACTACAAGGAGGCAGTAACAGAAATCTGAACAGCTCTTGGGAGGTGGAATGCCTGGTTTCCTCCTCCAGCACTACATCACATTCTTGGAAAAGCAGACATGATCCCAAAACTACTTAGATATGAGCAATTCTCAGACTCCTACAATAAACCTTTTCTCAGCTCAGCTGGAAGAGAAAATAGACAAAACCAATCCATTTGTAGTGAATCATCAGGTTACTAGTCACTATGGTATGACGTATCATTTGCATGGTATTCATAAACCTCTTTTTGCTCTTCAGTGTTCCAAACCAGCACACTTACAACAAGCAAACCTTCCACATAAACCCTTCAGGGAGAAAGCCTGTAGGGCTTTTGCCTCAGTTTACTGATTTGAATGCACAAACCAGGCTGCCTCTATGCATGCAGAAAGATTACTAAAGCAGGGCATACCCAAATCTAGTCCACAAATACAAAGAACTCATGGAAAATCCTATAGCCCACAGACTGAGATTCCAAAACTCATTACTCCACGAGAGATTGCATTAGACAGTGATATCCTGCTTGCTGCATCCAATAATTACTGATCACTGTCCCAATCTCAGCGCCTTAGTCTCCAAGCACAATGGTCATGTACTTTATAGTGGCCTCAGACATAGCTCACAACCCACATTTTTGCTAGCACCTGAGGTTAATTAGCCACAATTTAGCTAGCAACTGTTCCTGCCTAAGCTTGCTTTTCAAACTGACAAAAATACTTATTCCAAAAATATAAGCATATCCCATTGCTTGCCCTTCTAATGAAGCTTAGAAGCTAAGTACGTGCTTTTCATAAGTTGTTCACATGGTGACAGTAATGAGGTTGAGAAATAAGAAAGGGTTCTTCTTGCTGAGAATCAAATCAGTAAGAAACCCAATTCTAAGTTCTTTGTCAGTGCCGGCTATTTACTTTCATATAGGTCCTTTTAAAAATAACCAGTACTTGGATATTGAATAAGTATATATGCACATGACTTTAGAATTACAAGCAGTATACTAACCTCATAAAGGTTTACAGATTAACTATAGTTTCTTCACTGAAAAGCTATTTTAGAGCAAGGAAATAAACTGATAAGTAGGATTTGATTTTAAATTTAATACTATTATACAGAACCATTGACTGGTAAACTGAATTTCGTTGTTAAAACTTGTTACTTAAATCCTCAATCAAAAAGGGAAAAAGTAATTGAGTCAGTTGAATTTCTTAATAGTCCAATACACCCTTTTTTATATATATGCCACAAGACCAAATAATTCTTACTTTTACAGCAGACGTCACAAGCCAGCATTTTTATAGACATTTTTGCCTTCTTTTCTTTTTATGGAGAGAGAACTGCTATTTTAATTTTTTTTTTTAACGCTATTGTATCACTGTTGCTTTGTGTGCTAGTTTCCTTAGGAAAGCTGTAGCAATCAGTGGGGAATTTAGCTCCAACCTGATACTTGCCTTGGTTCAATTCTTAGGACAGTGGCTATAAATAAACTGCTAAATATGGCATGATCATGGACTGAGGAAAGACAAAGAAGAACTTTCTGACTTCCACTCACTCTGTGTAGGGTGAATCCACTGTACCATAGAATTATCTGCAACAGTGCTAAGTGGGACAGTCCAAAACAGGGCCATTAAGAGAGTGAGTAACCAAGGAGTACTGGCAGGGCCAGGACAATAATCTTTCTCTACACCCAATAATCCTTTCCACACCGTTGTTTAACAGTATATACATACTCATATCACACAATCATTGAGTTTGGAAGGGACCTCTGAAAATCTAATCCACCCTCCCTGCTCAAGCAGGTCCCCTAGAGCACATTATCTAGGATTGTGTCTAGACTGCTTCTGTATACCTCCAGGGAAAGAGACTCCACATCTTGGAGAACCTATTCCAGTGGTCAGTCACTCTCAAAGTAAATAAAAAAAAATTCTCTTCACATTCACATGGAACTTCTGTGTTGCAGTTTGTGCCTGCTGCTGCTTGTCCTGTTGCTGGACACTGCTGAGAAGAGTCTGGCTCCATCTTTTTAACTCTCTCTCTTCAGATACTTGAACACACTGATTAGATCCCAGATCTCCCTTGAGTCTTTTCCAGTATGTACATGCCCAGCTCCCTTCTCCCTCTCCTCATATAAAAGATGCTCCAATTGCTTAATCATTTTGGTAGCCCTTCACTTGGACTCACTCTAGGAGCTCCATGTCTCTCTTGTTCTGGGGAACCCTGCACTGGACCCAGCAGTCCAGGTGAAGCCTCACAGAATCATCAAGTTTGGAAAAGACCTCCAAGGTCATCTAGTTCAACTGTCCACCTATCACCAATATTTCCCTACCAAACCACATCCCTCAGTACCACATCTAAATGTTTATTGAACACCTCCAGGGGTAGTGACTCAACCACCTACATGGGAAGCCCATTCTAACACCCGAACAATCTTTTGGAGAATAAATTTTACCAAACTGTATCTCCCCTGGTGCAATTTGGGGCCATTCCCTGTCATCCTAGTGCTAGTTACATGGGAGAATAGGCTGACACCCACCACAACCTTTCAGGCAGTTTTAGAGGGCAATAAGGTCTTCTCTGAGCTCCTCTTCTCCAAACTGAACAATCCCAGTTCCTTCAGCCACTCTCCATAAGACTTGCGCTCCACATCCCTCATCAGTTTTGTTGTCCTTCTCTGGACACACTCCAGGGCCTAAAACTGAGCACAGTACTCAAGGTGAATCCTCACTGGGCTGAGTACGATCACTTCCCTGCTAGATTCTACCTTATTACTGAGGTCAGGCTGACAGGCCTGTAATTCCCTGGATTCTAAAGTTCTCTGTTCATCCATGCTAGTCTTCTTCCCTGCTGGCTCATCTTACAGCACAAGGGGACAGCCTGCTCCTGTGCCTCTAAGACTTCCTTCTTGACAAGCTTCCTGGACACCTTTACCCTTCAGGGCTGACTTCCAAGGAATCCTCCCTGCCAGTGTCTGAACAGTTCAAAGTCCACCCTCTGGAAGTTCAAGGTAGCAGCTTTGGTGACCCACTTCCCCTGTGAAGAAGGGGAAGATCACCTCCCTCAACCAGCTTGCCACGCTGTTTTTAATGCACCTCAGGATATCACTGGCCTTCTTGGCCACAAGAGCAGACTGCTGGCTCAAGATTACCTTGTTGTCCACCAGACCCCCCACAACAGACTTTGTTGAATTTCAAATAGGTTACTTGCCTATATTTCACTGCCTATTCTTTTACCAGAAATCATATAAATAAATTCAATTTGATTTTCTTTCAATACAGACCAAGTTATACTATCAACAATTTCCAGGAGACAATGACTGCTGCAGAGCAGAATGATGAATCAATATATTAAACTGCCCAGGGTATTTACATCGTGTGTGCTGAGCATATTAGCAGAATAACCAATTTTGTAGAAAACCTTCAAGTGACAAGCTGAATTGGCACTAAAAAATTAATCTCCATGCCATAGCAGGGAAAGTGAGTGCAGCTGCGCAGTCATTCCAATGAAATAAGAATCTTTCACACTAGGAGTTAAGTGTTATGAAACCATATGTAAGTCATTTTACAAGAACATCTTAAAACCTCTATTTGGAGAGTTAAAACCAAAGCAGCATATAAAACAAACAACAACAAAAAAAGTCACGTTCTTCCTTTTTTTCCCTTTCCAATAACCAAAGCATGACATGGTAGTAAACCTGTGAATAATTTCACTTCATGGTTCATGCACTCACTCATACTCTTTTTTTAGAGAGCACAAGGAAAGAAGGAAGGACTTCTGCAAAGTAGTCATTTCAGAGCTGCTGGATTTGCACAGCTAGGATGAGAATGATATTCTTTTCAGCTGCAGACCTTTACCACTGTGATCAGCAGAGATTTCTTTAACTAAGCAGATACAAATTTTAGTGTTCGCCCATGCTTCAAACACAGACCAGGGAAAGAATGTCACTGACTTTCCAGAGAATAACAGAACCCCTAAAAAAGTGCATGTTACAGCTGACATAAATACTGCTTTCCTGCTAGGTGAAGTTCCCTGGAGGGAAACTTATAAAAACATGCTTAGAAATGCAGGGATGCTCAACCACAAACAGCCCTAAATCCATTAAACAGAAAAGGGATGCACTTGCTGTAAACATACAGAAAACAGCTTCTGTGAGCTGTTTCCAAGCAGAATTTCTACACAAGATATCAACAAATACACTGTTTTACCCAAAACGTGGCACTAATACTCTCTGGTGTCCCTCTCAGATGCTTCTGAGACTGCTATCTGTAACACTGAATCTGTAACACTCACATATTGTCCTCTTGAATTATTAGTGTTTTTTCTTA
Source organism: Alectoris magna (assembly GCA_030625065.1). Taxonomy (NCBI): domain Eukaryota; kingdom Metazoa; phylum Chordata; class Aves; order Galliformes; family Phasianidae; genus Alectoris; species Alectoris magna. The sequence continues at coordinate 135,666,222 of CM060560.1, forward strand.
AAGCTACAGCAGTAGGAGTCAAGACATCAGATTCTAATTTTTATTCATTTTTATTCTAGAATAATTTAGTACTTTTTGTTCTCAAATGAGAGGGGGAAATACATCACCTACTGGAGTTCAAAGTCTAGCTAAAAAATTGTGCTCTTTTTCTGAACTGAAATGAATACAATATCCTGAGTTTTACCTGTTTCTGGTGGTCACATACTTCACCAATCGCTGCATAGATGGTGCTCATCCTACCAAGTCTTTAGCATTTGTTACTTCAATAACACTGTTTATAACCCTGAGTGCGTGAGAGAGAGTGCAAGAGCAGTTGCATGCAAATACGTATGCCTTCATTTCTTCTTGCCCCCAAAATGTATTGGTATTTAGTAATTTTTGTGAGAGAGCAGAGCAGATAGGAGTTATCTAGCTGTAAATGCATATGTATAAACAGAAATTTTAATGTATAAATAGAAATAGACAGACAGGTAAAAAACTAGGTAGAATAGCAGCATTATTGCTGTTCCTGCCATGGCATGTAGCACGTGCTCATTCAGAGAATCACTAGAGGCAATGGTTTCAAGCTGCGTCAGGGGAGATTCAGCCTGGACATTAGGAAATATTACTTCTCAGAAAAGGTGGTCAGGCACCAGAATGGGCTACCCAGGGAGGTGGTGGAGTCACCGACCCTAGGGGTGTTCAAGGAATGACTGGATGTTGTGTTGAGGGACATGGTTTAGTGGGAGCTATTGGTGATAGGTGAACGGTTGGACTGGATGATCTTGTAGGTCTTTTCCAACCTTGGTGGTTCTATGATTCTATGATTCTCCACCTATGTAACACAATTCTCCCTAGATCCACAGCTCTCAGAAATCTTGTTCGATTTACAAATGTAGCACTCAGCTCATCTCCAAAGTAATCACTTAGCTATTTACATTTAAGGTTTGGATTGTTGTTGTTTTTTGGTGTTTGTTTTTTTTTTTTTTTAAAGTAGTTTAAACTATTCCTTTAATCCATTCCTCCCTAACACATGCTGCCCTCCCACCTCCAGATTCCAAACAGATTCCAATATGCCATTCCCAAAAAACATATCATTCTTTCTGGATGCCTTTCTATAACATAACTCAACCAGAAGCTGAGTTTAATGCCGTGATTAGTGGCTGGATTCTTTGGCTTGAGCTATGCGGAGGATCTGATTAAATTATTATAATGGCCACTTTTGGCCTTAAAAGAAAAAACAATACAAAACAACATATAATATCTAATTCTCCTTTTCCCCTTCCAAAGACCACAAATATCTGGGACTGACTTTCTTCTACAGAAAAAAATCCAACAACAGTATATGCTGTGGGTATGCCAATCCATGTCAGTGAAGTAATCTGATTTGTATCATCCCTGTAGTGATTGCATAGCATTTCTGGGAAGCAGAGCTCTTGGCTCACAACTCAAGACCCACAATTTCTTACTATTACATTAGGCTCTATGTAGCATGCAATGCTAACAGCATGGAGAATATGGTGCCTGCAGGCTGGTTTGCAAGTTGTACCTGCACCTTCCCCTCCTTGGGAGGATCTGAGCCAGTCCAGAACTGCTCTCAGGTCTAACTCCAGCATTAGAGATGGCTTTTGGTATTTAGTTCTTCATGAATAACCAGATTTTGGAAGGCAGGAGGAGCTTTTGCAGGATGCTCTGTATCTCAGGAAAACTGACAGAAACCAGGCACATTCCTGATTCAAACTCTAATTTGCAATAATTAATAGTAACCTTTACTGTTAGTAGCTGCACTCCTTATGTTTTCTGACAAGCATGATATAGCAAGGTATTTTGGGAGTAGGTGCAAATATAGTGTCAAAAACTTTGGAAGGGGCCAAGTGGGAGTCACTGGCTACCACTATGTAGAATCAACAGCATCGTTTTGCATGGCAGTTGTGCTACTGAGGGATTAAAATAGAATTTGGAGCCTTAATGCATGCAATACACACATTCTTTTCCATCCAGAAGAAGGATAGGAAACTTTGGAGGAAGAACCAAACATTGTAAAGTGCTGCTAAAAGCAGCAAGCCAAGCTTTACAGAACAATGGAAAATTTGGTCTTGGTGTAGTTCAGCTGATTTTTTAATTTAAATAACCAGATTCTGATTGGGTAGAAATCAATTAAATTCAGCTTTCTAGCCCAAAAAATCTTGACAACCAGCTCCCTGACTTTCTAAAGGGTCTTGTTTCTTGACAGGACTGAAAAATGCATCCCTGCAGCTTCAATGCTGGGAGAATAGCAAGCAAACTTTCTTGCTCCCATTCCAATCTACTCCAGATGCTGCAGTTACTAATCAATGTCACTTGACTTTAAACTAATAACCCAGTTAATCTTTCTGATTTCGATTGCAAAAGACCCACCTTACAAATCCTCTGCATGCATACAGTGGCTTCAGATTATGAAATTTATAACAGCACAAAAACATAGCCAGCCATTTATTTTGTTTTGTCAAGTGTATAATAAAACATTTCTTGCCCAAAGTAAAAGCTTATAGCAGTATGTTTTCAGTATCTTGCATCTGATTTTGGTTTTGCTAAATCTTATGATGACAAGCAGCAAGAGAAAATTTATTACTAAAATTTACACCACCGGGTACATTTCCTTCTTCAAACAGAGCTGCTGATTAAAGGAGGCATGGGGGAAAGTCAGAAGTGGAAATGTTACTGTTTGTAGCACCTTTGGATCCAACAGAATTGTTTGGCTGACAAACACAAACAACTCTTTTCAGTTGGGTCTCTGAGAAAAAAATAAGCTTTGCATGAGCTGTCAGGAGAATGGATTTACTTTACAAACATTTATAAAAGAAATACTCTTCTTGCTGTTCTTCCCTATTTTCTATGCCAGTTATTGCCTGTTAAACAGATTTCTCAAATCAAACAAAATTTCTGAAGACTGACGGAGTAGAAGAATGCCTTCTGTGTGCAAAGGTGATGGTGGATGTTGTGCCTGATGAAACCACAGATGATCACACCACAATCTTAAGGAGGAGAATGAAGACATCGTTCATTCACTTGCTTTGAGAAAGACAAAGGGTCTTCCCTTTCTTTCTGGGGAAAGTCTTTCCCAAATAGAATAACCGGACAGATAGGGAAATTAAGCGGACAGCAGCTAAGCTCTGTACACTGACAAAGTGGAATCAAAAAAGGGAAATGCTATTACCGTTCTTGGCATTAGTTGCTCAGATGCAACTAGATACAATATCCTTCAATGGCTATGCATATTTTAGCAATTCATGCTGCCAATTTAAATCAAGTTGAGCTCGTTTGCTCAATTCTCACATAGAATTAGTTGTGCACATAGAATTAGTTATTAGAAAATCTCTAAACCCTCTTTCACCTGAAGTTCCCCAGGTAGCTTTACATAACATATAGACATAAGATGAACTCTCTGCATATAGATCATCTTGTTGATTACAGATCTCTTTGTAGACAAGATGGCCTCTACGAAATGTGTCAATAATTTTATCTTGGCTAGATTCCTTCCAGGTAGTATTAATATCTTCAGACTGTCCTAAGACCAAGTGCCTACCTGTATTCTGTGTTATGTTTACTGGTGCAGCTGACATCGCAGCTAGAAGCAGCAGCCATTTGCTACCAAAAAGATAATAAACTTTAAGATTTAGCAAGGTCTTAGGAATGAGTGAATCTAACAAGATAAATTCACAATTGATTGGTTGTTTTTCTCATCCCTTTCATTAACTGCAAGATGACACTTCACGGTTTGTTAACAGGGACTTCATTATCCCTCCATGCATCCCTGCCATTTTCACATGCATCTTTTATTTCTTGGTAGTGGACCAGGAACAAGCGTAGGATGTTCTCACCTTTCTAACCTGGCTAGAAAAGGGGAATATCTGAAATCTACTGAAAAGTGTGTCCTCTGGAGATTTCCAAGCCAGTTCTGCATGTGCAGCTGTAGTTGAGATGAGCAAGAAGACCTCTGGGTGCTTACATGAAAGGATTTTTTTTTTATTTTTTTTTAAATTTTGCTCTACAACACTAGTTAAATCATCCACAGGATAGGGTTTTTGGTGGAGATTAGTAGACTCTGTAGCTACCTAAAAACTGTTATTGTCAGCTCAATTTTATGTGGTACTAGAGCTCAACACACTGAAGCCCTCAACTCTTGCCAACATCACATTTTCTAAACAATCTGGCCCCTAGAGAGCAGCACTTAAGCAAGTTTTCTTTGCTTGCTTAGACCACCACAACCGCAAGAAAGCTGTTCAGCAGGCATTTGGCCTAAACCATCCTGCTTTTGCTTTGCTACAGTTTTCCACTTTCCCTACCCTCCTACTCATGCCAGCTTGAGTACCTCATTGCCTGGCTACGTTGTGCAACATAAGCCAGCATCTGGGCTGTCTCTAGTAGATGACACTTCTTTCCCGCTGAAAAAGTCTGCAGTTCAGTCAGAGAATTATCAGTTGCACAGTCTATGGCTGCAACATACAGAGGGCTTCCACTGATGTCAGGACATGCACTAAACACAGTACTGAACAGAGTGGAGAATTTTGCCCTTATTTAGTGAAAATAGCTTGGACACATGTTGAACTGATGAGCTCAACTGGGTGTATAGCAAATACAGTGATTTGCCAAGCTTTATGTAACACTCCTAAATAGGTTTATTTTGCTAGAGCTGAGCCATTCTAAAGCCTTTGGACTTTGGATCCAGTATCCAAAATAACATTAAGTAGAGGAATGTGTGAAGGGAAATCCATACTAAGATAGCAGAGATCTGAATGTTATCCATTTAAGGATACTCTAACACATTATTGCCTGGAAACATTAACTATCGTTGTTATTCTGTTATGTTACAGTTGCTGGCCATATGGCTGCTCCCTCATTTTTGGAGCATTTATCATTATTATTATTCAATCCAGTGTGGAACATACATTACGTGACAAATTATCCATATATTATCTTAATAAACTGATATTTAGGTCTTGCCAATGCATTAATTTTGCTAATTAAATGTCAATATGTGCCCAAGAGTGTAGCTCTTCAGCATCATAAATGTCACAAATTAGCAAACTGACAATGTCATTTACAACAATACTGGCCCACACTACAGTCAAACTCTGCCATGGATCTTCTGTGACACAGCTGGGGCAGAGAGGAAACAGAACAGGGAGTCTGGGTAACTGGTGGGATCTGTTGGCATTGGTTTCAGTGCAGAGGAAGCAGCTTTGGGAGCCTGCACCTGCAGTATGTTGCATATGCTCTTTCCTCCCTTGCTATTCCCTGCCAGTCATTTGTGTTCCCAGCTGTGGCAAACAGAGAAAGGAGCCAAAAGTTTGAATGCAAACATGCTGTTAGAGGATGTCACCTTTGAGCTCAGGGAAATCAGCTAGTGAGACTATCTATCATTAAGGGGCTCATATAGTAGTCCCTAACCAAAGCCACCGATCTTAATTTTAGTGAGCTTGAATTATTGTTTTCATTCTGTTGTTCTGAATGCTTCTGACAGAGCCAGGTCTGCAGCAAAGAGCAAAGCTGCTTCTGTCCCTCCTTCTACTGTGCAAGGGCAGGGATTTTCCAACCAGAATTCTGTTACCTTGCACACAGAAATCCAAGTAACAACTGCTATTTCTGTTGCATTCTTTGCTCCAGAAATTCTTCTGTCTCATCATCCAGAGATCTCCATCCCCTTGGGGCAATTCAGATACAAGACTTTCTTAAACTTGTCTTTGTACCCCTTAGTTTTCAGCTGCCTGAATCCACTGATGTTAAATCTCATCATTTTAATGCCAGTCCACAATGCAGCTCTGGAGAAATGAAGTTCAGTTGCTAAATCTGATGCAGTAAATTGATCCAGGGACTTATTTGCCTACTCTGTGGTGTTATTGACCCTATTTTCCATTGCCATTACTGCTGAACTTTGGGGTTTGTTTTTCAACCTTCAATATATCTGTAAAAATTGCCTATTGCTTTTTTGTTTGTTTGTTTGTTTGTTTGTTTTAAATAGACTTGCATAAGAATCCTTTCAAGAAAATGTAACTTCAGGCTGTAACTGCAGGCAGTTCTGAAACCTTTCAATTCAGACTAATTCTGAAGAAAACCTAGCACCTGGAAGGGCACTCAGAAGTCACACACGAGGTGACTGGGGATTGGATTTGCAACAGCCCCACGCAAAGCTGCTGTGCACTGCCACCTTGTGACACGGCTTCGTGAGCAGATCCATCACAGCAGCAGCGAGGAGAGGGAAAGATGGATAGCCACTGTGAAAACCTCAAACCGAACATTTATTTGCATGTTTTGACTATAAATGTCTTTAAGTACTCCAAGGAAAGGCTTCATTTTTCAGTGTAGTACAGCCTTTAAAAGGTGCTGCTGTTCTCTTGGCTCCTCTTTCTGATATTGCTATTAACTACTATCAGTTTACACAGACCATTTCCTCAGCTGTTGCCTAATGCTGTGGAAATCCAGTTCTCTAACCAAAAAGCTCTGTGCCTTCCCAAAAGCTCTTTGGCTGCTTAGTTTGTACCCACAGATGTCAAAGCCACGTTGGCATCTGTAGAACAGGTTTTCTTCTACCCATTTGCCTGGTACCCCACTGGTCTTTGCAGAGCACACAAAAAGAGAGTGAGCTGTGCTCCAACTAGTTTTGGGAACAATGAAAAGTTAATATTCTTCCTCTCACCCCAAAAAGAGAGGGCGAATTCATTACCTTCTGCTAAAGCTTTTTACCTCAGCACATTTTATTCAGTATTTGTTGACCTAAAGGAGAGAACGAACATGACTTTTATCCTGTGGTTAGGAAACTTGCTTGGCACATAGGAGGGCTATGCTGTAGTTTCTTGTTTCACTGAATAATTATCACAAAATAGCAGCACCAGAACTCTGAGAGAATCACTCAAGCAAAACAGAAATTCAATTATTTTTCTCATGTTTACCACCAAGAATACAAAAGAGAAATAATTTCTCTAGCCCTTCTGTAGAACTAATGTTTCTTCATTTTTTTCAAAGAAAGCTATCCAAATCCAAGAGAGCACAGGAAAGGGAAGGGAAAAGGAAAGGAATGAGGGAAAAAGAACCCCAAAAAACCCTAACCTTCTCAAAAGTCTAGTAAGAAAGCACACAACACACACACACACATACTAAAACCAACCCTACATGTATTCTTTTAATAAATAACCAGTGTTCTAGTGTTTTAAAGAATCTGAAACATCTAACTCTGATTTGTGGGAATTCTTCATACTTAATTCTGGACTACACATTCTGCTAGAGAGCCAGATGACTAAGCAGGGACCATCTCAGCTTTTTACCATTTTTCTGACCTTTGCCAACTTTCCCCATCTATAGAAAAGAACAAGTAATATTTTCTAACCACATAGGAGTATAATGAAAGTCATGACCTCACTCTATCTATAAACAGGCTTTTAAGACTTCAGTGAAAAGTACTGTTTAAATGCAAGTCACTCTGCGGTGTCTGAAATCAAAATTAGATTAGATTAGGAATGATGTTGAGGGGAAATGTTTGAGAGAAACACTTTACTGATTGTCTCAAACAAAATAATGGGGAAACATTTAAGGTTTGGCCTTTGGAATGCCTTCCTCAGTGGAATCAATCTAAAAGAATGAGGTCTATTATTAATATTAAATCCATTCTAGGATAAATATTAATTAACATTAATTTCCATGTTATTATAGTTACAGAAAATAAAACTACTGGTGATTAAGCAGACCAAAATATTTTAATAGCTCCTCTTTTCAAGAGCAAAAATCATCAAGCTCCTTCTTTGTCATAAGGATCTGAACAAATATAACTACCCATCTGTGCTCTGGAGAGAGAGAGAATTATGATGGTGATGCCAACACCCTTAAAATGAAATAAAATAGGAGATGCAGGCCTGACACTATAGTTGTTGGAAGAAGAACACTTTTACTAGAAACCTGAGTCCACATCAAGGAAACCTACTGCAGATCATCAGTGCATATTATTTCTGGTCAAGTCTGACAGACAAGTAGCCAGCTACCTGTTCTATCTCATGGAAAACCTGAAACCAGAAGTATAATTCTTTCCAGTCAAAACCCTTTAGACTGAGTGCACATAGTTTTCAAGGGACTGCTTAGTATTGTCTTATTACTCAGCTCTACAAATATGCATAACAGAGTTCACAATTCAGATGTATTACTCACAGTGCACTGGGGGTTACGTTGTTCCTTATGCACAAGCCGTCCTTCGGTGTATGCACTAGCTTCCCACAGAACTAAATGCCAACTGTTTTGGTTACTGTTGCCAGAATAAATGCAGACCTTTTTTCTTAATTTCCTTAATTCCTACAAAATCTCAAGAGGAATTACTCAAAGAAACTGTTCAGCTTTTGATTTATTTATTTTTGTATGTAAGAAAGAACAGCACTCAATTCATCTAAAGAGAAGTGTTTCTCCAAGCAGAAACATTTCTTTTTAAACAGGTGAAAATGTAAAATTTGCGTGGCCTTCTCTGGCAGTTTTATATTTAGTTACCTTGAGCATAAAACATTACTCAGTCTGTAAGTTTATATTCTTCTATGAAGGCCCAGACATTTCTGGAATCTTAAGTTCAACTCATCACACAAGTTTGATAGTCTTAAGCAAGCAAAACATCACATAACAGTAGAGTTGGATATAGTAACCACGATTTGTGATATTTTACTATGCGTATGTCAGAACTATTGAGGATGGCCAAAAACAGCTCTCCAAACAGTAAAATATAACTTCCAACTTCTCTTTACTTGTAACAAAAGGGCAAAGATGAAGTTATGAAAAATTTATTTGAGTTCTTACTATTTTACAAGAAAAGAACGCTTATTTCACATTTTAAGCTGTGCGGACAATCTAAAATCCGTATATATATGCAAACAGAGCCGTAAACTACCTTAGATTTGACTCAAAGGACCCAGCAGCAACATGGTACATACAGAAGAGCTAATTAGAGATTCCTGCAGCCCTCCACCATAGCCTCACCTCAATTCTCAGCTCTGTGGAATTTCCTTTCCCTTATGGACTTGGAAGAGGATTGAGATTCCTATAGATGAGTAATAAATGATCCTGAAAACTTATAAGTCCAAGAATGAGTGTGCTTGCTGACTCCTCTATTATCAGCCAATCTGGAACCCAAACTCCCACGTGGATCCCAAATAAGGAACTAAATAAGGACAGCACTTTGACAGGGGATCATGCACCTACATAGGAATATAAAGCCAGTTCATCCTTCACTGATACAGACTCATCTAAGGCTCATGTTATAGAGAAATTATCTCTAATATACCTGTAGGTATTCCCAACATACCTTTCAACAGTTGCTGTGAATAATTCAAAAAAAATAGGTGCTGTTTTTTTTTTTTTTTAATTAAAATATAAATCAATAATATAAATCTCAGCTGTTCTTGTCTCCTGCTCAACATAGTAAACTATTTAAATCAGAAAACTGCTGTGATATTTAGTACCTTTTACAAGAAACCTTAAGGAGAGGTCTAAGAATAAGCTTCTACATCTTGACAGTTAAAACAAATAAAGTAGATGAACAAGACTTTTATATTTTGAAAGTTGTTTTTTTTCAATTGGTTTTCATTTTCCAGTGAGATCTTGTCAAAAATAGCCTGATTTAAAGCTACCAGATCAAAGAGTTAGCAAGGCTGATGCAGACTGCTTTTGTTACTGTTTTTACTCTCAAATCTTCAGTAATGTCAAGGTGATAACAAGTCTTCTAAAACTATTAAGAAGAGAAAACTACAGGGCACCTAGATGTGAGACATTCTCCTTTTCCCTCCTCCTCCTTTTCTGAACTTAATTCAAATTGGCTTTGAAAAATTGGCTCAAATTTTTTACAGACACATTTAAATTCGGGCTTTCTCACAAGGACATAATCTCTGCAGGCCATTATTTTATACATAACTTCTCGCTTCTGTGCCTGAGACGCAGTTGTTTTATTTAATTTTATTAGCGAGCACTCCCATTTAGCACCAGGTCAGCATGATGCTAATCTTCTGCTAAGGAGCTTTGTGCCAGGAAGGAGTTTCTCATGAGTAGTTACTGTGAGAATTACTTTGCATACTAAATGTCAGCTGCTGGAGATGTGTGATCAGCAGCCTGAATGTCTGCCACCTTTTTCCTGAGGAAATTGCTTTAGTTTTAGTTTGAAAGTGGGAGGGGAGAAAAATGCCTCTGACTGTAGGTAAGAAGTGCTAGAGATGCTATACAGGCCTGAAACAATGAGATACCACTTAGTGGGAAGGACAGGTGGGAGTTAGGAAAAGGTGGTGGGCATGGCACTGAGCTAGCTGAAATTCATGAAGTGTTTGGACAATACTCTTAGACACACAGTCTGATTTTTGGGCTGTCCTGTGTGGAGCCAGGAGTTGGACTTAATGATCCTTATGGGCTCCTTCTAGCTTGGGATAGTCTATGATTCTACAATATTCTTTGGCTTTGGCTGACTTTACTCCTCTCAGAAAACCCTTCCCAGAGCTACAACCACTGGTTCTGACATCTCCTGCAGCAGGAGTCCCTGCTGACGCTTTCACTGCCCTCCTTCCTTACAGGCACAGGGGAGCTCCATCTTCCTGCTGATCCTCAGGACTCTTTCATGAAGTAATAATGCCCACTGTATGTTAAGCATGATGAAAGGGCAAAGATAACCAGATTTTCTTTTCTATCCAGCTTGCTACTGGTGGTGACACAGACTAAGTTAACGTATGCACAGGTGGTGTCTGTGACTTGGGAAACTAACATTCAAATACCCCATTTATTTCACTATCTATCTCATTTCTTTTTTGAAAAATTAATACATACTTTGTTAGACCAGGAAGAAACTTCTGAAGAGTGAATCCTTATTGAGATTACACATTAGTTTTTAAAAAGGGTGTTTTGAAGCACATAATGGGAAATTTCACAAATGGAAACATAAGGGAATATATGCAGAATTATTTTCAAGAGCCATTAGTGAACAACATCCTTATGGACACACTTCACAAGGAGGGGGTAAAAAGCCCTTTTACTTGGTTAAAGTTTGTAGGCAAGCAATTTTCTTCCCTGTGACTTTTGGAACATATTGTGTGATTGATGGTCATCAGTTTGGAGGCCTTTATGTGGTTTGTGCAATTGCCATTAGCTGCAAAAGTTAACTTCCATGCCCCAAACTCTCCTGGGACTTAATGTTTGATATAAACCCATCTGTAATTGAATTTCCTCCATGACATAGGGAGGTGAATAATATGTTTGCAATAGTTTTTAAGAAGGCAGGAATCAAAAATTGCCATAAGGTCTAAAAAAAGTGAAAGCAATGTTCAGTTAAAAACTTCAGAAATAATTGTGCATCATAAATTACCTGTTAAGTACTCAAACTATGCCGACTTTGTCCCCACATCATGTGGTATTTCAACATTCCTAGGAAGAATATAAAAATGGGAAGTCTTCCTTTAAATTTCTGCTCCGATAACAGAGAATCTCCACTGGAGAACACACTTTTCTCTTAGAAGATGACACCACCATATGGCCTGTCTCTACACTTCTTTATTTGCATTTTTAAAGCTCTGAAAACATATCTTCTGAAGAGGAACGGGAGAGGATGAATTATAACTTCTGGTGGAATATTATCAAATTCTGAAAACAATTTGGAGCTAGAAATACAAAATATATTGTTGGAAAAGGAAGCATCTGACCATAAAATTAACATGAAAGAGACAAGCTGAACAAAGCCAAATCCATAGGCCTTCTGAGATGAAAACCTTTCCAAGCCAAGACAGTAAGGATCTAAGGGAAAAAGGAGGAGGGAAAAAGGAGGAAGGAGAAAGGAGGAAGGAGATTGAGGTGCCCTGTAATTTTCTTTTCTTAATGGTTTTAGTAACTTGTTATCACTTTGATGTTACTGAAAATTTGAGAGTAAAAACAATAAAAACAAATGGCAGTCTGCATCTATCCTATTAACTCTTTGATTTGGTACACTTAAAAAAGGCTACTTCTGACAAGATCTCACTGGAAACTGAAAAAAAAGTTGAAAATAACATACTTCCAGAGGAAAAAAAAAAAAAAAAAAAAAAAGACTTGTTCATCCTATATATTTCGTTGTCCTGAAAACTATGTATAATTGTAGAAAATTCAGTCATATTTTTAGCAAACAAAGAAAATAATCTTCTTTGTAGGCTTTTCTTTTCATTGTTTTTAAAAACATGAGAAGTGCAAAAACAAGCAATATATTCGTTAGATATTGTCAGATATAATTCTGAACTATTTTTTAGCCACGGCAAAAATCAGAGGTTTACAACTAACAGTCACACACAGAGCTCCAATCCAAAATTAAAACAGAAAAAATAAATCAATGCAGTGCCCACCAGTATTCCTAAAAATCATTTAGCAGACAGCAATTGAAATCCAACATGACACATCTATGAAGAACTCAAAAAAGATCCTCCCTGCTAGAGAACTTCAAGAAAAATTGCACAGACTTTTAACCACATTTTCCAGCCTCTCCTCAACCTTATCACACTGGAAACAGCCACAACTTTCCAAAGGAATGTAATATCTTATGTCTTAGGATTCCTTCCCACATTGCATTGCCTTGTGATTTAAACACTTTTAGTGCTTTTTCTCTTGTCAGCTTCCCAACTAACACAAAGAAACTTCATTTTATAACAGAAAAGAAGTGAGAATAATTGCTCTTACCTGTTTGATAAAGAATTGAAGGATAGATAGAGGCTCATGTATACGTGGGTGTATACTAAAATACGCTGACATAAGACCTTGTCATCTGTACCTTGCATCCAAATTCTTGACACTTCCTCCTCCTACATGTGTGCAGTACTAGTTCCATGGCTCATTTTATCTTAGTTAAAGTGAATTGGTCTAGAAGTAAGTCTTGGCAGCAATAGCTTGTTTGAAACACATTAAGTAAACTCACATGAGCCACTTCACTCACAGCAGGCAGTGGACAGCTGGAGTTGTGATGACTTCTGCAAGCACAGCCTGGCCCTGAGAGAAGCTTTTGTCCGCAGCTGAAGCCCTGAGACAAACGGATATCAGGCTGGTGTGCAGACAGTCTGTAGGGTCAAAGAAGCCATTGCCTTTTCCTGCCCCATACTGTGAGACAATCCATGACGGGGCTCAACTGAATACTGATGAACAACTCCACAAAGCTGGAGGATGCATATGTTAAATAGTAGCAGAATGGAATTAGTACTGTCTACTAAGTGTGAGGTTAAAAGGTTCTGGTAATTGAAAGCATGAAGTGTCATACAACTGTGATTTGCCCAAGGATTGGACAACAAAAGGAGGGCCAAGAAGAATCTCTATCCCTCATTGGATGCAGTGGGGTACATTATCACAAAGGAGGAGGAAAAGATTGAGGTTCTCAGTGCCTTTCCTTCTGTCTTTAATAGACAGAACAGGGTACTCAACCCTCTGAGCTGGAAGAGAGGGATGAGGAGCTCAATAAATCCTCCATAATTCATGAGGATACAGTGACCTGCTACTCCACCTGGACTGTCACAAGTCCATGTGACTACAAGGGATCCACCCAAGGGTGATGAGGGAGCTGGGAGAAGTGCATACCAAGCCGCTTTCCATCTTTTATCAGCAGCCCTTGTCAATCAGGGAGGCCCCAGCTGACTGTGACACCACTCTACAAGAGGGGTCAGAAGGAATCTCTAGGAAACTAGAGGTCTGTCAGCCTGACCGCAGTACTGGGGAAGGTTATGGAGCAGATCACTCTGAGCACAATCACACAGCATATATGGGACACGTGGGACCACCAGGAGATCAGACCCAGCCAGCATGGGTTCATGAAAGACAGGTCCTGCTTGACCAACTTGATCTCCTTCTATTAGCAGGGTGACCGGCCTGACTGATGAGGGAAAGGCTATGGTTATAATCTACCTGGACTTTTGTAAAGCCTTTGACTCTCTCCCACCAAATTCTCCTGGAAAAGAAGGTAGCTTGGACAGGTGTACTCTTCACTGGGTAAAAAAATGAATGGCACAATCCAGACAGTGGTGGTGTATGAAGTTAAATTCAGCTAGTGACTGGTCATGAATGGTGCTCTCTGGGGTTCAGTATTATATTACTAAGGCAGTGCACAAATATGGTCTCCCTGCACTGCAAAATTAGGAGAAAACTAAAAGAGCAGGGCCCAGCATTCGTTTGTTTCAATGTTCGTTTGTTTCTTGTTCCTCATGTAGTTCTCTGCTCTTTAATGGATGTTGCATTCAGTTTACCTTTTTTTTTTCTCTCCTCAGATTTACAGCCTCAAGTTGGAGAAAGACATAATATATGAGAGAATGCATTACTTGGCTGAAGTACTAAACTCATTCACTCAACATTCAGATGTCCCCGTTTCATGGAAGATGGGAGGACTGGAACAAGTGATGTTGATTTTGAATATTAGTACAGCTGGCATGGCTTTTATTCCTAGAGTATGGTCACAGTTTGTGCTTCAATTAAAGAGGAGGTAGAGGACAATCACACTGTATTGAAAGTGCCAAATGTACAGCATTCTAGAATCTGTTGCCCTGTTTCCCAGCTCCTGAAAAGTTTTTGTCTACGTAAGGTACAATTAGTTAGAAAACTGTTCCTGAAAATTTCCTCATTTAAAGGGGAATGCCAAGCTATTCTCTGAAAAGACAGACTTCACATTTTCAGTAGTGTTATCCCCGCTGACAGATGAGACATTGAAGAAAAAAACTTACAGAGACTAATGTTGAGAAACACAAAGAATCACAAGTAGGTATTTTAAACAGAAGAACGTTTGTAAATCCTCTAGGATATTGACCACCAAAAATCATGATGGCATTGGTTTGCCACTTCTTGCATACTTCAATCGCAAAAGCAACTCAAACATCGACATTCTACATACCCATCTATTATAAATGTGTATTACCCTACTGAAGGTCATGGAAATTTCCTTGTCTATTTCCACTACTGAAAGCCTGATTCTCAGCTTCTGGAAAGATTTTCTAAAAACATGTCCTGAATCTGCAGAATTTGGTTCCGGTTCATTACCAAAACTGCAGCCAACTGAAGTTAGCATGTTTGGAGGTCTTACATCTTTAGGTTAAACATTATTTCATCTCACTTACTTAGACTCAATTTTGGCGCATGTGATTTTTAACCTTTACTAAACGTTAAGCATTTTCATGCAATATTTTTTTTCCACTTTATGTGCAATGTCAGAAAGCATGTCTGCACCAATTATTTGCAAGTGCTACAAGAGCTCTTAACAATACCAAGAGGAAAGGCAGTAGAGGATAATGAAAAGGAAGGAAAGATCTTTGTAGTCATCGGGGATATGTAAATTACAGGAATAGTACCTGACTCTTTACTAGTAAAAGATCATTTGTATCTCTAAAAATGGACCGAAAATAGGGAATTACAAGATTACAGTGACAGGCTCTGCCTGACTGACGACAATCACATCAGCTTCTTTATACAAAACCTGAGATTAAAACTTACTTCGTGTTTTCCCATCTCCCATTCTTAAAGATTTACATACACTTTTCTTTCTACAAAATAATAGCAATGAACACAAATCTTTCCAAGCTCAGCATCATCCAGAAGAAGTGTCATCCCCATCTAAAATAACTGGCCAAGTAGAGAAGTTGGGAGATACACCTCTGGATGGGAAACAGCAGAGAAACTTACTGTGCTAACACATCCATTTCTAGTTAAAAAAAAAAATAATTGTGGGGCAGATTTACAACACCTCCCAGATTAGGATGTAAGAGACTGGCTTTCTCTTGAAGGAGATGCTTTTATGCCAGTGACCAAGACTGCAATCCAATACAAAGGAAGCACATAGTGTTATTGATGGTGAAGAGTTTCTACAGTCCTGTTCCAATCCTTCTTGTTCACAGAGGTGTGAAAATGTCATGTCATCACTGCCTATCTGCTAGACTCCGGTTTGAATCCTGCCATGCTAACGTCACTGGACAAGAGCTTTGCAAATATTTTGTTTCCCTTCACTTCGCTTTCTGCAAAATGAGACCTTAAACATTTCCCCTGTTTATTCCTGCTTCTTCCTGCAGTAAAAACAGTTCTCGTACTGCACTTGTAGGGAATAACCCAACAGCAGGAAATCAATATGGGCTTTGACCATGAAATCCATTTATTAATGGACAATTTTTTTTTTTCTCTAAAATGCCTATCTAAAAAAATTTTCATGTTTAGAAAAGTTTCTGCCTGGATTTAAAATGCAGGTAAGACTATTTAATTTGGAGATCTATTTGAAAATTAAAGAGAAGAGTGAGTGCAGATCCTTACTGCAAATCAGTATTAACTTTAATGCTTCTGGAGCAATACAAATAGATGAAAGCTAGTTGGTGGTACTGAAAAGAAATCACGGAGAGTATTCTAATCAGTCTGCCATCTACAAGTTAAAATTGGTATTTCGACTGTAGGTAGCATCACAGATGCTTGTTACACAGCACTAGGCACTCAGCTCAGCACTCACTTGGAGAGCAATGAAAGTGGAAGAGAAAAGGACAAGAGGAAAATAATTACTTTGAGATAGTTATTGGCTTGCATTATGGACTTAAAAAAAAAAAAAAAAAGGAAAAATAAATATTAACAGGTCTTTTTTAACATTTTTTTTTTTTCTAGCTGTGCAAAACCCAAAGCACTACATGAACTGCTTAAATACAAAGAATGTTCTTCCCCTTTAATTTGGCCCAGATCCCCAGTGGCATCCTGTTTAAGCATGGACAGAGGTTTTGTTTTGAGAGTTCTGATCTCAGTGACATTTTTGAGGTCTGTCTTACTTCTTAAGCTATGCTCCAAAGCATGCCTAGGTTTTGGTGGTGAGATTATAAGGCCTGCAAATATGAACAGTCAGCTGCGGAAGAAAAGAAAAGAAAGAGAATTAGCTATAGCAGTGACTCTGCAAACTGATACCCTACTGCAATTCAGCATCAGGGGAATGAAAATTAGGTTGGAAAAGGGAGCTACAGGAGACCTACATCCAACCTAGGAAAATGTTTTTGCTTATTGAAATAAAAACTAGGGGGATAAAGAGGTGGACTTTTTTTTTCTGCAGAGAAATTGAAAACATGGAATTTTTTTCCATGTCAGAAAAAAAAAATCAGATGTGGGAGCTGTGAATGGTATTTTTCTGCATTGCTTTAGCTGCATGCTTTTTTTTTTTTTTTTTTTTTTTTTTTTTTTTTCCCCCTCCAGGACAGCAAAGTGTTTGCCTTTTAAAAGGCAATCAATCCCCTGGCATCTCTACTCTTGGGTGTTTTTCTGTAGCGCCACAGAATTTTGAATTATTTAGAGAGATAGGGAGGGGAGAAAGGCAGAAGTTTTGAAAAGTACTGTCATAATTCTCTGGTTTTGAGTACTAATAAATCACCATTAAAAGCATTCACTGAGGTATTTTGGAATGAGGAACTTAATGAGCCAATATCTGGGTCTGATCGGAAAACTGAATGAGCACAACTACATCCTCACAGCAGACCAGCTGAGTATATCATTAAAATGGATGTGTGCAGACACAGGACTGCAGAATCCTCATGTTGTTAAACACAGAAAGGCTAATGCAACTCCTATGTGGACTTCCTATGCATAGTTCATCTTAGCATCTAAAAGCATCTGATTCAGAAAATAGTCAATCTTCATCAATCCACACTGTCTTAAGCTTTTCACTATACTAAGTATTCACTGCATAACCAGCCCCCAAAAGTCAATGGAAATTAACATCCTTATTGTTCAAATTTCAGCTTGGCTTGAACTCCAGTATTTGGCCCTGTCCTTGTATATTAGAGAAAACTAGCTCCAAAGCACACATTATAAGCTGGGCTATTATACAGTTATGGATTTTTGATGTTGACGCAGCCTCAAACATAAATCTGCTTGTTTCCAGTTTGTTACTAGTTGATATTTGATAGTATCTTGCCATTTGCTTCACGTGAAGTAATGTCAGATTCTTGTTCATCTTTCTTCACAAAGAATGTGACTCAATGATTACGATAGGGGACTGAAAGTCAGAAATTCTGCAGCTTAGCAACAGCTCTGTTTAAACTGGTAAAAGAAAGAAAACAAGAACAAGAACAACAACAAAAAACAACAACAAAAAAAACCCCACCAAACCAAACAAACCACACGAAATTTGTCCATCAGCGCAGGTTCCAGGTTCAAAGTAATTCAAGTTCAGGGTAAGCCAGAACAAAACCAACCAGAAATTGGGAAAGCTTTGACCCAAATAGCATCATGGACTACAATTTGGCCTGAAATAGGATTTATAAATCTTACTACTGTAAACTCTGTTCAAAGTCAAATACGTTTCCAATGTACGCCTGAACTGGCACAAGAATCACCAGCTATATCTAGACCACAAACGAGTTTTGCTATTATTTTGCAAATAAGATCACAATTATCTAGGCACTCGGATACCTGGTACCACACCTGACAGACAATCATGCATTCCATTCCTGCTTGAATTTGATGTACCCTTTTGGCACCAAATGAGGATGCCATAGCCTAGCAATCACAGCCATGTGCAGACAGCAACACGCAGCATGATGCCCCCCTCACTACTGCCTTGTGCAGTGTCCAGGTTACAGTGCTACTTCATGACCAAATAGCTCATGGGAGAGGAGGAATGGGGCAGGAATGACACCAACAGAACTTCATTCTCAGCTGAAGATTCAGTTATTGATTTCCTCTGTGCTGTTTGCTCACAGTCTCCATCCTAAAGCAAGAAATGAGCTATACATTTTATTTACGGTTCATTCTGTAACCACGTAGGCCAAATAAACACATTCTCTAGCATAATGAAGATCTGCACGGTAAGCAGGTAAATGGCTGCAGACTAGAAAATGCCTGAGGTTCTCTCTCAATTTGCTTTCTTTATGTGGTCACTCATGCACTTGACTACATACATATCCTAATTTTTAGTTATATTTCCACTCTTTATATTTATTGTCTTTTTCCATACTGCCACTCAAAGCATGGCTCGCTGATTCCAAGATTCCTATACAATTCATACATCTTGGAATAATATTAAAACCAATAAAAGTTCAGTACAAGTCAGATAATTGTTACAAAAGCAGAGATATCTAGCTAGCTACAGTCAGAGCTTTTTAAAGAAATTAGCATTAAAGTTGCATTTTGACTGAGCTTGTGATATACACTTGATAACCTTTTGTCATTATTGTTAAAATTTAATGAGCTTATCTAAAGCTAAGCTCATTGAAGTCAGCAGGCATTGACATCAACAGGCTTAGAATTTGGCCAGCAGTTTGGGAAGTACTCTGGGACGCTTCTGTATTAAAATATCTATATCAATGAAAGCTTGAATATCTCTAGTGAACCACTACGGATTTTGAATTGCAAAGAGTCCTTAGACAAAGTATAAAAAAAACATCATTATATAGCTGTGAACGTGCAGCTACAGTTGTATTTTTCACAAAATTTTGTGAGAAAAAGTATTTTACTGAAGGAGTATCATCTCAAACAGAAAATCGCATCCACAAATTAGGAAATAAAGATGTTTAACTGAAGGATACCTGCACCAGCATATTCTGCCAGTTCACACTCCCAAGCAGAATTGTAATTACACGAAGAGAATACCCAATAGCTTCAAGTGTGGTTATATCACTTTGACAAAGAACAAAACTTATTCCAAATCTCAGTTCTAAGACCACCTTTTAAAAACAATTCTGCAAGATTTGTCCAAGTCTAAGACCCAAGGAATTCAGTAAAACAACACAATAAACACTTTTCGGTACTATTTTTTGTAACAGTGAAAAAGTGAACTTCTAAAAAAAAGCATGGAGATTAAAAAAAAGCATCTAGATTAAAAAGACATGGTTTACACAAAGTATTTTTAATTGAATTTCCTGTGACATAAGGCAGATTAGATGACTGGAGACAAGCACCTAGGAAGTCACTACAGAAATGTTTACTTTCAAAGTTCTTTATCTGTTAAGAGAATCTGTTTGTCTCCTAAACGTTAAATATAGAATAATTTGAGTCAGAAGGGACCTTTAAAAGTCAACTGGTCCAACCCCCTCAGCAATGAACAAGAACACCCACAACTCCATCAAGTTGCTCAGTGTCCTGTCCAGTCTGACCTTTATTGTCTGCAGGGACGGGGCATCCACCACCTCTCTGGGCAACTTGCTCCAGTGCCTCACCACCCTTATTGTAAAGAACTTCTCCCTTCTATTCAATCTAAGCATCTCCTCTTTTAGTTTGAAACCATTTCCCTTTGTCCTACCGCAACAGACCCTGCTGAAGAATTTGTCCCTTCTTTCTTATAGCCCCCCTTAAGATACTGAAAGGCTGCTATCAAGTCTCCTTAGAGACTTCTCCAAGCTGAACAGCCCCAGCTCTTTTAGCTGGTTTTCTTCGGAGAGATGTTCCATCCCTTGTATCATTTTTGTGGCCCTCCTTTGGATAAGCTCCAAGAGGTCCACATCTCTTCTATACTGAGGACTTCACATCTGGACACAGAATTCCAGGTAAGGTCTCACCAGTGCAGAGGGGCAGGATCACCTCCCTGACCTGGTGGCCACCCTTCTTTCGATGCAGCCCAGGATATGGTCCAGCTTGCCATTCACCAGTGCCCCCGAATCCTTTACAGAAGGGTTGTGTTCTATCCTTTCATCCCACAGCTTCTTTTGATAGTGGGGGTTGTCACAACAAAGGTGCTAAACCTTGCAGTTGAATTTATTGAATCACACCTGGATACGCTGCTCTTGCCTGTCTAGGTCTCTCTGAACGTTATCCCATCCCTCAGGTATATCAATCACACCATTGGTGTCATTCACAAACTTGCACGGTGTGCACTCAATCCTGCCATCAATGTTATTGATGATGACATTAAAGTGCATGGGTCCCATTACTGACCCCTGAGGGACACCATTTGTCACTGATCTACACTTACATGTTGAGCCACTGACCACCCACTTGATACAATTGCACGACCAGTTCCTCATCCATTGCACATTCTGCCCATCAAATCCGTGTTTTTCCAATTTGGAGAGAATGATGTTGTGACGTCAAAGGCCTTAATGAAGTCCAGGTGGCATCCATGGCTTTTCCCTTGTCCACTGATACATTTATCATATCATAGAAAAGCAACAAGGTTGGTCAGGCAGGACTTACTTACACTTGGTGAAGATATGGTGGTTATCTCATAGCACCTCTCTCTCTTCCATATGCCTTAGCATAGCTTCTAGGAGGATTTGCTCCATGATCTTACCCAGCACAAAATTGACAATAACAGGTTGTCCTTTCCACCCTTCTTAAAAATAGGCGTGATGTTGCCTTTTCCAGTCACCAGGGATTTCACCTGACTACTACAACTTTTCAAACATCATTGAGACTGGCTTGGTGAGTATGTCAGCCAAATCCCTCAGGGCTCTGGAACATATCTCTTGTAGACTAAAAGACCTAGTAATTACTTCTTAGGTTTTTCCTATAAAAAAGATATATAATCTTTTGGAACAAATGTATTCTATAGAGCCAGGGTGCCCTGGACAAACAAGTTTGATAAATGTCTATTTAGTACTTAAAGGCTTACATTTTATTAAATGTCACAATAAGCGTCACACAAGGATGCGATGTGATCAAGCTGTGTCTGAATGCCACATCCACAGACAGTCTGCAGAGTGTAGGCTTGAAGATTTTCTCTATATAATTTTAGTAGTATTTTCTGCATGTGTAGAATAGGATTGCTGAGAGGAATAAGGAGGTATGTAACATACCAACACATAGAGAAAAGGGGGCTCTTTTTTTGTTGTTATTGTTGTCTGTGCCCATAAGAAATCTTCTTTAAATATTTCCCAGCTCTGCTCCCTAATTCTTGAGGACAGATTATTCCAGGGGATTTTGCTGACTAATGTCCTGAAAAGCTGGAAGCTGGCTTTTCTAATGATTTCCCGATTTTAGTCTTTGTCTGTCCAAAATTCCTCAAGAGTGTGAACTCCACTACTACATGGTGGCCACAGCTCAGGCAGCCTCCAGTCCTGAAGTCATCAGTCAGTTCGCTCACACTGGCGATGCAGCACTGCATACCCCCTGATGGAGCTGTCTGTTACCTAGCTCAGAATGTTATCCTCAGTATATTCCAGGAGGCTCCTGTAATATTCCTCACCTCCTGTAGCTGGAGGAAGACGGCCTCATCAACAGGCTTCACTTGATCAGAAGGCCTGTAGTAGACACCAACTATAACAAGGCTCCCTTTGTTGTCTCAGTCTCACCCATAGACTTTCAACTTGCTCTTGGCCATTCTTCAGGGGCAGCTCTTCACATTCTATTCCTTCCTTGATGTAGAGGGCAAGGTCTACTCCTCTTCTTCCTCACCTGTCACTTCTGAACCGCCTGTAGCCATCAATAGCCACATTCCAGTCATGGGAATCACCCCACCAGATTTCAGTGGTGGAAGATAAATCATGTTTTTCCAGTAGCACAGTGGCTTCCAGCTCCTCACATTTGCTTCCATGTGTATTTTCCCCACAGAAAACTTTACAAAATATTATGAATTGCAGGGCAAGTAGAACGGGGTTACACAACACAATCGGCATCAGTGGATGGAGGAAGGGAGAGAGATGTTATTCTCCTGGACTTCTGCAAAGCCTTTAGCATGGTCCCTCACCACATCCTTCTCTCTAAATTGGAGAGGTTTGGATTTGAAAGACGGACAGTTCAGTGGTTGATCTGGTTGGCTGGTTGCAGCCAAAGGATTGTGATCAATGGTTCTATGCCTGGGTGGAGGCTGGTCACAAGTGATGTCCCCCAGGGCTCTGTCTTGGGACCAGCGCTCTTTGACAACTTCATCAATGACATAGAAAATGGAATTGAGTGCACCCTCAGAAAGTTTGTAGATGACACCAAACTGAGTGGCGTCTTCGAGACACTGGAGGGAAGGGAAGCCATCCAGAGGGACCTGGACAGGCTACAGAAGTGGGCCCATGTGAACGTAATGAGATTCAACAAGGCCAAGTACAAGGAGTTGCAGTTGGGCCATAGCAATCCCAGGTATTTACACAGACTGGAAGAAGATCTCCCTAAGAGCAGCCCTGTGGAGGAGGACTTGGGGTTCCTAATGGACAAAAAGCTGGACATAAGTCAGCAGAATGCACTTGCAGCTCAAAAGGCCAAGCATGTTCTGGGCTGCATTAAAAGAGGGTGGCCAGCAGGGAGAGGAAGGGGATTGTCCACTCCTACTCAGCTCATGTGTGGCCCCATCTGGAATACTGTGTCCAGGCCTGGGGCCCCCAGCACAAGAAGGACAAAGAGCTCTTAGAATGGGTCCAGAGGAGGGCCAGTAAGATAGATGATCAGAAGGCTGGAGCACCTCTCCTATGGAGAAAGGTTGAGGGAATTGGGCTTGTTTAGCTTGGAGAAGGCTCCAAGGAGACCTCATTATGGCCTTCCAGTACTTGAAGGGAGAGTATAAACAGGAGGGGGAATTGCTGTTTATGAGGGTGGATAGTGATAGGACAAGGGCGAATAGTTTTAAACTGAGGGGACATTTAGGTTGGATATTAGAAAGAAGTTTTTCACACAGAGGGTAGTGATGCACTGAAATGGGCTGCCCAAGGAGGCTGTGGATGCCCCATTCCTGGAGGCATTCAAGGCCAGGCTGGATGCAGCTCTTGTCAGTCTGGTCCTGTAGTTGGTGACCCAGCCCATGGCAGGGGGGTTGAAACTAGATGACTTTGAGGTCCTTCTCAACCCAGGCCATTCTATGATTCTATGATCCTTGGTTACATTTGCATTAGTGCATTAGGTGTTAATTAGGAGTTAAACGTCACCAGTGTCAACAACCATACACTGTACACTGTATGTATCTCAGAAGATTTACTTCTGAGTAGCTCTAGTCTGGCTCCTGAATCATACTGCATATGTTGTTCAGAGGATAATCATGCTGTAAACTTTTGTTTTCTTGAATAAATCCCCCTTCATGGTTTAGTCTAGGAAGTAACACAGTCTTCTTGTCTGTCTCATACAGAGAAGACAGAACACCATTCAGACCCTGGCATCATCACCTATCTAATGCCTCACACATACATGCAGATCTCATTTCTGTTCCTGCTTTTGCTCCTGCTCTACTTGCCTCCCACTTTGTTCCAGCTCATCTACAAGTGACAACAAGTTGCCTGGTACCCAAATCTCTGCCTGATGCTTAATTGGTCACTGTCAGGGGGAAAAAAAAGAAAAGAAAAAAAAAAAAAAAAAAGAAGACAGAACAAGGAGGTGGAGAAACAGTGGGTTTAACCCTGTGTCATGGCTTGAGGGTCTTCTGTTATGTGATGAGGGGGGTGGGGGGTGGGGGTAGGTGTTGCTTCCACCCTTCCCCCTGCAGGAAACTGGCAGGGAGGTGAGAAGGAGAAGCTTGATTGAAATAACAAGAAGAGAATTTACTAGAAATGGTAAAGGAACATGAGATAATAAAAGTACTAATGAAGATAATGTACAAATAAAAGGAATCAAGGGTAATAAATCAAACAAATAGGAGAGAGATGCCTTCTGGTTAGAAGTGCTGTGATTTGGTGGTACGGCTGGAAGAAGGCCATGGTTATGTCACCTTCTTCCCTTTCGGAAACAGCATGGGAATGGCTGGAGCTGCTGGAACTGCAGTTCCCAGCAGCACCAGGAACCACAGCTCCACATCAGCTGTCTCAACTTCAACAGTTCACTGCATGTCATGATATGGAATACATATGGAAAACCATGACACTTTGCAACAGTATCAGCTGTCACTGTCACTGAGTAACACAGGTCCTTTCAGACACATCTCTGTTTGAAGAAAACAATGACTTTCTTCCAGCCTTCCAACTTCCAACTGTTTCACCATAGGACAGGACGGAATCAATTTTTCGGCATGGTATGACAGTGACAGGACAAGAGGTAACAGTTTTAAGCCAGAAGAGGGAAAATTTAAAATTAGACTTTTAGGATATACATGTTGGATTCCATGGATTCTCTGTTCATTTGAGAATCTATAATAAACAGCAAAGAAGAAAATAGGAAGGCAGCAGAACTAGGGAAAAAAAAATTAAAAAAATCAGAAAATCAGTTCCAGAGAAATTCAGATCTGAGGAATCCCACAGAAATTCATTCTGTATTCAATCACAAAAATAATAAAGTCAGAAGTACGAAATCATACCCCTTCCTGGTTTGTCTTAAAGTACAAAAATTAAGACATTTCTGTGTCAGTGGAGAAAAGGGAATTACTACCTACTGTCTTTGGTTTAGCTTAGTATTATCACTTCTTGGGGAAAAATATTTTATCCTGATTATTCTCAAGGACTTCTTAACAGTTCTTTGAACATCCTCTTACTCCTTAGAGCATCTACCATTACTCTACTCATTACATAATCCCAACTCATTAGATGTTCCATTACATGTAAGTTGTTTCAAACAGATACTGAGTGAAATAAGACTGTTTACTCTCTTTTGGTGGAGATGTTACCTAGATGAAGGGTTTTCTGAGACTTGCTTCCTGATTATCTCAGCAGTTTTACTCAAGTTTTACCAGCTGGTAACCTATAGAGAAAAACAGTGTGTCAGGAGCTGACTCTTCCATCTGATGTCTAGGCGGTAATTCGTCAGAACTCCCACATGCTTCACAGAAGAGGAGGGAGATCCAGGTAGCATTTCCTGGCTAATAAAAGCCTGAACTATAATAACACCAGGTAGTGGGAAAAGTGTTTAACAGCAACAAGAGAAGCCTCTTTTAATCTTGCACAGCAATAAACTGCTCCACTTCCCTCCTCATGTTGTTTCATAGAGAAGGTTGGGCCCTTCCTGGGAAATACCAGTTCACAGAATCACAGAATTGTAGGGGTTGGAAGGGACCTCTAGAGATCATCGAGTCCAACCCCCCTGCCAAAGCAGGTTCCCTACAGCAGGTCACCTGCAGATGCTCCTAAGGCTGTGGCAGGTTGGACAAGCCACACCAAACATCTTCCTGCTGCAGAGCAGGAGCAGGGACAAGATCACTTCAGGAAACATGAGCCCCTTGCCCTGCTAAGAGTATAGTCAACTGGGACATGGTTGAGCACACCATACTGACAGCAGTGCCATGGAGATGGTGAATTGTCCCGTTATCTATTCCTGCTGCACCACACAGTCATTCTTCTGTGGATTTATTTCATTTATAAAAATCTTTGTGTTGATATGTTTACCTTTGCGAAGCTGTCCCTGCTGAGGGTGACCTGCCGCCCACACAGGGATTTGGCTCAAGCACACACTCCATGCTGGGAGGAAGCTGATGAATGCACTGGCAGCAGCACAATGCTGGCTGTGCAGCATAGGCTCTTGGTGCTTTGCTCCTGGCTGGCCAGGAAGGGAGCCAATTCCCACACCCTCCGAGACAAGGTGGTGGCCAGGCTGCCCTATAAGCACACATCAAGGAAGTTAAGAAGAAGACCCTCTGCAAGAAAATAGATTAATGATCAATTTCAAACCCCTTGGAGGAAGTAAACTTGAGCACACAGATCCTAATACACTCTATCAATTCATTTGAAGAGCCTCAAGGGAATTGATGGACAACAGATGGCAACATGTATTCTCGTAATGTTAAAAACATGACTTTTCTTCCCTGCATTTTGTCCCCTAGAGCATAACCATGCATTAGTACAGATACTGGTGCAAGTTAATCCAAAGGAGTTTGCAAAAATAAGTGAATTTAAAGAGTACAAGTAGCATTTACTAACAGCTTCCTTTTTTATTTATCTTCTTTTTAAATTCATGTTCATGGACAACATAGCTACTTAAATTCAATAGAAGAGCACAAGGAAACATCACACAGAGGAACTAGATATTACCTGATAGGTTGCAATAATTCAGGTCATCATTATTTCATAAGAGATACACTGAAAATACTGCAGGTAAATTAAGTCTGCTCGCTCTGGTTATTGAGATTCGGCTTCTGATGAAGTAAACCTTAAAACAAGATTTGTTCATTTTTTTTCCTCTACATAAGCAAGAAGATCTGCTGCAGTTATAGACAAGGTAGATTGTACAAAGGGTAGCAATCTGCTAGGGGCAGCAAAGCAGATATGGCTTTGGCACCAGTTATGTCTTCTTCAGAAAGTAAGCTTGCTCTGGCTGCCATGGTACAAAGGTCAGAGCAAGTATGTCACTGGTATGGCTCAAGAGCAGCTATTTCACCTAGAAGCACCCATGGCTGGCACCATCCCAAAACTGGGTGTTTGAGGTACCATGGCTTTGCAACTGACAGTTATAGGACCTACCTGCAGAACACAACTCTGAAATCCTAGATGTCCTTCTGCTGCTTACAAGCCTGGTGTGATGATAGCTGAATTATTATTATTATTATTTGTTATTTTGAAGAGTACAAATTGAAACCCTGTCTGTATGCAGATAGTTATAGTAGACTGACTTCAAAGCTCTCCATTAACCTGGGGTAGCAAATAAAGAAGGTATTAAGAGAGTCACATCAGAATTTAACTGGATAGGGCTTGATGTGCCTAGGCAGGTCATACATTTTCTCTCAAAAATAGGGGATGATTACATAGAAAAAAATAAATGACAAAGTTTTTGTGCTGAGGAGCACTGTAAATTAACAATTTGGAAGCTGGCAATCACCTCTTTGATGACATTCAAATTTCTCAGCCCCCATGTTTCAGTTCTTTGCCTTTCAAAGCATTCTTTTGCATGGGAAAAAAAAAATAAAATCAAACCTCAATTTGTTAGATTGTATTTTAATTGAATGGAAAAATTATCCTGAATAGTAGTGGAACTTCATCTTATATTGCATCAAATCTTAATAAAAACAGCATAAATTCAGGCTGGCTTTTTGCAATTGCTCGCCATTTAAAGCCTTCTTTGAGCCTAAATAAATCTGTGCTACTTAATCATATTCTCCATGCATAGCAGGAAATTACTGCAGGTATCTCAGAGCACAAAAAAATCAAACAGCATTAGAACAAGAGCATTCAAGGTCACACTTCTAACTTCAGTTGAAAAAGAAGAAATCTTACCCATTCAAAACCAAAATATTTTACTGCATGTTGTCAGTTCTGCACTGAATTTATTTCTGTTCATTGGGACCTCTCCTTCCTTTTTCTGAAAGCAAGTCTCTCTTCTTTCCTATCAGAACTAATTGTTACCATAGCTGTACAATAAAACTACAAAAAATAGTTACCCTGCCACCACTTCCCCCAAGTCTTCATTTGCAAATTATCTCTTAAGTTCAACCTCACTCTTAGCTAAGAGATAGCAACACCTTATTTGTTCAGAATCTTAACATGTAACTGAAGAGGGAAATAGTAGCTACTCTGGCATTCATGCCTACTATACAAGAGAGATGAATGTCAAGGCTCTCCTGCTGGGAGGTGTCCAGCAGACATATTTTCTACATGGAAGGCAGTGCACTCCATTCTTGTTCTTTATAGCAACATTCACCCAAAATCCCACACTCTGCCCTGGTATCCATATCAGAGGTTCAAGCGAAGCTGATTTAGCTGCAGCAAAGTAAATCAGCTCAGGTCATTGACAAAGCAGAGGGGTGATGATGAGAGCTCTGAGAGTTGTTCCAAGTGACTGATATGTTGTAAATAAAAATGGTAGAAATCCTAAGTCAGGGCTGACTGAAGGGTGTTAACAGCATGTAAACAGTGTAATAGCCTTCATGATTCATTTTCTGCATTACTGCCAAAGCTCTTTTGTGTCTTCAAAGACAGAACATCTTCAAATCTGAGTGTGTGAAGGGAAAAAAAAAAAAAAAAAGGTTATCTGAGTATTTAAGATTTAAAAATATCAGAATGCCAAGATTTATCTCATGTTTTTTTATACTGGGAAATTTGCTAAGAACACAGAGACTATGTACTTCTTTGCTGCAGTAGACATTCAAAGCTTTTTTTTTTTCCTCCAAATGTTTCCTTCTTTTTATCCTAGTAGTAGACTCACACTGACAGTTCTGAACTTGAAAAAAATCTCTCATTCTCAGCTCCTTGGCGTATAGTCCAAATCTAAACCAAGAACAAGCAAGGATTTAAAGAAGTTCAACTATACCTTTTCTCTCTCTCTCTTTTTTTTTTTTCCCCCTCTGAAACATCAGAAACTCTGGTTGTTTTTTTATGTTGCAAGGACAATACAGCTGTTGGAGAGAGTGGGGAAATGAGAGAAGAGAAAGAGACAGAGTGAGTGTAAGTACATTCTCTCTCACATTTGGAAAGCTGGATCTACTCTTAGGAGTTAAGACATACCACAGGTATGCCAGAAGATTGTCTGGCTTAGGCTAGACCACAGAATTCTCAAAATCGGTCTTTTAACAAAGTTGGTATCTTCCTGTGGATTGCAAAGAGCACAAAGTAAAGGTGTCAAAACTGACCATGGCATTCATGGTTCTGGAGGTACTCCAGCAAGAAGCCAAGCTAACTGCAGCCTACAGTTACTCTGCATTAACTTGACTCAATATTTTTCTTAAATTTGACTCAGCGTCACATTTTCTTAGCAACCACTGTACTTCACTCACATCAACAAGTGTCTGCATTTCAACATTTGCTCAGTATTTTCATGACAAAGTGTCATTTACTTTGAGCATTGTCTCAAACTCAAGCATTTCATGAAGAAGTCTATTTCAGCAAGTCTCCTATGGGAGGTTCCAAAGTCAAGAGCTCTCATGTCACACAACATTTTTATAGGCTTCTTCACTGGACGTTTCAGTGCAGTTCTATTTTGTACATCTGTATAACAGATTCGGATTTGTTCTACTGCAAAATCAACTTGTTGAAACCATTTGATACATCCAGTCTCCAAGTGGTTAGTCCTGAGGCCATGACAGCACCAATAAACAGCAGGTAACTGGAATGACTTTTACTAGAGTGTTAACACTAAGTACAGCAACATCCAGTCTAGACGACACCCAGCAGTTCAGATCATTATCTTTTACTGAAGCCTAAGGTTCATTTGAAGGTAACAATCTGCTTCCATTTTTTACTCCACTGCAAAGATAGAGTCTGGACAGATGCATCTGAAAAATAAGATTAAGAAGCAAAAGATCAAATAGCAAAATAAACAACAGCATCCTACACCTTAGAAATCAAAAAGCAGCACAAGAATACTGAAGCAGCACTCTGGTTATTATATCATCTGCAGAAAGCAAATCCCTACCTGGTCTAAATTAGGCTGCCAGAAAGGTTTTACACTGGTATCCAACTGATTTGAAATACAGATGATTTAGATGGATATTTGAATAAGATACAGAACAAATATCAATCTTACTCTGAATTTTTCTATATATGGAACATGTCACCTCATATAAGGTGAACACCACAAAGCAAAGCAATCCAGGGAATAGGTTGCTCAGCAGAGCAGATTTCTCCCTCTCATGCACAACCCAGTTCCCAGAGCATAGTAGTATAGTAGTAACTTTTTCTCTGCAATGTTAGAGATTTTTTTTTTTTTTTTGCAGCTGCGGAAATGAGGAGGAAAAACATTTTACACCCTTTTCACACACACACAAGCCAATTTTCTTTGTATTTAGGAAAACAAAAAAAAAAAAAAAATAAAGACCGGCATCCCCCCTACACACTGTCAATTACATGTATACTAAATAAGGAAACTGCTCAAGTGGTTCTTGTTATCAAAGCCAAATTTAACAATCCCTTTAATTACAAATTTAACATGGTAAAATCCACTGTTGACAGATGATCTCAAACGTATTGTAAAGCACCGAGACAACAATGAGAGTCACGATATTTAATAGAAATGCCATTTTGAGTATCATAGGAGAAAAATAGGAATTAAAAAAAAAAAAAAAAAGGAAAAAAGATGGAAGTACTGAAGTGTCAGTGTACCATCAAGATGAGCTGAGGGATTTACAGGCAAAAATCCTGGAGAACAAATAAAAAACATTAACTCCTCACATGACTTAACACTTGTCCAGCTCAAACTGATTCCCAGAAGTCCTACATTCACCTAAATTCTGCTGGTGTCCTGCTGTATTGCCTACATACACAGTATACATAACTATATACAAAGAAATGCTTGCTAATTTGTAGTTTATCCTGACGTCTCACAAACAGCAGACACTGATGGAACAACACTGAGTAATTTCCTAGGTGAACTGCTTTCCATGATTTACACCTAGCAGTGACCTGTCAGAATTCAGGCACTTTCAAATAATGACTGAGTCATAGGAACTATTTGTAACCAGGCAGGAATACCGAGTATGAGACATATTCAGCATGATACCTTAGTGTAATCCTGCTTAACCTTTAACCTAACTCTACACAACCTAGATACTTTTGAAGGTGATTGCTCTGCAACGGTTTGCCTGGATGCACGTCTAAGCATAGGCAGAAGTTAATGCTCATACTTGAAACAAAATTATTATTATATTATAATAGGAAAAAAAAAATAAAAAATCAGAGGTTACCAGAAGAAGCTGTGAAGTTGTACCTAATGCAAAGTAAGACTACTTCAAAACTGCCACTGAGACTCCACACAGACAGTTGTACTACCTCAAGAAAAATCACTGAGCTTAAATAAGTTTGGTCAAAACCAAAGGCAGGACAATACTTGTAGTTTAAAGAACTAATTGTTACTGAAAAAAAAATATAAGTGGAAAAAATATTCAAGCTTTCAGGTGTGCAACAAGCCTTACTTCTTTTGTGAAACATAAGGAGCAGTGTTCAAAGCTAAATGCAAGCAGTGAAATGCATTGCTCTGTATTTAGCTAGAAAGATAACCAGAAGGTGTTTTTTTGTTTGTTTGTTTGTTTTTGTGAACAAAGTAATAAAGTCAAGAGGGTGAGTAAGGCAGAACTGAAAAGGTAACTTTACCCCTCGAGAGAACAACAGAATTTGTGATGGGTCACAAAGAAAAATAATGCATCCCCTTTGGGCCACATAGACTCAAATGTGTCATAAACTGAGTCTATATTGCTGGCATCCGTTAGCTTCATGAATTTTAGCTTCTAGGCTTATCCTTAGATGTTTCTGTAGTAATGGGCCTGCAGGTCTGAGGATTAGAATCATAGAATCATTCATGTTGGAAAGACACTAAGATCATCCAGTCCAACCATCAACCCATGCTGTGACTGCTGTAGACAATGTCACTCAGTATCATGCCCACACACTTCTTGAATGCCTCCTAGCGACTCCACCACCTCCCCGTACAGCCTGTTCTAATATCTTACCACTCTTTCTGAGAAAAAGATTTTTCCTCATATCCAACCCGAACACAACTTCAGGCCATTAAGAACCAGAAAAATCAATTGCTTTGTATGAAACATTTACTTACTGTCAGTAGGCATCATTGCCTTTTACAAAACATCCTTAAAAGTTTGTTCTACTGCAGAACCATTTCTCTGCTTCACAATTACTACAAGAGCAGTTTGGGTAGTGTTCTTCACATGAAGAAGCAGAATTTATAGAATCACCAAGGTCGGAAAAGACCCACAGGATCACCCAGTCCAACCCTCCACCCATCACCTATAGTTCTCACTAAACCATGTCCCTCAACACAACGTGCAATTGTTTCTGATAGGCCCCCAACAATACCAGACAAAGTATTTACAGGCAGGCAAAAAAATCATACACAGAAAGAAGAGCTGAATTCACCCAGCTGGTGAAGAAGATCTCTGGTTACACAGCACAGCTTCTTTGGATACAGCCTCAATCCAAGAGATGCTCTCCCTTCCATGGCTGGCCCTTGCATGAGCCCAAGGTGACTACACGCGTTCTGGTCATGTGGGAAACACAGATGCAAACAATTTACCTGGGTACCCCTTCAGCAGGTGCTCAATCACTGATTCAAGCTGTGACCTAACAGTTCCCCTGCAGATACATTCTTGAAAGGGCATATACAGAATCTAGGAGTGCCAATAGTGTCTCTATAGACACATATGCTATCATAAAACAGCAGAAATGAATGGGCTAGTTTTATATGTTTTTCTCAGGCATATTTTAGATGTGTTATGGAGTATATAGAGTTCTGCTTCTACTGAGGTTAATGCAAATTGGGATATGTGTGAAGTTCAGCACAGATGGTTTTGAAAAAGTTTGTTTGTTTTTCCCAACAGATTTCTCTAGTACATTTGAAAGCTTAATGAATGTCCATTCAAGTCTCAGTGAAGGATGGTATATTACAGCCTGAGGTATAAGAGTAGAAGAGCTTCTTGTGTGTGCTGACCTAGCTTTTTATAACATTCTAGCAGTTCTGTCCAAAACACACATCTTCCTCTAGGGAAACACTTCTTAGTAAAAATTCCCTCCCAGTTACATCCTGGCAGCTTTCCTTAGTGCAGACACAAGGCACCCATACTTCAACTGTACCTTGGTGCATGTCATTATAGTTATTGAATCTAATAGCAGCAGGAAGGCTAGTAGCCAACCCTCATTAGGGATAGTAAGCTATACCTATATGTAATTCACTGTATCAAGGAAAGTGATGTTTTATCACAGATAACAGTAAGGAAGTTACAGTGATCTTTTCATTCTCAAAAAAATAAAAAAATATATATATTTTTTAAATTATCAGTTACTCTTCAAAAGAGGGAGGCTTGTAGGGATGCTCCTGTCTTCTTCAGACAGATGAAGAGGTTCCAGGATATTTTGTCATGTTAGTCCTGCCCTTGAATTTCCAGTTCTCCTAGCAGGAAGGGTTTAAAACTCAGGTGGAGAGTGAGAGGCATGTCCATTTAAAGGCACAGAGAGGGGACTTAAATAGAGCCTACTTAACAGTAAAGTACTGTTTGCTTTAATAACATGCAAGTCTAAGTTTCAGGGGAAAATAGCCTGAGAAGTTTATCTGCTTAAATGTTACTAATAGTTTACCTAATAGTTTAGAGGCTACTGGTTTCTACCACCTGATAGATTCACTGGCATCATGCAAAACTGGAGGCACTGGCGTCTAAGTGGAAATGGTTACCGGAAGACATATTTGAATCCATCATTTGGGTATACCAACATTTTCAGTAGCAGTATTCAACCTCAAAAGAGATCATTATTATCTGAGTGGGGTTTTTTGGTCATGATTAAAGCCCGTGAAGGTGAACAGCCTCTTACAGAAGCCATACTGGATCTAGATTTGTTTACTTCAGCAACCATTTCTCTATTTAAAATTCAAATGGCAAATCAAGAGGAACATTTGACTAACACTACTACTTACTTTATATGAGTCCTTTTAAGAGCTGTCTATACCTACAGCTTCATTTATGACAGCAGTATCTCTGTTTAAGTGTACTATTTGGCATTGGAAACAGCCTGAATTCAAATTCAATAGAGCAAGTTCTGAGTTTGATCTGTTAGGAACCAACTTTACCCTTCTTTTTCTCTGTTGCAAGTACCACAGGTCACATACATCAGCAGCTCAATTTCTTTTCGGGTCCTTATGGGCTCTACTTGACATAGTGATAGGATAGCACCTGAGAAGGTTGAAAGGAATGCATAATGGATAAGGCAAGGAAGCATCCTCCATGCATTCCTGCATTGAATTCTTCATCCTAGATCAAGATACCACAAGCAATTGTGGCAGTATCCACAGAAAAATGGTAAGTCAATTCTAGTTCTAACTTTAGATAGTGTATATCAAAGCAGGCCTCTTATAACATTGTGCCATCTGTCAGTTAGCAACTGTTAGAAAAGGAGCAAGAGCAGATTCCCTACTGACAAGGCTAAAGTTGGACACGTACAGACGTTACTACTTAAAATTACACACAATCAAGCCCCTTGCTACCTTTAGGCCTATATTTACTGAAAAAAAGTGAGATGATAGTATTATCTTTCCCTCTATAAAGACATCCCCATGTCAAACTAAAAACGTTACAGGAACAGCCCACCATTTTTACAGCACAGAAAAAGCAACTTGCTGTGAGGGTCCAACACAGGGCCTTAGAGCACCATCTAGATTCCCTCAAACAAGGAGATTAGCTGCAGTTAGCCTGTAGAATTTAAATAGCATCTCACCACACAGAGGTAATGTTTACTTCCTCCCAAAGGATAGCAAAATGCAAAAGTTAAAAGCCATGCTAAAATATAAACTGAATCATAGCCACTACTAGAAGTAGTATTTTAAGAGTAAACTTCCAGTTGCAGTATTTAATTTGCATAATTGCTGTCAACAAAGTGAAGGAAATTACCTTGTCAGTTCCTTGCTGATGAACTGGCAAGTTCTCCTGTTTAGCTTGATGAAAGCTAAACTGTACTCAATTTCCATAGTAACACAAGCAACTGAATATCCTCAGAAAGGGATGGACAATCTACTGACATATGAATCAGATTCAGTTTATATCCACATTGTAGAAACATTTCAATGCTAGCCAAGTCACAGCTGGGCAACAGCAGCTAGAAGCCTCTGTCCTTGAATTGTACACTGCCATTCATTTAGATATTTTACTGAGGGACATAGTTTAGTGGGTAATATTGATGATATGTGGACAGTTGGACTTGATGATCTTGGAGGGCTTTTCCAACATTGGTGATTCTATGATTCTACTATTCTACCTAGATTATAATGCTGTTTTTTACACAGTTGTGTCTTAACATATTCCACATCCTGGAAGTCTGGTAAGACTAGAAACTCAACAGCAAATTGCTATGGTAATTTAAGATATTAATTTAATTACACATAACAAGAAAAACATAGCAGGAAAACACTTCTTAGTGCAGGACCAATAGTCAACAGGTTGACTACTGTCCAGCCTGTGCATGCAGTAAGTGCAAGAAACAGCACTCATCTGTTGTATCTGTCCTGCATTCTCAAAGGATGCTACATTCATTTCTTGTTCAGTAGAGTTCATCTCATAGAATAGATGAAAAAGAGATAAAAAGAGAAGCTGAAATAATATGCTGTAGCCTTAACGGCAAGGGCCCAGTACCACCCAGTAAGGGCACAAGCTATATAACCTCCTTTCATCATATACACATTTAGAGAAGATTATTTTTAAAGAAGCAAATACACCTTTATCATTTTTGGACTGTAGTACTGTCCCCCAGGCGGTGGGTTCTTACATCCCCTCTTATGCCTCCCTGGTTTCTACTGTCGCTACTAAAACACACTTTCAAAGTTTCAAGATACATAAAGACAATGAGCTGAAGTCACATACAGAGGACAAGATTTTTTAAACAAGCAAACAAACAAACAAAAACCTACAATCGCACCCACACTCACCTACACTCATCTAAAAGACAATTTCCTTCACCAGCAAAAGGAGAACTAAATCCAAAGAAGATCAACTTTTAAAGAATAACATAGTTTCCTCTGGCTGTATCTTTTAAGCACCACAGCTACATCAGACATCCACATACCTAAAAACTACTTCACAGAACACTGAGTCAAAACTTAATGAAAATACAGCTTAAAGATATAGCTTAAATGAAATTCCAAACCCTTCACACATAGGTCTGTTGTTCTCGTTTTGCCTCTAGCTACTGGCTCAGGGTTCACGTAACTGTACTGCTTTCTAATATTATATTGAAAATTCAGAGATGTAACAAAAACAAGACATTTCCTATCCTAGAAGTAAAGAAAAGTAAGCAGGTTCTCTTCCCTGTTTGTGGCTAAAAGATATGCACTTCACAATGGCTGATTCAAAGTAATGCTTAAGTGTTTGATTAGCATTGATTTGTCATTCACGTGAATTCACTTGAAAATCAACATTTTCATAGTTACACTTGTGTAGTGATGGTTTACAAATCCAGGAGATTATCCTTGATCTTTTATTAAAGTCAAAGGTGCTGGAGTTAAAAGGAAAGTAGGAAAGACATGAGAAAAAAAAAAAAAAAATAGAAAAACACAGAAACAAATTATAGGTCTGAGCATTTTTCCAGGAAAAAGAAGCAGAATAAACAAACAAAACTACAACAAAGTAATGAGTGATATGTTTGTACTCCTTATTTGCAAACAGGTCATATCCTGTCATAACATAAGTACCCTGGGAAATTCCAGCTTCTCTATTTCTCTGTGTTCCACTATCAAAATGGGTGTAATTGTACCCCTTGACTTATGAGCATAAAGACAAATCTACTTCCAAATGTAGACAAGCTGTGAAGCTTTGGTCATAAACCTTAAGACAAAATGCTAAAGATTTTGTTGGCAGATGAGAGAATTAGAAGCAAGGTGGTAAAATAGACCCAAGAACTTGGCCTTGTCTCCCCCTCATAATGATGTAGAACCACCTGGTGAACAGAGGCAGATTATGATAGGCACACAATAAAGATGTCTGAATTCTAGGAATGCAATGATGTCAAATTTAGACTGAATTTAGAAACAAATTTAGAAAGAAATTCAAGTGGGATAAAAAAATAATAATAATAATAATAATGCGTAGAGTGAAGTTTAGCTGCAACAGTACCACTTGCCCATTGCCTGCAGCAATGCATGGCACAGTGGGCAACACTTAGTGGAAGCAAGGTGTACTGAAGCCCCAGGATATTTCCAGCCCACCCCCCACTGTCTGTGAGCTCACAACCCTGCAGAGTTAGAGAAGACCTACTTTGCTTTACACAATGGCTAAAGCAGGCTCAGAGATTATTAAAGTGGCCATGCCAACGAAGAGTAACAAAATGCAATGATGTGTTAGCGTGGATTACTCTGCAAATTCAAGGTGATTTTATTCAACATGTTAATTACCCAGATTGATGCAATCAAATGACATTCGGTGATGGAAATCTGTTATAAATTTTTCCGAAGTACAAAATCTTCAGTGAAATCCCAGAACTTCATCATGGGCTGAAGAAAGATACTTTAATCTGAGTTACACATCACTTTTCCACAGTTAGCAGCTTCTTTAATCCAGTTCTCTTTGCAATTAGATTTATTTGAAGTTAGAACTCGCTTAGCATTAGTGGCATATCACTTCCGGCCTTTGCTCCTTCTGTTACCCAAACAAACACAGATTTGATATATGAGCACTTGCAGTTCATTTATAGGAAACAAAGTGACAGACAGAGCTGATGGAGACCATTCACTCCCTTCAAGTTGTCCAGCTAGGCAGCGCAAAATAAACTCCCATTGCTGCACCTGGGAAAAGGAAGGGATGGTGTGAAATGGCATTATCTTAGGCCACTAGAAGATACTACTGTATTTCCAGAGCAATAGCCAAACGTATGATGTCCACCCATCAATCATGCACTTGACAAGACTTTAGAAAAGACCAGGGTGACAGAAACATGCTCCTCCAGGCTCTGCAAATAGTGCACATGATTGGACAGTTTGTCTGCTAGAGTCAATTATCAGGTCTTCAGAGGAGCTAATAGCTGATGCCTGCTTTCTGCTGAATGGATAGCTAAAATATATACTCACCTGTCTTCCATTTGGGGCTCATTTCAGAAGCAATATTTGCATTTGACTTGTTAGGAATTCCCAGGGCAAACCAGAGCACTGGGGCTGAGCCTCTTTCCCTACAGGACGTGGCTATTTTTTTCTCCTGCCCTCATAGTCAGTGGAAGGCACTCAGGTCTGTCTTGATAGAAGACAGTAATAGTCATTCATGATTAAAACTGAGAGGGGAAATATTGGGTAAAGTTTAATTAGCCGATTAATGAGATTAGGTAAAAGAAAGAATACACATCCTGCAGTGAATTACAGTATAAAATTACTTTTATGGAGTCAGATTCTGATCTTAATTTCAACAGTAAAATCAGAGTAACTTCAAACAGTTCACAAACTCCTCCTTCCAAGGAGCAATGATGCAGAAGGAAGACAAACAACCTCACCTTTATTTACAGGACCATCCCTATTAACACCTTCCTCAGCTCCTACTCCCACAGCAGTTCCTGCCGCCTTCCTCCAGCCCTCCCCATTCTAATCTCTGCTAGCACCAAAGCTCTGTCATGGGTCCTCTGATTGCCTCTGCTCAGGCCACAGTTTCACTAATGTGATGATGGCTGATCAGGTGTCCATGGGGCAGCACAGATGTGATGGCACTATGTCCCAAAGGCTACTGTCAAACCTAGCTTGACAGGACACAAGCACTGCTTCAGGGAGGGAGGTCATATTTCAATGTTACTGTTTCTCCAGCAATTTTTTTTCACTGTCAGCTTAGGAAACTTTTCATTTCCCTTCAAAACAGGTAAACGTTTTCCTCTGTTTCTTCTTTGAACTGAAGGTTGACAATATATATGTTGAATTTGAGTGGTTCCAGTCAAATGAATCAATGCACCTATATAAAAAATATATATAACCTCCCTGTTTAGAAGTCCTAATTCCTATCTCACACCTGACTCACTGGTAAATTACTTCAGAGAATAGGAACTTAATTTTTGCTTATAAAAAGCCATACATATTCCTGAAGAAATGCTTTTATTTCTGTTGCCCATTTGAAAAGTCAGAATGTACTGCACTTTGTTGAAATGATCCATACTTACTGTTTAAGAAAACAGTTTTTGAAATAGATCTAAATTAAGTTTAACCATCCCTCACACATCCCAGTCTGAAGGAGCACCCTAGCAACAACCTTCAGCATTTTGCAAACATTTGCTACTAATTATGGGTTCTTAGAACAATAATACATAGCTTCATGCTTTCAGGAAAGAGGCCAAAAGCAGCCTCAAAAGTAAGCCTTAACTTTTAATTTAAACCAGCGCCATACAAATTCTCAAATATACATTGCAAAATTTTCTCAAAACATTGCTCTGATTAATGGCTCTGAAAACTTGTAAAAGCTCAGCTGTCAAGCATTAAAATGTAGGCAGAGAAAAAACTCATGTAGAGAAGCTAAATAAGAATCCTTTAAAACAGCTTTTCCCTGTACCCTAAAGAACAGCAGCACACAACAGAACTCCCAAGAGCCATAGGACTCATTCAATACCAGTTCAAGGTCTCCCATACTTGTTTCTAGCAAGTAACTCAGGCCCTATGGCAGGGTACTCTGACCTTATCTCTGAAAAATTCATCAGCATCCCATAATCCATCTGCTCAAATTCCTTTATACACAATTGTCCTCTCTAGCATAAAAACTCCCCTATTACTGTTTGAGTGTCTTTTAGCCTTGAAGTGCTCCTTCATTCCTTGACAATAAGCAGACAAAAGAGACAAAATGAAGCGGGCACAGAAGAAACATGATCCTTTCTCGATTCCTGCTGTTTTCATTATCAGATCATCATACCCTAACAAGCATCCAAGCTGTACTTGAGCCCATCTGCCCTAGATGTCATTGCATGAGTGGGTGAGTTGGTTAAGATGACTTGAAGAGGTCCCTTCCAATCTTAGCTGTTTTGTGATTTTGTTTGTTTGTTTGTTTGTTTCAAAGCAGGTGTAAGTACAATAGAAATTCAGCATGGATAATCCCTTACTGAGAAGCAGAGTCAGGTATCCCCAGCCATATCCTTGTGATGATCAGCTAGCATACTTCTAGCAAGATACTCTGAAAGATGCATCATCTACTGAAGAGCTATCAGCCCATAGGAAGGTCCCTAGGTAAGTAACATGAGAGTGTCTTGTGTTTCTGTTGTTGTTTTGTTTTTCATTTCCTTCTCTTATCATCCAGTAATAATTAACATTTCCTAGATTACCTTTAGTAACTCAAACCTGTGGCTCCAATGTGATACCCTTTTAATTTTCTTGGGGAAGAAAGGCAGGCATTACAGAATTATTTTCTTTATCTTCAGTGCAAGAATTGTATTGGCTTAGAAACTTCTAATCTCATAGCAGGGAAGAAGGACAAAAATAAGTAAAGTCACCAGATTATTGGCACACAGACTCCTGAACAGTTCAATTATGACAGCACAATTCTTTTTACTCACACACACACACACACACACACAAAAAAAAAAAAAAGAATATGAGAATTGTCAAGGCAGTTAAAATGCTCTATTATTTGCTGAGGCTAGAGCCTGCTTCCATGAGATGTAACAGTGGATTCCAGAATCACAGACATTATAGTTCTCTGTGTGTTTAAAAGCAAAGAAAGAAAGTAATGAAGCTTTTATGATGTGTTGGAAAATGGATGGTCTTTTTCAGGGAAACAGATCCTGTGTCCCCTGCCATGAGACTGAAACCTGTTCATACAGCTTCAAAACAATCACTAGAATAGAAAAAGTCACCACTGAGCTTCCCTGGGCTTGGTGGCTGATTTACTGCTCTACATCCAGCATGACTCTTGCAATTTCCATCAGTCTATGCTAACCTGTCAAAGCACAGTGCTTCTAATATCTTATGAAACAGAGGGTTTAAGTCCTGTATCTTCCAGAGCTAAGTACTGTGTGGCAAAGCACTGCCCATAATACTTCAACAAGCTTACTGTAAATCCAGTAAATGTGCATAGGGTAAGTGGGTGGAAGAGAGGACAGGAGGATCTAGAGGCTAGGAGACCCAGCTTTTGGACTCATGTAAAGTAAAGCCCAGGCTTCAGTTCAAAATCTCAAATAAGTACTGAACCTGTAACTGTTTGACAGTTGTACTGTTGCATCTTCTCATTTAGAGGATTCGGTTAACTGTAGATAAGAAGGAAAACAAACATACAAACAAGCGAAACAACCTCCTGTATCTGGTCTTCCCCTAGGCAAAACAAAAACTTGGATGTGAGCCTTCTGGAGCTTTGGGAAAATCTGGACTGCATTCCAAGTGCTGCAGTTTTGGCCAGCTCTCACCTGGAGGAAACATTAACCTTCAATCTCCTGAGGTCTGGGATATCATGGGGTCATATAGATACCGAATTAAAAATTTATGGATTTAAATAATCATACTGATGGAAAACTAATGTTTTCCTAGTGCTAAAGGAAAATATGTACTGAAGAAACCAGGCTTCTAACCAAAGGCATCTTAAGATTACATGAAATCATAGGCTTTGTTTTATGAAACAAAAAGTGTAGTTTTAAATGACAAATATTTGTGCTTCTATAGCATACCGCAAAGTTGGCACAGATATTGTACAACTAAAGTTTCTTGCTGTAGCACTTGGAAGTTATTGGTATGCCTAACCTTTTACAAGATGATGTTGATAAACTATTCAAGTCATGATCTTCGCGACAGTCAGAGAAGTGACCTTTTCAGACCCAGATTTTAACAAATGCCACCAGTAAATGTACTGTGTGCAATTATTAAATCGTTAGGCAAAGCAAAGGCTGAGACAGCACAGCTGTTAACAACAGTGAAATACCCAGTAAGAAATAAAAAAAGGGATAAAGTTTGCAATCAGATCTGAATGATGATAATAATAATGATAATCAGATTTTAAACATGCCTGATAATACTCATTCTTTGAGATGGGTTCATACTTCTTTTAAACTTCAGCACTTTTTTTTTGGTCAAGCAAAAGCAGAGCTTCTGCTATACTATGTGCTCCGTTGTTACTGTATATAGCAACTTGCAGTGTACAAAGAATTGTTTCCTCTCCTGATAGTCTTCATCCTCTATGGTTAAGAAAATAGTACTTTCAAACAGTCGGGGTCAATATTCAAGCTGTGATGCTTCCTGTTATTTGTAGCTCATCAGATGTCTATTCCAGTGTTTCCAGGGACTTTTTTTAATTAACCAAATCCCATACCCAGTCAGGAGTAAGCACCAGTATCTGTTTTCCTGGTGTAATTCATGTGTGATCAGTTTTGCAGATGATATTAACGCTGGAAATACAGACACACAAAAGTCTAAAGGCAACTGCAAAGCAAGCAGGTACCAATAAAGTTGTGGGAGCAAAGAGTCAGTAGAGATGGGATACTAATGGCTGCAATGTCTTT
The DNA here is from genome assembly GCA_030625065.1 of Alectoris magna. NCBI lineage: Eukaryota > Metazoa > Chordata > Aves > Galliformes > Phasianidae > Alectoris > Alectoris magna. Next base: position 135,708,809 of record CM060560.1, read on the forward strand.
CCCTCAGAGGGAATAAAGATAAACAGCTCTGATACAAAATACATGGGAGATAAAAACAAGCAAATGCACTTAACACTTTTAAAGGAATTGATTTCTAACCTCTTCTTTCTGTCCTTGGTCTGGTGTTCTTTTCTGCTGGGTTTTTTTTTTTTAACCTCCCAGAGGTAAGGGGGCAATGTTGCTGTAGTGCAGAAGACAAAGAATGAGAGGAGATGTTTTTTCTGTTTGAAATAACCAACTACTCTTTTGTCCTGCAGCCAGCAAGGTGGGCTGGGATACAAACCAGAATTAGTTTATTGTTTTCTGGGATAAGCACCAGTTTGAAGTATCATTCAATTTACAGAAAAGGTTAAATTTCACACCCCTGTACAAATGAAGTGGTATTTTGCTAAGGAGGTGTATTTTTATGAGCAGGAGAACCAGCATGAAACAACAGCATTCACTGCTTCTTGCTGCGTCTGATTACCACTCATTACCACGTTCTTATTTTCTTTTGTAAAAGTGTGTACCGTAAGAAGAAAGAGCAGGATCAGCAGATGACTTATGTAAACGATCTGCATTAAGGTGTATGGCATGTCTTGGAGCTTTTAAATGTCAAAAGCTCTCATGTTTTATTTATAAAGCAGTTTTAGTAAGTATTTTAGAACTCCGTGGAAGTACAGTCCCAAAGCAACATCATCTTTCCTAATCTTGTTCTCTGCACAGCAGACATGTTCCATAAACCCCAAAGAATTAAATGGCACACAAGTCCATAACAGAATATCCAAGGCATCATACGGTTTTGTGGTTCAACATGCACAGTTGGCTCTGCAAGTCATCTGTTATGTGTTTTGAAAAGGAAATATGTTGAGGAAGTGGTGAAACAAAACATGTTAATCCCCCCAGAATTTAATACTAGCAGTCAACAGTTAGGAAAGGAAGAAAAACTAAGCAATATACTCATATCCATGTAAGAATGCAAAGAGGAACACATTCTGTATTTCAGATTGGTTTTACATTACTAGCAATAGCTACCCATGAGTGAATAAGGTTTAACCAGTAGAAGGTCTGAAGATACTACGAGCTGAGCATGCCAGGGAGTATGAGAATAAATGCACTGAGATTACATGGTAGAGTGTTAAATGTAAATAAGCATATGTTGGTTGAATTTTCCCCAGGGAACATGTATCTGTTCAGAGTGAAACACTTCACAAAAATACATTTCCATGCAATTTTTTTCCCCAGGTTTATGTGGGGGAAAAAATATTCCTCACTATCTTTCAAGAGAAGCAAGAGATCCATTTAAGAAATTTTTCTGAAGCAAATGTTTATTTTTTTCTAATTTTTAAAACTTTTTTTCTTTTTTTTTTTTACACAACAATACTGAAAGGATAGAAGAAAATGCCTTACTATTATAAATTTACCTAAAGTTACCACAGAATCTTGTCATCTGAAGTATTTCATTTTGTGGTTATGCTTAAAACAAAGAAAAAAACCAAAACCTTGGATTTTCTTCTGCCTGTTGGAGAACTTCAGTTGTCAATACTTCAGATGATTTATATAAAGTGATCTTGGCTCGATATAGTTCTGTGTTCTGAGTAAACTGCTGTTGAGTTTCAAGTTTGATATTTGATTTCAGCCTATGCTAATCTGCATGTTTAATTTCTAGAGATCCGCTCCATTTGAACTCTAGAATGAAGTTAATGGAAACAGGACAATGACTTGACTATAATACACATCAAAAGAAAAACAAACAAGAAACCCAGTTCAAAGCTGCATATAGTAAAATATACACAAGTTCATTCTTTGAAGTTTTCCTATAACAACATTTCAACTATGACACACACTTGTCTGCATCAACAAAACCGCATGTTTTCATAATATAGTAGTAAGATACTAACTAGAATGGTGAAATATTTGTTGGTAATTCTAAAGGTGGGTCAGCTTATTTCTGCTCCTTCAGCAATTCCTGAACAGGTAATGACCACCTCTATTGTCTCCCTTGACCTCCCAGCATGCCAGAACCTACTCAAGGTCACCAGAGGGCTGATGCTTACCACTGGGGGGAGTCCAGGATCCACAGGTGGTCTGGGACCCACAAATTCAAAGATTATAAATTCACAACTCCTCAAAGCCCTTGTTCAAAGGGCAGAGCAAACCAGGCTTATAAATCCCTAGTAATGCTCATTTTGGTTCCCTCACCCACTTCCATCTTTTTGCAACAGTTTTAGTATACATTTATCCCTATGGATTTCCTCACATTATTTTAATGTGCTTTTCTTCGTAAGTCAGAAATATTTAAATAATTCACCCAGTGGATTCCTTAATAAATAGCCTATCAACAACACTTCTTAATCTCCCCTTTGAGAGGGGAATTTCAAGTAAATGACAATATGAAAGCTTAAAGGTAAAATTAGTATTTTTAATTTTCCCAATTTCAGTAACAAAGTAACCTTTGTGAGGTACTGCACAAAGCTGTGAATCTGCAACACTCTCAGACTGCTCACTTGGGAAGTGAGCCAGTCTGCTGACATGACTTGGAGGCTTCCATTAGCTTCAGTCCCATGAGTCAAAGATTCCATCTTCAAGGAGATCTCTGACTACCTTTTTCTAAGCAGAGTATGAAGAAAAGCTGAATATAGAAATTAAAGTTTTTCAAAGATAAGAGACCGTGCATGAGCACTTTTTCAAAATAGGATAGGTGAACAGAAGAAATAACCTTTTCAGCATGTTTCCTGTGGATGTCAGATTTTTCTTCTCTATTTTCCTTCATACATTATAGTTAAGCTTACAGAATGAGACAAGGCATATTATGTATGGCATCTCAGTTTCTGTCACACAGAGCACTGGTTTGATTCACTCAACAGTAGGCAGTTACTGCTTGTATCTTTATCCCCAGAACAGTACATATCAAAGCAGTATAACAATACAGTTTTATTTTAAAAGGGCTCTAGAATCAGCATCTTTACAGGATAGCTATAACTTACCATTTGTACATTTTTCATATCTTAATTAGCAAGCCTGAGCAAAGAGATTGTCATCATGTATAAAAGAATATTTTTAAAGAAAAATCTGATGAAAGCCTCTTGCAGCCATGTCCTCCAAAAGTCCCTGCTTCCAGGACTCCTCAAGTCAAATGCTACACCTTACATTCATAAAGAAGGACTACTTTTGCTGATTTGAACATCACCTCTTCCAGGGGGTCACCAGCATCAAGAAGAATTCATGTAGTTCAGACATCTCCAGCACACAAGAGAAACCGAGAAGAAACAGAACATCGGAAGATTACATGCAATCAATCTGAGAAAATCTGTCTAACATAGGAAAAGATGATAGAACAAACTGGTGTTGCATTTCATGAATTTGCAATGTTTACACAACAAGAGACAACAAAAATGTCAGTGCAGTTTCTAAGTGTTTGGTGCTTTGGCTACAAGGAATAGAGTGAAAAGGCAGAAGAACAAAGATCATTTATCACATTTTTTTTCCAGCAAGTTCCAACCAAATGGCCTGCTCTGTGGGAAATCTTTCTGAATATGTGAGAACTATCAGTGATAGGTGGATGGTTGGACTCTATGATCTTGGAGGTCTTTCCCAACTTCAGTGATTCTATGGCAAACTGCAAGCACAGGCAATGGTATGCCCCCCACAGATGCTATTGCAAGACTTTGAGACGTGACTCTGTTATAGACAAAGTTGGTGCTAAGTGTTTAATTCCAAGAACCTCAGTTGCTACTCAGAAATAAGCTGAAAGAAGAGAGTTCAATGAAATAACTCTAGAGAAGTTTGAAGTTAAAAAGGGGGAGAATGTGATGAACACTTACGTGACCCTGGGATGAGGTGCTGGGAAGAATATTCTCACATGCACAGAGCCTCAGACTGAATGAAAAATAAGGTCCCTTCTCCGTAATTTCTCTGAACCACTCAGAAACTCTCTGAGCTTGGGAAATAATGTGATTCCATGACAGCTGTGAAAAGAGGAAGTTGCAAAACAGGTCTTTTTCACAGTGACACGAAAAGAGCTACGGAATAGCAGGACACAGCACAGCTTCAGATAAGAGGAAAGAGATATTTAATGTTTAAAAATAAAAATAAGAATCACTTTAACGGCTAAAGGGAAGCAACTGAGCAAAGATTAGATAAGGATAAATAGAAGAAGCTGGGATCAATAGTCTGAAGAAAATAAAGCTGATGGAATGTCCTCGTGAAAAAGAAGAAATGTTGAATGGCTTTATAAACTTGTGCATCTTAAAAAGGGACTGAGGTATGCTTCTGATGAATTGGTACTTCCTGTCTCTCAGCCCTCGTAGACCAATGGTAAAACTCTTAGTAGAGTGGTAAATTGAGACACTTCTGAGCCATGTGTTGCCACTCCTGCAAAATGCAATAACAAATTTGAATTCATTTTAAACAAGTTACAGTGGAGCTACTAACATCAAATACAAATCATTAAATGAGCAAAGACTAAAACATCTGCAAATGTCTTTCTTTGCAGCAATGCCTTTTCAGTAAGTGCCCAGGACAGAAAGGAAAGCAATGTGATGATATTCATCTAGAGACATATCAAGCTGCTCCATGCACAATTGAGCCCAAGCATTCCCATAATTTAGAGATCAGAGCTAACCTCAGATGTGTTCTAGCCTATTGTTAGGTTTTATTCTGTCTCACATAAATATCAGGCAATGAGTAACTACTTTACCATAAGTTTAACCCCCACTTGAAATACTGAAGAAAACAGCACTGGCTTGAAACAACTGCTTTAATCAGCCACAGGCAGATGAGGATTTGGATTATGGGAAATATCCAAATGGAACTGGTTGATTCCAGCAAAACTCTTTATAGTTGGAAAGCTCTCTGGTGTTAATTTCAGGATTTCTTTTATGCTGTGCATAAAAGCAATGTGATGATTGGACCAGAAGCTAATGCAGTGTATTGTGGAGAAAAGACAATGATATTTGCATGATAAACAGGTGCATGTAGGGAACAACTTAGCTGAAACTAATAAAGACTCCTGAGAACACCAGGTTTTTATGGGAGTATCAGACTGAAATCTCATCTTGCCTACTGCTTTTTGCAACAGGAAAGAATAAATGAAATTATCTTTTCTTCTTTAATATACATCATCCTGCATGCCCTTTTCCCCCCTGCTTATCCTCTGAGGCTTGATTTAAGCACCTGAAATACTCGTATGAATCTGGCTGGAGTCAGATATTTACTAATGGACTTCATTGTTTAGAAATAACCATCAACATTCATTAGAAATATGCACCCTCAAAGAAACAGCATGACACTGATGGAGAATCTGTGCCAGCTTTCTGAGAGCACTCCAGAAATATCTATTCTAACATTTCCTAGGAGTAGCATTCACAGGAACCAGGCTATCTCTAAGTCTGCAAAAGTTTTCTTTGAGAAATGTGCTGCAGCTGTTGACTCCAGTGCTGTGCTTTGCCTGGTCTCCCACCTACTGAAATCCTGAGCAGACACAGGTGGTAATCAGGAACGGATGAGATGCTGGCAACAACAGTATTCATCACTTAGAAAAAAGAGGAGCTTTATCACTGACTCACCAAGAAAATTGTCTTTTTTTCCTCCTTTCTTTCTTTTAAAAGATTTTGGCTGTCAGTCCTGTTTTTAGAAGAGTCAAAGAAGTCTAGTTGCATTCCTTGTAGTTATAGATATATTCCCCAAAAGAAAACATCTTATAGAATGACATGGATGCTTTACCGTGACATGTCACAATGCAAAGAGTCTAGATGTTCATTGAAAACAAGAACTCCAAGACCTCACATGTTACCGGTCGGGCTGCATCATTGCTATTTTTCATTTTTCTCAGTCATAAGGTGGAAAACTCCAGTCCCAGCTTCAGTTCTGTTGTGATTTGGAATGTTCACAGAGTTCAGCTTAACTACAAGACAGAGCCTGACTCAGTGTTGCACTCTGAGATGCTGAGGGTGCTGATCACTTTTATTTTCAGTAGAAGTGCATACACTGCTGAAGCTGCAGCCACTGGATCTATCCTGAAACTCCCACCCAGCCATCAGCAGGATGAACTGCACACACTGACCCTCCTCATATCAGATTAGGTTTGTGAAATTGATGTAGGTTTTTTTAATATTCATATAAAACAGTACTTTACAAATTATGTTTTATTTATTTTACAGCCTATGCTATAACACATAAAAACTACTTTCTAAAAGTTAATATATGTGTGCCATGTTACAATGATGACATAAGTATTTTAATATTGTAGCTGCATCAATTTTTTCAGATTATTTTATTTCAGGAGTTTTGTAGTACGAACAGCAAGTATACCATAATCTGTCCATACTCCAGTCGGTCTTTAAAAGATTATTCCCCTTAAGAGGAAATGTTTGAGATCTGCCATGAAAATATTCACAGCACAGAGTAATTATCAAATGCCTGGACAGAGCGAAGCATAGGGCTGTTTTCTTTGCACAGCTAGATCAGAGGTCAACAGTAATCCGTAACTTGGAAATACATGAACAGTTGAAAGGAGAGGGAGGAGGGTGCTGGAAGGGAGGTTGTTTGGTTTTCTTTTGCACAGGACATGCATTATTACATTTGAATCCTTAGAAATATACAAGATGTATTTCAATACCCTGGGTAGATTTATAAACCAGGTTACTCAATCTGAAATCTAATAGTCACAGCTACTTTGCTCCAAATGCTAGCTCAGAGATAAAGCATTGGAATAATGATTACAGAGCTTATGCCACAAGCAGGTCATACTATGCACAGGCATCATAAAACCACATGCCATGGCTGCTACTTTAATTCTGGTGAACACATCTTTCATTCACTGATGCAGTTTCCAGATGCCATAACAGTCAGCTCGTTTCTTATTCCCTCCATTCCTTTACCCTGGCCCTGTCTGAATGGTTCTTTTTTTAAATATTGTCAGGGGATTTCTAGTACATCAGAAGCATGCACACAACACACATGCTCCCTGTAGCTCTGCTATACCTGAACAGCTGCTCCCAGAGATGTAAAATAGGGGATGCACAAGGGCAACATCGGCCTCTGCAACGAAGCAAGCCAGATTGCTTCACTTCAGTAATGGCAGCTCAGCACCATTCGCAACCACTTTCTTCTCTGATGGTGAAAACTGTGCAAAGGAGAGCAGAAATAGTGTAAAAAAAGAGGCCCACTGGGTTTCACAGAGGAACTTGTCACCTACCAATTCCTTTTATTTCCTTCTGGGGGGTTGGAAGGTACCAGAGTAATAAATGGAAACAAGATCCCATTTGAATAAAGCCAGGCTCCTTCGTAAATTCACTGAAAAAAGTACATTTTTGAGCAGAATCTAAAATGTCTGTAAGCAGCATCTGTAATCAGCCACAGAAATACAGCAAGTGACACGCATGCACAAATTAAGTGTTACCAGATATCCACATGTAATCTCTGATGACACTTCTTTTAATTACAAATGTGTAGTGCCAGAACTGTACAGCACTGCTGTATGCCCATACCAAAGTTTCTTCAGGTCCTAAGATCTCATTGAAAAGTTAATTGTATGGTATCCATATTTACCAGAATAACTCTCCAAACACAAAGCATATCCAAACCAAAGAACTCCATTGCTCTATTTACCTCAGCACTAAGGAATTCTGAAATCTATAGAGATTACATATAGATGAATTGTGCAGCTCTAATTGTACAGATAAACAGTCAATAGGTAAACAGAGGTTATACAGATGTTTCATACCAAAGATAGAAAGATAATCTATGATAAATGGAAAATGCTCACCAATGTTGAATGCTTGCAATAAACTCCACACAAGAGAAATCTCCAGAGAAAGAGATCCTGCCTTAGTGGTAGTCAGCCCTTAAATGAGGTCTGGGTAGCACTGAGACCTTCTGGTAGCACAGCTGAATTACCTTCACCTGTGCTCTCACAGCTGACTCATTGCTTGCTTCAGGTGGTCGATCAGAGGTTCAGGCTGTGATCAACAGTTTCCCATACATTAATATACTTTACCATTTTTATTATTCAGCATTTTTGCAATCCAAACTTTCTCTGGTGGCATCCCAGCTTCCAAAATCCAAAACGCCAAACTCAGAACTACATTTTTTGACAAACAGTACCATGTAATTATGTGCTGGCAGTTATTCCAAAGTATTTTAAGTACCAAGAAATGTAGGAACAACATAAATAGCATAATACAAAAGAAAAATAATATGAATCAGCCAGTGCATTTTTCATGTTAGCTATGTGAAAGTGCTCCAGGGTTAAGTTAAGCTGAAGATGCTGCAAGACCTTCATTTAACTGATGTGGAGTGCCATCAAGAACAACATGTCCTTTTACAGAACATTAGTCAAAGTGAGACAAATGATGCACAAACTTAGATTTTATTCCTGTCTGCGACTGTCCAGTTCTGCTTTTCATCTTCTGCCTTTTGGATGCAGAGGGTTTTTCTGCCCAAGCAGTTGTTCTGTTTTCCCACAGCCTGCATTATTTGGGTGGAGACTGCAAAGTCCTTGCCAAGTGCCTTGAACTCCAGGGATTTGCTCCAAGTGAACCAAAGTTTTCCAGGAGGACATCACCTCACTATGGAGCTGTTTCCAGAATCCCGCAGCAGCGTGAGATAAGAGGGTCTCTCACAACTGCTCCTTGAGCTTCTAAATATGGTTTGAAAAAAGCTGGCTTTGTTCCAGAAGCCAAACCATCTGAATTTAGAATATTATCAGTAATTATGCTGTTAGTCATTTATTCTAAGATTTTTTTTTTATACATATATTAAAAACTACTTAAAATATCAGTAACTATATTTGGAATTGGTGGAAGAACAGATACTTTAGAAATAAAGAGGAAACTGTCCAAATGGTTAAGAAGCATTTGGCCTTGTGTAGTGGTGGCTAACATGACAAAAACTGTAATTGTTGAAGATGGAGAAAAGTTAAAATCTTGCAAGAATATTCTTCCACACTTTAAATCAAGTGGATCACAAACCAGTGTTATGCCCTTCCTTTTTTTCACTATTTCCCTATAAAAAATATTTTTTTTTATAAAAAATTCTATGTAACATAGCCAACCCCTGCCTCCTGCCAACCTTGACACAGGCATAATCTCTTGGGCATTTTGAAAGTCAGAATACCTACCTAGTTTAGGGAGACTTGAATCATGAGGCAAAGAAATGAAAGAAATCTCCAGACAACTCAGCTTTTCAACATGGTTGATTCCAACCACAAGTTATCTTTAGTGGTGCTCAAAAATAACGTAGAGAGACTAAAAGTTGTAGAAGAATAGAAAGAGGAAGAAATAATGTGTATCCTGGAACTTATATTTTGCCATGTAGATATTCAGCCTGCATATTAGCTTTGTTCATGATCTGTCTCCATTACTATGTGGGTCTGGCTTTCTTTAATTTAATTACTTGCAAGTACTACAAGCTATAGAAAATCATCGGATATTAGAACACTGACAGAAATGACAAGAATTTTCTATTCTGTTCTGTACTCCTCTGGCTGCTGTGATAATGTTTTATCAGCAGTACTTAGAAATACTTAGAGAAATTAATCTGAAGAGCTTGTGATAGGGTGTCATCAATACAAGAACGGAAGGGCAATATTAGCCTAACTGTCACCTTTTGCTTCTTTCAGACCACTCACAGAAACCCAGAAGGAGCTTCTTCTGACAACAAGGAACACCACACACGCTGGGCGGCTTATAGCTGTTCCTGGTCCTCCCGCTCACACAGAAGCAGATGAATTGAGGGTGAAGTTTGGCAGTGCCCAGGTTTTATTTCCTAGCATCAAAATAAGTCAGAATACAGACAGCCAGGCTCTTGTGCTTGCTACAATGCCAAATGCCACAGACAGTCTGAGTAAATAGGGACAGGAAAGGATTTCTGGATATAAGGCCTTCTCTTCCTCAGTTTACAGAGTAAGAGCAGAGTCAATCCAGAGCAGCTCTGGCCAGTTTAGGACTGTAAAATCTCCCACACCAGCTCTCCAGCTACCCATGAAGTACCTAACAGGCTTCTTCTCAAAATTCCCATCACAAAAGACCCTTCCATAAAACTGCCCTTTTCAGTAAAACACAAATTAACAAGCTTCATCATTTCATCACAAGATGCGTGATGTCTCTGTATCTCTCCATTTCCTGGTATGTGAAAAACTTCTTATTTTGTCTACATTCTTTACCCATCCCTGACTGAAACAAAGACACTCAGTCCTTTGGAAAAAATAAAACGAAAAGTTCTGTGTTTCCCTAGGGAAATAAAAACCAACACAATTTACATGTGTTTTAAAAAATTACAGTGGTACTTTCTTTGAAGTTCTGCAGGACAATAAGCTAAAAAGAGAAGGAAGACAGCCAAGTTTTCTTAGATGTTTATTCTAACTCATGAACAAAGTGGGGTAAACTGTACATTCTCCAGAGACACCCAAACATGTCATAAAATAGCAAATATAAAATGTACAGATAAAACATTAACTTCAACAATTTTAACATTCCCAACGCAAACAGTTCTGAGTGATACTAAAAAATTCCCATCTTTGAGAAAAACTATTGTTCATACAGGGCAGCTGCACAACACTGAAGTATCCCTTGTTATTCTTTTGGTTATTTGATTAAAACTAAAGCATACAAATCTTCGTGTTTCAGGTGAGACCTGCATTTTAACCCTCCATGGCTGGGCACTGCTTCATTGGCACACATTTCTGTGGAACCCAGAAAAGAATCTACCAACACCTGTAACACTGCACAAGAGGATGCATGGCAGAGAACAAGAGACAGAAAAACACAAATGCTTCTTCATGTATATATGGTAGTAATCAAATGCAAAACAGAAAAGATTATTTGATCTGCTCAATGTTCTTGAAATAAAAGCAGCTCTGAATTCAGAATTTGACTTACAGGACGACATTCAAGGATGCTCAGACAGTGGATTAATTTTAAAGCTTTTGCAGAATTTTAGACAGGAAAAAAATTCTTGAAAGAGAGGAAGTCAAAGCATGTTAAACATTGAATTAAAGGTCTAAGCTGGGGAAAGGAAAACAGCAATTTTAAACTCTAGTATAGTGATTAAGTGTCAATCTAAATTGTGAACACTTAGAGAATACCTGAAGTGCCAAACAGCATCAGGGCTGTGGCAAAGAAGTTAAAAAAAAAGGAGGTGCATGAACAATAAATGCTGCAGAGCCGAGAAAAACCTTAAAAAGAAAGATCCCAGGAAGCTGAGAAATCATTTTGAACCAAACTAATAGCATACGTTTGGCAAACTGGTTACTCCAGATGACTTTCAATATACCATCATAATTTTTGCAGGATCTCTTTGCTATGTGAGACGCATACAAATGGAAAAAGAGAATTCACCTCATCTGACTACATCTGCACAGGTCTAAGTAGCTTTGACTCCATTTAAGGACCAGAGTGGAACAAACTTGCACAGGGCTTTATCAGCAGGACAGGGTCTGGGCACCTGCACTCGGGTGGGTTGAGTCACTGTGTGGGGGTACTTATCTCTCCTTTGCCTGCAGAAGTCTGTATTAGCAGGTGAGATATGTGATGTCTCAAAACCAGGAGCACCATTGTGTATTGTTAATCTGTGCAGTAATTGAGTGGCATCAGCAGCATGCATAGCCAGCATATGTAGGACCTCTGTTTTCCTGTTCAGGGCCAGGAGCCAGATCCCACCCCAGCCAACAAGCATAGCTGTGAACTGCAGAAATACAGAACTAAAGCAGGCTTAAAATAACACCCTTCCTCTCAGGAGCTGGTGCAACATCATTCCCCACTCAAAAGCTGTTCGTGAGCTTTGAGAAAAGAGCAAAGTGTGTTTGTATGAACATATTGAATTTATTTTATGCTTTGACAACCTTTCTGAGAGGAAGGGCAGCAGAGTTCTGTAAGTGTTTCGCTATATGCTTCAGGCTGGGGGTAAGCATAAGGAAAAGCTCTTCTTTCAAGACATCTTTCTTTCTTCTGTCTGGGGATATCTTTGATCCATAATTCTTGGGGGAAAAAAAGATACAAAAAGACACAAGGCATTCTTCTCCCTAAAGAAAACTTTCAACACATTGTTTCAAACCTTTCTTCACAGCTTACTGCAAGCCTGATAATGCCTGGATTTAAAATAAATACGAGAAAGAATCAATATATCTGCTTTTCGTTTTTTCCTCTACTCCGCACACCCCTGAAATGCATGGAAGATGTGCCAAAATAACACAAAATGACTGTTCTTCGTCTCATGCTCCCAAAAAATTCAGGAAACACTGTGGTCTCATGAGAAGATTTTTTAAAAAACAACTGTGGCTTATCCTGCAAAGAGCTCCATGGAAACGTCAATGGAACTCATTGCTGGAGTGTAGCCTAAAGCTGAGGTTTAGCTTTTTTTTTTTTTTTTTTTTTTTTGCTTTTTTTAAAAAAAAAGTTTGTTCTTGTTTTGTCCAAAACAGCCTACACATCTCTGGTACAGCTCTGTTGGCCTGTCAGGAACAAAGCTGAGCTCCTCAGCTTCTTTTAAAACAAGATACCAAGCAGCCATGAAATGGTAATGACTTTCAGTATTTGACCCAGTAACCTACAGGAGGAATGTAGGTAAAACTTTGTTGACTGATGCTGCATTATGTAAAGCCAGGATCAGATAAGTGCTGGTATTTTTTTCTATGCTTGCCACGATGAATAAAATCACACAAAGCCTTATTTCAAGATATAAATGAAGTTGGATTGAACAATTCTTGTAGCTCTTTTAAAAATTACACAGTTGGAAAAGAATTGTCAATCAATTCTGTAGGGAACAATGAATGTTAAACCTCATTCAAGACTGTTTCTGTACCGGCCTTATTTTCTAAGCTCAGTGCACATTCTCGTGCTTCACATATCAGGTGGTGTGATTATGCCCTGTGCTTTGAATGATTTCATCTCTTATGCATAAAGTCACAAGAGAATCCTGAAAACCTTTTCAACTTGCTGATCTGAAAGAGTGTTTGAAAACTGGAGAAGCCTAGGCATTTTATACCCTTGACTTCATTACTTTACAAAAAGTACAGCTACATGTGTTCTGTTTTAACCAATAAGTAGGCCCTGGAAAAGTATAAATATGCCACTCAGTATGCAGGGTTTTTTCCCCTGTCTGCAACAAGATGTTCTGCCAACTAATTCACATTTGCATGACATTGTAATATTTCCATTAGCTTGGCCGATAAATGTTTTGAGAGACTGAACATGTTGGCAACATCCAAAAATTTTTAAGAAACTTCGGCCTACATTGTTCTGAGGGGGAAGTAAGAAGACAAAACAACAACAAAATGTTCAAGGACAGAGGACGGATCTAAAGCAAACCATCATGACTTCGAAAAATGTGAATTTTAGTTTAATTGGCCTCACGTTTGCTTTAGACAGGAAAGCAATTCATTTTATTTTGCTTTTTCTTTTCCTTTTTCATGTTCAGCTGTTCTAAATGTTTTGAGGAAATCAACATCATAAATGAAAAGGACATTCAGTAAAACTTGAACATCAAAACAGAAGAGTTTTTACTTTACTACAGTCAGTGTGAGTCCAACACTCTATCACAGTTACTAATACAAAAAAGAAGTCAAACACTGAAAGCAGCCAAAGGCTAGAAGGACAAGATAAAGGTCAACAAGGAGACAACTCTGAGGAATTCCTACTTTTTAAATCCTAAGATTAGCTGGGAGACTTTGTCCACAGAAATCCTACCCTAGGTGAACAAATAGGGTCCACCAAAACAAGCCTCATCTCTCAAATGATGAGATGCCAAAGAACCATAAAGTAGAGAAACAAGAAATAAGGAAACCTGTATCTCCTAGACTGAAGTAAAGAGGATGCTAAAGCCCCTCCTGCTCAGATTAACAGGGACCAGAGAAATCACATGGGATCATGAGTATCAAGAGCAACAGTAACGTTCTGTTTGTACCTTCAGACACCCATTGGAAATTCACCTATTGGTGATCCTGAGATTCACTGATGCTGGAATCAGGAAATTGCCTTTAGTTTGTCTTTTTTCTTCTTCACTTAAAAAAAAACAATCAACAACAACAACAAAAAAACATATTTAACTGAAATGCAAAACTTAGGTTATAAGGATGGATAAAATCATAAGTTCAGGACAAGGAAAAGGACTTGGGCTGAGAACACCAAGACACCCCACTTCCTCCTCACTCACAGCTCCAGAGTCCATTGTTGGAAGGGAGAAGAACACCCCTCTCACTTACATGTCCTGCTGTTGTTAGGCAACACTCCTACTCGCTTTAATGCATTGATTAAACACTGATTAAGGACCTCACAACTTAACCTTTAATTTGACCATTACCATCTTGCAATCAGAAATGTGCAGCATTCACAGTTCTAATCCTGCTCTGCATAAAGCTAACTTGGTCCTGCGGAGTATCTTGTGCATCAGTACTTGTAAGTGTGGGATGTTCTCAAAATTAAGAAGCCTTACTGTGTGGGAGGGCTGTTTTATTTTTCTTTTGTAAGGTTACTCTGGAATAACTCTTGTGGCTTCCAGAAATGATATACAGATGAGGAATTCAGCCTACCCTGTCTCATAGCAGGGTTTTGTTTTATTTTGTTTTCTTTTGTTTTTTGGTTGGTTGGTTTTGTTTTGCTTAACACAAGGAACTGAATACTGATGCACATTCATAAAAAGTCTATTCTTAAAAGCCCAAGCGTACAGTGTTACAGGACATACTTTACCTGCAAATTCTTGTGCCCATGCATTGCTCCGTGTAACACTGCAGAATTTCCTCAAGCACAACTAACCCTACCATGCAGCTAGGTCTTTTGTAGGGCAATTTGTTGGAGCTGGAAGCCACGTTTTAAGTTAAGTATGAATTTTAATGACCTACAAAGGTCTCTTCCCACTAAAAGAAAGACTTATTTGCCTCCTTTCTACTTAATCTTCAAAGACTTTGCACCCATTGTTACAGCAGATGGCAATGGGACGAATCTGCTGCTACTGCACTAAATCTACCTTCCCTTACTTAAGGAGTAGGAATAAACATGTGGCCTTAACATGGCTTAGAATGCCACTCAGAACAAACAAGCTCAAGAAGAACACTAATTTGTGATTATGCAGAACATTTTACAGGATGCAGATTAAAGGCTCATATTCTCGTTGCTGTAGGGCAATACGATGTCCCTGTTAATTTAAGCCACTTAACCATTTGAGTTTGCAGTTCTTCATGATCTTGCTGCTAATTTGTTCACACTGGTCTTAAGAATTGAAAACAAGCCTATCAGGAACCATTTCAAAGATCTTAACATTTTCATACCATTAACTCAGCGCAAGAATAGTTCCAGTCTAACTAAGTGTAGTCTTTAAAATCTGTAACAGCAGTGGGTGTGAAAAAGCTATGCCTAATGAGCCTCAGCCCACTCAAACATATGTTTGTTAGTAATGCAGAGTAAGTGCCAGAATTTATTAAGTTATTGTACAGCCATTTCTTGAGTATACAATAGTAATGACTTGGTGTGAAAGCAAATCATATGCAGAAAAGCAAGAAAGAAATCACGTTGCTCATACCTGACTGTTTTTGTTTCTGCCATCGACCAACCATTCTTTAGCATCAGCCAGGCTGTTTCTTGAGATAAACCTTTTAATCCAGGACAGACTGCCAATGAGGTTCAAGGGGTGTAATAAGAGTAGAGGCATTTGGGTGCACAATGAAAACCAGAAAGAGAAATAAAAGAACTTGCAATCCAAAAGAACATCTTACTTTATACCCTTTAGATTCTGTTTTTAGACAGAAGATCCCAACTAATGATTTTCCAAATAATATGTAAATTAATTCACCAGTCTACCCAAAGCAGTGCAGCATGGCCTGATGTTTCACTGACTGTTCAGAAACCTCCTCTCCCGTAGTACAAATTTTGCATCTTCTTGAAAGGATTTGCCTGAAATGAGGACAAAATGTAGTTACAGCAGCACCCTTTTCACAGGGATGAAAACCCAACAGAGAAACAAAAAGAAGCTACATGTACAAAAGTGGAAAGAACACCTTATAGCGCTAGAGCTTATTGGTGTGGAGCCCAAAGTACCATAGTCATAATTCAGTAAGCACCTACAATCAAAGTCACCCTTCATATTTTTTTTAGCTTTGTACTCAGAGGCTGAGCATCTGCTGCAAGAAGAATGTGGTCTGCCTCCTCCTTAGTTTAAAAATCGCTCTAACTGCTATTGGAAAGAAAAATTTTCAAGTTAACTAGTTACCTTTCAAAACCATCCCACTGCAATCTTAAAAGCAATTTACAGACAGGTAGTCCCAGCTCCCTGTGAGCTAATTTTAAGCATTTAGCTAGAGTTACCCTCACGTATCCTAGGAGATAATGAGGTACCTGCTGACAGCAGTTGAGATCTTAGTGGTACGAACAACTTTTTTCCTCTACTGATTACAGTGAAGACTTAGGACAATTATGCTCCTAAATGAAGAGCATCAATTATGTACCTAAAGTTAGGCAAGATGAATGCAAGCCTACAGAACCTAACATTTACAGAGAATCAGTGCACCTAAGGTGCTTCTATGGACAGGTTGTTCTTGAAAAAGGCTTTTAGGCCCCATGGTGGCTCTTCAGGTAGCCAATTCCCACCAAATTCCCTGGGACTTGGTCAATAACTACCTTTAAAAACCTTTCCCCTACAGCACATTTGAAAAGTTTTCCTCTGATTTTCACCTGTTTGGAGTGGCTTTGCACAACAACAGAGCAACTGTCTATCAAAGGACAACAGCCAAGATATTACAGAGGGAGATGCAACTGGAGAACAGAGAAAGCTGCCCTACTTTGTCAGATTTTCTAGCATGTCAGACGGCCCTGGAGAATCCTGCTGGCTTTATGTGATTGACATGATTCATGAAGGTCAAGGAGCTGTGAACAGCAGCCCTTGGTAGGTGCTATAGCTGACAGCGTACCTTTTCAGTGGGAATGCAATGGGGCACAAGGCAATAACAATATCCAAACTGTGTCTTCACAATACACAGAACTTGAGCCCTTTCTTTAAGAATGTTTGATAAGGACTTGGGTATTTATTTGCAACACAAATAAATAAAAAGAATCTGCCTCAGTCCCAACAAAACCTTTCTAAAAGGAAACCAAAACAAAAATCTCATAGGAGAAAGTCAGAAAAAAAGCATAAAGTTGGTTGTTATTATTCAGCACGCACAATCCTGAGAGAGTTGAGAATTTACCAGAGCAAATCAGACCAGAGGACTAAGTGAAAGTGCCTGTCCCTGATATTCTCCCATGTGTAATCAGAGAAAAAGCACAAAGAAACCCCACACCATGATGAGCCTAGGGGATCTCCACTGCTGCATGCTACGGGAAGAAGTACAATTACTTTCTCTCCCAAGATAGACAGCTTAGACCTGAAATATTTCAGTTAGTTTAAAATGCATGTTTTCACAAATAGGAGGACATATTCAGTAAGGAACATCAAACTCCATACTTCGCGTCACTTTCATCATGAAAAGAAGATCTATAGCACCGATACTGATCCCTTTCTCATTACTACTGTTCAAAAAATATTTCCCCACTGATATGAATTTCCAGTATATTTCCACACAATCTTCCCCTTAGCTCTAAAATGTTTACCTGTCAAATGCCAGACTCTTCACTTCAGACAAGTCTGACAGACTGAAAGTTTTTCATTAGTACCAGACCCTTACCCCCTCTTACCAGATGTAATGCTATGTGACCACAAGTCTTTCCTATGCCACATCATTCATCTGGTTGATTTTTATCCAGCTAATGACATGACAAAGTTGCAACAGCTCCCCTTCCCAACAGCGAGAGGACATCGTTCTGCTTGGAGAAGGGGTCTTTCAACCCGAAACACTCAAGTTATTGGGAGTTTCAGCAACAATAGCAGAGATGGGAGTGGAAAAAATAGGCCAAATATGCTGAAGTCAACAACTTCCTTCTCTGTCCACCAACTAACCATTTAGCTATCAGGTACAATTGTTGTATCACTGATATACCATCATTGCCTCCTTTTGGTATTTCCTACTATATCACTCCCTCTCTAATTGCAGAAGCACCTCCTGAATCATCGCTTCTACAGGCCTTTGTCAACTGAATTGCCAGCCAAGGATTTGTGCATTCAGAATGTCCCACAAGAAATGTCAAACATGGAGAATGAGAAGAAAAATAGAAATGATGACTACTAACATCAAAAGCATGCATTACTTAATCAGACCACCAGTGTTACTCACCTTTTAGTAAAAATCTGTGCCTACCCAGCAAAGTGTTGATGTGTGATCATGCCTAGGCTGCTCACTACTCATGAATGTGGTACAAACTGGACTGGAGCTCCACTGGGTAATGTGTCCTAGGATCCACTGCAAGGAAATGTGAAAGGCTGACATGACAGCTTTGGGTAGCCTCTGCCAATACTTTTGTGAAAGTGCTAGATGCCTTTCTAAGGAGAAAATCCAACTTTATACAAAACATTTTCCACAAACTTGAAAATATTCTGTTTCCTCTTATCCAACACAGCAAAATATGTTGCACCGGACAAATTCCTAAATGGAAAACAAAGGTGAAATGGGCTTACTTAAGATATACTTCCAGTTTAGTATTTATTAAACAGTGTTCTTTATTCTGGTTGAGTCAAATTCCTGCATTCAGCCATGAAAAATTCTGTAGCAGTCTTTCTAATCCTACAGCTGCAGTGTTAAAGGGTACTGTGGTTTTCAAGAGCACAGAATATTGGGAAATGAAGTAGACTTATTTTATTCACAGTGGTGCCAGCAGTAAGGTTTAGAAAAGACAGCACTTCAGTGCAAATCTATTGACTGTATTAAGAAAATACTGAATTTTAGGACTGTGGTCCATTTTCTTTATTACATCATCTGATATCTGAGCCCAGCAAACAAGAATACTATAAAAAATCTACGGTCCAGAGCAGATTATGCTTTTACTGCAAGAATTAATAAAAATACCTAATGTCCTGTGCAGCTCTTTTAACCTCTCTGAACCTAATATTTCCCTTATATAAAGCAAAGATAGCATGTATTATCTTTGCAAAGATCACTACAATAATGAAAAAAATATTTTCCATACCTAATCCCTCTTTCCAGTGAATATTTAGAAAAAAAGAAAAGAAAAAAAAATGGAAACTTCGTGGATAAATAAGCTCAATATAGGCTCAGAAACATTTTCTTTCATTATGGAACGCATAAAACATAAGCTCATGTGGGACACAGGTTATGGCCTTGCTTCTGGTTTCTTTCTGTAAACGCACATTGTATTATAAATTAAAGGAGGTTTGGCTCTTTCTTGAGGTTTGTGACGGCCTCTAGCGGTGGCTGTGTGAACGGAACATTTCCCTCTCCCGAATGCTCAGGAACTGAACGATGGCTGCAGAAGAAGAATTTGTATTGTAAATTGTGTCTCCCAGTCTCTCACACAGGAAAGGTGAGAAAGAGCAAACCAGCAGCATTTTCGTGTAGCTCACACTTTGAAATGAGAAATATAAACTCTTTGAAGGTGAAGAAACGCTGGGGGGAAGAGATGTCATCCATAGAGATCTCTGAACAGGATTGAGAAGTGGGCCCATGCTAACATCACGAAGATCAGCAAGGCCAGCACAAGGTCTTGCACTTGCATCAGGGCAATCCCAAGCATGAATAAAGGCTGGGCAATGAGTGGATTGATGTTGGTGGATGAAGAGCTCTACATGACCTGGAAATGTGTATTTGCAGCCCGGAAGGCCAACAGTATCCAGGGCTGCATCAAAAGAGGGGTGGCCAGCAGGGCAGGGGAGGTGATTCTCCACCTCTGCTCTGCCCTTGTAGTCTTTATCCAGACTTCTAAACATTTATCAGGCTGGTTTCAAAATCGTGGTACTGCCCTCTGTTGGTAGAAGTATACTCATTTTCCCCTAAAACATAAGGAAAATCTTTGCATATACTGCCAGACTTTAATGGCTTCATTGCCAGATGTTTTTCATCATTTCTCTACTAGATTTTATCATCTAAACCAGGAGTCTCTTTGCTACACCACTGCAGAGAATCTTGTAATGGTTTCTTCTTCTGTTCTTCCTGCTCCTTTCTTCCTCCTGACTTCAGGGCCAAAAGAAAGACCTCAGTTCCATGAGAAGCCCTAAAAGAGTGCTGACATGAAGACGTAGCAATAACATCTGCAATTGTTCCAGATGCCACATTATCTGTGTTCAAGGGATCTGACATCCATTCTTGACACACTCGTCAACAGAAATCAAGCTTTAAGAGTGCTTAAAGCTCATCAAAGGTGTTTGCACTAGACATGCTCAGAAAGGATCTCTTGAACAATGAATATGTTTGAAACATGAAGTGTTTTTTTCTTCTCATTACTTCAATAGCTGCATCAGAATTCTCACTCTACTATGATTTTTAGTTTTAAATCTTAAACAATTAACACCTACCAGTCAATTAAAATGATGATATCCTTTCACTCAGCTTTTTAGCTGAGCTCACCAAAGAGGCTAATGCCTCAGTGGAGGAGTCCACAGAACAGTTTTAAAGTGAGAGGTTATGTGGACTGGGAAACCGAGGCACAGAGAGATGATCACAGAGACGTGATATGACAAGGTATGAAATGAAACCCAATTTTCCTAATTCCTAGGACCCAGTCCTAATTCCGGAACACATTCCTTTCTTTGCAAGGGGTATTTCAAAATGAACCGTCAAATCCCACCACTGTTCTCATCTTTCTCTGGACAGATAATATCCCATGTTGCTTTCATTATTGCTTTGTGCTATCCTTTGGCTCTCCTGTTCCACTCCAACTCTCTTGGCTTCACCCATAATATTTTCAAAAGCACAGCACAAGTATTATTCCTGTTTCATGCAAAGCTTTCCTAAATTTGTGGCAGGGAAAAGGCTGCAGAAAAACTGTATCGTGTGACTCCCAAATGAAACCAGCTGCCTATTACTTCCATGCCTGTAACTTTAGAACAAATTATGTGAGCTGGAAAGCAAATCTTTGGCCACTCTTTGAAAAAGTGGAGTATTTTATAATCATTTTTGTTTACATTTCATGCCAGTAGCATAGAAATTTGATCACAAATATGACCTTGATATTTTCTCTTGCTCAACTATTTTGCTACTAAGCCAATTATAATAGTGATATAGGATATTCTCTTTATGGTGCTTTTAAAGTGTAGCTGCAAAGTCTACTAACAAGAGGCTTATGGTCAGCGACAAACTGCCATGGGTCACTGAGGTCCAGGAGCTTCTGAAAACTGATAGTACTTGCAAAGCTCACCTGAAGCTTTTACCCTGTTTCCTGCAGGGTGTTGAGATGTCACACCAACCTCCATGCTACTGAGGTCTGACTATGTCTGGAAATCATAAGATCTAAATTAGAGGGAATTTGGAAATATCTATAGGGGCGAGTATAGATAAAGCATTAGACTACACACCAATACTGGCCCTAAGGGCTCACAGAGAGTAGCCAGTAGTCACTAATGCTACAAGCTTATCTGTTAAATTAAGACTGAATATCCTTCAGAATCTGTTCACTCAGGTAGAAACAGCACATCAGCGCAGTAAATATCCTCTGAAACACTATGGCCAGTACTTGGTAAGGTGTAAAGTAATTGCCATTGTACCTTCAGTTATTTACGCATATATACAGTTTTCTCTCGAGCCTGTATATTAATAACACAGGTGCTCATCTTGCAGCTACCAGTAGGGAGTGCCTTGCTTCACCTCAAGCATTTCAGATTTGATATTGAATATCCTACTCCACACTTCTTCATTCTAAGTGGAGGAGTGGAGCTGGGAAGAAATTGATTCAAAATCTTTCCCTCATGTTCTGTCCATCGTACACCCTTCATTTATTCTTAGTCATTCATCTGTTTGGGATCTCACACATGACTGTGCCTACCAATTAATTGATACCAGTAATTATATTTTTCAAAGTTAAGCTCTAGCGAGTGTGAATGCATGGAAGAAGCCATAGCATTGCAGTACATCATGACTTTCACAAAAATTAAAATTTCAATGCATTACAAGCTGTATAATGTTTCTTCATTCAGTACCAACTAAAAAGCAAACTGCCATTCATACTTTTGACCACCTGTACTTTTAAGTTCAAATGGGTTCTGCTTATGGCGCATCAACATTATCTGATCTGCAAGTGAATTCTAATTGTTGAACTTTTTCTCTCTTTGACATTTCAAAAGCCATTAAAGAATAAAGGCCCATGTATTCAACCTTCAAAAATGTGAAACAGCTTATGCAGCCTATTGAGAAATAGATAACTACTTTCCTGAATAAAGCAACAGATTTCATAGAGATAAAAGTAATACTTTCTTCCTTCAGAGAAACCAATAAGAATGTTCCATTGGAATATTATGCAGCAAAATGTCTACCGCTAATATCATGGAAAATCTGAAGATCTAAAAATACAAGGTGGCAGAATCAGTGTGCCTCAGTGCCAGCTCTAAATTGTTATGGTCTATTTACAGCCAGCATCTCGAGGCTAAGAATGAATCCCGCAACGTACATTCTTCTGAAAATAATTTATGGTCAGGAAGAAAGCTGACTGGTGGTATAAAGTCGCTGTAAAACAAACACATGCACAAATCCTGGTACTCCTCTAAGGGCAATGAATTCAAATCTACTGCCATCCAATTATTTCTTCATTTTCAGACTGCACAGAGGAATGAAAGTATTCCAGCTTTATCTTAATTCTGTCAGATCTGCGTAACAGAAAACGGCTTATAGCTTGAGGCAAAAGAATACTTTCTTCTAGAATCTTTGGCTTCCTGGCTACACATTTCACCAGCAATGAGCTTCCCACATCCTTGACCTGCTTAAGTCTTAGCTTCAGTGAATCTTCAGTGTAATATCTTAGTAAAAAAAAAAAAACACAACAAAACCAACTAACTAGTAAGGCAGGCATGCAACAAATTCTTGGTCTCCTTTGTCAACCTGGGTCTTCAGAAGATCCCTTTGGCTCTCCAAAAATAATTTTTACTTTTTACTTCCAAGAACATGCTGTTTTTCTGACTTTTCATTCACGTTCAGAACAATAGCAACAAAATCAAAACCTGGAAAAGCTAGATCCTATACAATACTAATCTCACCACGTCTGCAGGTTTTGTCATAGAGGTAATTCAGAAGAAGCCCCAGGTCCTCATGAGTCTTGCAGATTTCAGTCTCCTGGATTACTTTAGAGTAGCAAGAGTTTTAGAGTTTGATTTCTAGCACATGACTATCTTGACTATACTACATAGTGAAAGTCCGCCTGCAGTTCTAAATTAATATATGTAAATTGGTATGTGTGTGCATGTGTATTTACTTAAATGTCAACATAAGCTGTTAAATATGTAAACAAATCCTGCAGGGTGTAAATGATAGCATGCATCTGGCAGAATCAGTTCTGGTTGGGTTTGCCTTCTGAGTTTTTTAGCATTGTGCAGTCACACTGTCATTCTTTCTAAAAGACTTTATTTTATTATTATTGTTTCGTGTTATAGTATCACTTAGACTCAAGCCTTTTAGATGTTGTACTCAAAAGACAGAAGTGTTCTATGATTATTTAAGAAAGATGCAGTTCCCACAATCAGACTGGGCTGCATGGGTTCAGCAACGCCCCAGTCAACCCATCCAACTGACTGAGCACCATGCAAGGAACAGAAGTGTGCTGGAGTTTTGTCAGGAGTTTAGCACCTTACAGTACCTAGAAGACATGCTACTACAGAGTTCATGATTATTTTTATGGCAGTTTCCCAAATGGCTCTATTCTGATATTTTTAAAGTGCCATTTATTCAACCATTTAAAATCACATGGATCTAAAATTAATTTTCTTCATGCTATTTTTAAGTTTCCAAGGCAAACCAAAAGACAGCAGTTCAGAAATAAGACTTAGCCTGAACTGATTTGTGATCCACCTTTTCATGTAAAACATTATGATCATGGTCAAACCTTAAGTGATAATGTGAGACTTGTTCCTGCTTTGGGATGTACAGTCTGAAGCCCCAGCTCCCATAAACAGAATTTACAGCTGAGGTTTACCTTCGGCAGAAGTGTAACATGACCAAGCAGAAAACAATGAGTCAAGACAAAGTCGCCATCGAAGGCTTCATCAATTTCCCATGGCATAATCAGAGGGCAGCACTTTAGTTTCCATCACTACAGCAGACTCAATCCAGCATTTCCTCAGTTGACATAGCATTGTGCAGCCATTATCATTACATTCCTTGCAGCATGATGTTTCATAGAAAAGAAAAGTTTAATAATACAATTGAAGATTCTTACACTTCTGTCTAATCCTACACATCACTACTAAACGTACTTGAAAGAAGCTTTCTTCCCAGAACTTATAATTGTTTTGAGTCTTTTTTTTTGTCCCAGATTGTTGCCATTTTATCCGTTTGGTAAAACTTACAAAAATATAAAGTTTAAACTGAGAAAGCTAGATGCCTTTGCAGCTTCAGTTAGTGTCTGTAGTGTGTGCCTTAAGCCACCTTCAATACAGGAAATTGCTTTAACCCATACAAGTTGGGTGCAAGTTTTCATTCTTTGGTGTGCCCATATGAACAGCAAAAATTTTGAAATGAGTGAGACTTCATAGAAATGGTGAGAGCTTTTCCTGTTTTGAAGAAAACTGAGGTTAATTCCAATGATTTTGGTGTCACAAAGACGTAGCAGAATATTTTCAACTTGGTTTTGATGCTATTCTGACATTTAGGAGTCCTAATTTTTCAACTCAACCATCTGGGAAGATATATCTTATGCATGTACCCAGGAGCCCTTTGGCCCAGCCTCCCAGCTGGTACCACTGAGCATACCTCTGCCATCACAGAGAGGAGAGCTTTCTTCAACATATTTGTAAAAGAAAACCTGACAAGCCAAGTTAGATACTAACTATTGTACTGATCTCCAGAATGGTGCATTAACTTTTTCAGGCCACGTTTCACAAAGACTACTGAAGCAAGCTGAAAAACTCCAAATTCCTCTAATAGCAGTAATTTCTAATTTCTACTTTTGTACACGACCTGAAAATGGATTTGAATCATCCAGCTTCTCTAATTATTTCAGATATTCAAGATATTGGAACGGATAGGGAACAAAACTCTCACACTAATTCTACTGCTTTACATGTACCAGAGTTACTAATTTCACACAGTGACAGCAAATTATAGAGGTCAGGAAACCTTGCTTCATTATGATATTTTTGGTTTGTCAGGCTGCAAGAAGTGATCCAGTTAATAAGATAAGCACACTCAGCTAATAAACTTGATTTCTAAGCCTTAGCTCACCTTTAATGCATAGTAAATTAAGTGCTTGCAAGTGCCAAGTCATTCTGGTGCAGTACTTCACTATCGTGCACAGCAGAGGTTATTATTTTTAACTTTCATATCAAACTGATGATTAGGAGAGGAAGCTTCTTACTACAAGTTAAAGGCTGATGCTGTTCCAAGTGAGCCCTCTCCACCAGCAGCCAAGCTAAAAAGAAATCAATTCCAACTGCATAGGAGAGTCATGGCTCTTCTTTGGTCCTGCAGTATGAAGGAGACTGGGGGAGTCCACAAAACATATTTTGTCTTATCGAGAGGATGAGTCCTAAGTCTATCTACCACTAGTTTAAGGGGTAGCCTCACTGCAACCAGTTAGAGGCAGCATTTAACCACACTATTACTTAACCTGGAAACACTCCGCTCTTGAGCTTAGGATCCCAGCCACAATAATACTCTTGGAGAGATGAATTGTCTTTTAGCTTGCTGGCTTTGACTGGCAACTAGATGAAGTAATTTTTTGCAGTTTGATCTGGAGAAAAGAAGCGTCTCATTATTTTAGGCCAGAGATTAATTGGAAGCAACGGCTATACAGAAATCTTAACACCATCTCAATGCTGCATTCTAAGATTGTGTGGCATCTATACTACCTAAGAGCAGTTAAATGCAAAAGCAACATCTAGAAAGAGCACCTGGGGCTGCCTGGACCCAACAGGGATTTGAGTATATTTTTTTCAGTCTAGCGTGACAAAAATATCGCAGACTCTGTGCAGTTCCACATCAGCAAAATCTCAGATAACATGCACAGTAATATTTACTATAAAAACAGTATATTACCATATCAGGGCTTATATTGTGGTCGACAATGGAAATCAAGGTGTATTTCCTGAAGATTTGCAGCTTAGTAACAACAAAAAAAGCCATCATGCTGAAATTTTCAGACAACAAGAAGCATCTCCTGTTCCTTGATATAACTGGGAGCTTGAAACATCATGTTAGAAATGACTGGGAAGATTCATAGACCTTGAAAAAAGAGGTACCCACTGATTGTATGCCACCTCTTTATAAATAAGATGGACAAAGAAAGTCCCTTTTACAGCTATTATGCCCCACTGAAATATGACTGGAAAAAGATACTAGTCTTTGGGTGAAACTCCAGGCCATCTGAAAGCTTCCTTTGATTTAATAAGGCCAAGTGCTGCCTCATTTCCAATCTCTTTTTATTATTATTATTATTATTATTGTTTCCTATTTATCTTTGAGCACACAAAACTAATAAACATGCTTTTATCACAGATAAATAAAGTAGCAGTGGTGAAATCTGCAAGATCAGGTGGGCATGGAAATGCCTTCCGTTTATTGTTTGTTTGTTTTTAATAAAGGTTTTAATAAAGATGTATATACAAGCCTTGCAGCTCTTCAATAAAAGCTTGAACCCACACGTTTCTTATAGATCTCAAGTCCCCTGAAATCAGTGAGTAATTTTACAGGAAACAATCTTATGCTGGCTCCAAGGCAATGAACAATATCATCTAATATGTCTTTTCCCTCTTGAATCTCTGTGATTAAGTTTTTAATTACATAAGTTGGAGAATACATATGAACATGAAGGAGCAGAAGCACTGACCCCAGCTCTTTGCTCTCCTTGTGTAAGAGGGGGTGCACACTCCCTTCCAGCCTTGTACGTGAGCCCTGGAAGGAGAGAAAACTCCCACACTCACCAGACATAGCCCTAGAGCCAGCTTGAGCCCATCTGCTGCTGCAGCACCATTTTAATTACTGGCTCTGTTATGGGATGGTGGCAGACAAGGCCTTGATTGCCAGCAAGTCCTTTTGTCATCAGTAGTGCTAGAACTCAGATGTTCTACTCTGGTAGCTGGCAAACTGTTTTTCTTTCATTCTTTCCCCTTCTTCCCAGAAGAATCATCACAATAAGTAATTTTGAAGCCAGCTAAGTGTAAGATAAATAAAAAAGGAAATAATTGTAGAAAAAACTTTCTATTTCAAAAGGGGAAATCTGATAAGTTAGGAGTACCAGTTAATAAAAACTAACTGAACTAGCCAATGACAGAGAGAGGCCTTGTGATCCAAATTCCTGCATACAGTTTACAACCATAGAATGTTTTTGATCTGAAATATAATCTAGTTCCAGACCCATGGACAGGGACTGTGGCACTTGAACATCAAGTTCATAATAGGCATTATGAAACACAGTGACTGTGAAAGCAGGAGCTGTTCTGACTTCAGGCCAGCGGCAAAGTTGGGAATAAAATTTGGTCCCGTTTATGACTCCCCAGACAGAAAAAGATTCAACTTGCATTATTTTTTTTCTTTTTTTTTTCCAAAGCATCTCACTTGTGTTTGTGATCAAAGATGTGCTCACAGTTGTTTTACTTTATAATAAAGAAATATTCTTTTTGCAACACTCTACCTTTGAAGTTATCACTACTTTAGACCCCATCCAAATCTACTAGCAGTGGCAATAGTTTCAACCAACAAATATTAGTAAGAAAAGCTGCACGTAGCTCTAAGTTTGATGAAATTAACAGTTCAAATTTAATTTTAGATGCATCCAATTAAAGAAATGACCAGACTAGAAATTTATCTTGGGAACTGACGCTTTCTAATGGTTAAATTACAGTTAATACTGCTATAAATAGCACAACATACATACTTACGGATTTAGGAGGGAAGATAAGAGGTACACAACTGAAAGAGCAACTGATGGGAGATGGAATAGAGACACACACACAAAGAAAGTGAACTCCAGACGTCTATTTATTTTTATTTTTTCTAGCAGTGTCTGACAAGGCAGATAGTTCTATTGTCTGTCATTTTCTCAAGCTGCATGAGCACTCAGAGAAGAGCTGATAAAACATGAGAAAAATAATGATGAAAACGTGTTTGAGCAGCAAACCTGCTTGGACAACCACTACTGCCATCACTCATTTAACACACAGCCACCACAAAACAGGTATACATTGACTAACTTATAACAGTGGCATACAACTCTGTAGTTAGCAAGCAGCTAATGATGTGGTATCAGTGTTACAGCACAGTTAAAGCACTGGCAAAATCACAGAGACCTTCTTTTCTAAGACTCTGACACATTAGGTGTAATACATCTTCCACACATCCCCCCTTGCGTCTTGTTCTTCCCATTACTGTGAGACAACTAAATGAGCAAAAACTACAGTGGGAGCACTGAATAGTCTGCATTAGGATCTCCTTCTCCATCCTAACCTATTTGTGGAACACAGACTTAATCCTCTCTTCTTATCCTTTACATTGTTTTAAATAGAAACTGGGAAAGAGATGCCCTCTTCAGCATGTTTGGCCAGAGGATGGAAGAGAAAAGCAAGAAGTCTCAATTCCCTAATTCCTTAGCGTCTGCACTTCAAAGTCCAGTAGGCAAAGTTATGAAGAAGAACAAGAAAACTAAATCACGCTATCATTAGGGCAACATGCTAAATAGCCCAAATAATCACAGAATGTGAAATGTAAAGAAAAGCCTATTTGTGGGTGTGACACTATATCTTATATATCTTTCTAAAACTGAAGTTCAATACATTCGCTGCTGATAGCTCTCAACTGCTAATGTTAAATATTCTTGTAATGTTAATCTGTGTTCTCATAAGTCTATTCCAACAGATGGTACATGACAAAGATACATACAAACCTGCTTTAAGAAGGGGGGTCATAAACAACATTAACTGGGAAAGAAATCTATCTACCTGTCTATTCCATCTGCATAGAATCATAGAATGGCCTGGGTTGAAAAGGACCTCAAAGATCATCCAGTTTCAATCCCCCTGCCACAGGCAGGGTCGCCAACCACCAGACCAGGCTGCCCAGAGCCACATCCAGCCTGGCCTTGAATGCCTCCAGGGATGGGGCATCCACAAGCTCCTTGGGCAACCTGTTCCTGTGTTTCACTACCGTGCACCCCAATTAAAAGGCTAATCTACTATTTATCTACTAGAAATTAAAAAGAGTAGTCTGTTCTCTGGTACAGGATTTTTGCAGCTATACCTGCAAAGACTCAGGGCTTAAGACATCCACAAAACCCATAACATGCAACGGATTTTATATATGTATTTTTAACATAGTAAGTTAACACATGGTATGGAAAAGGTATAGCTATTTTAGAATCTTATTAGAAGGCTTGGAGGGGGAAACAAGAAGAAACTTAACTGAACTTCCAGGATATCCTCACAGTACTTGCAGTCCTCGCTGCCACAGGCTTATTTGCGCCCAAAGTGCCCTGATGTCCATACCTCAGCTGGCTTATCCTAAGGAGACTACATATGAATAAGTGATGGGTTGCCTCATATTCCTGAAATAGTCAATTCACTCTGTGGTACAGCAGATGAACGCATGTGTTCTTTTGGTGTAGGAGTCTGAGTGCTTCTGTATCTGCATGTTAATTATGTTTGTTAGCATAATATGTATGCTAACATATTTTTTGATTGTGCTGCCTGAACAAAACCACCCATGATAAAAGCTATGATGATTTTTCATTTCTGGTGAATTACAACTAGGATAGTAAACGATGCATATGTTGAGACAATTTGAATTTTTAGTGAAAAAGAGAAAACGATGCCTGCTGGAGATTCAGGCCAGTAATTAATCTTAGAAAACACTCAGTGTTTCAAGTAAATTTGATTTAGAAAATGACTAATTTGTCAGGTGTTTTTAGGACTCAGGAGACAGAAAATAATAAGATTCTAGAAAAAGAAGAAAAGTCACTAGCAACTTTGAGCAGCAAGACAAGAGAATTCCCCTCAACATAACTCAAATTATATGAGAACACACACTACCACTGCCAGGCTCGTAATACGGCCATCTCACCACTGTTATTTTTCAAATTTGTGCGTGCTAGACTTCCTGCCCTTAAGAGCTTATAACTGGAAAGAAGAAAATAATAGCAGAAGGTAAAAGGGGAAACAAACAAAAATATGGTATCTAGTTTTGCCGCTGCTGCTTTTAATTAAACCAGGGGAACAGCTTATGACAGAGATAGATTTCCATTGTGAGTAGGAACACAAGAGGTGCTTGATTATCAAAGCACTGTTTGATGCCATGCAACCTATACGTTCTTTTATCTGTATCTCATTATACTCTTAAAGAAATGCCAGGTGAACACAGGGCAGAAAAGTTGAAGAAGCAAAGCAGATGGGGCCACAGATTTCACTGTTTTTTCAGGTGTTCTCTTGTGAAATCATCTACACAGAAAGGTCTGTTGGCTGAAGGACCTTTTATCTGGGGAAGCTTTCAAAAGAGCATCAAAGAAATGGGAAAGAGTGGAAAGCAAAATAAAGGATCCCACACAGCTGTGGCTGGCCACACAAGGCCAGCAAGACCAACACAAGGGTTTACAGATTTGAGTGTGGTATTTATGTGAAATTATTAAGGCAACAAGGTAGAGAAACATCTTGTGCCTAATTATTAGCAAACAAGACTAATATTTCATCCAGTGCTTGATACAAACCCACATAACAATTACAGCATTTCCCATGGATTGCACAAATAACAGATCGTTCCACATTACTTCACTGCATAATCTTCCCAGCAGTCTATAATTAAGAATATTAAGCAGTGGAAAGAATCAAGAGGAAAAAATGGCGCTAACAAACAGGATGAAAATAGCCTATTTAGAGTGGCAAGAAAAAGGTTTGTCATCCTAGTTGATCAAGCAATGACACTGATCCACTGATCACAAATATCCCTTAGTCAGCTCTCACTCCAAATAAAGAAATTTGAATAGGTTTGATGGACTCCCCAGCATGAAAGAAAAATGCTTTGAATGCAAGTGGCTACAACCACAGCTACAGTACCATGGATCTAGTGGTCAAGAAAGACTCTAGTGACTGACTGCAGCTAGCTAAGAACCATTTGCTATTTCATCTTCCTTACTCACCTACTGTACCAACAGTCATGATCACTGCAAAGAGCTGGTGATCCTGATGGATAGTACAATTGATGTTACTATCATCAGAAAAGAAAATGAACAGATTTTTCTACTTTCTTTGTGCCTGATTGTAGCTTAAGAAGATTTGGACCAGCCTAAAAAAATTATCATAATTACATGCTGGCAC
This sequence comes from Alectoris magna, assembly GCA_030625065.1. Lineage (NCBI taxonomy): Eukaryota > Metazoa > Chordata > Aves > Galliformes > Phasianidae > Alectoris > Alectoris magna. The sequence continues at coordinate 135,740,099 of CM060560.1, forward strand.
ATATTATAAGCTCTTAGAGCGGTGTTGAAGTAACTGGCATGATTGTCAAGGGACAGAAGGTTAGCATTAGAGGAATGATTCTGAAGGTGACCACTGTAAGGCAGACTACATAAATATTACAAAATGATACTACGCGTCATCGCGTATATGAAGAACGGGGACATGTGGATTAGTGAAGAGACTAGATTTGGGACTAATAGTGACATGGCAAGTATTTAAAATCAGGAAGATCACGAGAATGCTTGGAAGGAAAGGTAAGAAAGATAGTTGCAAAACTGTAGTTTCAAAAATTTAAAAAATTATTTGTCTGCATATTTTCATGTGACTATGAGCTTGCCATGGAGAGTCAGTGGAATGGAAAATGTAATAACATACACTACAGGTAAGTTACAACAGAAGAATAATAAGCACAATTCTTTTGGTGTGGTCAGTGCCTCAGAATCACATTAAAAGAGGCTCTATTTCCTAAACAAAAAAAAACTAGTCTATGATAAACATATCTTACTCTATGTATATTTTCTAGCCTGTACAGAAAAGCAGTCGAGTATTTTATATCAGCTCTGTTTCCACTTTGCTTGTACATGTCAAATTAGCAATCCATTTTGTTTGCTTATCAGCAGTAGCATACAGGAAATGAATTCCACACATAAAATCAGTTAGTGTGAAATAAAAGAGACGGGATAACAAAGCTTTAATAAAACTGCATCCAGCATTTGGGGAAACTAATTATTTACGGAAAAGACAGACAAGCTTCTTCACAAGAATTCAGCAAAACAGCATTTGTAATGTTCTGATAAAACATGAACATTAGTGTAATTTTCCTTTAGCTTACTGGAATTTTAACCAGCAATTTTTCACAGTCATTAGAATTTCAGCAGTAAGGAGGCTTGGAAGTGATTATTATTATTATTATTTTAATTGATACAAGATGTTAATAGCAAAGTGGAAGTCTGAAGAAGATGCTAGTACTGATGAAGCTGCTAGCTTCACTACCAAGGCAAGGTCATATACAAAGAGCCATCACAAAGCTCTTGCAGCGCCATCCCAGGGCAGGAGTTCCATAGAGGCAAGTTATTCTGAGGCTTGCCAATTCTCATACACACACCTGAGCTCTGCCATTCAGGTATACTGTCAGGGAGATTGGCATGACACTAAGCAGTCAAAAATATTCATATTCTTTGCAGTAGATGTACTATGCTTATTTCTTCTATGATATTGCTTTTTTCCCTTGAGATACACATGAAGTGATCAAGCAAGTGGCCTCTCTTTCACACAGTAGTCTTTTTCATTTGGAATTCCTAAAGTGAAAGGAAGAGAGTTGATTAATAACAAAAATATAATTTTAAGATGTAATGAATTTAATTTCTATGCAATGTTCAGTATTTGACAATCATCTACTTCTGTTACGTAGGGAGGACACAAAATATCAGCATGAGTAATGGAAATTTGCTTCAACAGCTATGGTTTTTGCACTGATTTTTAGAAGGAAAAAATCAACTCAGTTGATGCTAGTAGTTGCTTCTACTGGAACAAACATTATTTTATGTGGACATTAGAAATAAGCATGCCATATCCTTCTTTGAAGGCACTACAGAGAGTTTATGTTCATGAGGAGGTAAAGGTTAGCTAATTTGGTGTAAAATTTCTGTGAAAAGTAAAACCTGTGTTGTTTTTATGTAAGCTATTTAATTAGGATAAAATCTATACAGGGGGTGGAAGTTTCTATTGACTCCTTGACAGTCTACGAAAACTAACATCTGAGCTGTATTAAATTTTACTACCCAAACATTCTGAAGTAATTTTTTTCATTAGCCAAAGGGTTTTTCTCTCTCTCTGCTCTAATCCATTATGCTTTCATTCTGCCCATCATACTTTCATTCTGCCAAGTATGTCAGACAGCTAATGGTTAGTATATTTGTGTGTGTGCCTTGGTCCAGCTGATTATTCGAACTGGACTGACACCTACTAGCCTTTGGGTGGCTTCCATTTTGAATTAACTGTTGAAAAAAGATTAAAAAAATGTACTTTGTTCAAAAGTTGTCCTCAAGTGAACTGTAAAGGAATAGCTCTTCCCCCCTCCCTGCCATATCCGTCAATTTTATTTAACTTTCTTTGGCTTGTTTTGAAAAGACAGGCTCTTCTAATCTCCTCTAGTAATACAAGCTGCCCTTCCTGATACCTGTTTCAACTTGATCCCACTTGGACTCCACCTTTCTAATCGCTGTTGAGTAATCTGTATGCAGTGTTTCAGTTAGAGATTTGCCATGCTTTGCAATGCCCTTAATACTCCCAGAAACTTCAATGAAAACACCTCACACATCATAGATTTTATTCATTCCTTTAAAGCTAAATTGTACCGCCGAGCATAGGCGGTATATAGTATATAGCAGAAGGTCAACCAGCAGTCACCAAAGTAGAAGAGAACTGAGATAATAAAGTTTAAAGTGTTCAGTTGGAGAAAAGGTATTGATGCCTCATAAAAGCTTTAACTTTGATACTAATCTCTCCAAAATTTTCCTATAAGTTCAAATGGTACTAGGTGTGTTTGGCACATCATGGGCAATAGAGGTACCATGATGTAACTCAGCAGTGATATACTTTTGTACAGTAAGTAAGGAAGAAAGAGCAGATTAAAGACCAGGCTACCACAGCACTGCACTGGTTCAAGCCATGTAATAAACATCTTTGATGCCACAATCAACCAGTAAGTACCAGTCTGTACCTGATCTGAAGCACATACAACTCAGTGGAAAAATATACTCTGTTTTCCATATTCATTCATCCAGGCCCAGGGAAAACCATAGCTCAATTTCAAATAAGCCAGATAGTAAATGCAATGCTGGTGTTAAGGGCTGTTTTATTTCAGTTTCAGGTACCTACAAATCTTTTTTTCAAGAAGTGTTTCAGGCAACATCTGGATGCTGAAGTTAAACAAAAATGAAAGTTTTGAAAAATATTATTGTAGCTCTGACAAGAAACCCCTCTTAAGTCCTTTTTTCATTTCATGAAGATTTGTATATCCTAATATTATTAAAATTTGCAGGCTTGTTGTGCCTTACAAGGGACTGAACTTTTCTTTATAAGGACTTACTCTTCAGTTGAAAACATAGCCAGACAAGAATTCTGCATTTAGAGAAAATAAATTTCTCATTTCTTTCTCTTCCTGTCCATCTGTATAGATTAATAAGAAGTTTGGTCATTCTCTACACTAATTTCTTTCCTGCAGAAAGGACCAATACTTTTTGATTTAAGATGTTGCCTACTTGAATGAGAATTTGACTACAGATCTCATATCTGTTTGCAAAGAAGTGCAGAAAGACAATGACTCAGTGAATACCAGGAAAGAAAAAAAAAAAAAAAAAGGAAAAAAATACAAACAAAAAAGACCAAAAAAAAAAAAAAAAAAGCATGAAAGGATGGCTGAATCTGGAATCACAGAACGGCTTAGCTTGGAAGGGATCTTAAAGATCGTCGAGCTCCAAGCCCCTGCCGCTCACTCAGCAGCACAGGCTGCCCAGGGCTCCACCCAACCTGGCCTTGAGCACCGCCAGGAATGGGGCACCCACAGCTTCTTCGGGCAGCCTGTGTTAGTGCCTCATCGCCTTCTGTGTAAATAATTTCCTCCTAACATCCAACCTAAATTTCCCCAATTTTAGTTTAAAGCCACTCCTCCTTGTCCTATTACAATCTACCTGTGTAAAAACTCCCTCCCCCTTCCGCTTAAAAGCTCCCTTCAAGTACTGGAAAGTTGCAACAAGGTCTCACTGGAGCTTTCTCTTCTCCAAGCTAAACAATACTAACTCTGTCAGCCTTTCTTCATAAGAGAGGTGCTCCAGCCTTTTGATAATCTTTGTGACTGCCCTTTGGACCTTGTCAACAGCTCTGCATCCTTCTTGTTCTGAGGGCCCCAAACATGTATACAGTACTCCAGATGGGGCCTAACAATGCCAGAGTAGAGGAGAATGATCTTCTCGCTGCTGGCCACCCCTCTTTTGATGCAGCCCCAGGGTACTGTTGGCTAGCTGCAAGCACACATTGCTGGCTCATGTCCATCTTTTCATCCATCAGGATCCCCAAATCCTTCTCTGCAAGGCTGCTTTCAATGAGTTCTCCCAGTTTGTACACGTATCTGGGATTGCCCCTACTCAGGTGCAATACCTTGCACTTGGCCTTACTGAACCTCATTAGGTTCATGTGATCCCACTTTTTGAGCTTGCCCAGGTCTGTCTGGATAGCATCTCTCCCTTTTATTGTGTCAACTGCACCACTCAGCTTAGTGTCATCAGCAAATTCGCTGAGGATACATTCAATCTCCAAAAGAGCTATGTTTTTTTATGCCATTCGTATTAAGCTACTCACAGATCTTTCTCTAAAATAGCCAAAAATAAATACCGCTGGCCTTTAAAAAAGCTGCAGATGCGTACATTAAGGGACTCAAGACCTTCATTTTTTATTTGTGAAAGGCTGTGTTCCTCTTCTCTACATGTAATTGGGGTTGCGTTCCTTCTAGCAGACCTAAACCTTGTGGTTCTTGGATACAAGGAACAGAAGGAGATTGTTATTATCAAATTAATGCAGCTATGATTACATTATCCTAACAACATTACCTTTTAAAAGTGCATCCATACACTAATTCAAAGTTATATAAAATCTTAAAATATAAATTACACTGTAATAAGTAATTATTTTGAAACTTATACAAGGGAAAATTAGCAGTGACAGGAAGACATTTTTTGCTGGTTTGCTTGTTCTCCCACCAACTCATAGAATCATAGAATCATAGAAGGTTGGAAAAGACCTACAGGACCATCCATTCCAACTGTCCACCAATCACCAATAGTTCTCACTAAACCATGTCCCTCAACACAACGTCTAAACATTCCTTGAACACCTCCAGGGTTGCTGACTCCACCACCTCCCTGGGCAGCCCATTCGACTGCCTGACCACTCTTTTAAAAAAGTATTATTTCCTAACATCCAGCCTGAACCTCCCTTGGTGCAACTTGAAGCCATTCCCTCTAGTCCTATCACCAGCTACACGAGAGAAGAGGCCAAACCCCCAGCTCCCTACAACCTCCATTCAGGTAGTTACAGAAAGTGATAAGGTCTCCCCTGAGCCTCCTCTTCTCCAGACTGAACAATCCCATCTCCTTCAGCCTCTCCTCATATGGCCTGTGCTCCAGACCCCTCACCAGCTTTGTTGGCCCTTCTTTGAACACGCTCCAGGGCTTCAATGACTTTCTTGTATTGAGGGGCTCAAAACTGGATACAGTACTCAAGGTGCGGCCTCACCAGTGCTGTGTGCAGAAGGACAATTACTTCCCTACCCCTGCTAGCAACACTATTTCTGATACAAGTCAGGATACCATTGGCCTTCTTGGCCAACTGGGCATGCTTCTGTCTTATGTTCAGCCCAGCATTGACCAATACCCCCAGGTCCATTTCCTCTACACAGTCTTCCAGCCACTCTGCCCCAAGCCTGTAGAGTTGCCTGGGGTGGTTGTGGCTGAAGTGCAGGACTTGGCACTTGGTTTTGTTGAACCTCATTCCATTGGCTTCAGCACAGTGATCCAGTCTGTCCAGATCCCTCAGTAGGGCCTTGCTACCCCTAGGTGGATCAAAACTTCCAGCCAACTTGATGTCATTTGCAAACTTACTGAGGGTGCACTCAGAGCTCTCATTCATGTCACCAATAAAAATACTGAAGAGGACAGGCCCCAGCAACGACCCCTGGGGAGCACCACTCATGACGGTTAGCAGCTGGATTTAACTCCATTCACCACCACTCTCTGGGCCCAGCCCTCCAGCCAGTTCCTTACTCAGCAGAGTGTACCTGTCCAAGACATGGGCTGCCAGCTTCTCCAAGAGAATACTCTTAAGTTTCACAGAAAAGAATTTCATTTGTTCACAGGTAAATAATCACTTGAATGCAATGAATTATTTCTCACTTACAATAGGAACTGATACTACCAGGTGCTTATACATCTTTATTCAGTAATGCTCCAAACACCTCTTAACTGCTTTCTATAGGATACATGCCAAGCAGGCATCAAGCAACTGTTAACCAACCCCACTGTATAAAACAGACAAAAAATTTTTCGTCCATCTCCCAACATTTTCCTATAATAACCAGTTTGTGAAACTCTATCCCTTAAATGCACCAGATCAGATTCTTTTTTTTTTTTTTTAATTCCCCAGTGGGATCAGGACTACCTTCAAGGAAGTTTTCCTCTTCTCTCTGGTATCACCATCATCCACAGTCACACTGACTATGAGGAACAAAACAGGACTTTAACGTAAGGATACCCAGTTTGTGTCTTGACACCCACTGAATCACTGAACCCTGATCATTGAAGAAGTTTTTACTAAAGTCTGAAAACTGATGTGACTTCCTTAAAACAAACAAAAAACTTATCTGTTTGACCAGACACAGAGACCAGCATTTAAGTACCTATCCAGTCTTACACAAAGATTCATTACATGAATCTTACCAGTCTGCAAGCTTTCTGTGTGTCTAAACATATTGTAACCCAACCCTCTCTAAGCTGGAATGGAGCCAACCATAAAGGAAGAAAAAAACACCACTCTAAACGCTTTTTTAAAAATGGAAAATTAGACATGTTAGACAAGTTTTACCACCATATTCTAAAACATTCCTGCACCTCCCCTCCCAGGTTTTTTAAGTTTAAAGAGGTTTGCCTAATAATACTGCTCTGATTTAATAGTAACAAAGCACGTGATTTGGTTTTTAGAATAAAGTGGCTTTTGGGATAGCAGAATGGCTTTATTACGGAATCCTTGGTATTTCAGAAGAAAAAGCTTTTCTCCCAGTCATGGGCTTCACACTTTTTTATGTCGATGTCTTCTGCTTAACCAGTGAAAATAAAAAAAGTGAAATCACAGCAACGTCTGGGATGCTTTCTTCCACTATTTTATATACCATTGTGATCGTGTGAGAATAAGACAGCTTTGAGCTACAAATGAGCTGACAAACTGAAGCAGTTACAGGAAAAAAGTAGAGAGATTAAAATAAAAGTCTGGAGTAACTAATGTAGAGGAAATTGTATTACTACACAGTGAGATGAGATTGAAAGGGACAGAATAGCCAGACACTGGGCTAGGCATTAGACTTAGATGTCAAAGAATAGAAGACTGCTGTAAATGAAATAGCAACTGCCTTGCTTACAACAATAAATGCTTTTATCTCTGTTTTTTCTACTATTAACTGTTCAGCAAGGATGGTGCTACTCATGAAGTATTCCTCCCTAAGTTATCAGAGAAGGAAAACATACAAGGAAAATACAGTAGTAGTCAGCATGTTATGAGCTATGTTACATGGAGATTTTGCACCATCTGCAGGTCCAAGGAGATACGAATACACTACAGATATACTCATCAAATAACAAAATACAACAGCTGTGTGAATAATTTCCCATTCCAGCAATAATAGGTTTTGTGGATTTTTTTGAATGCAGCCTTTATGGGAACTATATTTCTGGATGAGAGGCTGTTATACCCTCTTGAGTACTCTCCAGCAAGAATCAAGCCATGTATTTATATATATATGTATATATATGTATATAAAAATATGTATATATGAAAGATTCTGAGGATTCCTTTATTCTGTAGCTGAGTAGACAAGCACTGTCCTGCTAACTTAGTTCAGGGCACTTACTTTTTCTGGGCAATGTGACAGTGGCCACAAGCCTTCTTCAGTTCTTTTATTCACTACTTGGAAATATTAAAAGAAAAGTGTATTCTATAACCAAAGCCTACAGCATATTCACCCTCCTATAAATGTAATCACCTTGTACTTAATTATGTATTGTTAGAAAGGCTTTCTTCACCAGGTATTATTTTATATTCTTAGTGCTTCTTGGTATGAGATGTTTTTGATAATCTAAGACTGAAAAAAAAAAATAGCAGTAATGGTACAGTTTCTCATAGAGGTAAGATGATTTCAGGTTAAGCACACGTTTCCTCAGTGTCAATTTGGAGAGGATTTTAAGCTTTAAGAAATAATATATTCTTACTGTAAAAAAGAGAACAAGATGGAAAACTGAACAAAATGTATCAGTGTAATAATGCAATGAAATTTTGTTGTGTAAAAAGCATTCACCGTAATACACTAACACAAACATCAGTATAAAATGATACAGGAAATTAAGTCGGTGGGGTTTAAAATTTTTCCTCATAAGAAAGAAATTATTTAAAACATTTAAAAAGACAAAACTCAACTATAGCTGACGAAAGAGTAACACAAATGGGGTATACAGGTTGAAAGTTTGATGAGTTTGGTAAAACCAATTATATATCAAAGACCACCTTTATCTGATACATCTGCCCTTCTAGCATGTAACACAGCAGCAAATATAAACAAAGTCAGTTACTGACGATATAATTTTGTGATGTAAAGATGCACTGGACTAGTACCAAGTGTATTACAGGAAAATACTGCATACTACTCTCCTGATGGCTTCAATATGTGTTTAAAATATACAGCTGCTTTCAATTGATCTTGAAAGTTCTACTGACGTCAACAAGAAAACAATGTCAGGAAAAGATCTGTGATAAAATATGGTGAGTTCTAAGAGCAACTGTGCTTTTAGTTGTTTATTTTTAAAGTCATGGCAATGATACAGCTGCTGCAGCGTGTATTCCACCCGCAAAGGAATGCCTGTGAAGAACCTGCAAAATATAGAGAAAGAAAATAATTAGAAGTATGCGCATGCTGTCTTTCGCATCGATTTACTGTGTTTACTGCCCATGCACATTAAATTTTTGCTGTCTACTTTACAAACAGCACGCACACTTTTGCATATTCTGCATTTAGTTTAAGTTATAATTTACATTTTGCCATGACATATAATTCTGCCAGAATTCTTGCGCTGAATTTTTGCATCATTTCTCATTGTTTAATGTTAATACACCTAGGTTCTGAGAAGCTAAGCAAGCAACTCAGACAGCAAAGAATTAAGATTACCAATGGAAACGAAACAAAACATTGTGTGCCAAATTGCCAAAGCTAACTTTTGGCACCCAGACAGGAAATTTATGTCAGTCGCTCACTCTGCAACTATAAATTGTCATGAGAGATATTTCTGGCTTCAGTGTTTTAAAAAGATGACCTAGGTGCCTGGTCTTTCAGTTCAAACATCGATCCCAATCCCCTAGAAACAGGGAGCCTGTAATCTGGGTTTTTGCACAGCCCTTGTACTCCTAATGCAGAAATTACTCATGTGCCACGATACTCAATTTCTGCCGCAACACATGGTGGAATTTCTGAAGTTATAGAGAATTTGGAAAACAACAAATTATCTTACTCACCCACACTGTTTATGCTGCACACACTACGATTTTGCAGATTTGCTCCCTAAAGATGTAAAGGAACTTCACTGGTGGGAAAAAAAAGAAGTGGAGGAGAGATGGGAAGGAGTGGCAGCAGCATGACTGCCTATTAGCTAACTTAGAATTTATAGAAACAAAACAATAAAATGCCAAAGAGAAAAGGGAGAGCTTTATGATCTACATGACCAATTGATTATATGGGACTATTTAAATCATCCAAGAGATATTTATACATCCTCACGGGAGTGGAAGTAGACCCTTAAAAAGCCAAAAGGACCAAGTGTCAGGGTGTGCAAAATATAGCGCAAAGGCCATTGTTTTGGTTGTCAAACCTGAATACTTCTGTTCTAAGATGAAAATAAATGCAACGTTAACAATATTGATTTCTGTAAGTCTCCAATATTAGAAAGCATTTGTGAACAAGTTGAAGAGTACTTAGGGAAGATTTCTTGGGTCAGGACAAACACAAGATTGCAGTTATGCATACTGCTCTGGACCTCAGTTTTTCATGCCATTTACAAGCCTGATGTTAATAGTTTTCAAGGAAGGAAAGTAAAACTGAAAAGAAAAAGAAAAAAAAAAACAGCAGAGTAGTGACGTGTTTCAAAATCATCATTCCATCACAAATTTGAAAATCATCATTCTGTCACAATCAATAATAACGTCAATGCACACATTGAAATCTGTCTAAAGCACTTCTAATTTTCTTAATAATAAAGAATGATGCCTACATATCTTTATCTACTCTTTTCTGGAAAAATTCTACAGTAGTATGTACTATATATGAATATTTATCAGAGGAAAATAATGGTGACGTACAGCATCTGATGCACGGACTCAGATGTGAACAATGCAAATCGTTTATTACAAGTTCTCACACCATTTATACACATTCACAAGTTTCCTTTTTTAACTTTCCCATCTGCCCTTAAAACTTTCCCATGCATCTTTACGTGTCAACAGAGCATTCTACAAATGCTCCTTAACCATGCATGCAGGCACTTAACCAATCAGAGCTGTGAGCCATTCCTTTTGCTTTTTCTCTTCTAAAGGTGTCCTTGGTTCTCATGCTCCACAGCTGCTGCTCAGAATAGTTTTTTCTTGTATCACCACAGTGACACCCATACTTAAATTTTAATCTAAGATCTTGGATTTTATTAGCTTCCCTGGCAGCGTTAAAAAGAATAATTCCATAATTTAGTACTGAAAAGAACTGCAAATGAACCACAAGCAAATAGAACTGAACTATCTTTTGCAAAGATCTGAGAAATACTGAGGTTATGCATGCTGCATGTGAAAGCTTATAGAAAGCCAGATATATTTAATGTGTGGAGGACATCTTTGCCTTGAGTTCTGCCTTGAGTTCTCCCACTCCAGGGACAAATGTGCAGCCCTAGGACATGATTGTTTCACAGTCTCAGAGGTGTTTTCGTTTAGTTTCACATTGTTCGCTCTACTGAGAAAGGTTTTGCTTTAATGGTTGAAAGGAAAAAACAAACCCTTGAAAACTGAAACCAAATGGAAGCCTCTGGTAAGAGTGCTGACCTCCATGTGCAGGGATGTGACAAGAGACAGGAATGCCGTAGAGAGGACGGTGTGCAGTTCCCCCAGCTGCTGGCAAATTCCCTTTGGCAGCCAGGAGTAACACTGGTGTTACTGAGTGCACATTGGCAGCTCTCTCTGTGTCTGAAGGGTGAACCCATGCAGTGGGGTTGCCCTTGTCTATGGACACAGCACTCAGGCTCACAATGTGAAGCAATGTTGATGAAACAAGCTGGATTCCTCTTGAATGAAACAGACCCAGAAAATGTTCTCCAGAGTCACACCTCAAGCATTTTTGCTACAAATTGGTGTACAGGTAGAAACCACTTAGATTCATAGAACCGCAGGATGGTTTGAGTTCAAAGGAAACTTAAAGGCCACCCATTTTGAACTTCCTACTGAAGGCAGGACTGCCACCCACCAGATCCAGCTGCCCAGGGCCCCATCCAACCCGTCCTTGAACACCTCCAGAGATGGGGCATCCACAGCTAACTGGGCAGAAAGTTCCAATGCCTTACTACCCTCTAAATAAAGAATTTACACCTAAAATCTAACATTTTCTGCAGCCCAGTGCTGAGCATGAGTGGGCTGTGAAGCACCACTGGAAGTTTCATACACCAAAAGGACCTGTGCTGTGCAGATGTAGGTCCCCTTCATGGTCTGCTGAGGCAGTCCAGAGCTACAGCAAACTAAATTGCCATTGAAATACATACAGAGTGAATGGCAGGCCCTCGCCACTACAATTTTGCTCTACAGACTGGCTCCTACTTGTGTTCATGATCACATGAACACAACCCCTCATGCCACCAGCAACCCCAGCTGATACATGCCAATTCCTCTTCTATCCCCAGCTACTCCATGTCCAGTAAACAAGCAGAATGTATAGAGGGGACTGGGCTCTGCTGAGGATCAGAGCAATCCAGAAAGACCCAAATCAAGTTTTAGCAAATGGAACAAATCAGGATCATACAAAAAAAGACAACTTTTGCACAGCTCACGCTACAAGTGATTAACATGGAACAGGAAACAAACCACGAAATTAAACGTATTGCAACTCACTCCACCCAGTTTTAATCCCACTTGTGATTGATATACCTACAGGAATAATATTCAGGTATGTAAAGCTAACTACATGAATAAAAAATTCACGGAAAGCTGAAAGGATATTCATATTCGCACCTCGAAATGGAGAAGAATTCCTGACAAGGTCACCAACACACGACAGGCACAGAGTGACCTCCATAGTACCTTCAAGGAAATCGATAAGCCTGATTTGAAATGCTTCCTAAAGAAATAAGTGTTACAAAGCTGTCACTGGGAGCTGGATACCCAGTTTCTTTAGCATGAATGGGAGTTGAACACTCGAAATTCATCAGTGCTCGCCACCTGAGGAAACATAGACACCGGCAAGGGGCATCTAGAGGGTTTGGCTCTTTGACAGGCAGCTGCCCTGAGCTCTCCTGTCTTAGAGTAATGGTGCCTACCACGGAACGAGAGTGACACCGCAGCCACACGGCTGCCGCCACCGCACCTCTTCCCACCCACCCCAACATGGCGGCTGCTGCTGCTGCAACCCCTGCCACTGCAACAGGGCTGCCACGCCTCTATCCCAGTGTGACATGGCTTGTGAAGGTACACTTGCCTCTTTTTACAATTTAAAAGTAATTAACTAAATAAAAGCTTATGACTGATCACTGTTCTGGGTGGGGGGTAAATGAGGGCAGGCACGGTTGGATTAGGTTGTGAAGAAACATGCACTGTTTATTGCTGTGTGCAGATGGAGAGCGTTGAGTAAGTGCACCGTGCCTCCATATAGTGGAGCCACATTGTGTTTTGGTTTCCTTTTTTGTCTTCTGTCTTTGCAGGAGTTTTTTATTTCTTCCCACTTGTGCAGTTTCATTTCCAGTCCTTTCCCTCATTCCTCTTCTGCAGTCTGATCAAAGGATGGTGCGGGCCTGAGTGGCTGCTGGGTCACACCACACCGTAGAGCCCTCCGGCACCCAACCTCTGCACCTCTGAGTGCCCACGTGTGTCAGAAAACAATGAGAACACCTATAGGTGTGGGGAAAGGCTGAGAGCAGCCACACTGCTGACCACTGGCACAGAGCAAACGCTCTGCAGAGCAGAGGTGAGGGATAGAGCTCCGCAGGCCGAGAGGCGCGGCATTCCTTGCCCCCCACATGGCTCAGGCACACCTCTTGGCCTCGCAGACAGGCTGAATTACCACCTAACACCCGGCAGAGGCACAGTTCCATTGGTGAAGACCAAGCAGCAGCAGGTGGGTGCTAACAGAACGTTTGTAACACTGCCATCCCAACCTGCCTTCAGCCCGCACCCGGGGGCACTGCTGAGGCAAGCTGTGCTGGTCAAAGCCCCTGAGACAGGCTGAGGGGGAAGGAAGAGTCCTGGATTCAGCTGAAGAGGGGCAAACAAACCACTACTGGCTGGGCGGGAGTCGCTCCTGTGAAGGGCGGCAGTGGGGAGCAAGGCTGGGGCTGGGCCAGGACTGTGCCGCCATTGGGCCGGGGCCGTTCTGTACCCTGTGATGTCACGTGATGCCATAATGCTGAGCACAGTGCGCAGTTGCCTAGCAGTTGGAATTGCTGGTCTGCAGTTGGAGCTGCTGGTCTGCAGTTGTTGGAGCTGCTGGTCTGCAGTTGGATCTGCTTGCTGCTTAGCAGTTGGAGCTGCTGAAAAGCATCTGGATCTGCCCAACAGTAGTTGGATCTGCTGGATAGCAGCTGGAGCTGCTGGTTAGCAGTTGAAGCTGCTGAATAGCATCTGGATCTGCTCGACAGTAGCTGGATCTGCTGGACAGCAACTGGATCTGCTGGTCTGCAGTTGGAGCTACTGGATCGTAGTTGGATCTGCTGAATAGCACCTGGATCTGCTGGACAGTAGTTGGATCTACTGGATAGCAGTTGACGCTGCTGCTTGGTCTCTGTGCTTTCTCTGGGCCTTGATCAGCAGTATTTATGGCTGTACATCGGCTAGTGACTGGTGAGTAGTTGTGTTTTAGTCACCATTTCCCTCTTCTTTTGTGGTAAACAGTTCATATCTCAGCCCATGGGGCCTACTTCTTTTCCAGTTCTCTCCCCCTCATCACACCTGAGGAGCGAGAGCAAAGGGCGCTGTGCTGCTGAGCCGTGTTGAGCCATTGGGGCCCAGCCTCTGCTCCTCTGAGTGTCCTTGTATGTAGGAAAGTGGTGGCAATGCAAAACAAGGTTTTGCATTCTTCTCGCGCCCGGTCGTTAGAGGCCGCAGTGGTACACATCTTTGTAATGACAGGTGGTTTCTTAAAATAGAAAATAAGAACCCCTCCAGTAAAACCTTAAATCGCAAGGCACCATCGTGTATTGCAGAAGTGTACGGCACGGTTGAAGAGCTAGTACAAAACTTACCATCATCCCTTCTCTGGGATGACGATTGTGAAGGAAGTCCCAACAATTTGTCCAAAGTTTTGTTCAATTTTAAGTCCATGTGAACTCAAGGTCACTTTATTTCCCCTTTATGTCGGGGTAACGAGTGCACTTCCCCCCAGCTCCCTCCCCCATAAGACCTGTATCAGAGTATCATTTTCACCGGGGGATAACTGATGGATACAGCGCTCGGGCCTAAAAAGGACCTTCACGGCCTCTGCTTCTCACTTTATTTCTGTGTGGTTTTGGAAACAAACACTAGAAAGAGGCACCCATCTGGGTTGGTTCTCTGATGGGCGGCTGCCCTGAGCACGGCTCTATTGCAATACTACTGCCTATTACGTGAATATAGAGACACAGCAGTGACGTGGTAGATGCTCAAGCAACGCTTGCTATTGTGACAGGGCTGCTGCCTGCCGCCTGGCTCTTCTGGCAGTCTACCGTGGCGCCTGCCTCTTCTGGGTATCTGCTACGCTGCCTGCCTCTTCTTGTAACCTACTACGTTGCCTGCCTCTTCCTGCAAACTTCTACACCGCCTGGCTCTTCTTGGAAACTACTGCGCTGCCTGGCTCTTGGAATCTACTACACTGCTCGCCTCTATTTTGGAATCTACTGCGCTGTCTGCCTCTTTTCTGGAATCTACTATGCTGCCTGCCTCTTTTTTGGCATATTCTACGCTGCCGGCCTCGTTGTTGGAATATACTATACCACCCGCCTCTTCTTGGCATCTATTACATCACCTGCCTCTGCTTGGAAACGACTATGCTGCCTGCAGCTTCTGTGGAATATACTATGCTGCCTGCAGCTTCTGTGGAATATACTATGCTGCCTGCAGCTTCTGTGGAATAAACTACACCACCTGCAGGTTCTTTGGAATATACTATGCCACCTGCACCTTCTTTGGAATACCCTACGCCGCCTGCCTCGTATTTGGAATACGCTATACCGCCTGCATCTTCTTGGGAACATATTATGCCACCTGCCTGTTTTTGGAATATACTACACCACGCGCGCCTTCCTGGAATACACTAGGCCATCTGCCTCTTTTTGGACTGTGCTGCGCCACCTGCCTCTTCTTGGGCTATACAGCTCTGCCTTCCTCTACTTGAAATATACCATGCCACCTGCCTCCTCCTGGAATATACTATGCAACCTGCCTCTTTTATGGAATATACTATTCCACCTGCCCCTTCTATGGAAAATACTATGGCGCCTGCCCCTGCTGTGGAAAATACTACGCCACCTGGCTCTGCTATGGAGCAGACTACGCTGCCTGGCCCTGCTATGGAATAGGCTACGCCGCCTGCCTCGTTCATGGAATATACGGCACCACCTGTCCTGTTTATGGAATATACCATGGCGCCTGCCTCCTTTTGGAATACAGCACACCGCCTGGCTCTTTTTGGAGTATATCACGCCACCTGGCTCTCTTTGCAGCATACCATGCCGCTTGGCTCTGTTTGCAACATACCACGCAGGCTGGCTCTCTTTGCAACATACCACGCAGGCTGGCTCGCCTCGCAGTATAGCACACAGGCTGGCTCTCCTTGGAATATACTACGCCGCTTGGCTCTGTTTGGAGTATACCAGACCAACTGGCTCTCTTTGGAATACACCACACTGCCTGGCTCTCTTGGGGATAGAGTACGCCACCTGGCTCTCCTTGCAATAGAGTACACCACCTGGCTCTTTCCAATAAATTTGCAATAGCTTTTTGTTTACAGCGCTGTACTGCATTTTCTTTCATTTAGCATAGCATGGCTTGGTTTGGAAAGGACCTCAAGGATCATCAAGTTCCAACTCCCACACTACGGGCAAGGTTGCCCTGCGCTACATCAGTTGCTGTATCTGTTTGCTCAGGGCCCCATCCCTCACCGATTTGAACACCTCCAGGGACGAGGCACTTACACCTTCTCTGGGCAACCTGTTCCAGCACCTCACCACTCTCTCAGTAAAGCAGCTTCCCCTCACATCTAATCTAAAACCATTGCCCTTGCCCTGTCACCCCCTACTCTTCAAAAATGTTGCTTTCCCTCATGTTTCTAAAACCTCTTCTAAATATTGGAAGGACATAATGAGGTCTGCCTTTTCCACGCTGAACAAGCCCAACTTCCTCAGCCTTTCTTCATAAGACAGCTGCTCCAGCCCTGTGATCATCTTCACAGCCCTCCTCTGGACCCTCTCCAAAAGCTCCACATCTTCTCTGAGTTGCTGGCCCCAGGCTTGGACACAGTCCTCCAGCTGGGGCCTCACAAGGGCAGAGTAGAGGGCGACAATCCCCTCCCTCACCCTGCTGGCTGCCCCTCTTCTGATGCAGCCCAGGACGCAACAGCCATTCTGGGCCGCAAGCGCACGCTGCTGGCTCTTGTAAGTTTTTCATCAACCAGGACCCCTCAGTCCTTCTCAGCAGGGCTACTCCCTAGGAATTCCTCCCCCAGTTTGTATGCATATCTGGGATTACCTCTACCCAAGCGCAAAACCTTGCACTTTGCTTTGTTGAACCTCATTAGGTCCACAAGAGAGGGTCCGCTTTTTGAGTTTATCAAGGTCCCTCTGGGTGGTGAATGCATTCATAGCAAGAGTTTGGGACGGGGAGCCTGCTTGAAGGTTCTTATTTGCAGAATTCTAGACCTTCTAAAATACTGCATACCAAGATACTCACTTGAAAGCGTTCACTTACAAAGTTAGCCTGGCACAATGCTCTGATTACAAAGTACACTCAATCAATATAAGGTACGTCTTAATGAAGTTTTGTCAGCCCTCTTCTTCTCTGCACCAATTATTGCAAATTCCTGTTCTCACTCTCCCTTCCTTCCACTCCAGCAGAGAAGAGCGTATCAAGCCACGGCCTGAAAAGAAAACAAAACAAAACTGTGTATCGCTTCTGTTCTGCTCACAAAGAAGCAAAGAAACCACATTCCATAGATCAGTCCACATGTCTCAGCCCCACATTGCTTGGGCATGGATAGTCCAGTCCTGAGTGGCCC
Source organism: Alectoris magna (assembly GCA_030625065.1). NCBI lineage: Eukaryota > Metazoa > Chordata > Aves > Galliformes > Phasianidae > Alectoris > Alectoris magna. The sequence continues at coordinate 135,757,395 of CM060560.1, forward strand.
ACTGTGCAATCCAAAGTGTCTTCCAAGCCCTTGGAAGACTGCCCTGCTGTCTGTGCAAATGTTCAGCGCACTATTACCTGCCTCTTCTCGGGTTATAACCATCCACACTGCTCATGATTCAGCCCACTGGCTAATTTGTCCGTACATATTCCTGAACCGGGGCTACAGAAACTCTGTAGTCCTTGTTGGGGTTGGGGGAGGGCGGTTGGGGCATTGGGGCCCAACACCTCAACCAAGTTTGGGTTACTGGAATCAATTTCCCTCCAAACCTTCCTATAACAGCACACGTGCCTGGAAATGGTGATGGATTGTCACAGACTTTACAACTCCAGGATATTTTAGAGCCACGACCTGTTCTATATTATGTTTGGACCAATAGACTGCTAGTTCAGTGTATGGCCTCTGGTCCCCCAAGGAGGCCCAAACGGTAAGAGGGCCTTGGCCCTTATTTCATGCCATCAGTGTATCTAGATGCGGATCGCGTTCCGAAGACGCCTCAGCAGCAGCCAGCTGGGCCGCCTGGGGCAGCTGCCTTTACACTGCAGGTTCCAAGACATCATCTAAATCCCATGGCAGGGTGAGGACTTGCTCTATTTGTTCTTATGCCTTCCCTTCTTGTTGGGATGGGCTTTAAACATTGATTGACGTGAAGCTGCCTGGCCTTGAACAGCTCCAGGGATGGGACACCAACAACCTCTCTGGGCAGCCCCTCACCACTCTCCTGGTAAAGAACTTCCCCGATATCCAACCGAAATCTTCCCTACTTATTGTCTTTAACAACCCTCACCAAGTTCAATTCTGCCTGTGCCTTGGCTTTCCTGATCCCACGTCTGCAAGTCCAGACAGCATCCCTGTATTCTTCACAGGTGACAAGCCTTTGTTCCCAAAACCTGCATGTACCTTTCTTTGCCCTCAGTTAGCCCAGAACCATGGGCTAAGCCATGCTGGTTTCCTGCCTCCTCTGCAGGATGCCTCCTGCTGCCAAAGCAAGAAGGCCTCGTCAGCAGGCTCCCCTTGATCAGGTGTCCTGTAGTATACCCCTACCGCCAGCTGGCCTCTATTAGTCCCATCCCTAATTTTAACTCACAGGCTCTCAACCTGTTCCTGACTGTTTCTCAGAAGGAGCTCTCCATGCTCTATCCTCTCTTTGATACAGAGGGCAACTCCACCACCCCTCCTACCTTGCCTACCACTCCTAAGGAGCCGATACCCCTCAGTGGTGGTATCCCAGTTATGGCAGTCATCACACCATGTTTCCGTGATAGCAACAAGGTCATAATTTTCCAAGTGCATCACGGTTTCCAACTCCTCCTGCTTATTTCCTACACTGCGTGCATCGGTATAAAGGCGCTTCAGCTGGGCTTTCTGTCTCACTGCCTTTCTAGGGGTTCTAAGGGTTCTAGGATCCCGTACAGCTTTCTAGGGGATTTAGGATCCCCTAGAGCAACAGCATCCCCCTGCTCTCTTCCATCCCTTGGTACTTCACCCTCTTCACCCACCGCGTTTGGTACGAACCCTCAAACTACCCGCTCAACCCCAGTGGCCCTCACTTTTGTCCCCTTCCCCCTTCATAGTTTAAAGACCTTTCAATGAGTCCCACCAGTTCCTGGGCTGGGATCCTCCTACCCCTTGGAGACAGGCGAGTTCCATCTGCAGCCATCATGCCAGGTGCCCAGTAAATTGCCCCGTGAACAAAAAGAGCCAAAGTTCTTGGGTTTGCACCAACCTCTAAGCCATTTATTTATGAGGTGGGTTTTCCTGATCCTCTCCGTATCCTTCCCCGTCACTGCAGGGACAGAAGAAAAAACCACCTGCGCGCCCGCTCCATCAACTACCCGCCCCAGTCCCCTGAAGTCTTTCTTGATAGTCCTCAGGCTTTTCTCAGCAACTCCTTCACTGACAGCCTGAACTATCAATAAGGGAGAATAATCAGAGGGGCAAATCAGACCAGGACGTTTCCTAGAAATATCCCTGACCTGTGCCCTAGGGAGGCAGCGCACTTCCCTGCGGGTAGGATCAGGCCAACATATAGGGCCCTCTGTTGCTCTCAGCAGGGAGTCGCCTACGACAACAACCCTTCTTTTCTTCCGGGTGGAGGCAGTCTTGAGGCATGGAGTCGACTGCTTCACTCAAGACAACCTTGCGGGCAAACCTCCCACCACACCCTCGCTCACCTCTCCCTCAAGTTCCAGGGTCTCAATCCTATTTTGCAGAGGCACCCGGGGAACTGAGGTTGGTCGGGGTGGGGGTTGCCTACACGGCAGAGCCAGGACCCGTTTCCACCCCTCCTCTTCTCTCAGATTGCCTTGCTCTGCTCAGCAGTGGCAGAGCAGGGGGTCCACCACTGTCTCGAGAGTATCACCCCAACGTCTTTCTCACAGAGAGTTACACCACAAATCTGTCTCCTGCTCACACTCTCTGATACTCCTTAACCTCTCAGCCTCCTCCTTGAGCGCTGCCACCACAATGGTGGCAGTAATTAATGGTTATGAGCTGGATACCCAGTTCCTTTAACATGAATGGGAGTTGGACACTCAAAACTCATCAGTGGTTTAAAATGCTACCTAAGTGGAACAATCAGCACAACTGGAAAACCATACTACGGATCACTAAATCTCCTTTTTACGTTCCGATGCAACCTCACCCTTCCTGCGTTTCACGTGGTTCTGCTCCTGCTAGCTGTAGTTCCTGGGCCTCTCCGTGCAACAGTCACCTTGCTGGTCAAACACTCATCCAACTCCCAATCTTCATGAGTCAGTCTCCTCAGACTTTTACTCACTCTGCCATCCTCCCCTGAACTCTTTCTACCGTGGCAACAGCTTTCTGGGTTTGGAGCACCCCAATTAAACACTTTCTCACCACTGCCTGATTAATGGTTCACAGACAGTATGAGGGCTTCTGTCTCTTACTGATTCCTAATATTTGGTCTCATGACATGCAGCTCTATACAGCAGTGCTTTTCCAGGGTGTGCGGTCAAAACAGCTTGGAGACCATTGCTGCAGAGCACGGAGGTACACCCAAGCCAGTGCCCAGGGAGAAGTTTGAAAGCATTTCTTTGGAGCTCTTTGCTATAAAGAAGTTTGAACCGCCACTGGAAAGGGTCACCGCAGTCGTCGTTGTCGTCAACCGAACAACAACGCTTAACGACCCAGCACTCCTGAAGATCAACGTCTGACCTATGAGCAGTGCTGGAATCCGTGGTGGTGACTCTCTCTCTCTTGCTTTCCACAAAGACTTCTTGCTTTTATTATTTCCTGTCCTTTCTATCGTCCGTCTTCCCTTCCCCGTCTCCCTAAAACACTAGGATTTTTAATTAACTGGTTGTGCTAACATTTGACCCATTATGTCTTATTCTCGCCCTCAGGTATACGTATATTAAAACAAGAACCTCCTCTCCCTGCTATAAATTCGGGTGAGACAATGGGGCATCCACAACTTCTCTGGGCTGCCTAGGCCAGTGCCTTGCCACTCTCCGAGTAAAGAACTTCTTCCTCACATCCTGCCTAAATTTCTCCTCTTTTAGTTTAAAGCCATTCTCCCTTTTCCTGTCACTATCAGACCACGTAAAAAGTCAGTCTCCCCTGCTTACAAGCTGCCTTCAAGTACTGGAAGACCACAACGAGGTCTCCCCAGAGCCTCCTCTTCCCCAGGAAGAAACAAGCCAAACTCCCTCAGCCTTTACGGGAGAGGTGCTCCAGCCCCCTGTGCACTCTCATGGCCTCGTCTAAACCCACTCCAACAGCTCCACACCCTTCGTGTGTGCGGAAGCTGCAGACCTTCGTGCCGAATTTTGCGTGGGGCCTCACAAGGGCAGAGCAGAGCAGCACAATCACTTCCCTCACCCTGCCAGCCTTTCTACTTATTAAATACATAAGTAAGTAAATAAATAAATCACAGAGTACGTTGTGTGGCCGAAGATGAGGATGACAGTGCTTTCCAAGGGGATACAAACAATACAGAGCAATAGCAGATAAAAAAGAAGGAAAACTGGCTCAGCCCTACCAACAAGCAGTGACAGCTCAGAGCGCAATCACCACCAAGAAAGATGCAGCTCTCCCAACTGCTAACCCTCAAATGAGGGTGAGGAGGGGTGGATCCTGGCTCCACCCCCATTCTTTGCACCTGAGCTCCCTACGTTAGCCACACCTTCTCACCTTGGGCTCAGCCATCGGTTCAGGCTGTGACCTGGCAATTCTGCTGCACACATCAAACAGCATAGAGTAGAAAGTGTTTTCAGAGTTTAACACCGTTCATTTCCACAGACTAATTTTAATTTATTCACAACAGCTTGCAGGACAGGAGGGGAAAGATTTAATAATTACACAACAGAAATAAGCACTGAATATTTCAAACGCTTATTTAAAATCAGACGTTCATTTAAAATCCATTCAGAGCCATCTATCTGGACAAATAAAGCAGAGACATTTCCCTTCCAAACGGATTAACTCAACAATGTCATTTGTAGCATGGAATCCTAGAATCTGGATTCTACGTGTGGGTATCAAAAATCTGAGGCCAGCTGTAGTGAAAACATTAAGAAGCACCAGCGGAGTTCTCCACAAGAACCTGGAGGCGATCGCTGCACTGTATTTGAACAATTTCAATTCTGCACTGACCTGAGCAAGCGAGACGTATTCTGTGTCTACAGAGAGTCCAGAATACTGAGGCTGATTGAAACGCATAATCCAATTTCGTGGTAGAAACGCAATGATACAAAGGAAAATCCATTTGAGGACACACTTCCGGTTTGCTATTTCAGCTTCCTTACTGCATGCTGAGTTGCTCACATCCACAGGAAGGGCGCGAAGAATCAAGTATGGTTGTTCTGAGGGCGTCCAGCTCTTTACTCAAGGTAATTAGAAGACCCCAGGATCCACATACTTCTTCGCTGATGAACGTCGGAAGCTACTGGCGTATCTCCGCAGAACCTCTGGCAGCTCTGTGATGCTTACAGCATTAGAATTACCCTTTGAGTAATACCTTAAATTGGAAGGCACCGTAGTGTATGGCAGAAGTGCGGGGCACAGGTGAAGAGCTGAAACAAAATTTACCATCATCCCTTCACTGGGATGAGGATTTTGAAGGAAGTCCCAAATATGTATCCAGAGTTTTGTCCATTTTTATTTCCAAGAGAAATTGAGGTCTCTCTTTCCCCTTCACGTAGGTGTAACCAATGTGCCTCCTCCCCGCCTCCATCCCCTGTAAGAGCCCTATCAGAGTCCGATTTTCACCTCTGGCTAAGTAACAGAGTCCGCGCAGTTGGCAAAAACAGGCCCTTTGCTTCTGCCATTATTTCTGCTCGCCGTCTGAGGAAACATAGACACCGGCAAGGGGCATCTAGAGGGTTTGGCTCTTTGACAGGCAGCTGCCCTGAGCTCTCCTGTCTTAGAGTAATGGTGCCTACCACGGAACGAGAGTGACACCGCAGCCACACGGCTGCCGCCACCGCACCTCTTCCCACCCACCCCAACATGGCGGCTGCTGCTGCTGCAACCCCTGCCACTGCAACAGGGCTGCCACGCCTCTATCCCAGTGTGACATGGCTTGTGAAGGTACACTTGCCTCTTTTTACAATTTAAAAGTAATTAACTAAATAAAAGCTTATGACTGATCACTGTTCTGGGTGGGGGGTAAATGAGGGCAGGCACGGTTGGATTAGGTTGTGAAGAAACATGCACTGTTTATTGCTGTGTGCAGATGGAGAGCGTTGAGTAAGTGCACCGTGCCTCCATATAGTGGAGCCACATTGTGTTTTGGTTTCCTTTTTTGTCTTCTGTCTTTGCAGGAGTTTTTTATTTCTTCCCACTTGTGCAGTTTCATTTCCAGTCCTTTCCCTCATTCCTCTTCTGCAGTCTGATCAAAGGATGGTGCGGGCCTGAGTGGCTGCTGGGTCACACCACACCGTAGAGCCCTCCGGCACCCAACCTCTGCACCTCTGAGTGCCCACGTGTGTCAGAAAACAATGAGAACACCTATAGGTCTGGGGAAAGGCTGAGAGCAGCCACACTGCTGACCACTGGCACAGAGCAAACGCTCTGCAGAGCAGAGGTGAGGGATAGAGCTCCGCAGGCCGAGAGGCGCGGCATTCCTTGCCCCCCACATGGCTCAGGCACACCTCTTGGCCTCGCAGACAGGCTGAATTACCACCTAACACCCGGCAGAGGCACAGTTCCATTGGTGAAGACCAAGCAGCAGCAGGTGGGTGCTAACAGAACGTTTGTAACACTGCCATCCCAACCTGCCTTCAGCCCGCACCCGGGGGCACTGCTGAGGCAAGCTGTGCTGGTCAAAGCCCCTGAGACAGGCTGAGGGGGAAGGAAGAGTCCTGGATTCAGCTGAAGAGGGGCAAACAAACCACTACTGGCTGGGCGGGAGTCGCTCCTGTGAAGGGCGGCAGTGGGGAGCAAGGCTGGGGCTGGGCCAGGACTGTGCCGCCATTGGGCCGGGGCCGTTCTGTACCCTGTGATGTCACGTGATGCCATAATGCTGAGCACAGTGCGCAGTTGCCTAGCAGTTGGAATTGCTGGTCTGCAGTTGGAGCTGCTGGTCTGCAGTTGTTGGAGCTGCTGGTCTGCAGTTGGATCTGCTTGCTGCTTAGCAGTTGGAGCTGCTGAAAAGCATCTGGATCTGCCCAACAGTAGTTGGATCTGCTGGATAGCGGCTGGAGCTGCTGGTTAGCAGTTGAAGCTGCTGAATAGCATCTGGATCTGCTCGACAGTAGCTGGATCTGCTGGACAGCAACTGGATCTGCTGGTCTGCAGTTGGAGCTACTGGATCGTAGTTGGATCTGCTGAATAGCACCTGGATCTGCTGGACAGTAGTTGGATCTACTGGATAGCAGTTGACGCTGCTGCTTGGTCTCTGTGCTTTCTCTGGGCCTTGATCAGCAGTATTTATGGCTGTACATCGGCTAGTGACTGGTGAGTAGTTGTGTTTTAGTCACCATTTCCCTCTTCTTTTGTGGTAAACAGTTCATCTCTCAGCCCATGGGGCCTACTTCTTTTCCAGTTCTCTCCCCCTCATCACACCTGAGGAGCGAGAGCAAAGGGCGCTGTGCTGCTGAGCCGCGTTGAGCCATTGGGGCCCAGCCTCTGCTCCTCTGAGTGTCCTTGTATGTAGGAAAGTGGTGGCAATGCAAAACAAGGTTTTGCATTCTTCTCGCGCCCGGTCGTTAGAGGCCGCAGTGGTACACATCTTTGTAATGACAGGTGGTTTCTTAAAATAGAAAATAAGAACCCCTCCAGTAAAACCTTAAATCGCAAGGCACCATCGTGTATTGCAGAAGTGTACGGCACGGTTGAAGAGCTAGTACAAAACTTACCATCATCCCTTCTCTGGGATGACGATTGTGAAGGAAGTCCCAACAATTTGTCCAAAGTTTTGTTCAATTTTAAGTCCATGTGAACTCAAGGTCACTTTATTTCCCCTTTATGTCGGGGTAACGAGTGCACTTCCCCCCAGCTCCCTCCCCCATAAGACCTGTATCAGAGTATCATTTTCACCGGGGGATAACTGATGGATACAGCGCTCGGGCCTAAAAAGGACCTTCACGGCCTCTGCTTCTCACTTTATTTCTGTGTGGTTTTGGAAACAAACACTAGAAAGAGGCACCCATCTGGGTTGGTTCTCTGATGGGCGGCTGCCCTGAGCACGGCTCTATTGCAATACTACTGCCTATTACGTGAATATAGAGACACAGCAGTGACGTGGTAGATGCTCAAGCAACGCTTGCTATTGTGACAGGGCTGCTGCCTGCCGCCTGGCTCTTCTGGCAGTCTACCGTGGCGCCTGCCTCTTCTGGGTATCTGCTACGCTGCCTGCCTCTTCTTGTAACCTACTACGTTGCCTGCCTCTTCCTGCAAACTTCTACACCGCCTGGCTCTTCTTGGAAACTACTGCGCTGCCTGGCTCTTGGAATCTACTACACTGCTCGCCTCTATTTTGGAATCTACTGCGCTGTCTGCCTCTTTTCTGGAATCTACTATGCTGCCTGCCTCTTTTTTGGCATATTCTACGCTGCCGGCCTCGTTGTTGGAATATACTATACCACCCGCCTCTTCTTGGCATCTATTACATCACCTGCCTCTGCTTGGAAACGACTATGCTGCCTGCAGCTTCTGTGGAATATACTATGCTGCCTGCAGCTTCTGTGGAATATACTATGCTGCCTGCAGCTTCTGTGGAATATACTATGCTGCCTGCAGCTTCTGTGGAATAAACTACACCACCTGCAGGTTCTTTGGAATATACTATGCCACCTGCACCTTCTTTGGAATACCCTACGCCGCCTGCCTCGTATTTGGAATACGCTATACCGCCTGCATCTTCTTGGGAACATATTATGCCACCTGCCTGTTTTTGGAATATACTACACCACGCGCGCCTTCCTGGAATACACTAGGCCATCTGCCTCTTTTTGGACTGTGCTGCGCCACCTGCCTCTTCTTGGGCTATACAGCTCTGCCTTCCTCTACTTGAAATATACCATGCCACCTGCCTCCTCCTGGAATATACTATGCAACCTGCCTCTTTTATGGAATATACTATTCCACCTGCCCCTTCTATGGAAAATACTATGGCGCCTGCCCCTGCTGTGGAAAATACTACGCTACCTGGCTCTGCTATGGAGCAGACTACGCTGCCTGGCCCTGCTATGGAATAGGCTACGCCGCCTGCCTCGTTCATGGAATATACGGCACCACCTGTCCTGTTTATGGAATATACCATGGCGCCTGCCTCCTTTTGGAATACAGCACACCGCCTGGCTCTTTTTGGAGTATATCACGCCACCTGGCTCTCTTTGCAGCATACCATGCCGCTTGGCTCTGTTTGCAACATACCACGCAGGCTGGCTCTCTTTGCAACATACCACGCAGGCTGGCTCGCCTCGCAGTATAGCACGCAGGCTGGCTCTCCTTGGAATATACTACGCCGCTTGGCTCTGTTTGGAGTATACCAGACCAACTGGCTCTCTCTGGAATACACCACACTGCCTGGCTCTCTTGGGGATAGAGTACGCCACCTGGCTCTCCTTGCAATAGAGTACACCACCTGGCTCTTTCCAATAAATTTGCAATAGCTTTTTGTTTACAGCGCTGTACTGCATTTTCTTTCATTTAGCATAGCATGGCTTGGTTTGGAAAGGACCTCAAGGATCATCAAGTTCCAACTCCCACACTACGGGCAAGGTTGCCCTGCGCTACATCAGTTGCTGTATCTGTTTGCTCAGGGCCCCATCCCTCACCGATTTGAACACCTCCAGGGACGAGGCACTTACACCTTCTCTGGGCAACCTGTTCCAGCACCTCACCACTCTCTCAGTAAAGCAGCTTCCCCTCACATCTAATCTAAAACCATTGCCCTTGCCCTGTCACCCCCTACTCTTCAAAAATGTTGCTTTCCCTCATGTTTCTAAAACCTCTTCTAAATATTGGAAGGACATAATGAGGTCTGCCTTTTCCACGCTGAACAAGCCCAACTTCCTCAGCCTTTCTTCATAAGACAGCTGCTCCAGCCCTGTGATCATCTTCACAGCCCTCCTCTGGACCCTCTCCAAAAGCTCCACATCTTCTCTGAGTTGCTGGCCCCAGGCTTGGACACAGTCCTCCAGCTGGGGCCTCACAAGGGCAGAGTAGAGGGCGACAATCCCCTCCCTCACCCTGCTGGCTGCCCCTCTTCTGATGCAGCCCAGGACGCAACAGCCATTCTGGGCCGCAAGCGCACGCTGCTGGCTCTTGTAAGTTTTTCATCAACCAGGACCCCTCAGTCCTTCTCAGCAGGGCTACTCCCTAGGAATTCCTCCCCCAGTTTGTATGCATATCTGGGATTACCTCTACCCAAGCGCAAAACCTTGCACTTTGCTTTGTTGAACCTCATTAGGTCCACAAGAGAGGGTCCGCTTTTTGAGTTTATCAAGGTCCCTCTGGGTGGTGAATGCATTCATAGCAAGAGTTTGGGACGGGGAGCCTGCTTGAAGGTTCTTATTTGCAGAATTCTAGACCTTCTAAAATACTGCATACCAAGATACTCACTTGAAAGCGTTCACTTACAAAGTTAGCCTGGCACAATGCTCTGATTACAAAGTACACTCAATCAATATAAGGTACGTCTTAATGAAGTTTTGTCAGCCCTCTTCTTCTCTGCACCAATTATTGCAAATTCCTGTTCTCACTCTCCCTTCCTTCCACTCCAGCAGAGAAGAGCGTATCAAGCCACGGCCTGAAAAGAAAACAAAACAAAACTGTGTATCGCTTCTGTTCTGCTCACAAAGAAGCAAAGAAACCACATTCCATAGATCAGTCCACATGTCTCAGCCCCACATTGCTTGGGCATGGATAGTCCAGTCCTGAGTGGCCCACTGTGCAATCCAAAGTGTCTTCCAAGCCCTTGGAAGACTGCCCTGCTGTCTGTGCAAATGTTCAGCGCACTATTACCTGCCTCTTCTCGGGTTATAACCATCCACACTGCTCATGATTCAGCCCACTGGCTAATTTGTCCGTACATATTCCTGAACCGGGGCTACAGAAACTCTGTAGTCCTTGTTGGGGTTGGGGGAGGGCGGTTGGGGCATTGGGGCCCAACACCTCAACCAAGTTTGGGTTACTGGAATCAATTTCCCTCCAAACCTTCCTATAACAGCACACGTGCCTGGAAATGGTGATGGATTGTCACAGACTTTACAACTCCAGGATATTTTAGAGCCACGACCTGTTCTATATTATGTTTGGACCAATAGACTGCTAGTTCAGTGTATGGCCTCTGGTCCCCCAAGGAGGCCCAAACGGTAAGAGGGCCTTGGCCCTTATTTCATGCCATCAGTGTATCTAGATGCGGATCGCGTTCCGAAGACGCCTCAGCAGCAGCCAGCTGGGCCGCCTGGGGCAGCTGCCTTTACACTGCAGGTTCCAAGACATCATCTAAATCCCATGGCAGGGTGAGGACTTGCTCTATTTGTTCTTATGCCTTCCCTTCTTGTTGGGATGGGCTTTAAACATTGATTGACGTGAAGCTGCCTGGCCTTGAACAGCTCCAGGGATGGGACACCAACAACCTCTCTGGGCAGCCCCTCACCACTCTCCTGGTAAAGAACTTCCCCGATATCCAACCGAAATCTTCCCTACTTATTGTCTTTAACAACCCTCACCAAGTTCAATTCTGCCTGTGCCTTGGCTTTCCTGATCCCACGTCTGCAAGTCCAGACAGCATCCCTGTATTCTTCACAGGTGACAAGCCTTTGTTCCCAAAACCTGCATGTACCTTTCTTTGCCCTCAGTTAGCCCAGAACCATGGGCTAAGCCATGCTGGTTTCCTGCCTCCTCTGCAGGATGCCTCCTGCTGCCAAAGCAAGAAGGCCTCGTCAGCAGGCTCCCCTTGATCAGGTGTCCTGTAGTATACCCCTACCGCCAGCTGGCCTCTATTAGTCCCATCCCTAATTTTAACTCACAGGCTCTCAACCTGTTCCTGACTGTTTCTCAGAAGGAGCTCTCCATGCTCTATCCTCTCTTTGATACAGAGGGCAACTCCACCACCCCTCCTACCTTGCCTACCACTCCTAAGGAGCCGATACCCCTCAGTGGTGGTATCCCAGTTATGGCAGTCATCACACCATGTTTCCGTGATAGCAACAAGGTCATAATTTTCCAAGTGCATCACGGTTTCCAACTCCTCCTGCTTATTTCCTACACTGCGTGCATCGGTATAAAGGCGCTTCAGCTGGGCTTTCTGTCTCACTGCCTTTCTAGGGGTTCTAAGGGTTCTAGGATCCCGTACAGCTTTCTAGGGGATTTAGGATCCCCTAGAGCAACAGCATCCCCCTGCTCTCTTCCATCCCTTGGTACTTCACCCTCTTCACCCACCGCGTTTGGTACGAACCCTCAAACTACCCGCTCAACCCCAGTGGCCCTCACTTTTGTCCCCTTCCCCCTTCATAGTTTAAAGACCTTTCAATGAGTCCCACCAGTTCCTGGGCTGGGATCCTCCTACCCCTTGGAGACAGGCGAGTTCCATCTGCAGCCATCATGCCAGGTGCCCAGTAAATTGCCCCGTGAACAAAAAGAGCCAAAGTTCTTGGGTTTGCACCAACCTCTAAGCCATTTATTTATGAGGTGGGTTTTCCTGATCCTCTCCGTATCCTTCCCCGTCACTGCAGGGACAGAAGAAAAAACCACCTGCGCGCCCGCTCCATCAACTACCCGCCCCAGTCCCCTGAAGTCTTTCTTGATAGTCCTCAGGCTTTTCTCAGCAACTCCTTCACTGACAGCCTGAACTATCAATAAGGGAGAATAATCAGAGGGGCAAATCAGACCAGGACGTTTCCTAGAAATATCCCTGACCCGTGCCCTAGGGAGGCAGCGCACTTCCCTGCGGGTAGGATCAGGCCAACATATAGGGCCCTCTGTTGCTCTCAGCAGGGAGTCGCCTACGACAACAACCCTTCTTTTCTTCCGGGTGGAGGCAGTCTTGAGGCATGGAGTCGACTGCTTCACTCAAGACAACCTTGCGGGCAAACCTCCCACCACACCCTCGCTCACCTCTCCCTCAAGTTCCAGGGTCTCAATCCTATTTTGCAGAGGCACCCGGGGAACTGAGGTTGGTCGGGGTGGGGGTTGCCTACACGGCAGAGCCAGGACCCGTTTCCACCCCTCCTCTTCTCTCAGATTGCCTTGCTCTGCTCAGCAGTGGCAGAGCAGGGGGTCCACCACTGTCTCGAGAGTATCACCCCAACGTCTTTCTCACAGAGAGTTACACCACAAATCTGTCTCCTGCTCACACTCTCTGATACTCCTTAACCTCTCAGCCTCCTCCTTGAGCGCTGCCACCACAATGGTGGCAGTAATTAATGGTTATGAGCTGGATACCCAGTTCCTTTAACATGAATGGGAGTTGGACACTCAAAACTCATCAGTGGTTTAAAATGCTACCTAAGTGGAACAATCAGCACAACTGGAAAACCATACTACGGATCACTAAATCTCCTTTTTACGTTCCGATGCAACCTCACCCTTCCTGCGTTTCACGTGGTTCTGCTCCTGCTAGCTGTAGTTCCTGGGCCTCTCCGTGCAACAGTCACCTTGCTGGTCAAACACTCATCCAACTCCCAATCTTCATGAGTCAGTCTCCTCAGACTTTTACTCACTCTGCCATCCTCCCCTGAACTCTTTCTACCGTGGCAACAGCTTTCTGGGTTTGGAGCACCCCAATTAAACACTTTCTCACCACTGCCTGATTAATGGTTCACAGACAGTATGAGGGCTTCTGTCTCTTACTGATTCCTAATATTTGGTCTCATGACATGCAGCTCTATACAGCAGTGCTTTTCCAGGGTGTGCGGTCAAAACAGCTTGGAGACCATTGCTGCAGAGCACGGAGGTACACCCAAGCCAGTGCCCAGGGAGAAGTTTGAAAGCATTTCTTTGGAGCTCTTTGCTATAAAGAAGTTTGAACCGCCACTGGAAAGGGTCACCGCAGTCGTCGTTGTCGTCAACCGAACAACAACGCTTAACGACCCAGCACTCCTGAAGATCAACGTCTGACCTATGAGCAGTGCTGGAATCCGTGGTGGTGACTCTCTCTCTCTTGCTTTCCACAAAGACTTCTTGCTTTTATTATTTCCTGTCCTTTCTATCGTCCGTCTTCCCTTCCCCGTCTCCCTAAAACACTAGGATTTTTAATTAACTGGTTGTGCTAACATTTGACCCATTATGTCTTATTCTCGCCCTCAGGTATACGTATATTAAAACAAGAACCTCCTCTCCCTGCTATAAATTCGGGTGAGACAATGGGGCATCCACAACTTCTCTGGGCTGCCTAGGCCAGTGCCTTGCCACTCTCCGAGTAAAGAACTTCTTCCTCACATCCTGCCTAAATTTCTCCTCTTTTAGTTTAAAGCCATTCTCCCTTTTCCTGTCACTATCAGACCACGTAAAAAGTCAGTCTCCCCTGCTTACAAGCTGCCTTCAAGTACTGGAAGACCACAACGAGGTCTCCCCAGAGCCTCCTCTTCCCCAGGAAGAAACAAGCCAAACTCCCTCAGCCTTTACGGGAGAGGTGCTCCAGCCCCCTGTGCACTCTCATGGCCTCGTCTAAACCCACTCCAACAGCTCCACACCCTTCGTGTGTGCGGAAGCTGCAGACCTTCGTGCCGAATTTTGCGTGGGGCCTCACAAGGGCAGAGCAGAGCAGCACAATCACTTCCCTCACCCTGCCAGCCTTTCTACTTATTAAATACATAAGTAAGTAAATAAATAAATCACAGAGTACGTTGTGTGGCCGAAGATGAGGATGACAGTGCTTTCCAAGGGGATACAAACAATACAGAGCAATAGCAGATAAAAAAGAAGGAAAACTGGCTCAGCCCTACCAACAAGCAGTGACAGCTCAGAGCGCAATCACCACCAAGAAAGATGCAGCTCTCCCAACTGCTAACCCTCAAATGAGGGTGAGGAGGGGTGGATCCTGGCTCCACCCCCATTCTTTGCACCTGAGCTCCCTACGTTAGCCACACCTTCTCACCTTGGGCTCAGCCATCGGTTCAGGCTGTGACCTGGCAATTCTGCTGCACACATCAAACAGCATAGAGTAGAAAGTGTTTTCAGAGTTTAACACCGTTCATTTCCACAGACTAATTTTAATTTATTCACAACAGCTTGCAGGACAGGAGGGGAAAGATTTAATAATTACACAACAGAAATAAGCACTGAATATTTCAAACGCTTATTTAAAATCAGACGTTCATTTAAAATCCATTCAGAGCCATCTATCTGGACAAATAAAGCAGAGACATTTCCCTTCCAAACGGATTAACTCAACAATGTCATTTGTAGCATGGAATCCTAGAATCTGGATTCTACGTGTGGGTATCAAAAATCTGAGGCCAGCTGTAGTGAAAACATTAAGAAGCACCAGCGGAGTTCTCCACAAGAACCTGGAGGCGATCGCTGCACTGTATTTGAACAATTTCAATTCTGCACTGACCTGAGCAAGCGAGACGTATTCTGTGTCTACAGAGAGTCCAGAATACTGAGGCTGATTGAAACGCATAATCCAATTTCGTGGTAGAAACGCAATGATACAAAGGAAAATCCATTTGAGGACACACTTCCGGTTTGCTATTTCAGCTTCCTTACTGCATGCTGAGTTGCTCACATCCACAGGAAGGGCGCGAAGAATCAAGTATGGTTGTTCTGAGGGCGTCCAGCTCTTTACTCAAGGTAATTAGAAGACCCCAGGATCCACATACTTCTTCGCTGATGAACGTCGGAAGCTACTGGCGTATCTCCGCAGAACCTCTGGCAGCTCTGTGATGCTTACAGCATTAGAATTACCCTTTGAGTAATACCTTAAATTGGAAGGCACCGTAGTGTATGGCAGAAGTGCGGGGCACAGGTGAAGAGCTGAAACAAAATTTACCATCATCCCTTCACTGGGATGAGGATTTTGAAGGAAGTCCCAAATATGTATCCAGAGTTTTGTCCATTTTTATTTCCAAGAGAAATTGAGGTCTCTCTTTCCCCTTCACGTAGGTGTAACCAATGTGCCTCCTCCCCGCCTCCATCCCCTGTAAGAGCCCTATCAGAGTCCGATTTTCACCTCTGGCTAAGTAACAGAGTCCGCGCAGTTGGCAAAAACAGGCCCTTTGCTTCTGCCATTATTTCTGCTCGCCGTCTGAGGAAACATAGACACCGGCAAGGGGCATCTAGAGGGTTTGGCTCTTTGACAGGCAGCTGCCCTGAGCTCTCCTGTCTTAGAGTAATGGTGCCTACCACGGAACGAGAGTGACACCGCAGCCACACGGCTGCCGCCACCGCACCTCTTCCCACCCACCCCAACATGGCGGCTGCTGCTGCTGCAACCCCTGCCACTGCAACAGGGCTGCCACGCCTCTATCCCAGTGTGACATGGCTTGTGAAGGTACACTTGCCTCTTTTTACAATTTAAAAGTAATTAACTAAATAAAAGCTTATGACTGATCACTGTTCTGGGTGGGGGGTAAATGAGGGCAGGCACGGTTGGATTAGGTTGTGAAGAAACATGCACTGTTTATTGCTGTGTGCAGATGGAGAGCGTTGAGTAAGTGCACCGTGCCTCCATATAGTGGAGCCACATTGTGTTTTGGTTTCCTTTTTTGTCTTCTGTCTTTGCAGGAGTTTTTTATTTCTTCCCACTTGTGCAGTTTCATTTCCAGTCCTTTCCCTCATTCCTCTTCTGCAGTCTGATCAAAGGATGGTGCGGGCCTGAGTGGCTGCTGGGTCACACCACACCGTAGAGCCCTCCGGCACCCAACCTCTGCACCTCTGAGTGCCCACGTGTGTCAGAAAACAATGAGAACACCTATAGGTCTGGGGAAAGGCTGAGAGCAGCCACACTGCTGACCACTGGCACAGAGCAAACGCTCTGCAGAGCAGAGGTGAGGGATAGAGCTCCGCAGGCCGAGAGGCGCGGCATTCCTTGCCCCCCACATGGCTCAGGCACACCTCTTGGCCTCGCAGACAGGCTGAATTACCACCTAACACCCGGCAGAGGCACAGTTCCATTGGTGAAGACCAAGCAGCAGCAGGTGGGTGCTAACAGAACGTTTGTAACACTGCCATCCCAACCTGCCTTCAGCCCGCACCCGGGGGCACTGCTGAGGCAAGCTGTGCTGGTCAAAGCCCCTGAGACAGGCTGAGGGGGAAGGAAGAGTCCTGGATTCAGCTGAAGAGGGGCAAACAAACCACTACTGGCTGGGCGGGAGTCGCTCCTGTGAAGGGCGGCAGTGGGGAGCAAGGCTGGGGCTGGGCCAGGACTGTGCCGCCATTGGGCCGGGGCCGTTCTGTACCCTGTGATGTCACGTGATGCCATAATGCTGAGCACAGTGCGCAGTTGCCTAGCAGTTGGAATTGCTGGTCTGCAGTTGGAGCTGCTGGTCTGCAGTTGTTGGAGCTGCTGGTCTGCAGTTGGATCTGCTTGCTGCTTAGCAGTTGGAGCTGCTGAAAAGCATCTGGATCTGCCCAACAGTAGTTGGATCTGCTGGATAGCGGCTGGAGCTGCTGGTTAGCAGTTGAAGCTGCTGAATAGCATCTGGATCTGCTCGACAGTAGCTGGATCTGCTGGACAGCAACTGGATCTGCTGGTCTGCAGTTGGAGCTACTGGATCGTAGTTGGATCTGCTGAATAGCACCTGGATCTGCTGGACAGTAGTTGGATCTACTGGATAGCAGTTGACGCTGCTGCTTGGTCTCTGTGCTTTCTCTGGGCCTTGATCAGCAGTATTTATGGCTGTACATCGGCTAGTGACTGGTGAGTAGTTGTGTTTTAGTCACCATTTCCCTCTTCTTTTGTGGTAAACAGTTCATCTCTCAGCCCATGGGGCCTACTTCTTTTCCAGTTCTCTCCCCCTCATCACACCTGAGGAGCGAGAGCAAAGGGCGCTGTGCTGCTGAGCCGCGTTGAGCCATTGGGGCCCAGCCTCTGCTCCTCTGAGTGTCCTTGTATGTAGGAAAGTGGTGGCAATGCAAAACAAGGTTTTGCATTCTTCTCGCGCCCGGTCGTTAGAGGCCGCAGTGGTACACATCTTTGTAATGACAGGTGGTTTCTTAAAATAGAAAATAAGAACCCCTCCAGTAAAACCTTAAATCGCAAGGCACCATCGTGTATTGCAGAAGTGTACGGCACGGTTGAAGAGCTAGTACAAAACTTACCATCATCCCTTCTCTGGGATGACGATTGTGAAGGAAGTCCCAACAATTTGTCCAAAGTTTTGTTCAATTTTAAGTCCATGTGAACTCAAGGTCACTTTATTTCCCCTTTATGTCGGGGTAACGAGTGCACTTCCCCCCAGCTCCCTCCCCCATAAGACCTGTATCAGAGTATCATTTTCACCGGGGGATAACTGATGGATACAGCGCTCGGGCCTAAAAAGGACCTTCACGGCCTCTGCTTCTCACTTTATTTCTGTGTGGTTTTGGAAACAAACACTAGAAAGAGGCACCCATCTGGGTTGGTTCTCTGATGGGCGGCTGCCCTGAGCACGGCTCTATTGCAATACTACTGCCTATTACGTGAATATAGAGACACAGCAGTGACGTGGTAGATGCTCAAGCAACGCTTGCTATTGTGACAGGGCTGCTGCCTGCCGCCTGGCTCTTCTGGCAGTCTACCGTGGCGCCTGCCTCTTCTGGGTATCTGCTACGCTGCCTGCCTCTTCTTGTAACCTACTACGTTGCCTGCCTCTTCCTGCAAACTTCTACACCGCCTGGCTCTTCTTGGAAACTACTGCGCTGCCTGGCTCTTGGAATCTACTACACTGCTCGCCTCTATTTTGGAATCTACTGCGCTGTCTGCCTCTTTTCTGGAATCTACTATGCTGCCTGCCTCTTTTTTGGCATATTCTACGCTGCCGGCCTCGTTGTTGGAATATACTATACCACCCGCCTCTTCTTGGCATCTATTACATCACCTGCCTCTGCTTGGAAACGACTATGCTGCCTGCAGCTTCTGTGGAATATACTATGCTGCCTGCAGCTTCTGTGGAATATACTATGCTGCCTGCAGCTTCTGTGGAATAAACTACACCACCTGCAGGTTCTTTGGAATATACTATGCCACCTGCACCTTCTTTGGAATACCCTACGCCGCCTGCCTCGTATTTGGAATACGCTATACCGCCTGCATCTTCTTGGGAACATATTATGCCACCTGCCTGTTTTTGGAATATACTACACCACGCGCGCCTTCCTGGAATACACTAGGCCATCTGCCTCTTTTTGGACTGTGCTGCGCCACCTGCCTCTTCTTGGGCTATACAGCTCTGCCTTCCTCTACTTGAAATATACCATGCCACCTGCCTCCTCCTGGAATATACTATGCAACCTGCCTCTTTTATGGAATATACTATTCCACCTGCCCCTTCTATGGAAAATACTATGGCGCCTGCCCCTGCTGTGGAAAATACTACGCTACCTGGCTCTGCTATGGAGCAGACTACGCTGCCTGGCCCTGCTATGGAATAGGCTACGCCGCCTGCCTCGTTCATGGAATATACGGCACCACCTGTCCTGTTTATGGAATATACCATGGCGCCTGCCTCCTTTTGGAATACAGCACACCGCCTGGCTCTTTTTGGAGTATATCACGCCACCTGGCTCTCTTTGCAGCATACCATGCCGCTTGGCTCTGTTTGCAACATACCACGCAGGCTGGCTCTCTTTGCAACATACCACGCAGGCTGGCTCGCCTCGCAGTATAGCACGCAGGCTGGCTCTCCTTGGAATATACTACGCCGCTTGGCTCTGTTTGGAGTATACCAGACCAACTGGCTCTCTTTGGAATACACCACACTGCCTGGCTCTCTTGGGGATAGAGTACGCCACCTGGCTCTCCTTGCAATAGAGTACACCACCTGGCTCTTTCCAATAAATTTGCAATAGCTTTTTGTTTACAGCGCTGTACTGCATTTTCTTTCATTTAGCATAGCATGGCTTGGTTTGGAAAGGACCTCAAGGATCATCAAGTTCCAACTCCCACACTACGGGCAAGGTTGCCCTGCGCTACATCAGTTGCTGTATCTGTTTGCTCAGGGCCCCATCCCTCACCGATTTGAACACCTCCAGGGACGAGGCACTTACACCTTCTCTGGGCAACCTGTTCCAGCACCTCACCACTCTCTCAGTAAAGCAGCTTCCCCTCACATCTAATCTAAAACCATTGCCCTTGCCCTGTCACCCCCTACTCTTCAAAAATGTTGCTTTCCCTCATGTTTCTAAAACCTCTTCTAAATATTGGAAGGACATAATGAGGTCTGCCTTTTCCACGCTGAACAAGCCCAACTTCCTCAGCCTTTCTTCATAAGACAGCTGCTCCAGCCCTGTGATCATCTTCACAGCCCTCCTCTGGACCCTCTCCAAAAGCTCCACATCTTCTCTGAGTTGCTGGCCCCAGGCTTGGACACAGTCCTCCAGCTGGGGCCTCACAAGGGCAGAGTAGAGGGCGACAATCCCCTCCCTCACCCTGCTGGCTGCCCCTCTTCTGATGCAGCCCAGGACGCAACAGCCATTCTGGGCCGCAAGCGCACGCTGCTGGCTCTTGTAAGTTTTTCATCAACCAGGACCCCTCAGTCCTTCTCAGCAGGGCTACTCCCTAGGAATTCCTCCCCCAGTTTGTATGCATATCTGGGATTACCTCTACCCAAGCGCAAAACCTTGCACTTTGCTTTGTTGAACCTCATTAGGTCCACAAGAGAGGGTCCGCTTTTTGAGTTTATCAAGGTCCCTCTGGGTGGTGAATGCATTCATAGCAAGAGTTTGGGACGGGGAGCCTGCTTGAAGGTTCTTATTTGCAGAATTCTAGACCTTCTAAAATACTGCATACCAAGATACTCACTTGAAAGCGTTCACTTACAAAGTTAGCCTGGCACAATGCTCTGATTACAAAGTACACTCAATCAATATAAGGTACGTCTTAATGAAGTTTTGTCAGCCCTCTTCTTCTCTGCACCAATTATTGCAAATTCCTGTTCTCACTCTCCCTTCCTTCCACTCCAGCAGAGAAGAGCGTATCAAGCCACGGCCTGAAAAGAAAACAAAACAAAACTGTGTATCGCTTCTGTTCTGCTCACAAAGAAGCAAAGAAACCACATTCCATAGATCAGTCCACATGTCTCAGCCCCACATTGCTTGGGCATGGATAGTCCAGTCCTGAGTGGCCCACTGTGCAATCCAAAGTGTCTTCCAAGCCCTTGGAAGACTGCCCTGCTGTCTGTGCAAATGTTCAGCGCACTATTACCTGCCTCTTCTCGGGTTATAACCATCCACACTGCTCATGATTCAGCCCACTGGCTAATTTGTCCGTACATATTCCTGAACCGGGGCTACAGAAACTCTGTAGTCCTTGTTGGGGTTGGGGGAGGGCGGTTGGGGCATTGGGGCCCAACACCTCAACCAAGTTTGGGTTACTGGAATCAATTTCCCTCCAAACCTTCCTATAACAGCACACGTGCCTGGAAATGGTGATGGATTGTCACAGACTTTACAACTCCAGGATATTTTAGAGCCACGACCTGTTCTATATTATGTTTGGACCAATAGACTGCTAGTTCAGTGTATGGCCTCTGGTCCCCCAAGGAGGCCCAAACGGTAAGAGGGCCTTGGCCCTTATTTCATGCCATCAGTGTATCTAGATGCGGATCGCGTTCCGAAGACGCCTCAGCAGCAGCCAGCTGGGCCGCCTGGGGCAGCTGCCTTTACACTGCAGGTTCCAAGACATCATCTAAATCCCATGGCAGGGTGAGGACTTGCTCTATTTGTTCTTATGCCTTCCCTTCTTGTTGGGATGGGCTTTAAACATTGATTGACGTGAAGCTGCCTGGCCTTGAACAGCTCCAGGGATGGGACACCAACAACCTCTCTGGGCAGCCCCTCACCACTCTCCTGGTAAAGAACTTCCCCGATATCCAACCGAAATCTTCCCTACTTATTGTCTTTAACAACCCTCACCAAGTTCAATTCTGCCTGTGCCTTGGCTTTCCTGATCCCACGTCTGCAAGTCCAGACAGCATCCCTGTATTCTTCACAGGTGACAAGCCTTTGTTCCCAAAACCTGCATGTACCTTTCTTTGCCCTCAGTTAGCCCAGAACCATGGGCTAAGCCATGCTGGTTTCCTGCCTCCTCTGCAGGATGCCTCCTGCTGCCAAAGCAAGAAGGCCTCGTCAGCAGGCTCCCCTTGATCAGGTGTCCTGTAGTATACCCCTACCGCCAGCTGGCCTCTATTAGTCCCATCCCTAATTTTAACTCACAGGCTCTCAACCTGTTCCTGACTGTTTCTCAGAAGGAGCTCTCCATGCTCTATCCTCTCTTTGATACAGAGGGCAACTCCACCACCCCTCCTACCTTGCCTACCACTCCTAAGGAGCCGATACCCCTCAGTGGTGGTATCCCAGTTATGGCAGTCATCACACCATGTTTCCGTGATAGCAACAAGGTCATAATTTTCCAAGTGCATCACGGTTTCCAACTCCTCCTGCTTATTTCCTACACTGCGTGCATCGGTATAAAGGCGCTTCAGCTGGGCTTTCTGTCTCACTGCCTTTCTAGGGGTTCTAAGGGTTCTAGGATCCCGTACAGCTTTCTAGGGGATTTAGGATCCCCTAGAGCAACAGCATCCCCCTGCTCTCTTCCATCCCTTGGTACTTCACCCTCTTCACCCACCGCGTTTGGTACGAACCCTCAAACTACCCGCTCAACCCCAGTGGCCCTCACTTTTGTCCCCTTCCCCCTTCATAGTTTAAAGACCTTTCAATGAGTCCCACCAGTTCCTGGGCTGGGATCCTCCTACCCCTTGGAGACAGGCGAGTTCCATCTGCAGCCATCATGCCAGGTGCCCAGTAAATTGCCCCGTGAACAAAAAGAGCCAAAGTTCTTGGGTTTGCACCAACCTCTAAGCCATTTATTTATGAGGTGGGTTTTCCTGATCCTCTCCGTATCCTTCCCCGTCACTGCAGGGACAGAAGAAAAAACCACCTGCGCGCCCGCTCCATCAACTACCCGCCCCAGTCCCCTGAAGTCTTTCTTGATAGTCCTCAGGCTTTTCTCAGCAACTCCTTCACTGACAGCCTGAACTATCAATAAGGGAGAATAATCAGAGGGGCAAATCAGACCAGGACGTTTCCTAGAAATATCCCTGACCCGTGCCCTAGGGAGGCAGCGCACTTCCCTGCGGGTAGGATCAGGCCAACATATAGGGCCCTCTGTTGCTCTCAGCAGGGAGTCGCCTACGACAACAACCCTTCTTTTCTTCCGGGTGGAGGCAGTCTTGAGGCATGGAGTCGACTGCTTCACTCAAGACAACCTTGCGGGCAAACCTCCCACCACACCCTCGCTCACCTCTCCCTCAAGTTCCAGGGTCTCAATCCTATTTTGCAGAGGCACCCGGGGAACTGAGGTTGGTCGGGGTGGGGGTTGCCTACACGGCAGAGCCAGGACCCGTTTCCACCCCTCCTCTTCTCTCAGATTGCCTTGCTCTGCTCAGCAGTGGCAGAGCAGGGGGTCCACCACTGTCTCGAGAGTATCACCCCAACGTCTTTCTCACAGAGAGTTACACCACAAATCTGTCTCCTGCTCACACTCTCTGATACTCCTTAACCTCTCAGCCTCCTCCTTGAGCGCTGCCACCACAATGGTGGCAGTAATTAATGGTTATGAGCTGGATACCCAGTTCCTTTAACATGAATGGGAGTTGGACACTCAAAACTCATCAGTGGTTTAAAATGCTACCTAAGTGGAACAATCAGCACAACTGGAAAACCATACTACGGATCACTAAATCTCCTTTTTACGTTCCGATGCAACCTCACCCTTCCTGCGTTTCACGTGGTTCTGCTCCTGCTAGCTGTAGTTCCTGGGCCTCTCCGTGCAACAGTCACCTTGCTGGTCAAACACTCATCCAACTCCCAATCTTCATGAGTCAGTCTCCTCAGACTTTTACTCACTCTGCCATCCTCCCCTGAACTCTTTCTACCGTGGCAACAGCTTTCTGGGTTTGGAGCACCCCAATTAAACACTTTCTCACCACTGCCTGATTAATGGTTCACAGACAGTATGAGGGCTTCTGTCTCTTACTGATTCCTAATATTTGGTCTCATGACATGCAGCTCTATACAGCAGTGCTTTTCCAGGGTGTGCGGTCAAAACAGCTTGGAGACCATTGCTGCAGAGCACGGAGGTACACCCAAGCCAGTGCCCAGGGAGAAGTTTGAAAGCATTTCTTTGGAGCTCTTTGCTATAAAGAAGTTTGAACCGCCACTGGAAAGGGTCACCGCAGTCGTCGTTGTCGTCAACCGAACAACAACGCTTAACGACCCAGCACTCCTGAAGATCAACGTCTGACCTATGAGCAGTGCTGGAATCCGTGGTGGTGACTCTCTCTCTCTTGCTTTCCACAAAGACTTCTTGCTTTTATTATTTCCTGTCCTTTCTATCGTCCGTCTTCCCTTCCCCGTCTCCCTAAAACACTAGGATTTTTAATTAACTGGTTGTGCTAACATTTGACCCATTATGTCTTATTCTCGCCCTCAGGTATACGTATATTAAAACAAGAACCTCCTCTCCCTGCTATAAATTCGGGTGAGACAATGGGGCATCCACAACTTCTCTGGGCTGCCTAGGCCAGTGCCTTGCCACTCTCCGAGTAAAGAACTTCTTCCTCACATCCTGCCTAAATTTCTCCTCTTTTAGTTTAAAGCCATTCTCCCTTTTCCTGTCACTATCAGACCACGTAAAAAGTCAGTCTCCCCTGCTTACAAGCTGCCTTCAAGTACTGGAAGACCACAACGAGGTCTCCCCAGAGCCTCCTCTTCCCCAGGAAGAAACAAGCCAAACTCCCTCAGCCTTTACGGGAGAGGTGCTCCAGCCCCCTGTGCACTCTCATGGCCTCGTCTAAACCCACTCCAACAGCTCCACACCCTTCGTGTGTGCGGAAGCTGCAGACCTTCGTGCCGAATTTTGCGTGGGGCCTCACAAGGGCAGAGCAGAGCAGCACAATCACTTCCCTCACCCTGCCAGCCTTTCTACTTATTAAATACATAAGTAAGTAAATAAATAAATCACAGAGTACGTTGTGTGGCCGAAGATGAGGATGACAGTGCTTTCCAAGGGGATACAAACAATACAGAGCAATAGCAGATAAAAAAGAAGGAAAACTGGCTCAGCCCTACCAACAAGCAGTGACAGCTCAGAGCGCAATCACCACCAAGAAAGATGCAGCTCTCCCAACTGCTAACCCTCAAATGAGGGTGAGGAGGGGTGGATCCTGGCTCCACCCCCATTCTTTGCACCTGAGCTCCCTACGTTAGCCACACCTTCTCACCTTGGGCTCAGCCATCGGTTCAGGCTGTGACCTGGCAATTCTGCTGCACACATCAAACAGCATAGAGTAGAAAGTGTTTTCAGAGTTTAACACCGTTCATTTCCACAGACTAATTTTAATTTATTCACAACAGCTTGCAGGACAGGAGGGGAAAGATTTAATAATTACACAACAGAAATAAGCACTGAATATTTCAAACGCTTATTTAAAATCAGACGTTCATTTAAAATCCATTCAGAGCCATCTATCTGGACAAATAAAGCAGAGACATTTCCCTTCCAAACGGATTAACTCAACAATGTCATTTGTAGCATGGAATCCTAGAATCTGGATTCTACGTGTGGGTATCAAAAATCTGAGGCCAGCTGTAGTGAAAACATTAAGAAGCACCAGCGGAGTTCTCCACAAGAACCTGGAGGCGATCGCTGCACTGTATTTGAACAATTTCAATTCTGCACTGACCTGAGCAAGCGAGACGTATTCTGTGTCTACAGAGAGTCCAGAATACTGAGGCTGATTGAAACGCATAATCCAATTTCGTGGTAGAAACGCAATGATACAAAGGAAAATCCATTTGAGGACACACTTCCGGTTTGCTATTTCAGCTTCCTTACTGCATGCTGAGTTGCTCACATCCACAGGAAGGGCGCGAAGAATCAAGTATGGTTGTTCTGAGGGCGTCCAGCTCTTTACTCAAGGTAATTAGAAGACCCCAGGATCCACATACTTCTTCGCTGATGAACGTCGGAAGCTACTGGCGTATCTCCGCAGAACCTCTGGCAGCTCTGTGATGCTTACAGCATTAGAATTACCCTTTGAGTAATACCTTAAATTGGAAGGCACCGTAGTGTATGGCAGAAGTGCGGGGCACAGGTGAAGAGCTGAAACAAAATTTACCATCATCCCTTCACTGGGATGAGGATTTTGAAGGAAGTCCCAAATATGTATCCAGAGTTTTGTCCATTTTTATTTCCAAGAGAAATTGAGGTCTCTCTTTCCCCTTCACGTAGGTGTAACCAATGTGCCTCCTCCCCGCCTCCATCCCCTGTAAGAGCCCTATCAGAGTCCGATTTTCACCTCTGGCTAAGTAACAGAGTCCGCGCAGTTGGCAAAAACAGGCCCTTTGCTTCTGCCATTATTTCTGCTCGCCACCTGAGGAAACATAGACACCGGCAAGGGGCATCTAGAGGGTTTGGCTCTTTGACAGGCAGCTGCCCTGAGCTCTCCTGTCTTAGAGTAATGGTGCCTACCACGGAACGAGAGTGACACCGCAGCCACACGGCTGCCGCCACCGCACCTCTTCCCACCCACCCCAACATGGCGGCTGCTGCTGCTGCAACCCCTGCCACTGCAACAGGGCTGCCACGCCTCTATCCCAGTGTGACATGGCTTGTGAAGGTACACTTGCCTCTTTTTACAATTTAAAAGTAATTAACTAAATAAAAGCTTATGACTGATCACTGTTCTGGGTGGGGGGTAAATGAGGGCAGGCACGGTTGGATTAGGTTGTGAAGAAACATGCACTGTTTATTGCTGTGTGCAGATGGAGAGCGTTGAGTAAGTGCACCGTGCCTCCATATAGTGGAGCCACATTGTGTTTTGGTTTCCTTTTTTGTCTTCTGTCTTTGCAGGAGTTTTTTATTTCTTCCCACTTGTGCAGTTTCATTTCCAGTCCTTTCCCTCATTCCTCTTCTGCAGTCTGATCAAAGGATGGTGCGGGCCTGAGTGGCTGCTGGGTCACACCACACCGTAGAGCCCTCCGGCACCCAACCTCTGCACCTCTGAGTGCCCACGTGTGTCAGAAAACAATGAGAACACCTATAGGTGTGGGGAAAGGCTGAGAGCAGCCACACTGCTGACCACTGGCACAGAGCAAACGCTCTGCAGAGCAGAGGTGAGGGATAGAGCTCCGCAGGCCGAGAGGCGCGGCATTCCTTGCCCCCCACATGGCTCAGGCACACCTCTTGGCCTCGCAGACAGGCTGAATTACCACCTAACACCCGGCAGAGGCACAGTTCCATTGGTGAAGACCAAGCAGCAGCAGGTGGGTGCTAACAGAACGTTTGTAACACTGCCATCCCAACCTGCCTTCAGCCCGCACCCGGGGGCACTGCTGAGGCAAGCTGTGCTGGTCAAAGCCCCTGAGACAGGCTGAGGGGGAAGGAAGAGTCCTGGATTCAGCTGAAGAGGGGCAAACAAACCACTACTGGCTGGGCGGGAGTCGCTCCTGTGAAGGGCGGCAGTGGGGAGCAAGGCTGGGGCTGGGCCAGGACTGTGCCGCCATTGGGCCGGGGCCGTTCTGTACCCTGTGATGTCACGTGATGCCATAATGCTGAGCACAGTGCGCAGTTGCCTAGCAGTTGGAATTGCTGGTCTGCAGTTGGAGCTGCTGGTCTGCAGTTGTTGGAGCTGCTGGTCTGCAGTTGGATCTGCTTGCTGCTTAGCAGTTGGAGCTGCTGAAAAGCATCTGGATCTGCCCAACAGTAGTTGGATCTGCTGGATAGCGGCTGGAGCTGCTGGTTAGCAGTTGAAGCTGCTGAATAGCATCTGGATCTGCTCGACAGTAGCTGGATCTGCTGGACAGCAACTGGATCTGCTGGTCTGCAGTTGGAGCTACTGGATCGTAGTTGGATCTGCTGAATAGCACCTGGATCTGCTGGACAGTAGTTGGATCTACTGGATAGCAGTTGACGCTGCTGCTTGGTCTCTGTGCTTTCTCTGGGCCTTGATCAGCAGTATTTATGGCTGTACATCGGCTAGTGACTGGTGAGTAGTTGTGTTTTAGTCACCATTTCCCTCTTCTTTTGTGGTAAACAGTTCATATCTCAGCCCATGGGGCCTACTTCTTTTCCAGTTCTCTCCCCCTCATCACACCTGAGGAGCGAGAGCAAAGGGCGCTGTGCTGCTGAGCCGCGTTGAGCCATTGGGGCCCAGCCTCTGCTCCTCTGAGTGTCCTTGTATGTAGGAAAGTGGTGGCAATGCAAAACAAGGTTTTGCATTCTTCTCGCGCCCGGTCGTTAGAGGCCGCAGTGGTACACATCTTTGTAATGACAGGTGGTTTCTTAAAATAGAAAATAAGAACCCCTCCAGTAAAACCTTAAATCGCAAGGCACCATCGTGTATTGCAGAAGTGTACGGCACGGTTGAAGAGCTAGTACAAAACTTACCATCATCCCTTCTCTGGGATGACGATTGTGAAGGAAGTCCCAACAATTTGTCCAAAGTTTTGTTCAATTTTAAGTCCATGTGAACTCAAGGTCACTTTATTTCCCCTTTATGTCGGGGTAACGAGTGCACTTCCCCCCAGCTCCCTCCCCCATAAGACCTGTATCAGAGTATCATTTTCACCGGGGGATAACTGATGGATACAGCGCTCGGGCCTAAAAAGGACCTTCACGGCCTCTGCTTCTCACTTTATTTCTGTGTGGTTTTGGAAACAAACACTAGAAAGAGGCACCCATCTGGGTTGGTTCTCTGATGGGCGGCTGCCCTGAGCACGGCTCTATTGCAATACTACTGCCTATTACGTGAATATAGAGACACAGCAGTGACGTGGTAGATGCTCAAGCAACGCTTGCTATTGTGACAGGGCTGCTGCCTGCCGCCTGGCTCTTCTGGCAGTCTACCGTGGCGCCTGCCTCTTCTGGGTATCTGCTACGCTGCCTGCCTCTTCTTGTAACCTACTACGTTGCCTGCCTCTTCCTGCAAACTTCTACACCGCCTGGCTCTTCTTGGAAACTACTGCGCTGCCTGGCTCTTGGAATCTACTACACTGCTCGCCTCTATTTTGGAATCTACTGCGCTGTCTGCCTCTTTTCTGGAATCTACTATGCTGCCTGCCTCTTTTTTGGCATATTCTACGCTGCCGGCCTCGTTGTTGGAATATACTATACCACCCGCCTCTTCTTGGCATCTATTACATCACCTGCCTCTGCTTGGAAACGACTATGCTGCCTGCAGCTTCTGTGGAATATACTATGCTGCCTGCAGCTTCTGTGGAATATACTATGCTGCCTGCAGCTTCTGTGGAATAAACTACACCACCTGCAGGTTCTTTGGAATATACTATGCCACCTGCACCTTCTTTGGAATACCCTACGCCGCCTGCCTCGTATTTGGAATACGCTATACCGCCTGCATCTTCTTGGGAACATATTATGCCACCTGCCTGTTTTTGGAATATACTACACCACGCGCGCCTTCCTGGAATACACTAGGCCATCTGCCTCTTTTTGGACTGTGCTGCGCCACCTGCCTCTTCTTGGGCTATACAGCTCTGCCTTCCTCTACTTGAAATATACCATGCCACCTGCCTCCTCCTGGAATATACTATGCAACCTGCCTCTTTTATGGAATATACTATTCCACCTGCCCCTTCTATGGAAAATACTACGCCACCTGGCTCTGCAATGGAATACAGTGTGCCTCCTGCGCCTGCTATGGAGCAGACTACGCTGCCTGGCCCTGCTACGGAATAGGCTACGCCGCCTGCCTCGTTCATGGAATATACGGCACCACCTGTCCTGTTTATGGAATATACCATGGCGCCTGCCTCCTTTTGGAATACAGCACACCGCCTGGCTCTTTTTGGAGTATATCACGCCACCTGGCTCTCTTTGCAGCATACCATGCCGCTTGGCTCTGTTTGCAACATACCACGCAGGCTGGCTCTCTTTGCAACATACCACGCAGGCTGGCTCGCCTCGCAGTATAGCACGCAGGCTGGCTCTCCTTGGAATATACTACGCCGCTTGGCTCTGTTTGGAGTATACCAGACCAACTGGCTCTCTTTGGAATACACCACACTGCCTGGCTCTCTTGGGGATAGAGTACGCCACCTGGCTCTCCTTGCAATAGAGTACACCACCTGGCTCTTTCCAATAAATTTGCAATAGCTTTTTGTTTACAGCGCTGTACTGCATTTTCTTTCATTTAGCATAGCATGGCTTGGTTTGGAAAGGACCTCAAGGATCATCAAGTTCCAACTCCCACACTACGGGCAAGGTTGCCCTGCGCTACATCAGTTGCTGTATCTGTTTGCTCAGGGCCCCATCCCTCACCGATTTGAACACCTCCAGGGACGAGGCACTTACACCTTCTCTGGGCAACCTGTTCCAGCACCTCACCACTCTCTCAGTAAAGCAGCTTCCCCTCACATCTAATCTAAAACCATTGCCCTTGCCCTGTCACCCCCTACTCTTCAAAAATGTTGCTTTCCCTCATGTTTCTAAAACCTCTTCTAAATATTGGAAGGACATAATGAGGTCTGCCTTTTCCACGCTGAACAAGCCCAACTTCCTCAGCCTTTCTTCATAAGACAGCTGCTCCAGCCCTGTGATCATCTTCACAGCCCTCCTCTGGACCCTCTCCAAAAGCTCCACATCTTCTCTGAGTTGCTGGCCCCAGGCTTGGACACAGTCCTCCAGCTGGGGCCTCACAAGGGCAGAGTAGAGGGCGACAATCCCCTCCCTCACCCTGCTGGCTGCCCCTCTTCTGATGCAGCCCAGGACGCAACAGCCATTCTGGGCCGCAAGCGCACGCTGCTGGCTCTTGTAAGTTTTTCATCAACCAGGACCCCTCAGTCCTTCTCAGCAGGGCTACTCCCTAGGAATTCCTCCCCCAGTTTGTATGCATATCTGGGATTACCTCTACCCAAGCGCAAAACCTTGCACTTTGCTTTGTTGAACCTCATTAGGTCCACAAGAGAGGGTCCGCTTTTTGAGTTTATCAAGGTCCCTCTGGGTGGTGAATGCATTCATAGCAAGAGTTTGGGACGGGGAGCCTGCTTGAAGGTTCTTATTTGCAGAATTCTAGACCTTCTAAAATACTGCATACCAAGATACTCACTTGAAAGCGTTCACTTACAAAGTTAGCCTGGCACAATGCTCTGATTACAAAGTACACTCAATCAATATAAGGTACGTCTTAATGAAGTTTTGTCAGCCCTCTTCTTCTCTGCACCAATTATTGCAAATTCCTGTTCTCACTCTCCCTTCCTTCCACTCCAGCAGAGAAGAGCGTATCAAGCCACGGCCTGAAAAGAAAACAAAACAAAACTGTGTATCGCTTCTGTTCTGCTCACAAAGAAGCAAAGAAACCACATTCCATAGATCAGTCCACATGTCTCAGCCCCACATTGCTTGGGCATGGATAGTCCAGTCCTGAGTGGCCCACTGTGCAATCCAAAGTGTCTTCCAAGCCCTTGGAAGACTGCCCTGCTGTCTGTGCAAATGTTCAGCGCACTATTACCTGCCTCTTCTCGGGTTATAACCATCCACACTGCTCATGATTCAGCCCACTGGCTAATTTGTCCGTACATATTCCTGAACCGGGGCTACAGAAACTCTGTAGTCCTTGTTGGGGTTGGGGGAGGGCGGTTGGGGCATTGGGGCCCAACACCTCAACCAAGTTTGGGTTACTGGAATCAATTTCCCTCCAAACCTTCCTATAACAGCACACGTGCCTGGAAATGGTGATGGATTGTCACAGACTTTACAACTCCAGGATATTTTAGAGCCACGACCTGTTCTATATTATGTTTGGACCAATAGACTGCTAGTTCAGTGTATGGCCTCTGGTCCCCCAAGGAGGCCCAAACGGTAAGAGGGCCTTGGCCCTTATTTCATGCCATCAGTGTATCTAGATGCGGATCGCGTTCCGAAGACGCCTCAGCAGCAGCCAGCTGGGCCGCCTGGGGCAGCTGCCTTTACACTGCAGGTTCCAAGACATCATCTAAATCCCATGGCAGGGTGAGGACTTGCTCTATTTGTTCTTATGCCTTCCCTTCTTGTTGGGATGGGCTTTAAACATTGATTGACGTGAAGCTGCCTGGCCTTGAACAGCTCCAGGGATGGGACACCAACAACCTCTCTGGGCAGCCCCTCACCACTCTCCTGGTAAAGAACTTCCCCGATATCCAACCGAAATCTTCCCTACTTATTGTCTTTAACAACCCTCACCAAGTTCAATTCTGCCTGTGCCTTGGCTTTCCTGATCCCACGTCTGCAAGTCCAGACAGCATCCCTGTATTCTTCACAGGTGACAAGCCTTTGTTCCCAAAACCTGCATGTACCTTTCTTTGCCCTCAGTTAGCCCAGAACCATGGGCTAAGCCATGCTGGTTTCCTGCCTCCTCTGCAGGATGCCTCCTGCTGCCAAAGCAAGAAGGCCTCGTCAGCAGGCTCCCCTTGATCAGGTGTCCTGTAGTATACCCCTACCGCCAGCTGGCCTCTATTAGTCCCATCCCTAATTTTAACTCACAGGCTCTCAACCTGTTCCTGACTGTTTCTCAGAAGGAGCTCTCCATGCTCTATCCTCTCTTTGATACAGAGGGCAACTCCACCACCCCTCCTACCTTGCCTACCACTCCTAAGGAGCCGATACCCCTCAGTGGTGGTATCCCAGTTATGGCAGTCATCACACCATGTTTCCGTGATAGCAACAAGGTCATAATTTTCCAAGTGCATCACGGTTTCCAACTCCTCCTGCTTATTTCCTACACTGCGTGCATCGGTATAAAGGCGCTTCAGCTGGGCTTTCTGTCTCACTGCCTTTCTAGGGGTTCTAAGGGTTCTAGGATCCCGTACAGCTTTCTAGGGGATTTAGGATCCCCTAGAGCAACAGCATCCCCCTGCTCTCTTCCATCCCTTGGTACTTCACCCTCTTCACCCACCGCGTTTGGTACGAACCCTCAAACTACCCGCTCAACCCCAGTGGCCCTCACTTTTGTCCCCTTCCCCCTTCATAGTTTAAAGACCTTTCAATGAGTCCCACCAGTTCCTGGGCTGGGATCCTCCTACCCCTTGGAGACAGGCGAGTTCCATCTGCAGCCATCATGCCAGGTGCCCAGTAAATTGCCCCGTGAACAAAAAGAGCCAAAGTTCTTGGGTTTGCACCAACCTCTAAGCCATTTATTTATGAGGTGGGTTTTCCTGATCCTCTCCGTATCCTTCCCCGTCACTGCAGGGACAGAAGAAAAAACCACCTGCGCGCCCGCTCCATCAACTACCCGCCCCAGTCCCCTGAAGTCTTTCTTGATAGTCCTCAGGCTTTTCTCAGCAACTCCTTCACTGACAGCCTGAACTATCAATAAGGGAGAATAATCAGAGGGGCAAATCAGACCAGGACGTTTCCTAGAAATATCCCTGACCCGTGCCCTAGGGAGGCAGCGCACTTCCCTGCGGGTAGGATCAGGCCAACATATAGGGCCCTCTGTTGCTCTCAGCAGGGAGTCGCCTACGACAACAACCCTTCTTTTCTTCCGGGTGGAGGCAGTCTTGAGGCATGGAGTCGACTGCTTCACTCAAGACAACCTTGCGGGCAAACCTCCCACCACACCCTCGCTCACCTCTCCCTCAAGTTCCAGGGTCTCAATCCTATTTTGCAGAGGCACCCGGGGAACTGAGGTTGGTCGGGGTGGGGGTTGCCTACACGGCAGAGCCAGGACCCGTTTCCACCCCTCCTCTTCTCTCAGATTGCCTTGCTCTGCTCAGCAGTGGCAGAGCAGGGGGTCCACCACTGTCTCGAGAGTATCACCCCAACGTCTTTCTCACAGAGAGTTACACCACAAATCTGTCTCCTGCTCACACTCTCTGATACTCCTTAACCTCTCAGCCTCCTCCTTGAGCGCTGCCACCACAATGGTGGCAGTAATTAATGGTTATGAGCTGGATACCCAGTTCCTTTAACATGAATGGGAGTTGGACACTCAAAACTCATCAGTGGTTTAAAATGCTACCTAAGTGGAACAATCAGCACAACTGGAAAACCATACTACGGATCACTAAATCTCCTTTTTACGTTCCGATGCAACCTCACCCTTCCTGCGTTTCACGTGGTTCTGCTCCTGCTAGCTGTAGTTCCTGGGCCTCTCCGTGCAACAGTCACCTTGCTGGTCAAACACTCATCCAACTCCCAATCTTCATGAGTCAGTCTCCTCAGACTTTTACTCACTCTGCCATCCTCCCCTGAACTCTTTCTACCGTGGCAACAGCTTTCTGGGTTTGGAGCACCCCAATTAAACACTTTCTCACCACTGCCTGATTAATGGTTCACAGACAGTATGAGGGCTTCTGTCTCTTACTGATTCCTAATATTTGGTCTCATGACATGCAGCTCTATACAGCAGTGCTTTTCCAGGGTGTGCGGTCAAAACAGCTTGGAGACCATTGCTGCAGAGCATGGAGGTACACCCAAGCCAGTGCCCAGGGAGAAGTTTGAAAGCATTTCTTTGGAGCTCTTTGCTATAAAGAAGTTTGAACCGCCACTGGAAAGGGTCACCGCGGTCGTCGTTGTCGTCAACCGAACAACAACGCTTAACGACCCAGCACTCCTGAAGATCAACGTCTGACCTATGAGCAGTGCTGGAATCCGTGGTGGTGACTCTCTCTCTCTTGCTTTCCACAAAGACTTCTTGCTTTTATTATTTCCTGTCCTTTCTATCGTCCGTCTTCCCTTCCCCGTCTCCCTAAAACACTAGGATTTTTAATTAACTGGTTGTGCTAACATTTGACCCATTATGTCTTATTCTCGCCCTCAGGTATACGTATATTAAAACAAGAACCTCCTCTCCCTGCTATAAATTCGGGTGAGACAATGGGGCATCCACAACTTCTCTGGGCTGCCTAGGCCAGTGCCTTGCCACTCTCCGAGTAAAGAACTTCTTCCTCACATCCTGCCTAAATTTCTCCTCTTTTAGTTTAAAGCCATTCTCCCTTTTCCTGTCACTATCAGACCACGTAAAAAGTCAGTCTCCCCTGCCTACAAGCTGCCTTCAAGTACTGGAAGACCACAACGAGGTCTCCCCAGAGCCTCCTCTTCCCCAGGAAGAAACAAGCCAAACTCCCTCAGCCTTTACGGGAGAGGTGCTCCAGCCCCCTGTGCACTCTCATGGCCTCGTCTAAACCCACTCCAACAGCTCCACACCCTTCGTGTGTGCGGGAGCTGCAGACCTTCGTGCCGAATTTTGCGTGGGGCCTCACAAGGGCAGAGCAGAGCAGCACAATCACTTCCCTCACCCTGCCAGCCTTTCTACTTATTAAATACATAAGTAAGTAAATAAATAAATCACAGAGTACGTTGTGTGGCCGAAG
Source organism: Alectoris magna (assembly GCA_030625065.1). NCBI lineage: Eukaryota > Metazoa > Chordata > Aves > Galliformes > Phasianidae > Alectoris > Alectoris magna. The sequence goes on from CM060560.1 coordinate 135,792,324, forward strand.
ATGAGGATGACAGTGCTTTCCAAGGGGATACAAACAATACAGAGCAATAGCAGATAAAAAAGAAGGAAAACTGGCTCAGCCCTACCAACAAGCAGTGACAGCTCAGAGCGCAATCACCACCAAGAAAGATGCAGCTCTCCCAACTGCTAACCCTCAAATGAGGGTGAGGAGGGGTGGATCCTGGCTCCACCCCCATTCTTTGCACCTGAGCTCCCTACGTTAGCCACACCTTCTCACCTTGGGCTCAGCCATCGGTTCAGGCTGTGACCTGGCAATTCTGCTGCACACATCAAACAGCATAGAGTAGAAAGTGTTTTCAGAGTTTAACACCGTTCATTTCCACAGACTAATTTTAATTTATTCACAACAGCTTGCAGGACAGGAGGGGAAAGATTTAATAATTACACAACAGAAATAAGCACTGAATATTTCAAACGCTTATTTAAAATCAGACGTTCATTTAAAATCCATTCAGAGCCATCTATCTGGACAAATAAAGCAGAGACATTTCCCTTCCAAACGGATTAACTCAACAATGTCATTTGTAGCATGGAATCCTAGAATCTGGATTCTACGTGTGGGTATCAAAAATCTGAGGCCAGCTGTAGTGAAAACATTAAGAAGCACCAGCGGAGTTCTCCACAAGAACCTGGAGGCGATCGCTGCACTGTATTTGAACAATTTCAATTCTGCACTGACCTGAGCAAGCGAGACGTATTCTGTGTCTACAGAGAGTCCAGAATACTGAGGCTGATTGAAACGCATAATCCAATTTCGTGGTAGAAACGCAATGATACAAAGGAAAATCCATTTGAGGACACACTTCCGGTTTGCTATTTCAGCTTCCTTACTACATGCTGAGTTGCTCACATCCACAGGAAGGGCGCGAAGAATCAAGTATGGTTGTTCTGAGGGCGTCCAGCTCTTTACTCAAGGTAATTAGAAGACCCCAGGATCCACATACTTCTTCGCTGATGAACGTCGGAAGCTACTGGCGTATCTCCGCAGAACCTCTGGCAGCTCTGTGATGCTTACAGCATTAGAATTACCCTTTGAGTAATACCTTAAATTGGAAGGCACCGTAGTGTATGGCAGAAGTGCGGGGCACAGGTGAAGAGCTGAAACAAAATTTACCATCATCCCTTCACTGGGATGAGGATTTTGAAGGAAGTCCCAAATATGTATCCAGAGTTTTGTCCATTTTTATTTCCAAGAGAAATTGAGGTCTCTCTTTCCCCTTCACGTAGGTGTAACCAATGTGCCTCCTCCCCGCCTCCATCCCCTGTAAGAGCCCTATCAGAGTCCGATTTTCACCTCTGGCTAAGTAACAGAGTCCGCGCAGTTGGCAAAAACAGGCCCTTTGCTTCTGCCATTATTTCTGCTCGCCGTCTGAGGAAACATAGACACCGGCAAGGGGCATCTAGAGGGTTTGGCTCTTTGACAGGCAGCTGCCCTGAGCTCTCCTGTCTTAGAGTAATGGTGCCTACCACGGAACGAGAGTGACACCGCAGCCACACGGCTGCCGCCACCGCACCTCTTCCCACCCACCCCAACATGGCGGCTGCTGCTGCTGCAACCCCTGCCACTGCAACAGGGCTGCCACGCCTCTATCCCAGTGTGACATGGCTTGTGAAGGTACACTTGCCTCTTTTTACAATTTAAAAGTAATTAACTAAATAAAAGCTTATGACTGATCACTGTTCTGGGTGGGGGGTAAATGAGGGCAGGCACGGTTGGATTAGGTTGTGAAGAAACATGCACTGTTTATTGCTGTGTGCAGATGGAGAGCGTTGAGTAAGTGCACCGTGCCTCCATATAGTGGAGCCACATTGTGTTTTGGTTTCCTTTTTTGTCTTCTGTCTTTGCAGGAGTTTTTTATTTCTTCCCACTTGTGCAGTTTCATTTCCAGTCCTTTCCCTCATTCCTCTTCTGCAGTCTGATCAAAGGATGGTGCGGGCCTGAGTGGCTGCTGGGTCACACCACACCGTAGAGCCCTCCGGCACCCAACCTCTGCACCTCTGAGTGCCCACGTGTGTCAGAAAACAATGAGAACACCTATAGGTGTGGGGAAAGGCTGAGAGCAGCCACACTGCTGACCACTGGCACAGAGCAAACGCTCTGCAGAGCAGAGGTGAGGGATAGAGCTCCGCAGGCCGAGAGGCGCGGCATTCCTTGCCCCCCACATGGCTCAGGCACACCTCTTGGCCTCGCAGACAGGCTGAATTACCACCTAACACCCGGCAGAGGCACAGTTCCATTGGTGAAGACCAAGCAGCAGCAGGTGGGTGCTAACAGAACGTTTGTAACACTGCCATCCCAACCTGCCTTCAGCCCGCACCCGGGGGCACTGCTGAGGCAAGCTGTGCTGGTCAAAGCCCCTGAGACAGGCTGAGGGGGAAGGAAGAGTCCTGGATTCAGCTGAAGAGGGGCAAACAAACCACTACTGGCTGGGCGGGAGTCGCTCCTGTGAAGGGCGGCAGTGGGGAGCAAGGCTGGGGCTGGGCCAGGACTGTGCCGCCATTGGGCCGGGGCCGTTCTGTACCCTGTGATGTCACGTGATGCCATAATGCTGAGCACAGTGCGCAGTTGCCTAGCAGTTGGAATTGCTGGTCTGCAGTTGGAGCTGCTGGTCTGCAGTTGTTGGAGCTGCTGGTCTGCAGTTGGATCTGCTTGCTGCTTAGCAGTTGGAGCTGCTGAAAAGCATCTGGATCTGCCCAACAGTAGTTGGATCTGCTGGATAGCGGCTGGAGCTGCTGGTTAGCAGTTGAAGCTGCTGAATAGCATCTGGATCTGCTCGACAGTAGCTGGATCTGCTGGACAGCAACTGGATCTGCTGGTCTGCAGTTGGAGCTACTGGATCGTAGTTGGATCTGCTGAATAGCACCTGGATCTGCTGGACAGTAGTTGGATCTACTGGATAGCAGTTGACGCTGCTGCTTGGTCTCTGTGCTTTCTCTGGGCCTTGATCAGCAGTATTTATGGCTGTACATCGGCTAGTGACTGGTGAGTAGTTGTGTTTTAGTCACCATTTCCCTCTTCTTTTGTGGTAAACAGTTCATCTCTCAGCCCATGGGGCCTACTTCTTTTCCAGTTCTCTCCCCCTCATCACACCTGAGGAGCGAGAGCAAAGGGCGCTGTGCTGCTGAGCCGCGTTGAGCCATTGGGGCCCAGCCTCTGCTCCTCTGAGTGTCCTTGTATGTAGGAAAGTGGTGGCAATGCAAAACAAGGTTTTGCATTCTTCTCGCGCCCGGTCGTTAGAGGCCGCAGTGGTACACATCTTTGTAATGACAGGTGGTTTCTTAAAATAGAAAATAAGAACCCCTCCAGTAAAACCTTAAATCGCAAGGCACCATCGTGTATTGCAGAAGTGTACGGCACGGTTGAAGAGCTAGTACAAAACTTACCATCATCCCTTCTCTGGGATGACGATTGTGAAGGAAGTCCCAACAATTTGTCCAAAGTTTTGTTCAATTTTAAGTCCATGTGAACTCAAGGTCACTTTATTTCCCCTTTATGTCGGGGTAACGAGTGCACTTCCCCCCAGCTCCCTCCCCCATAAGACCTGTATCAGAGTATCATTTTCACCGGGGGATAACTGATGGATACAGCGCTCGGGCCTAAAAAGGACCTTCACGGCCTCTGCTTCTCACTTTATTTCTGTGTGGTTTTGGAAACAAACACTAGAAAGAGGCACCCATCTGGGTTGGTTCTCTGATGGGCGGCTGCCCTGAGCACGGCTCTATTGCAATACTACTGCCTATTACGTGAATATAGAGACACAGCAGTGACGTGGTAGATGCTCAAGCAACGCTTGCTATTGTGACAGGGCTGCTGCCTGCCGCCTGGCTCTTCTGGCAGTCTACCGTGGCGCCTGCCTCTTCTGGGTATCTGCTACGCTGCCTGCCTCTTCTTGTAACCTACTACGTTGCCTGCCTCTTCCTGCAAACTTCTACACCGCCTGGCTCTTCTTGGAAACTACTGCGCTGCCTGGCTCTTGGAATCTACTACACTGCTCGCCTCTATTTTGGAATCTACTGCGCTGTCTGCCTCTTTTCTGGAATCTACTATGCTGCCTGCCTCTTTTTTGGCATATTCTACGCTGCCGGCCTCGTTGTTGGAATATACTATACCACCCGCCTCTTCTTGGCATCTATTACATCACCTGCCTCTGCTTGGAAACGACTATGCTGCCTGCAGCTTCTGTGGAATATACTATGCTGCCTGCAGCTTCTGTGGAATATACTATGCTGCCTGCAGCTTCTGTGGAATAAACTACACCACCTGCAGGTTCTTTGGAATATACTATGCCACCTGCACCTTCTTTGGAATACCCTACGCCGCCTGCCTCGTATTTGGAATACGCTATACCGCCTGCATCTTCTTGGGAACATATTATGCCACCTGCCTGTTTTTGGAATATACTACACCACGCGCGCCTTCCTGGAATACACTAGGCCATCTGCCTCTTTTTGGACTGTGCTGCGCCACCTGCCTCTTCTTGGGCTATACAGCTCTGCCTTCCTCTACTTGAAATATACCATGCCACCTGCCTCCTCCTGGAATATACTATGCAACCTGCCTCTTTTATGGAATATACTATTCCACCTGCCCCTTCTATGGAAAATACTATGGCGCCTGCCCCTGCTGTGGAAAATACTACGCTACCTGGCTCTGCTATGGAGCAGACTACGCTGCCTGGCCCTGCTATGGAATAGGCTACGCCGCCTGCCTCGTTCATGGAATATACGGCACCACCTGTCCTGTTTATGGAATATACCATGGCGCCTGCCTCCTTTTGGAATACAGCACACCGCCTGGCTCTTTTTGGAGTATATCACGCCACCTGGCTCTCTTTGCAGCATACCATGCCGCTTGGCTCTGTTTGCAACATACCACGCAGGCTGGCTCTCTTTGCAACATACCACGCAGGCTGGCTCGCCTCGCAGTATAGCACGCAGGCTGGCTCTCCTTGGAATATACTACGCCGCTTGGCTCTGTTTGGAGTATACCAGACCAACTGGCTCTCTCTGGAATACACCACACTGCCTGGCTCTCTTGGGGATAGAGTACGCCACCTGGCTCTCCTTGCAATAGAGTACACCACCTGGCTCTTTCCAATAAATTTGCAATAGCTTTTTGTTTACAGCGCTGTACTGCATTTTCTTTCATTTAGCATAGCATGGCTTGGTTTGGAAAGGACCTCAAGGATCATCAAGTTCCAACTCCCACACTACGGGCAAGGTTGCCCTGCGCTACATCAGTTGCTGTATCTGTTTGCTCAGGGCCCCATCCCTCACCGATTTGAACACCTCCAGGGACGAGGCACTTACACCTTCTCTGGGCAACCTGTTCCAGCACCTCACCACTCTCTCAGTAAAGCAGCTTCCCCTCACATCTAATCTAAAACCATTGCCCTTGCCCTGTCACCCCCTACTCTTCAAAAATGTTGCTTTCCCTCATGTTTCTAAAACCTCTTCTAAATATTGGAAGGACATAATGAGGTCTGCCTTTTCCACGCTGAACAAGCCCAACTTCCTCAGCCTTTCTTCATAAGACAGCTGCTCCAGCCCTGTGATCATCTTCACAGCCCTCCTCTGGACCCTCTCCAAAAGCTCCACATCTTCTCTGAGTTGCTGGCCCCAGGCTTGGACACAGTCCTCCAGCTGGGGCCTCACAAGGGCAGAGTAGAGGGCGACAATCCCCTCCCTCACCCTGCTGGCTGCCCCTCTTCTGATGCAGCCCAGGACGCAACAGCCATTCTGGGCCGCAAGCGCACGCTGCTGGCTCTTGTAAGTTTTTCATCAACCAGGACCCCTCAGTCCTTCTCAGCAGGGCTACTCCCTAGGAATTCCTCCCCCAGTTTGTATGCATATCTGGGATTACCTCTACCCAAGCGCAAAACCTTGCACTTTGCTTTGTTGAACCTCATTAGGTCCACAAGAGAGGGTCCGCTTTTTGAGTTTATCAAGGTCCCTCTGGGTGGTGAATGCATTCATAGCAAGAGTTTGGGACGGGGAGCCTGCTTGAAGGTTCTTATTTGCAGAATTCTAGACCTTCTAAAATACTGCATACCAAGATACTCACTTGAAAGCGTTCACTTACAAAGTTAGCCTGGCACAATGCTCTGATTACAAAGTACACTCAATCAATATAAGGTACGTCTTAATGAAGTTTTGTCAGCCCTCTTCTTCTCTGCACCAATTATTGCAAATTCCTGTTCTCACTCTCCCTTCCTTCCACTCCAGCAGAGAAGAGCGTATCAAGCCACGGCCTGAAAAGAAAACAAAACAAAACTGTGTATCGCTTCTGTTCTGCTCACAAAGAAGCAAAGAAACCACATTCCATAGATCAGTCCACATGTCTCAGCCCCACATTGCTTGGGCATGGATAGTCCAGTCCTGAGTGGCCCACTGTGCAATCCAAAGTGTCTTCCAAGCCCTTGGAAGACTGCCCTGCTGTCTGTGCAAATGTTCAGCGCACTATTACCTGCCTCTTCTCGGGTTATAACCATCCACACTGCTCATGATTCAGCCCACTGGCTAATTTGTCCGTACATATTCCTGAACCGGGGCTACAGAAACTCTGTAGTCCTTGTTGGGGTTGGGGGAGGGCGGTTGGGGCATTGGGGCCCAACACCTCAACCAAGTTTGGGTTACTGGAATCAATTTCCCTCCAAACCTTCCTATAACAGCACACGTGCCTGGAAATGGTGATGGATTGTCACAGACTTTACAACTCCAGGATATTTTAGAGCCACGACCTGTTCTATATTATGTTTGGACCAATAGACTGCTAGTTCAGTGTATGGCCTCTGGTCCCCCAAGGAGGCCCAAACGGTAAGAGGGCCTTGGCCCTTATTTCATGCCATCAGTGTATCTAGATGCGGATCGCGTTCCGAAGACGCCTCAGCAGCAGCCAGCTGGGCCGCCTGGGGCAGCTGCCTTTACACTGCAGGTTCCAAGACATCATCTAAATCCCATGGCAGGGTGAGGACTTGCTCTATTTGTTCTTATGCCTTCCCTTCTTGTTGGGATGGGCTTTAAACATTGATTGACGTGAAGCTGCCTGGCCTTGAACAGCTCCAGGGATGGGACACCAACAACCTCTCTGGGCAGCCCCTCACCACTCTCCTGGTAAAGAACTTCCCCGATATCCAACCGAAATCTTCCCTACTTATTGTCTTTAACAACCCTCACCAAGTTCAATTCTGCCTGTGCCTTGGCTTTCCTGATCCCACGTCTGCAAGTCCAGACAGCATCCCTGTATTCTTCACAGGTGACAAGCCTTTGTTCCCAAAACCTGCATGTACCTTTCTTTGCCCTCAGTTAGCCCAGAACCATGGGCTAAGCCATGCTGGTTTCCTGCCTCCTCTGCAGGATGCCTCCTGCTGCCAAAGCAAGAAGGCCTCGTCAGCAGGCTCCCCTTGATCAGGTGTCCTGTAGTATACCCCTACCGCCAGCTGGCCTCTATTAGTCCCATCCCTAATTTTAACTCACAGGCTCTCAACCTGTTCCTGACTGTTTCTCAGAAGGAGCTCTCCATGCTCTATCCTCTCTTTGATACAGAGGGCAACTCCACCACCCCTCCTACCTTGCCTACCACTCCTAAGGAGCCGATACCCCTCAGTGGTGGTATCCCAGTTATGGCAGTCATCACACCATGTTTCCGTGATAGCAACAAGGTCATAATTTTCCAAGTGCATCACGGTTTCCAACTCCTCCTGCTTATTTCCTACACTGCGTGCATCGGTATAAAGGCGCTTCAGCTGGGCTTTCTGTCTCACTGCCTTTCTAGGGGTTCTAAGGGTTCTAGGATCCCGTACAGCTTTCTAGGGGATTTAGGATCCCCTAGAGCAACAGCATCCCCCTGCTCTCTTCCATCCCTTGGTACTTCACCCTCTTCACCCACCGCGTTTGGTACGAACCCTCAAACTACCCGCTCAACCCCAGTGGCCCTCACTTTTGTCCCCTTCCCCCTTCATAGTTTAAAGACCTTTCAATGAGTCCCACCAGTTCCTGGGCTGGGATCCTCCTACCCCTTGGAGACAGGCGAGTTCCATCTGCAGCCATCATGCCAGGTGCCCAGTAAATTGCCCCGTGAACAAAAAGAGCCAAAGTTCTTGGGTTTGCACCAACCTCTAAGCCATTTATTTATGAGGTGGGTTTTCCTGATCCTCTCCGTATCCTTCCCCGTCACTGCAGGGACAGAAGAAAAAACCACCTGCGCGCCCGCTCCATCAACTACCCGCCCCAGTCCCCTGAAGTCTTTCTTGATAGTCCTCAGGCTTTTCTCAGCAACTCCTTCACTGACAGCCTGAACTATCAATAAGGGAGAATAATCAGAGGGGCAAATCAGACCAGGACGTTTCCTAGAAATATCCCTGACCCGTGCCCTAGGGAGGCAGCGCACTTCCCTGCGGGTAGGATCAGGCCAACATATAGGGCCCTCTGTTGCTCTCAGCAGGGAGTCGCCTACGACAACAACCCTTCTTTTCTTCCGGGTGGAGGCAGTCTTGAGGCATGGAGTCGACTGCTTCACTCAAGACAACCTTGCGGGCAAACCTCCCACCACACCCTCGCTCACCTCTCCCTCAAGTTCCAGGGTCTCAATCCTATTTTGCAGAGGCACCCGGGGAACTGAGGTTGGTCGGGGTGGGGGTTGCCTACACGGCAGAGCCAGGACCCGTTTCCACCCCTCCTCTTCTCTCAGATTGCCTTGCTCTGCTCAGCAGTGGCAGAGCAGGGGGTCCACCACTGTCTCGAGAGTATCACCCCAACGTCTTTCTCACAGAGAGTTACACCACAAATCTGTCTCCTGCTCACACTCTCTGATACTCCTTAACCTCTCAGCCTCCTCCTTGAGCGCTGCCACCACAATGGTGGCAGTAATTAATGGTTATGAGCTGGATACCCAGTTCCTTTAACATGAATGGGAGTTGGACACTCAAAACTCATCAGTGGTTTAAAATGCTACCTAAGTGGAACAATCAGCACAACTGGAAAACCATACTACGGATCACTAAATCTCCTTTTTACGTTCCGATGCAACCTCACCCTTCCTGCGTTTCACGTGGTTCTGCTCCTGCTAGCTGTAGTTCCTGGGCCTCTCCGTGCAACAGTCACCTTGCTGGTCAAACACTCATCCAACTCCCAATCTTCATGAGTCAGTCTCCTCAGACTTTTACTCACTCTGCCATCCTCCCCTGAACTCTTTCTACCGTGGCAACAGCTTTCTGGGTTTGGAGCACCCCAATTAAACACTTTCTCACCACTGCCTGATTAATGGTTCACAGACAGTATGAGGGCTTCTGTCTCTTACTGATTCCTAATATTTGGTCTCATGACATGCAGCTCTATACAGCAGTGCTTTTCCAGGGTGTGCGGTCAAAACAGCTTGGAGACCATTGCTGCAGAGCACGGAGGTACACCCAAGCCAGTGCCCAGGGAGAAGTTTGAAAGCATTTCTTTGGAGCTCTTTGCTATAAAGAAGTTTGAACCGCCACTGGAAAGGGTCACCGCAGTCGTCGTTGTCGTCAACCGAACAACAACGCTTAACGACCCAGCACTCCTGAAGATCAACGTCTGACCTATGAGCAGTGCTGGAATCCGTGGTGGTGACTCTCTCTCTCTTGCTTTCCACAAAGACTTCTTGCTTTTATTATTTCCTGTCCTTTCTATCGTCCGTCTTCCCTTCCCCGTCTCCCTAAAACACTAGGATTTTTAATTAACTGGTTGTGCTAACATTTGACCCATTATGTCTTATTCTCGCCCTCAGGTATACGTATATTAAAACAAGAACCTCCTCTCCCTGCTATAAATTCGGGTGAGACAATGGGGCATCCACAACTTCTCTGGGCTGCCTAGGCCAGTGCCTTGCCACTCTCCGAGTAAAGAACTTCTTCCTCACATCCTGCCTAAATTTCTCCTCTTTTAGTTTAAAGCCATTCTCCCTTTTCCTGTCACTATCAGACCACGTAAAAAGTCAGTCTCCCCTGCTTACAAGCTGCCTTCAAGTACTGGAAGACCACAACGAGGTCTCCCCAGAGCCTCCTCTTCCCCAGGAAGAAACAAGCCAAACTCCCTCAGCCTTTACGGGAGAGGTGCTCCAGCCCCCTGTGCACTCTCATGGCCTCGTCTAAACCCACTCCAACAGCTCCACACCCTTCGTGTGTGCGGGAGCTGCAGACCTTCGTGCCGAATTTTGCGTGGGGCCTCACAAGGGCAGAGCAGAGCAGCACAATCACTTCCCTCACCCTGCCAGCCTTTCTACTTATTAAATACATAAGTAAGTAAATAAATAAATCACAGAGTACGTTGTGTGGCCGAAGATGAGGATGACAGTGCTTTCCAAGGGGATACAAACAATACAGAGCAATAGCAGATAAAAAAGAAGGAAAACTGGCTCAGCCCTACCAACAAGCAGTGACAGCTCAGAGCGCAATCACCACCAAGAAAGATGCAGCTCTCCCAACTGCTAACCCTCAAATGAGGGTGAGGAGGGGTGGATCCTGGCTCCACCCCCATTCTTTGCACCTGAGCTCCCTACGTTAGCCACACCTTCTCACCTTGGGCTCAGCCATCGGTTCAGGCTGTGACCTGGCAATTCTGCTGCACACATCAAACAGCATAGAGTAGAAAGTGTTTTCAGAGTTTAACACCGTTCATTTCCACAGACTAATTTTAATTTATTCACAACAGCTTGCAGGACAGGAGGGGAAAGATTTAATAATTACACAACAGAAATAAGCACTGAATATTTCAAACGCTTATTTAAAATCAGACGTTCATTTAAAATCCATTCAGAGCCATCTATCTGGACAAATAAAGCAGAGACATTTCCCTTCCAAACAGATTAACTCAACAATGTCATTTGTAGCATGGAATCCTAGAATCTGGATTCTACGTGTGGGTATCAAAAATCTGAGGCCAGCTGTAGTGAAAACATTAAGAAGCACCAGCGGAGTTCTCCACAAGAACCTGGAGGCGATCGCTGCACTGTATTTGAACAATTTCAATTCTGCACTGACCTGAGCAAGCGAGACGTATTCTGTGTCTACAGAGAGTCCAGAATACTGAGGCTGATTGAAACGCATAATCCAATTTCGTGGTAGAAACGCAATGATACAAAGGAAAATCCATTTGAGGACACACTTCCGGTTTGCTATTTCAGCTTCCTTACTGCATGCTGAGTTGCTCACATCCACAGGAAGGGCGCGAAGAATCAAGTATGGTTGTTCTGAGGGCGTCCAGCTCTTTACTCAAGGTAATTAGAAGACCCCAGGATCCACATACTTCTTCGCTGATGAACGTCGGAAGCTACTGGCGTATCTCCGCAGAACCTCTGGCAGCTCTGTGATGCTTACAGCATTAGAATTACCCTTTGAGTAATACCTTAAATTGGAAGGCACCGTAGTGTATGGCAGAAGTGCGGGGCACAGGTGAAGAGCTGAAACAAAATTTACCATCATCCCTTCACTGGGATGAGGATTTTGAAGGAAGTCCCAAATATGTATCCAGAGTTTTGTCCATTTTTATTTCCAAGAGAAATTGAGGTCTCTCTTTCCCCTTCACGTAGGTGTAACCAATGTGCCTCCTCCCCGCCTCCATCCCCTGTAAGAGCCCTATCAGAGTCCGATTTTCACCTCTGGCTAAGTAACAGAGTCCGCGCAGTTGGCAAAAACAGGCCCTTTGCTTCTGCCATTATTTCTGCTCGCCGTCTGAGGAAACATAGACACCGGCAAGGGGCATCTAGAGGGTTTGGCTCTTTGACAGGCAGCTGCCCTGAGCTCTCCTGTCTTAGAGTAATGGTGCCTACCACGGAACGAGAGTGACACCGCAGCCACACGGCTGCCGCCACCGCACCTCTTCCCACCCACCCCAACATGGCGGCTGCTGCTGCTGCAACCCCTGCCACTGCAACAGGGCTGCCACGCCTCTATCCCAGTGTGACATGGCTTGTGAAGGTACACTTGCCTCTTTTTACAATTTAAAAGTAATTAACTAAATAAAAGCTTATGACTGATCACTGTTCTGGGTGGGGGGTAAATGAGGGCAGGCACGGTTGGATTAGGTTGTGAAGAAACATGCACTGTTTATTGCTGTGTGCAGATGGAGAGCGTTGAGTAAGTGCACCGTGCCTCCATATAGTGGAGCCACATTGTGTTTTGGTTTCCTTTTTTGTCTTCTGTCTTTGCAGGAGTTTTTTATTTCTTCCCACTTGTGCAGTTTCATTTCCAGTCCTTTCCCTCATTCCTCTTCTGCAGTCTGATCAAAGGATGGTGCGGGCCTGAGTGGCTGCTGGGTCACACCACACCGTAGAGCCCTCCGGCACCCAACCTCTGCACCTCTGAGTGCCCACGTGTGTCAGAAAACAATGAGAACACCTATAGGTCTGGGGAAAGGCTGAGAGCAGCCACACTGCTGACCACTGGCACAGAGCAAACGCTCTGCAGAGCAGAGGTGAGGGATAGAGCTCCGCAGGCCGAGAGGCGCGGCATTCCTTGCCCCCCACATGGCTCAGGCACACCTCTTGGCCTCGCAGACAGGCTGAATTACCACCTAACACCCGGCAGAGGCACAGTTCCATTGGTGAAGACCAAGCAGCAGCAGGTGGGTGCTAACAGAACGTTTGTAACACTGCCATCCCAACCTGCCTTCAGCCCGCACCCGGGGGCACTGCTGAGGCAAGCTGTGCTGGTCAAAGCCCCTGAGACAGGCTGAGGGGGAAGGAAGAGTCCTGGATTCAGCTGAAGAGGGGCAAACAAACCACTACTGGCTGGGCGGGAGTCGCTCCTGTGAAGGGCGGCAGTGGGGAGCAAGGCTGGGGCTGGGCCAGGACTGTGCCGCCATTGGGCCGGGGCCGTTCTGTACCCTGTGATGTCACGTGATGCCATAATGCTGAGCACAGTGCGCAGTTGCCTAGCAGTTGGAATTGCTGGTCTGCAGTTGGAGCTGCTGGTCTGCAGTTGTTGGAGCTGCTGGTCTGCAGTTGGATCTGCTTGCTGCTTAGCAGTTGGAGCTGCTGAAAAGCATCTGGATCTGCCCAACAGTAGTTGGATCTGCTGGATAGCGGCTGGAGCTGCTGGTTAGCAGTTGAAGCTGCTGAATAGCATCTGGATCTGCTCGACAGTAGCTGGATCTGCTGGACAGCAACTGGATCTGCTGGTCTGCAGTTGGAGCTACTGGATCGTAGTTGGATCTGCTGAATAGCACCTGGATCTGCTGGACAGTAGTTGGATCTACTGGATAGCAGTTGACGCTGCTGCTTGGTCTCTGTGCTTTCTCTGGGCCTTGATCAGCAGTATTTATGGCTGTACATCGGCTAGTGACTGGTGAGTAGTTGTGTTTTAGTCACCATTTCCCTCTTCTTTTGTGGTAAACAGTTCATCTCTCAGCCCATGGGGCCTACTTCTTTTCCAGTTCTCTCCCCCTCATCACACCTGAGGAGCGAGAGCAAAGGGCGCTGTGCTGCTGAGCCGCGTTGAGCCATTGGGGCCCAGCCTCTGCTCCTCTGAGTGTCCTTGTATGTAGGAAAGTGGTGGCAATGCAAAACAAGGTTTTGCATTCTTCTCGCGCCCGGTCGTTAGAGGCCGCAGTGGTACACATCTTTGTAATGACAGGTGGTTTCTTAAAATAGAAAATAAGAACCCCTCCAGTAAAACCTTAAATCGCAAGGCACCATCGTGTATTGCAGAAGTGTACGGCACGGTTGAAGAGCTAGTACAAAACTTACCATCATCCCTTCTCTGGGATGACGATTGTGAAGGAAGTCCCAACAATTTGTCCAAAGTTTTGTTCAATTTTAAGTCCATGTGAACTCAAGGTCACTTTATTTCCCCTTTATGTCGGGGTAACGAGTGCACTTCCCCCCAGCTCCCTCCCCCATAAGACCTGTATCAGAGTATCATTTTCACCGGGGGATAACTGATGGATACAGCGCTCGGGCCTAAAAAGGACCTTCACGGCCTCTGCTTCTCACTTTATTTCTGTGTGGTTTTGGAAACAAACACTAGAAAGAGGCACCCATCTGGGTTGGTTCTCTGATGGGCGGCTGCCCTGAGCACGGCTCTATTGCAATACTACTGCCTATTACGTGAATATAGAGACACAGCAGTGACGTGGTAGATGCTCAAGCAACGCTTGCTATTGTGACAGGGCTGCTGCCTGCCGCCTGGCTCTTCTGGCAGTCTACCGTGGCGCCTGCCTCTTCTGGGTATCTGCTACGCTGCCTGCCTCTTCTTGTAACCTACTACGTTGCCTGCCTCTTCCTGCAAACTTCTACACCGCCTGGCTCTTCTTGGAAACTACTGCGCTGCCTGGCTCTTGGAATCTACTACACTGCTCGCCTCTATTTTGGAATCTACTGCGCTGTCTGCCTCTTTTCTGGAATCTACTATGCTGCCTGCCTCTTTTTTGGCATATTCTACGCTGCCGGCCTCGTTGTTGGAATATACTATACCACCCGCCTCTTCTTGGCATCTATTACATCACCTGCCTCTGCTTGGAAACGACTATGCTGCCTGCAGCTTCTGTGGAATATACTATGCTGCCTGCAGCTTCTGTGGAATATACTATGCTGCCTGCAGCTTCTGTGGAATAAACTACACCACCTGCAGGTTCTTTGGAATATACTATGCCACCTGCACCTTCTTTGGAATACCCTACGCCGCCTGCCTCGTATTTGGAATACGCTATACCGCCTGCATCTTCTTGGGAACATATTATGCCACCTGCCTGTTTTTGGAATATACTACACCACGCGCGCCTTCCTGGAATACACTAGGCCATCTGCCTCTTTTTGGACTGTGCTGCGCCACCTGCCTCTTCTTGGGCTATACAGCTCTGCCTTCCTCTACTTGAAATATACCATGCCACCTGCCTCCTCCTGGAATATACTATGCAACCTGCCTCTTTTATGGAATATACTATTCCACCTGCCCCTTCTATGGAAAATACTACGCCACCTGGCTCTGCAATGGAATACAGTGTGCCTCCTGCGCCTGCTATGGAGCAGACTACGCTGCCTGGCCCTGCTATGGAATAGGCTACGCCGCCTGCCTCGTTCATGGAATATACGGCACCACCTGTCCTGTTTATGGAATATACCATGGCGCCTGCCTCCTTTTGGAATACAGCACACCGCCTGGCTCTTTTTGGAGTATATCACGCCACCTGGCTCTCTTTGCAGCATACCATGCCGCTTGGCTCTGTTTGCAACATACCACGCAGGCTGGCTCTCTTTGCAACATACCACGCAGGCTGGCTCGCCTCGCAGTATAGCACGCAGGCTGGCTCTCCTTGGAATATACTACGCCGCTTGGCTCTGTTTGGAGTATACCAGACCAACTGGCTCTCTTTGGAATACACCACACTGCCTGGCTCTCTTGGGGATAGAGTACGCCACCTGGCTCTCCTTGCAATAGAGTACACCACCTGGCTCTTTCCAATAAATTTGCAATAGCTTTTTGTTTACAGCGCTGTACTGCATTTTCTTTCATTTAGCATAGCATGGCTTGGTTTGGAAAGGACCTCAAGGATCATCAAGTTCCAACTCCCACACTACGGGCAAGGTTGCCCTGCGCTACATCAGTTGCTGTATCTGTTTGCTCAGGGCCCCATCCCTCACCGATTTGAACACCTCCAGGGACGAGGCACTTACACCTTCTCTGGGCAACCTGTTCCAGCACCTCACCACTCTCTCAGTAAAGCAGCTTCCCCTCACATCTAATCTAAAACCATTGCCCTTGCCCTGTCACCCCCTACTCTTCAAAAATGTTGCTTTCCCTCATGTTTCTAAAACCTCTTCTAAATATTGGAAGGACATAATGAGGTCTGCCTTTTCCACGCTGAACAAGCCCAACTTCCTCAGCCTTTCTTCATAAGACAGCTGCTCCAGCCCTGTGATCATCTTCACAGCCCTCCTCTGGACCCTCTCCAAAAGCTCCACATCTTCTCTGAGTTGCTGGCCCCAGGCTTGGACACAGTCCTCCAGCTGGGGCCTCACAAGGGCAGAGTAGAGGGCGACAATCCCCTCCCTCACCCTGCTGGCTGCCCCTCTTCTGATGCAGCCCAGGACGCAACAGCCATTCTGGGCCGCAAGCGCACGCTGCTGGCTCTTGTAAGTTTTTCATCAACCAGGACCCCTCAGTCCTTCTCAGCAGGGCTACTCCCTAGGAATTCCTCCCCCAGTTTGTATGCATATCTGGGATTACCTCTACCCAAGCGCAAAACCTTGCACTTTGCTTTGTTGAACCTCATTAGGTCCACAAGAGAGGGTCCGCTTTTTGAGTTTATCAAGGTCCCTCTGGGTGGTGAATGCATTCATAGCAAGAGTTTGGGACGGGGAGCCTGCTTGAAGGTTCTTATTTGCAGAATTCTAGACCTTCTAAAATACTGCATACCAAGATACTCACTTGAAAGCGTTCACTTACAAAGTTAGCCTGGCACAATGCTCTGATTACAAAGTACACTCAATCAATATAAGGTACGTCTTAATGAAGTTTTGTCAGCCCTCTTCTTCTCTGCACCAATTATTGCAAATTCCTGTTCTCACTCTCCCTTCCTTCCACTCCAGCAGAGAAGAGCGTATCAAGCCACGGCCTGAAAAGAAAACAAAACAAAACTGTGTATCGCTTCTGTTCTGCTCACAAAGAAGCAAAGAAACCACATTCCATAGATCAGTCCACATGTCTCAGCCCCACATTGCTTGGGCATGGATAGTCCAGTCCTGAGTGGCCCACTGTGCAATCCAAAGTGTCTTCCAAGCCCTTGGAAGACTGCCCTGCTGTCTGTGCAAATGTTCAGCGCACTATTACCTGCCTCTTCTCGGGTTATAACCATCCACACTGCTCATGATTCAGCCCACTGGCTAATTTGTCCGTACATATTCCTGAACCGGGGCTACAGAAACTCTGTAGTCCTTGTTGGGGTTGGGGGAGGGCGGTTGGGGCATTGGGGCCCAACACCTCAACCAAGTTTGGGTTACTGGAATCAATTTCCCTCCAAACCTTCCTATAACAGCACACGTGCCTGGAAATGGTGATGGATTGTCACAGACTTTACAACTCCAGGATATTTTAGAGCCACGACCTGTTCTATATTATGTTTGGACCAATAGACTGCTAGTTCAGTGTATGGCCTCTGGTCCCCCAAGGAGGCCCAAACGGTAAGAGGGCCTTGGCCCTTATTTCATGCCATCAGTGTATCTAGATGCGGATCGCGTTCCGAAGACGCCTCAGCAGCAGCCAGCTGGGCCGCCTGGGGCAGCTGCCTTTACACTGCAGGTTCCAAGACATCATCTAAATCCCATGGCAGGGTGAGGACTTGCTCTATTTGTTCTTATGCCTTCCCTTCTTGTTGGGATGGGCTTTAAACATTGATTGACGTGAAGCTGCCTGGCCTTGAACAGCTCCAGGGATGGGACACCAACAACCTCTCTGGGCAGCCCCTCACCACTCTCCTGGTAAAGAACTTCCCCGATATCCAACCGAAATCTTCCCTACTTATTGTCTTTAACAACCCTCACCAAGTTCAATTCTGCCTGTGCCTTG
The DNA here is from genome assembly GCA_030625065.1 of Alectoris magna. Lineage (NCBI taxonomy): Eukaryota > Metazoa > Chordata > Aves > Galliformes > Phasianidae > Alectoris > Alectoris magna. Next base: position 135,809,872 of record CM060560.1, read on the forward strand.
GCTTTCCTGATCCCACGTCTGCAAGTCCAGACAGCATCCCTGTATTCTTCACAGGTGACAAGCCTTTGTTCCCAAAACCTGCATGTACCTTTCTTTGCCCTCAGTTAGCCCAGAACCATGGGCTAAGCCATGCTGGTTTCCTGCCTCCTCTGCAGGATGCCTCCTGCTGCCAAAGCAAGAAGGCCTCGTCAGCAGGCTCCCCTTGATCAGGTGTCCTGTAGTATACCCCTACCGCCAGCTGGCCTCTATTAGTCCCATCCCTAATTTTAACTCACAGGCTCTCAACCTGTTCCTGACTGTTTCTCAGAAGGAGCTCTCCATGCTCTATCCTCTCTTTGATACAGAGGGCAACTCCACCACCCCTCCTACCTTGCCTACCACTCCTAAGGAGCCGATACCCCTCAGTGGTGGTATCCCAGTTATGGCAGTCATCACACCATGTTTCCGTGATAGCAACAAGGTCATAATTTTCCAAGTGCATCACGGTTTCCAACTCCTCCTGCTTATTTCCTACACTGCGTGCATCGGTATAAAGGCGCTTCAGCTGGGCTTTCTGTCTCACTGCCTTTCTAGGGGTTCTAAGGGTTCTAGGATCCCGTACAGCTTTCTAGGGGATTTAGGATCCCCTAGAGCAACAGCATCCCCCTGCTCTCTTCCATCCCTTGGTACTTCACCCTCTTCACCCACCGCGTTTGGTACGAACCCTCAAACTACCCGCTCAACCCCAGTGGCCCTCACTTTTGTCCCCTTCCCCCTTCATAGTTTAAAGACCTTTCAATGAGTCCCACCAGTTCCTGGGCTGGGATCCTCCTACCCCTTGGAGACAGGCGAGTTCCATCTGCAGCCATCATGCCAGGTGCCCAGTAAATTGCCCCGTGAACAAAAAGAGCCAAAGTTCTTGGGTTTGCACCAACCTCTAAGCCATTTATTTATGAGGTGGGTTTTCCTGATCCTCTCCGTATCCTTCCCCGTCACTGCAGGGACAGAAGAAAAAACCACCTGCGCGCCCGCTCCATCAACTACCCGCCCCAGTCCCCTGAAGTCTTTCTTGATAGTCCTCAGGCTTTTCTCAGCAACTCCTTCACTGACAGCCTGAACTATCAATAAGGGAGAATAATCAGAGGGGCAAATCAGACCAGGACGTTTCCTAGAAATATCCCTGACCCGTGCCCTAGGGAGGCAGCGCACTTCCCTGCGGGTAGGATCAGGCCAACATATAGGGCCCTCTGTTGCTCTCAGCAGGGAGTCGCCTACGACAACAACCCTTCTTTTCTTCCGGGTGGAGGCAGTCTTGAGGCATGGAGTCGACTGCTTCACTCAAGACAACCTTGCGGGCAAACCTCCCACCACACCCTCGCTCACCTCTCCCTCAAGTTCCAGGGTCTCAATCCTATTTTGCAGAGGCACCCGGGGAACTGAGGTTGGTCGGGGTGGGGGTTGCCTACACGGCAGAGCCAGGACCCGTTTCCACCCCTCCTCTTCTCTCAGATTGCCTTGCTCTGCTCAGCAGTGGCAGAGCAGGGGGTCCACCACTGTCTCGAGAGTATCACCCCAACGTCTTTCTCACAGAGAGTTACACCACAAATCTGTCTCCTGCTCACACTCTCTGATACTCCTTAACCTCTCAGCCTCCTCCTTGAGCGCTGCCACCACAATGGTGGCAGTAATTAATGGTTATGAGCTGGATACCCAGTTCCTTTAACATGAATGGGAGTTGGACACTCAAAACTCATCAGTGGTTTAAAATGCTACCTAAGTGGAACAATCAGCACAACTGGAAAACCATACTACGGATCACTAAATCTCCTTTTTACGTTCCGATGCAACCTCACCCTTCCTGCGTTTCACGTGGTTCTGCTCCTGCTAGCTGTAGTTCCTGGGCCTCTCCGTGCAACAGTCACCTTGCTGGTCAAACACTCATCCAACTCCCAATCTTCATGAGTCAGTCTCCTCAGACTTTTACTCACTCTGCCATCCTCCCCTGAACTCTTTCTACCGTGGCAACAGCTTTCTGGGTTTGGAGCACCCCAATTAAACACTTTCTCACCACTGCCTGATTAATGGTTCACAGACAGTATGAGGGCTTCTGTCTCTTACTGATTCCTAATATTTGGTCTCATGACATGCAGCTCTATACAGCAGTGCTTTTCCAGGGTGTGCGGTCAAAACAGCTTGGAGACCATTGCTGCAGAGCACGGAGGTACACCCAAGCCAGTGCCCAGGGAGAAGTTTGAAAGCATTTCTTTGGAGCTCTTTGCTATAAAGAAGTTTGAACCGCCACTGGAAAGGGTCACCGCAGTCGTCGTTGTCGTCAACCGAACAACAACGCTTAACGACCCAGCACTCCTGAAGATCAACGTCTGACCTATGAGCAGTGCTGGAATCCGTGGTGGTGACTCTCTCTCTCTTGCTTTCCACAAAGACTTCTTGCTTTTATTATTTCCTGTCCTTTCTATCGTCCGTCTTCCCTTCCCCGTCTCCCTAAAACACTAGGATTTTTAATTAACTGGTTGTGCTAACATTTGACCCATTATGTCTTATTCTCGCCCTCAGGTATACGTATATTAAAACAAGAACCTCCTCTCCCTGCTATAAATTCGGGTGAGACAATGGGGCATCCACAACTTCTCTGGGCTGCCTAGGCCAGTGCCTTGCCACTCTCCGAGTAAAGAACTTCTTCCTCACATCCTGCCTAAATTTCTCCTCTTTTAGTTTAAAGCCATTCTCCCTTTTCCTGTCACTATCAGACCACGTAAAAAGTCAGTCTCCCCTGCTTACAAGCTGCCTTCAAGTACTGGAAGACCACAACGAGGTCTCCCCAGAGCCTCCTCTTCCCCAGGAAGAAACAAGCCAAACTCCCTCAGCCTTTACGGGAGAGGTGCTCCAGCCCCCTGTGCACTCTCATGGCCTCGTCTAAACCCACTCCAACAGCTCCACACCCTTCGTGTGTGCGGGAGCTGCAGACCTTCGTGCCGAATTTTGCGTGGGGCCTCACAAGGGCAGAGCAGAGCAGCACAATCACTTCCCTCACCCTGCCAGCCTTTCTACTTATTAAATACATAAGTAAGTAAATAAATAAATCACAGAGTACGTTGTGTGGCCGAAGATGAGGATGACAGTGCTTTCCAAGGGGATACAAACAATACAGAGCAATAGCAGATAAAAAAGAAGGAAAACTGGCTCAGCCCTACCAACAAGCAGTGACAGCTCAGAGCGCAATCACCACCAAGAAAGATGCAGCTCTCCCAACTGCTAACCCTCAAATGAGGGTGAGGAGGGGTGGATCCTGGCTCCACCCCCATTCTTTGCACCTGAGCTCCCTACGTTAGCCACACCTTCTCACCTTGGGCTCAGCCATCGGTTCAGGCTGTGACCTGGCAATTCTGCTGCACACATCAAACAGCATAGAGTAGAAAGTGTTTTCAGAGTTTAACACCGTTCATTTCCACAGACTAATTTTAATTTATTCACAACAGCTTGCAGGACAGGAGGGGAAAGATTTAATAATTACACAACAGAAATAAGCACTGAATATTTCAAACGCTTATTTAAAATCAGACGTTCATTTAAAATCCATTCAGAGCCATCTATCTGGACAAATAAAGCAGAGACATTTCCCTTCCAAACGGATTAACTCAACAATGTCATTTGTAGCATGGAATCCTAGAATCTGGATTCTACGTGTGGGTATCAAAAATCTGAGGCCAGCTGTAGTGAAAACATTAAGAAGCACCAGCGGAGTTCTCCACAAGAACCTGGAGGCGATCGCTGCACTGTATTTGAACAATTTCAATTCTGCACTGACCTGAGCAAGCGAGACGTATTCTGTGTCTACAGAGAGTCCAGAATACTGAGGCTGATTGAAACGCATAATCCAATTTCGTGGTAGAAACGCAATGATACAAAGGAAAATCCATTTGAGGACACACTTCCGGTTTGCTATTTCAGCTTCCTTACTACATGCTGAGTTGCTCACATCCACAGGAAGGGCGCGAAGAATCAAGTATGGTTGTTCTGAGGGCGTCCAGCTCTTTACTCAAGGTAATTAGAAGACCCCAGGATCCACATACTTCTTCGCTGATGAACGTCGGAAGCTACTGGCGTATCTCCGCAGAACCTCTGGCAGCTCTGTGATGCTTACAGCATTAGAATTACCCTTTGAGTAATACCTTAAATTGGAAGGCACCGTAGTGTATGGCAGAAGTGCGGGGCACAGGTGAAGAGCTGAAACAAAATTTACCATCATCCCTTCACTGGGATGAGGATTTTGAAGGAAGTCCCAAATATGTATCCAGAGTTTTGTCCATTTTTATTTCCAAGAGAAATTGAGGTCTCTCTTTCCCCTTCACGTAGGTGTAACCAATGTGCCTCCTCCCCGCCTCCATCCCCTGTAAGAGCCCTATCAGAGTCCGATTTTCACCTCTGGCTAAGTAACAGAGTCCGCGCAGTTGGCAAAAACAGGCCCTTTGCTTCTGCCATTATTTCTGCTCGCCGTCTGAGGAAACATAGACACCGGCAAGGGGCATCTAGAGGGTTTGGCTCTTTGACAGGCAGCTGCCCTGAGCTCTCCTGTCTTAGAGTAATGGTGCCTACCACGGAACGAGAGTGACACCGCAGCCACACGGCTGCCGCCACCGCACCTCTTCCCACCCACCCCAACATGGCGGCTGCTGCTGCTGCAACCCCTGCCACTGCAACAGGGCTGCCACGCCTCTATCCCAGTGTGACATGGCTTGTGAAGGTACACTTGCCTCTTTTTACAATTTAAAAGTAATTAACTAAATAAAAGCTTATGACTGATCACTGTTCTGGGTGGGGGGTAAATGAGGGCAGGCACGGTTGGATTAGGTTGTGAAGAAACATGCACTGTTTATTGCTGTGTGCAGATGGAGAGCGTTGAGTAAGTGCACCGTGCCTCCATATAGTGGAGCCACATTGTGTTTTGGTTTCCTTTTTTGTCTTCTGTCTTTGCAGGAGTTTTTTATTTCTTCCCACTTGTGCAGTTTCATTTCCAGTCCTTTCCCTCATTCCTCTTCTGCAGTCTGATCAAAGGATGGTGCGGGCCTGAGTGGCTGCTGGGTCACACCACACCGTAGAGCCCTCCGGCACCCAACCTCTGCACCTCTGAGTGCCCACGTGTGTCAGAAAACAATGAGAACACCTATAGGTGTGGGGAAAGGCTGAGAGCAGCCACACTGCTGACCACTGGCACAGAGCAAACGCTCTGCAGAGCAGAGGTGAGGGATAGAGCTCCGCAGGCCGAGAGGCGCGGCATTCCTTGCCCCCCACATGGCTCAGGCACACCTCTTGGCCTCGCAGACAGGCTGAATTACCACCTAACACCCGGCAGAGGCACAGTTCCATTGGTGAAGACCAAGCAGCAGCAGGTGGGTGCTAACAGAACGTTTGTAACACTGCCATCCCAACCTGCCTTCAGCCCGCACCCGGGGGCACTGCTGAGGCAAGCTGTGCTGGTCAAAGCCCCTGAGACAGGCTGAGGGGGAAGGAAGAGTCCTGGATTCAGCTGAAGAGGGGCAAACAAACCACTACTGGCTGGGCGGGAGTCGCTCCTGTGAAGGGCGGCAGTGGGGAGCAAGGCTGGGGCTGGGCCAGGACTGTGCCGCCATTGGGCCGGGGCCGTTCTGTACCCTGTGATGTCACGTGATGCCATAATGCTGAGCACAGTGCGCAGTTGCCTAGCAGTTGGAATTGCTGGTCTGCAGTTGGAGCTGCTGGTCTGCAGTTGTTGGAGCTGCTGGTCTGCAGTTGGATCTGCTTGCTGCTTAGCAGTTGGAGCTGCTGAAAAGCATCTGGATCTGCCCAACAGTAGTTGGATCTGCTGGATAGCGGCTGGAGCTGCTGGTTAGCAGTTGAAGCTGCTGAATAGCATCTGGATCTGCTCGACAGTAGCTGGATCTGCTGGACAGCAACTGGATCTGCTGGTCTGCAGTTGGAGCTACTGGATCGTAGTTGGATCTGCTGAATAGCACCTGGATCTGCTGGACAGTAGTTGGATCTACTGGATAGCAGTTGACGCTGCTGCTTGGTCTCTGTGCTTTCTCTGGGCCTTGATCAGCAGTATTTATGGCTGTACATCGGCTAGTGACTGGTGAGTAGTTGTGTTTTAGTCACCATTTCCCTCTTCTTTTGTGGTAAACAGTTCATATCTCAGCCCATGGGGCCTACTTCTTTTCCAGTTCTCTCCCCCTCATCACACCTGAGGAGCGAGAGCAAAGGGCGCTGTGCTGCTGAGCCGCGTTGAGCCATTGGGGCCCAGCCTCTGCTCCTCTGAGTGTCCTTGTATGTAGGAAAGTGGTGGCAATGCAAAACAAGGTTTTGCATTCTTCTCGCGCCCGGTCGTTAGAGGCCGCAGTGGTACACATCTTTGTAATGACAGGTGGTTTCTTAAAATAGAAAATAAGAACCCCTCCAGTAAAACCTTAAATCGCAAGGCACCATCGTGTATTGCAGAAGTGTACGGCACGGTTGAAGAGCTAGTACAAAACTTACCATCATCCCTTCTCTGGGATGACGATTGTGAAGGAAGTCCCAACAATTTGTCCAAAGTTTTGTTCAATTTTAAGTCCATGTGAACTCAAGGTCACTTTATTTCCCCTTTATGTCGGGGTAACGAGTGCACTTCCCCCCAGCTCCCTCCCCCATAAGACCTGTATCAGAGTATCATTTTCACCGGGGGATAACTGATGGATACAGCGCTCGGGCCTAAAAAGGACCTTCACGGCCTCTGCTTCTCACTTTATTTCTGTGTGGTTTTGGAAACAAACACTAGAAAGAGGCACCCATCTGGGTTGGTTCTCTGATGGGCGGCTGCCCTGAGCACGGCTCTATTGCAATACTACTGCCTATTACGTGAATATAGAGACACAGCAGTGACGTGGTAGATGCTCAAGCAACGCTTGCTATTGTGACAGGGCTGCTGCCTGCCGCCTGGCTCTTCTGGCAGTCTACCGTGGCGCCTGCCTCTTCTGGGTATCTGCTACGCTGCCTGCCTCTTCTTGTAACCTACTACGTTGCCTGCCTCTTCCTGCAAACTTCTACACCGCCTGGCTCTTCTTGGAAACTACTGCGCTGCCTGGCTCTTGGAATCTACTACACTGCTCGCCTCTATTTTGGAATCTACTGCGCTGTCTGCCTCTTTTCTGGAATCTACTATGCTGCCTGCCTCTTTTTTGGCATATTCTACGCTGCCGGCCTCGTTGTTGGAATATACTATACCACCCGCCTCTTCTTGGCATCTATTACATCACCTGCCTCTGCTTGGAAACGACTATGCTGCCTGCAGCTTCTGTGGAATATACTATGCTGCCTGCAGCTTCTGTGGAATATACTATGCTGCCTGCAGCTTCTGTGGAATAAACTACACCACCTGCAGGTTCTTTGGAATATACTATGCCACCTGCACCTTCTTTGGAATACCCTACGCCGCCTGCCTCGTATTTGGAATACGCTATACCGCCTGCATCTTCTTGGGAACATATTATGCCACCTGCCTGTTTTTGGAATATACTACACCACGCGCGCCTTCCTGGAATACACTAGGCCATCTGCCTCTTTTTGGACTGTGCTGCGCCACCTGCCTCTTCTTGGGCTATACAGCTCTGCCTTCCTCTACTTGAAATATACCATGCCACCTGCCTCCTCCTGGAATATACTATGCAACCTGCCTCTTTTATGGAATATACTATTCCACCTGCCCCTTCTATGGAAAATACTACGCCACCTGGCTCTGCAATGGAATACAGTGTGCCTCCTGCGCCTGCTATGGAGCAGACTACGCTGCCTGGCCCTGCTACGGAATAGGCTACGCCGCCTGCCTCGTTCATGGAATATACGGCACCACCTGTCCTGTTTATGGAATATACCATGGCGCCTGCCTCCTTTTGGAATACAGCACACCGCCTGGCTCTTTTTGGAGTATATCACGCCACCTGGCTCTCTTTGCAGCATACCATGCCGCTTGGCTCTGTTTGCAACATACCACGCAGGCTGGCTCTCTTTGCAACATACCACGCAGGCTGGCTCGCCTCGCAGTATAGCACGCAGGCTGGCTCTCCTTGGAATATACTACGCCGCTTGGCTCTGTTTGGAGTATACCAGACCAACTGGCTCTCTTTGGAATACACCACACTGCCTGGCTCTCTTGGGGATAGAGTACGCCACCTGGCTCTCCTTGCAATAGAGTACACCACCTGGCTCTTTCCAATAAATTTGCAATAGCTTTTTGTTTACAGCGCTGTACTGCATTTTCTTTCATTTAGCATAGCATGGCTTGGTTTGGAAAGGACCTCAAGGATCATCAAGTTCCAACTCCCACACTACGGGCAAGGTTGCCCTGCGCTACATCAGTTGCTGTATCTGTTTGCTCAGGGCCCCATCCCTCACCGATTTGAACACCTCCAGGGACGAGGCACTTACACCTTCTCTGGGCAACCTGTTCCAGCACCTCACCACTCTCTCAGTAAAGCAGCTTCCCCTCACATCTAATCTAAAACCATTGCCCTTGCCCTGTCACCCCCTACTCTTCAAAAATGTTGCTTTCCCTCATGTTTCTAAAACCTCTTCTAAATATTGGAAGGACATAATGAGGTCTGCCTTTTCCACGCTGAACAAGCCCAACTTCCTCAGCCTTTCTTCATAAGACAGCTGCTCCAGCCCTGTGATCATCTTCACAGCCCTCCTCTGGACCCTCTCCAAAAGCTCCACATCTTCTCTGAGTTGCTGGCCCCAGGCTTGGACACAGTCCTCCAGCTGGGGCCTCACAAGGGCAGAGTAGAGGGCGACAATCCCCTCCCTCACCCTGCTGGCTGCCCCTCTTCTGATGCAGCCCAGGACGCAACAGCCATTCTGGGCCGCAAGCGCACGCTGCTGGCTCTTGTAAGTTTTTCATCAACCAGGACCCCTCAGTCCTTCTCAGCAGGGCTACTCCCTAGGAATTCCTCCCCCAGTTTGTATGCATATCTGGGATTACCTCTACCCAAGCGCAAAACCTTGCACTTTGCTTTGTTGAACCTCATTAGGTCCACAAGAGAGGGTCCGCTTTTTGAGTTTATCAAGGTCCCTCTGGGTGGTGAATGCATTCATAGCAAGAGTTTGGGACGGGGAGCCTGCTTGAAGGTTCTTATTTGCAGAATTCTAGACCTTCTAAAATACTGCATACCAAGATACTCACTTGAAAGCGTTCACTTACAAAGTTAGCCTGGCACAATGCTCTGATTACAAAGTACACTCAATCAATATAAGGTACGTCTTAATGAAGTTTTGTCAGCCCTCTTCTTCTCTGCACCAATTATTGCAAATTCCTGTTCTCACTCTCCCTTCCTTCCACTCCAGCAGAGAAGAGCGTATCAAGCCACGGCCTGAAAAGAAAACAAAACAAAACTGTGTATCGCTTCTGTTCTGCTCACAAAGAAGCAAAGAAACCACATTCCATAGATCAGTCCACATGTCTCAGCCCCACATTGCTTGGGCATGGATAGTCCAGTCCTGAGTGGCCCACTGTGCAATCCAAAGTGTCTTCCAAGCCCTTGGAAGACTGCCCTGCTGTCTGTGCAAATGTTCAGCGCACTATTACCTGCCTCTTCTCGGGTTATAACCATCCACACTGCTCATGATTCAGCCCACTGGCTAATTTGTCCGTACATATTCCTGAACCGGGGCTACAGAAACTCTGTAGTCCTTGTTGGGGTTGGGGGAGGGCGGTTGGGGCATTGGGGCCCAACACCTCAACCAAGTTTGGGTTACTGGAATCAATTTCCCTCCAAACCTTCCTATAACAGCACACGTGCCTGGAAATGGTGATGGATTGTCACAGACTTTACAACTCCAGGATATTTTAGAGCCACGACCTGTTCTATATTATGTTTGGACCAATAGACTGCTAGTTCAGTGTATGGCCTCTGGTCCCCCAAGGAGGCCCAAACGGTAAGAGGGCCTTGGCCCTTATTTCATGCCATCAGTGTATCTAGATGCGGATCGCGTTCCGAAGACGCCTCAGCAGCAGCCAGCTGGGCCGCCTGGGGCAGCTGCCTTTACACTGCAGGTTCCAAGACATCATCTAAATCCCATGGCAGGGTGAGGACTTGCTCTATTTGTTCTTATGCCTTCCCTTCTTGTTGGGATGGGCTTTAAACATTGATTGACGTGAAGCTGCCTGGCCTTGAACAGCTCCAGGGATGGGACACCAACAACCTCTCTGGGCAGCCCCTCACCACTCTCCTGGTAAAGAACTTCCCCGATATCCAACCGAAATCTTCCCTACTTATTGTCTTTAACAACCCTCACCAAGTTCAATTCTGCCTGTGCCTTGGCTTTCCTGATCCCACGTCTGCAAGTCCAGACAGCATCCCTGTATTCTTCACAGGTGACAAGCCTTTGTTCCCAAAACCTGCATGTACCTTTCTTTGCCCTCAGTTAGCCCAGAACCATGGGCTAAGCCATGCTGGTTTCCTGCCTCCTCTGCAGGATGCCTCCTGCTGCCAAAGCAAGAAGGCCTCGTCAGCAGGCTCCCCTTGATCAGGTGTCCTGTAGTATACCCCTACCGCCAGCTGGCCTCTATTAGTCCCATCCCTAATTTTAACTCACAGGCTCTCAACCTGTTCCTGACTGTTTCTCAGAAGGAGCTCTCCATGCTCTATCCTCTCTTTGATACAGAGGGCAACTCCACCACCCCTCCTACCTTGCCTACCACTCCTAAGGAGCCGATACCCCTCAGTGGTGGTATCCCAGTTATGGCAGTCATCACACCATGTTTCCGTGATAGCAACAAGGTCATAATTTTCCAAGTGCATCACGGTTTCCAACTCCTCCTGCTTATTTCCTACACTGCGTGCATCGGTATAAAGGCGCTTCAGCTGGGCTTTCTGTCTCACTGCCTTTCTAGGGGTTCTAAGGGTTCTAGGATCCCGTACAGCTTTCTAGGGGATTTAGGATCCCCTAGAGCAACAGCATCCCCCTGCTCTCTTCCATCCCTTGGTACTTCACCCTCTTCACCCACCGCGTTTGGTACGAACCCTCAAACTACCCGCTCAACCCCAGTGGCCCTCACTTTTGTCCCCTTCCCCCTTCATAGTTTAAAGACCTTTCAATGAGTCCCACCAGTTCCTGGGCTGGGATCCTCCTACCCCTTGGAGACAGGCGAGTTCCATCTGCAGCCATCATGCCAGGTGCCCAGTAAATTGCCCCGTGAACAAAAAGAGCCAAAGTTCTTGGGTTTGCACCAACCTCTAAGCCATTTATTTATGAGGTGGGTTTTCCTGATCCTCTCCGTATCCTTCCCCGTCACTGCAGGGACAGAAGAAAAAACCACCTGCGCGCCCGCTCCATCAACTACCCGCCCCAGTCCCCTGAAGTCTTTCTTGATAGTCCTCAGGCTTTTCTCAGCAACTCCTTCACTGACAGCCTGAACTATCAATAAGGGAGAATAATCAGAGGGGCAAATCAGACCAGGACGTTTCCTAGAAATATCCCTGACCCGTGCCCTAGGGAGGCAGCGCACTTCCCTGCGGGTAGGATCAGGCCAACATATAGGGCCCTCTGTTGCTCTCAGCAGGGAGTCGCCTACGACAACAACCCTTCTTTTCTTCCGGGTGGAGGCAGTCTTGAGGCATGGAGTCGACTGCTTCACTCAAGACAACCTTGCGGGCAAACCTCCCACCACACCCTCGCTCACCTCTCCCTCAAGTTCCAGGGTCTCAATCCTATTTTGCAGAGGCACCCGGGGAACTGAGGTTGGTCGGGGTGGGGGTTGCCTACACGGCAGAGCCAGGACCCGTTTCCACCCCTCCTCTTCTCTCAGATTGCCTTGCTCTGCTCAGCAGTGGCAGAGCAGGGGGTCCACCACTGTCTCGAGAGTATCACCCCAACGTCTTTCTCACAGAGAGTTACACCACAAATCTGTCTCCTGCTCACACTCTCTGATACTCCTTAACCTCTCAGCCTCCTCCTTGAGCGCTGCCACCACAATGGTGGCAGTAATTAATGGTTATGAGCTGGATACCCAGTTCCTTTAACATGAATGGGAGTTGGACACTCAAAACTCATCAGTGGTTTAAAATGCTACCTAAGTGGAACAATCAGCACAACTGGAAAACCATACTACGGATCACTAAATCTCCTTTTTACGTTCCGATGCAACCTCACCCTTCCTGCGTTTCACGTGGTTCTGCTCCTGCTAGCTGTAGTTCCTGGGCCTCTCCGTGCAACAGTCACCTTGCTGGTCAAACACTCATCCAACTCCCAATCTTCATGAGTCAGTCTCCTCAGACTTTTACTCACTCTGCCATCCTCCCCTGAACTCTTTCTACCGTGGCAACAGCTTTCTGGGTTTGGAGCACCCCAATTAAACACTTTCTCACCACTGCCTGATTAATGGTTCACAGACAGTATGAGGGCTTCTGTCTCTTACTGATTCCTAATATTTGGTCTCATGACATGCAGCTCTATACAGCAGTGCTTTTCCAGGGTGTGCGGTCAAAACAGCTTGGAGACCATTGCTGCAGAGCACGGAGGTACACCCAAGCCAGTGCCCAGGGAGAAGTTTGAAAGCATTTCTTTGGAGCTCTTTGCTATAAAGAAGTTTGAACCGCCACTGGAAAGGGTCACCGCAGTCGTCGTTGTCGTCAACCGAACAACAACGCTTAACGACCCAGCACTCCTGAAGATCAACGTCTGACCTATGAGCAGTGCTGGAATCCGTGGTGGTGACTCTCTCTCTCTTGCTTTCCACAAAGACTTCTTGCTTTTATTATTTCCTGTCCTTTCTATCGTCCGTCTTCCCTTCCCCGTCTCCCTAAAACACTAGGATTTTTAATTAACTGGTTGTGCTAACATTTGACCCATTATGTCTTATTCTCGCCCTCAGGTATACGTATATTAAAACAAGAACCTCCTCTCCCTGCTATAAATTCGGGTGAGACAATGGGGCATCCACAACTTCTCTGGGCTGCCTAGGCCAGTGCCTTGCCACTCTCCGAGTAAAGAACTTCTTCCTCACATCCTGCCTAAATTTCTCCTCTTTTAGTTTAAAGCCATTCTCCCTTTTCCTGTCACTATCAGACCACGTAAAAAGTCAGTCTCCCCTGCTTACAAGCTGCCTTCAAGTACTGGAAGACCACAACGAGGTCTCCCCAGAGCCTCCTCTTCCCCAGGAAGAAACAAGCCAAACTCCCTCAGCCTTTACGGGAGAGGTGCTCCAGCCCCCTGTGCACTCTCATGGCCTCGTCTAAACCCACTCCAACAGCTCCACACCCTTCGTGTGTGCGGGAGCTGCAGACCTTCGTGCCGAATTTTGCGTGGGGCCTCACAAGGGCAGAGCAGAGCAGCACAATCACTTCCCTCACCCTGCCAGCCTTTCTACTTATTAAATACATAAGTAAGTAAATAAATAAATCACAGAGTACGTTGTGTGGCCGAAGATGAGGATGACAGTGCTTTCCAAGGGGATACAAACAATACAGAGCAATAGCAGATAAAAAAGAAGGAAAACTGGCTCAGCCCTACCAACAAGCAGTGACAGCTCAGAGCGCAATCACCACCAAGAAAGATGCAGCTCTCCCAACTGCTAACCCTCAAATGAGGGTGAGGAGGGGTGGATCCTGGCTCCACCCCCATTCTTTGCACCTGAGCTCCCTACGTTAGCCACACCTTCTCACCTTGGGCTCAGCCATCGGTTCAGGCTGTGACCTGGCAATTCTGCTGCACACATCAAACAGCATAGAGTAGAAAGTGTTTTCAGAGTTTAACACCGTTCATTTCCACAGACTAATTTTAATTTATTCACAACAGCTTGCAGGACAGGAGGGGAAAGATTTAATAATTACACAACAGAAATAAGCACTGAATATTTCAAACGCTTATTTAAAATCAGACGTTCATTTAAAATCCATTCAGAGCCATCTATCTGGACAAATAAAGCAGAGACATTTCCCTTCCAAACGGATTAACTCAACAATGTCATTTGTAGCATGGAATCCTAGAATCTGGATTCTACGTGTGGGTATCAAAAATCTGAGGCCAGCTGTAGTGAAAACATTAAGAAGCACCAGCGGAGTTCTCCACAAGAACCTGGAGGCGATCGCTGCACTGTATTTGAACAATTTCAATTCTGCACTGACCTGAGCAAGCGAGACGTATTCTGTGTCTACAGAGAGTCCAGAATACTGAGGCTGATTGAAACGCATAATCCAATTTCGTGGTAGAAACGCAATGATACAAAGGAAAATCCATTTGAGGACACACTTCCGGTTTGCTATTTCAGCTTCCTTACTACATGCTGAGTTGCTCACATCCACAGGAAGGGCGCGAAGAATCAAGTATGGTTGTTCTGAGGGCGTCCAGCTCTTTACTCAAGGTAATTAGAAGACCCCAGGATCCACATACTTCTTCGCTGATGAACGTCGGAAGCTACTGGCGTATCTCCGCAGAACCTCTGGCAGCTCTGTGATGCTTACAGCATTAGAATTACCCTTTGAGTAATACCTTAAATTGGAAGGCACCGTAGTGTATGGCAGAAGTGCGGGGCACAGGTGAAGAGCTGAAACAAAATTTACCATCATCCCTTCACTGGGATGAGGATTTTGAAGGAAGTCCCAAATATGTATCCAGAGTTTTGTCCATTTTTATTTCCAAGAGAAATTGAGGTCTCTCTTTCCCCTTCACGTAGGTGTAACCAATGTGCCTCCTCCCCGCCTCCATCCCCTGTAAGAGCCCTATCAGAGTCCGATTTTCACCTCTGGCTAAGTAACAGAGTCCGCGCAGTTGGCAAAAACAGGCCCTTTGCTTCTGCCATTATTTCTGCTCGCCGTCTGAGGAAACATAGACACCGGCAAGGGGCATCTAGAGGGTTTGGCTCTTTGACAGGCAGCTGCCCTGAGCTCTCCTGTCTTAGAGTAATGGTGCCTACCACGGAACGAGAGTGACACCGCAGCCACACGGCTGCCGCCACCGCACCTCTTCCCACCCACCCCAACATGGCGGCTGCTGCTGCTGCAACCCCTGCCACTGCAACAGGGCTGCCACGCCTCTATCCCAGTGTGACATGGCTTGTGAAGGTACACTTGCCTCTTTTTACAATTTAAAAGTAATTAACTAAATAAAAGCTTATGACTGATCACTGTTCTGGGTGGGGGGTAAATGAGGGCAGGCACGGTTGGATTAGGTTGTGAAGAAACATGCACTGTTTATTGCTGTGTGCAGATGGAGAGCGTTGAGTAAGTGCACCGTGCCTCCATATAGTGGAGCCACATTGTGTTTTGGTTTCCTTTTTTGTCTTCTGTCTTTGCAGGAGTTTTTTATTTCTTCCCACTTGTGCAGTTTCATTTCCAGTCCTTTCCCTCATTCCTCTTCTGCAGTCTGATCAAAGGATGGTGCGGGCCTGAGTGGCTGCTGGGTCACACCACACCGTAGAGCCCTCCGGCACCCAACCTCTGCACCTCTGAGTGCCCACGTGTGTCAGAAAACAATGAGAACACCTATAGGTGTGGGGAAAGGCTGAGAGCAGCCACACTGCTGACCACTGGCACAGAGCAAACGCTCTGCAGAGCAGAGGTGAGGGATAGAGCTCCGCAGGCCGAGAGGCGCGGCATTCCTTGCCCCCCACATGGCTCAGGCACACCTCTTGGCCTCGCAGACAGGCTGAATTACCACCTAACACCCGGCAGAGGCACAGTTCCATTGGTGAAGACCAAGCAGCAGCAGGTGGGTGCTAACAGAACGTTTGTAACACTGCCATCCCAACCTGCCTTCAGCCCGCACCCGGGGGCACTGCTGAGGCAAGCTGTGCTGGTCAAAGCCCCTGAGACAGGCTGAGGGGGAAGGAAGAGTCCTGGATTCAGCTGAAGAGGGGCAAACAAACCACTACTGGCTGGGCGGGAGTCGCTCCTGTGAAGGGCGGCAGTGGGGAGCAAGGCTGGGGCTGGGCCAGGACTGTGCCGCCATTGGGCCGGGGCCGTTCTGTACCCTGTGATGTCACGTGATGCCATAATGCTGAGCACAGTGCGCAGTTGCCTAGCAGTTGGAATTGCTGGTCTGCAGTTGGAGCTGCTGGTCTGCAGTTGTTGGAGCTGCTGGTCTGCAGTTGGATCTGCTTGCTGCTTAGCAGTTGGAGCTGCTGAAAAGCATCTGGATCTGCCCAACAGTAGTTGGATCTGCTGGATAGCGGCTGGAGCTGCTGGTTAGCAGTTGAAGCTGCTGAATAGCATCTGGATCTGCTCGACAGTAGCTGGATCTGCTGGACAGCAACTGGATCTGCTGGTCTGCAGTTGGAGCTACTGGATCGTAGTTGGATCTGCTGAATAGCACCTGGATCTGCTGGACAGTAGTTGGATCTACTGGATAGCAGTTGACGCTGCTGCTTGGTCTCTGTGCTTTCTCTGGGCCTTGATCAGCAGTATTTATGGCTGTACATCGGCTAGTGACTGGTGAGTAGTTGTGTTTTAGTCACCATTTCCCTCTTCTTTTGTGGTAAACAGTTCATATCTCAGCCCATGGGGCCTACTTCTTTTCCAGTTCTCTCCCCCTCATCACACCTGAGGAGCGAGAGCAAAGGGCGCTGTGCTGCTGAGCCGCGTTGAGCCATTGGGGCCCAGCCTCTGCTCCTCTGAGTGTCCTTGTATGTAGGAAAGTGGTGGCAATGCAAAACAAGGTTTTGCATTCTTCTCGCGCCCGGTCGTTAGAGGCCGCAGTGGTACACATCTTTGTAATGACAGGTGGTTTCTTAAAATAGAAAATAAGAACCCCTCCAGTAAAACCTTAAATCGCAAGGCACCATCGTGTATTGCAGAAGTGTACGGCACGGTTGAAGAGCTAGTACAAAACTTACCATCATCCCTTCTCTGGGATGACGATTGTGAAGGAAGTCCCAACAATTTGTCCAAAGTTTTGTTCAATTTTAAGTCCATGTGAACTCAAGGTCACTTTATTTCCCCTTTATGTCGGGGTAACGAGTGCACTTCCCCCCAGCTCCCTCCCCCATAAGACCTGTATCAGAGTATCATTTTCACCGGGGGATAACTGATGGATACAGCGCTCGGGCCTAAAAAGGACCTTCACGGCCTCTGCTTCTCACTTTATTTCTGTGTGGTTTTGGAAACAAACACTAGAAAGAGGCACCCATCTGGGTTGGTTCTCTGATGGGCGGCTGCCCTGAGCACGGCTCTATTGCAATACTACTGCCTATTACGTGAATATAGAGACACAGCAGTGACGTGGTAGATGCTCAAGCAACGCTTGCTATTGTGACAGGGCTGCTGCCTGCCGCCTGGCTCTTCTGGCAGTCTACCGTGGCGCCTGCCTCTTCTGGGTATCTGCTACGCTGCCTGCCTCTTCTTGTAACCTACTACGTTGCCTGCCTCTTCCTGCAAACTTCTACACCGCCTGGCTCTTCTTGGAAACTACTGCGCTGCCTGGCTCTTGGAATCTACTACACTGCTCGCCTCTATTTTGGAATCTACTGCGCTGTCTGCCTCTTTTCTGGAATCTACTATGCTGCCTGCCTCTTTTTTGGCATATTCTACGCTGCCGGCCTCGTTGTTGGAATATACTATACCACCCGCCTCTTCTTGGCATCTATTACATCACCTGCCTCTGCTTGGAAACGACTATGCTGC
The DNA here is from genome assembly GCA_030625065.1 of Alectoris magna. Classification (NCBI taxonomy): domain Eukaryota; kingdom Metazoa; phylum Chordata; class Aves; order Galliformes; family Phasianidae; genus Alectoris; species Alectoris magna. The sequence goes on from CM060560.1 coordinate 135,827,496, forward strand.
CTGCAGCTTCTGTGGAATATACTATGCTGCCTGCAGCTTCTGTGGAATATACTATGCTGCCTGCAGCTTCTGTGGAATAAACTACACCACCTGCAGGTTCTTTGGAATATACTATGCCACCTGCACCTTCTTTGGAATACCCTACGCCGCCTGCCTCGTATTTGGAATACGCTATACCGCCTGCATCTTCTTGGGAACATATTATGCCACCTGCCTGTTTTTGGAATATACTACACCACGCGCGCCTTCCTGGAATACACTAGGCCATCTGCCTCTTTTTGGACTGTGCTGCGCCACCTGCCTCTTCTTGGGCTATACAGCTCTGCCTTCCTCTACTTGAAATATACCATGCCACCTGCCTCCTCCTGGAATATACTATGCAACCTGCCTCTTTTATGGAATATACTATTCCACCTGCCCCTTCTATGGAAAATACTATGGCGCCTGCCCCTGCTGTGGAAAATACTACGCTACCTGGCTCTGCTATGGAGCAGACTACGCTGCCTGGCCCTGCTATGGAATAGGCTACGCCGCCTGCCTCGTTCATGGAATATACGGCACCACCTGTCCTGTTTATGGAATATACCATGGCGCCTGCCTCCTTTTGGAATACAGCACACCGCCTGGCTCTTTTTGGAGTATATCACGCCACCTGGCTCTCTTTGCAGCATACCATGCCGCTTGGCTCTGTTTGCAACATACCACGCAGGCTGGCTCTCTTTGCAACATACCACGCAGGCTGGCTCGCCTCGCAGTATAGCACGCAGGCTGGCTCTCCTTGGAATATACTACGCCGCTTGGCTCTGTTTGGAGTATACCAGACCAACTGGCTCTCTCTGGAATACACCACACTGCCTGGCTCTCTTGGGGATAGAGTACGCCACCTGGCTCTCCTTGCAATAGAGTACACCACCTGGCTCTTTCCAATAAATTTGCAATAGCTTTTTGTTTACAGCGCTGTACTGCATTTTCTTTCATTTAGCATAGCATGGCTTGGTTTGGAAAGGACCTCAAGGATCATCAAGTTCCAACTCCCACACTACGGGCAAGGTTGCCCTGCGCTACATCAGTTGCTGTATCTGTTTGCTCAGGGCCCCATCCCTCACCGATTTGAACACCTCCAGGGACGAGGCACTTACACCTTCTCTGGGCAACCTGTTCCAGCACCTCACCACTCTCTCAGTAAAGCAGCTTCCCCTCACATCTAATCTAAAACCATTGCCCTTGCCCTGTCACCCCCTACTCTTCAAAAATGTTGCTTTCCCTCATGTTTCTAAAACCTCTTCTAAATATTGGAAGGACATAATGAGGTCTGCCTTTTCCACGCTGAACAAGCCCAACTTCCTCAGCCTTTCTTCATAAGACAGCTGCTCCAGCCCTGTGATCATCTTCACAGCCCTCCTCTGGACCCTCTCCAAAAGCTCCACATCTTCTCTGAGTTGCTGGCCCCAGGCTTGGACACAGTCCTCCAGCTGGGGCCTCACAAGGGCAGAGTAGAGGGCGACAATCCCCTCCCTCACCCTGCTGGCTGCCCCTCTTCTGATGCAGCCCAGGACGCAACAGCCATTCTGGGCCGCAAGCGCACGCTGCTGGCTCTTGTAAGTTTTTCATCAACCAGGACCCCTCAGTCCTTCTCAGCAGGGCTACTCCCTAGGAATTCCTCCCCCAGTTTGTATGCATATCTGGGATTACCTCTACCCAAGCGCAAAACCTTGCACTTTGCTTTGTTGAACCTCATTAGGTCCACAAGAGAGGGTCCGCTTTTTGAGTTTATCAAGGTCCCTCTGGGTGGTGAATGCATTCATAGCAAGAGTTTGGGACGGGGAGCCTGCTTGAAGGTTCTTATTTGCAGAATTCTAGACCTTCTAAAATACTGCATACCAAGATACTCACTTGAAAGCGTTCACTTACAAAGTTAGCCTGGCACAATGCTCTGATTACAAAGTACACTCAATCAATATAAGGTACGTCTTAATGAAGTTTTGTCAGCCCTCTTCTTCTCTGCACCAATTATTGCAAATTCCTGTTCTCACTCTCCCTTCCTTCCACTCCAGCAGAGAAGAGCGTATCAAGCCACGGCCTGAAAAGAAAACAAAACAAAACTGTGTATCGCTTCTGTTCTGCTCACAAAGAAGCAAAGAAACCACATTCCATAGATCAGTCCACATGTCTCAGCCCCACATTGCTTGGGCATGGATAGTCCAGTCCTGAGTGGCCCACTGTGCAATCCAAAGTGTCTTCCAAGCCCTTGGAAGACTGCCCTGCTGTCTGTGCAAATGTTCAGCGCACTATTACCTGCCTCTTCTCGGGTTATAACCATCCACACTGCTCATGATTCAGCCCACTGGCTAATTTGTCCGTACATATTCCTGAACCGGGGCTACAGAAACTCTGTAGTCCTTGTTGGGGTTGGGGGAGGGCGGTTGGGGCATTGGGGCCCAACACCTCAACCAAGTTTGGGTTACTGGAATCAATTTCCCTCCAAACCTTCCTATAACAGCACACGTGCCTGGAAATGGTGATGGATTGTCACAGACTTTACAACTCCAGGATATTTTAGAGCCACGACCTGTTCTATATTATGTTTGGACCAATAGACTGCTAGTTCAGTGTATGGCCTCTGGTCCCCCAAGGAGGCCCAAACGGTAAGAGGGCCTTGGCCCTTATTTCATGCCATCAGTGTATCTAGATGCGGATCGCGTTCCGAAGACGCCTCAGCAGCAGCCAGCTGGGCCGCCTGGGGCAGCTGCCTTTACACTGCAGGTTCCAAGACATCATCTAAATCCCATGGCAGGGTGAGGACTTGCTCTATTTGTTCTTATGCCTTCCCTTCTTGTTGGGATGGGCTTTAAACATTGATTGACGTGAAGCTGCCTGGCCTTGAACAGCTCCAGGGATGGGACACCAACAACCTCTCTGGGCAGCCCCTCACCACTCTCCTGGTAAAGAACTTCCCCGATATCCAACCGAAATCTTCCCTACTTATTGTCTTTAACAACCCTCACCAAGTTCAATTCTGCCTGTGCCTTGGCTTTCCTGATCCCACGTCTGCAAGTCCAGACAGCATCCCTGTATTCTTCACAGGTGACAAGCCTTTGTTCCCAAAACCTGCATGTACCTTTCTTTGCCCTCAGTTAGCCCAGAACCATGGGCTAAGCCATGCTGGTTTCCTGCCTCCTCTGCAGGATGCCTCCTGCTGCCAAAGCAAGAAGGCCTCGTCAGCAGGCTCCCCTTGATCAGGTGTCCTGTAGTATACCCCTACCGCCAGCTGGCCTCTATTAGTCCCATCCCTAATTTTAACTCACAGGCTCTCAACCTGTTCCTGACTGTTTCTCAGAAGGAGCTCTCCATGCTCTATCCTCTCTTTGATACAGAGGGCAACTCCACCACCCCTCCTACCTTGCCTACCACTCCTAAGGAGCCGATACCCCTCAGTGGTGGTATCCCAGTTATGGCAGTCATCACACCATGTTTCCGTGATAGCAACAAGGTCATAATTTTCCAAGTGCATCACGGTTTCCAACTCCTCCTGCTTATTTCCTACACTGCGTGCATCGGTATAAAGGCGCTTCAGCTGGGCTTTCTGTCTCACTGCCTTTCTAGGGGTTCTAAGGGTTCTAGGATCCCGTACAGCTTTCTAGGGGATTTAGGATCCCCTAGAGCAACAGCATCCCCCTGCTCTCTTCCATCCCTTGGTACTTCACCCTCTTCACCCACCGCGTTTGGTACGAACCCTCAAACTACCCGCTCAACCCCAGTGGCCCTCACTTTTGTCCCCTTCCCCCTTCATAGTTTAAAGACCTTTCAATGAGTCCCACCAGTTCCTGGGCTGGGATCCTCCTACCCCTTGGAGACAGGCGAGTTCCATCTGCAGCCATCATGCCAGGTGCCCAGTAAATTGCCCCGTGAACAAAAAGAGCCAAAGTTCTTGGGTTTGCACCAACCTCTAAGCCATTTATTTATGAGGTGGGTTTTCCTGATCCTCTCCGTATCCTTCCCCGTCACTGCAGGGACAGAAGAAAAAACCACCTGCGCGCCCGCTCCATCAACTACCCGCCCCAGTCCCCTGAAGTCTTTCTTGATAGTCCTCAGGCTTTTCTCAGCAACTCCTTCACTGACAGCCTGAACTATCAATAAGGGAGAATAATCAGAGGGGCAAATCAGACCAGGACGTTTCCTAGAAATATCCCTGACCCGTGCCCTAGGGAGGCAGCGCACTTCCCTGCGGGTAGGATCAGGCCAACATATAGGGCCCTCTGTTGCTCTCAGCAGGGAGTCGCCTACGACAACAACCCTTCTTTTCTTCCGGGTGGAGGCAGTCTTGAGGCATGGAGTCGACTGCTTCACTCAAGACAACCTTGCGGGCAAACCTCCCACCACACCCTCGCTCACCTCTCCCTCAAGTTCCAGGGTCTCAATCCTATTTTGCAGAGGCACCCGGGGAACTGAGGTTGGTCGGGGTGGGGGTTGCCTACACGGCAGAGCCAGGACCCGTTTCCACCCCTCCTCTTCTCTCAGATTGCCTTGCTCTGCTCAGCAGTGGCAGAGCAGGGGGTCCACCACTGTCTCGAGAGTATCACCCCAACGTCTTTCTCACAGAGAGTTACACCACAAATCTGTCTCCTGCTCACACTCTCTGATACTCCTTAACCTCTCAGCCTCCTCCTTGAGCGCTGCCACCACAATGGTGGCAGTAATTAATGGTTATGAGCTGGATACCCAGTTCCTTTAACATGAATGGGAGTTGGACACTCAAAACTCATCAGTGGTTTAAAATGCTACCTAAGTGGAACAATCAGCACAACTGGAAAACCATACTACGGATCACTAAATCTCCTTTTTACGTTCCGATGCAACCTCACCCTTCCTGCGTTTCACGTGGTTCTGCTCCTGCTAGCTGTAGTTCCTGGGCCTCTCCGTGCAACAGTCACCTTGCTGGTCAAACACTCATCCAACTCCCAATCTTCATGAGTCAGTCTCCTCAGACTTTTACTCACTCTGCCATCCTCCCCTGAACTCTTTCTACCGTGGCAACAGCTTTCTGGGTTTGGAGCACCCCAATTAAACACTTTCTCACCACTGCCTGATTAATGGTTCACAGACAGTATGAGGGCTTCTGTCTCTTACTGATTCCTAATATTTGGTCTCATGACATGCAGCTCTATACAGCAGTGCTTTTCCAGGGTGTGCGGTCAAAACAGCTTGGAGACCATTGCTGCAGAGCACGGAGGTACACCCAAGCCAGTGCCCAGGGAGAAGTTTGAAAGCATTTCTTTGGAGCTCTTTGCTATAAAGAAGTTTGAACCGCCACTGGAAAGGGTCACCGCAGTCGTCGTTGTCGTCAACCGAACAACAACGCTTAACGACCCAGCACTCCTGAAGATCAACGTCTGACCTATGAGCAGTGCTGGAATCCGTGGTGGTGACTCTCTCTCTCTTGCTTTCCACAAAGACTTCTTGCTTTTATTATTTCCTGTCCTTTCTATCGTCCGTCTTCCCTTCCCCGTCTCCCTAAAACACTAGGATTTTTAATTAACTGGTTGTGCTAACATTTGACCCATTATGTCTTATTCTCGCCCTCAGGTATACGTATATTAAAACAAGAACCTCCTCTCCCTGCTATAAATTCGGGTGAGACAATGGGGCATCCACAACTTCTCTGGGCTGCCTAGGCCAGTGCCTTGCCACTCTCCGAGTAAAGAACTTCTTCCTCACATCCTGCCTAAATTTCTCCTCTTTTAGTTTAAAGCCATTCTCCCTTTTCCTGTCACTATCAGACCACGTAAAAAGTCAGTCTCCCCTGCTTACAAGCTGCCTTCAAGTACTGGAAGACCACAACGAGGTCTCCCCAGAGCCTCCTCTTCCCCAGGAAGAAACAAGCCAAACTCCCTCAGCCTTTACGGGAGAGGTGCTCCAGCCCCCTGTGCACTCTCATGGCCTCGTCTAAACCCACTCCAACAGCTCCACACCCTTCGTGTGTGCGGGAGCTGCAGACCTTCGTGCCGAATTTTGCGTGGGGCCTCACAAGGGCAGAGCAGAGCAGCACAATCACTTCCCTCACCCTGCCAGCCTTTCTACTTATTAAATACATAAGTAAGTAAATAAATAAATCACAGAGTACGTTGTGTGGCCGAAGATGAGGATGACAGTGCTTTCCAAGGGGATACAAACAATACAGAGCAATAGCAGATAAAAAAGAAGGAAAACTGGCTCAGCCCTACCAACAAGCAGTGACAGCTCAGAGCGCAATCACCACCAAGAAAGATGCAGCTCTCCCAACTGCTAACCCTCAAATGAGGGTGAGGAGGGGTGGATCCTGGCTCCACCCCCATTCTTTGCACCTGAGCTCCCTACGTTAGCCACACCTTCTCACCTTGGGCTCAGCCATCGGTTCAGGCTGTGACCTGGCAATTCTGCTGCACACATCAAACAGCATAGAGTAGAAAGTGTTTTCAGAGTTTAACACCGTTCATTTCCACAGACTAATTTTAATTTATTCACAACAGCTTGCAGGACAGGAGGGGAAAGATTTAATAATTACACAACAGAAATAAGCACTGAATATTTCAAACGCTTATTTAAAATCAGACGTTCATTTAAAATCCATTCAGAGCCATCTATCTGGACAAATAAAGCAGAGACATTTCCCTTCCAAACGGATTAACTCAACAATGTCATTTGTAGCATGGAATCCTAGAATCTGGATTCTACGTGTGGGTATCAAAAATCTGAGGCCAGCTGTAGTGAAAACATTAAGAAGCACCAGCGGAGTTCTCCACAAGAACCTGGAGGCGATCGCTGCACTGTATTTGAACAATTTCAATTCTGCACTGACCTGAGCAAGCGAGACGTATTCTGTGTCTACAGAGAGTCCAGAATACTGAGGCTGATTGAAACGCATAATCCAATTTCGTGGTAGAAACGCAATGATACAAAGGAAAATCCATTTGAGGACACACTTCCGGTTTGCTATTTCAGCTTCCTTACTACATGCTGAGTTGCTCACATCCACAGGAAGGGCGCGAAGAATCAAGTATGGTTGTTCTGAGGGCGTCCAGCTCTTTACTCAAGGTAATTAGAAGACCCCAGGATCCACATACTTCTTCGCTGATGAACGTCGGAAGCTACTGGCGTATCTCCGCAGAACCTCTGGCAGCTCTGTGATGCTTACAGCATTAGAATTACCCTTTGAGTAATACCTTAAATTGGAAGGCACCGTAGTGTATGGCAGAAGTGCGGGGCACAGGTGAAGAGCTGAAACAAAATTTACCATCATCCCTTCACTGGGATGAGGATTTTGAAGGAAGTCCCAAATATGTATCCAGAGTTTTGTCCATTTTTATTTCCAAGAGAAATTGAGGTCTCTCTTTCCCCTTCACGTAGGTGTAACCAATGTGCCTCCTCCCCGCCTCCATCCCCTGTAAGAGCCCTATCAGAGTCCGATTTTCACCTCTGGCTAAGTAACAGAGTCCGCGCAGTTGGCAAAAACAGGCCCTTTGCTTCTGCCATTATTTCTGCTCGCCGTCTGAGGAAACATAGACACCGGCAAGGGGCATCTAGAGGGTTTGGCTCTTTGACAGGCAGCTGCCCTGAGCTCTCCTGTCTTAGAGTAATGGTGCCTACCACGGAACGAGAGTGACACCGCAGCCACACGGCTGCCGCCACCGCACCTCTTCCCACCCACCCCAACATGGCGGCTGCTGCTGCTGCAACCCCTGCCACTGCAACAGGGCTGCCACGCCTCTATCCCAGTGTGACATGGCTTGTGAAGGTACACTTGCCTCTTTTTACAATTTAAAAGTAATTAACTAAATAAAAGCTTATGACTGATCACTGTTCTGGGTGGGGGGTAAATGAGGGCAGGCACGGTTGGATTAGGTTGTGAAGAAACATGCACTGTTTATTGCTGTGTGCAGATGGAGAGCGTTGAGTAAGTGCACCGTGCCTCCATATAGTGGAGCCACATTGTGTTTTGGTTTCCTTTTTTGTCTTCTGTCTTTGCAGGAGTTTTTTATTTCTTCCCACTTGTGCAGTTTCATTTCCAGTCCTTTCCCTCATTCCTCTTCTGCAGTCTGATCAAAGGATGGTGCGGGCCTGAGTGGCTGCTGGGTCACACCACACCGTAGAGCCCTCCGGCACCCAACCTCTGCACCTCTGAGTGCCCACGTGTGTCAGAAAACAATGAGAACACCTATAGGTGTGGGGAAAGGCTGAGAGCAGCCACACTGCTGACCACTGGCACAGAGCAAACGCTCTGCAGAGCAGAGGTGAGGGATAGAGCTCCGCAGGCCGAGAGGCGCGGCATTCCTTGCCCCCCACATGGCTCAGGCACACCTCTTGGCCTCGCAGACAGGCTGAATTACCACCTAACACCCGGCAGAGGCACAGTTCCATTGGTGAAGACCAAGCAGCAGCAGGTGGGTGCTAACAGAACGTTTGTAACACTGCCATCCCAACCTGCCTTCAGCCCGCACCCGGGGGCACTGCTGAGGCAAGCTGTGCTGGTCAAAGCCCCTGAGACAGGCTGAGGGGGAAGGAAGAGTCCTGGATTCAGCTGAAGAGGGGCAAACAAACCACTACTGGCTGGGCGGGAGTCGCTCCTGTGAAGGGCGGCAGTGGGGAGCAAGGCTGGGGCTGGGCCAGGACTGTGCCGCCATTGGGCCGGGGCCGTTCTGTACCCTGTGATGTCACGTGATGCCATAATGCTGAGCACAGTGCGCAGTTGCCTAGCAGTTGGAATTGCTGGTCTGCAGTTGGAGCTGCTGGTCTGCAGTTGTTGGAGCTGCTGGTCTGCAGTTGGATCTGCTTGCTGCTTAGCAGTTGGAGCTGCTGAAAAGCATCTGGATCTGCCCAACAGTAGTTGGATCTGCTGGATAGCGGCTGGAGCTGCTGGTTAGCAGTTGAAGCTGCTGAATAGCATCTGGATCTGCTCGACAGTAGCTGGATCTGCTGGACAGCAACTGGATCTGCTGGTCTGCAGTTGGAGCTACTGGATCGTAGTTGGATCTGCTGAATAGCACCTGGATCTGCTGGACAGTAGTTGGATCTACTGGATAGCAGTTGACGCTGCTGCTTGGTCTCTGTGCTTTCTCTGGGCCTTGATCAGCAGTATTTATGGCTGTACATCGGCTAGTGACTGGTGAGTAGTTGTGTTTTAGTCACCATTTCCCTCTTCTTTTGTGGTAAACAGTTCATATCTCAGCCCATGGGGCCTACTTCTTTTCCAGTTCTCTCCCCCTCATCACACCTGAGGAGCGAGAGCAAAGGGCGCTGTGCTGCTGAGCCGCGTTGAGCCATTGGGGCCCAGCCTCTGCTCCTCTGAGTGTCCTTGTATGTAGGAAAGTGGTGGCAATGCAAAACAAGGTTTTGCATTCTTCTCGCGCCCGGTCGTTAGAGGCCGCAGTGGTACACATCTTTGTAATGACAGGTGGTTTCTTAAAATAGAAAATAAGAACCCCTCCAGTAAAACCTTAAATCGCAAGGCACCATCGTGTATTGCAGAAGTGTACGGCACGGTTGAAGAGCTAGTACAAAACTTACCATCATCCCTTCTCTGGGATGACGATTGTGAAGGAAGTCCCAACAATTTGTCCAAAGTTTTGTTCAATTTTAAGTCCATGTGAACTCAAGGTCACTTTATTTCCCCTTTATGTCGGGGTAACGAGTGCACTTCCCCCCAGCTCCCTCCCCCATAAGACCTGTATCAGAGTATCATTTTCACCGGGGGATAACTGATGGATACAGCGCTCGGGCCTAAAAAGGACCTTCACGGCCTCTGCTTCTCACTTTATTTCTGTGTGGTTTTGGAAACAAACACTAGAAAGAGGCACCCATCTGGGTTGGTTCTCTGATGGGCGGCTGCCCTGAGCACGGCTCTATTGCAATACTACTGCCTATTACGTGAATATAGAGACACAGCAGTGACGTGGTAGATGCTCAAGCAACGCTTGCTATTGTGACAGGGCTGCTGCCTGCCGCCTGGCTCTTCTGGCAGTCTACCGTGGCGCCTGCCTCTTCTGGGTATCTGCTACGCTGCCTGCCTCTTCTTGTAACCTACTACGTTGCCTGCCTCTTCCTGCAAACTTCTACACCGCCTGGCTCTTCTTGGAAACTACTGCGCTGCCTGGCTCTTGGAATCTACTACACTGCTCGCCTCTATTTTGGAATCTACTGCGCTGTCTGCCTCTTTTCTGGAATCTACTATGCTGCCTGCCTCTTTTTTGGCATATTCTACGCTGCCGGCCTCGTTGTTGGAATATACTATACCACCCGCCTCTTCTTGGCATCTATTACATCACCTGCCTCTGCTTGGAAACGACTATGCTGCCTGCAGCTTCTGTGGAATATACTATGCTGCCTGCAGCTTCTGTGGAATATACTATGCTGCCTGCAGCTTCTGTGGAATAAACTACACCACCTGCAGGTTCTTTGGAATATACTATGCCACCTGCACCTTCTTTGGAATACCCTACGCCGCCTGCCTCGTATTTGGAATACGCTATACCGCCTGCATCTTCTTGGGAACATATTATGCCACCTGCCTGTTTTTGGAATATACTACACCACGCGCGCCTTCCTGGAATACACTAGGCCATCTGCCTCTTTTTGGACTGTGCTGCGCCACCTGCCTCTTCTTGGGCTATACAGCTCTGCCTTCCTCTACTTGAAATATACCATGCCACCTGCCTCCTCCTGGAATATACTATGCAACCTGCCTCTTTTATGGAATATACTATTCCACCTGCCCCTTCTATGGAAAATACTACGCCACCTGGCTCTGCAATGGAATACAGTGTGCCTCCTGCGCCTGCTATGGAGCAGACTACGCTGCCTGGCCCTGCTATGGAATAGGCTACGCCGCCTGCCTCGTTCATGGAATATACGGCACCACCTGTCCTGTTTATGGAATATACCATGGCGCCTGCCTCCTTTTGGAATACAGCACACCGCCTGGCTCTTTTTGGAGTATATCACGCCACCTGGCTCTCTTTGCAGCATACCATGCCGCTTGGCTCTGTTTGCAACATACCACGCAGGCTGGCTCTCTTTGCAACATACCACGCAGGCTGGCTCGCCTCGCAGTATAGCACGCAGGCTGGCTCTCCTTGGAATATACTACGCCGCTTGGCTCTGTTTGGAGTATACCAGACCAACTGGCTCTCTTTGGAATACACCACACTGCCTGGCTCTCTTGGGGATAGAGTACGCCACCTGGCTCTCCTTGCAATAGAGTACACCACCTGGCTCTTTCCAATAAATTTGCAATAGCTTTTTGTTTACAGCGCTGTACTGCATTTTCTTTCATTTAGCATAGCATGGCTTGGTTTGGAAAGGACCTCAAGGATCATCAAGTTCCAACTCCCACACTACGGGCAAGGTTGCCCTGCGCTACATCAGTTGCTGTATCTGTTTGCTCAGGGCCCCATCCCTCACCGATTTGAACACCTCCAGGGACGAGGCACTTACACCTTCTCTGGGCAACCTGTTCCAGCACCTCACCACTCTCTCAGTAAAGCAGCTTCCCCTCACATCTAATCTAAAACCATTGCCCTTGCCCTGTCACCCCCTACTCTTCAAAAATGTTGCTTTCCCTCATGTTTCTAAAACCTCTTCTAAATATTGGAAGGACATAATGAGGTCTGCCTTTTCCACGCTGAACAAGCCCAACTTCCTCAGCCTTTCTTCATAAGACAGCTGCTCCAGCCCTGTGATCATCTTCACAGCCCTCCTCTGGACCCTCTCCAAAAGCTCCACATCTTCTCTGAGTTGCTGGCCCCAGGCTTGGACACAGTCCTCCAGCTGGGGCCTCACAAGGGCAGAGTAGAGGGCGACAATCCCCTCCCTCACCCTGCTGGCTGCCCCTCTTCTGATGCAGCCCAGGACGCAACAGCCATTCTGGGCCGCAAGCGCACGCTGCTGGCTCTTGTAAGTTTTTCATCAACCAGGACCCCTCAGTCCTTCTCAGCAGGGCTACTCCCTAGGAATTCCTCCCCCAGTTTGTATGCATATCTGGGATTACCTCTACCCAAGCGCAAAACCTTGCACTTTGCTTTGTTGAACCTCATTAGGTCCACAAGAGAGGGTCCGCTTTTTGAGTTTATCAAGGTCCCTCTGGGTGGTGAATGCATTCATAGCAAGAGTTTGGGACGGGGAGCCTGCTTGAAGGTTCTTATTTGCAGAATTCTAGACCTTCTAAAATACTGCATACCAAGATACTCACTTGAAAGCGTTCACTTACAAAGTTAGCCTGGCACAATGCTCTGATTACAAAGTACACTCAATCAATATAAGGTACGTCTTAATGAAGTTTTGTCAGCCCTCTTCTTCTCTGCACCAATTATTGCAAATTCCTGTTCTCACTCTCCCTTCCTTCCACTCCAGCAGAGAAGAGCGTATCAAGCCACGGCCTGAAAAGAAAACAAAACAAAACTGTGTATCGCTTCTGTTCTGCTCACAAAGAAGCAAAGAAACCACATTCCATAGATCAGTCCACATGTCTCAGCCCCACATTGCTTGGGCATGGATAGTCCAGTCCTGAGTGGCCCACTGTGCAATCCAAAGTGTCTTCCAAGCCCTTGGAAGACTGCCCTGCTGTCTGTGCAAATGTTCAGCGCACTATTACCTGCCTCTTCTCGGGTTATAACCATCCACACTGCTCATGATTCAGCCCACTGGCTAATTTGTCCGTACATATTCCTGAACCGGGGCTACAGAAACTCTGTAGTCCTTGTTGGGGTTGGGGGAGGGCGGTTGGGGCATTGGGGCCCAACACCTCAACCAAGTTTGGGTTACTGGAATCAATTTCCCTCCAAACCTTCCTATAACAGCACACGTGCCTGGAAATGGTGATGGATTGTCACAGACTTTACAACTCCAGGATATTTTAGAGCCACGACCTGTTCTATATTATGTTTGGACCAATAGACTGCTAGTTCAGTGTATGGCCTCTGGTCCCCCAAGGAGGCCCAAACGGTAAGAGGGCCTTGGCCCTTATTTCATGCCATCAGTGTATCTAGATGCGGATCGCGTTCCGAAGACGCCTCAGCAGCAGCCAGCTGGGCCGCCTGGGGCAGCTGCCTTTACACTGCAGGTTCCAAGACATCATCTAAATCCCATGGCAGGGTGAGGACTTGCTCTATTTGTTCTTATGCCTTCCCTTCTTGTTGGGATGGGCTTTAAACATTGATTGACGTGAAGCTGCCTGGCCTTGAACAGCTCCAGGGATGGGACACCAACAACCTCTCTGGGCAGCCCCTCACCACTCTCCTGGTAAAGAACTTCCCCGATATCCAACCGAAATCTTCCCTACTTATTGTCTTTAACAACCCTCACCAAGTTCAATTCTGCCTGTGCCTTGGCTTTCCTGATCCCACGTCTGCAAGTCCAGACAGCATCCCTGTATTCTTCACAGGTGACAAGCCTTTGTTCCCAAAACCTGCATGTACCTTTCTTTGCCCTCAGTTAGCCCAGAACCATGGGCTAAGCCATGCTGGTTTCCTGCCTCCTCTGCAGGATGCCTCCTGCTGCCAAAGCAAGAAGGCCTCGTCAGCAGGCTCCCCTTGATCAGGTGTCCTGTAGTATACCCCTACCGCCAGCTGGCCTCTATTAGTCCCATCCCTAATTTTAACTCACAGGCTCTCAACCTGTTCCTGACTGTTTCTCAGAAGGAGCTCTCCATGCTCTATCCTCTCTTTGATACAGAGGGCAACTCCACCACCCCTCCTACCTTGCCTACCACTCCTAAGGAGCCGATACCCCTCAGTGGTGGTATCCCAGTTATGGCAGTCATCACACCATGTTTCCGTGATAGCAACAAGGTCATAATTTTCCAAGTGCATCACGGTTTCCAACTCCTCCTGCTTATTTCCTACACTGCGTGCATCGGTATAAAGGCGCTTCAGCTGGGCTTTCTGTCTCACTGCCTTTCTAGGGGTTCTAAGGGTTCTAGGATCCCGTACAGCTTTCTAGGGGATTTAGGATCCCCTAGAGCAACAGCATCCCCCTGCTCTCTTCCATCCCTTGGTACTTCACCCTCTTCACCCACCGCGTTTGGTACGAACCCTCAAACTACCCGCTCAACCCCAGTGGCCCTCACTTTTGTCCCCTTCCCCCTTCATAGTTTAAAGACCTTTCAATGAGTCCCACCAGTTCCTGGGCTGGGATCCTCCTACCCCTTGGAGACAGGCGAGTTCCATCTGCAGCCATCATGCCAGGTGCCCAGTAAATTGCCCCGTGAACAAAAAGAGCCAAAGTTCTTGGGTTTGCACCAACCTCTAAGCCATTTATTTATGAGGTGGGTTTTCCTGATCCTCTCCGTATCCTTCCCCGTCACTGCAGGGACAGAAGAAAAAACCACCTGCGCGCCCGCTCCATCAACTACCCGCCCCAGTCCCCTGAAGTCTTTCTTGATAGTCCTCAGGCTTTTCTCAGCAACTCCTTCACTGACAGCCTGAACTATCAATAAGGGAGAATAATCAGAGGGGCAAATCAGACCAGGACGTTTCCTAGAAATATCCCTGACCCGTGCCCTAGGGAGGCAGCGCACTTCCCTGCGGGTAGGATCAGGCCAACATATAGGGCCCTCTGTTGCTCTCAGCAGGGAGTCGCCTACGACAACAACCCTTCTTTTCTTCCGGGTGGAGGCAGTCTTGAGGCATGGAGTCGACTGCTTCACTCAAGACAACCTTGCGGGCAAACCTCCCACCACACCCTCGCTCACCTCTCCCTCAAGTTCCAGGGTCTCAATCCTATTTTGCAGAGGCACCCGGGGAACTGAGGTTGGTCGGGGTGGGGGTTGCCTACACGGCAGAGCCAGGACCCGTTTCCACCCCTCCTCTTCTCTCAGATTGCCTTGCTCTGCTCAGCAGTGGCAGAGCAGGGGGTCCACCACTGTCTCGAGAGTATCACCCCAACGTCTTTCTCACAGAGAGTTACACCACAAATCTGTCTCCTGCTCACACTCTCTGATACTCCTTAACCTCTCAGCCTCCTCCTTGAGCGCTGCCACCACAATGGTGGCAGTAATTAATGGTTATGAGCTGGATACCCAGTTCCTTTAACATGAATGGGAGTTGGACACTCAAAACTCATCAGTGGTTTAAAATGCTACCTAAGTGGAACAATCAGCACAACTGGAAAACCATACTACGGATCACTAAATCTCCTTTTTACGTTCCGATGCAACCTCACCCTTCCTGCGTTTCACGTGGTTCTGCTCCTGCTAGCTGTAGTTCCTGGGCCTCTCCGTGCAACAGTCACCTTGCTGGTCAAACACTCATCCAACTCCCAATCTTCATGAGTCAGTCTCCTCAGACTTTTACTCACTCTGCCATCCTCCCCTGAACTCTTTCTACCGTGGCAACAGCTTTCTGGGTTTGGAGCACCCCAATTAAACACTTTCTCACCACTGCCTGATTAATGGTTCACAGACAGTATGAGGGCTTCTGTCTCTTACTGATTCCTAATATTTGGTCTCATGACATGCAGCTCTATACAGCAGTGCTTTTCCAGGGTGTGCGGTCAAAACAGCTTGGAGACCATTGCTGCAGAGCACGGAGGTACACCCAAGCCAGTGCCCAGGGAGAAGTTTGAAAGCATTTCTTTGGAGCTCTTTGCTATAAAGAAGTTTGAACCGCCACTGGAAAGGGTCACCGCAGTCGTCGTTGTCGTCAACCGAACAACAACGCTTAACGACCCAGCACTCCTGAAGATCAACGTCTGACCTATGAGCAGTGCTGGAATCCGTGGTGGTGACTCTCTCTCTCTTGCTTTCCACAAAGACTTCTTGCTTTTATTATTTCCTGTCCTTTCTATCGTCCGTCTTCCCTTCCCCGTCTCCCTAAAACACTAGGATTTTTAATTAACTGGTTGTGCTAACATTTGACCCATTATGTCTTATTCTCGCCCTCAGGTATACGTATATTAAAACAAGAACCTCCTCTCCCTGCTATAAATTCGGGTGAGACAATGGGGCATCCACAACTTCTCTGGGCTGCCTAGGCCAGTGCCTTGCCACTCTCCGAGTAAAGAACTTCTTCCTCACATCCTGCCTAAATTTCTCCTCTTTTAGTTTAAAGCCATTCTCCCTTTTCCTGTCACTATCAGACCACGTAAAAAGTCAGTCTCCCCTGCTTACAAGCTGCCTTCAAGTACTGGAAGACCACAACGAGGTCTCCCCAGAGCCTCCTCTTCCCCAGGAAGAAACAAGCCAAACTCCCTCAGCCTTTACGGGAGAGGTGCTCCAGCCCCCTGTGCACTCTCATGGCCTCGTCTAAACCCACTCCAACAGCTCCACACCCTTCGTGTGTGCGGGAGCTGCAGACCTTCGTGCCGAATTTTGCGTGGGGCCTCACAAGGGCAGAGCAGAGCAGCACAATCACTTCCCTCACCCTGCCAGCCTTTCTACTTATTAAATACATAAGTAAGTAAATAAATAAATCACAGAGTACGTTGTGTGGCCGAAGATGAGGATGACAGTGCTTTCCAAGGGGATACAAACAATACAGAGCAATAGCAGATAAAAAAGAAGGAAAACTGGCTCAGCCCTACCAACAAGCAGTGACAGCTCAGAGCGCAATCACCACCAAGAAAGATGCAGCTCTCCCAACTGCTAACCCTCAAATGAGGGTGAGGAGGGGTGGATCCTGGCTCCACCCCCATTCTTTGCACCTGAGCTCCCTACGTTAGCCACACCTTCTCACCTTGGGCTCAGCCATCGGTTCAGGCTGTGACCTGGCAATTCTGCTGCACACATCAAACAGCATAGAGTAGAAAGTGTTTTCAGAGTTTAACACCGTTCATTTCCACAGACTAATTTTAATTTATTCACAACAGCTTGCAGGACAGGAGGGGAAAGATTTAATAATTACACAACAGAAATAAGCACTGAATATTTCAAACGCTTATTTAAAATCAGACGTTCATTTAAAATCCATTCAGAGCCATCTATCTGGACAAATAAAGCAGAGACATTTCCCTTCCAAACGGATTAACTCAACAATGTCATTTGTAGCATGGAATCCTAGAATCTGGATTCTACGTGTGGGTATCAAAAATCTGAGGCCAGCTGTAGTGAAAACATTAAGAAGCACCAGCGGAGTTCTCCACAAGAACCTGGAGGCGATCGCTGCACTGTATTTGAACAATTTCAATTCTGCACTGACCTGAGCAAGCGAGACGTATTCTGTGTCTACAGAGAGTCCAGAATACTGAGGCTGATTGAAACGCATAATCCAATTTCGTGGTAGAAACGCAATGATACAAAGGAAAATCCATTTGAGGACACACTTCCGGTTTGCTATTTCAGCTTCCTTACTGCATGCTGAGTTGCTCACATCCACAGGAAGGGCGCGAAGAATCAAGTATGGTTGTTCTGAGGGCGTCCAGCTCTTTACTCAAGGTAATTAGAAGACCCCAGGATCCACATACTTCTTCGCTGATGAACGTCGGAAGCTACTGGCGTATCTCCGCAGAACCTCTGGCAGCTCTGTGATGCTTACAGCATTAGAATTACCCTTTGAGTAATACCTTAAATTGGAAGGCACCGTAGTGTATGGCAGAAGTGCGGGGCACAGGTGAAGAGCTGAAACAAAATTTACCATCATCCCTTCACTGGGATGAGGATTTTGAAGGAAGTCCCAAATATGTATCCAGAGTTTTGTCCATTTTTATTTCCAAGAGAAATTGAGGTCTCTCTTTCCCCTTCACGTAGGTGTAACCAATGTGCCTCCTCCCCGCCTCCATCCCCTGTAAGAGCCCTATCAGAGTCCGATTTTCACCTCTGGCTAAGTAACAGAGTCCGCGCAGTTGGCAAAAACAGGCCCTTTGCTTCTGCCATTATTTCTGCTCGCCGTCTGAGGAAACATAGACACCGGCAAGGGGCATCTAGAGGGTTTGGCTCTTTGACAGGCAGCTGCCCTGAGCTCTCCTGTCTTAGAGTAATGGTGCCTACCACGGAACGAGAGTGACACCGCAGCCACACGGCTGCCGCCACCGCACCTCTTCCCACCCACCCCAACATGGCGGCTGCTGCTGCTGCAACCCCTGCCACTGCAACAGGGCTGCCACGCCTCTATCCCAGTGTGACATGGCTTGTGAAGGTACACTTGCCTCTTTTTACAATTTAAAAGTAATTAACTAAATAAAAGCTTATGACTGATCACTGTTCTGGGTGGGGGGTAAATGAGGGCAGGCACGGTTGGATTAGGTTGTGAAGAAACATGCACTGTTTATTGCTGTGTGCAGATGGAGAGCGTTGAGTAAGTGCACCGTGCCTCCATATAGTGGAGCCACATTGTGTTTTGGTTTCCTTTTTTGTCTTCTGTCTTTGCAGGAGTTTTTTATTTCTTCCCACTTGTGCAGTTTCATTTCCAGTCCTTTCCCTCATTCCTCTTCTGCAGTCTGATCAAAGGATGGTGCGGGCCTGAGTGGCTGCTGGGTCACACCACACCGTAGAGCCCTCCGGCACCCAACCTCTGCACCTCTGAGTGCCCACGTGTGTCAGAAAACAATGAGAACACCTATAGGTCTGGGGAAAGGCTGAGAGCAGCCACACTGCTGACCACTGGCACAGAGCAAACGCTCTGCAGAGCAGAGGTGAGGGATAGAGCTCCGCAGGCCGAGAGGCGCGGCATTCCTTGCCCCCCACATGGCTCAGGCACACCTCTTGGCCTCGCAGACAGGCTGAATTACCACCTAACACCCGGCAGAGGCACAGTTCCATTGGTGAAGACCAAGCAGCAGCAGGTGGGTGCTAACAGAACGTTTGTAACACTGCCATCCCAACCTGCCTTCAGCCCGCACCCGGGGGCACTGCTGAGGCAAGCTGTGCTGGTCAAAGCCCCTGAGACAGGCTGAGGGGGAAGGAAGAGTCCTGGATTCAGCTGAAGAGGGGCAAACAAACCACTACTGGCTGGGCGGGAGTCGCTCCTGTGAAGGGCGGCAGTGGGGAGCAAGGCTGGGGCTGGGCCAGGACTGTGCCGCCATTGGGCCGGGGCCGTTCTGTACCCTGTGATGTCACGTGATGCCATAATGCTGAGCACAGTGCGCAGTTGCCTAGCAGTTGGAATTGCTGGTCTGCAGTTGGAGCTGCTGGTCTGCAGTTGTTGGAGCTGCTGGTCTGCAGTTGGATCTGCTTGCTGCTTAGCAGTTGGAGCTGCTGAAAAGCATCTGGATCTGCCCAACAGTAGTTGGATCTGCTGGATAGCGGCTGGAGCTGCTGGTTAGCAGTTGAAGCTGCTGAATAGCATCTGGATCTGCTCGACAGTAGCTGGATCTGCTGGACAGCAACTGGATCTGCTGGTCTGCAGTTGGAGCTACTGGATCGTAGTTGGATCTGCTGAATAGCACCTGGATCTGCTGGACAGTAGTTGGATCTACTGGATAGCAGTTGACGCTGCTGCTTGGTCTCTGTGCTTTCTCTGGGCCTTGATCAGCAGTATTTATGGCTGTACATCGGCTAGTGACTGGTGAGTAGTTGTGTTTTAGTCACCATTTCCCTCTTCTTTTGTGGTAAACAGTTCATCTCTCAGCCCATGGGGCCTACTTCTTTTCCAGTTCTCTCCCCCTCATCACACCTGAGGAGCGAGAGCAAAGGGCGCTGTGCTGCTGAGCCGCGTTGAGCCATTGGGGCCCAGCCTCTGCTCCTCTGAGTGTCCTTGTATGTAGGAAAGTGGTGGCAATGCAAAACAAGGTTTTGCATTCTTCTCGCGCCCGGTCGTTAGAGGCCGCAGTGGTACACATCTTTGTAATGACAGGTGGTTTCTTAAAATAGAAAATAAGAACCCCTCCAGTAAAACCTTAAATCGCAAGGCACCATCGTGTATTGCAGAAGTGTACGGCACGGTTGAAGAGCTAGTACAAAACTTACCATCATCCCTTCTCTGGGATGACGATTGTGAAGGAAGTCCCAACAATTTGTCCAAAGTTTTGTTCAATTTTAAGTCCATGTGAACTCAAGGTCACTTTATTTCCCCTTTATGTCGGGGTAACGAGTGCACTTCCCCCCAGCTCCCTCCCCCATAAGACCTGTATCAGAGTATCATTTTCACCGGGGGATAACTGATGGATACAGCGCTCGGGCCTAAAAAGGACCTTCACGGCCTCTGCTTCTCACTTTATTTCTGTGTGGTTTTGGAAACAAACACTAGAAAGAGGCACCCATCTGGGTTGGTTCTCTGATGGGCGGCTGCCCTGAGCACGGCTCTATTGCAATACTACTGCCTATTACGTGAATATAGAGACACAGCAGTGACGTGGTAGATGCTCAAGCAACGCTTGCTATTGTGACAGGGCTGCTGCCTGCCGCCTGGCTCTTCTGGCAGTCTACCGTGGCGCCTGCCTCTTCTGGGTATCTGCTACGCTGCCTGCCTCTTCTTGTAACCTACTACGTTGCCTGCCTCTTCCTGCAAACTTCTACACCGCCTGGCTCTTCTTGGAAACTACTGCGCTGCCTGGCTCTTGGAATCTACTACACTGCTCGCCTCTATTTTGGAATCTACTGCGCTGTCTGCCTCTTTTCTGGAATCTACTATGCTGCCTGCCTCTTTTTTGGCATATTCTACGCTGCCGGCCTCGTTGTTGGAATATACTATACCACCCGCCTCTTCTTGGCATCTATTACATCACCTGCCTCTGCTTGGAAACGACTATGCTGCCTGCAGCTTCTGTGGAATATACTATGCTGCCTGCAGCTTCTGTGGAATATACTATGCTGCCTGCAGCTTCTGTGGAATAAACTACACCACCTGCAGGTTCTTTGGAATATACTATGCCACCTGCACCTTCTTTGGAATACCCTACGCCGCCTGCCTCGTATTTGGAATACGCTATACCGCCTGCATCTTCTTGGGAACATATTATGCCACCTGCCTGTTTTTGGAATATACTACACCACGCGCGCCTTCCTGGAATACACTAGGCCATCTGCCTCTTTTTGGACTGTGCTGCGCCACCTGCCTCTTCTTGGGCTATACAGCTCTGCCTTCCTCTACTTGAAATATACCATGCCACCTGCCTCCTCCTGGAATATACTATGCAACCTGCCTCTTTTATGGAATATACTATTCCACCTGCCCCTTCTATGGAAAATACTATGGCGCCTGCCCCTGCTGTGGAAAATACTACGCCACCTGGCTCTGCTATGGAGCAGACTACGCTGCCTGGCCCTGCTATGGAATAGGCTACGCCGCCTGCCTCGTTCATGGAATATACGGCACCACCTGTCCTGTTTATGGAATATACCATGGCGCCTGCCTCCTTTTGGAATACAGCACACCGCCTGGCTCTTTTTGGAGTATATCACGCCACCTGGCTCTCTTTGCAGCATACCATGCCGCTTGGCTCTGTTTGCAACATACCACGCAGGCTGGCTCTCTTTGCAACATACCACGCAGGCTGGCTCGCCTCGCAGTATAGCACGCAGGCTGGCTCTCCTTGGAATATACTACGCCGCTTGGCTCTGTTTGGAGTATACCAGACCAACTGGCTCTCTCTGGAATACACCACACTGCCTGGCTCTCTTGGGGATAGAGTACGCCACCTGGCTCTCCTTGCAATAGAGTACACCACCTGGCTCTTTCCAATAAATTTGCAATAGCTTTTTGTTTACAGCGCTGTACTGCATTTTCTTTCATTTAGCATAGCATGGCTTGGTTTGGAAAGGACCTCAAGGATCATCAAGTTCCAACTCCCACACTACGGGCAAGGTTGCCCTGCGCTACATCAGTTGCTGTATCTGTTTGCTCAGGGCCCCATCCCTCACCGATTTGAACACCTCCAGGGACGAGGCACTTACACCTTCTCTGGGCAACCTGTTCCAGCACCTCACCACTCTCTCAGTAAAGCAGCTTCCCCTCACATCTAATCTAAAACCATTGCCCTTGCCCTGTCACCCCCTACTCTTCAAAAATGTTGCTTTCCCTCATGTTTCTAAAACCTCTTCTAAATATTGGAAGGACATAATGAGGTCTGCCTTTTCCACGCTGAACAAGCCCAACTTCCTCAGCCTTTCTTCATAAGACAGCTGCTCCAGCCCTGTGATCATCTTCACAGCCCTCCTCTGGACCCTCTCCAAAAGCTCCACATCTTCTCTGAGTTGCTGGCCCCAGGCTTGGACACAGTCCTCCAGCTGGGGCCTCACAAGGGCAGAGTAGAGGGCGACAATCCCCTCCCTCACCCTGCTGGCTGCCCCTCTTCTGATGCAGCCCAGGACGCAACAGCCATTCTGGGCCGCAAGCGCACGCTGCTGGCTCTTGTAAGTTTTTCATCAACCAGGACCCCTCAGTCCTTCTCAGCAGGGCTACTCCCTAGGAATTCCTCCCCCAGTTTGTATGCATATCTGGGATTACCTCTACCCAAGCGCAAAACCTTGCACTTTGCTTTGTTGAACCTCATTAGGTCCACAAGAGAGGGTCCGCTTTTTGAGTTTATCAAGGTCCCTCTGGGTGGTGAATGCATTCATAGCAAGAGTTTGGGACGGGGAGCCTGCTTGAAGGTTCTTATTTGCAGAATTCTAGACCTTCTAAAATACTGCATACCAAGATACTCACTTGAAAGCGTTCACTTACAAAGTTAGCCTGGCACAATGCTCTGATTACAAAGTACACTCAATCAATATAAGGTACGTCTTAATGAAGTTTTGTCAGCCCTCTTCTTCTCTGCACCAATTATTGCAAATTCCTGTTCTCACTCTCCCTTCCTTCCACTCCAGCAGAGAAGAGCGTATCAAGCCACGGCCTGAAAAGAAAACAAAACAAAACTGTGTATCGCTTCTGTTCTGCTCACAAAGAAGCAAAGAAACCACATTCCATAGATCAGTCCACATGTCTCAGCCCCACATTGCTTGGGCATGGATAGTCCAGTCCTGAGTGGCCCACTGTGCAATCCAAAGTGTCTTCCAAGCCCTTGGAAGACTGCCCTGCTGTCTGTGCAAATGTTCAGCGCACTATTACCTGCCTCTTCTCGGGTTATAACCATCCACACTGCTCATGATTCAGCCCACTGGCTAATTTGTCCGTACATATTCCTGAACCGGGGCTACAGAAACTCTGTAGTCCTTGTTGGGGTTGGGGGAGGGCGGTTGGGGCATTGGGGCCCAACACCTCAACCAAGTTTGGGTTACTGGAATCAATTTCCCTCCAAACCTTCCTATAACAGCACACGTGCCTGGAAATGGTGATGGATTGTCACAGACTTTACAACTCCAGGATATTTTAGAGCCACGACCTGTTCTATATTATGTTTGGACCAATAGACTGCTAGTTCAGTGTATGGCCTCTGGTCCCCCAAGGAGGCCCAAACGGTAAGAGGGCCTTGGCCCTTATTTCATGCCATCAGTGTATCTAGATGCGGATCGCGTTCCGAAGACGCCTCAGCAGCAGCCAGCTGGGCCGCCTGGGGCAGCTGCCTTTACACTGCAGGTTCCAAGACATCATCTAAATCCCATGGCAGGGTGAGGACTTGCTCTATTTGTTCTTATGCCTTCCCTTCTTGTTGGGATGGGCTTTAAACATTGATTGACGTGAAGCTGCCTGGCCTTGAACAGCTCCAGGGATGGGACACCAACAACCTCTCTGGGCAGCCCCTCACCACTCTCCTGGTAAAGAACTTCCCCGATATCCAACCGAAATCTTCCCTACTTATTGTCTTTAACAACCCTCACCAAGTTCAATTCTGCCTGTGCCTTGGCTTTCCTGATCCCACGTCTGCAAGTCCAGACAGCATCCCTGTATTCTTCACAGGTGACAAGCCTTTGTTCCCAAAACCTGCATGTACCTTTCTTTGCCCTCAGTTAGCCCAGAACCATGGGCTAAGCCATGCTGGTTTCCTGCCTCCTCTGCAGGATGCCTCCTGCTGCCAAAGCAAGAAGGCCTCGTCAGCAGGCTCCCCTTGATCAGGTGTCCTGTAGTATACCCCTACCGCCAGCTGGCCTCTATTAGTCCCATCCCTAATTTTAACTCACAGGCTCTCAACCTGTTCCTGACTGTTTCTCAGAAGGAGCTCTCCATGCTCTATCCTCTCTTTGATACAGAGGGCAACTCCACCACCCCTCCTACCTTGCCTACCACTCCTAAGGAGCCGATACCCCTCAGTGGTGGTATCCCAGTTATGGCAGTCATCACACCATGTTTCCGTGATAGCAACAAGGTCATAATTTTCCAAGTGCATCACGGTTTCCAACTCCTCCTGCTTATTTCCTACACTGCGTGCATCGGTATAAAGGCGCTTCAGCTGGGCTTTCTGTCTCACTGCCTTTCTAGGGGTTCTAAGGGTTCTAGGATCCCGTACAGCTTTCTAGGGGATTTAGGATCCCCTAGAGCAACAGCATCCCCCTGCTCTCTTCCATCCCTTGGTACTTCACCCTCTTCACCCACCGCGTTTGGTACGAACCCTCAAACTACCCGCTCAACCCCAGTGGCCCTCACTTTTGTCCCCTTCCCCCTTCATAGTTTAAAGACCTTTCAATGAGTCCCACCAGTTCCTGGGCTGGGATCCTCCTACCCCTTGGAGACAGGCGAGTTCCATCTGCAGCCATCATGCCAGGTGCCCAGTAAATTGCCCCGTGAACAAAAAGAGCCAAAGTTCTTGGGTTTGCACCAACCTCTAAGCCATTTATTTATGAGGTGGGTTTTCCTGATCCTCTCCGTATCCTTCCCCGTCACTGCAGGGACAGAAGAAAAAACCACCTGCGCGCCCGCTCCATCAACTACCCGCCCCAGTCCCCTGAAGTCTTTCTTGATAGTCCTCAGGCTTTTCTCAGCAACTCCTTCACTGACAGCCTGAACTATCAATAAGGGAGAATAATCAGAGGGGCAAATCAGACCAGGACGTTTCCTAGAAATATCCCTGACCCGTGCCCTAGGGAGGCAGCGCACTTCCCTGCGGGTAGGATCAGGCCAACATATAGGGCCCTCTGTTGCTCTCAGCAGGGAGTCGCCTACGACAACAACCCTTCTTTTCTTCCGGGTGGAGGCAGTCTTGAGGCATGGAGTCGACTGCTTCACTCAAGACAACCTTGCGGGCAAACCTCCCACCACACCCTCGCTCACCTCTCCCTCAAGTTCCAGGGTCTCAATCCTATTTTGCAGAGGCACCCGGGGAACTGAGGTTGGTCGGGGTGGGGGTTGCCTACACGGCAGAGCCAGGACCCGTTTCCACCCCTCCTCTTCTCTCAGATTGCCTTGCTCTGCTCAGCAGTGGCAGAGCAGGGGGTCCACCACTGTCTCGAGAGTATCACCCCAACGTCTTTCTCACAGAGAGTTACACCACAAATCTGTCTCCTGCTCACACTCTCTGATACTCCTTAACCTCTCAGCCTCCTCCTTGAGCGCTGCCACCACAATGGTGGCAGTAATTAATGGTTATGAGCTGGATACCCAGTTCCTTTAACATGAATGGGAGTTGGACACTCAAAACTCATCAGTGGTTTAAAATGCTACCTAAGTGGAACAATCAGCACAACTGGAAAACCATACTACGGATCACTAAATCTCCTTTTTACGTTCCGATGCAACCTCACCCTTCCTGCGTTTCACGTGGTTCTGCTCCTGCTAGCTGTAGTTCCTGGGCCTCTCCGTGCAACAGTCACCTTGCTGGTCAAACACTCATCCAACTCCCAATCTTCATGAGTCAGTCTCCTCAGACTTTTACTCACTCTGCCATCCTCCCCTGAACTCTTTCTACCGTGGCAACAGCTTTCTGGGTTTGGAGCACCCCAATTAAACACTTTCTCACCACTGCCTGATTAATGGTTCACAGACAGTATGAGGGCTTCTGTCTCTTACTGATTCCTAATATTTGGTCTCATGACATGCAGCTCTATACAGCAGTGCTTTTCCAGGGTGTGCGGTCAAAACAGCTTGGAGACCATTGCTGCAGAGCACGGAGGTACACCCAAGCCAGTGCCCAGGGAGAAGTTTGAAAGCATTTCTTTGGAGCTCTTTGCTATAAAGAAGTTTGAACCGCCACTGGAAAGGGTCACCGCAGTCGTCGTTGTCGTCAACCGAACAACAACGCTTAACGACCCAGCACTCCTGAAGATCAACGTCTGACCTATGAGCAGTGCTGGAATCCGTGGTGGTGACTCTCTCTCTCTTGCTTTCCACAAAGACTTCTTGCTTTTATTATTTCCTGTCCTTTCTATCGTCCGTCTTCCCTTCCCCGTCTCCCTAAAACACTAGGATTTTTAATTAACTGGTTGTGCTAACATTTGACCCATTATGTCTTATTCTCGCCCTCAGGTATACGTATATTAAAACAAGAACCTCCTCTCCCTGCTATAAATTCGGGTGAGACAATGGGGCATCCACAACTTCTCTGGGCTGCCTAGGCCAGTGCCTTGCCACTCTCCGAGTAAAGAACTTCTTCCTCACATCCTGCCTAAATTTCTCCTCTTTTAGTTTAAAGCCATTCTCCCTTTTCCTGTCACTATCAGACCACGTAAAAAGTCAGTCTCCCCTGCTTACAAGCTGCCTTCAAGTACTGGAAGACCACAACGAGGTCTCCCCAGAGCCTCCTCTTCCCCAGGAAGAAACAAGCCAAACTCCCTCAGCCTTTACGGGAGAGGTGCTCCAGCCCCCTGTGCACTCTCATGGCCTCGTCTAAACCCACTCCAACAGCTCCACACCCTTCGTGTGTGCGGAAGCTGCAGACCTTCGTGCCGAATTTTGCGTGGGGCCTCACAAGGGCAGAGCAGAGCAGCACAATCACTTCCCTCACCCTGCCAGCCTTTCTACTTATTAAATACATAAGTAAGTAAATAAATAAATCACAGAGTACGTTGTGTGGCCGAAGATGAGGATGACAGTGCTTTCCAAGGGGATACAAACAATACAGAGCAATAGCAGATAAAAAAGAAGGAAAACTGGCTCAGCCCTACCAACAAGCAGTGACAGCTCAGAGCGCAATCACCACCAAGAAAGATGCAGCTCTCCCAACTGCTAACCCTCAAATGAGGGTGAGGAGGGGTGGATCCTGGCTCCACCCCCATTCTTTGCACCTGAGCTCCCTACGTTAGCCACACCTTCTCACCTTGGGCTCAGCCATCGGTTCAGGCTGTGACCTGGCAATTCTGCTGCACACATCAAACAGCATAGAGTAGAAAGTGTTTTCAGAGTTTAACACCGTTCATTTCCACAGACTAATTTTAATTTATTCACAACAGCTTGCAGGACAGGAGGGGAAAGATTTAATAATTACACAACAGAAATAAGCACTGAATATTTCAAACGCTTATTTAAAATCAGACGTTCATTTAAAATCCATTCAGAGCCATCTATCTGGACAAATAAAGCAGAGACATTTCCCTTCCAAACGGATTAACTCAACAATGTCATTTGTAGCATGGAATCCTAGAATCTGGATTCTACGTGTGGGTATCAAAAATCTGAGGCCAGCTGTAGTGAAAACATTAAGAAGCACCAGCGGAGTTCTCCACAAGAACCTGGAGGCGATCGCTGCACTGTATTTGAACAATTTCAATTCTGCACTGACCTGAGCAAGCGAGACGTATTCTGTGTCTACAGAGAGTCCAGAATACTGAGGCTGATTGAAACGCATAATCCAATTTCGTGGTAGAAACGCAATGATACAAAGGAAAATCCATTTGAGGACACACTTCCGGTTTGCTATTTCAGCTTCCTTACTGCATGCTGAGTTGCTCACATCCACAGGAAGGGCGCGAAGAATCAAGTATGGTTGTTCTGAGGGCGTCCAGCTCTTTACTCAAGGTAATTAGAAGACCCCAGGATCCACATACTTCTTCGCTGATGAACGTCGGAAGCTACTGGCGTATCTCCGCAGAACCTCTGGCAGCTCTGTGATGCTTACAGCATTAGAATTACCCTTTGAGTAATACCTTAAATTGGAAGGCACCGTAGTGTATGGCAGAAGTGCGGGGCACAGGTGAAGAGCTGAAACAAAATTTACCATCATCCCTTCACTGGGATGAGGATTTTGAAGGAAGTCCCAAATATGTATCCAGAGTTTTGTCCATTTTTATTTCCAAGAGAAATTGAGGTCTCTCTTTCCCCTTCACGTAGGTGTAACCAATGTGCCTCCTCCCCGCCTCCATCCCCTGTAAGAGCCCTATCAGAGTCCGATTTTCACCTCTGGCTAAGTAACAGAGTCCGCGCAGTTGGCAAAAACAGGCCCTTTGCTTCTGCCATTATTTCTGCTCGCCGTCTGAGGAAACATAGACACCGGCAAGGGGCATCTAGAGGGTTTGGCTCTTTGACAGGCAGCTGCCCTGAGCTCTCCTGTCTTAGAGTAATGGTGCCTACCACGGAACGAGAGTGACACCGCAGCCACACGGCTGCCGCCACCGCACCTCTTCCCACCCACCCCAACATGGCGGCTGCTGCTGCTGCAACCCCTGCCACTGCAACAGGGCTGCCACGCCTCTATCCCAGTGTGACATGGCTTGTGAAGGTACACTTGCCTCTTTTTACAATTTAAAAGTAATTAACTAAATAAAAGCTTATGACTGATCACTGTTCTGGGTGGGGGGTAAATGAGGGCAGGCACGGTTGGATTAGGTTGTGAAGAAACATGCACTGTTTATTGCTGTGTGCAGATGGAGAGCGTTGAGTAAGTGCACCGTGCCTCCATATAGTGGAGCCACATTGTGTTTTGGTTTCCTTTTTTGTCTTCTGTCTTTGCAGGAGTTTTTTATTTCTTCCCACTTGTGCAGTTTCATTTCCAGTCCTTTCCCTCATTCCTCTTCTGCAGTCTGATCAAAGGATGGTGCGGGCCTGAGTGGCTGCTGGGTCACACCACACCGTAGAGCCCTCCGGCACCCAACCTCTGCACCTCTGAGTGCCCACGTGTGTCAGAAAACAATGAGAACACCTATAGGTGTGGGGAAAGGCTGAGAGCAGCCACACTGCTGACCACTGGCACAGAGCAAACGCTCTGCAGAGCAGAGGTGAGGGATAGAGCTCCGCAGGCCGAGAGGCGCGGCATTCCTTGCCCCCCACATGGCTCAGGCACACCTCTTGGCCTCGCAGACAGGCTGAATTACCACCTAACACCCGGCAGAGGCACAGTTCCATTGGTGAAGACCAAGCAGCAGCAGGTGGGTGCTAACAGAACGTTTGTAACACTGCCATCCCAACCTGCCTTCAGCCCGCACCCGGGGGCACTGCTGAGGCAAGCTGTGCTGGTCAAAGCCCCTGAGACAGGCTGAGGGGGAAGGAAGAGTCCTGGATTCAGCTGAAGAGGGGCAAACAAACCACTACTGGCTGGGCGGGAGTCGCTCCTGTGAAGGGCGGCAGTGGGGAGCAAGGCTGGGGCTGGGCCAGGACTGTGCCGCCATTGGGCCGGGGCCGTTCTGTACCCTGTGATGTCACGTGATGCCATAATGCTGAGCACAGTGCGCAGTTGCCTAGCAGTTGGAATTGCTGGTCTGCAGTTGGAGCTGCTGGTCTGCAGTTGTTGGAGCTGCTGGTCTGCAGTTGGATCTGCTTGCTGCTTAGCAGTTGGAGCTGCTGAAAAGCATCTGGATCTGCCCAACAGTAGTTGGATCTGCTGGATAGCGGCTGGAGCTGCTGGTTAGCAGTTGAAGCTGCTGAATAGCATCTGGATCTGCTCGACAGTAGCTGGATCTGCTGGACAGCAACTGGATCTGCTGGTCTGCAGTTGGAGCTACTGGATCGTAGTTGGATCTGCTGAATAGCACCTGGATCTGCTGGACAGTAGTTGGATCTACTGGATAGCAGTTGACGCTGCTGCTTGGTCTCTGTGCTTTCTCTGGGCCTTGATCAGCAGTATTTATGGCTGTACATCGGCTAGTGACTGGTGAGTAGTTGTGTTTTAGTCACCATTTCCCTCTTCTTTTGTGGTAAACAGTTCATCTCTCAGCCCATGGGGCCTACTTCTTTTCCAGTTCTCTCCCCCTCATCACACCTGAGGAGCGAGAGCAAAGGGCGCTGTGCTGCTGAGCCGCGTTGAGCCATTGGGGCCCAGCCTCTGCTCCTCTGAGTGTCCTTGTATGTAGGAAAGTGGTGGCAATGCAAAACAAGGTTTTGCATTCTTCTCGCGCCCGGTCGTTAGAGGCCGCAGTGGTACACATCTTTGTAATGACAGGTGGTTTCTTAAAATAGAAAATAAGAACCCCTCCAGTAAAACCTTAAATCGCAAGGCACCATCGTGTATTGCAGAAGTGTACGGCACGGTTGAAGAGCTAGTACAAAACTTACCATCATCCCTTCTCTGGGATGACGATTGTGAAGGAAGT
Source organism: Alectoris magna (assembly GCA_030625065.1). Lineage (NCBI taxonomy): Eukaryota > Metazoa > Chordata > Aves > Galliformes > Phasianidae > Alectoris > Alectoris magna. The sequence goes on from CM060560.1 coordinate 135,857,728, forward strand.
CCCAACAATTTGTCCAAAGTTTTGTTCAATTTTAAGTCCATGTGAACTCAAGGTCACTTTATTTCCCCTTTATGTCGGGGTAACGAGTGCACTTCCCCCCAGCTCCCTCCCCCATAAGACCTGTATCAGAGTATCATTTTCACCGGGGGATAACTGATGGATACAGCGCTCGGGCCTAAAAAGGACCTTCACGGCCTCTGCTTCTCACTTTATTTCTGTGTGGTTTTGGAAACAAACACTAGAAAGAGGCACCCATCTGGGTTGGTTCTCTGATGGGCGGCTGCCCTGAGCACGGCTCTATTGCAATACTACTGCCTATTACGTGAATATAGAGACACAGCAGTGACGTGGTAGATGCTCAAGCAACGCTTGCTATTGTGACAGGGCTGCTGCCTGCCGCCTGGCTCTTCTGGCAGTCTACCGTGGCGCCTGCCTCTTCTGGGTATCTGCTACGCTGCCTGCCTCTTCTTGTAACCTACTACGTTGCCTGCCTCTTCCTGCAAACTTCTACACCGCCTGGCTCTTCTTGGAAACTACTGCGCTGCCTGGCTCTTGGAATCTACTACACTGCTCGCCTCTATTTTGGAATCTACTGCGCTGTCTGCCTCTTTTCTGGAATCTACTATGCTGCCTGCCTCTTTTTTGGCATATTCTACGCTGCCGGCCTCGTTGTTGGAATATACTATACCACCCGCCTCTTCTTGGCATCTATTACATCACCTGCCTCTGCTTGGAAACGACTATGCTGCCTGCAGCTTCTGTGGAATATACTATGCTGCCTGCAGCTTCTGTGGAATATACTATGCTGCCTGCAGCTTCTGTGGAATAAACTACACCACCTGCAGGTTCTTTGGAATATACTATGCCACCTGCACCTTCTTTGGAATACCCTACGCCGCCTGCCTCGTATTTGGAATACGCTATACCGCCTGCATCTTCTTGGGAACATATTATGCCACCTGCCTGTTTTTGGAATATACTACACCACGCGCGCCTTCCTGGAATACACTAGGCCATCTGCCTCTTTTTGGACTGTGCTGCGCCACCTGCCTCTTCTTGGGCTATACAGCTCTGCCTTCCTCTACTTGAAATATACCATGCCACCTGCCTCCTCCTGGAATATACTATGCAACCTGCCTCTTTTATGGAATATACTATTCCACCTGCCCCTTCTATGGAAAATACTACGCCACCTGGCTCTGCAATGGAATACAGTGTGCCTCCTGCGCCTGCTATGGAGCAGACTACGCTGCCTGGCCCTGCTATGGAATAGGCTACGCCGCCTGCCTCGTTCATGGAATATACGGCACCACCTGTCCTGTTTATGGAATATACCATGGCGCCTGCCTCCTTTTGGAATACAGCACACCGCCTGGCTCTTTTTGGAGTATATCACGCCACCTGGCTCTCTTTGCAGCATACCATGCCGCTTGGCTCTGTTTGCAACATACCACGCAGGCTGGCTCTCTTTGCAACATACCACGCAGGCTGGCTCGCCTCGCAGTATAGCACACAGGCTGGCTCTCCTTGGAATATACTACGCCGCTTGGCTCTGTTTGGAGTATACCAGACCAACTGGCTCTCTTTGGAATACACCACACTGCCTGGCTCTCTTGGGGATAGAGTACGCCACCTGGCTCTCCTTGCAATAGAGTACACCACCTGGCTCTTTCCAATAAATTTGCAATAGCTTTTTGTTTACAGCGCTGTACTGCATTTTCTTTCATTTAGCATAGCATGGCTTGGTTTGGAAAGGACCTCAAGGATCATCAAGTTCCAACTCCCACACTACGGGCAAGGTTGCCCTGCGCTACATCAGTTGCTGTATCTGTTTGCTCAGGGCCCCATCCCTCACCGATTTGAACACCTCCAGGGACGAGGCACTTACACCTTCTCTGGGCAACCTGTTCCAGCACCTCACCACTCTCTCAGTAAAGCAGCTTCCCCTCACATCTAATCTAAAACCATTGCCCTTGCCCTGTCACCCCCTACTCTTCAAAAATGTTGCTTTCCCTCATGTTTCTAAAACCTCTTCTAAATATTGGAAGGACATAATGAGGTCTGCCTTTTCCACGCTGAACAAGCCCAACTTCCTCAGCCTTTCTTCATAAGACAGCTGCTCCAGCCCTGTGATCATCTTCACAGCCCTCCTCTGGACCCTCTCCAAAAGCTCCACATCTTCTCTGAGTTGCTGGCCCCAGGCTTGGACACAGTCCTCCAGCTGGGGCCTCACAAGGGCAGAGTAGAGGGCGACAATCCCCTCCCTCACCCTGCTGGCTGCCCCTCTTCTGATGCAGCCCAGGACGCAACAGCCATTCTGGGCCGCAAGCGCACGCTGCTGGCTCTTGTAAGTTTTTCATCAACCAGGACCCCTCAGTCCTTCTCAGCAGGGCTACTCCCTAGGAATTCCTCCCCCAGTTTGTATGCATATCTGGGATTACCTCTACCCAAGCGCAAAACCTTGCACTTTGCTTTGTTGAACCTCATTAGGTCCACAAGAGAGGGTCCGCTTTTTGAGTTTATCAAGGTCCCTCTGGGTGGTGAATGCATTCATAGCAAGAGTTTGGGACGGGGAGCCTGCTTGAAGGTTCTTATTTGCAGAATTCTAGACCTTCTAAAATACTGCATACCAAGATACTCACTTGAAAGCGTTCACTTACAAAGTTAGCCTGGCACAATGCTCTGATTACAAAGTACACTCAATCAATATAAGGTACGTCTTAATGAAGTTTTGTCAGCCCTCTTCTTCTCTGCACCAATTATTGCAAATTCCTGTTCTCACTCTCCCTTCCTTCCACTCCAGCAGAGAAGAGCGTATCAAGCCACGGCCTGAAAAGAAAACAAAACAAAACTGTGTATCGCTTCTGTTCTGCTCACAAAGAAGCAAAGAAACCACATTCCATAGATCAGTCCACATGTCTCAGCCCCACATTGCTTGGGCATGGATAGTCCAGTCCTGAGTGGCCCACTGTGCAATCCAAAGTGTCTTCCAAGCCCTTGGAAGACTGCCCTGCTGTCTGTGCAAATGTTCAGCGCACTATTACCTGCCTCTTCTCGGGTTATAACCATCCACACTGCTCATGATTCAGCCCACTGGCTAATTTGTCCGTACATATTCCTGAACCGGGGCTACAGAAACTCTGTAGTCCTTGTTGGGGTTGGGGGAGGGCGGTTGGGGCATTGGGGCCCAACACCTCAACCAAGTTTGGGTTACTGGAATCAATTTCCCTCCAAACCTTCCTATAACAGCACACGTGCCTGGAAATGGTGATGGATTGTCACAGACTTTACAACTCCAGGATATTTTAGAGCCACGACCTGTTCTATATTATGTTTGGACCAATAGACTGCTAGTTCAGTGTATGGCCTCTGGTCCCCCAAGGAGGCCCAAACGGTAAGAGGGCCTTGGCCCTTATTTCATGCCATCAGTGTATCTAGATGCGGATCGCGTTCCGAAGACGCCTCAGCAGCAGCCAGCTGGGCCGCCTGGGGCAGCTGCCTTTACACTGCAGGTTCCAAGACATCATCTAAATCCCATGGCAGGGTGAGGACTTGCTCTATTTGTTCTTATGCCTTCCCTTCTTGTTGGGATGGGCTTTAAACATTGATTGACGTGAAGCTGCCTGGCCTTGAACAGCTCCAGGGATGGGACACCAACAACCTCTCTGGGCAGCCCCTCACCACTCTCCTGGTAAAGAACTTCCCCGATATCCAACCGAAATCTTCCCTACTTATTGTCTTTAACAACCCTCACCAAGTTCAATTCTGCCTGTGCCTTGGCTTTCCTGATCCCACGTCTGCAAGTCCAGACAGCATCCCTGTATTCTTCACAGGTGACAAGCCTTTGTTCCCAAAACCTGCATGTACCTTTCTTTGCCCTCAGTTAGCCCAGAACCATGGGCTAAGCCATGCTGGTTTCCTGCCTCCTCTGCAGGATGCCTCCTGCTGCCAAAGCAAGAAGGCCTCGTCAGCAGGCTCCCCTTGATCAGGTGTCCTGTAGTATACCCCTACCGCCAGCTGGCCTCTATTAGTCCCATCCCTAATTTTAACTCACAGGCTCTCAACCTGTTCCTGACTGTTTCTCAGAAGGAGCTCTCCATGCTCTATCCTCTCTTTGATACAGAGGGCAACTCCACCACCCCTCCTACCTTGCCTACCACTCCTAAGGAGCCGATACCCCTCAGTGGTGGTATCCCAGTTATGGCAGTCATCACACCATGTTTCCGTGATAGCAACAAGGTCATAATTTTCCAAGTGCATCACGGTTTCCAACTCCTCCTGCTTATTTCCTACACTGCGTGCATCGGTATAAAGGCGCTTCAGCTGGGCTTTCTGTCTCACTGCCTTTCTAGGGGTTCTAAGGGTTCTAGGATCCCGTACAGCTTTCTAGGGGATTTAGGATCCCCTAGAGCAACAGCATCCCCCTGCTCTCTTCCATCCCTTGGTACTTCACCCTCTTCACCCACCGCGTTTGGTACGAACCCTCAAACTACCCGCTCAACCCCAGTGGCCCTCACTTTTGTCCCCTTCCCCCTTCATAGTTTAAAGACCTTTCAATGAGTCCCACCAGTTCCTGGGCTGGGATCCTCCTACCCCTTGGAGACAGGCGAGTTCCATCTGCAGCCATCATGCCAGGTGCCCAGTAAATTGCCCCGTGAACAAAAAGAGCCAAAGTTCTTGGGTTTGCACCAACCTCTAAGCCATTTATTTATGAGGTGGGTTTTCCTGATCCTCTCCGTATCCTTCCCCGTCACTGCAGGGACAGAAGAAAAAACCACCTGCGCGCCCGCTCCATCAACTACCCGCCCCAGTCCCCTGAAGTCTTTCTTGATAGTCCTCAGGCTTTTCTCAGCAACTCCTTCACTGACAGCCTGAACTATCAATAAGGGAGAATAATCAGAGGGGCAAATCAGACCAGGACGTTTCCTAGAAATATCCCTGACCCGTGCCCTAGGGAGGCAGCGCACTTCCCTGCGGGTAGGATCAGGCCAACATATAGGGCCCTCTGTTGCTCTCAGCAGGGAGTCGCCTACGACAACAACCCTTCTTTTCTTCCGGGTGGAGGCAGTCTTGAGGCATGGAGTCGACTGCTTCACTCAAGACAACCTTGCGGGCAAACCTCCCACCACACCCTCGCTCACCTCTCCCTCAAGTTCCAGGGTCTCAATCCTATTTTGCAGAGGCACCCGGGGAACTGAGGTTGGTCGGGGTGGGGGTTGCCTACACGGCAGAGCCAGGACCCGTTTCCACCCCTCCTCTTCTCTCAGATTGCCTTGCTCTGCTCAGCAGTGGCAGAGCAGGGGGTCCACCACTGTCTCGAGAGTATCACCCCAACGTCTTTCTCACAGAGAGTTACACCACAAATCTGTCTCCTGCTCACACTCTCTGATACTCCTTAACCTCTCAGCCTCCTCCTTGAGCGCTGCCACCACAATGGTGGCAGTAATTAATGGTTATGAGCTGGATACCCAGTTCCTTTAACATGAATGGGAGTTGGACACTCAAAACTCATCAGTGGTTTAAAATGCTACCTAAGTGGAACAATCAGCACAACTGGAAAACCATACTACGGATCACTAAATCTCCTTTTTACGTTCCGATGCAACCTCACCCTTCCTGCGTTTCACGTGGTTCTGCTCCTGCTAGCTGTAGTTCCTGGGCCTCTCCGTGCAACAGTCACCTTGCTGGTCAAACACTCATCCAACTCCCAATCTTCATGAGTCAGTCTCCTCAGACTTTTACTCACTCTGCCATCCTCCCCTGAACTCTTTCTACCGTGGCAACAGCTTTCTGGGTTTGGAGCACCCCAATTAAACACTTTCTCACCACTGCCTGATTAATGGTTCACAGACAGTATGAGGGCTTCTGTCTCTTACTGATTCCTAATATTTGGTCTCATGACATGCAGCTCTATACAGCAGTGCTTTTCCAGGGTGTGCGGTCAAAACAGCTTGGAGACCATTGCTGCAGAGCACGGAGGTACACCCAAGCCAGTGCCCAGGGAGAAGTTTGAAAGCATTTCTTTGGAGCTCTTTGCTATAAAGAAGTTTGAACCGCCACTGGAAAGGGTCACCGCGGTCGTCGTTGTCGTCAACCGAACAACAACGCTTAACGACCCAGCACTCCTGAAGATCAACGTCTGACCTATGAGCAGTGCTGGAATCCGTGGTGGTGACTCTCTCTCTCTTGCTTTCCACAAAGACTTCTTGCTTTTATTATTTCCTGTCCTTTCTATCGTCCGTCTTCCCTTCCCCGTCTCCCTAAAACACTAGGATTTTTAATTAACTGGTTGTGCTAACATTTGACCCATTATGTCTTATTCTCGCCCTCAGGTATACGTATATTAAAACAAGAACCTCCTCTCCCTGCTATAAATTCGGGTGAGACAATGGGGCATCCACAACTTCTCTGGGCTGCCTAGGCCAGTGCCTTGCCACTCTCCGAGTAAAGAACTTCTTCCTCACATCCTGCCTAAATTTCTCCTCTTTTAGTTTAAAGCCATTCTCCCTTTTCCTGTCACTATCAGACCACGTAAAAAGTCAGTCTCCCCTGCCTACAAGCTGCCTTCAAGTACTGGAAGACCACAACGAGGTCTCCCCAGAGCCTCCTCTTCCCCAGGAAGAAACAAGCCAAACTCCCTCAGCCTTTACGGGAGAGGTGCTCCAGCCCCCTGTGCACTCTCATGGCCTCGTCTAAACCCACTCCAACAGCTCCACACCCTTCGTGTGTGCGGGAGCTGCAGACCTTCGTGCCGAATTTTGCGTGGGGCCTCACAAGGGCAGAGCAGAGCAGCACAATCACTTCCCTCACCCTGCCAGCCTTTCTACTTATTAAATACATAAGTAAGTAAATAAATAAATCACAGAGTACGTTGTGTGGCCGAAGATGAGGATGACAGTGCTTTCCAAGGGGATACAAACAATACAGAGCAATAGCAGATAAAAAAGAAGGAAAACTGGCTCAGCCCTACCAACAAGCAGTGACAGCTCAGAGCGCAATCACCACCAAGAAAGATGCAGCTCTCCCAACTGCTAACCCTCAAATGAGGGTGAGGAGGGGTGGATCCTGGCTCCACCCCCATTCTTTGCACCTGAGCTCCCTACGTTAGCCACACCTTCTCACCTTGGGCTCAGCCATCGGTTCAGGCTGTGACCTGGCAATTCTGCTGCACACATCAAACAGCATAGAGTAGAAAGTGTTTTCAGAGTTTAACACCGTTCATTTCCACAGACTAATTTTAATTTATTCACAACAGCTTGCAGGACAGGAGGGGAAAGATTTAATAATTACACAACAGAAATAAGCACTGAATATTTCAAACGCTTATTTAAAATCAGACGTTCATTTAAAATCCATTCAGAGCCATCTATCTGGACAAATAAAGCAGAGACATTTCCCTTCCAAACGGATTAACTCAACAATGTCATTTGTAGCATGGAATCCTAGAATCTGGATTCTACGTGTGGGTATCAAAAATCTGAGGCCAGCTGTAGTGAAAACATTAAGAAGCACCAGCGGAGTTCTCCACAAGAACCTGGAGGCGATCGCTGCACTGTATTTGAACAATTTCAATTCTGCACTGACCTGAGCAAGCGAGACGTATTCTGTGTCTACAGAGAGTCCAGAATACTGAGGCTGATTGAAACGCATAATCCAATTTCGTGGTAGAAACGCAATGATACAAAGGAAAATCCATTTGAGGACACACTTCCGGTTTGCTATTTCAGCTTCCTTACTGCATGCTGAGTTGCTCACATCCACAGGAAGGGCGCGAAGAATCAAGTATGGTTGTTCTGAGGGCGTCCAGCTCTTTACTCAAGGTAATTAGAAGACCCCAGGATCCACATACTTCTTCGCTGATGAACGTCGGAAGCTACTGGCGTATCTCCGCAGAACCTCTGGCAGCTCTGTGATGCTTACAGCATTAGAATTACCCTTTGAGTAATACCTTAAATTGGAAGGCACCGTAGTGTATGGCAGAAGTGCGGGGCACAGGTGAAGAGCTGAAACAAAATTTACCATCATCCCTTCACTGGGATGAGGATTTTGAAGGAAGTCCCAAATATGTATCCAGAGTTTTGTCCATTTTTATTTCCAAGAGAAATTGAGGTCTCTCTTTCCCCTTCACGTAGGTGTAACCAATGTGCCTCCTCCCCGCCTCCATCCCCTGTAAGAGCCCTATCAGAGTCCGATTTTCACCTCTGGCTAAGTAACAGAGTCCGCGCAGTTGGCAAAAACAGGCCCTTTGCTTCTGCCATTATTTCTGCTCGCCGTCTGAGGAAACATAGACACCGGCAAGGGGCATCTAGAGGGTTTGGCTCTTTGACAGGCAGCTGCCCTGAGCTCTCCTGTCTTAGAGTAATGGTGCCTACCACGGAACGAGAGTGACACCGCAGCCACACGGCTGCCGCCACCGCACCTCTTCCCACCCACCCCAACATGGCGGCTGCTGCTGCTGCAACCCCTGCCACTGCAACAGGGCTGCCACGCCTCTATCCCAGTGTGACATGGCTTGTGAAGGTACACTTGCCTCTTTTTACAATTTAAAAGTAATTAACTAAATAAAAGCTTATGACTGATCACTGTTCTGGGTGGGGGGTAAATGAGGGCAGGCACGGTTGGATTAGGTTGTGAAGAAACATGCACTGTTTATTGCTGTGTGCAGATGGAGAGCGTTGAGTAAGTGCACCGTGCCTCCATATAGTGGAGCCACATTGTGTTTTGGTTTCCTTTTTTGTCTTCTGTCTTTGCAGGAGTTTTTTATTTCTTCCCACTTGTGCAGTTTCATTTCCAGTCCTTTCCCTCATTCCTCTTCTGCAGTCTGATCAAAGGATGGTGCGGGCCTGAGTGGCTGCTGGGTCACACCACACCGTAGAGCCCTCCGGCACCCAACCTCTGCACCTCTGAGTGCCCACGTGTGTCAGAAAACAATGAGAACACCTATAGGTGTGGGGAAAGGCTGAGAGCAGCCACACTGCTGACCACTGGCACAGAGCAAACGCTCTGCAGAGCAGAGGTGAGGGATAGAGCTCCGCAGGCCGAGAGGCGCGGCATTCCTTGCCCCCCACATGGCTCAGGCACACCTCTTGGCCTCGCAGACAGGCTGAATTACCACCTAACACCCGGCAGAGGCACAGTTCCATTGGTGAAGACCAAGCAGCAGCAGGTGGGTGCTAACAGAACGTTTGTAACACTGCCATCCCAACCTGCCTTCAGCCCGCACCCGGGGGCACTGCTGAGGCAAGCTGTGCTGGTCAAAGCCCCTGAGACAGGCTGAGGGGGAAGGAAGAGTCCTGGATTCAGCTGAAGAGGGGCAAACAAACCACTACTGGCTGGGCGGGAGTCGCTCCTGTGAAGGGCGGCAGTGGGGAGCAAGGCTGGGGCTGGGCCAGGACTGTGCCGCCATTGGGCCGGGGCCGTTCTGTACCCTGTGATGTCACGTGATGCCATAATGCTGAGCACAGTGCGCAGTTGCCTAGCAGTTGGAATTGCTGGTCTGCAGTTGGAGCTGCTGGTCTGCAGTTGTTGGAGCTGCTGGTCTGCAGTTGGATCTGCTTGCTGCTTAGCAGTTGGAGCTGCTGAAAAGCATCTGGATCTGCCCAACAGTAGTTGGATCTGCTGGATAGCGGCTGGAGCTGCTGGTTAGCAGTTGAAGCTGCTGAATAGCATCTGGATCTGCTCGACAGTAGCTGGATCTGCTGGACAGCAACTGGATCTGCTGGTCTGCAGTTGGAGCTACTGGATCGTAGTTGGATCTGCTGAATAGCACCTGGATCTGCTGGACAGTAGTTGGATCTACTGGATAGCAGTTGACGCTGCTGCTTGGTCTCTGTGCTTTCTCTGGGCCTTGATCAGCAGTATTTATGGCTGTACATCGGCTAGTGACTGGTGAGTAGTTGTGTTTTAGTCACCATTTCCCTCTTCTTTTGTGGTAAACAGTTCATATCTCAGCCCATGGGGCCTACTTCTTTTCCAGTTCTCTCCCCCTCATCACACCTGAGGAGCGAGAGCAAAGGGCGCTGTGCTGCTGAGCCGCGTTGAGCCATTGGGGCCCAGCCTCTGCTCCTCTGAGTGTCCTTGTATGTAGGAAAGTGGTGGCAATGCAAAACAAGGTTTTGCATTCTTCTCGCGCCCGGTCGTTAGAGGCCGCAGTGGTACACATCTTTGTAATGACAGGTGGTTTCTTAAAATAGAAAATAAGAACCCCTCCAGTAAAACCTTAAATCGCAAGGCACCATCGTGTATTGCAGAAGTGTACGGCACGGTTGAAGAGCTAGTACAAAACTTACCATCATCCCTTCTCTGGGATGACGATTGTGAAGGAAGTCCCAACAATTTGTCCAAAGTTTTGTTCAATTTTAAGTCCATGTGAACTCAAGGTCACTTTATTTCCCCTTTATGTCGGGGTAACGAGTGCACTTCCCCCCAGCTCCCTCCCCCATAAGACCTGTATCAGAGTATCATTTTCACCGGGGGATAACTGATGGATACAGCGCTCGGGCCTAAAAAGGACCTTCACGGCCTCTGCTTCTCACTTTATTTCTGTGTGGTTTTGGAAACAAACACTAGAAAGAGGCACCCATCTGGGTTGGTTCTCTGATGGGCGGCTGCCCTGAGCACGGCTCTATTGCAATACTACTGCCTATTACGTGAATATAGAGACACAGCAGTGACGTGGTAGATGCTCAAGCAACGCTTGCTATTGTGACAGGGCTGCTGCCTGCCGCCTGGCTCTTCTGGCAGTCTACCGTGGCGCCTGCCTCTTCTGGGTATCTGCTACGCTGCCTGCCTCTTCTTGTAACCTACTACGTTGCCTGCCTCTTCCTGCAAACTTCTACACCGCCTGGCTCTTCTTGGAAACTACTGCGCTGCCTGGCTCTTGGAATCTACTACACTGCTCGCCTCTATTTTGGAATCTACTGCGCTGTCTGCCTCTTTTCTGGAATCTACTATGCTGCCTGCCTCTTTTTTGGCATATTCTACGCTGCCGGCCTCGTTGTTGGAATATACTATACCACCCGCCTCTTCTTGGCATCTATTACATCACCTGCCTCTGCTTGGAAACGACTATGCTGCCTGCAGCTTCTGTGGAATATACTATGCTGCCTGCAGCTTCTGTGGAATATACTATGCTGCCTGCAGCTTCTGTGGAATAAACTACACCACCTGCAGGTTCTTTGGAATATACTATGCCACCTGCACCTTCTTTGGAATACCCTACGCCGCCTGCCTCGTATTTGGAATACGCTATACCGCCTGCATCTTCTTGGGAACATATTATGCCACCTGCCTGTTTTTGGAATATACTACACCACGCGCGCCTTCCTGGAATACACTAGGCCATCTGCCTCTTTTTGGACTGTGCTGCGCCACCTGCCTCTTCTTGGGCTATACAGCTCTGCCTTCCTCTACTTGAAATATACCATGCCACCTGCCTCCTCCTGGAATATACTATGCAACCTGCCTCTTTTATGGAATATACTATTCCACCTGCCCCTTCTATGGAAAATACTACGCCACCTGGCTCTGCAATGGAATACAGTGTGCCTCCTGCGCCTGCTATGGAGCAGACTACGCTGCCTGGCCCTGCTACGGAATAGGCTACGCCGCCTGCCTCGTTCATGGAATATACGGCACCACCTGTCCTGTTTATGGAATATACCATGGCGCCTGCCTCCTTTTGGAATACAGCACACCGCCTGGCTCTTTTTGGAGTATATCACGCCACCTGGCTCTCTTTGCAGCATACCATGCCGCTTGGCTCTGTTTGCAACATACCACGCAGGCTGGCTCTCTTTGCAACATACCACGCAGGCTGGCTCGCCTCGCAGTATAGCACACAGGCTGGCTCTCCTTGGAATATACTACGCCGCTTGGCTCTGTTTGGAGTATACCAGACCAACTGGCTCTCTTTGGAATACACCACACTGCCTGGCTCTCTTGGGGATAGAGTACGCCACCTGGCTCTCCTTGCAATAGAGTACACCACCTGGCTCTTTCCAATAAATTTGCAATAGCTTTTTGTTTACAGCGCTGTACTGCATTTTCTTTCATTTAGCATAGCATGGCTTGGTTTGGAAAGGACCTCAAGGATCATCAAGTTCCAACTCCCACACTACGGGCAAGGTTGCCCTGCGCTACATCAGTTGCTGTATCTGTTTGCTCAGGGCCCCATCCCTCACCGATTTGAACACCTCCAGGGACGAGGCACTTACACCTTCTCTGGGCAACCTGTTCCAGCACCTCACCACTCTCTCAGTAAAGCAGCTTCCCCTCACATCTAATCTAAAACCATTGCCCTTGCCCTGTCACCCCCTACTCTTCAAAAATGTTGCTTTCCCTCATGTTTCTAAAACCTCTTCTAAATATTGGAAGGACATAATGAGGTCTGCCTTTTCCACGCTGAACAAGCCCAACTTCCTCAGCCTTTCTTCATAAGACAGCTGCTCCAGCCCTGTGATCATCTTCACAGCCCTCCTCTGGACCCTCTCCAAAAGCTCCACATCTTCTCTGAGTTGCTGGCCCCAGGCTTGGACACAGTCCTCCAGCTGGGGCCTCACAAGGGCAGAGTAGAGGGCGACAATCCCCTCCCTCACCCTGCTGGCTGCCCCTCTTCTGATGCAGCCCAGGACGCAACAGCCATTCTGGGCCGCAAGCGCACGCTGCTGGCTCTTGTAAGTTTTTCATCAACCAGGACCCCTCAGTCCTTCTCAGCAGGGCTACTCCCTAGGAATTCCTCCCCCAGTTTGTATGCATATCTGGGATTACCTCTACCCAAGCGCAAAACCTTGCACTTTGCTTTGTTGAACCTCATTAGGTCCACAAGAGAGGGTCCGCTTTTTGAGTTTATCAAGGTCCCTCTGGGTGGTGAATGCATTCATAGCAAGAGTTTGGGACGGGGAGCCTGCTTGAAGGTTCTTATTTGCAGAATTCTAGACCTTCTAAAATACTGCATACCAAGATACTCACTTGAAAGCGTTCACTTACAAAGTTAGCCTGGCACAATGCTCTGATTACAAAGTACACTCAATCAATATAAGGTACGTCTTAATGAAGTTTTGTCAGCCCTCTTCTTCTCTGCACCAATTATTGCAAATTCCTGTTCTCACTCTCCCTTCCTTCCACTCCAGCAGAGAAGAGCGTATCAAGCCACGGCCTGAAAAGAAAACAAAACAAAACTGTGTATCGCTTCTGTTCTGCTCACAAAGAAGCAAAGAAACCACATTCCATAGATCAGTCCACATGTCTCAGCCCCACATTGCTTGGGCATGGATAGTCCAGTCCTGAGTGGCCCACTGTGCAATCCAAAGTGTCTTCCAAGCCCTTGGAAGACTGCCCTGCTGTCTGTGCAAATGTTCAGCGCACTATTACCTGCCTCTTCTCGGGTTATAACCATCCACACTGCTCATGATTCAGCCCACTGGCTAATTTGTCCGTACATATTCCTGAACCGGGGCTACAGAAACTCTGTAGTCCTTGTTGGGGTTGGGGGAGGGCGGTTGGGGCATTGGGGCCCAACACCTCAACCAAGTTTGGGTTACTGGAATCAATTTCCCTCCAAACCTTCCTATAACAGCACACGTGCCTGGAAATGGTGATGGATTGTCACAGACTTTACAACTCCAGGATATTTTAGAGCCACGACCTGTTCTATATTATGTTTGGACCAATAGACTGCTAGTTCAGTGTATGGCCTCTGGTCCCCCAAGGAGGCCCAAACGGTAAGAGGGCCTTGGCCCTTATTTCATGCCATCAGTGTATCTAGATGCGGATCGCGTTCCGAAGACGCCTCAGCAGCAGCCAGCTGGGCCGCCTGGGGCAGCTGCCTTTACACTGCAGGTTCCAAGACATCATCTAAATCCCATGGCAGGGTGAGGACTTGCTCTATTTGTTCTTATGCCTTCCCTTCTTGTTGGGATGGGCTTTAAACATTGATTGACGTGAAGCTGCCTGGCCTTGAACAGCTCCAGGGATGGGACACCAACAACCTCTCTGGGCAGCCCCTCACCACTCTCCTGGTAAAGAACTTCCCCGATATCCAACCGAAATCTTCCCTACTTATTGTCTTTAACAACCCTCACCAAGTTCAATTCTGCCTGTGCCTTGGCTTTCCTGATCCCACGTCTGCAAGTCCAGACAGCATCCCTGTATTCTTCACAGGTGACAAGCCTTTGTTCCCAAAACCTGCATGTACCTTTCTTTGCCCTCAGTTAGCCCAGAACCATGGGCTAAGCCATGCTGGTTTCCTGCCTCCTCTGCAGGATGCCTCCTGCTGCCAAAGCAAGAAGGCCTCGTCAGCAGGCTCCCCTTGATCAGGTGTCCTGTAGTATACCCCTACCGCCAGCTGGCCTCTATTAGTCCCATCCCTAATTTTAACTCACAGGCTCTCAACCTGTTCCTGACTGTTTCTCAGAAGGAGCTCTCCATGCTCTATCCTCTCTTTGATACAGAGGGCAACTCCACCACCCCTCCTACCTTGCCTACCACTCCTAAGGAGCCGATACCCCTCAGTGGTGGTATCCCAGTTATGGCAGTCATCACACCATGTTTCCGTGATAGCAACAAGGTCATAATTTTCCAAGTGCATCACGGTTTCCAACTCCTCCTGCTTATTTCCTACACTGCGTGCATCGGTATAAAGGCGCTTCAGCTGGGCTTTCTGTCTCACTGCCTTTCTAGGGGTTCTAAGGGTTCTAGGATCCCGTACAGCTTTCTAGGGGATTTAGGATCCCCTAGAGCAACAGCATCCCCCTGCTCTCTTCCATCCCTTGGTACTTCACCCTCTTCACCCACCGCGTTTGGTACGAACCCTCAAACTACCCGCTCAACCCCAGTGGCCCTCACTTTTGTCCCCTTCCCCCTTCATAGTTTAAAGACCTTTCAATGAGTCCCACCAGTTCCTGGGCTGGGATCCTCCTACCCCTTGGAGACAGGCGAGTTCCATCTGCAGCCATCATGCCAGGTGCCCAGTAAATTGCCCCGTGAACAAAAAGAGCCAAAGTTCTTGGGTTTGCACCAACCTCTAAGCCATTTATTTATGAGGTGGGTTTTCCTGATCCTCTCCGTATCCTTCCCCGTCACTGCAGGGACAGAAGAAAAAACCACCTGCGCGCCCGCTCCATCAACTACCCGCCCCAGTCCCCTGAAGTCTTTCTTGATAGTCCTCAGGCTTTTCTCAGCAACTCCTTCACTGACAGCCTGAACTATCAATAAGGGAGAATAATCAGAGGGGCAAATCAGACCAGGACGTTTCCTAGAAATATCCCTGACCCGTGCCCTAGGGAGGCAGCGCACTTCCCTGCGGGTAGGATCAGGCCAACATATAGGGCCCTCTGTTGCTCTCAGCAGGGAGTCGCCTACGACAACAACCCTTCTTTTCTTCCGGGTGGAGGCAGTCTTGAGGCATGGAGTCGACTGCTTCACTCAAGACAACCTTGCGGGCAAACCTCCCACCACACCCTCGCTCACCTCTCCCTCAAGTTCCAGGGTCTCAATCCTATTTTGCAGAGGCACCCGGGGAACTGAGGTTGGTCGGGGTGGGGGTTGCCTACACGGCAGAGCCAGGACCCGTTTCCACCCCTCCTCTTCTCTCAGATTGCCTTGCTCTGCTCAGCAGTGGCAGAGCAGGGGGTCCACCACTGTCTCGAGAGTATCACCCCAACGTCTTTCTCACAGAGAGTTACACCACAAATCTGTCTCCTGCTCACACTCTCTGATACTCCTTAACCTCTCAGCCTCCTCCTTGAGCGCTGCCACCACAATGGTGGCAGTAATTAATGGTTATGAGCTGGATACCCAGTTCCTTTAACATGAATGGGAGTTGGACACTCAAAACTCATCAGTGGTTTAAAATGCTACCTAAGTGGAACAATCAGCACAACTGGAAAACCATACTACGGATCACTAAATCTCCTTTTTACGTTCCGATGCAACCTCACCCTTCCTGCGTTTCACGTGGTTCTGCTCCTGCTAGCTGTAGTTCCTGGGCCTCTCCGTGCAACAGTCACCTTGCTGGTCAAACACTCATCCAACTCCCAATCTTCATGAGTCAGTCTCCTCAGACTTTTACTCACTCTGCCATCCTCCCCTGAACTCTTTCTACCGTGGCAACAGCTTTCTGGGTTTGGAGCACCCCAATTAAACACTTTCTCACCACTGCCTGATTAATGGTTCACAGACAGTATGAGGGCTTCTGTCTCTTACTGATTCCTAATATTTGGTCTCATGACATGCAGCTCTATACAGCAGTGCTTTTCCAGGGTGTGCGGTCAAAACAGCTTGGAGACCATTGCTGCAGAGCATGGAGGTACACCCAAGCCAGTGCCCAGGGAGAAGTTTGAAAGCATTTCTTTGGAGCTCTTTGCTATAAAGAAGTTTGAACCGCCACTGGAAAGGGTCACCGCGGTCGTCGTTGTCGTCAACCGAACAACAACGCTTAACGACCCAGCACTCCTGAAGATCAACGTCTGACCTATGAGCAGTGCTGGAATCCGTGGTGGTGACTCTCTCTCTCTTGCTTTCCACAAAGACTTCTTGCTTTTATTATTTCCTGTCCTTTCTATCGTCCGTCTTCCCTTCCCCGTCTCCCTAAAACACTAGGATTTTTAATTAACTGGTTGTGCTAACATTTGACCCATTATGTCTTATTCTCGCCCTCAGGTATACGTATATTAAAACAAGAACCTCCTCTCCCTGCTATAAATTCGGGTGAGACAATGGGGCATCCACAACTTCTCTGGGCTGCCTAGGCCAGTGCCTTGCCACTCTCCGAGTAAAGAACTTCTTCCTCACATCCTGCCTAAATTTCTCCTCTTTTAGTTTAAAGCCATTCTCCCTTTTCCTGTCACTATCAGACCACGTAAAAAGTCAGTCTCCCCTGCCTACAAGCTGCCTTCAAGTACTGGAAGACCACAACGAGGTCTCCCCAGAGCCTCCTCTTCCCCAGGAAGAAACAAGCCAAACTCCCTCAGCCTTTACGGGAGAGGTGCTCCAGCCCCCTGTGCACTCTCATGGCCTCGTCTAAACCCACTCCAACAGCTCCACACCCTTCGTGTGTGCGGGAGCTGCAGACCTTCGTGCCGAATTTTGCGTGGGGCCTCACAAGGGCAGAGCAGAGCAGCACAATCACTTCCCTCACCCTGCCAGCCTTTCTACTTATTAAATACATAAGTAAGTAAATAAATAAATCACAGAGTACGTTGTGTGGCCGAAGATGAGGATGACAGTGCTTTCCAAGGGGATACAAACAATACAGAGCAATAGCAGATAAAAAAGAAGGAAAACTGGCTCAGCCCTACCAACAAGCAGTGACAGCTCAGAGCGCAATCACCACCAAGAAAGATGCAGCTCTCCCAACTGCTAACCCTCAAATGAGGGTGAGGAGGGGTGGATCCTGGCTCCACCCCCATTCTTTGCACCTGAGCTCCCTACGTTAGCCACACCTTCTCACCTTGGGCTCAGCCATCGGTTCAGGCTGTGACCTGGCAATTCTGCTGCACACATCAAACAGCATAGAGTAGAAAGTGTTTTCAGAGTTTAACACCGTTCATTTCCACAGACTAATTTTAATTTATTCACAACAGCTTGCAGGACAGGAGGGGAAAGATTTAATAATTACACAACAGAAATAAGCACTGAATATTTCAAACGCTTATTTAAAATCAGACGTTCATTTAAAATCCATTCAGAGCCATCTATCTGGACAAATAAAGCAGAGACATTTCCCTTCCAAACGGATTAACTCAACAATGTCATTTGTAGCATGGAATCCTAGAATCTGGATTCTACGTGTGGGTATCAAAAATCTGAGGCCAGCTGTAGTGAAAACATTAAGAAGCACCAGCGGAGTTCTCCACAAGAACCTGGAGGCGATCGCTGCACTGTATTTGAACAATTTCAATTCTGCACTGACCTGAGCAAGCGAGACGTATTCTGTGTCTACAGAGAGTCCAGAATACTGAGGCTGATTGAAACGCATAATCCAATTTCGTGGTAGAAACGCAATGATACAAAGGAAAATCCATTTGAGGACACACTTCCGGTTTGCTATTTCAGCTTCCTTACTGCATGCTGAGTTGCTCACATCCACAGGAAGGGCGCGAAGAATCAAGTATGGTTGTTCTGAGGGCGTCCAGCTCTTTACTCAAGGTAATTAGAAGACCCCAGGATCCACATACTTCTTCGCTGATGAACGTCGGAAGCTACTGGCGTATCTCCGCAGAACCTCTGGCAGCTCTGTGATGCTTACAGCATTAGAATTACCCTTTGAGTAATACCTTAAATTGGAAGGCACCGTAGTGTATGGCAGAAGTGCGGGGCACAGGTGAAGAGCTGAAACAAAATTTACCATCATCCCTTCACTGGGATGAGGATTTTGAAGGAAGTCCCAAACATGTATCCAGAGTTTTGTCCATTTTTATTTCCAAGAGAAATTGAGGTCTCTCTTTCCCCTTCACGTAGGTGTAACCAATGTGCCTCCTCCCCGCCTCCATCCCCTGTAAGAGCCCTATCAGAGTCCGATTTTCACCTCTGGCTAAGTAACAGAGTCCGCGCAGTTGGCAAAAACAGGCCCTTTGCTTCTGCCATTATTTCTGCTCGCCGTCTGAGGAAACATAGACACCGGCAAGGGGCATCTAGAGGGTTTGGCTCTTTGACAGGCAGCTGCCCTGAGCTCTCCTGTCTTAGAGTAATGGTGCCTACCACGGAACGAGAGTGACACCGCAGCCACACGGCTGCCGCCACCGCACCTCTTCCCACCCACCCCAACATGGCGGCTGCTGCTGCTGCAACCCCTGCCACTGCAACAGGGCTGCCACGCCTCTATCCCAGTGTGACATGGCTTGTGAAGGTACACTTGCCTCTTTTTACAATTTAAAAGTAATTAACTAAATAAAAGCTTATGACTGATCACTGTTCTGGGTGGGGGGTAAATGAGGGCAGGCACGGTTGGATTAGGTTGTGAAGAAACATGCACTGTTTATTGCTGTGTGCAGATGGAGAGCGTTGAGTAAGTGCACCGTGCCTCCATATAGTGGAGCCACATTGTGTTTTGGTTTCCTTTTTTGTCTTCTGTCTTTGCAGGAGTTTTTTATTTCTTCCCACTTGTGCAGTTTCATTTCCAGTCCTTTCCCTCATTCCTCTTCTGCAGTCTGATCAAAGGATGGTGCGGGCCTGAGTGGCTGCTGGGTCACACCACACCGTAGAGCCCTCCGGCACCCAACCTCTGCACCTCTGAGTGCCCACGTGTGTCAGAAAACAATGAGAACACCTATAGGTGTGGGGAAAGGCTGAGAGCAGCCACACTGCTGACCACTGGCACAGAGCAAACGCTCTGCAGAGCAGAGGTGAGGGATAGAGCTCCGCAGGCCGAGAGGCGCGGCATTCCTTGCCCCCCACATGGCTCAGGCACACCTCTTGGCCTCGCAGACAGGCTGAATTACCACCTAACACCCGGCAGAGGCACAGTTCCATTGGTGAAGACCAAGCAGCAGCAGGTGGGTGCTAACAGAACGTTTGTAACACTGCCATCCCAACCTGCCTTCAGCCCGCACCCGGGGGCACTGCTGAGGCAAGCTGTGCTGGTCAAAGCCCCTGAGACAGGCTGAGGGGGAAGGAAGAGTCCTGGATTCAGCTGAAGAGGGGCAAACAAACCACTACTGGCTGGGCGGGAGTCGCTCCTGTGAAGGGCGGCAGTGGGGAGCAAGGCTGGGGCTGGGCCAGGACTGTGCCGCCATTGGGCCGGGGCCGTTCTGTACCCTGTGATGTCACGTGATGCCATAATGCTGAGCACAGTGCGCAGTTGCCTAGCAGTTGGAATTGCTGGTCTGCAGTTGGAGCTGCTGGTCTGCAGTTGTTGGAGCTGCTGGTCTGCAGTTGGATCTGCTTGCTGCTTAGCAGTTGGAGCTGCTGAAAAGCATCTGGATCTGCCCAACAGTAGTTGGATCTGCTGGATAGCGGCTGGAGCTGCTGGTTAGCAGTTGAAGCTGCTGAATAGCATCTGGATCTGCTCGACAGTAGCTGGATCTGCTGGACAGCAACTGGATCTGCTGGTCTGCAGTTGGAGCTACTGGATCGTAGTTGGATCTGCTGAATAGCACCTGGATCTGCTGGACAGTAGTTGGATCTACTGGATAGCAGTTGACGCTGCTGCTTGGTCTCTGTGCTTTCTCTGGGCCTTGATCAGCAGTATTTATGGCTGTACATCGGCTAGTGACTGGTGAGTAGTTGTGTTTTAGTCACCATTTCCCTCTTCTTTTGTGGTAAACAGTTCATCTCTCAGCCCATGGGGCCTACTTCTTTTCCAGTTCTCTCCCCCTCATCACACCTGAGGAGCGAGAGCAAAGGGCGCTGTGCTGCTGAGCCGCGTTGAGCCATTGGGGCCCAGCCTCTGCTCCTCTGAGTGTCCTTGTATGTAGGAAAGTGGTGGCAATGCAAAACAAGGTTTTGCATTCTTCTCGCGCCCGGTCGTTAGAGGCCGCAGTGGTACACATCTTTGTAATGACAGGTGGTTTCTTAAAATAGAAAATAAGAACCCCTCCAGTAAAACCTTAAATCGCAAGGCACCATCGTGTATTGCAGAAGTGTACGGCACGGTTGAAGAGCTAGTACAAAACTTACCATCATCCCTTCTCTGGGATGACGATTGTGAAGGAAGTCCCAACAATTTGTCCAAAGTTTTGTTCAATTTTAAGTCCATGTGAACTCAAGGTCACTTTATTTCCCCTTTATGTCGGGGTAACGAGTGCACTTCCCCCCAGCTCCCTCCCCCATAAGACCTGTATCAGAGTATCATTTTCACCGGGGGATAACTGATGGATACAGCGCTCGGGCCTAAAAAGGACCTTCACGGCCTCTGCTTCTCACTTTATTTCTGTGTGGTTTTGGAAACAAACACTAGAAAGAGGCACCCATCTGGGTTGGTTCTCTGATGGGCGGCTGCCCTGAGCACGGCTCTATTGCAATACTACTGCCTATTACGTGAATATAGAGACACAGCAGTGACGTGGTAGATGCTCAAGCAACGCTTGCTATTGTGACAGGGCTGCTGCCTGCCGCCTGGCTCTTCTGGCAGTCTACCGTGGCGCCTGCCTCTTCTGGGTATCTGCTACGCTGCCTGCCTCTTCTTGTAACCTACTACGTTGCCTGCCTCTTCCTGCAAACTTCTACACCGCCTGGCTCTTCTTGGAAACTACTGCGCTGCCTGGCTCTTGGAATCTACTACACTGCTCGCCTCTATTTTGGAATCTACTGCGCTGTCTGCCTCTTTTCTGGAATCTACTATGCTGCCTGCCTCTTTTTTGGCATATTCTACGCTGCCGGCCTCGTTGTTGGAATATACTATACCACCCGCCTCTTCTTGGCATCTATTACATCACCTGCCTCTGCTTGGAAACGACTATGCTGCCTGCAGCTTCTGTGGAATATACTATGCTGCCTGCAGCTTCTGTGGAATATACTATGCTGCCTGCAGCTTCTGTGGAATAAACTACACCACCTGCAGGTTCTTTGGAATATACTATGCCACCTGCACCTTCTTTGGAATACCCTACGCCGCCTGCCTCGTATTTGGAATACGCTATACCGCCTGCATCTTCTTGGGAACATATTATGCCACCTGCCTGTTTTTGGAATATACTACACCACGCGCGCCTTCCTGGAATACACTAGGCCATCTGCCTCTTTTTGGACTGTGCTGCGCCACCTGCCTCTTCTTGGGCTATACAGCTCTGCCTTCCTCTACTTGAAATATACCATGCCACCTGCCTCCTCCTGGAATATACTATGCAACCTGCCTCTTTTATGGAATATACTATTCCACCTGCCCCTTCTATGGAAAATACTATGGCGCCTGCCCCTGCTGTGGAAAATACTACGCTACCTGGCTCTGCTATGGAGCAGACTACGCTGCCTGGCCCTGCTATGGAATAGGCTACGCCACCTGCCTCGTTCATGGAATATACGGCACCACCTGTCCTGTTTATGGAATATACCATGGCGCCTGCCTCCTTTTGGAATACAGCACACCGCCTGGCTCTTTTTGGAGTATATCACGCCACCTGGCTCTCTTTGCAGCATACCATGCCGCTTGGCTCTGTTTGCAACATACCACGCAGGCTGGCTCTCTTTGCAACATACCACGCAGGCTGGCTCGCCTCGCAGTATAGCACGCAGGCTGGCTCTCCTTGGAATATACTACGCCGCTTGGCTCTGTTTGGAGTATACCAGACCAACTGGCTCTCTTTGGAATACACCACACTGCCTGGCTCTCTTGGGGATAGAGTACGCCACCTGGCTCTCCTTGCAATAGAGTACACCACCTGGCTCTTTCCAATAAATTTGCAATAGCTTTTTGTTTACAGCGCTGTACTGCATTTTCTTTCATTTAGCATAGCATGGCTTGGTTTGGAAAGGACCTCAAGGATCATCAAGTTCCAACTCCCACACTACGGGCAAGGTTGCCCTGCGCTACATCAGTTGCTGTATCTGTTTGCTCAGGGCCCCATCCCTCACCGATTTGAACACCTCCAGGGACGAGGCACTTACACCTTCTCTGGGCAACCTGTTCCAGCACCTCACCACTCTCTCAGTAAAGCAGCTTCCCCTCACATCTAATCTAAAACCATTGCCCTTGCCCTGTCACCCCCTACTCTTCAAAAATGTTGCTTTCCCTCATGTTTCTAAAACCTCTTCTAAATATTGGAAGGACATAATGAGGTCTGCCTTTTCCACGCTGAACAAGCCCAACTTCCTCAGCCTTTCTTCATAAGACAGCTGCTCCAGCCCTGTGATCATCTTCACAGCCCTCCTCTGGACCCTCTCCAAAAGCTCCACATCTTCTCTGAGTTGCTGGCCCCAGGCTTGGACACAGTCCTCCAGCTGGGGCCTCACAAGGGCAGAGTAGAGGGCGACAATCCCCTCCCTCACCCTGCTGGCTGCCCCTCTTCTGATGCAGCCCAGGACGCAACAGCCATTCTGGGCCGCAAGCGCACGCTGCTGGCTCTTGTAAGTTTTTCATCAACCAGGACCCCTCAGTCCTTCTCAGCAGGGCTACTCCCTAGGAATTCCTCCCCCAGTTTGTATGCATATCTGGGATTACCTCTACCCAAGCGCAAAACCTTGCACTTTGCTTTGTTGAACCTCATTAGGTCCACAAGAGAGGGTCCGCTTTTTGAGTTTATCAAGGTCCCTCTGGGTGGTGAATGCATTCATAGCAAGAGTTTGGGACGGGGAGCCTGCTTGAAGGTTCTTATTTGCAGAATTCTAGACCTTCTAAAATACTGCATACCAAGATACTCACTTGAAAGCGTTCACTTACAAAGTTAGCCTGGCACAATGCTCTGATTACAAAGTACACTCAATCAATATAAGGTACGTCTTAATGAAGTTTTGTCAGCCCTCTTCTTCTCTGCACCAATTATTGCAAATTCCTGTTCTCACTCTCCCTTCCTTCCACTCCAGCAGAGAAGAGCGTATCAAGCCACGGCCTGAAAAGAAAACAAAACAAAACTGTGTATCGCTTCTGTTCTGCTCACAAAGAAGCAAAGAAACCACATTCCATAGATCAGTCCACATGTCTCAGCCCCACATTGCTTGGGCATGGATAGTCCAGTCCTGAGTGGCCCACTGTGCAATCCAAAGTGTCTTCCAAGCCCTTGGAAGACTGCCCTGCTGTCTGTGCAAATGTTCAGCGCACTATTACCTGCCTCTTCTCGGGTTATAACCATCCACACTGCTCATGATTCAGCCCACTGGCTAATTTGTCCGTACATATTCCTGAACCGGGGCTACAGAAACTCTGTAGTCCTTGTTGGGGTTGGGGGAGGGCGGTTGGGGCATTGGGGCCCAACACCTCAACCAAGTTTGGGTTACTGGAATCAATTTCCCTCCAAACCTTCCTATAACAGCACACGTGCCTGGAAATGGTGATGGATTGTCACAGACTTTACAACTCCAGGATATTTTAGAGCCACGACCTGTTCTATATTATGTTTGGACCAATAGACTGCTAGTTCAGTGTATGGCCTCTGGTCCCCCAAGGAGGCCCAAACGGTAAGAGGGCCTTGGCCCTTATTTCATGCCATCAGTGTATCTAGATGCGGATCGCGTTCCGAAGACGCCTCAGCAGCAGCCAGCTGGGCCGCCTGGGGCAGCTGCCTTTACACTGCAGGTTCCAAGACATCATCTAAATCCCATGGCAGGGTGAGGACTTGCTCTATTTGTTCTTATGCCTTCCCTTCTTGTTGGGATGGGCTTTAAACATTGATTGACGTGAAGCTGCCTGGCCTTGAACAGCTCCAGGGATGGGACACCAACAACCTCTCTGGGCAGCCCCTCACCACTCTCCTGGTAAAGAACTTCCCCGATATCCAACCGAAATCTTCCCTACTTATTGTCTTTAACAACCCTCACCAAGTTCAATTCTGCCTGTGCCTTGGCTTTCCTGATCCCACGTCTGCAAGTCCAGACAGCATCCCTGTATTCTTCACAGGTGACAAGCCTTTGTTCCCAAAACCTGCATGTACCTTTCTTTGCCCTCAGTTAGCCCAGAACCATGGGCTAAGCCATGCTGGTTTCCTGCCTCCTCTGCAGGATGCCTCCTGCTGCCAAAGCAAGAAGGCCTCGTCAGCAGGCTCCCCTTGATCAGGTGTCCTGTAGTATACCCCTACCGCCAGCTGGCCTCTATTAGTCCCATCCCTAATTTTAACTCACAGGCTCTCAACCTGTTCCTGACTGTTTCTCAGAAGGAGCTCTCCATGCTCTATCCTCTCTTTGATACAGAGGGCAACTCCACCACCCCTCCTACCTTGCCTACCACTCCTAAGGAGCCGATACCCCTCAGTGGTGGTATCCCAGTTATGGCAGTCATCACACCATGTTTCCGTGATAGCAACAAGGTCATAATTTTCCAAGTGCATCACGGTTTCCAACTCCTCCTGCTTATTTCCTACACTGCGTGCATCGGTATAAAGGCGCTTCAGCTGGGCTTTCTGTCTCACTGCCTTTCTAGGGGTTCTAAGGGTTCTAGGATCCCGTACAGCTTTCTAGGGGATTTAGGATCCCCTAGAGCAACAGCATCCCCCTGCTCTCTTCCATCCCTTGGTACTTCACCCTCTTCACCCACCGCGTTTGGTACGAACCCTCAAACTACCCGCTCAACCCCAGTGGCCCTCACTTTTGTCCCCTTCCCCCTTCATAGTTTAAAGACCTTTCAATGAGTCCCACCAGTTCCTGGGCTGGGATCCTCCTACCCCTTGGAGACAGGCGAGTTCCATCTGCAGCCATCATGCCAGGTGCCCAGTAAATTGCCCCGTGAACAAAAAGAGCCAAAGTTCTTGGGTTTGCACCAACCTCTAAGCCATTTATTTATGAGGTGGGTTTTCCTGATCCTCTCCGTATCCTTCCCCGTCACTGCAGGGACAGAAGAAAAAACCACCTGCGCGCCCGCTCCATCAACTACCCGCCCCAGTCCCCTGAAGTCTTTCTTGATAGTCCTCAGGCTTTTCTCAGCAACTCCTTCACTGACAGCCTGAACTATCAATAAGGGAGAATAATCAGAGGGGCAAATCAGACCAGGACGTTTCCTAGAAATATCCCTGACCCGTGCCCTAGGGAGGCAGCGCACTTCCCTGCGGGTAGGATCAGGCCAACATATAGGGCCCTCTGTTGCTCTCAGCAGGGAGTCGCCTACGACAACAACCCTTCTTTTCTTCCGGGTGGAGGCAGTCTTGAGGCATGGAGTCGACTGCTTCACTCAAGACAACCTTGCGGGCAAACCTCCCACCACACCCTCGCTCACCTCTCCCTCAAGTTCCAGGGTCTCAATCCTATTTTGCAGAGGCACCCGGGGAACTGAGGTTGGTCGGGGTGGGGGTTGCCTACACGGCAGAGCCAGGACCCGTTTCCACCCCTCCTCTTCTCTCAGATTGCCTTGCTCTGCTCAGCAGTGGCAGAGCAGGGGGTCCACCACTGTCTCGAGAGTATCACCCCAACGTCTTTCTCACAGAGAGTTACACCACAAATCTGTCTCCTGCTCACACTCTCTGATACTCCTTAACCTCTCAGCCTCCTCCTTGAGCGCTGCCACCACAATGGTGGCAGTAATTAATGGTTATGAGCTGGATACCCAGTTCCTTTAACATGAATGGGAGTTGGACACTCAAAACTCATCAGTGGTTTAAAATGCTACCTAAGTGGAACAATCAGCACAACTGGAAAACCATACTACGGATCACTAAATCTCCTTTTTACGTTCCGATGCAACCTCACCCTTCCTGCGTTTCACGTGGTTCTGCTCCTGCTAGCTGTAGTTCCTGGGCCTCTCCGTGCAACAGTCACCTTGCTGGTCAAACACTCATCCAACTCCCAATCTTCATGAGTCAGTCTCCTCAGACTTTTACTCACTCTGCCATCCTCCCCTGAACTCTTTCTACCGTGGCAACAGCTTTCTGGGTTTGGAGCACCCCAATTAAACACTTTCTCACCACTGCCTGATTAATGGTTCACAGACAGTATGAGGGCTTCTGTCTCTTACTGATTCCTAATATTTGGTCTCATGACATGCAGCTCTATACAGCAGTGCTTTTCCAGGGTGTGCGGTCAAAACAGCTTGGAGACCATTGCTGCAGAGCACGGAGGTACACCCAAGCCAGTGCCCAGGGAGAAGTTTGAAAGCATTTCTTTGGAGCTCTTTGCTATAAAGAAGTTTGAACCGCCACTGGAAAGGGTCACCGCAGTCGTCGTTGTCGTCAACCGAACAACAACGCTTAACGACCCAGCACTCCTGAAGATCAACGTCTGACCTATGAGCAGTGCTGGAATCCGTGGTGGTGACTCTCTCTCTCTTGCTTTCCACAAAGACTTCTTGCTTTTATTATTTCCTGTCCTTTCTATCGTCCGTCTTCCCTTCCCCGTCTCCCTAAAACACTAGGATTTTTAATTAACTGGTTGTGCTAACATTTGACCCATTATGTCTTATTCTCGCCCTCAGGTATACGTATATTAAAACAAGAACCTCCTCTCCCTGCTATAAATTCGGGTGAGACAATGGGGCATCCACAACTTCTCTGGGCTGCCTAGGCCAGTGCCTTGCCACTCTCCGAGTAAAGAACTTCTTCCTCACATCCTGCCTAAATTTCTCCTCTTTTAGTTTAAAGCCATTCTCCCTTTTCCTGTCACTATCAGACCACGTAAAAAGTCAGTCTCCCCTGCTTACAAGCTGCCTTCAAGTACTGGAAGACCACAACGAGGTCTCCCCAGAGCCTCCTCTTCCCCAGGAAGAAACAAGCCAAACTCCCTCAGCCTTTACGGGAGAGGTGCTCCAGCCCCCTGTGCACTCTCATGGCCTCGTCTAAACCCACTCCAACAGCTCCACACCCTTCGTGTGTGCGGGAGCTGCAGACCTTCGTGCCGAATTTTGCGTGGGGCCTCACAAGGGCAGAGCAGAGCAGCACAATCACTTCCCTCACCCTGCCAGCCTTTCTACTTATTAAATACATAAGTAAGTAAATAAATAAATCACAGAGTACGTTGTGTGGCCGAAGATGAGGATGACAGTGCTTTCCAAGGGGATACAAACAATACAGAGCAATAGCAGATAAAAAAGAAGGAAAACTGGCTCAGCCCTACCAACAAGCAGTGACAGCTCAGAGCGCAATCACCACCAAGAAAGATGCAGCTCTCCCAACTGCTAACCCTCAAATGAGGGTGAGGAGGGGTGGATCCTGGCTCCACCCCCATTCTTTGCACCTGAGCTCCCTACGTTAGCCACACCTTCTCACCTTGGGCTCAGCCATCGGTTCAGGCTGTGACCTGGCAATTCTGCTGCACACATCAAACAGCATAGAGTAGAAAGTGTTTTCAGAGTTTAACACCGTTCATTTCCACAGACTAATTTTAATTTATTCACAACAGCTTGCAGGACAGGAGGGGAAAGATTTAATAATTACACAACAGAAATAAGCACTGAATATTTCAAACGCTTATTTAAAATCAGACGTTCATTTAAAATCCATTCAGAGCCATCTATCTGGACAAATAAAGCAGAGACATTTCCCTTCCAAACGGATTAACTCAACAATGTCATTTGTAGCATGGAATCCTAGAATCTGGATTCTACGTGTGGGTATCAAAAATCTGAGGCCAGCTGTAGTGAAAACATTAAGAAGCACCAGCGGAGTTCTCCACAAGAACCTGGAGGCGATCGCTGCACTGTATTTGAACAATTTCAATTCTGCACTGACCTGAGCAAGCGAGACGTATTCTGTGTCTACAGAGAGTCCAGAATACTGAGGCTGATTGAAACGCATAATCCAATTTCGTGGTAGAAACGCAATGATACAAAGGAAAATCCATTTGAGGACACACTTCCGGTTTGCTATTTCAGCTTCCTTACTGCATGCTGAGTTGCTCACATCCACAGGAAGGGCGCGAAGAATCAAGTATGGTTGTTCTGAGGGCGTCCAGCTCTTTACTCAAGGTAATTAGAAGACCCCAGGATCCACATACTTCTTCGCTGATGAACGTCGGAAGCTACTGGCGTATCTCCGCAGAACCTCTGGCAGCTCTGTGATGCTTACAGCATTAGAATTACCCTTTGAGTAATACCTTAAATTGGAAGGCACCGTAGTGTATGGCAGAAGTGCGGGGCACAGGTGAAGAGCTGAAACAAAATTTACCATCATCCCTTCACTGGGATGAGGATTTTGAAGGAAGTCCCAAATATGTATCCAGAGTTTTGTCCATTTTTATTTCCAAGAGAAATTGAGGTCTCTCTTTCCCCTTCACGTAGGTGTAACCAATGTGCCTCCTCCCCGCCTCCATCCCCTGTAAGAGCCCTATCAGAGTCCGATTTTCACCTCTGGCTAAGTAACAGAGTCCGCGCAGTTGGCAAAAACAGGCCCTTTGCTTCTGCCATTATTTCTGCTCGCCGTCTGAGGAAACATAGACACCGGCAAGGGGCATCTAGAGGGTTTGGCTCTTTGACAGGCAGCTGCCCTGAGCTCTCCTGTCTTAGAGTAATGGTGCCTACCACGGAACGAGAGTGACACCGCAGCCACACGGCTGCCGCCACCGCACCTCTTCCCACCCACCCCAACATGGCGGCTGCTGCTGCTGCAACCCCTGCCACTGCAACAGGGCTGCCACGCCTCTATCCCAGTGTGACATGGCTTGTGAAGGTACACTTGCCTCTTTTTACAATTTAAAAGTAATTAACTAAATAAAAGCTTATGACTGATCACTGTTCTGGGTGGGGGGTAAATGAGGGCAGGCACGGTTGGATTAGGTTGTGAAGAAACATGCACTGTTTATTGCTGTGTGCAGATGGAGAGCGTTGAGTAAGTGCACCGTGCCTCCATATAGTGGAGCCACATTGTGTTTTGGTTTCCTTTTTTGTCTTCTGTCTTTGCAGGAGTTTTTTATTTCTTCCCACTTGTGCAGTTTCATTTCCAGTCCTTTCCCTCATTCCTCTTCTGCAGTCTGATCAAAGGATGGTGCGGGCCTGAGTGGCTGCTGGGTCACACCACACCGTAGAGCCCTCCGGCACCCAACCTCTGCACCTCTGAGTGCCCACGTGTGTCAGAAAACAATGAGAACACCTATAGGTCTGGGGAAAGGCTGAGAGCAGCCACACTGCTGACCACTGGCACAGAGCAAACGCTCTGCAGAGCAGAGGTGAGGGATAGAGCTCCGCAGGCCGAGAGGCGCGGCATTCCTTGCCCCCCACATGGCTCAGGCACACCTCTTGGCCTCGCAGACAGGCTGAATTACCACCTAACACCCGGCAGAGGCACAGTTCCATTGGTGAAGACCAAGCAGCAGCAGGTGGGTGCTAACAGAACGTTTGTAACACTGCCATCCCAACCTGCCTTCAGCCCGCACCCGGGGGCACTGCTGAGGCAAGCTGTGCTGGTCAAAGCCCCTGAGACAGGCTGAGGGGGAAGGAAGAGTCCTGGATTCAGCTGAAGAGGGGCAAACAAACCACTACTGGCTGGGCGGGAGTCGCTCCTGTGAAGGGCGGCAGTGGGGAGCAAGGCTGGGGCTGGGCCAGGACTGTGCCGCCATTGGGCCGGGGCCGTTCTGTACCCTGTGATGTCACGTGATGCCATAATGCTGAGCACAGTGCGCAGTTGCCTAGCAGTTGGAATTGCTGGTCTGCAGTTGGAGCTGCTGGTCTGCAGTTGTTGGAGCTGCTGGTCTGCAGTTGGATCTGCTTGCTGCTTAGCAGTTGGAGCTGCTGAAAAGCATCTGGATCTGCCCAACAGTAGTTGGATCTGCTGGATAGCGGCTGGAGCTGCTGGTTAGCAGTTGAAGCTGCTGAATAGCATCTGGATCTGCTCGACAGTAGCTGGATCTGCTGGACAGCAACTGGATCTGCTGGTCTGCAGTTGGAGCTACTGGATCGTAGTTGGATCTGCTGAATAGCACCTGGATCTGCTGGACAGTAGTTGGATCTACTGGATAGCAGTTGACGCTGCTGCTTGGTCTCTGTGCTTTCTCTGGGCCTTGATCAGCAGTATTTATGGCTGTACATCGGCTAGTGACTGGTGAGTAGTTGTGTTTTAGTCACCATTTCCCTCTTCTTTTGTGGTAAACAGTTCATCTCTCAGCCCATGGGGCCTACTTCTTTTCCAGTTCTCTCCCCCTCATCACACCTGAGGAGCGAGAGCAAAGGGCGCTGTGCTGCTGAGCCGCGTTGAGCCATTGGGGCCCAGCCTCTGCTCCTCTGAGTGTCCTTGTATGTAGGAAAGTGGTGGCAATGCAAAACAAGGTTTTGCATTCTTCTCGCGCCCGGTCGTTAGAGGCCGCAGTGGTACACATCTTTGTAATGACAGGTGGTTTCTTAAAATAGAAAATAAGAACCCCTCCAGTAAAACCTTAAATCGCAAGGCACCATCGTGTATTGCAGAAGTGTACGGCACGGTTGAAGAGCTAGTACAAAACTTACCATCATCCCTTCTCTGGGATGACGATTGTGAAGGAAGTCCCAACAATTTGTCCAAAGTTTTGTTCAATTTTAAGTCCATGTGAACTCAAGGTCACTTTATTTCCCCTTTATGTCGGGGTAACGAGTGCACTTCCCCCCAGCTCCCTCCCCCATAAGACCTGTATCAGAGTATCATTTTCACCGGGGGATAACTGATGGATACAGCGCTCGGGCCTAAAAAGGACCTTCACGGCCTCTGCTTCTCACTTTATTTCTGTGTGGTTTTGGAAACAAACACTAGAAAGAGGCACCCATCTGGGTTGGTTCTCTGATGGGCGGCTGCCCTGAGCACGGCTCTATTGCAATACTACTGCCTATTACGTGAATATAGAGACACAGCAGTGACGTGGTAGATGCTCAAGCAACGCTTGCTATTGTGACAGGGCTGCTGCCTGCCGCCTGGCTCTTCTGGCAGTCTACCGTGGCGCCTGCCTCTTCTGGGTATCTGCTACGCTGCCTGCCTCTTCTTGTAACCTACTACGTTGCCTGCCTCTTCCTGCAAACTTCTACACCGCCTGGCTCTTCTTGGAAACTACTGCGCTGCCTGGCTCTTGGAATCTACTACACTGCTCGCCTCTATTTTGGAATCTACTGCGCTGTCTGCCTCTTTTCTGGAATCTACTATGCTGCCTGCCTCTTTTTTGGCATATTCTACGCTGCCGGCCTCGTTGTTGGAATATACTATACCACCCGCCTCTTCTTGGCATCTATTACATCACCTGCCTCTGCTTGGAAACGACTATGCTGCCTGCAGCTTCTGTGGAATATACTATGCTGCCTGCAGCTTCTGTGGAATATACTATGCTGCCTGCAGCTTCTGTGGAATATACTATGCTGCCTGCAGCTTCTGTGGAATAAACTACACCACCTGCAGGTTCTTTGGAATATACTATGCCACCTGCACCTTCTTTGGAATACCCTACGCCGCCTGCCTCGTATTTGGAATACGCTATACCGCCTGCATCTTCTTGGGAACATATTATGCCACCTGCCTGTTTTTGGAATATACTACACCACGCGCGCCTTCCTGGAATACACTAGGCCATCTGCCTCTTTTTGGACTGTGCTGCGCCACCTGCCTCTTCTTGGGCTATACAGCTCTGCCTTCCTCTACTTGAAATATACCATGCCACCTGCCTCCTCCTGGAATATACTATGCAACCTGCCTCTTTTATGGAATATACTATTCCACCTGCCCCTTCTATGGAAAATACTACGCCACCTGGCTCTGCAATGGAATACAGTGTGCCTCCTGCGCCTGCTATGGAGCAGACTACGCTGCCTGGCCCTGCTATGGAATAGGCTACGCCGCCTGCCTCGTTCATGGAATATACGGCACCACCTGTCCTGTTTATGGAATATACCATGGCGCCTGCCTCCTTTTGGAATACAGCACACCGCCTGGCTCTTTTTGGAGTATATCACGCCACCTGGCTCTCTTTGCAGCATACCATGCCGCTTGGCTCTGTTTGCAACATACCACGCAGGCTGGCTCTCTTTGCAACATACCACGCAGGCTGGCTCGCCTCGCAGTATAGCACGCAGGCTGGCTCTCCTTGGAATATACTACGCCGCTTGGCTCTGTTTGGAGTATACCAGACCAACTGGCTCTCTCTGGAATACACCACACTGCCTGGCTCTCTTGGGGATAGAGTACGCCACCTGGCTCTCCTTGCAATAGAGTACACCACCTGGCTCTTTCCAATAAATTTGCAATAGCTTTTTGTTTACAGCGCTGTACTGCATTTTCTTTCATTTAGCATAGCATGGCTTGGTTTGGAAAGGACCTCAAGGATCATCAAGTTCCAACTCCCACACTACGGGCAAGGTTGCCCTGCGCTACATCAGTTGCTGTATCTGTTTGCTCAGGGCCCCATCCCTCACCGATTTGAACACCTCCAGGGACGAGGCACTTACACCTTCTCTGGGCAACCTGTTCCAGCACCTCACCACTCTCTCAGTAAAGCAGCTTCCCCTCACATCTAATCTAAAACCATTGCCCTTGCCCTGTCACCCCCTACTCTTCAAAAATGTTGCTTTCCCTCATGTTTCTAAAACCTCTTCTAAATATTGGAAGGACATAATGAGGTCTGCCTTTTCCACGCTGAACAAGCCCAACTTCCTCAGCCTTTCTTCATAAGACAGCTGCTCCAGCCCTGTGATCATCTTCACAGCCCTCCTCTGGACCCTCTCCAAAAGCTCCACATCTTCTCTGAGTTGCTGGCCCCAGGCTTGGACACAGTCCTCCAGCTGGGGCCTCACAAGGGCAGAGTAGAGGGCGACAATCCCCTCCCTCACCCTGCTGGCTGCCCCTCTTCTGATGCAGCCCAGGACGCAACAGCCATTCTGGGCCGCAAGCGCACGCTGCTGGCTCTTGTAAGTTTTTCATCAACCAGGACCCCTCAGTCCTTCTCAGCAGGGCTACTCCCTAGGAATTCCTCCCCCAGTTTGTATGCATATCTGGGATTACCTCTACCCAAGCGCAAAACCTTGCACTTTGCTTTGTTGAACCTCATTAGGTCCACAAGAGAGGGTCCGCTTTTTGAGTTTATCAAGGTCCCTCTGGGTGGTGAATGCATTCATAGCAAGAGTTTGGGACGGGGAGCCTGCTTGAAGGTTCTTATTTGCAGAATTCTAGACCTTCTAAAATACTGCATACCAAGATACTCACTTGAAAGCGTTCACTTACAAAGTTAGCCTGGCACAATGCTCTGATTACAAAGTACACTCAATCAATATAAGGTACGTCTTAATGAAGTTTTGTCAGCCCTCTTCTTCTCTGCACCAATTATTGCAAATTCCTGTTCTCACTCTCCCTTCCTTCCACTCCAGCAGAGAAGAGCGTATCAAGCCACGGCCTGAAAAGAAAACAAAACAAAACTGTGTATCGCTTCTGTTCTGCTCACAAAGAAGCAAAGAAACCACATTCCATAGATCAGTCCACATGTCTCAGCCCCACATTGCTTGGGCATGGATAGTCCAGTCCTGAGTGGCCCACTGTGCAATCCAAAGTGTCTTCCAAGCCCTTGGAAGACTGCCCTGCTGTCTGTGCAAATGTTCAGCGCACTATTACCTGCCTCTTCTCGGGTTATAACCATCCACACTGCTCATGATTCAGCCCACTGGCTAATTTGTCCGTACATATTCCTGAACCGGGGCTACAGAAACTCTGTAGTCCTTGTTGGGGTTGGGGGAGGGCGGTTGGGGCATTGGGGCCCAACACCTCAACCAAGTTTGGGTTACTGGAATCAATTTCCCTCCAAACCTTCCTATAACAGCACACGTGCCTGGAAATGGTGATGGATTGTCACAGACTTTACAACTCCAGGATATTTTAGAGCCACGACCTGTTCTATATTATGTTTGGACCAATAGACTGCTAGTTCAGTGTATGGCCTCTGGTCCCCCAAGGAGGCCCAAACGGTAAGAGGGCCTTGGCCCTTATTTCATGCCATCAGTGTATCTAGATGCGGATCGCGTTCCGAAGACGCCTCAGCAGCAGCCAGCTGGGCCGCCTGGGGCAGCTGCCTTTACACTGCAGGTTCCAAGACATCATCTAAATCCCATGGC
The DNA here is from genome assembly GCA_030625065.1 of Alectoris magna. Lineage (NCBI taxonomy): Eukaryota > Metazoa > Chordata > Aves > Galliformes > Phasianidae > Alectoris > Alectoris magna. Next base: position 135,892,280 of record CM060560.1, read on the forward strand.
AGGGTGAGGACTTGCTCTATTTGTTCTTATGCCTTCCCTTCTTGTTGGGATGGGCTTTAAACATTGATTGACGTGAACCTCAATAAACCTCATAACCTCTTGTTCACCACCCTTTTTCGTTCCTCTCTAGTTTCTCTAGGTTGCAGATTTTACCTGGACCTTAGGTGTTCTGTTTCCCCTAGGTCAGCTAGTACTTGTGCTGCTTATTGGAGAACTGCTTCTCCAGCTACCAGAGGGTTCAAAATAGCTACTAGAGTGCCACATTTATGACAGGGGGGTTGATACAGGGTAAGATCTCTCATCCAAGATTTAATTTTAACTTTGTATGTCATTGCTTCCTCATAATGTTGTCAACAGTCTATGGGGTCTGTAGGGTTTTTCCATTTTTGTGTTGTACCCACATGGCCAACGTGTAATACAGATCCCAGCCTGCCTGCCAAAGAAGTTCTAGGAAATACAAGATAAACTACCAAGGTCGTCTCTGTCTACAAAACCAGATATTTGCAGCTACACCCACAAATATCACTTCCCTTAAAACTGTCAGAATACTTTGTTTTATCCCAGGATCTTTCTTCTGTCTGCTGGCCTTTTGTGTCCCTGACACATGCAACTCTGTGATCTTAGTTGGAACACAGTGGTCCCTTTAAGTCTTCAGCATACTTTGTTGTATTATTGCATTAGAAAAATAACTATTCATACTTACTTAAAGATAAAAGTGTGTTGGCAGAGGAAAATAAATGTAAGGTTAACAATATTGATTTCTTTAAATCTCCAATATTGGAAAGCATTTGTGAAAAAGTTGAAGATTCCTTACTGAATAGGAAAATATTCTTGGGTCACGACTTGCAGAAGATTGAAGTAACATGTCATGCTCTGGATCCAAGTTGTTCATTTTATTTACAAACTTGCCTGTTTGAAGTTCTCAAGCAAGGAAGTGAAAACTAAAAAGAAGGAAAAGAATGACATTTAAAAAAAACACCATTCCATCACATTTGAAAATCATCACTCCACCACCATCAGAAATAATATCTATTTATTTCCACACATAAAACTGCCTAAAGCACTTGTAACTTAATTTGTAATAAAATAAGAATGATGCCTACATATCTTTCTCTATTTCTTTCTGGAAAAATTCTGCAGTAGTATGTACTACACGTGAATATTTATCAGAGAAATATAATGATGTTATACTCATATTTAATTTTTAATCTGAGATCTTGGATATTATTAACTTTCCTGGCAGTACTAAGAGGAATATTTCCATAATTCAGTACAGAAAAGAACTGCAAATGAACCGTAAGTAAATAGAACTGAATTATCTTTTGCAAAAATCTGCGAATGAATTGAAGGTATGCAGGCTGCACACAGGAAAGCCTACAGAAAATCAAATGTATTTAACGTGTGGCAGGCCTCCTTGCCTTGAGTTATACCTCCTGAGTTCCTGCACTCTGGGGACAAATCTGCCTCTATGCCTGCAGCCCTGGGATATGATTGAGCTGCCGTCTCACAGGTGTTTTTGTTTTTTTTTTCACATTGCTTGCCCTACTGGGAAAGGTTTTGGCATTAATGGTTGCAAGGAAAAAAAGTTGTGAAAACTGAAACCAAACAAAGCCTGTGGCAACAGTTCTGGCCTCCATCTTCAGGGATGTGACAAGAGACAAGAGTGCAGCAGACTAGATCTGTAGACCTAAAAGAAAGCAGAAATTTAGATTATGCATACTGTACTGTACATGTACTGAAAGCAAGCAACTATCTTCTCAGGCAACTGTATGGATCCTCTCAGTCATATCTATCCATTTATATTCAAAAGTAACTGTGCTAGCTTGAGCTGACGTGTCTGACAATCGCTGTTGATGTTTCAGAATGCAAAGACCTGAATCACTGCCATGCAAGCACATTTCCTCCCACATGGCAGCTTCCCAAAACTCTTCCACAACCAGGCACTGCCATTCCCTTTTTATGGCTTAGCTCTGGCGATCAGAGTTGTCAAGGCACCTACCTGGACCAAGGGTGCTCTCTCAGCTTTTTTTCCAAAGTGAACATCCGTGGAATAGCTCCAAATTTTACAAGTGATGAAGTGCCCTAACAGTAAGGAAAGCATGAGAGCAAACAAACTGCACAATTGTTGAACTGAAGAAAGTCTTCATAGAATTTAACGCAAGGCTCCTCTTTCCCATTGTTAAAGTACACATTTATGGAGAAACATGACAAATTCTTGGCTTTGGATTCATTGGAGCTCTGGTCACTTATGTCTAAAGATTTTCTAACCCTGGTCTTCAGGGTTTGCTGAAAATTTCCATTTTGGTGTTGGTAAAACTAGTATCTTACAAGTACCCCAAAGGCAGCTTCTTTAAGTAGAAAATGTTGTTAAGCACAGAAAAATCCATGACATATACTGCTAAATTTGTGTTTTGTCCACCTCATTCAAGAAGGCAAAAACTAGTAAAAACTTTTCAAGTACCCAACTTTCATCACTGCTGATGGGCCGCTTCATATTGACATTGCTAGATCCATAAGCACGACATGGTGCAAAGAAGACTGATAGCAGTTCTGTCTTCATACAATACGATATGATACAATACGATAGCAGATATTTCCTGCTAGAAGTTCTTAAGGTTTGTTTGCTTTCATTTTTAAAGAAATGTTGAAAAAATACAGCAATTCTAAAACACACCAAAGACTAGGAGTGTCAGCATGTATAATATTAAACTATTGATCATATATTAAAAGAACAAAATAATAAAATAAGAAATAAAGGTTTGTTGACTGCCACCACTGTCCTACAGGAAGTCCACTTAGAAACCACTGGCAGGTGAGCACCCAGTGAGGTGACAACTGTGCTTGGGAAGTCATTGCTACACATTCTGCTCCTGTGGGTGAGTCCCAACTTCAGCTTGAAGATGCATGCAGCCAAGTGCCCTGGCAGGACTGCCAAGCTGTGACTCAGCTATAGCACTGGGGTGAATATGCCTTGATCTTCATCCACAATGAGCACTGAAAAAAAGGCCTGGAAGGCTTTTAGATGCACATTAAAAATAATAATAAAATAAAATAAAATAAAATAAAAATAAAATAAAATAAAATAAAATAAAATAAAATAAAATAAAATAAAATAGGTTTTATTAGAGCATTTGCAACAGTTGTGGTTGTTTTTTTTTTTTTTTTTTTTTTTTTTTGTTTTGCTCTTTTTCTACAAAGACCATTAGGTGAAACAGAAGCATAAAGACTTCATGAACTACTACTCCCTGTGAACTCAGTAGCTTTCTGAGCTAGATTAGACTGCCCCTTCATCCCTAGGAAATACTTTCCACCACACTCAAGACCTTGCTAGATGCAAGCCAGACCCTTTTTTCCCCCCCAAGCTCATTTTACTGCAATATTCCCATCAATGGTATGTCATAGTGCAATGTACTGAGTTGCAGCCCATTTTAGCCCATTGCAGCTGGGAAGGCACCAAACCTACATAAGGGACAAAACAGGTCCACCTGCCACCTCTCAACTCAGACTTTTCTTACAGCAAAATGACAGATGCCCAAAACTACTCAATAAAATAAATTTCTATCTCTACCATAGTCAAGAGCTGACCTTCTTTAGCTCTCTCTGAACAAACACCAGAAAGACAAGATGCTATTTTACATGATAAGGTAGAAAACTCCATTCACCAGTTATTGCTTTCAAGATACTCTCCATACACCTGGTTGTACTGATGTTTGCAGCAAGCCCCCAGTAAGCACAGGAAAGAGCTCATTATCTATTACAACTCCAATGCCAGAGGCATGGCTGGGGCGCAGCAGGAAATAGATTCTCTTCAAGTCCATGGTCGCTCCTCCCCAGGCTCCTTGTTTTAGTATTAACAAAGATGATTTCAGGAAAGCATCGGATACTTTTTCTCACAGTATCCTACTGGATGAAATGTCCAGCATACAGCTAGACAAAACCACAATGCAATGGCTAAACAACTTTTGGCTGATGAGTCAGTTTCAAAATGGTTTGGTAAATGGCTGTTGGCCGGTCACTAGTAGGTTTCCATGGGGCTTCATTTTAGGGCCAGTTCTCTATAACGTTTCCATGAGTGAATTGGATATAAAACTCAAAGATAATAAGTTTGCAAATGACACTAAATTAGGAGGAGCTGCTGATTCCTTAGAAGGCTGAGAGAGATCTTGGCAAATTGGAGGATTAGGCAATGACCATCCACATGAGGCTTAACAAGAGCAAGTGCTGGATTCTGCAACTTGGATGGGGCAGCCCTGGCTACATGTACGGAGTGGGAGACAAGAGGCTGGAGAGCAGCTCTGCAGAAAGAGACTAGGGATTCTGGTTGACAGCAAGTTGAACACAAGTCAGCAGTGCACCCTGGCAGCCAAAAGAGCCAAACCTAGTCTGGAGTTCATTAGGCCCAGCCTAATGGGTGAGGGAAGGGATTGTCCCACTCTGCTCTGCACTGTGCAGTCTCACCTCAAGCACTGGGTGCAGTTTGGGGCCACAATATCAGAAAGACATACAGCTATGAGAGAGTAGCTGAAGGAGGGCTACAAAGATGGTGAAGTCTGGAGGGCCCACACGAGGAGAGGCAGTGCTGAGCTCTGCTCTCTGATGACAGGGCCTGAGGGAACAGCATGGAGCTGCATCAGGGGTGCTTAGGGACAGTTTCTGCATCAGAGGGCAGTGGGCATGGAACAGGCTGCCCAGGGCAGTCAGCATGACCACAGGTGCCAGAGTTCAAGAAGCATCTGAACAGTGCTCTCAGACACAGGGCTCGGATTTTATGTGGTGCGCTGCAGAGCCAGAAGTTGGAATCCTTGATCTTTGTGAGTTCTTTCCAACTTGGGGTATTCTCTAAGGCTATTCTAAGGCTACTCTAAGGCAGGACACACCTGTCCAAATATTTAACAAGCAGAAAGTAGAGAATTACATATCTGTGGTAATAGTCTTATCTTCAGATAAGAAAGTGCACAAAGAAGTATGATAAAATACATTCGTTCAGGACAGTAGCAAAATGAACTTTGTCCCATAGTCTGTGGGTGTCCTACGGGGATGAAAAAGGATTCACAGCAATGAGAAGTTCACCCACTCACATTTCTCTATGAAAGCAAGTTTGTTGCAGAGAAATCCATGCGCTGGATCATTTCTGTTCTGAAGGCCTGGGACCCAGGTACTTCCTAGTGGCCATCTCTCTTTCAAGCAAAAGAGATGGGTATCTGTGGCCTGATATAGGAACATGCTTCCAAGAGTCATACCTGCACTTTGTTCACCCTGTAGATGTGAAACCAATGGCCCAGCCTCCTCCTCTTCCCAGGTTATTTTGGCATGTACTTGCTGCAGGCACCCCTCCATAAGTGCTGGCATTCAGATCAGGAAGGCATTTGTGAGATGATTTCAAGTAATCACCACCACTACCCATGCTACTCATGGCTACTCACTACTCATCTCCTACTGTCATGGAGCTGCCTCACCTCATTGACAAATTCAATCACTTCAACTGAAGCAAAACAAAAGGCTATCTGCAACAGTCTCCTTCTATGCAGTACTTAGCATGGCCTAACATACGTTTGCATTAAATTGGCACCAACAAATAGTCAAGAGATTGTAAAGGCAAATAAACGTAAAAAAAACAAAACACTGACAGCCTTGAGTACTTCCACAGATCTCTAAACCTGATCAGCACTTGGCCTTCCATGCACTTGAAAAGATTTTGCTGCAGATCCTAAAGGGTAGGAAGAAGTTCCTGCCACCCATGTTGCAGGGTTAGTAAAAAAAGATAGTTGAAAAGGTAAAATAGTTGAAAAACAGGTGTCATCAAAAAGCAAAACAGCGCATGAACCAATCAAAAGGCTTCAAGCTCCACAGTGGCATGATACACTTTTGCTATTTTCTTCTGCCAACACACATGGAAAAAGAGCTCAGGTGAAGAAACCCACTGGGCTGGGGAGCCTGGCAACCTAGACTGCCTTGGCCTTGGAGCCCATGCAAGTGGGCTCAAAACCCAGAATCAGGTCTTCCAGAACTCACCAAACCAACAGAAAAGACAATTACCAAAAAGCCTCTTTCTACTGTGCTACAAAGCTAGGAAAGCTGGCAGATCTCCCAGTAACTGTTTCTTTCTGAAAAGGTGGGGTCCTGAGAAGCCTCATCACAAAGTGGAAAACAGTCATGCACAGAGGAGCCTGACTTTATGTGGGGTGACAGATCCATACCCACTCAAAACCACACCTTTCTCCAGCACAGCTACAGCTGAAACCTTGGCACTTCTCTTTGCCTCCCCACCCGGAGAGGAGATTTACAACAGACTACTTGTTGTCAGTGTGGCAAAGGGCATTCATCATCTTCAAACAGGCACAAAACACAAGCGTGCCAAACTGACAGCTAAGCAGCAGATACACGTGACCACAGCAGCCGTTCTGCAGTAGAACAAACTCAAAACCTGGTAAACACCCAGTCAGGTACCGGCCACACTTTGAAAACCACAGTCATACTATTCCTGTAGTCAAGTCCCCTCCTGCACCCACATGTTGCAGACTGAGTATTAACATGCCCAGGCACCCCAGGAGGCCTTTCAGGGCTTAACAGGGCTGTGGCTCAGCTACAGTGATTTCAGGTGAGTGAGTGGGACCAGAATGCATCTTAGGTGAGGGGAAGCTGAGGCAGCAGGGACTGATCAGCCTGGAGAAGAGGAAGCTCATGGGGAATCTCATCAATGTCTGTGAATACCTAAAGGGGAGGTGTAGAGAAGGCAGCAGTAAACTGTTTTCAGTGGTGCCCTTTGCCAGGATAGCAGGCCATGGGGAAAAACTGGAATACAGGAGGCTCTGTCTGAACATTAGGAAGCACACTTCTGTGCTGTGAGGGTGGTAGAGCACTAGCACAGGTTGCCCAGAGAGGGTTTGGAGTCTTCCTCCTTGGAGGTTTTCAAAAGTCACATGGACATGGGCTTCAGCACTCTGCTCTGGGTGCCCCTCTTAAGCAGGTTTTGGACCAGGTGGCCTCCAAAAATCCCTTCCAACCTCAACCATCCTGTGACTCTGTGGCTGTGCCCCCATGCTGAGTTCTGCAAAGGTGCCCAGAAGGCTTTTAGACTCCCAGAAAATAACAAGTTTTTTTAAAATATCAATGATGATGATTCCTTTCTTACTATTATTTCATACTTGCCATTTCATTATTGTTGCAACAGATCCACCGCAATCAAGAAAGCTGGCCCACTCCATTTAGTGTTTTGTCACAGGCCAACCCTGAATGTTACTCTACAGGAAAGGCAACTCAAAATCAAATACAAGTGAACATGCAGTGAGGAGACAACAATGCCTTGAAAGCTATGGCCCCACTTCACAAGGTTACTGGTGATTCACCTCCTGCACTCGCACACTACAAATCACAAAATGACATGGCAGGCTGTTCCAGGAGAGCTGCCAGGTTTTCCAGGAAGCACAAGCACCGTGACTCAGCTGAAGGATTGAAGTAATCAGGTCTCATTGTTCAACCATACTGAGCGCAGCCAAAAAAAAAATAATAATAAAATAAGCTGAAGGCTTTTCAACTCTCATAAAGGTAGGTTTTAAAATGCTGCAGGTGATGACAGTTATCTTTGTCCGTACAAATAAAGCAATCAAGTTAAACAGAACAGAAAAGCCTAAGCAGAAAAGCCTAGACATGTAACCACATCCTTCCAGCCGATCTTCCCAGCCAGACCCATGCTGTCGGCTCCTGAGCTGCCAAAACCTCTCCTTGCTCCACCCTTGCCCCCAGAAATTTCACTCCAACCCCATGAAGGCCTACCCACTGCTGGCCACACCTCGCTTCTCTCCAGAGGCAATGACCCTGCATGCACTGCACTGGGTGACATTTCCCAGACACTTCCCAGTTGGCACTGCCTTCTCATGGAAAGCCCTCAATATGCACAGAGTTCAGCACCTGTTACAGCAGGAGGCACAGCTGGGGAGCAGCAGAAGGAAATGTGACACACATGTCTGTGACTGTTCCTCCCCAGGCTCCTTGTACCAACAAGGCCGCCCTTGGCCAGGACACAACTAGTCCAAATGTTAAACAAACAGGAGGTAGCGTGAGAATTACTCCTGTACTCATATCTTAGTGTATCCAGACTTATCTTAAGAAGAAAGTGCACACATAGTTGTCATATTAAGGGTGTGAGTCCAATGCATGGCTAGTTAGGGAAGCTCTCCTGATGAGTTGGAAGGCTCAGAAAGGACCCTCTTGCTTTATAAACTCCTTCTCAGAGAGCAGTCTAGGTGCACCAGGTCCAGTCCTAGTCCCAGACTTGGTCAGAGATTTTTTTGAATAAGGATAATGTGTATAACCACTCATCTTTACTGAAATAACACAAGGCTGTGAGGAGGCCTCCACCTCATCCCAGATGTCACTCAGTCACTGTAGCCGCTGGGCCTTATGTGAGCGTTAAACTGCACACCTCCACATCTGTCAAGTGCTTTGGCAAGATAAGCAAGTTACTCAACTGCCACCTTGGCTCAAGACCAGTGCAAGATAAGCATGTTAGTTAAATCACATTCTTGTTCAAACCAAATTCAATTCTCTAACCTAATCTCTCAATCTCTAGATTTCAACCTTTCAGCTTTTGTAATTATGAGCATTAGTACAATTCAAATTATGGCATTTGGGTCTATCTGACTGGTAAACATTGAAGTTTGCATATTATATATTGATCTGTATGGAATCATCCAGGAATCCAGCAGTCCCATCCCACTCGATGCAACAGTCAGTTGTTTGCATATTATACCAGTCACCATGCTAAAATTTTGGTTTCTAAATTTTTATCAATATCGATAACACAATAACTTCAACTATAAATATCAACAGTCCTTGAGGATGCTCTAGCTCAGCATAGATAAACCGTCATCCCAGGTATAGGTTCTTGGCATCAGTTTTCCTATAAAGTACAAAGAGAAAATGCTCATTCATAATACGACTGACAGATTTTAAGTTAAAATTTGTGTCTCCTGTAGCCACTTCCAATGCCACAGTTTAATAATTCCAGTCATTATTTTGCCTGTAAGATGTTACATTGGTGAGCCATATCCTCTTTGCCTCAGAGTAGGTGCTTCCTGAATCAGAAACAGTTAGCTTGACAGCATTTGAAATAGTGACGTGTTATCTATCTATATCTTTCTGTAATCTAGGTACTCTATCTTCTGTAATAAGCATTATTTCATCGATGTCTTCCAGATGGACATACCATTTACAATCTGTAGATTTCTGGGCAGTGTTTGTTGGCAGTGTGATAGCCTTGCAAACAGCATCTAGGAGATGGATCCCCAAATGATTACACAGTCCTGATTTTATCTGTTCCACCTATTTCACCACTTACACTAGGGTCAGCAAGACATAGCTCCTGTTGTTGAATATTGCCCGGAGTCTTCTGACTCCCTTTTGATCCATCTCCATAGAGTTGGTGCAAGAGGCTGTTTTCTCCAGAGGCAACAAAGTGTTGGCAGTCCCAAAATATGTTGACATCAACAGCTCCACCACAGGTAAGCCCATAATCTATGTTCCATCACTGACAACCCACACAGTGTGTCACAGAGGGTATGCTGAGTTCTGAACATATATCGGATGAGATATCATTGGTAGCCAAATGAGACCAAGTGTCATTGACTGACTGAGGTGGTAAGTAGGCAGGGGTCAATACTGAGCAAGGAGTCTATAGCAAGATAAGCAAAGGTACAAGATGCCTACGGTAAGGCACTGACATGATATCATGTTTATAGTACTTTCCACAGATATCCATGTTTTTTTGTAAAAATCAACAATAAAACATTACCAAAGGTAAATATACGGGTAAAGGTACAGGGCAGTAAGATCAGCGTTCTGAACTAGATAGGTGGGTTAATTTGCCTAAATGTAAGGAGAGAGGCTGTAGCCTAGGCTGGAGCAGAATAGGGTTGTGACAAGGAAGGGAACCTATTGTCACAAGTATCCAGTTCTCCACAGCAGCTTCTTACTCTTCTGACCAGAGAAAGAATGCCACACACAGCTTCCTGGGGTCAAAGAGCAAGGAAGGGGCCAGGCAAATAGATACTGCTTTTTTAATTGCCTCAAGAGATTATTTCTTTTTCAACTAAAATGCATGTCTGGTGTCTGAATTTATGTCTGTTTTTGTTCTCGCTTGAACACAGAGTATTTAGATAAAGTTGAAAGAACTTATGCTGAGAAGTAGTTGGACTCTTTGATTGTGCCAACACGTTGAATAGGAACATGTGGGAAAGTGAAAGGAACATGTGGGAAATAATTCAATCCATAATACAGAATTATGGTGGGAAGCGTTTAGAAGACACAGCAAAAATGCATGCAATTTTATAGGTGATTAGAAAATCTGTTCTGAGAAATGTGATAAAGTTATGGTTCAATTAGGTGCTGAAAGTCCCTAGAGTACAAGAGGCAGGGGCCTCCTGTATGCCTAGGGAGATAAAAACCCACTGCAAACTTGGAGCCAGGCTTTGATGCTTAACGTGAAGTCTCTGAACCCATATTAAAATCCATAAATAAATGACATCACTCTTGGAAGTGGTCAGCACACATAGCAGCTGTTGAAAAGCATTCAGATACCATAGTGACAAGCACAGTACAAGGAAACAAAACTAGCTGGAGCCATAAAAGCAAGGACCAAGGCAAACCCTTGCTATTTCTCCTTTGGCAACCCTCCCATTGAATTTGATGGGCTTCACCTCAGCCCCTTATGTAAAGTAGCCCTTCACTGGATCTGTCTGACAGCTGTGTAGCCTGGCCCTCCAAGACCCCTGCCTCTTGTTCTGAGGTACAGTGGCTGTATGAGGCTCCCCGCAGCCTTCACACATCAGCACTCCGAGTGCGTACTGACCCCACATCAGGTGGGTTGATCAGACTGAAGCACGCCTGCAGGCAAGCTGTGATCACAGCCCCATTTTTGCATCCCCTGGCATCCTGCTGATGCTAGCCAACATTTCAGCTGAGTGCAGGGAACCAACCGCCTTCAACACCCCCCAGTGGTCCCACAGGGAGTGATTCAGGAACCCATCCAGCAAAGGGAGGGGACACGTAAACTGGATAAAGAGATGCTCATGTTCCTTTTTAATGAATTCTTCTGAACAGTGGGTGAATCAGATCTTTTCTAGGAATAAAATATGGAAGACTGTTTGTCTCTGCTTGTAACTGAGGATATCCGTGCAAGACACCTGCAGTAGTTCTCCCAACATTCTTTAGGCCCATGGCACTTCAGGAGCAGGCACACAAAGCACTGAGTTCACCATGAATAAGGCATTTCCACTTCAACAGAAAACATAAATGAATAGAAAAATCCTTGGCAGCCAACCAAAACCTCAACATCGTGGGCCCCACGCCTTACGAAAGCCTGGAGGAGGCGGAGAGAAAGGCGGGGGCCAGCTGGGACAGGCGTTTTTAAGTGCCTGAGGGTGGCAATGGGCATGCAGAGCCGGGAGGCAGCCAAGGGAGACAGCTGGAGACGGGATGGCGGTGCCTTGCATGGAGCTGAACAACAAAATGAAGATGCCTGTCCTGGGGCTGGGCACTTGGCAGGTAGTGGTGCTATGGTTCTTGCGGGTGCTGCAGGGGTTAAAAGGAGAAGGTGGGCGGGGGGGGGGGGGGTACAGGGGCAAGTTGGAGTGACAAAATATAAAAAATCAGGTTCTGGAGGGCTGCCTCACTGGCGTAACTGGGCAGATGGGCTGTCAGGCAGCGGGCATGGGGCAAGAGGGGGGAAAGTGAAGAAAGATGGCAAGAAAGTAAAATGAGAGTAGGAGAAAGTCCAAATAAAAGGGAGGGGCTGGGAGGGGAAAAAAGAAATGTGGCTTGCAAAAGGCTTCCTGTCCCAGTGCCCTCTGCTCAGAACTATGTGATAGGGCTGCAAATGGCAAAATTCCTTGGGTCACACTGGGGGGGAAATGATAGTGTGTTAGCCTACTAGAAAGGGCAGGGTCAAAATCATAGAACCAGAGACTCAAAGGGGCTTGAAGGAACCTCTGCAGATCATCAAATTCAATCCATTTGCTAATGTCGGGCAGAAACTAACTTCTTTCTGCTCCACTCTCAGAGCTGCAGTCCTTTCCCTACCAAAAGGGGAAGTTAAAATTCAGTTTAAATGCTGGTGACAGGGAGCAGCAGCTGTACAGGGTGACTTCAGGGAGCTGTCACAGTGGGTGCTGGCCAGTGGCAAAGGGAGGGTTCATGATGTGGTTGTGCTTGTTTTCAGGCTCCTCCAGGAAAGGTAGAAGAGGTGGTGAAACACGCTATCGATGCTGGCTACCGACACATCGACTGTGCCTATTTCTACCAGAATGAGCATGAAATAGGGAATGCAGTCAAGCAGAAGATCAAGGAGGGGGCTGTGAAGCGGGAAGACCTCTTCATTGTCACTAAGGTATAAGGTTGCAGGAATGTTGGTGCATTTAAGTTTTCCTGCAGATAAACCCTTGTTTCATATATAAAGTAACCTAAGGGCTTGTTCCCTTCTCCGGTGTTTATTTCATGATTGTGGGCTATGAATTCAATTCTTTATTTCAATTTTGACTGGACTTTATTAGGAACTGGTGAAAACTTTGGAAAAATAGGATGGCTGTTGCCATCATCAGAACAATTTTATTGCATCTACTGAGGGTTCATATGTATGCCCTCTAGAAAGATGGGGAAAACAAGACAAATCAGATGTTTGAATTCAAAGACACTGTACTATTTATTGGTGCACAAGACATTTGAGAATTATGTCAAGTAGAAAATGAAGGCCTGAAAGTGAACAGAAGTTACAGTATGGAACTTAAATCTGAAGCAGTTTGTGTTTGTACTCTTATTCCTCATCTCATTCACTTGTCTCAGCAATGCTGACTACCACAAAATGAGAGCACATCAACTAAAAAACTTCTGACTTCTGGGTTTTCTAGCACAAAGCCGTAAAACACTGAGCATAGATAAGCTGTTCCACGTACTCTTCATTTTTGTTAAAGAACAATTTTTGATTTGAATAATGCTTGCAAGTTCTACTTGAATTTTCATTTCAAAATTAATTAAGTAAAATTCAGAGCAGTCCTCACAGTGGCCAGATCAAAGGGACAGAAGGAGGGTAGCTATACGATGCTCATGAAATCTGGTCTGTAAAAAAATAAGTGTATATAAATAATCTGTAGCAGTAGAAATTTTGCTGTGTCAAATACACTTTTGCATTTGGTTCTGAGAATCTCTTGATTGTCCATCTGATTGTCCATCTTCACTACTAACTTCTTTACTTGTGTTATATTTGCTGTATCCTACCATTAAAATATTAGCATCCTTGTCTTCAGTGAGCGCTCAGCAGGTGGGAAGGCAGTTGTCTTCCCTGACCAGCAAGGGAGAAGTTCTTGTCCTCTGATCTGGACTGTGAAAGTTGTAGAGTCACAGTGGAGCTTGGTTTCTCCCCACAGCTGTGGAATACATTTCACGAGAAGTCCTTGGTAAAGGAAGGGTGCAAAAGGAGCCTTACTGCGCTGCAACTGGACTATGTTGACCTCTACCTAATGCACTACCCTATGGGATTTAAGGTAGTCATGCTCTACATTCCTCTTTTCTCCTTACCTGGGTAGAATTAGTTCTTTCTTTCTATTATGCTGTGGCTTACATCATTACCCAGCTAGGATGTTCTACAGTTAATTTTGTTCCTCCCTAAATCTGACAGAGGCAAGCATTCGGTTAGTAACTAGGCAGCGGTATGTTTGAGAGCATGGGTCTGGCTGTCTATTTCTGTTAGAGTGAGATAGCTGTGGTTAGAAGCCCTGCTAATGACCTCTCTAGGTCTTCAGGGAAATTATAATCAGTGCGTGAGGTGCAGTTCAGGATCATGACCTTCTGCTGGGCCAGATCTGTGTGAAATCTCAGCTAAAGGTGTTGGCTTGAATTGGAGTAACCAACCGTGAAAAAATACACATAACACAGAAAGAACGTGTTTCTTTTTCACCCAGTCTGCACCAGTGTAAAATAAATAGAAACTCTGGAATAACAGTAGAGGTGGGTCTGTTCCCTTCTCAACAAACCTGCTTAAGTCATTAAGATGTTTACTACTAATCCCTGTCTCTTTGTAATGATTAATTTGTAGAAGTATGGCTCTCATCCAAGAGAATATTGATGAGTATGCATAATTTTTAGTTATGTGAAATGTTTAAAGAAACTGACCTGTAATTCCAGTCGCAAATCTAGCATATGGTTGAAAATTCAACTCAAAGTCTCTGTGACTTCTGCCTTGAAATTGCAGGCTGGTGAAGAACTGCTGCCTGAAGATGACAAGGGTATGATTATTCCCAGTGATACAGATTTTCTGGACACGTGGGAGGTAAAAGTTAATGTTTGGTCTTTTTCTGTGTGGGTTTCTAAACTAAATGCAGCAGAGATGTGCATGCATTATGAAAGTAGGGGATAGCTTTGGGCACAGAAGGTAGTCACACAGTATTATATTTTATAACCAGGAAAAAAACAGCTGCTTCCTCTTCTTGTTTTGAGGAGCAAGAAGGGTAATGTCATTACTATAAATAAAGAGGAGAAACCTATCAGCACTGTGCATGCTATCACTAAAATACTATTTAAGTATGCACAGTGGTAGATCTGAGGTATAGGTTAATACAGGTGTGGCTGTTAATTTACTGTGAGTTTCATACTGGTAAGAATTCTTGCACTTTTCAGCAAAGGGCATCAGCATCCTTCAGTCCTGCTTTCCTTGTGGACTGAGAGGATTCAGGATCTGCTCCTGCTACCTGTAACACGGTGATGCTGTGGCTCTGGGAATTCAGTTTTTCTCTGGAACAGTAGACTGCAATTGCAAGAAAGTATGTTGCAACCAGCTTACAGCTAACATCCTCCCTATCGTGTCCTGCCAATGCAGAGGTACCATGCTGGCTCAGAATGAGGTGGAAACATTTCCCTTCCTTTTTCAACTCTAGTTGAAAAGGACTCTCAGACTAGAGTTTCAGACTAGACTCTCAGAGGAGCCTAAGCAAAATATTTGCACCCTGTTAAAAGGTTGGCCAACTCATTCTTATGCTACTTTCCCATCTGCAATATGATATCAAGTACTCAGATAATACAAGATGCAAAGATTTTCAAGTTTTAAATTGAATGTACCATTGTTGAATCTATTATGAGTTGCTTGTTGGTTTCTCAATAGCTTTAGTGAAATACAATATCATGGTTGACAGTTAATACCACCTCATAAGTAAACGTTTGTTGTCCTTCTCTTCAGGCCATGGAAGAGCTGGTGGACTGTGGCAAGGTAAAAGCCATTGGAATCTCAAACTTTAACCATGAGCAGATTGAAAGAATCTTGAACAAGCCAGGATTGAAATACAAACCTGTAGTTAACCAGGTAAGACTTTGATTTTCATTCCTAAATATATTCAAGCTACATTTCAGCTCTTAAAGCTGTTTTCTGCCCTAACTTTTAAATGGTTTGGTGCCATGGAAAGATCTCACAAAGCAGTAAGGTACCTTTCGTTGTCTGAAAGCTGCCTGAAATATGCAGGGCTTCACTACAATACTAGTGCTAATGGTTTTTACCTGACAGAGGTCTTGAAAGTAAGGGGTTTTCTTGTAGATTTGCATGTGTGTAATGCTGTGGACACTGGAGAATGATACCATATAAAACATGAGCACTTTGGCTTATTCATACCACAGTAATAGGAAACAGATGAGAATATTTCATTCTTAAACATCAGGAAACAATGAAAATATATCTGGTCTTGTATAAGTCCTTGCAATTTTCTGCTGTACATCCCCTTTCACACTCCCAAGTACCACTCACATCACAGCACGAGTTGTCACAGGCCCACTTCTGCCAGCTCAGGGATAACCAGCCAAATCTCCAGTGCAAGCTACTGCGCAAGTGTGGCAGTATACAGGAATGCCTTAGCACATTCACTACGTTTATTTTTTCAACATAAAAGAAACCACTTCACAAAACTTAATTATAAAAAGCAGGCTTGAAGCAAACATCTATATTGCGTTCACAGATTTAACCAATTCAAAAGTCCTTTTTTTATGTGGAAAAATATTCTAGCAGCACTGTGCAAATACACTGTTTTTAAAGCACTGGCTTCACACTGAGGAAAATAGGAAAGCTTATGCACCTGTAAAATATTATTAAACTTTATATAATGCTTCTTTAAGAAGGGATAAGCAAGAACATCCTGGCACATGTTTGGGTAGGAATTTCAGGAGCCAAGGAACAGACTGCAGCAACTTTCTGACGGTCAGAGAACCCACAGCAAAGCAGCACGCAAGGACCTGTGCTTGTTTGTCTATTCAACACATCATCTAGAAAATATCCAGAAGGGCTAAGCTAGGGAAACTCATGCCCCCAGGCTTCTTTGGGAATCAGACAGACTCCCTGAGGAAAGGGTGGATGACCCAGAGCAGAAACTTCAGGTGTTCTGAGCTGCCCCTCTGAAGATGCAGTCCTGTTCTCCTGACTAGTTCAGGAAGACTGATTTGCATAATTTTTGCTACACATTGCTGTGAATGACTTCTTTAAAAGATCTATTTTAATAATAGTTTAGTTTTAACTGGGAGTCTTTTCACATTATCTGTGACTCAAGAGGAGTTCAAATGTTATGCTCTGGAGGCCAGTGCATGTTCATGGAGCTTAATGAGTTCCGTTCATGAACTGCCTCCATGCCAACCACCATGTTGCTGTGCTTGCAGATCGAATGTCATCCATACCTGACCCAGGAGAAGCTGATCAAGTACTGTCACTCCAAAGGGATCGCCGTGACTGCATACAGCCCCCTGGGCTCTCCTAATCGGCCATGGTAAGGAAGCACGGCAGCCTCTCAACACAGAAGACTGCCACTTGAAACTAGAATCTTTGCAGCAAAGTATGTAAATAATGCAGCTACAATGAGAAAACTGCCGTTGCTTTGTTTCAAATCCTTTCTTCCTGCAGAGAAGCTAATGCATCTCCATCTTCAATGTCCTGTCTTGTGTTTTTAATAGGGCCAAGCCAGGGGAACCTATGCTGCTGGAGGATCCTAAGATTAAAGAGATTGCAGCAAGATATCATAAAACCCCTGCCCAGGTAAGAGGTGTTGACAGAGCAAACTGTTCCTCATCCTTAGTGTCCTTGCAGGTGCTGCTTTCCATAGGGATACAGTATAACGGGGTTGAACTGCACTTGACTCTTTGTACTGACCCTATTCTAACTGACATTCATATGTATTACCATGTCTTTTCTACGAGATCTTGAGTATTGAGCTTGGGTGAGCTGATCAGTAATCACAGAATCATAGAATTACTCAGGCTGGAAAAGACCTCAAAGATTATCAAGTCCAACCGCAGCCTAACCATTGTACCTAACTCTAACAACCCTCTGCTAAATCATATCTCTGAGCACCACATCCAGACAGCTCTTAAACACATCCAGGGATGGTGACTCAACCACCTCCCTGGGGAGCCTATTCCAGTGTTTAACTACCCTTTCTGTAAAGAAGTGTTTCCTAATGTCCAACCTAAACTGACCTTGGCACAACTTGAGGCCATTATTTCCCTTCGTCCTGTCACCCGTCACCAGTGAGAAGAGACCTGCCGCGCTCTCACTGTAAGCTCCTTTCAGATACTGGAAGAGAGCAATAAGGTCTCCCCTCAGCCTCCTTTTCACCAGACTAAACAGCCCCAGATCCCTACTAAACAGCCCCAGCTCCCTAATGATATGAACTTACCTCAGGTGTCCCCTTTCCTAGGAAGATTCCTTCTGTTCCCAGAAAGAAGTACTTCTTCTGAGAGCCCCTTTCCTCCTGTAAGCTTTACTTACAAATCATCAACCCATTACTCTTTTCTCTGGCTACTTTAGCTAAGTTATTCATAGAATCACAGAATGTCTTGGGCTGGAAGGGACCTCAAAGCCCACACAGTCCCAACCCCCTGCCATGGGCAGGGCTGCCACCCAGAAGCTCAGCTGCCCAGGGCCCCATCCAACCTGGCCATGAATGCCTCCAGGGATGGGGCACCCACAGCTCCTCTGGGCAGCTGTGCCAGGGCCTCACTGCCCTCTGAGTAAAAAGTTTGCAGACCTATTTGACTGCTTGCTGCTTGCTCACCTTCACAAAGAATCAATGAAAATTGCTCATTTATGCAAGGTGATTTTTTTTCTTCATTGCAAGTCCCACTAAAGAGATCTTGCCAATGGTGGACAGGAACTGCGCTTCAAACAAATCCATTATGTTCACAGGCAATCAACCATAGTCATATTTTAAGACACGCAGATCTGGAAAAAATGTATCCAACAATCTCCCAATGAGGGGGGAAAGTTTTAAATATATATATATGTACACACACACACACACATATATACATATGTATACATATATATATATATCATTTAAAGACTTGAAAAAGCTTTGTGTAGGTGAGGTACTTACCTGTGAGCCCAAAATAATCTTGTGGTTATCTGGCCTGAGCACCCATGTAACACTAGCCAGAAACAACATCATTTTTCTCTCCTCCACAACCCAAAAAGAAAGAAAAATTCTTGAGAAGCAAAGATGTAGAAACAGCATAAGCCAGAAACTACTGATAATTTTCTCATTAGACCATAAATAAATGCTGGATCATCATAACTGGCCTGTGCAAACTTGCAGTCTTCAAAAAGTGAATACAGGTGTAGAAAGAGGAATCTGTGAAAAAGGGGCAAAGAAGTAGGGGGAAGAGGGAGAAAATACACAAAATGCATTAGAATAGCTTCCTTGGCAACTCTGTGCTCATAATCCTACTTGTTCTTTTCTAGGTTCTGATCCGGTTCATTATCCAAAGGAACTTGGCTGTCATTCCCAAGTCTGACAAACAGCAGCGCATTAAGGAAAACATGCAGGTAAGGCTTCCATTGGGACTGCTGCAACCACAGCCATAGCTCCTGCGTGTTTCCAAGTAGCACTTGAGAGGCATCAGAAGGGGAGCACAGAAATGTAGAGATTGGGGCCTAGCACTACCTAACCAGGCAGAATTCTTTTTGGGGGGGGGAAAAGTATCTTGTTCATGTCAAAAGAGAATGGGTTACAACAGGGAGGCTGGAGATCTTACAGTGCTGGAAGTGGAATCCCGGTTTGGAGCTTGCTCTTACAAGTAAAGTAAGTCTTAGTAAGCCCACTTTTCTGGGGCAAAAAGAAACTAACTGTAAACACCAGGCCCAGTAATTGTTTCTCTCATTTTGAGGTTGTGGTTCCTCTTGGTGGGGAGAGTCAGCTGGATGCTTGTTCTGAAGATCTGCCATCTTAGATGGTATCTCTGTTACTTTCTGTTCATGCTGCAAAATTTGGACTCATTTCTCCTGTTAACCATCAGCAATAATCCTTAGATGACAGTAACTGTGAGATAATGATCTGCAGTTGGTACCCAGGAGTCTTCTGTCATAGCAGAAATGTTTACTGACAGCTCCAGTATTTTTGACGCATGGAGTAATCTGCACTTAGCACCTAAATTCTCTGTTGATGTATTACAGTGCAAACGGCAGTGGTGTTTGCATTCAGTCACCTACAACTATGAGACATTGCTATGAACAGTACCTCAGAGAGAAAGGACTAATTGGTAAATTGGTGTTTGGCTGAGAAATAAGAGGATTTTCCAACTACCCCTAGTAGTGCATGCAGTATATTCCCAACTGAAGTTCTAACAAATGAAGGAAGTACATGGTATCAAACAACTTATGAACCTAAGTAAAAAGTGCGTTTTTTTTATTTTTTTTCTGCTAGGTGTTTGACTTCGAGTTGTCTACAAAGGAGATGGATGTCATCCTCAGCTTTAACAGGAACTGGAGAGCGATTCCGGTGCCGCAGTATGTTCCTTATTGTCTTAATTATCCACCAGGCCTGTCTGTCTCTGTGTTTTCATACCCTGTATCTTGAAAGCATACATGACAAAAATGAGAGGGCTCTCATGTAAAACTCTAGAGGTCAGGTAACAAGACATTTCCTGGAATGGACATCAGGAGGAAGAGTCATTCAGGGCCTTCCGTTCAGCATCTTGTTGCACGTGCTTGTTCTCAAGCCTGTGCTCCAACTAATGACAGGTACCAGCTGCAAGTCTTGAGTATGCTGGCAGTGAAAAATGGAGACTACTGTAGAGAAATGCAGCGGAAGACACCTGGCCCAACACTTTACCTAAATAACCAAGTTCTTTCTCTTCTTAGGTCTGCCAATCACAAGGACTACCCATTCAATGCAGAGTATTAACACCTGCAGTTTCAGCGACACCTGCACGTACCTCCTTCCAGATTCGATGTCCTCTACAGCTGAGTCCTGATCTCTTCTTTTGTACTCTACTGTCATTGAGAGCAGTCACTTGTCCTCCTTTTTCAGAAGGACACCGCTAGCTGGTGGAAGAACGCATCAATGGGAATGGGTCTTTTGTTGAGAGGGTTAGCTGAAATTTGGTTTTACTTCTTTTTTTTTTTTAACTCAACGCCTCAATTCTGTTTTTCCTTCTCTTGCATAACTGAAAACATGTTTAGCAAATGAAAAAAACCCTTGTAAGCAACCAGATTTTTTTATGTTGCTTTCACTGCGGTACATCTTATTGGCTCACGAGAGGCAGTTGAGGAATGCGGTGCTTATTTACTTTGCTTCTTATGTAGCTGTGATTTTTACAGTGTGAATAATTAATACTTTCAAGTTTTATATGAATAAAGATTGAATAAAAGCAAACAAAAAAAAGAAGTCAATATTCACGAAACTTCATCAGTGTGACACTTAGATTTTTCCATGTAGTTAAAAAACACGCCTGAAGTCTGTTTTTCAAATTTTAATATAGGAAGGAAAAGCTCCTATGGTTCCTGTCCCAGGAACTAATTTGGGACTTAGGTGTCAAACAGGCTAGAGCTGTACCTAAAACTTCCTCTGAACAACCAGAAATCAACGTTTTGTACAATTAAAGGTGGAAAAAGTGAAGACAGAAACATATGCAGTGATAACTCACAAGAAAATACATCCAGCAGAACACAAATTCTGGAAATCTCCAACAAAACTAGATTTTTGCAGTTCTGCTGGTAGCATTCAGCAAGCAATATATCCAGACAGGATCTAGCTTCACTTAAGATAAATACAAAAAATATATTTTTTATTCAAAAACACCAGTGCAAGCACTGAAGTAGACTCAAAATTGCTTTAAATATTTTCAGATAGATGATACTAGGCCAAAGCAAAGGCTGGATTTTAAAGTCGTCTATTCTGTAGCATTCAGCACACTGATGACAGAAAGTCTGACTGGGATGCCAGGTGAGACACAGAAAGGCAAGAGTTAAGGTGCCAATTGGGTAATGTCTCAAAAACAATCTCTTTGCCATAACGTCAAAATGCCAACACAACACACAGTGCCACTGACCCATCACAGGGATTTCTCGGCAGCAGATGCCATGGGGAGGTGGTGCCCATTCAGGGGACAAGCCAGGAACCACTTGTATGACAATGTTTTCCTAAAAGTAAAACTGATTTTGTACAGCACACTTCCGTGCTTTCAGGAAAATAATAATAATAATAATAATTTAAAAAACCACATTAAATGGGAGCAAATTTCCCAGCAATAAGGAAAAGCATCACTCCAACCCTGAGCTGCCTCACCCAGGGAAGCAGGAGAAACACTGCAAACACTACAGCTCACACAGGGAACGTTTCACAACGCAGATGCCATGAGGTCAAGTACCTGCTTTGCTGGGCATGCTGACTCCTGGATGTTGTCTCGCACTGACAAATGTGATAATTATCAAGATTTTTCTTTTTCTCCCTTTAAGAATACATACGATAAAGCTGCTGATTTCAGTACATAGCTGTCTGGTGTAGGATGGTGTAAGGAAATGCATCCCTTGAGCTTCGTGGCAATGACACCTTGTTTCACACGGCCTTGGAGGAGTTTCCTATCATGTCCGTCACAACAACTGTTTCAATTCCTACTCATTAACAAACAGGGTGCTGCTGATGGAAATATTCCATTTATTGTGAATGCGGTTTCAGAATACATCGTTTGAACAAATCATTTTTATTGCAGCTATCAAATGTATTTGAAAGACTCAGAAGAGTGTTTACAAAACCCCCAAACAAAAAACATGACAACTCATAGACAATGTCAGGCATAGTTTCACCCCCTACAGATAACTACACGCATCTCTATGTAAACAAGATGTTTCAGCCAAGCAGGGGAGCTCATCTTTGGGTTAAAATATAACATTCTTCTCCATTAGGAAGAAGTCAGATGCTGTAAGAGATGGAAGTGGTGAAAGGGAGATCCCGATAGTTTCAATGCACAACAAAGCTGTTAACAACGCACTCGGGGGCTACTTCAGCTGCTCAGTTTTTGCCATCCATACACTGTAGGATGTCGATGCTAAACTGTATGGCATGTACATTCAAACCAAGCTGACATCTTATAGCCACGTGTTTACTATATACAAATCAAAACATCTGTAAAGAAGATATTTGGGAGAGAGAGTTAAAAAGAAGCACTACAAAGATAGAGGTTTACTTCATTTAGGTGGACCTGGTGTACGGCACTGATGAATGGCAAGATTTAGTGTACAGTCATTTGAAACAAGCTCCAACTGTGCTTTACTTTTTACTTTTTAATTATGGTAGTTTTATATAAATTAAACTACAATGTTTTATACAAGTGACCTATTTTTGACCCTCTATAACCTTACCTTTTCCTCTTTTAAAAACTATAACTTTTCAATTACCCATTCCTGGGCAATTGACATTTAAATCTTTTAATACTTATCTTGCCATACCTCTAATGGCAATTATGAAATCTTACTATAGGAAAGTGTGTGATTTTGTCTTTATCTTTTTTAAGCTGTGATACTGGCTAATTATGTATGTTTATTACTAAATATAATACTCTAGCATGTATTAAAGCATTCTACTGTTAGTAGTGCCTTTAGGCTAAACTTTGTGAAGCTATGTGTGTATATATTCTAAGTCGCAATCAATTACTAGTCACTAACAACAAAAAGAAATATCAGTACCGCTGTCAGCTAACATAATCATCCAAATTTATGCATTAACTTAAACTAGAATGGAAAAATTGATACTTTAAAAAAAAAAAGTATAAAACAAAAAGTTAAACAAGTTATTGATGCAGTATTTCTCATGACATGGGCAACTTACAGAAAACATTACATTGTCAACTAAGGATATTTCTTCCATGCCTCAGTCTAAAGTGCAGAAGGAAAGACTTCTGTATTCCAAAAGTAACCATTGTTTTCATAGGTTTACTGCACACCTTTCTTGAGCAACTTCACTTTAAATGCACTTTGGGTTGACCTCTTATGCCAGCTGAAATCACTGTTCCGATCCATAGTTAGTTATGACTGTCAGTAGGAGAGTCTGTATATTTCACAGCATGGGTTTCTTTAGGAATAGAGGTTCTTGTGCAAAGGCAGTACTATTATGATGAATGTCTAGATTGACTATTAAATATAGTGCTAATATACACGGTTTTAACTGGGATAATGCAAAAAGACATTTTGGTAAATAAACATAAATATAAAAAGAACAATTTAGCACTTTTTCTTTCTTTTTTTTTTTCCCCCAAACAGATTGGTCCAGCGTCTTTAGTAGCCTTCTACGGTTCTTTCTCAAATTGTCTCAAACCTGCTGAGAGAAAGAAAGATTAAATATGGCCTGAAATAACCCAAACGTATCTCTGAACTAGAGAGGGCATGACTCTAGGTTAACACACAGCACAGCGTGGCAGAAGTCAGGACATGACTGGGATGTTCCTGTACTTGGGTATTGGGCTCTCTCAGAGACGATCTCCAAGAAGGCAAGCAAGATTTCACTGGGATGCCTCCCTCATCTCCAGCAGCCCTGGGAAGCAGCCCAGGAGCTTCCCACCACAAAGGTAGTGCATGCTGAACCCAGCACATTAGCTCTCCCAAGCCATGAGTGTGTGGCTACCATAAAAAGCTACAGTGCTGGGCACACACACTCTGTGTCCACAGTAAAACAGAAATCCAACTGTTGAAAGCCTTCTGCTGCTATTCCTCTGCTGGAGCCCTCATCTCAGCCTTAGAGAAGGGCTCTGCATTGCTGTTTCCACTCGGCTGGGATGCTCCTGCGGGGCTCAATGGCACAGCCATGGGAACAGAGCTGCACTAACACTGAGCCAGCCTGAAAAAAACCCTCTGAACACTACAATTTGAAAAAGAAAAAAAGGTGGAAGTCAATTTTATTTCTGTGCAGCTCCAAGCTGACAAAAAAAATCATCCACAATCAATACCACAGTTCTTGATTCACAAATGAACATGAAAAGAATGTGTAAAGAAAAAACGTTGCAAAGGCTTTCTACATTTGATGATTTCATTCCTAATGGGGGAAAAAAAAAAAAAAAAGAAGAAGAACAAAAAAAAAAAGAAAGGGATACTGCAAGGTATCTTAATGCTATTAAACTAATCAGTAAATCTCCATTCTTCCCAAGTGGTCCTTGGGAACATATTTCCTCTAATTGATTTTCTTTGGAGTGTCTTAGATTAAAACAAAAAATTGAAAGAGCGCATGCAAGCTAGGAGGAGAATTTCACTGACTTCTTGACCTACAGCTAGGTTGTGTTTACTTACTACATGACCGTAGTAAGACTCTTTTTGTCTTGTGAAGACCAATGCACAGCTCCAGCAAAAGCAGTGACACTGCTGAGTGCATCTGAGCCTCATCCCCGTCTGGACGTACCAGAGCAGATGGAACCCGTGACCAGCAAGGTGAATTTTCAAACACTAACACTGCGGAGTTTTCAGCAGGCTTTACTATTGCCCAGTAGCAGTACTTAAAATCAGATGCAGGGCTTGCTCTCAGCAGTGACGAGATCTTCCATTTCTGCTGAAATAATGCAGGCACAATAGCTGTGCTTTTTAGGTTCTCCCTTTCCACTTGTGAAAAGCATATCCATCCTCTCTGTAGCCTTTAAAAGAGCCTTTCCCAGATGCCTGGTATTTGCTGCAATTAGTTAAATGACCATCCCGTTCATCAGACCTCTCAGTTTAACGATGCTCCGCATCTATAGCACACTTGATACCATGTCACTCGCACAATGCTTGCAAACATGGCTGGAGAGCTTCATGTCCTCAGCCCTCCCAGATATTTCAGGCTTATTTCTCAAAATAGGAGCCATATTTTGGTGATATTGCAATAGAGCCTTTTCCCCCCCCTTTTTGGCAAAGGAGAAAAAGGTGTTTTTTTCCATCAACATTAACAGTTTTAGCATTTTGAAAACTCGGAACTGTAGTGTCTGTACAAAAACGTGCCAACATTTTTTTTTCTTTTTAATAGGCAGGTGAATTATTAGAATTACTTACCATTAGTCTCTGATTTTTTCCCTGTAGCTGTTACCTGTTTGAAAAAAATAATAACGCCTTATTGAAGTTGAATGTGGGAAAATGTAGTTACTTATAATAGGGTGGAAAAACCATCCCAATGCTAAGGGCATAGTTCTAAGCACAACTAAGTTCTTCCAAATAGAAGTATAAAAGTTACGTGCTATCTATGGCTTATGGTGCCTCACTGCACTGCACCTTTATAGATAAAAAGGTACATTAATAACACAAGACATGTAGAAGTCTAATTCCAACTGGCTGACAGTATGGCAAACAGTGCCTCTCCCCACCCCACAAAAAGCCTCACACAGAGGTATCAACATTTTTACCAAGTGCAAATGTGTTACCTTTGAAGAAGAAGCAGCTGGCTTTTCAACTGACTGCTTCTCCCAGAGATTACGTTTGCCGGATACATCTCCTGGTCTTAAATCCTGTATATTTAAATCAATGTCAGAGAACAACAACAAAAAAGCTTTAGTTCAGGTTGATCTTAATTTGATAGAGGAAAAGCTTGACTGTGACTTGCTCGTAAGAAGAGTAGAGGAGCATCTACAAATGGCAAATACTATATTGTTTATCAAGTATAAATCCCTCCTCACGTATACATGCTTAAATAGAAAATCCAGCCCTGCTGCATCTATTTGTTTTTTCACAGACAGGCTATAATGTATTACTTTACAGTAATACAGATCAACCCTGGCAGTACAACGAAAAGCTACTTTTTTAAGGAAAATATAATTCTTCAAAATAATATTTCAGTTAAGGAGGAATTCCTTGCTGAGGAAGTTTTTCTCAGGTATGTTAAATCAGATTCAAAATGTTTCATTAAAATAAGAATTTAAAAATAGATTTTAATACAGCAGATCCTTCTCTGTGTTCTTAAATAAACATTTCAAGATTTAACACAGTAGTCATTCATGTCCGTTTGAATTTCCATTGTACAAGTCCATTGAGTTTCCTGCACACAAGGATTTCTAACGTAGCACACAAGGACGCTTAGTGATGTACAGACACCTCTGAAAGAGGCGTTTAAACCCAGCAGTGAAGTCACAGATTAACCAGATACGGTTAAGACCTGAAGCCTATTCTGTACCCCAGAAAGTGAGTTCAGCACTAACAGGGGGAGAACGAGATAGCAAAACTGCAGTGGACTGCCTGCATGTCTGCTCTCAAACAAAATATTTATTTATTGTGAGGGAATGGGGCGGGGAGTTATTTAGTAACTATGGAATTGTAGGTTTCCCTTTGATTTAGCCTCATAAAAAATAAAAACCACACAGATATACACCATTCTTCAAGGTCAGTTACAGACAGATTTACCTGACCAACTTAGAAAAGAGACCCACAAAGAAGAGGAGGAGGACTGCAGATTTCTTCAAGCAGAGATATTGAAAGAAGAAAGAACAATCTATTGAGAAAGAGGGAAATGAAGACATGGATAGAAACAGTTGTCTGAGGAGAAAACTAGAGGTTAATTTTGTATTATCTAAAAGATGAAACTTAAAAGAAAATCTGGAGGCAGATTCTGTACTGGTTTTCAGCACTTGCAATTAAATAGAGCCACCATAATGACTTATTTTCTTTTTTATTACTTTCCATGAGGACACAATCTCTATGCAGCAATCAGTAAATACGAACTTGAGGGACAACACCACAACTTGCAAGTTCTTCTTTGGTACAAATTAGCACATGAATGAAGAAAGTGTATGTCAAGCTGCATCTTTTATAAGGGGCAAGTGAACTAGCAGAAACAAACTACACAAGGATATGGGAAGAAACCACTTATTTAATAAAAGACCAAAGCTGAATCATTAACACAATGAATGATGTATTTCAATTCCCCTTGGGGAATTGTACACCAAGTGACTCAGTTCCTCACCTCTGCCCTTACTTACCCAACAATTACCTGTTTCTGCTCCTTTCCTTGTCTACACTGCTGCTTCTCATTTTCTTACTTTGCTAATTTGTTCACATTTTCTGCTCTGATTATTGCTGAAGAAATAGGCAGGCTAAAGAGCCTTCATTAAGAATGACATTTATGCCCTAAAAGGATTACAGTATTTCAGCTACGTCTAACAAAATTACTCAGAAGATTTTTATGGGGCAAAGGCCAAAGCACAAGTGTTTCATTCAAAGTCTATGTCTGGTAACTTCTGAATTAACAAGGCCTTCATAGGCAAAAATGTCCTTCTCTGCTAGGGGAGCACTGTCTCTCTAAAGCACCCCTCAGTTTTAAGATCAGAATCGCCCTGTTCCCTATCCTCTTTTCTGACTGTCCAAGAATTAACAGTGAGAGGGCCTCTGTGAGCTTCCAAGAGAGCATGGGCAGTCAATTTCCTCTAAAGACTATTAGTCAATTAAGGAAGCATCATAACCACCTCTGGCCCAGGAGAGAACCCACCCACTGAAGAGATTGTTGCAGGTTAACTTACAGAAGGTTTTGGAGCAGGTGATTTGTTACCCTCTGGGGTCTTGGTTAGCCATTCATTGATACGACTGGAGACACCAACTTTCAGACCAGCAGTTTCCTACAAAATAGTAAAATCTTATCAGAAGACTTTCAGAGTAGCTTTTGTTATATTTTTAATGGTTTGGATTTAAAAGCAAAGCCAAACCCCTTTAATATAGAAATCCTCACTGAGGTTATGAGTGAGTCATCCTGTCTACTCTGAAGACACTGCTACTATGAACTACACAGTACTGCTTCCCTCTAGTTTCATTAAAGATAAATGTAGTCTGACAGAATCTTTTTTATTGTAGCGCTATCCCAAAAATAAACCTTAGACGCAAACATTTTATTTCTGTCGTAACTTCAGTTTCTAAGGAGAAAAAAAAAAAATAGGCTAAAGAAGAAGGGACACCAACAAGATATTTGGTCTATATTTTTGGTTTGTCAAACAATTTTTTTTCAAAAAAGATATAATAGAGGAGTTAACTGGCCTAAAATTTCTATCATTTAAAGAAAGCTTAAATGATTAGAAAAAATTACCAAAATTTCTCGGCTATTTGTAAGTATCCTCCTTTAGTCTATGGCTTGTCTTTTCATCTGAGATGAATCCTCACCAGCTCACATAAATTTATAGAAAGGAAATCTGGCCTTAAGAATTTATGTAGAGTAGATAAATGTCTCACAAATGCTTCTATCCACGATCTATAAAACATCAGAAGCTTGTCTGTTAAATCCTACTCTGCCCCTAAAAAGAATCATTCCCAACACAAAGAATTTCTTTGTACCCAGCCTGAACTATCCAGATAAATTTGTCTAAGATATCTGATGTGACTCTGGAATGTCTCATATTTTATCACAGTGTGTCACTAAATTCTTCCATTACACTCAATAATGCAGCAACATCATTCTGTGGACTTCTGAGGATTTCAAGATCCTTTGTGAAATTCTTCACTAGTGATACCAAGAGGAGCAGACAGGCTTACTCAACATGAGCTGCATCATAAGGCCCATGATATAATTCTGTATAATCACCATGTGAAATTAAATACATACCTTATTTGGTGTTCCTGTTCCCCCAGGTGATGAAAAAACATTCCCTTTCTCCCACATGCTCTTGATATTACGGACACCCTCAGCTGGAACAGGAAGGTCAGAGGCTGCTGGTTTGGCTGGTTTTGCAGCCTTGTTGCCCTGCAAAAGAATTGAGGCAGTTGGCATTAAGAACCAAACTTTCAGTAAGCGCTGTGGAATGCAGTAGCTGTAAGTTCTAGCAATGACCACGCAAAGATGGAGAGAAGGGACCCTGCTGAAAGATGCTACTGAGACTCTTCCTGATTTGCCACTGGTCAGGCACCCTTGACACAAGAGGCTATGAAAACTACAATCACGCAGATTTTTGCATTTCTTACACTTCTAAAGGTTGTAGAAAAGCATTGCTCTGAATGCAACTGCTCCAAGGTTTTGATTAGTCTTCTCTTGAGCCACACCACTCAAATACTGACACAGATCATCGAGTCCAACCCCCCTGCCAAAGCAGGTTCCCTACATCAGGTCGCACAGGTAGGCGTCCAGGCGGGTCTTGAATATCTCCAGAGAAGGAGACTCCACAACCCCCCTGGGCAGCCTGTTCCAGTGCTCCGTCACCCTCACCGTAAAGAAGTTCTTGCGCACATTTGTGCAGAACTTCCTATGCTCCAGTTTCTGGCCGTTTCCCCTTGTCCTGTCTCCACACACTGCCGAAAAGAGTCTGGCCTCACCACTTTGCCCCCCACACCTTAGATATTTATAGACCTGGATCAGGTCCCCTCTCAGTCTTCTTTTTTCAAGGCTGAACAGACCCAGTTCACTTAGCCTTTCTCCACAGGGGAGATGTTCCAGGCCCTTCACCATCTTTGTGGCCCTCCGTTGGACTCTTTCCAAGAGATCCCTATCTTTTTTATACTGGGGAGCCCAGAACTGGACACAGTACTCCAGATGAGGCCTCACCAGGGCAGAGTAGAGGGGGAGAATCACCTCCCTCGACCTGCTGGCCACGCTCTTTTTAATGCACCCCAGAATGCCATTGGAATTTTTGGCCATGAGGGCACACTGCTGGCTCATGGCCAACCTGTCATTCACCAGGACACCCAGGTCCCTCTCTGCAGAACTCCTCTCCAGTAGGTCATCCCCCCAACCTGTACTGGTGCATGCAATTATTCCTCCCTAGGTGCAAGACTCTACACTTGCTTTTGTTAAACCTCATCCAGTTTCTTACTGCCCAGCTCTCCAGCCTGTCCAGGTCTTGCTGAATGGCAGCACGGCCTTCAGGCGTGTCAGCCAATCCTCCCAACATTGTATCATCAGCAAACTTGCTGAGGGTGGCCACTATCCCCTCATCAAGGTCACTGATGAAGATGCTGAACAAGACCGGACCCAACACCGACCCCTGGGGAACACTGCTAGTTACAGGTCTCCAACCAGACTTCGCACTGCCAATGACAACCCTCTGTTCTCTGCCAGTCAGCCAGTTCTCAACCCACCTCACTGTCAACTCATCTATCCCACACTTCCTCAGCTCTGTTAAAAAGATGTCGTGGGAGACAGTATCAAATGCCTCGCTGAAATCAAGGTAGACTACATCCACTGCTCTCCTCTCATCCACCTGGACAGTGACAACGTCATAGAAGGCTACCAGGTTGGTCGAGCATGACCTCCCCTTGGTGAACCCATGCTGACTATTCCTGATAACCTCTTTTTCTTCCAAGGAATAATGTCAGTATGTCTCTTTCACTGGCATCGCTAGGGAAATCGTAATGCAGAGGTGACTTTGTCATCCATCATCAGATTTGCTTTACCTGCCCCCAAACAAGATAATCTCACAGCTTGCTATTCTAGAGGCAAATTTAAGTCATTACATTGTACTTGCAATTATGTTGGCTTTTTAGGAAAGGGGCGGGGTGGGTGTTAATTTAGTTTTTTTTGGCAGTTTGTCTTTTGCATGGTTACCAAAAGAAGTGGGCCAAACATAGTCTGTTCCTTCTCTTCAAAATCTTTGTACGTTTTACATAACACAGTCTTGAGAGGAGAAGAAGCCTATATGAGCTATCAGGATAATACCCCTTTTAATAATCTTCTTATTCCCACTATACTTAACACCTCAGGCCTGCCGCATTAACCAGTGGCTTACACATTACCTGTACTTACTGACTTACAAAAGTAGTTTATTAACAAGCAAATAAAAAACCACTTTTTCTTGAACTATGAGCAGAAAAGAAAAAAAAAAAAAAAATCTGGTTTAAAAGAACATTCTTGGCTGTTCTTTGCCAAAAAACATCTGGGGTTGAATTCTACTTGTCTTTATTATTATTATTATCCTGTTTCTTCTTTGTCACTTTGTATCTCCCTAATTCACGGAAGTGTCTCTTTCTGCCCATGATTTTCACTCTGAAGTGGCAGAGTAAGCAAAACAGGCCCAGTTCCTTGCTCTCTTAAATAAGCTATTATGTGACACTGAGCAAATTAGCTCAGGACGACTATCATCTGTCTGCTGAGAGACAGGATACAGTTGTCACTCAAGAGATGCTGACTGAATCCTTCAAGAGCTTCTCCAAGCTTACAAAGCAGACGGTATGTTTTGTAGCCCAATAGGGAAGACACGAATCAAAGATTATGTTTAATTGTATATATATAGGTTAGTTATTGGCACGCCTCAAGCATTTTGGTTTTGGAGTCTCTTTAAAAAGAATTTTTGAGGAAAAAAAAAGAAAAAAACAAAAAAAAAACCCAAAACACTGATACTTTTAAACAGTAAAATATAGGGTGATTATTAAATCCCAAAAGCCATTAGTAAATAAAGTCATTGTGACCTGGAATTAACTTACCACAACTGCGCTAGTGTATTGCTCAAGTCTGCTGTCAATCTTTGAGACAACTGCTGTCGTGTGGGCAGGTTTCATACCACTTTAGGGAGCAGAAAATAGAAAGAAATTGTTACTTACTCTGATTAAACATTTTGGCTGAATCTACAATGTGTGTGCGTGGTGTTTTTTTTTTACCTCTTCTGAGCGGATTTGTTCAAAAATTCTGCTCGTTCTTCTATCTGGAAGAGAAAGAAACAAGAGTTACAAATTTAAAGGTTATACACAGGCAACTTGTACAAGGCCAGGATAAAACACCATTTTAAATGACAAAAGATCAATCTAAAAGAGATGAGTTCCAACAGAAATCACCACAAACACACACCAAGGTTTGTAATTGGGAGCCTCAACAGATGCATTAGGAGTGGATATAATTTTCTGCATTGATGTGTTTGTATTATGTGTATTCTTCAGTGTTCCATTCGTAACAAGAGTTTAAGTCAGCAATGCAGAAGGGGAAAAGGGGAAGAAGTTTATAGAATCACAGAATTGTTTGAGTTGGAAGGGACTGTTGAAGATCATCCAGTCCAACCCCCCTGCAGAGAACAGGGACATCCACAGATAGATCAGGTTGCTCATAGCCACATCCAGCCTCACTCTGAGTGTCCCCAGGGATGGGGCATCCACCACCTCTCTGGGCAACCTGCTCCAGTGCTTCGTTATCCTTAGAGTAAAAAACTTTTTCCTTATAACCAATCAAAATCTCCCCTCTTTTAGTTTGAAACAGCTCCAGCTCTCAGCCTGTTTTCTTAGGGGAGGCTTTCCATCCCTTGGATCATTTCTGTGGTCCTCTTCTAGACATGTTCCAACAGGTCCACATCTCTCCTGTACTGAGGACTCCACATCTGGACATAGTGCTCCAGATGAGGTCTGACCACTGCAGAATAGAGGGGCAGGATCACCTCCCTGACCTGCTGGCCTCAATTCTTTTGATGCAGCCCAGGATACAGTTGGCTTTCTGGGTTGTGAGGGCACACTACTGGAGCATATCCAGCTTCCCATCTACCAGGACCCCAAGTCCTTTTCTGCAGGGCTGTGCTCTGTCCTTATGAAAGGGATTGATATTCACAAAATCTCTTCTAAATTTCCACTTATGTCTTCCACAAGGGCAAGTATATACCTCTTGAGGGGGACAGTAAATTTAATATAAAGTTTGAGAGATATCAGACTTGTCCAGGTTTGGAGCTCAGCTGTGTATCCTTCCTCATACTTGTTTTTTCAATACATCAACAATTTGAGCTCCAAAAAAAAAAGCCATCAGACTGCTCACATTCAGCAGTGTCACTGTTGAGTTGATATCTACCAGCTATACAACTGGTATCGTACATTTCATCATTATTTTCTATTCCACATGTAGGAAAATATCGTAGCATTTCCAGGGGAAAAGAATCACAAAGGTATCATAAGACTAACGTCAAAGCTCTTGAAAATTTGAAAACATGAAGACTACCTCCTCAAATGAAGCTTTAAAGCATTTAGTGATAGAAAAATACATTTGCATACATACATTTACTTTAAACGATCAACTTCCTCAAATCTCTTCCACATCACATAGTTCTATTTCTTGTCTCAGGCTCTATATTTTCGCTTAAGAGTAAAAAAAAAACACCACTCCAGGGGATAGAAATGACTGTTAATCAGCTTTGTCATACTCCTAGGGATTCCCTGTTCTCAGTATCCACTGCCCATTCTCAAATCACTTTAACAGCGACTCCTGCAGCACTCCTGCCTTGAAGGTAAGGCAATGAGAGCCTTTCCTTTACAAGGTTCTCCTCGGTGTCCTTTAGCATTAAGGCTGTATGAGACTCGTCAGTCATACACCAATCCCATCAAAGGGCATGCAGGTTTTCCTTCTTTAGATCATCTGAACAAAAATTCAGGCATTTCACATCAGTGTAGAATTTACCCAATAAGACAACTGGAAGAATATACTGATATGTATACTGTCACATCCATCTCGAAAGCACCTCTAAAGTTTTAACAAATGCATACAATTTACAGAGTAATTTATAGAGTTTTATTTAGCAATAAAAGATCTGAATGCAATCCGAAGCAGAAAGATGGGCTTTTGCTTGAACATGCACCAGCTGTTTCACTTCACTCTCACAAGATGGCAGCAATACACCAGAGAGGAGCTGCAAAGCACAGCAGCATGCATGCACGCACGCACACAGGGATGCAGATCGGCAGCTCTTCCCCTTCCATCCTCACAGTGAGCAACTTAGTTTTTCCCGAAGGAAAAATAGTAAGCGTTGCAATAAAGCACGTAAATTATTTGATTTAAAGCGACTAGATGGATTTATGATGTTAAAACACATCACCTCACCTCAATTATTGCATAGTACGAAAAGTTTCCCAAAGCACTGATTTCTGGGCCATAAAAAGCAGTAACCAAAATATGTGTTGTATCAATCAGAGCTGTTGGTTTCTCCCGTTGTCTGCATGCAGGAGTAAATCCCCCAGCTGCATCAGTGAAACACTTGTAGGAAGAGTAATAAGGAATATCCCAAAGAACCAGAGCTCTGGTTAACTACACTATAAATCACTTACAGCATCTTCTAGTTCCGATCAACTCAGATTCCACTTGAAGTCTTACAAAGGGGACAGATCTTAAAAGCTTTTTAAAATAAGCTAAACACCAGAGTCTGTAGAAGCTTCTTATGTTCATAAAGGAAAGACATTTCTATACAGCAGGAAAACCCAGCTGGCATGGGCACTAGGAGAACAGCCTATGCCTATGGGGAAGAGGGACATGAATTACTGAGGTTGCAGTAAAAAGACATGGAATTATTCCTTACCCTTTGGAAACAACAATGCTCTGAGCACTTGTTGTGGTATCAAAAATAGGCTGGGAACTGCTCAGAACAGGAGGATGGGGAAGCAAACCAGAAATTGAGGGAAACAGGAGAGTAGTCAGGAAGTCGCTGTGAGAGCTGGACATGATCCTCTTCCTAAGGAAGCACGTGCCTTGTGTGGATGGGTAACACATTTTCTGCACATTTATATAAGGGCTTGTTTTATAAAACATTTGCCTCAAAGCTCTGCATGCCATGCACAGAAGAATATATTGCAAACACAGCTGTGCACACAAATTCATTCAGCATACAGCTCAAATACATTTAGACTGCACAGCAATGTCTAAAGGTTATGTACTACTGCACAGCACACAAACTCCATGCAAAAAATTTTAGATGTTTGACACATACAGTGAACAATATTACAAAATAGATCTGTAAGACAAACAGGGAACGCAAGGTGATTATCACAAAATGTAAGGTATTTCCTCAATTTGAGATCAAGAAATAAAAAGAATCTTGTTAAACACTTTGGAACTATGTTCTGTCACCATGGAGTATTTTCTATACCTCTAGCACAAAACACACATACTCTGAAAAGTCAACCTGCCAGTCTCTAATTAAACTATGAACAGAGAAAAAGAATGTGGGATCTCATGCAGCATCTCTCCCACCTAACCTTGGTTGCTTGAAAGTTTAGCATTTAGTCCAAACTACTCATTTTACCCCCTATAGTCAGTGGAGAGACCGAAGATCTCACCTCACCCTAAGAAGATGGACCTGCTCGTCCAACAACACTGACTCCTCACTCTATCAACTGCGAAATAAGCCTAGACTGGACAACAAAATGCTTAGATGGACACCTTCTCTTCTGCTGGTAAATTCAGATGAAATGAAACTCTCTCCTTCTAGGAACTAGCTCCTGCCTACAGCTTGATGATAGCTGTGTGTCAACAAAAGCACCCAGCCATTTAACCGCATCCCTACAAAGCAGTAACTCGCACCATGGTCCCCATCCCACTCAGTGCTTCAAAGTGCCTTAATCATGGCAGTAGCCACCAATGGACATAAATGCAAAACAAACAGTCCTACAGCTGACTGGGGCCTTTCTCAACAGGGATAGCACACACAGGTGGCAAGAAATAAATTAAGCAAGATGTTACACAACAATATGGGAATGCGTTTATACATATTAAATATTTTATAGACACATTTTGATCTCTGAATGTGCAAGAAGTTGCTTGCTTATTAAAAATCCAGTTTAAGTGTGGGAGTCAAAGTGTGCTCTATTCCATCTGTACATCCTCCAAGAACAGAAACTGAATGAAAAAGGACTGAGTTAATACACAGTTTGAGCCAATGACATGGGAAACACGTACCATCTAAATATTTCCAGTAATGTTTGTTTCATGCATAGTTTTTAAATGATTATTAGGAATTTAAAATTGTGTATTGGATGCTATGCAACAAGATTTATTGTAAACTGACAGACCGAAAAAATTACTTTCAGAAAAAATGTGTCAAGAAAGAGAGGGAAGAAGAAACACACATAAAAACAGAAATCGCTTTCTTATGATTTCCTCTCATGTCTCAGAGGTAGAAGAACCTGGTAGAAATCCACTCTGTGTGATAGCTGGTAGCCTCTGGGAGTAAATAGCTTCTCCTTAGTCTTGCCTCCCATTCTCTTTTGTTTCTTCAAGCACTGTTGGGCTTTCTTCCCCCACTATCAGCAACATCTGTGCAGAATAAGCCAACTTACTCCAGTCTACCTGGAAGGCCATAGTGTTGCTATCAGCAGCAAAGAAGGGAAAAACAAGCATCACAAATCCTGCCCTTGCCCCTCTGTTTTCCTGCCACAAGAACAGATCATCTCCTAGAAAGCACTGATTGAGCAGAGTCTAATTCTTTCCAGTCAGTGCTCCAGTTCTCAGGTATTAAGCAACAATGAGATATGAGTAGACGGGTCTTTAAAAAAAAAAAAAAACTCAAGCTTGAAAAGTCCTGTTTCTTATTTAGTCGCCAGTGCTTCCTTGTGGAAAGCTGGCTGCCACATCAGCCCATGCATGGCAGGAGATGTCTGCAGCAAAAGCAGGAGATATCCTCAGGCTCTGGCATCCTACTGCTGCTTCCTCCCCTCAGTACCTAACTGCTTCTGCATTTCTGCAGTGGTGGTGGAGCTCCCCATCATAACCAAAGGAGAATCAGTACTGAAATATCCTGTTCTCTCCTGATTAAACTGGAGAACGAGATGTCAATAATGCTATTTCCAAAAGAAAGCATGAGAAATTAACCTCTCTAAAACAGAAAGGAACACGAGTAGGCAGGAAATCTCATTCTTCTACTGCAGCACCATTTGTGAGAACTAAACTAGAGAGAGTATGAGGTAGAGTGGGATGGGAGTGCAGAAAAGGCTGTTCCAGAGACTCTTTCCTTTGTTCTCATGAAGACTAAAAAAAGAAGAAGAAAGAAAAAGAGAGAAAGAGAGAGAGAGCAGAGGCAGCACAGGGGTTTGGTACTGCAGCTAGAGCCCATGGGGAATCCACAGCCTTAATAAATCCAAGCTGCTCTGTCCCTAAGCTGGGAATGAATCTAGCCTATATTTACTTTGCATCCTTCCTTCTTACTGTCCCCTCTGAAAGAACTCAGGCCCTGTGCCCTCTCTGGAAAGACTCTATGCTGCACAGGCTCCAGCACTTGCAACTCCCTTACAATTAACTGGTGAAGTCCCTGAAGGTACCATGTCAGTCAATACTACCTCTCCTTTCCTATTCCGTTCACTTCAAATTCAGTCATCTAGCTTCTAGGGCTAGCAGAGCTCAATTCCATTCCACATCTCAGACTCCCATTTTGATCATGACAGCAACCAGCTATGGTGCCCTCTGTGGTCCTGCTGAAACAGCATCTAAGCTTTTAGGGAAGTATTTACTTAACAGTTAAAACACCAGGAGTTGTTCAGCACCCTGTAGACCATGATCTGTTACAGGCCAAGCTAGATAATCACAGTAGTACTTTCTAAATACATGCATTTATATTAAGTCCATGTTTGTATCTTCACATATGTGCGTCCATGAGCTATGTAATACATGGAGATGAGTTGTACATCTTGGTCTCTAAATTCTGAGTCTGGTCATCATGCTACTCCATGCCTTGCTTGATGAATTAATGCCCTGTCCATCAGATGATAATACACCATACTATTTTCAGCCTCTCTCTCTTCTTTCCTTTGTTCTTATGGTCCACCTTGTAAAAAACACGTTCTGCTCTCTTCATCTAAGTCATTCCTAGGAACTTCTTTTCCTTCCCTAAAGTTCACGACATCAGAAAGAACACAGGAGAAAAAGATCTAGGAAAAGACAGAATGTGCACATGCATTATACAACCTTCTAATACTGAGCCTCATTTTTTTTCGTTCTTAATTCCAACAGCCCACCCACAATTAAGCATTTATAGCTCTCACATGATTCACAACACATCTAACCAGAAGATACATTTATCAAGGGAGAAAATATGTGCCAGATGCTTTACCAGTTGAAAGATAAGTTGATCAGTGTATAACAACCAAATGAAAAGGCTGTACACCGACCAGGTTACACCAGCTTGAGAAGTCTGTCGAAACAAAAGGTGATGACAGACACTTTTTTTTCTAAAAACTGGAGTTTGGCATCGGGTTATTAAAACTACATTATTTTTTCCTCAGCTATTGACCAAAGATGGCCAAGAAACAGTTTTGGGCATGAGGGTCAACAGTATTACATACGTATTCTGGCCACCCACAGACACCAGACTGAAATATGGACAGTATCACCAATTTCCAGAGAAACTGAGAGAAAGAAAAGCGTGTACAGAGTTGCATATATCAGTTTTTGTAACAAAACAACAAAAAAAATCTTCTAGCTATCAAGCTATAAAACCAGCAGCAGTTACCATCATTAAAAAAAAAAAAAAAAAAAAAAAAAAGAACCTCAAATGCTTAACATTTGGAATATCCCAGCTTTCCTCTAAAAATACTTTTAGTAGCATCAATCCAAAAGTTCTCTGAAAGCTGTGAACCTCCTGCCAAATCCACTGTTTCGTCCCATTCTCCCCAAAATTATGATCTGTATCTTGCTATTATGTGTTTTCAAGTATAATTTTCTCTCTTCTGAGTCATCTGTGAACTAAAGCTCCAAATGTATGTCATAAAAAACATCTTAATAAACAGAAGGAAGAAAAAAAAAGCCCTCTCAGGAGGACTGGGAAGAAGCTGCACAATTATAGTGTCCATTCTTGACACAGCCTTTTGCAACCAAAATTGCAAGACCAGGTTCATCTAATAGGATAGAGTTGTGAAGCTTGGCAACCTTCGTTTACAGCTGTATGTGTTCTGTCCTCAAATTTCAGGTTCAGATGTTCCTGAGGAGTCAAAGCCAAGTCCAGCCAAAAGTATCTGGCCACTGTATTTGCTGGAACAGGACCCAAAACCATACAGGGCTGAAACTCCACATCAGTTTGAAGAGTGAACTTTGTAAGCAGAAATGTCATTCTGACAAAATGCAGCTTTGCCACTCATGCATGGCATTTCTTCATCCCATGCAGATCCAATTTATGATCTGATGCAAGCTTCTACCTGACAACCTCCTGCCTGGTTCTTTTTCCTCCTATGGCCTACTAAATGGTCCTTTTTTACAGACATTTTGGATTTTTATTTGACTAATACCTCAAAAGGAAAAAAAGATAGGTCAAAATGATAAACAGATTTGTAGTTTGAGCCTGAGCTGAGCAAGAGACTAGAAAAAATACCAAAACAAAAATCCCAATAATTTCACTGGGACCAAGATTTCTCTTCTATGCTGAAAGATCATTTCAATGATTTATCTGACATGCAAAATAATACAGGCCACAGAAGACCACTTAGAAATTCCTGCAGCAAGAGAACGTTTTGTTTTGTTTTTAAATATTATGTAAGAAAATGAAATTGAGCACAGTATTTCCAGACATTGTTTCAGAGGGATTAGGCATAACATAGACCTCCCATATGAGACAGTTTCAACTAATGATACTTAGGCTGAATATGCTTAAAAGACAAAGTAATGTGGCAATGAAGAACGTAATCATGGATACGGAAAACAACAAAGAACATTCATGATCTTTTCTGCCCCAGCTCACAAATCAGTTCTATAATAAACTGAAATTTTAGAGTAGTAATACAACTCTGAGTTCCCAAAATAATTTCCTCTTGAAGGTGATGATCCCTTTTGGACATTATTGACATTACTGAGTAACTCCCAGGCTAGACAATTTTTAGAAAGGGTCTCTAATCTTCAATCACGTTAATGAATGAAGTCTTTAAGCTGTAGGTTTTAGGCTAAGACCTATTTCAAAGCATTGGCTCAGGTATGATATCAAGTATTTCCGCAATGCTTTGGTTAGTTGCTTTGGACTACAACACCCATTAGTTTTTTGGTACTAAACAGGATAGCAGGGAGGTTACCTTGAGAGATGAACCTTTAGGACTGAAACATTTAAATGGCTTCTTTTCTTCAGATACGCCGTCTTCTGGAACTTTCTGACGTTTCTCAGCAGCTTCAGCTCTTCTCCTTTCAATTTCTTCCTTCATCCTCTTCTTTTCCTCCTAAAAAGTATTAATTTATTCTTTCAGAAACTGCATCACCATTACAAGGCTTTGCTGTCCTGCAAAAATTTATCAGACTATTGAGAATAGATTTTTTATGCTAGCAAAAACAGTTCAATGAATGCTACCTGAATGCTAGCAACATACTGGCGACATTACATCACAGTATTAAGTGAAGAAGACAATTACTCCATGCTCCTTTAATCTCTCCTCGCAGTGATGTCAACAGATTTACCGCCAGTGTCACTTACAGAGAACAAAGCACATTTATAAAAACATTATTTCATTAAGAACTCAATTTCAGAAACTTGGCTATTTGTATTTAAAAATATTTCTGAAGAACACTTAGATGAGTTGAAAAAGCCTGCAAACAGGTTTTCAAGTGAACTAGTCAACCAGCTTGTACAGATTACTATTTGTCTAAACTGGTGTAAGAACCAAAAGGGATCCCATGGTCTCATTTTGCTTCCCAAATTCAGTTTCTCTGTACCCTCAAGTTTCACCTTTGTACTGTTTTTCTCTCCATCTTCTCTAGCAACTGTGCCAAGGTTAATATTTCATGTGGAAAAAAAATTGATAGATGCCCAAAAAGTGAAGATGAAATGCTCGTAGTTTTCCCTCCAGAGAGAAAACATGAGTTTTTACTTTCAGAGCTGCAAGTTGAACCACAACCACTGTGAGTGCTGGTTAGCAGTCTTTTTTTCACA
Source organism: Alectoris magna (assembly GCA_030625065.1). Classification (NCBI taxonomy): domain Eukaryota; kingdom Metazoa; phylum Chordata; class Aves; order Galliformes; family Phasianidae; genus Alectoris; species Alectoris magna. The sequence goes on from CM060560.1 coordinate 135,933,056, forward strand.
CAGTTAGTCACTGTGCAATTTCAGCATCTATTTAATTCTACTGTAAAGATCTGAGCATGTTAAAGCAATTGGCATTTATCTATTAGCACTATTATTATTCTTCCACCATTTGTTTTTCAAACATGTAAGATTCCTCAATGATGCACCAGAGATTTTAAAATTCTATTTATAAAGTCTCTTGGCAAAGGAAGCACAAGCAAACAGATGTGCTTGGGTACTCAATATTTAAACAGGCAAAAATATCTTCCTAATGAGATCTTGCCCATCATAACTGCATATAACATTAGCATTCCAGTTCATCTGCGGCAGATGAATTTTTGCCACATCCTTTCTAATTCAAGTTGTGCAACATCAAAGAGACACTGAAAATAAATTAAGAAGTCTGTGGCTATAAGAGTCTCAAAAATGTTACCCAAAAAGAGTATAAATATGCAGCTGCTGTAGATGGCATCCTGACTAATTAAGATATTATTAAAGCCTTGTCTTCCTTGAGGCTAGAACTGCAGTTTTTCTTGGTATCCTGAATGTTTTACCTTGGGTTCTCACTGGAATATCTATGTGATGTGGTTGACTGATACAAAATACAACATGCCTGCAGTTAAATCTGTAGGTTAGAGGAATGGGGTAATTTTAATGCCCATGGCACATTTGAGATATGGTCTATCCATTGTGATAGACCATCTCCTGACACAAGCTAAGAAACAGCCATTCTGGTAGAGCACATGATCCAAACAGAGGGCTCAAACAAAGGACAAAACCTGAAGCAAAGTCCAGCAGCAAAATCCCCACACAGACCTCAGGGAGTATTGGGTTCACGAAGGAGAAGCACGCTTTGGCCTGTATGTTTGTTTGAGTTTGGTCTTGCCTTCATTGTCACATACTCCTTTCTCACCTATGTGCAAGTCTTCCATGGTATCATTCTGCCCTTTTGCTACATGCAGATTCATCCAAGTCCAGCCTCACTAACTTCTTTGTCTAAAGGTGTCATTACTGTACAGATACTGTTGTAAGGAGTTACCATCTAATCTGAGGCGAGTGGAAGCAAAGGAGTTACAAGGAGGAATTAAAATCAGAGAGCAATACTTTGTCCTTTACACTCACCTCCTCTCTGATTTTTCTCTCAGCCTCTTCCTGTTTCTTCTTCTGTTCCTCTTCCTCCAAGATTTTCCGGCGCTCCTCCCGCCTTTTCTTCAGCTCATCCAGCTCCACAGCTGCCTCCTGCTGTTTCTCCTTCAGCTTCTCGGAGTCAGCCTCAGCATTTGCAGCTCCTTTCAAGTTGGAGCGGCTGGGAAAGAAAGGAAAGATGAGGTAATGCACCACAAGTTTTCCCTTCCTGGCCAGAGCCAACCTGATGCCCCACATTCACCAGCAACACAAAGATACTCTTTGTAAGCTCTTTTGCTCCTTGTAAACTCCATCAAACTCGAAGCATTTGGGCTAGGTATCAGGTAGTTCAGGACACTTGAAGGAGCATGTCTCCCTTCCACTGCCAGTGAGGAAGCAGGCTCATGCACTTGAGACAGGGGCTGGACCACCCTGCCTGAAATCTCAGGCCACCTCCATTTACATCCCAACTCAACAACTAAGCTTTACATATTTAACATCTCAGGTAACATCAGCAAGATGCACCTTATCAACATCTCCAAGAGGAGATATGAAGGCTGCTCTGAAAGTAATGCCTCCTATTTTAAGATGTTGGCCTACAACGTCAGAAACAGGTTTTGGTGGAATGGCAGTAGTGGCTGAACCTTCCTGACAATATTCCATTACATTTTGTATCTGTGTGACAGATGGCAGCAGAGAGGCAGTGTGACAAAATGGCACCTGACATGGAAGTGCATATGAAGCAAAGGTGCCATCAAATTCCTCCACGCAGAAAAAAACCGCACCCACTGACATTCATTGACGCTTGTTGAACATTTCTGGAAACCAAATAGTAGATGTGAGCACAGTGAGGCGGTGGGTGGGGTGTTTCAACCACGGAGACAGTGACATGAAAAACAAGCCACATTCTGGATGGTCATGCACAGTAGTCACCCCACAACGTGAAGCGTGTCTTGATCAGCTCATTCACACAAATCACACCAGGGAACTGTTTATGGAGCTGAATAGCAGTTTCAATGCCTTAGAAACAATGGAAGCAACGTTGGAATATTACAAAGTTTGCTCCAAGGGGGTCCCAAGAATTCTCACACAAGAACAGAAAGAACCATATGTAAGTTCGTCAGGAACTACTGAACAAACACTAGGCTGAAGATGACAGTTTCCTGGATCACAACATTACTGGTGACAAGGCATGGTGTCACCACTAAAAGCAAGAGTCAAAACAGCAGTTCGTGCAGTGGGGCAATATTCGAATTCCCCATCAAGTAAAATGTTCAAGATGCAGTCCTCAGCAGGTAAAGTGATGTGCATTGTCTTTGGGATGGGAAAGGGGCAATCCTTCTGGATTTCCTGAAATCCAGACATCAACTCTGACTGCTGCATCATGACACTGACAAAGCTGAGGGCTCAAACTTCCAGGGTCAGGACAGAGAAGAAGACAATCTTTCTCTTGCAACGTAATAACAGCAGGTCCGTACCAGTTTGAAGACATAAGCACATTGCCAGTCTTGGCTGGACTGTCCTACTACACCTATTTGATTTGGTACTTTGTGACTTCCAACTGTTTGGGCAGGTGAAAGGTGGGCTGCATGGCCATTTTTCTAGTAAGTATCTTTGGTGGCCAAACCAGATACAGAAGGAACCAGAGTGGTGAGACTAGTACAGTTTCAAAACCTAAAATGCTTTTAAAAGCCTAAAAATGTTTCTATGTAATCTAAAGCACCCATCACTTGGACTCAGCAAGCTTGCATGAATAGAAAGGTTCATCAGAACTTTTGCTGACATTTTCCAGGGAAAATATGATTTTAATTAAGGAAGTGGAAACTATTTATTAATGGCAACTTTCCACAGGAGAAAACCAGAAGTTTTCCAACCAACTCTAATATGAGAGACAGACAGAAAGAATACAAGGAGTGAGGGGTGGGGGAACGGTATTTGTATAGGTGAAGTGCATACTTTCAACAGAGTCAGATAGTATCACCTAGTTAAACAATTACCACAACAGTGTTTAGTCAAACGTCTACTCCCCAAGCATGTTTAGTGTTACTGCTGACAAGGAGAGGTACCACAGAGGTATCATTGTGCTGTTCACAAGGGACAGAAAAGGAATGTACCTACTGGTTTGTTTTTTTTTTTTAAAGATCTTTCTGCCCTGTTCTGTTGACATTTAGAAAAGTTGGATATTAATGACTTCATTAATGGAACCAGAGCGTTGTGGAATTAAATGCCACAAGACAGAACAAATCAAGTGTTCCAACAATAACAATAACTGTTAGAGATGATGAGATTAGAGATGACAACATGAAGAACAAATACATAAATTTGCAGTCTGCTGAATCACACCCAATCCTGCAAAGGCACTCTTCATTCAAATAGATCTCTCATCTAGATGGGGTTAGCCATATAAAACAGACTGTAGGATCAGAGCTGAATTAACTGTGGTTTCAATATCGCAATAGGATCTGCTAATACAGATTACTCTGCCCTCACATGGTATTACCCGACTGGGAAAAAACTCAGCTGCAGCAGGGCAGAATGTATTATTTGGAAACTGTATTACTAAAACAACATATGGTAAAACAGCATAACCAAACTGACATTCTGATGTGAATATCAGCTGTTGTACTTCATCTGTGAAAGTTCAACACCAATGTAGTAAGACCTGACGTTTATTTTGCAATGTGTTTATTTGGTTTTAGAAAGTCTTTTCTATGGGTAACACCACAAAGCAAAGCTAGAGGGAAAAAATTCCCAGAGGTATGTGAACTTCTGTATCCTCAGGACATTCTCACACCTGATTTTCTACAGTTATAGCTACATAGTATATATTTCTCTCATATCACCTTATCGCAATCCTTTTCTGCTCTAGGTCCTAATCCTGAAAGTGTTTTTGCCATGGAACTACTTCACTCATTGAAATGGAGCCATAAAATCACCCTCCATCAAAAGCATCGTGCAGTTGTGAGTAGTTACTAATAAGGGTTTGCATCAGGTAGTGATGTATAATTAGAGAAAGGAACTCAAGTCCGTTTTTAATATAAAAATATATATATATATAAATACATAAAACTAAAACACTGAGAAAAAACACTGTAAACTATTTGAATTTTCACTTAGGCTGCTCAAAGAACAAAGTGAGGACCAGCTCCTGTGGTCTGAGGTATGGCTTTTGGTGCTTGGCCTGAAATATTTCTAATATCATTTGCAGAGATGACAAAAACCCATGAACCTTATTGGGGCACAAGGTGTTTCTAAAGATCCAACTCATCTATCCTGCCCAGGCCATTAAGAACCTTTTTTTAAGGGTTTCTTGCCTCATTGCATGGTTGCAACCTCTGTAACAAACATCCCAGGAACCCAATTAATTAATTAAATAATTGCTCTTGTTATCTGAAGTCTGCATTGTCCCATCCAGACCTGCAAGTTTCAGGTCCCCAAAAATCCAAGAAGTCACTTCTAGTAGACATAATGGTCCAATTTTTGGGTGGTTCTGTGTGGAGCCTGTTGTTGGACTCAGTGATCTTTATGGGTCCCTCCTAACTCAGGATATTCTATGATTCTATGACAAAGGTATCACTTGCAAGGGCAAATACTTCACACTCAAAATTAAAAGAACTGTGAAGATAACATTTGCCCTGTTTCTCTTAACAAATAACTGTTTTATACCAGTACACAAGAAAAGTTAATCCTTAGTGACTTCAGTGCACACAGCCTCAAAGAAATCAACAGCTACTCTCAGCTTTCAACTCATAAAAAAACAAAGGCAGAAGCTAGTCTTAAGATTTTTGTTTGAAGACCTCAAGTGTCAAGGAGAACACTTGAGGTTTCACAAAGGAGAACACTTCAGGTTTCTAGCTCATTTTATTCTCACGGAGCCCTTCACTGTTGGTTCTGCATAATCTGAAACAGGAAAAAATAAACTGGCAGTAATTCTCCTTATTTTCCTCCACCTCCCCAAAATCCTCTGTTCTCAACAGATTCTGGGAATCTCCATTCCTTACTGTCAAAAATGAAAAATTAGTACTGAGATGCTGGGTGGAAGAAGAATTTCATAAGCACCTCCTTGGTGCTAAGAAATGAAGACGGTTGCCAGCATTCAGACAAGGAGGAAAAGGAAAGAAGTGGTTTGTGGGAACCAAAAATGTCAGAATAATGTGAAAAAAAAAAAAAAGCACTGCTTCATATTTAGCACTTTTGCATTCCTGTGTGAGAATGGAAAGGAAGGCAAGTGGGAGGGAGATGAGAAATGAAAGATCTAAAACGCCTTTTTTTTTTTTTCCTGCAGTCTTCTGACTGACATGAACAAATGAGATGCAGATAACGTTTTCCTTTAGCCTCCACTACCCTGTTTTGTTCTCAGTCATCACCACTGAGAGTTAGCCAAGTTACAATGCTTCTTAACAAGTTTCTGATGTGCTCATGCAAGAACAAGAAGAAAGCTCCAAACAAAGCCTTACGTTAGACATCCTTCTTCACACATTTGGAAATGGTGAAAGAAAAACAGAAAAAGAAAAAAAAAAGAAAAAAAAAGGAATGGAAACTCAAATCTACATGTTGCCACCAAGGCCCGTCTCCCACAGGAACGGAAACAAATGAAAACACAACAAAAATATTTTCAGAAATCTTTTCTCATGTTATTGATGATGTGACCCCAGTCATGATGTAGGATAGTTCTAAGGAAGGACCATTTCCTGCTACTCCATCTCCGTGCCGCCTGACTCTCTCTGTCCTTTGGTCTTAGGTCAGGGTGTCCCCAGGGTCTTTTGAACTGCATTTTATTTTGAGAAAGTTTGATTTTCCCGGAAGAATCACAAGGGGAGTGCTGAGATGATAGAACAGCAAAATCCATCTGCCCCACACAGATTTCTAAATGTGCATGGAGAGCTTAACTTTTTCTTTGCCTGTGCCAATGTACAAGAGAAAGAGAGGTGCATAGGGAAAAAAAAAAGAAAAAAAAAAAAAAAAAGATTTCTAACAACAACAACAAAAAAAAAAAAAGAGCATTTTTTCATCTAACTGAAAAATATCACTTTTGTAGCAAAAACATTAACTACAAGGTTTGCCTTGAAACCAAGACAGAATGTCTACCTATCAAGAGTTACCAACTGAATTGTGCTTCATACTGATCTGCATTCTGACTAAAAGCAAGTACGTAACTAAAAATTATTGAGATCCAATTTCAGGCTGAATTTGATTTTAAAAATTTAGGGAACACAAAATCTGGAATGCAGTCACCACTGGCCTCTGTGCAGACAGTAGAATGAAATGTCCCAAAAGGAGGAAGAAATCCAGCAAAGAAAAATAAGTCACTCGTTTCTACTGAGGAAGCAAGGTTCCATTTACGTCTGCTTTCTGTACCTTGTTTTATCACTGTAACAACGTGGGGGCAGCCTGCTAGAAAACTGACCAACAGCCTTAAATCAGATCTAAGCGCACAGTGAACTCTAGAATCTCCTCTGATGGTGCCAACCTAAGTCTTGCATACAACTGCTACAAGGCTATTTACTGGAGACCCCAAGAAGGCCCCCTGCTCTGCTCTAACACAATAAAAGACCAGTGTGCTTAGCTGGAACTTACCCAAAAGCATTTTCAGTAGATTTAAGTTTGGGGGCAGTAAGTTCACGTTCTCCATTCTGTGCCTTTTGTTCCGGAATACCCTTTTTACGATCCCAGACACTTTTCATTTCCTCCTTGGGTGCTTTTTCTTTATCCTTGTTGTCTTTTACCTGCTCAGAAGATACCGTAAATCACAGGGGAAAAAAATGTCACAGTGAGGCTTTATTAATATCAGTCAAGGAACAAGAATTCCTTGAACAAGAATAAGCGATTGACTCAGCAACTGTCTTCAAAATGATCATGTTCTTTAAGCCAGAAGTAGACTTCTTAACTTTACAGTTTAAAAATACGATCATCCATCACCCTGCCTTCCTGATCCGAATTCACAATGAAAACACCTAAAATAACCAGTCTTCTGTGAAAGTTTATTGCAGCTACCCAAATGGTAGCACGGGGCTTGGCTGCTACATCTTTCTGTAACTGCACCTTCCTTAGGCTCTTCAGTCCTCCTCACTTCCACTGCAGCATCATTCACGTGCTGCCTATAAAGATCCTGGGCTGCACACTCTTTGGGGCAAGGCTTGTTTGTATGTTCTTGGTTAAGAGTACTGGAGCAATAGAAAACATTTATAACCTTCAGTTTGCTTAAACAAAGCTCATGCTATTTGGATGTAGGCAGATCGTTCTGCAGCACAGCAAGGGAGTGCCAACAGAACAGAGCTAGCATTTCCAGCATCACAGCAGGTAGATGCCTCATTACTACAGGAATAATGACAAAGATAAAAAGCTGATCTTTGTATCAGAGTATAAGTCACTCTGACAAAAAGCACAGTCATGTCAGAGGATGGTCACCAATAGTGTCATCAGGCTCGAATATTTAATCCTATGAAGAAGCAAATGTTCCCTCAAATGTTCTCTCTGGAAACACTACAGCAAAAATTCTCCCTATCCTTACAATTTTTTACCCTATAATTTTTAAGAGCAATCAAGTATATTTACTGCATGAATTTCATTCTTCAGTATCCCCCTATAGTTATGGGCTTGAAGTATTTACCAGAAACAGCCTGATCTCAGCATGCTCATGGTTGGATGCTGAGAAGAGGCGGAGTATATAGATTGACTTAAGTCCTTTGTCCTCAGGCAGAATTATTCCCACGATGAAAATTAGCTGAACTAGCAGCCTAAAAAAACTTTCAACAGCAGCAGAGGAAAACTTTATCCCAAAAATCTCTCTTTTCCCTGGCTCTACAGCGTTGGAGGAAGCCAGCAAGAAAGGAAAGGAAAAAAATACTCTCGTCTCTTGCCATCCCATTTGCTAATTAAAAAGCAAAAATAATTTCCATAACAGTCCTGTCTGCAGCAGAACTACTCTTATGGCATTCCATGTGGCATCAGGAAATAAAAACCTACAGCAGACCACGCTGAGGCGGCACACACTGCACATCAGTAGTGAGCAGTTACACTGCTCCAGTGAGCTTGCCACTGATGAGGGATGTCAGACACAACCCACAGAGACATCTGCTCTGTCCTGAGAGCAGACAGCAGTGACACAAACATTCCCCGCAGGCTCCTGCCAATGAGCTGTAGCTGCAACCTAGCATCACCACCCTGACAGACAGGAGGGGAGCTCAGTTTCCATGGCCATGCATTCTTTGGCTGTGATTCTGTGACTGCTAGCAAGCAAGGCTATTATTGCTAGCTGCCCCAAGGAAAGGTTTCCTGTTTTCTAGGAGCTGTGTTGAGACAACCAGTGCTATTCATTGAATCTAACATATGCTGCTGGACAGCTTTTGGGTGCTCCCAAATGTGAACAAGATTCTAGCTCGTGACATGTTCACAGCAAAAAAAAAGCTCTGCTGCCTGTTTGCTCAGGGAGATACTGAGAACAGCCATACTGATTGTTGTAAGATCTCAAATGCCAGGATGTCTGCATTGGGACTTCGAGAGCATAGGATTTCCTTTGCTGAGATTTTCATCAAGACCTTTCTCAGTCTCATTAAAAAGCTGATACTTCCAGTTGCCTGATGTATTGAAGTCCACTGGGGAGAGTCATATCTCTTACATCTTAATTGAAATTGCTGAGAAAACTCACATTAAAACAATATAGTTTAAAAAATAATAGGTTAGGAAATAGCATTTCAGAAGCTAGCAGGATTTATGGTAATGTGCACACATTTGAGAAAACCATTAATGCAGCTTGGCTCCCTTATTCAAAAGATGATAGAACAAGATATTAAAGAAATATTTCACAGCTTTCAGGTCCAATAATTCTCCTACTAATTTTAATGCCAAAACTGTGATTGATTAGCAGAGGAACAAAAAACCATTATGTCCCACTCCAGAGGAAGACATCAGAAAAAGTATTTTCCCTTGTCTCGATTCTTTCCTGAATTACAGGCCAATTCAGTTTCTGCTGAATTTAGTGAAAAGGACTGCTCTGATTCTACTTGGAGTGAGCGCGTGGTGCTGAACTGAACTGAAAACAAGTCACACGCTCCCTCAAACCTCGATCCTCGAGTCAAGAGAGAACATGGCCAAAACCATGCTTTGCTTAGCTAATTTTCAACATAAATTATTTATATTTTAATCTTTCTCCATACTACATCTTTCCTGTTAGGCTCTTATGCTAACATTTGAGTGTCAAGATTTCTAAGTCTAGAGCTTGAACAACTTCACGCTGCACTGGATTGATTATTGAGGTTGGAACCGTTTGGCACACTGAGCTTTTACTTGCACTCAATTTCTTAGTGTCTTAAAAGCTGCAGGCATCTGGGTCTAGGCCTTCCACTTAGAGTGAACTGCTAGACCCAAATACCATGAGAAAAGCAACTGTTGCAGCACGTCTAGCCAAACTAGAAGCAGGAAATACCAGGAGACTCACATCATGAGAAAGCTCGTTCTTTCCAGCACAGTTTTGAGAACCCAAAATTGTGGGGCAGTTCAGAGAAGGAGTCAGATTTTTTTTTAATTTTTTTATTGTTATTATTTTATTTTTTGCTAGTTTGATCAAAATCTGACATTTGAGGGCCAGATTTTAGTCACATTAAGAATGGATATGTGCTCATGTTGCACAGTTACGGAAGCAAAATCTGGTTATGTGAAGAGAGTATTCCTTCAGGGATCTTGTTTGCAATATACCACTATCATCTCAATTGCATATATGTGTCTAAAATGAGTCTCATTGAATTTTACTCTTTGCATGAGGGGAAGGAGTAGAGATAGGAACCTGATCATTACTTTGTTTGGAGCCTGAAACTGTCAGTGTTTCTTCACAAGCTAAGAAGCAACAACTGAGAGATTCAAAACTGAGCAGGATATTTCAAAAGTTCAGCTTGATACACATACACAAGTTTCACCTTTCAGAGAATGGACATTCAGCACTGCACCAGAAGTGAGATTCCCTTAAATTGTCTCAACTTGAGCATCCAAAAATGGAAGCACAAAAATCGCAAGTGACTTTCAAATGCCATGAGAATTCCCTGGAAAATCCAAACTTATGGGCATGCCTTAAAAGGATGATGGGAATCCCACTGACAGCTGAGTGAGCTCTAGGCAAACACAGGCAGGATATTGTGTCTTAAGCCCTCCCCACCCCCAAATCAACATTTGTGGTCAAATGTTTAGAGCCCTCTTTCTACAGTGAATTGTAATATTCAAAGATTGTGTGCACCAGTGAATTTTACAAGCTGATTCTGTCATATGAACAATTTTGTATGTAATCCATATTTTTTTCACAGTTTCTTCCCTCTTGTTTCACAGTCGGTCATTTGGAGTACAGCGACAGTTAAGTTTTTCTAAAACACTGTTTTGATGTATCTCACAGCTCTCATTGAACTCCTTCTAGACTAAGTTATTTTAGCACATTGCCAGTCCCTCTCACTTTGGAACCTTTCTTCCAATCATCTTCATAATGTTATCTTTTCAATCTCACCTGTATTCTACTAAAAATATGGACAAGAAGGCAGGTAACTGGACTTAGAACCCTGTGACATGATTTGCCTTCACCTCTCTCTGAGCTGGAGCTAAGCTTCTAGAGCATGTTCTAAATCTATCAAGTTGCTTTCCAGCAGCTAAGGACAATAGAGAAGATCCTCTGAAGCCCTCAGCACTCCCAGGCAGGCAGACAGACAGGCACAAACCACCTGTCACTAAATCTCTGTGTTGCAGCTCTTTAAGAGTCCCATGAACCCTTCTGAACCCATACCGGTGCAAACCTGTAAGAACCTGATTGGTCTCAATGTCTGATCAGGATCAGAGGCTATTCTGATACCTTCTGCATTGACCCAAAAGCACACTGAATATGGCTCCCTGTTTGTCAGCTGTAACCTGAAGAGTAAATGGTTCCCAAATCTTAATTACTTACCATACAGTAAAACACCATGGCACCAGCTCCTGTGCTTACAGTGGAAATGCAATGCAGTAATTTTTGTAGATTTTCTCTTTAAAACAAAAGAAGAATCTTGGGTATGCACAGTTTATATCATGTGATATTGCAGCTTTGGGGAAAATGATTAGTTAAGATATTCAAGTGGTCAAAGGGCCTAGATTATTATTATTACTATTTTAAGAGTAGGCCTCAGTCACAGGGGAAGAGTTCACAGTAAAGTGAGAGGAAACCACGGAAGGATGATTAGTTGATAAAGTCCTGAAAAATTCATCCCTAAGGTGCAAGCCATCCTTGCATTATTGACAAAAGTGAGTTTGACTGAAGTATTTGTTCTAAGACAAACAGAACTTGGTTCTAAAGCCACAAAAGAAACAAATACTTAAGCAAATACTGAATGTTAAGCACATAGGTAGCTTCATCTATTTATTTCAGCAGGATTACTCATGTTCTTGAAGTGAAACACATGTTTAAGTACTTTGCTGAAAAAGCAAAATTCAGTTATAGGTCCCTCATTTTTTTTATCTCAAGTTTCCTTACAACAACTAAATCAACAGCTTATAAATTACCTGATCTTTTTTGGAGGTAGGTTGAAGCTTCTCTGGTAAGCTTTTCTTTTTAGCTTCCGCTTTAACCTCTTTGTCTTCCTCCTTTGTTATAGGGTTTTCAATAATTTTTGTTTTAAATACGGTATGAAAACGTCATTCTACAAGCACTTTTGTTTCTTCACACTGTGCTCACATACCAATCCTGTGTGCAGCCACATGTCCTTCATGTGCTGTTGTGCCCACATCTGCGTGTACAGCCGTGCTCCCTCCACCCTCTCCAAATGCTCCCATTCCCCCATCTGGGCTTTTCTCACTTGCGTGGCATCATGCTCACGTGTTCCAGCAGAGAGCCCTTTCTTGTGATTGCATTTAACACACACATTCCTCACACAGTTTAACAGGTGCTGATAATATTTTGTGTTGAGTTGTGTTTGCCTCAACCTTCTGTCTTACTTCATCAGGTCAGCTTATAGCAACTGAGAAAAAAAGGCAGCAAAGAACATGCAAAGGTCTGAACATGCAAGGTTTGCTCTGAACAATGGAGTGAGGACAGGCATGTTATGCATCTCATTACTGGTAAGCAGAAGCAAGGAGTTTTATTTTAAAACAAACAAAGAGAATTAGTTGTTTAAATGCAAGAACGAATCTGTGAGGGAATTTCAATTCGATTTTTTTTTCTTGCATTACATTTCTCACAAACCACAGGTGTCTTAATTTGGTGCAAAATGTTTACTGTACCTGTTTTCTTAGCAAATCTGCTTGAGCCTTTTCCTCTTGTGCTTTCTTCTCTTCCATCTTTTTCTTTTCCATTAATTTTTCTGCCTCTAACCTAGCCTTTTCTTCAGCTGCCCTCTTTTCTTCTTCTGCCTTAGCCCTCTCTCTCTCCTCAGCTGCTTTCCTCTCCTCTTCTGCCTTAGCCCTCTCTCTCTCCTCAGCTGCTTTCCTCTCCTCTTCTGCCTTAGCACGCTCTCTTTCCTCAGCTGCCCTTTTTTCCTCTTCTGCCTTAGCCCGCTCTCTTTCCTCAGCTGCTCTCTTCTCCTCTTCTGCTTTAGCCCGCTCTCTTTCCTCAGCTGCCCTCTTTTCCTCCTCTGCTTTCTGTTTTTCTTCAGCTGCCTTCTTTTCTTCTTCTGCTTTTAACCTCTCCTTTTCTTCTGCCTCAAGTTTCTCCCTTTCTTTCTCAGCCTCTTCCTTCTCTTTATCTGCAGCATCAGTTATACTCTGCTCTCCTTCCAGCACAGCATTTGTATCATTCTCTGCATTTACAGCTAGAGTTTTTGTTTCTACCACCTCTTCTTTATCTGTGGACTTTTCTACTGCCACATCTACCTGATTTTCCTCTGTGGGTACCTCCTTTGGTTTCTCCTCTTCCATGTCTTTTTCTTCTTTTTTTCCCTCTTCTTCTCCATCTTGCCTCAAATTGTTTCTTTGGTACGATTTGGTAACTGTTTCTGTTTCCTCAATCTCACAGCGTCCTTGGCGTGTTTCAACCTTTTCCTCTTTCCCTGCGGTCTCATTTTCTTCCACATTGTTTACTTCTCTCCTGCTGGGCACTGACAAGCTCCCATCTGTGATCGTTGGGTCAAATTCCTTTTGCCGTTCCAGGGCTTCCTGTAGACGTTTTTGGCGTCTCTCTTCCCGTCTTGCCAGTCTCTCCAACAATGCAGCTTCATCATCTGTACTACGCTTTGTTTCTTCTTCTGCCACACTACACAAAAGTGACAACTTGTCATTAAAAAAGCTTTCTAACAATGTACGCACTTAGCTGTTTCTAGAAAAAAAAATAGTATCACTGTAAGATCATTCCATGGTTTGAAAACACAACAGGTTGTATAATTCAAATTTTAGCAAAATGGTTCCAGGGATTAATTTTGGCATCTCTACATGTATAGGAATGTGGCATTTCACAATGTCAGAGCCTGGAAAGGTTCCCTTCCAGGCAACCTCTGAGAGCCACACTGACAGTCCCCAGGAGCCTAACTGACCTTACTGACCTGATGCATGGAACAGATGAAATATAAACAACCTTGAAAAATTCATCCTCCCATTCTGTATCTTACTGCAGAATATATGATAGATCAGCTATCTTTAACCACCCCCCCCCCCCCTCCTTCAGCTTGCCCAGAGGCGTACATGATAACTCCTTGTCAAGCACAGACGAAATTTTGGAAGATGCTACACAAGATACCTTCTGACTTCAGTGACATTCTCTAAGAATGAGAAAGTGGTTAATCCCGTTCAGCAGCAAAATCCACAGACACAATCTATAATGTGATAACCTGGCAGTTTAGGGTTCAGTGCAGCTGTGATCATCTGTTCAGGGACATGAATTTCTTAGAGACTGGAGCAAGCAGAGATCTTAATTTAAGCTATGCCATTCAACACCTATAGCTATCAGGACTGGATCTCACTCTCAGCGCCTGGAGGCTGTTTGACTCCTTCAAAATTCAGCTTTTTAATTCTCCTATATGCATGTTTGTTCCTTCTTTCTAGCTGTTTCTGTTCATTTATTTTATACTTGAAAGAGATTAACCTGTAATCAGGTATGTTGCCATTTTCTTACCTCGTTTTATTTAACAAAATGCTGCTTGAGCTCATATCTATTAGTTTGCTATCACAAGATATATTTCTGGTGTCTTCTATCAATTGTGTTATGGCTAATAGAAATCTGGATGTATTATTTGTTACTATGTGAGACTAAACCAACAGTAGACAGACTGGAAGGCCAACACTGCCCTCTCAGCTTGTGACAAGCAGAGCTAACTCCATCAGCTTTTCTGTTGTTTAGAGCTATATGACCCTGACAGTGACAGGTGACGGCCGGTGTCTAGTGCTCACACCCTCCTCACAGGTACATCTCAGCCACTGCTTAAGGCCTGGGGGCCTCTCACGTGCCTTTTCCCAATGACACCATGGCCCCCATAAGCTGGGTCAACTACACTTTTTTGGCTGTCCATCTATGAAAACAAAAGCTGGATTACAAGGAGCTTTGTGAGGCAAGACACCAAATGCTAAGGGAATGAGAGAGCAGAATGTATTGGAGGCATTTTCCTCTCTAAGCTCCAGATGAGCTACCCCATAGATACCCTGAAGACACTGGGAATGTGCCACAGGGCTAAGCCTCAAGGCCAGTTTCAGCAAGTGCTCCCACCACACTGCACAGACAAAGCCGGTGGCACTTCTTATGGCGTCAGGTTCTCCTCACAGCAAGGATGGCCATATCTAGCACTTGAAAATTAAGCAGCAAGACAGGCCCTTTCAAAATATTTCTCTCCTCTGAACAAAAAGTATAGCTGGCTTGTCAGTAAACATCAACCATTTACCTGTTCTGGGCATTAACTTCTGATTTCTCTGTTACTTCCCCTGATGCATCTCCTTCTTCCTTTTGCCTCAGCCTTTCCTGTCGAGCTCGTCGACGACGTTCTCTGGCAGCTTCTTCCTCATCATCATCATTTCTCTGGTAGGACAGCCTGCAACAAAGCAGGAGAGAGAGGGAAATAAAGGGACTGTAGCACATAGGACTGCATGACTGAAAAAAAACATGAAAAAGCAGATGACCACAGCACAGTAAGCATGGCTTACTGGGGCTGCTTCACATGGTGTTTAGAAAATAAACTGTTGAGTTGAGACACCTCATTTCAAGGCTTGGTTTTGCGTTCTTTTTTCAGAAACAAAAATGACGAATTGGTAATAGTGAAGGCAGCAACCTCACCACACTTTCAGCTTGCTCCCAGAACATATCAAGACCATAAAACCCCAGCCTGATAGCTAAGCAGACATCCTGCTGGACTTCATCCTGATCCTGCCAGGATGCTCTCAACAGTTTGAGCAGACTATCACTCACGGTCCCATAACTGAGATTGGACTTAGCTAAGTAGCTTTTCATTTGACCCCTCTTAATTAAGAATCACAAAATCATAGAATCTATAATAACGTGCTTTAAATGCTGACAATATTCTAGAACTGAGAGACTAGAAAACGGGGAGACACAAGCGTAACAACTCTCAGTGCTCAGTTCTGAGTGCAAAACATCTGACACCTACAAAACTTTTGTGAGCCCGGAGCCCTGCCAGGCTAAATCATTCAAGATCTCTGCTGTGATGAAAGGTTACAGCTGAGAATCCATTGTGTTCTTCTAACCCAACAGATGATTACAATTAGTTTCATCCTACTTGAAAAAGAAAGTAAGACATTACAATCCCAATAATCCCATGACCCATTCAAATCTTTGGCAAAGTGCATTATCACTGCGCGAGATAAAGTGAAAGGCCTGCATTCCTGTTATCTTTTAGTGCAATGAAAGTGAAATAGGAAGCTAACATGTGCCAAACCCAATCAGGGCATTCATTTACTTTGCATCTAGAAGAGAGATATGATGGTTAAGAAGTCACCCTTAATTATGTAGTTGTTTATTTAAGATAGCTCTACGATGCACATACAGAAATTAAAAAAATAAAAAATAAAAAAAAATTGCTCACACAGAGCTGAAACAACCACAGTTGCAATTCAAAGAATACTTTAACATTAAAAGTAAATGAAAATATTTTGATTAAGTCATGACTCTTTGGATCCAAGCCTCTCTCACTGCCTTGCTGTAGTACTGTTTTTTCTTTCCTCAAAGAAATACAGATTCTGCAAAAATCCAGTTAGTCTAATTTTGCTTTAAAATGGAAACTAAAGCCCAACATGGCTGAGTTATTTGCCAGACCTTGAACAGCAATTTCATCCAGTGCAACTTTCCTTGGCCTTAGTGCACTGAAGGATTTCATTTGTTACTTTCATGCTCCACTTTAAGAGCTTGCAACTCTCTGTGCAAAAGAGCTCCTCTCAAAGAAGGTGAAAACCAGGAGCACAGCCATGAAGGGTTACAGCAGTGGGAAGGGGAAGAAAGGGAGAAGAATTAAAAAAAAAACACGAGGCAGGGAAAGCAAGGGAAAATACTTTCTGTTGCTTGTAAGTGATTTTAAAAGGGTTCAATATTTCCTTAAGGTCTTGGACAGAAAGCATATAATAATAATAACAATATAATAACAACACGAATAAGAATTTAATAATAAACCAATGAAGTCTTTAATTTTCAGAGGAAAGAGAATAAAACTGCATTGGCAAAGTGACCACAGAAGGCCAATTCACTAGAAAGATTTTCTGTTGGAAGAAGCCTATGATCTGTTCAGCTCTGAACTTCCAACGTAAGGGCACAGGACCTTTGCTCCTAGCCTGTGGCAGCTGGATAATGGCTGTAACTGAGTCAGTTCCCAGTGCCAATGGTTCAGAAGCTATCTTTGCAGAGAGACCACAAGAGAATCAAGTATCTATCCTACTCTCTGCACCCACACAGAACCCTCCTAGATAGTGAACAACCATTTTTAAAAACCTCTTTAAAATGCCTTTTTGAAACCACCAGTTGCTCAGAAAACTAAGAAAGGAAAGAAAAAAAAATACTCTGAACAAACAACTTCCACCAAATGGTACTCATTAAATAAGTCAAATGAAAGCAGGTATGTATTACCTATCCTTGGATACCTGTTAAGAAAGCTGACAATCTCCCTCAATAACACTGCCTCACTGTGTATCAGAGTGTTCTGCTGCAGCAGGAGAGTGGAGATAGGGGCTCCACTTTTAAGGATCACAGCATCCAATTCTGTTCATCAGCATGGACTCACAAAACACCCTCAATAACCTGGAAATAGGGAGCAGCCATCACAAATTGACAGTAGAACAAGCTGAAACAGCAGGCTGAGGTTGGCCTTAGCAGTCTCATGAGCATGCCATGAGCAAACACAGGGATCAATTATGAAGAGACTCAGCAGTCACCTGAACTGCAACTGACTTTCCATGAGAAACTCAGTCAAAGCAACAATGGATGATACAAGCTCAACAGCTACCACTTCTTCCCATGAAAAACACATGCATCTGATGACAGTGCTCCTCCCACCGATCTCTTAGTCCTCATGCACTGAGGTCATTCACCCTACACTGGCTGGCACATTGCTCACCTTTCCTTAATTAGCTTACTCCCCTTCTCCCTCGAGTGACAAGCTAATTTCATGAAGAGAGTAAAACACAGGCATATAAATTCATGTACCCTCCACTATATATTTGAGATCACAAGAAGACTGGGGCTCCCTTTCCTATTGCTACAGCTCTCCCTAACTTCACATCACAAGTCTTCCCAGATTCTTTATTTCCACTTGCCTATATCTTTTGACATTGTGTAGACCAAGAGTAAACAAATAACCAAGCGTGAAGCCAGGACTTCAGTCCTCTGTATCAGACAGATAGAATTCCAATGATCCACGCTGGCCTGTGGTGTTCCTTCACCTTCAGAGAACCACCTTCCTGCCCAGCATGCACACACCTCACAATCAAATTAAACTAACCTTACATCCATTTTTCACCTTCTGCATAACTGTTCAAGTCTCTCTCTACAGTTAGCTGTTCCAGTTATCTCGGGTAACGAGAGCACAGCATGATCTCAAAGAAGTATTCCAAGCCTTCTGATATGTGACATTTCTTATTAAATATTCAGATAAAAAGATGACTATACTTTCTTACCAAAGGTGTATGCTCCTGATTTAAATGACAAGCAAAAGGAAAAAAATAGCTTTGTTGACTACATCTCCTGTCATCCCTCTGTGCTTCCAACATGAAAAAAGGCAGTATAACCTGCAAGCATAATTCTGGTAAAGCGTTAGTACCAAGTCCATCATACTTCATATGCAGCACAACTCAAGTAGGGGAGACTGAGCACCACATCTGCATTCAGCAACATTTTCCACCACACTAGGTAAGGATAATTACAGACGTTCTGCCTTGCTGGGGTGGCAGGATAATTACAAACATGTTGAAGTCAACAACAAATGTTCTACTTATTTCAATAACATTACCTTCAAACTCAATGTGATGACCCTACAGTCTACAGCAGTAAGTAACTCTGCTGCGTTATGAATACAGGCAATGGCACCAACTGCCCCAGATTTTGCTCAGAGAGACTCAGCACCCTTTGAATTTTATGTCAAGCACTGAATTTAGATGAAGTTACAACCCAGTAAGAAAGCTGGTAATAGCAAATACGATTATTCAGTCTATAGAAGAGAAGGCTCTAGGAAGACCTCATTACAGTCCTTTAGTATTAAAAGGGATCTTATAAACAAGATAAAGACTGACTTTTTACATGGTCTGATAGTGAAAGGACAAGGGTGAGACATGTAAGGGATAAACTGACAGAGGGGAGATTTAGATTAGATGTTAGGAGGACATTTTTACTCAGAAGGTGGTGAGGCACAGGAATAGGTTACCCAGAGAAGCTGTGGATGCCCCATCCTTGGAAGTGTTTCAAGGCCAGGTTGGATGGGGCCCTGGGCAGCCTGGTCTGGTGGGCGGCAGCCCTGCCCACAGCAGGGGGGGTTGAGGCTGTGTGGGCTTTGAGGTCCTTTCCAGCCCAACCCATTCTGTGATTCTATGACTGTGAGGCTGAAACCATTTCATACGATCCAGCTTCTACTAGTTTCCATTTAAAACCACCAATCAGCTCAAACATTATCTGAAGCACTTTGGTTTTAGTATTTCTTGCCAGCACTACTACATTATTATTATTGTCTGAGTTATGACAGCACTGAAATTTCCTGATCAAGCTCAAAGGCCTGTTATAGTAGGAATTTATAAAGGTAGGGGAAAATTTGGTCCCTGTTCCAAACAGTGTGTGATACTGATAGAAGAAAATGATAGTGATTTGAAACAGCACCTACTCTCGCTAAGCCATAAGCTAAACCTGATTAATCTTTCCTATTACAATGCTAATTTAAGATGGGTTAAACTGCTCGGTTCTAGAAGAGACAGGGAAAAAGAAGACTGTGGATCTGAGCTCTGATTCTACCTTAAGGATGTCAGAAATATTGGGGGAGGGGGGTGGAATTTCAAACAGAACAAAAGCCTTTGAACATAGATTTAAAGCTCAGGTCTGTCTCTTCTTTCTCCCGTGACTCACTCACATGCCAATCAATCAGTCTTTGCAATCATCTGCAAAAACCACTTTGCATTCGTAGAACCAGTGACCAGTGCATTGTTCAATTAGACGCAACTGTGCTTATTCGGCAAGTTCTTTATGTCACGTTTCTGCTACCTGGGAGCCCTTATGGTTCGCACTGCATATATGCTACAGATGATTGATTTTCTCTGTGGTCCAGCCCAAGAAATAGGATCACTCATCCCAAATCAAACTGCTCCACCTCCATATGCAATCTAACCTCTTTTTATGAACTTCACCCTTCATTACCTAACACCACAGCACTGACGTCTTTGCATTTGTGTGTCTCCTAATTGATGGCAGAGGGAAGACATCAGTAAAATATCTCTGATGACAAATTTCACTGCCAGATTTGGTCTATAGCAGCTGAATTTGTTGGTCTTCTGCACTCTTAGAAAGCCTATCTATTTACCCAGGCTCTTCCTGAAAGGATGGGTGGGATGAGGATGGGCTCTGTTATAACACTCATTGGAGAGTGTTCTTTATGTCACTGCCGACATTTGGTCGAGTTTTATTTATGATTCCGTATGTTTTTAATTTTTTTACTGTTCATTTAATTTGTGTTATCATAGGCATGCTTCAGAATGCGAACATAAATAACCGATCAATCCTTACCTCCAAAAGACAACAAATGCACATGCTTTCAGGGTATTAAATCTCTATCAAGCTTTGCGTGTCATAGATTAGCTGTATTTTGTTCAAGTTGCATCTAAAAATGTGGTGAATTGTGGGGGAGCAGTTGTGGGGAAAACTATTTCTTCTAATAATTTCTCCATAGTTCAATGAGAGCTGCCAGCATTCTGCTCAGACCTGATCAAGAAGATTCATTTTTATGATGGAACAAGCAGAATTTCAATCCAAAATGCTCATGTTTCAGAAAGATGTAGTGAGTGAAAACAGGGGATTATGCTGGAGACATGCGTACATGCCACTGCAGTTCTCAGCGCAGTGTTGTGCACGAATGCTCTTATTAACACCCATATTTTTCACATATTTCTCAATTAGACATGCACCACTTTTTTCACATTGAACATAGGAGAGGCAAATGGATGAAATTAACCAATGGGTGGAAATTAAACCCAGACAAATTTAAACTGGAAATGAAGCACATGTTTCTAACAGTGAGGTTGATTAAATATACAAGAAATGATGGAATATTCATCTTAAGACGAATGCTTTTTTGGAAGTGATACTGCAGTAAAGTACTAATTCTTGGGCTCATTACAGACACAACTTGGTGAATTTCCATTACCTCTTATGTATAGAAAATCAGGCTAGATGATACTGTGGCTCATGCTGGACTTAAAAATTGTCTTCCATTTACAGAATGTACATGTCTTCTCATTCACTTCACAACTCATCTCTGTCTCACAAATACTTTTACTCTTTTCACCCACGCATTCTCCAGAGCTACACAGCCAATATTCCTGACTTGGCATGTTACCCACAGAATGTATGCACATGTTCTCTTGGAAAAATAGAGACTGACACACCTTTCAATGTAGTCTTTTCTCGTTTACATCATTTTCATACTGTCAGCTTCTAGTATCCTTTGTTTTTTTAATAGCTCCAAAATGTTTAAGGGATTTCTTTTCCTCTGAGTAACCGTCTATTCAGTGGGTTAGCAGAAGGATTTTCTTTCCACTGGATCTGGCATCCATATTTTCCTACCATGCCTTTACCAGCCTACTTTATCCTACCTTAATCCTTTATCTAAAATGTCTAAAACATAAAACAATATGTATTTTAACAACTAAACTATTGTTTCATCTGTGCAGAATCTTCAGATGATCTACATTGGTTAAGGATACAACTGTGAGATTATTGCTTTGTTTGTATGACAAAAGAGCTAAGTATGGGAAAGAAATGGGATTGTTCCATATATTCTTCTTTGTGGTTTCTTTCATTTGGTAGTATTTGATATTTAGTTTTGTTCACATGTAAGGAAAGAATAGGTGCACTTCTCCCTTGAACTAATTAGAAAGCAACTCCCCAGGGGAAAAAATAATAATAATAATAATTTTTAAAAAGCATAAAAAGTGATCTGCAAGCCAATAACCACAAGTGAAAATGACTCCAAACTGATGAAAAAATTACCAAGTAGTTCATGTCAAAAGTAACCAGGGAATTTATTTCACTGCTGAAGATGCCATCAAAGCTTTCAGGACAGATTTCTGGCTTCCCAAATTACTGGTTTCAGTCGAAAATGTACGTTTCAGTTCAGTTGCAGCCCAGGATTTCCATGCCCTATCTCATTTCTTGCAGCCTTCTCTTTGTGATAACACTGCTGCTTTGGTTTTAGATTCAGATCCTAAAACCTGGGCCTTGTAGTTTGAGCCAGTCTGTAGTATCACCGCATGGTTCTGCACAAAGGCAGAATGACTCATGCACGCGCCTATTTTTTTTCCCTCATGGCTGAAAACTGATGATCTGTTTCATAAAGTGAAATGCAAGCAGATTCTCCGACCACATCCAAATAACTCTGCTAAATCGCCTCTGAATACCTCAGCATAAATCGCATGCAGGACCGCTAACATGAAGGGTAAAAACCTTCAGCTACTGAAACAATGTTAAATTTGCTTCCAACATATATTATATTTAGATAAAAGAGCTTGCTGGAAATGTCCCAGGGAAAAGCATGTAATTCTCTCAATATGTGAAGTCTGTAATACTTAGCAGTTTTCTTTCAACCACGGTAGATCTGACACTGACCAGTCAGGAAACAATCCAGTGTATTTAACCCATTTTAATTATTTAGAAGTTTCACACAAAAAGCAAAAAAAGTAACTGGATAGAAAAGTAATTGTCTAACCTCCTTCTAGCTGATAACTATCGCTTCTTTACTACTTTTCTTGACAGTTAGTGGAATTCACACAGAAATCTGTCTCTGAACACAAAGAAGCATACAAAACAAGTTTACTTCTTCCAGCTTAAAAATGTGAAAGCAAAGCCCAGTTGCTGTGCGTACCACTGTGGTTGATGTGGTATTTGCTGCCTCTGTAGCAAATTGCTTGCTGCTTGCTGCCACCACCTACGCTTTCTAGGGCTTTATTGCATATAAAATCCAGTATCACTTATGCCACATCCTTACCCAGTAATATTTCAGGCATCTCCCTGTTGAGAATAGTGGGCATGTTGCCTGGCTGAGGCATAAGTAAGGAGTTACAGGACTCGCCCCAGAACATACAATTCACAATTGCTACAAAGCCAAATCATAAATTTTCTTTCTTGTGGTTTTGGGCCCCTGTATTCAGTAAGGCTATCAAGGCACTTTTATACCCTCAGATTGCTAGCATGCTAAATGTATACAAAGATAAGGACTAACTCCTCCTCTTTTGTATTGAATTGCAAGCAAAGCTCCAACCAACGTGATTGAGAAGTTCACTAAAGACAGAAGGAATTAAAATGAAGAACAAAATCAAGACTTGCAACTTTTAAAAGATACCTTACATTCTGACAATTATGGTCTTTCTAGAAAATATGTAAAAGTTTTGAGGAATGAAATTAACTTTTTTTTTTTTTTACAGCACCTTTAAGGAAACTGATGCCTCCAGTGTGTCATGCTCAAACTACAAAGTTCTGCATTCCCTCCAAGAATCATTTTAATCCATTCAAAATTTATGTTATCCTCTGCAGTATCTATCAGAGATCTTTAAATGAGGACAAGGAAAAGAAAAATGGCACAAGGAGGATATCTTCATACTCTAATGTTCCATCACATTGGCCAAACTACTCACGATCAACTTCCAGCATACTTCCATTCATCACCCATCCTGTCAAAACAAGACATGAAATTTGAGAAGAAATACGTCTTTTTTCTAAGATGACAAATCTTCTCAATGAGCAGAATCCCTTTTAGCATTTTTCCCCTGCCAGGTTTTGTAGGGTATAAAGAAGAACCAAGGGCCAGGACTGTACATACAGGTGAATCCTGAGGGAAACAAAGTGCATGTTGATCGATATCAGTGACAACAACTACCAACAGCACTGAACCCAAATCAAAAGGAATTATTTAATCCATCATGGAAATGCGTCTGTGCTAAGGTGGGTCAGCAAATATTCTATAGCTGAGACTCTAGAATGGTAGCATCAGTCTCTGATTTAAGACTGATACTAAAACTAA
Source organism: Alectoris magna (assembly GCA_030625065.1). Taxonomy (NCBI): domain Eukaryota; kingdom Metazoa; phylum Chordata; class Aves; order Galliformes; family Phasianidae; genus Alectoris; species Alectoris magna. The sequence goes on from CM060560.1 coordinate 135,956,794, forward strand.
GTGTAGATTAGAACAAAGCTAGGACAGAGAGCCAGTGGGGCAGGGAAGATGGAAGCAGGGATCACATAGGGAATGTGGCTGTAAGAAGGGGACTGGAATGATATGCCTCCCTGGGCTGGGAAGAGCCAGCCAGCAGCAGTGGGTCAGGGACTAGAAGATCCCTGAGGTCTTTTACAGCTTAATGGTTTGATGAGGAGCCTGGGTGATGGAAAGTGGATAAAGCTTGAGGGAGAAATACTCAGAGGACTGGGAAGCAGAGGGAGGGAAGAGGAAAGAGATCTGCTAGGAGGCAGCCAGGACAGTGAAAGCACCAAAGCTGGGTGAGCAGCTCTGATGTCAAAGTATTGAACCTTTCCCATGGCTTCTAAGTCTCTGCTGCACAAGGACCTGGAAAGCCAAATTCCACCATGATGGACAGAATTGAAATGGAAGGACAGCAAGTCACAGTTACCCAGTTACCCATACATCATCTGTTTACTCCCTCAGCCTTTCATAATCTGAAATGACTATAAATGATCAGAGATAGCTATTTTTATTGCTCGAGTCATCACAAGTATGGGTGTTAGCACTAGTCTGGGCTCCATGAAGCATCAAAACTCCCATGTATATTTCCCAGGGGATTCAAGATTGTAACTAACTTACTACTGCTCAGGGTCAAAGAGGTCCCTGACAGATATGCAGCAAAATCTGTGCTGCATGAACAAGGTACAAGGCATGTATTTGCACATGGGGAGTCTGGAAAAGTAATTTTACCAGATAATGATACAGATAATCACATAATAATCTTTTTTTCCATCCACTCTTCCTGATACAAAATGTGCAAGAGGGCACAGCTTTAACATACCTCAGCAAACTAAATACTGAAATAAACACTTGCAAATGGGAAAGAAACTGAAATGCAAGAGAAGGACTTGCACTGAAAGGGAACAGACTGCGGAGCTGTATACTAACTGGAATAAACCACTTTAGGGGGGATACAGCATTGCAAATACGTTCATTGCTACAGCATATGGCAAACAGGGAAAAAAATAATTAAAATCAGCTGTCTCTACGTTTTCTAGTACTGATTCCCTATACTCACAATCCATAGATGCTGTGCAGGTGCAGATTTGGTTTCAAGGGAAATTCACGACTGTTCACTTTTAACGTGGACAAGCATCTGTCTCTTTCTCAGATACTTAAGAAACCTACTGTCAACAGCTAAGGTGATTAGGAGACATTTTCTGTGAGACAGAGGAGGAATTATGAGTGCAGATCCTGTCATTTGCTAACAAGATTAGGGCTAGATACATTCCATGCATCTCTCTGAACATTAATCCTGATCTGTCTTTCAACTTCATGAAAGGTAAAAAAAAAAACAAAACCCTTCCATAAAACAGGCCTGTACAGATATGTAAGGTCACGTACAGCACTTTGAACAGCACACTAACGTCACAATGATTTGCAGACATCATATACCAGCATTGCTCAATTTAAACAGCTGGAAATTTGACATGTATCCATTGCAACTATACACGCATAAACACTATAAAATATCCTGGCTTTATTCTTTCAATTAGCTTTCCCTTAGATGTGCCTGTTTCCCCTTGCATTGCTCCACTGTGATCCTTATTTTCAGGAAAGGTTACTTATAAGAAACTAGCAAACAACTCAGTGTAAAACGTTAGAGAAAGTCTGTGTAAAGCTGACTGAAGTCGTGACAGGTGACCATCCACACTAGAAATATAAACATAGAAGCCATGGTGCTTCAGAAAGGGTAAACAAACAAACAAGCAAACAAGTAAAAAACAAAAACAGAACAACAACAACAAAATCAAACACCTTCTCATGGAACTCTATAGCTCAACAAAAACCTCTCCCATTTCAAATATTCACTAACAAACTATTTATGCATTGTGTGTTATTCATAGGAAATATCCAGATTAAAAAAAAAAACAAAAAAAAAACCAGGAAACAAGAAAATAACAGTCTTGTCCTGACTGTGCTTGTGGTCCATAGACTTCCAATGGAATACATGCAGCTGTTCAAGGCACATGGGTGCAGACAGCCCACATAAATTACCCTACATGGATACCGTGCCAGTATAAGGGTCTTTTTCCACAGTATAAAGCATGCTCACAAATCACAGCAACTATTACGGTATGCATTTATTTTTCAGTCTGGAACAGCAGTTCCATATACAGAGCTAGGCTGTAATAGTGACTGCAAAATGCTTCACGCTGAAATATCCCCACACGGATAAGTTCTGCAGGAACATGGTGGAGCTGAGTGGGAAACTGCCAGTTACATAGCAAGTTATTGATCAAGTCCTGTTTGCTATTTAACAGCTCTTCCACTACCAAACAGCTGTTCTTTGCCCCAGTCAGTCTTCTTTGCTTTGTGCTCATCAGATACAAAAACAGGCCCTGAGCTTCCAGTCCCTGTCCCAACTCTAGTTTGTCCATCAGACACCAACCTTCATGCTCCTCCACCACTGGCACTGGTTTGCAGAAGAGGTTAAGAAGCACCAACCAGGCCTGGACCTATGGATTCTGGGTTGCTTCCACGGAATCATTTCATGTTACGATAGCCTTTGCTACAACATTCTGTGATCAAAGTGCCAGCCTCAAAAGAATTAATTTGATTCCATGCAATTCTTTTAGCTGCTTTTCATTATTTTGCTAAAAGAAATTCCAGGTGAGCCCAGGGAAGGGAAGGTGAAGGAACAATGTGGATAGGATTGACCACAGAGCAGATGACTGAGACCAACTAGAGAAAGAAACGGAGAAGGTGAGCAGCTAGAGGAAGAGGATGACAAAGGGCTGCTGTGGCAAGAAAGTGAGCAGACTGCAAGTAAAGGCAAACTAATTCCAAAGATGAGAGAAGAAGAGAAATTAAGTTTTCATCACCAAGAAGCACAGGTTTTCTGGAGACCGAATTGACATTTTTAAGGAAAGAATAATTGAAAAATTCATTGTTAAATGCACAAAAATAATGTTTGAGCCAAGGCTTCTGGAATAATCCCTTACATTCCAGGAGTGAACACAAACTGATACCTATTTTCCTTTCCTCATCATATTAGCACTTGGCACTCACTAACTTCTTCTCATCAAAAGGTCTCAACATACGTTACAAATGTTAATTAATCCTCACAACCCCTTTTGACTGCTGCGTGCTGGTTATTATTACTACTATAAAGCTGGTTTATGGAATGGAAAAATAGGGACATACATAGACAAATGTACTTGTTTCAGCCTCAACCCCATAGCAGATAAGATTTGTGCATTGGCTGCAGTACCTCAGTCCTGGTCCAAACCCTGCGGAAGTTACCAGGAGCTTTTCTAGCAGCTTCCAAAGGCCATTGCTACAGGTAGATCGACCTCTTCCTCCCAGGCCCATCACTGGCAGCTACACCTTGCCAACTTCCATCGCTGCACCCAGAAGTGTGTGAAAGCCACAGGCAGAACTGATTATCCTGGGACAATTTTTGCTGGCATACAGAACAAAGAAATATCCTCCCCTGAGCTCCCGCTGAGCAAGTGGCAGCCTGTCCCTCCTCTGTGCAATGCCTTCAGTTTCTAGGCACATCCAAATCAGTAGTTTACATTTTAGAAAGAGATTTGCCTGGTGGAAAATGGGAAGGGAAGCCCAGAAAGCTTCTTTACCCAGAGGAAACTTGCAGCCATGTCACTGCAAAAGAGCCTTAGGCTTCATGCATGGGTCAGTGTGCCTCAAAGCAGCCTGGCAGCTCCCTGAAGCACCGAGTTATGAACTAAGATACACTTCAGTGCCTGAAAATACGGAAAATGGGATGCAGATCGCCTGCCTACCACTGAGTTTCCTGCCAAACCCTTCTGCTTCTCACGCTTCAACAGGTGCAAAAAGCCAGCTTGGTGAAATGGAATTCCCAAAAGGTGATTAGTGAGAAAACACCTGCTCTAACCCTAGAGATTTTAGTTATGCAGAAACTCTTGAAGACATCACATGAGAAGGCTTCTGTGCACCATCTCCGGTGCCACACAATAGATGGAACCGACCTGAATGTGAACCAAGGCCATCAACAGCACCCTTACCAAACTACCTCTTGATTCAAGGGCAACATTTTCTGTCGAACCACAAGATGGAAGAGAATTTTAGGAAGTCAGTGGAGCTCTTAGTGGAAGGGTATTCACACGACATAAGGAGCCTTCAGAATAACACCACCAGAGAACAGGCCTAAGGCTTTACTCAGATGTGCTGTCATTCATCCTAGTGTCTTCTTCCCAGCAGTCTATAGTAACTGTTCACACATACACATCAAGCCAACTGCAACTGAGTTGCAATCCACTTTATCCTTCCACAAAAGTCCTTACTAAATTTCAGTTATATGTCCTGAAAGGCACTGGAAGGAGCCAAGAAAACAAGCACTGGATAGCAAGTCTATGTTTAATACTCTTTCGTGAAAGTAGAACATTTGATAAGTGAGGATATAGCAGTGTAAATTGGAGAATATTTGGCACCAGAATTGGGACAAGAATAATAGAAATTGAATTCCTGCTCTCAAAGCATGATCCAACCTGTTACCATAACTCGATTGAGATTACTGAATAAATAAGAATAAATGAGATGTTTAAACCCACTTGTGAATCAGTTCCCATTTGACTACAGCCGTGTTCAGTTCAAAAATCATCCATTTAGGGGATTTAGGTTGGCATGATGGGCATTACCTACACCAATAAGGTATTATAAGACCAATCAGTCTAATACAAACATAGGCATAAAACTAGACACAAATACCGGCATTTATCTGCCATTTGGGCAATCTTGGATGTACTTATGGGTGTTTCTGCCTACTTCAAATGAATTTGAAATAGGACTATTGTCATTGTTAGTGCATAGCTATGAGTGTACACCAGTATTTTTTCTGCACCCTTGCCAATACTTTGATCAAAATGTTCCCACAAAATTACCAAAGATTTAGGAAGCTCAAGGGCAGGCCCCACTACCTACTTTTGCACTTTAGAGAGAAAACTCCCACAGGGTTTTCTCCTCTGTTTCAGCTCCCGAGAAGCTTTTCCAGTTCCTTCTCCAGTTTCTTCCCACATTCCAAGCAGATCATGTCACTTCTCACCTAATGGCACTTTAATGGGTGTCTCCATCTTCTTCCTCCACACCTGTGAGCCCTGCCTTAAATTCTCCCTAGCCTGAACATCCCAACTTCATACCCTTGCAACACTATCAGCTTTGGATGATACTCCAAAAGTGGAAAAATGCCAGGTTCTGCACCTGGGATGGAGCAATGCCGGACACAGGTACAGACTGGTGAACGAGAGGCTGGGGAGAAGCTCTGTAGAAATTGACCTGGGGGTGCTGGTGACAGCAGTTCAGCACGAGTCAGCAGCGTGCCTGCCAGCCAAGAGCGCAAACTGCATTTGGGGTACATTAAACACAGCAAAGCCAGTCAGACACAAGAGGCTATTCTTCTAGCAATGATGTGGCATTGTCTGGAACACTGCATGCATTTCTGGGATTCACAATATGAAAAGGATGTTATGGTCCTCAAAAGTGTCCAAAGGGAGGCAAAAAACCCACTAACAGGGTTGAAAGTCATATATATGTCCAGGGAGGCTTGGACTGTCCAGCCCAGAGAAGAGGCCAAGAGGTGACCTGCAGAGGGGAAGTGAAAGGAGGTGCCAAGCTGTGCTCCAGATACTGATGATAAGATGCGTGGAAGAGCACAAAACTGCACAAAGGAAGCTGGGCATCTGAAAGTATTTCTTTACTGTGACAGTGGTCAAACAATGGAACAGGCTTCCTAGAGAGGTGGTTCATGTTCAGTGTTTTCATACTCAAGAGGCATTTGGACAATGTCTTCAATAACATGCTTTAACTTGAAGAGGTCAGGCATTTGGACTAGATGATCTTGAAGGTCCATTCCAAATAAACTACTCCATTTTATTCTTTTCAGGACTCAAGATCACACTGAACTTGTCATGCATCTTGAGAAGTGCTGGAAAGAACCAAAAGCTAGGCATTAAACAACAAAATCTCTGCCTGCTCTTGCGTAGTAAAGAACACAATCATATCCTTTTTGGGGTGAGAAAACAGATTGGTAGTATTTCCAGAGCAGAACTGCACAGGGTACAACAAGCATACACGGAATGTAACAGAAACAAGTATTGTTTTATGCATTGAGAGCATTCATCCTTCTCATTCAAGGACTACAAGCATGTAGCTAGATGGGATGTAACAAAGCGGACTTTGTCTCTCACCTGATCACTCCTTAGAGTGTTGGGTGAGGCTAAAAGGGAAGAAACTAAGAAATCAAGCCAGGAATTAACCCGACGGCTGTCTCCAAATGACCAAGGATCAAATGAAGCTATCAGATATGCACAAAAAAGAAATATTTGCCCGCAACTGGATGGGCTTCAAATTATTGCTAATGCATATGCTGTCAATGGGAAGATTTTGTGACCATATAAATAAGGACTGGCAGGAGAATCAAGATAGTATTACTACAGTAGCTTTTTAGTATGTTGACAAGACTTGAGGAAAAGTTGCATTTTCAGACAACTTCCAAGCTATGCTGCTGTAGGCTTAAAGGTAAATCATGGAGAAACTAAAACACTTTTCAGCCTTAATCTTTCTAACTAAAATAACAGCTTAGCTGACTTTGGAAACAGATGTTACCTCTGTCAATTATGCTTTGAGGCTTTTTGAAACCCTAGGAAAGAAAACTGCCGACATGTTGTTTGACCACTCCTGTTCCAGGAGGAGACAAATGACTGAGGCCAAGATGCACAACTCCATCATACACACCCAGAATCCATGCCAGTGATTACCTTTCTTGGGAATCATGATCCTAAAAATTTCCTGCTTCACAGAGGAAAGATGCTGTTGCACAAAATGTGTGAGGCTATCCCTTGAGAGTAATTTAAGAATGGGGCACATTTCATTCAGGCTTTGCAAAATATCATGTCATACAGTAGAAGAGTGCTTAAAGGTAAGAATTAAAGAGAAAGGAAAAGGAAACACATGGCAAAGGACAGGCGACTGTAGATCTGTGAGCTGGCAAGCCAGAGACTACCTGAAAGTGAACAAAGTTTACAAAGGTTTTGTTACAGCCATTTCAGTGTGTGGTGATGGTGTGCATCATTTGGGGATACTTAAACCTACAGAACCTTGTGAGGCTCATCCTTCCCACAGTCCTACTGCTCAGCTACAAACTCCTTCCCTCCCCACCTCAAAAAAAAAAAAAAAGGTGTAGTAAGGATGGTTCCAGGACACCAACATATATATGCGAAGCTAGAAGGTACATCTTTAATTACGCTGAAGCAACTCCAGCACTGAATGTACTGCAGATGGAATTTGGCAAGCCAATAATCTCCTGTTCAGAAACATGTAATATATTTTTTCTGATTAAAAAATGTGCAGGCAATTTGGCTATGACAAGACAAATGGAAGCCAAGATCTCATATCCTGTAGTGTCAGTTGTGCTGGTCGCAGGGATACATCTCTAGAACAGACCTCCACATTTCTTAGAGTACCCAGGGAAGGAAAACAAGTGCACTTGGACTGCTTCTGCAGGAATGACTTGCCCAAATTTTCTGAAATGCACAGCAAAGAAGTCAGGAGATTTTTTTTTAATAAGGTTTTAAGCTGTCTGGCAGAAGAGAGGTCCTTTTTTTGTTTGTTGTGCAATACAGTGACTATTACATGGAGGTTCCATACCAGGACTGAGTCTCCTAAACAGAAATATAAAGCAGAGCAAAACTCATCTGAAAAAGACTCAGAATTCAGACTCAGTTCTCCTAGAGTCACTTCTTCTTCATGAGAATCCAAATATTTCTCAGTAATGCTTAGCCAACATATAGGAAAATGTGGTAGATGCTAATTAAAAAGAAAAAAGATGGCAACAAAGTCAACCAAATCCCTGATCTTCAAAAGAGATTCTGACTGAGGAAGAAGGGTCTGAGCACAAATAAATATCAGACAAAATTACAGATATATACACTCAAAAATGAAATGGTTGTGCAACAACCTTTTGGGCGTAACCTACTTCTAACAGCGTACCTGTACATTTTGTTTAACATGATCTGGTTCATCTGATCTGTTCATCTGTTTACTTTTCTGCATTATTATCATGAAAGTTATCTTTCACATGTTTTGTCTACGGTGAATAACCTCAGCAATAACAGGAAATGTATTCTCAAATTATGTTGAGAAAAAAAAATAGGGAAAAATGTTTCACAAAGGGTAGAATCAAACTCATAATACTCTGACAAAAATAAATGAGTGATAGAAAACTGGAGAGTTAGTTACTAGGTAAATCATTATGCCTCCCGCAGTCCAGGAGCCACGCAAGGACACCACGTAGGAAGGGACAGCCACTTTGCATCAGTTTTGGCCTCCTGATGCAGCATAGAGTGAATTCCAGCATAGCCAGCACTTGGCTGGGCATTTCACTTACAAAGAGACACAGAGAGACTGGGGAAGGAAAGAATTTCAATACCAGCTTCTGCCCTTGCTTGCAACTTTGCTCATCGTAACTCAACTGAAAACCTGAGGAATTCTATTGAGTTCAGATCTATGCTGGAGCCTCTATTTAAGCCTGGGATGCATTGCTTATCCCTGGAATTTAATGTGAGCCTTCAAAGCAGTTTGAAAGAAAAACTGCAGAGCAATTTAAAGTGTCAACAAACTCTTTTAATTTTTACTGTCCTCCAATGATGGATGTCTGAGAAGAGGTGAGTTGGATTTTAATACCTTGGACCAAAGTGTGATTTTTTGACAACTTCATAAACCATTTAGATGCTTCAGATGTATAACAAACTCCATAGAAACGTATATTTCACCGTGCCTGCTGCTTGCTCAGAGGTGACTACGGTATGTTATGTTGTTAGGCTTGCAAAAGCTTCTCACTAGAACCTCCAGTTTGTGTGCCACAGAGAGACTTTACAGCATTACTGAACACTTGTGAAAAGGAGATGGAAAAGGGAAGGGGGGAAGCCCTCCCTGACTGCCTGCTCTGCAAAGGATTTGAACTGCAGAAAAGAGGAACCATGTCAGCAAATGCCAAACCAATGCAGTACCTGCCAAACCGCACCTTATCCTTCTCAATCAGCAAAAAAATTATCCGCTGCCTGATTTCTCTTACCTCACCAATAAAGAGCTAGTTTTTTTCCCTTATTAGGACATTCTCCATGCCGTAAAATTCTGGCTTTAATGAGTGGCTTTAACAATATGTGCTGCACATCAGCACAAAAAGAAAGCAACTAATAAAAATAAAACACGGGAGGAGAATAAAAGGGCTGAGTCCTAAATTAAAAGGGACGACATCAGCTTAGCATGATCCAAAATTTGATCATAGATTTTATAAAATAGAGAATTAAAATTGGAAGGGATAAATGCATGAAGGCTAACATTATACAGACATGTAATTATAATCTTGGCCCTGCAGCTACTCATACATGTAAGCAGCCTTACTGAAGTCAGAGAAAACTTCAACGCTTACAAAGCTCAAAGCAATTCAACCGTTAGAAAATTACAATATTAAAAGAAAGGAAGTTTTTGCATTTTCTTTAACAAAATAAAATCAAAAGGAGTGAAAAGTTACAAAATTTTAGCTGAGTATTATTCAACTTTTATTTTTGGTTGATTGGATATTTAACTGTACGGTTTTGTATCATCTAGTTTACTGTATCTATTTAGTAGTGCATTTATTGCACTACTTACATTGGAAAGAAGAGCAGAAAGAGCCTGAAATAATCAGCAGAGACTTTCTTCCTGGTCTTTCTGGACCTTCTTGTTTTGTTCCAAATGTGAAAAGGGTGGAGGAGGAGGCATGGGTCTGCAGGTTCTGCAGGGAAGGAAGCAGGGGTAAGAAGCAGCAAGATGCATGTCTGCTCCCCCTATCCCACATTGGTACACCTATCTCAACAGGATGGCTGCTGTTGAGAAGCTATCTGGATTTAAGATCTGCACTAGCACTGAATTCTCCAGTTTTGCCGAAGCAGGGAAAAAACAAACAAACAAACAAACAAAAAACCCTTGTCAGAGCAAAGTGATATGGAAAATGTTCAGGATTGTTTTATTTTAATTCAGTCTGAAAGAAGGCAGCAAATCTTTCATTTATTTTTTCTTCTTTTAACCTATATTTTCTTTCAGATGTAGGTTAGTTAGCTCAGTTTGGAATTGAAAGATCAGAATCTTTTATTCCAAAAAGTTGCAAAGAGGCAGCTCAGTAATTGGCACTTTAGAAAGTGTCAAAAATGTAATTTTAAAAAAAAATATATTTCCTCTTGCTTCCATTTAGATTAAGCAAGTCTATGAACCTGATCAATTGCCAACCAGTTCTGCTCTGCTTGGTACTCTCCACATTTTTCTTGGTTTTGCTAAATTTAGTGTGCATGAAAAATAATTCTCATAGCTCATCTCAGGGACTTAGAGCAGCATCAAGTCAAGTCTGATACCTCTCAGCACTGTCTTAAATCTTGGAAATTTGGTTCTTAAAAATCATGAGTTCAGTCTCAGATAGGTGCCTAAAATGCCACACAGATTAATCCAACTCCACACACTGGTCCATCAATGCCTTTCTTGTGTTGGAGGAAGCACCTCTGAAATCTCAAGAGTTTTCTTACCTAACTGTCCTTTCTCTGTCATAATGTTTCCTCCACTGTGAAAGATAATTTCATTCAGAAATGTTTCAGCTGTTGTTGAAATTTTCTTCTTACACTGTGAGGAAAGTTCCTAAATCCAGCAATGAAACCTTAAAATGGACATTCAGTCTTCAGTAGCCAATGTCCCTGATGATGTGTAAACCACACACCGAAGTCTAAGTATCTCACTTTGGCAGTGACAATTAATGCTCTGTATACAAGGAGTGTTGTTACCAGAGCATTTAACATAAATATAGTGCGGGCAGACAGAAATGTATTTGCATCAAAAGCACTCACCTATTATTCTACGTGTTTTGAATTCATTCTTAAGCATCAGGCACTGGTATGCAACCTGGATATATATAAACTGTACAGCTTAGATACGGACAGGATGGTGTAGGGGGATGAGCCACGTTCACAGACAGACTTCTGTTCTCAGTTTTTAAGATGGAAACAAACAGGATTTGCTACAGGCTAACATTTTAGCACATCTGGTGTTTAGTCACATGATGCCCATCTTCTTTTTCCTCAGTAATATAAAAAAAGGCTTTAAAAAATTAAGGACCCTTGTTATTTTCCACTAAGGAACAGAAATGAGATGCACAACCAGAAACGACCAGAAAAAAAAGAGAAAGATGGCTTTGAGTGAAAACGAACAGCACCAGTTTTCAGAGCAGAGCTAGCCAGCTTCCTCAACCCTTCTCTTCTCCTTAAAAATAACAGTCAAATATCTTTCCTCTCCATCCAGCCCAGAAACAGAAAAAATGAGAATTACATATCAGAACGTAGAATATGAGGAACCAATCAGAAAATGCTGTGAAGGTCAGCTTCCCAACTGTCAACAAAAAATCTGTAAAGTTTGGACTAAAGTTTCGTTGGCTGGAAGAAAACATTCTACCTGTTGGCAAAGAATACTTCTGCTTTCTTTAGAAACTTGCACAGCAAATACTTATTTTAGCGTCCAGTAAAAAGAGCCAATTCAATTCCTATACATTCACTTAGCAGTCTTTATATTTTCATGCCAACCGGAATGATTTCTTGGCTATGATGAGAGCTTCTGCTTTTAATTTCCAGTGTATCAAATGTTAACAGGATTATATTCAACTATTTAGCAATTACAGGATTTTCTACAAGCACAACAAGAGTGTAGAAAGTACCTTTAAATGATGCAGCTGAAACTATCATATAAAGGGGCCATTAGAGGACATTTGCAAGAAGTTAGTTAGAAAACCTACTGTGCCTTATTCAAAGCAGTGTAAAAACAGCCTCCTGCCTTTCCCTAGAGAGTCTCCAGGGACTTAACTTATAAGGAATTTTATATTTCTTTTCTTTTGCATTGCAATCTCCTGAGAAGGCATGAGCACTTGGAATGATTACGTTATGCCTCCACCTGGGAAGGGCAGTATTTCATCATATATTTCACCAAGCAATGCTTTGAAGAAGCCTTTTTCGGTAATGTTAAAGGTGTCTTCCCCACTTTTGGCCTGAGGTCATGGGCATGCTTAGTAAAAGGGAATAAATCAGTTTCCAAATTTTGGCCACACATTTCATTTCTCTTTGAAAGCCCTCTCCCCAAGCAAACTTTGCTGTTCTTCTTCAGATATGCTACTGGAAGTCTTGACAAAAGAAACTCCATGCCTGGTTGTCAGGTGTCTGCTCTTGTTCAGAAGCTGCTGTGGGATACAAGTCTCCCAAGACACAAAGTATAGCAGCCAGTCACGTGTCACGAGAAAAAGACTGAATTGTCTTCATCCAGATATAATTTCAGTGACTTCAGTGAATTCACTTCACAGAACATAATTGTGGGTGATAAAGCAGGCTCACACTGAGACATTCCTCCCAGCGTTTGCTTCAGAGACATGCAAGGCATAGAGCCAGCTCATTGCTGGTTCCCTCTCTCACCCATGGGAAGAGTGGAGAAGAATCTCCCTCAGCAAGGACATCCAAATACTTTTGTTGTTTGGTTGTTTTTTGTTTGTTTGTTTGTTTTTGTTTGTTTGTTTTTGTTTGTTTGTTTGTTTTTGTTTTGTTTTGTTTTAAGCAAAACAGCCAGACCCTGACTGATTTAGCTAATCTGACTGCAAAATAGGCCAGTGAAAAGGGTCTGAAGGTTATCTCAGAGCCTCCAGCTCCTCACATCAGGTACCAAGAGTTCTGGTTTCCATCAGCCATACCAGCCTTATAATGCCAAAATCACTCCTTTGCTTCACCCTCGTATACATGGTGGTGGAAACAGATCTCTGCCTGGGCAATACTCTGCTCCCATTTAGAAGTATGGGAGGGCTGTCTGCTGCAGCCTGTGGCTGTGTTCCACTATGGACCAACAAAAAAACAAATTTATTTGACATGCTCTTAGCTAAGTTGTTATTTATTACTCAATATCTGAAATCATAATGAAGCATTTCAGATTCCTGGAAGGGACTTCTTTGGGGGGCTGAGTTTCAGAAATCTCTGAGCTCTCTCCAAGAGCACAGGATTTGATGCTGGAAACTCCAAAAACTAGCATCCAGAAATCTCAGGCAATTTTGAAAGCTTCTCTCCAGTGTTAAACACCACCAATTTACAAATCACGGTATTTTATAAAGATAGTAGTGCCCTGTTTCCCTCTCATCAACATATGAAGCAGACAAACAAAACAGCACAGCAAGACCCAAATAAATGAGATAATTTATTTGGTAACATTGCACAGGCTAATTGATTTTCGTCTCTTTTTTTCCCTCCCACATTCAGCAATGAATGCGCTATGAGGACCTTATTTACTCGGTGAATTAAGCAATCTGAGTTACGAGAAAGTTTTCACACTAGCTATGAAACTTCTGTAAATTTCTCATTAAGTAACTCCGATTAGCAACCAGCCTTTCCAACCCATTCTTCTGCCACTGAATAAAGCAATTCAAATTCTGCAATTCAGATAAAAAATGATGCACATATGCAAAGCCTTTTCTTTCAGACAACAAAGCAAAAAGCGTAGCATAAGAACCCAGTCTACATCGAACACTTACTCCCCAGTTTAACCAACTTCCAGCTTTTTACACACCTTTGCCATCACCATTGTCCAGCATTTCGTATGCAACTCTAAAAAGCTAAATCCATAGATAGCAAAATAAATTGACAACTCACTTGGAAAGACTTGACAAGTTCTGCCTGCAGTATGATCTGCTGATCATGTCTGTAGAGAATGAATCAGTGCAAACTGCTGCCAGCTCCAGGGAGAAAATGGACAGATGATCAGGGCGTGGAATGAGATAATAAAAATGCCATTATCCTTTCAGGCATGCGAGACTCATTGGATGCTCTTTCCACCCCACAGGTTAACCATTTGGCCGGTCCTGCCGCTCCTGTAATGACACTCTCTATTTGCCTATTGTGAGGCTCATTATCTATCCTGTATCCTCCTCCCCTTCCTCACCCCCCTCTGCTCCAAGATCATATGATTATTAGCTTTTGTGCTGTATTCTCTCTAATAGATGCTCTTTGGCTGAACATCCAGTTACAGAAATTCCTGCAGATTTCTCAGCTGCTCAACTTGATCGACCAGTGCATGCTCCCCATCCAACTTTAACAAAAAAAAAGTGCTTCTGTTTCAGCAAGTCAGTCCAAGCATGGAGCAGCCTGAGTGCTGCACAGAGCTGCCTTCACAAGTATTTGCTTGTAGGGAAGTTGCATTCCAGCCTGAGGAGAAATGATGAGGGGCGAGGACCCGAATATAAAACAATGGTCCAGGAAACAGTCCTCCCTTTTCATCATAAATCATTGCTTGAACATATTGCAGGCACTTGCATCCAGTCTGACTTGTGAAAGGTCATGCTGGATAAGGTAGCTGAAAAGACAAGAGGGTGACTGCCAAGCAGGAACAAATCCAGGGAAGTGGGAAGTAGCTGCAAGCTCAATGGCAGTCAGGATGAAACCATCTTGTCTTTAGCAATGGGATTAAAAGCAGGTCTGGAGCCAAATCAATCCTAACAGACTCTCCTCGTTGTTCTTCCATCTAATCCAGTGAATGAAGCAGAAAATAGAAATGCAAACAAAGTAATTTAAAGGGAGGCACCATCAGTTCCTGTGATTTCACATGCTTGGCTCTCATACCTCTTCGAGCCCTCATATTGCGAGTAAACTGAAACAGCTTACTGTGCAGTCCCGTAGCCATTCCACCCTAGGCTGCGATCTTGTTAAACCTCATAAATTACAGGGGTGGGTGTGGATGGATTAATTCTCCAAAGGGAAATCTGTCCTGTAAGCTTGCCCTTCTGTGGGAGAGAGTGAGCGAGCTCAGTAGGTGGCACTCTTCTCTTGGAGTGAGCTGAGGCAGCCCTCTTCCAGAGTCCATGGAGGATGGACTCTTTCTTGCGCAGAAACCCACAGCTGCACTTGGCACAGGGCACTGATGCTCAAATACTGCAGCCAATTTATTTTTAGTTTTTTCTTTTTTTTCCAAAAAAACTTCTCTACAGTTTCTCGGCGATTACTTCTGTTGAAAAAGGAAGTTTTGTGCTTCACTAAGCGAAGGATTTTCATGCAAAGGCTCAGCTTTTTCACACACTTTAGGAACAGGTTTGCAATACTCCAAGAAATGGCTATATTTTCATGTGCACTATCTGAAGACTCAGACCCTTGTTCTGGAGTATGTTTAAAAATAAAATCTGCTTTATCTGTCTTCCAGAGTATAAAATCCAGAGGGATTCTGGGCTGAACCAAGAAAAGGCCTACACTGCTGAATGAAAATGGAGAAAAATGAGTTTTATTTCTGTGATGGCAGAGAGATCTGCAAATGAGATTACAGCAGGCAGTCCCTCTCCAATTCTTTTACCTTATCCTCAAGTGAATGAGGGCACGTAAGGCAATGTGAAAGTGTACCGTTCTTATAAAATGCTGGTGAGAAGGGATTGTCCTGAGAAGACTCCTGGAAAAGGCATTTCATGACTGGGGAGTTACAGAAGCAAAATTCTTCCCTATAGAAGTGCATTACTTAAACAGAGATTGTATCACCATTCTGCCAAAATATACATTTTAATCAGATGCCAGATCCAAGAGATGATGTTTATGAAGCTACAGACTGGGCTCCAAAGCAGCCCTACAGATTTCTAATAGAGGTCTGTATTTACAGATCTATTTAACATGTCATGGAAACAGATTTTTATTATTTTTTTTCTTTTTTTTTAGTGGGTTCTAAACACTTTTCAATCCATTCTGGTTTATTAGGGTTATTGCACATGGCTCACAAACAAAACAGCTTCCACATGGGATACAAATAAGAGCAAACTGATTATCTTCTAAAATATCTTACAGTACTTCTTCAAAGAAAAAATACTCCCTGACTGGACACGAGCCTGAGTAACCTTCTCTAGGTGGGCCTGCTTGAGCAGGGTTTGGATCAAGTGGCCACCAGGAGTCCCTCCCTAGCTTGACCACTCTGATTCTGTGGAGTTCCAGATACTTCTTAACATCTCACTGGCACTATTGCCATGCAAATTCTGGCTATGTGTGGCAAATCCGACCTATTTATTGGTCATTATGAGCAGGAGAAGCCTTCTGCACTTGTAGCAAACCCCAGAATGTTTTTAAACTACTCTCCTTAAACTAGCACAGACAGAAGAATCCCAATTAAAATCCCAAATAATGTTTTGAATTAGAAAAGTCTGGAGAGGCACTTCCTGTCTAGATGAACCAGAGTAATTTACATAGTCTATTTTTGACTTCAAGCAAGACTTCTAACACCAAATTGGGTCTTCTTGCTTATAGTTTCTATCTATCTCTACAGCACTACTGAGAACTGGTGGCTTTTCTCTGTTGAATTCTTAAGCAATCATCAGTGCTGACCACACAGGCATATCCTCAACTCATGAACCTCCTTTGCCTGCAAATGAAGAACTGAAGATAAATAAGGTGAGAAAAGCTCCAGTTCCAAACCGTAGCAGTCACTCTGCCCAACTGGCTGTAGCATTCATTTGTAGAAGGTACTCTTGTCAGCAACTGCTTGAAAAACTCTGCAGGTTCACATAAAAAGTATTGCCTTTGAATTCAACAGCACTAGTGTCGATTATTTTTTTTCCATCCGGAAATTTCAATAAGCAAGACTTATCACATGTGCAAAGTCTAAAGACCCAACGTGCAATTCTAGACACAGACCTGTTAAGTCTACTGCATACAGGCAATGAGCATGCTGCCAAATGGGGCCGGGCTAACCTGTGCTTAGTGGCATAACACTGCACTGGTGAGTGGCCAAGATACTTCATCTTCAGCTGCTCTTTGAGTTGTGCACATTGTTTAAGTTATAAGGCCCTTTTAGCCCAGGAACATCACTGTTTTAACATGAACATCTTGTAATTCAGTTTGCAGTACAAAGGAGCAATCACTACAGGCAACACATGTAATACTAAGCATTCACATTCAGTTGGGTGCAGACTCAACACCTCTCTAAGTTTACAGCAGTGCTGAACTGGCTCTCCTGAAAGAGGCTGACACTGAGCCAAGATTTTGCCATGCTTGCAAACACTTTTAAAAGAAGGGGTGGAGGAGTTGATCCTTGCACTTAATAATTACATTATATTAAAGTCAAGTATTCGTTATTTACTTTCTTCAGTAACTTAACTGAGAGGGCTGTATAATCTCTTGTGGCCCTGAGGTGAAGATGTTGCATATGGAGCAGCAAGAAGCAAATTACCTTCCCCTAGAACATTTTGAATATTCACATGGACATCTAAAGGATGAAAAATGATGTTGACAGGGCATGCATGTCTCACAAGCTGTTTTCTTTGTATGTTCTGATGTTTCTGGGATGATTATTTGCTCTAGAACACCAAGATCCCTGAGCAAGAAAAACGGAAAGAAAAAAAAGGCAAACACTAACAAAACTAGGGCACTTGAAAGAACTCATTCACACCAGTGAATTCAAGTCAAACAGCTCTGTGAGAGTCTAGGCTCATCTATTACAACAAAGAGGGAAACTACAGGGCCTTTCATAGCTTGTCAACATTAAGTACAGCAAAATGAGGAGGAGGAAGGAGACGTGAGAGCTTTCCAAAAGGAAATTATTACTGGGAAGTTCCAACGTCTCCTCATACTAACAATAGGAATGTCCAGAGGTCATCCAGAGAGCCACTTCACATTTTGTTTGTTATTCTTACTTTAACCATTCCTGTATGTGAGGCAGAGTTTTCAGTGGGCTGATCTCAATAACCCTTCTGAGACTAGAGTGCACTTAGAATCTTACAAAGGCAGATGCATATCCTGGACCATGACTTCCCATATGTAGCCTATTCCTTTCTGCAACTGTTTGTTGAAAGTGGATTCTGCCTTTCACTGCTCTGCCCACTATTCTTGCCATGTATCTCAAATACTCCCAGGTTTCTGTAGTTCTTTGTTAGTTCTTTCCCAAGTCGAGGCAGTTTTAAAACAGGAAGGCAAACAACTTACAGAAATATACCCGATTTATTTCAGAGACAGTAAACAGCTCACCGTGCACATCTCTCCTTTTGTGCCACTAGTCTGAAATAAGTAGGTAGACTTGTAGAGATCTTTGCAAAGCTACTGGCATTTTGCAAGAGAAACAGAACTCTGTTTTTCATGAAAATCCATTCTAATGACATCAACATCTGCTCCTTGTTTAAAGAATATTTTTAACTGTTCCCTCTCTGGGAAAATGAAAGATGCCACAGTGTCTTTCATGTTCTCATGGAGCAGAAAAACTGTTGGCTTTTTTAAGGTCTATTCTGAAATGCCCCAACAGTGTACGGCAGGGAACTCAGTGTATGCATCTCACAGGGCAAAAAGCATCTGTATTCATCCTCCTCTAAGACTTCACATCAGGACACTGGCATGTGAGCAGGGACTTAATTTAACAGATGAACAACACTTGGCATATTAACTCATGGGCAGTAGGTAGAGTCTGGCAACCCATACATAAGGTCTTGGAGGAAATCTCGAGTACTCATAAGACTATGCACTTCATCATCAAATAGTGCTGAATGGTCTCTTTACAGTTGTTTATTCTGGTCCAGTTTTAAATATCTCAAGTAATGAAGAATTGGCATTTCTCAGTGGGAAGACTTCTGCAGTCTTACAGAGTTCAGTAGTAAGAAGCCATAGCCATAGCCACAGCTATGACATCTATTTCTCCTTTTTGTCTTTTTTTTTTTTTTTTTTTAAATGGTAAGACATAGTTATTTCTACCTGGATGCCTATGTAAACTGCAGCAATGCCAGAAATTTGAATGTACTTAGTGAAACCTGCAACTAATACTTAACCTTCCCACAAAAATGGATATGTATATTCAAATGCATACTCAAACTGTAACATGTAGTCTTGTTTTTGGGTATACACAGGTGCAAATCATGGAAGCACATGCATACAGAGTTTGCATGCTCATACAGACACATTACCATGTAGCTAATGACTTAGCAGGCAATAGAACTATTTGCATAGGCAAATTCTACAGGATTGGAAACAAACCTGAACATCAGAATGTGAGAGCCTGAAGCCCCTGAAATGTTAAACACTTGCAATCATGTACTTCCAGGCACTGAAGACCCATCTAGAGCCCATGTGAGGGAAGCATTCACAAGGCTGTCTTTAACTTGTTCCAGTGCTCCCACACTGTCACTCCTGAGTGACAGGCTCTGTCCCCTAGCCCTGAGCCACCCTTCAGGGGAGCCCATTTCTCTCCAGCCTCCAGCAGCAGCGCAGGGCAGGGCCCATTTCCCCACTTGCTTCCGTGTCCATATCATTGTGCTTTACGAAGTTTCAGGAAAGCCTGCCAATTCTCACAGAGATAAAAAGCAATACATTATTTTGGCTGGCAAATCTTAAAATTTGCTGGCTCTCATTTGTACCTGAACTGTAGTGTGCTTGGAGCAATAACTGCTATTAATAAATTTCAGCTTTCACAGGGAGAAGGATAATATTCAAATCCCAGAAACTTGTGACTGGTCTTGCAGGACTTCTGCTTGCAGCCATGCATTATAATACTTGCAGAGTCCACAAAACAGAAAGCTGAAAAAGCTATCAGTAGTGTCAATACAAGATCTCTCCAACTCAACTGTTTCAGACAATAGTTAATTTCAATAGCACTTTCAATAATAGGTTGTATAGAAAATTATTCACCTTATTTTTATTATACTTACAGTCATGCTCTGAACAGTATTAATTGCTTATTAGCCACAAAGGCCAGAAAGAGCCACAATGTGGTAGGTGAGGTGCAAGCATACAGAATATGCAGTATCCATGTGTCTAGCCAAAGGAATTTACAGCCTTGACTCTTCTTCTGAGTGGGGACGGGTTGATGCCCATGCCTTAGAAGATGTCCCAGTAAACAGCAGGAAAGCTGGGAGAGGTGAAGCACAGGACCCGTTCACCCTTGTATGTCACCACAATCAGTGAGAGTATCTGCTGTCTTACTTCAGTCTGAAGCCATGGTCTGAGTCCAGGCTTTGGGTTTGGTCCTTCTTTGCTGGAATAGTTTATATAAATGAGTGCATAGGCAGACACACACACACAGAGCTCTGGAAAGGGAAGAGCATTTCCTGCTGGGTAAATTTATGGAGACATTCCTGTATCAAGAGCTCCTGTCTTATTATCCTCTAAATTTTACCGGTGAACAGCATCCAAGCCCTGGTCCAGTTCTCAGCTTCACAAACAACCCAATATACTCTGCTAGCAAAGCGATCCACTGTAGCCACTGACTGTTCAACAACTTATGCCACTTGAACAGCCCAGAGGCATTCAAAATGAAAAACTTAGACTCAAAAAGGCCCAGACCTTCCTTGTCCCTGAATTTAGTTTAAATGTATTAAGTTGGAGCTTCAGACCAGGGCTGTGCTTCAAGCAGATTAACGATCAGTTAAATTCCTGGCTGGATGGCTTGTTCATTTTTAATATCTGGTAACGGCCCTTAGGTGTTTTGGAATGGACTTTATTTCACTAGCGGCACGGGGATTACCGACTAACCGGATGCTCCCAGGAACCCTCAGAGAGAAAACAGTGTCAGTTTATTTAATAACTTTCAAAGTGAAACTAAAATCTTGTCCAAATCATGTCTCCTCTGATTTAATTAAAACGCACCACACATACTGCACTGCTCTGTTAATCGTTAACAAAGTTAATTGAAGACAGAAGATGTGTCTTTTCTTTCATTCAAAAGCCTCCAGACAGTGGAAAACTTCAAAAAACATTCCCAAAAAAGACCAGTGCAGTATGATTTTTGTTAGAATGGCCAATACGTCAGTATGGTTTTTTCCTCTTCTTCTGTACTTCTGACTCCTATAGGAATGTTAAAAGAGAGGATTCTTTTTTTCCTTGCTTGGCAAAATACCTTTCCCAAATTTTCTAAATATTGCCTGGTGTTTGCGTCAATATGACAGTCATTGGGCTTGACAAGAATCAGATTGCTAAATCCACACAAAAATGCTTTGGAAATTAGGGGCTAGTTATACATTAAATTCCATTCAAATCCGCATCAGCAAACTGGCAAGGAGTGGATTTGAACCACCTCTGTTATCCATTGACTGCTATGGTTCACAAGAGGTTTCTCAAGGCCAACTTTTAGACTGATTCACACACAGCTCCTGCTGTCTGATAAACCTCATAAGCTCTCCTGTCCCAATCCATTTTCACTTTCCATTATGACCTAGCAACTCATGAAACATATTCTCCCAGTGAAGCAAGCCTTCCCATCTTCTTCCAGGAAGGAATTAAATAGGAAATGAAACAGTGTTAGAAGTATAACATTTTGTGGACTATTCAAGAAACAAAATACATCCAGCATCTATCTTCCCAACAGTTTTCCTTTTTTTTTTTTTTGGAGGAGGTGAGTAAAGAAAATGCTTCATTCTTCACTGTATTCAAGTCTTAGGAAATCTATACAAATGCTTCTAGTCTCATCGGTACAGTTGTTATCTAATGGGATTTCCCTCTTGAAAGCAAGAAAGGGTCAAGGCTGAACACTTCCACAAGGCCTGTCATATCAAGTCAGGACAGCACTCCATCAAGGCTGAATTCTTGCCTCCAGCTATGGCTCATGCCTAATGTTTTAGAGGAAAGCAGTGGGAAAAGAGAATAAAAAAAAAAAGGCAAATCACATTGCACCTGGCCCACTGAGCAAAGCTCTCCCTGTGCAGCAAAATTCCTCTTTGCCTCCTGCAGGCAGGCAGCTGGGGCTCTGCCACATGCACCCCAGAGGCTTTGAAAATAAAATTAAAAACAACTAATTTGTTGCAGGGTAATACACATAAAAGGGCACTAAGCAGCTAAAATGAAATCATCATAACATTCAGTATTTGTATCACAGCATGCACATAAGGACATAATGATCTGGGGACTTAAATAAGTCCAGTATAATAAAAAAACTAAGTGTATTTTCCTCAGCACCACCCAGCACGTCATTGCCCGTCAGCACCATGGATGGGAAGTCCTGGAAAACAGACCTAAATGCTTTAGTATCTGAGCTGTTTGCCAGTCAGGTAGCAGAGCACGAGGAAAGCCACACAGTTCTGATCTACTCGGTCCACTGGAGCCTCCGGCATGTATACATAGCCTTGGCTTCCCCCGACAGCATAAAATGGTGAGCCACACAATAGGCAGGCCCACATGAAGGAAGAAGAGGGGCTGCTGTAATCCCTCATGCTCTACAGGGCTTGTTTTCTTAATTTTCTATGTCTGTTTTGGTTTTCATTTGTAAAAATATTATAAGTTAAGGCATCCATGAAGAAATGCATTTGTAAACAAACATCTGGGTGGTACTCTTAAAACAGAGGTTGCCTCAATTCTTTACCATTGCTTACAGACTTAGGCAAGCTTCTCCTCTAGTCCCGTGCCCACGGTTAAGGTCTGAAGCAGCACTGTGCAGGTAACAGGTGAAGTCCCTTATCTGCAGGACTGCAATGTGAGCATGTTTCCCTGACACAGCAGGGTCACATCCCATCCTTCAAAGTCTAACCATCAACTCAACACTCAAGAGATCTGCTGAAATTGAGGTCATATGATGAGGGTAACTTTGGAAACACTCGAGCCACAATGGGGTGACAACATTCCCACCTCTTCAGTGGGTGTTACACACGAGCTTGCCACATGCCTAGTTAAGCACTCATGCAGTTTTGCAGGAAGCTGAGAAATGAAATGAGAAAAGGCTCAGAGATCTGAGAGCAGGGAAAGCAAATGTGTTCTTCTGTGTTTGTTAGCACTTGTAGCACAGCCTTCATTGTGTATGATAAGACACCGTCCACAAATTTAGACTAGCCAGAGAAGTTTTTTGCTACAAGAAAGTGGAGAAGGGACCTCAACCTCAACTGTTCCTTCACTAGAAAACACAAAACATCTCCCCTTTGTTATTACTATACTCAGGGAAGCCCTTGGCAGACCCTGCTGGATGGGACAGGAATGGGACATCCTAAGCAATCTGCCATTAACCAGTACTCTCCCTTTCCTGTTCTGTTCCTGATATTAAGACTGAAAAATTGTCTAGAAGTGACAAAACAGAAATTTAACATTTTCACCAAAACAGCTGACAAACTCGTCTTCAAGGAGATTTCAATAACGTAACTGTCAAAAGACTCCTTAACAATAAATTCAGGAGTAGAGCTTGCAGAGAGAAAAGTCAGTCACTAGCCACAAAGAGAACTCATGATAGTTTTCTAATCGCTGATGTTCCTTCAGTTCTGAAAAAAGCTGCAACCTTATTTCTAGAGCTGTAGCTATAGCTTCACAGTGATGTTTTGTGCACTGAGAGATGCAGAACATCACGTTTTATGAATAAACTTTATGGGATGGGAAGAATTCCAGGAGCTCCTTTTCCATGGGTTCTTATGGGGTTTATATGTTCTGTAGGGATTAATGCGCATGCAGTACTATAACCTCCTTTCTGAAATGAGTAATTATAGCAGGAACATACCCTTCCAGTCTAAACAACGTCCGTTCTGAAAGTGAACATTTTCTGTCACTTCAAAGTGCAGACAACTGGAGACAAACCAGTTCTTAGAGTACCATCTTTGCATTTACAAAGAGACAAAACTTCAGTTTTAAATACATCTGAGCTGTTGCCAATGTTCCAAACAAAAAACATCTTCATCCAAATGAGAAAAAAAATAGCAAAATTGACAATCTTGTGCTTTTTCAAAAAGAATCTTGAAACAAGCTTGACTGACATTTAAAGGTTTTTATACAGAGATAATTACCAAATTTCTCTAAAATGGCCACTAGAGATTTTAGCTCTCTAAAGCTCTAGGGAGCTATTAAAATCATGTTTCCGCTAAACATTTCAGGAGAACGTAAAAGAGAGAAATCGGAAGTATTTTCAGAAACTTGGCAGAGTTTCAAACATCTCTAATACTTGAGAACAATCTTTTTTTTCACAAAAGAAAAAAAAGAAGTTTGCAGATTTTCCATCAACATTAATTCATTTGCTCTGAAAATGTTGTGAAATTCTGATCTTAAAGCCAAAGGAAGACTTCAGGATTTGGTCAAGTAGAAAGCAGAAATCCCATCAGCTTCAAATGCCAAACTAGAACCTAAAATTCAAACGGAAGTATTAAACTGAATTGGTCACACTCTGCCAACAAGTAAGGTAACAAACTATTGATAAGATATCCTGTGAGAAAACTTAGATCTTTTTTAATGTTGAATCTTTTGAAAAGACTCTTTCAGACTCTAATAAGCTAGATGCTATCTCAGCAAAGGCTTCTAAAGCCTCCAAAGTGTTCTGAAACCAATCAAGGATCTTTGGGCTTTCCCAATGTGTTTGGTAAAAGGAAGGGGAGCCAAGATACATACTACTGATATGCTCATTAAAACCACAAAGAACACCGATACTTGTGCAAAGTACATCGCATAATCAAAGCCAAACAGCTCTTGGGTGGGTGCTTAATGGGTTCCCAACTTGGCACAGGATTCAGAACATGAAAGTAGCTCCTTCTTCACCCTGTGTGGCTCTGTCCTGTCTCTGGCAGCCTGCCTGAGGCGGTCATAGTAGGAGATGCTGCCCAAAGGACACCCTGCTCCCTTCCTCCTCACCCACCATGCATACCAGCCACCCTTCTGTATGCTCAAGGAGGATCTGCAAGTGGCACATGCAGCCCAAGGAGCAGGAAAACAATACATCAAACCCTCATAAGGGAAGCACAGCATTTATGCAGCCAAGGTAAATGGGAAATGTGTAGCTGTATGGGCTTCTTTTCCAACTGTGTGGGTTTCTTTTCCCGTGCCATGGCTCCATGGGACTTGAACCTGACCTGGTGGAGCCATCAGGTTGGAAGGGACCAAAAGCAAACATGCAAACACTGTCATGGGCAAAGACTCCTTCAGCATCACTTAATAGGATTTAAATGAACAACAGCAACACTGGGGATCCTATAAATAAAACAGCTGGCCTGAGCTAGACTTGAATCCAAATAATAGTAAACAGCAGACATTCTGGGAGAGAATGCAAGAAACAACAACAAACAAACAAACAAACAACAACAAAAACGAAACTTCGTGTGATCCTTTACCAGTATTTTATCCTTATCAGTATTATTTAAACATGTGTTCCTCTTAAACACAATGCCTTCCCAAAACCCAGCTTCATCCTCATTTCTATATTTGAATCCCAAGTACATTTTTTGAAAATGCAATTCTCAAAAAACAAAACTTAGACAATATATCTCTCAAATAACACAGATTATGTGGTATTTTCTTTCTCCATTCTTCCTTAGGAGGGAAAATACGAACCATAATAATTCCCAGACTGAAGAATATTTTTATATTTACATTGTTATAATTTACAAAATCAAAATAGGAATGATATTTGAAACATTATAATCTTTTCTGTTTTGCTCTTTCCTCTAAAATCTGTCTGGAAAAAAAAAAATTGTCTATGTTAAAATGTGACATTCAGAATTTCAAGGATAAAAAATTCTTCAGAGAAAGTCAAGGGAAATTGATTCATCTCGAAAGATAAGCTTGATCCTTGACTGTGACCTGGCTACTCATGATGCACATGACAAAGCTTAAGAGGTTAAATGCGATTCTCAGAGGAGTATGGTGCATTTTTCTTTTTAGAAACTCTACATTTAATTGAAATGAGAGATAAAGAAAATGATCCTTTGATGAACAGGGACTGGCTTTAGGCATTTTCTTATCAAGATGGCCGTGTTTAGAACCCACCCACCAACATACCAGAAACCACAGTTGGCAAAGGCTACATGCAAAGGCATTTCCTGAGTTCTGACTTTCTAGCTGAGGGCCAGATGCTTCGTGATCCTTCCTTAAAAGCATAGTTAAAGAAGTGGGTGTATAGAGCCTTGCCTAATCTTGCATGTTCTATGTAAAGACCAGGCAGCATCCCAACCACATGCTTGACATCAAAGAGACAGTGGTCCATTGCTATGTTCTCAGGAGTTCCCTGTTCCAGTGAGGAGTGGACCAACAGTCTACATTTTCTACCCCATCACTTTATAAGCTACCGTTTATAAGCTCAACCTGCTAAATCAAGTAGTGATTATTGTGGTCCCCACCTCTATCGTGTGCCAAAATTCCACAATAAAAGGAAGAGCAAACATTATTATAAAAAGTAAACAGCACCTGAAGGGATTAGAGAGAGGACTGCAGTTTACTTCTCACCTACACCATGCACTACCTACATCACTTCCAACAAGTTACTTCCAGCTTTCTCTCCTATTATCTCTAGTATATAATAGGGTAATTACCTGTGTGAAATTCTCCAAAAGCACTAACCTCCCTTAGAAGTGAAAGACTTCTAGGAGGAATTAGAGCCTTATAAAAAGACTGTTCAAAACTTTCTACAGGAAAAAAAAAACAACAAAAAACCAACATTTATAGTTATTAAAAAATAAAAATAAAAAAAATCAGCCCCTGCCCTACAAAACAAAGAAAGAAAGAACAGGCTAGCAATTTTGAGCTTTCTGATACTAAATAAAGAAAGGCAGCTTCTAAACAGAGGTAAAAACTAGACTAGGCTCAAGTGCAATTCGCATGTGAAACTATATAGCAGATCAGAAACAATTCCGCAGTGTGGCTGGCTAGAAACATAACAAGCTCTTTGCCCACACGCGTACATGATTCATGCTTATAATACTATCCCATGTATCCATATTACTCTGTGTCAATCTGCAATATGCCATTCTACATCTGCCTACAAATATCAAGCATAGAGTGATGGAGAAGAGCGTGTTATAGTAAGGATACAGCTTCAGCAAGCCAATGCCAGATTCCCAGAGCAGCCTTAATTCTGCTATCTTGAGCCTGTGCATTACAGTCCTTTGCAACCTGGTGAATCCAGATGTAAGCAGCACGATGGACTAGGAAAAATCACGATAACAGAAATTCATTGCCACAGACCTATTCTCTATACATTGTCTTTCTATGGCAGTGTCCTGTAGGGCAGTTCTTTCACAGAAGTTACCCTGAATCAGAAGCATTTAATCTCCAAGTAAGGTAACTAGGAACTCTGCATGAGAAAAGCCATTATTTGGTCCCATCTTTTGAATCCATCCTAAACACAAAGATCTTGGCTGCATATGGTCAAAGTCAAGCAGAGAACTTTACAGGCAATTTCCTGCATTGAGTACATAACTTAAGCATTACCTGAGGGTCCTCAGCTGTGGTAATCATGCAGCTGAAGCAGGATTAAAACCAACAGGACCAAGATCTAAACAATAAGTGTAATCAGACATATCTTTGGTACCATTTGTTAAGAACCACTCCATTGGCTTTCTCATAAGAGGCTGAGACAGGTCATATGAATTCAGAAAATTATTTTGATTAAATTCAGCCAGATTATTTAAAATTAGGCTAAACATTCAGTTGTATTTAAAACTCTCTGTTTTATCTTTCTTCACTTGGCACTTACTTACTGCCAGGAAGATGTCATGCCCTATTCCTACATGTGCTCTTCTGTAACTGACAACAGCCTCCTTCAAGAAAAACATACTTAGTGCAGGTAAAACAGCAACAACTAATCTTCTCACAATACACAATATTTATTTGGACTATTTAATAGCTGAAGAAATTTACGACGATAAAATGTTAGGGTACCTTCCCATCCCACCTTCACACCCCCATACACATTGTTTCTCCTGAAGCTGGATGATAAATATACCCAAAAGAAATGTTCTGAGAAGTGCACTCAAACCTGTCATCTCAAATTGATGGCTGTGTTCATTCCCTTTCTTATATCTGCACCAGAAAGGAGAAAGTCATCCATAACAACCACAGCTCTGTTGACAATACACAAAACAGAGCACAGACCACTATGCCTTCCCCCTTGTCATTTTGGTTCTCTTTTTGGCTAAAATACTAGCCAGACAAACAGATCAGTTTATGATGGACAGGCATATATTATTTTATCCTTGTTTTTTGCCAGCATCTGCCCTATACTTCTTTTGATTCCAGTCATATTATAGCATGGGAGAAAAAAGAAAAGGGAAAAAAAAAAAAAAGGAAAAAAAAAAGGAAGCAAGAGTTCAACAAAGTACTTAGCAAAACATTTGGATTCAGGCTCTCAGTCATGCCCTTTAAAGCCATTATTTTAAAAATGTTTATGCAGCAGAAGCATTTCTCCTACACATAAAAAATCTTGAAAAACAGGAAAAGGAAATTAATGCTTCCTTCAAAATTAACCATTATTGGTATAGTCTTTAGTCTGTTACCGCGATACTCTACTGTGCCTTACCTTTGTCTGTATCTATAAGATTCTGCATTGAATTTTAAAGTCATGAGCTATCCAAAAGTTTCAAAGGGAGAATAAAGACAAGCATTTTCTCTGATGTAAAACATTTTAAAAATCATTTTTAAATTACCATCAAATTACACTGAAGATTTGAAACAAAACAAAACAAAACAAAATGTTGTCATCAAGACAATATTTTCAGAATTTAACACAGAATTTTGAGAAATTTGCAATCTCTTCCCTGTGCATTCAGATGGCACAGCTGTCATCAACACAGACCAGTCAGTAAAATTTCTTTTGCTTTGTCAGTGTTTCTACTCTATCAGCTTCCATCCATCTCACAGCATGCAGTCACCTTGCTGTTCTATAGAGAACACTCTCCACACCCCTTCTGGCATATCCAGTGCTAGAAAATGACATAGAATCATAGAATCATAGAATGGCCTGTGTTGAAAAGGACCTCAAAGGTTTCAACCCCCCCTGCTATGTGCAGGGTCGCCAACCACCAGACCAGGCTGCCCAGAGTCACATCCAGCCTGGCCTTGAATGCCTCCAGGGATGGGGCATCCACAACCTCCTTGGGCAACCTGTTCCAGTGCATCACCACCCTCTGTGTGAAAAACTTTCTCCTAACATCTAACCTAACCCCCCCCCAATCTCAGTTTAAAACCATTCCCCCTTGTCCTATCACTCACTATTCACCCTCGTAAACAGTTGCTCCCCCTCCAGTTTATGCACTCCTCTCAAATATTGCAAGGCCACAATGAGGTCTCCCCGGAGCCTTCTCTTCTCTAAGCTAAACAAGCCCAGTTCCCTCAACCTATCTTCATAGGAAGTATGATGTATATGACCCCTATAGTCGTATTAGTGGAATTAAAACTGTGACAAGTTTGATCAAAACAGGCTGAACAGGCTAAGATTTAACTCTAATCTTCTGCAGATTTCTTGCAGAAATGCAAAGGGACATTACAAACCTACTCAGCCTCCATCATAGTAAAGCTCTTCAAAACCCAGCTTAAATCCTGTGGACAGCCATTCAAGTGCTATAGCCCACATAGGTCAGCTGGAAGCTTCCACAGAAATTTTGAAGTCATCCTTAACTAAGGAAAGTGTGGTGATGATATTGTCATTTTACAACACACTGCAATCTGAAGATGCACACGTCTACTGCTATTAAAATGCTGGTATTTTTACAAGAGTAGAAGGTTCAGTTTGGATCAGGAGCAGCAGTGGAAGACTTCTTGCAGAATTCTAGACTGTGCTGAAGGGATCACTGCCAATACGGTGTGCATGGAATGGAAAGGATTGCAGAGATAGATAGCTCCTCAAGCTATTACAGATCATCCTAAAGAGACCACATTGTCCATTAAAATACTTCTCTTTCACCTTACAGACTGGGCACAGGAGAATGTCCGTAACACAAATTCTTACCCATGTGTTAAATCAACCATTACTTGCTCTAATTGCTCCTAAAAACTAAACAGAAGGTTTGATAATGCAGTAGCTGTATTTTGTAATCTTCTATGTGCCTGCTCAAGTCTCCTTTAGTAAGAGCTATACACCAATGTCCTTGAGAAAGATCAAGCCAAATTTAATCTTTATGCAGCTTCATTGATGACAGTGTCCACATTCAATCACATCCTGCATTCAGTTCATGGAGGGTAGCCCATATGCAGCAGATGAGTTGATATGGCTCTTTGTTTGAAATGCATTTTTCAATACTGAAGACTGAGTTTTGTCATCTTGTCCAGAGAACCATGTCTCACCTGAACAAATGGCCCCTTTAGCAACAGGTTTGCCTTTCACTGAAACTGCACTAAATTTGTTGTCCTGGCATTCTCTGTAAATAGTCACAACATGGCTACTTTCAAAGACAAAACACATTTCCAGGCTCTCTGGATAGAGGAGAAAGACTACCAGATATAGAAAAATAGGAGCAAAATGACATGTTTTACAGCTAGTGAGTTAGTCTGTTTGATGGCTTTCCTGAGATTACCATTCCTCCCCTGTCAGTCAAGTCACATTAAAGCTTTTCTTCTCAAATAACTCCTGGTATAAAGGCTGAAAACTACAGATGTATGACTGGGCTGCTGTGACGGTGTGGAAGAAATAGAAGGAGCACATGAAATGAAAGAACAGAACATCTCAGAAGACCCTACGCCCTATACACTTGTAGATATGCTACTTCTTAATTCCATGCTACTTTAGTTTAAAAGTCCCTAAGTATGTATGCAAAACAGTAATATTAAAGAAATTTTGCCATTGCAATATTGTCTGTCGCCTTAAAACAACATGTCTTTTGCTTTCATCTTGCAAGTAAAAAAAAAAAAATGATGATACAAACAGCTCAATGCAATGGGCCTAAAAATAGCCTCGTCAGTCATGGATCAAGTCTTACAAATTATGTGTGCAGCAGCAAAATCCTCCCCCCCCCCCCAAAAAAAAAAGTCCTGCTGGGGCATTTTCATTTCCATGAGTGCAATACTACTAAGTGAGATGGATTCTGTTATGATTACTGCAACCTTGAATATTGTGTAACTGCAGCCTGGGAGGGATTTTACGTTGAAAAAACTATACGTTAAAAAAAAAATAAAAAAAATTAAGCTACTAATGTTCGTGACAAAAGGGGGAAATTTGATCTTGTCACATT
The DNA here is from genome assembly GCA_030625065.1 of Alectoris magna. Classification (NCBI taxonomy): domain Eukaryota; kingdom Metazoa; phylum Chordata; class Aves; order Galliformes; family Phasianidae; genus Alectoris; species Alectoris magna. Next base: position 135,987,713 of record CM060560.1, read on the forward strand.
CTAGACAACAGAGAAAGGAGTAAAATCCTAAAATTTAATGTAGCCACAGTTTCATCAGATAAGAGAGGCAAAGGTAACTGCAAAAGAAATAATCTGACTCAATCCCATAAAGTGAGAATGTGAGAAACTTGGTGGTCTCCAGACCTGGCACCCCTGAGAGCTAACTCAGCAAAGCTGCCTCTCTGTCAAGACTGTGGCACATGCTGAAAAATTTCACGATGCTCCCTGTGCCTTTTTCTTGAGAGTATTCAGCATGGCTGCAATCTACCAGCTTTCTCCGTGCTGATTCTGACAGTTTCTGGCCTCGCTGCTGCAGTATCATGGCCAGTGCTGATCCTGGAGCAAGAAACGAAGCTGAGTCCTGCATCCCACTGGTTGCTGCTCCCCACAGGTTTTGCCCACCCAGGGCAAGAGCCCCCCAGGGTAGCTGAGTTTACAGCACGCTCATCAGCTCCGCTCCCTGGGCTCTTCCCCATGTGGACTATTGATGGCTTTCAGCAAAGACCTCCCAGGACTGCAGAAACCTGCCTGTGTTAGGTCATCAGCTCCCTCTGGGCAGGAGACCTCGGTCCTTTGGCCTGGCTACTTGATGTTTACCACAGTTTCTCCAGCAAAGCCTATCTGAGCACCCAACTTCTCTCCAGTCAGGAAGTAGACAGCATGTTTCCCTAAGGTTTACAAATGTTTTGAAGGTTACACTTTCTATTTAGCAGTAATGTTTAATAACCTCTTATCTTCTGGGAAACAGCTTTACACATGGGAAATGAAACCCTGATCTTTGTGAACGTCACACTGCTCACTTGGCAAGTCTTTCAAGCCAAGGTGCAGTCTGCTCTGAAAAGCTCTTCCATCCTCCAAGTTTCTTCTCTCTCTCATTGTCAGCAGTGCAGGCAGGCTGTGAGGCTGCCATCCCCTTTGTCAGGGGTGTCAGAGTTCCAGAACTGCAGGGCATGTGCACACATCTACCTACATATTGATACAATACACAGTATCCAAACCTGACAGTAACATGAGCTGTCAAAAACACAGACACAATTTCCACACAGTCAACCGCACTGTTTGTCAAACAGGGCAGGCGGCTCATAGGCCACAGAGCCTACCTATCCTTGTCACCTCCACAGAGGAGGAGAGCCTTGAAACATATATTTTTCACCTTTAAAATCACTAGAGGCCAAAAGAATGTTCTGCGGCTGACAGCAGTAGGAGAGAGCATGGGTGACACTGTCAGGAGCGCATGCAGATCTGCTTCTGCAAAGCCCCTGCAGAGATCAACAGAGGTTTCAGAGAATATCACAAGGTGCTTCTCTCTTTCTCTGTTTATTGAAATACCTTTAAAAATCTGCCTGTCTGGACAGGACACATCTCATCTGACTACAAGCATGAAATGTGTAATTAGCTGAAAATTCATACTGATCACCTTCGGCTTCACTTGCAAAGCTACCTAGCTTCCATTAACCGTGAGGCTCTAGTCTCTTTTAAGATAAAAAAAAAAAAAAAAAACAATATATATTTTTTCTTTTTAAGGAAAAGAAAAAGTCTAACTTTGGCTTCACAACTGCTCACAGGTCAGCTGTGAGCCCCCCACAAAGGCTACACATTAAGTTGTGTCAACCTATACCTGCATTGAATTTGGCCCACAGTCTACACAGCACTTTCTCTCAACACAACCTATGACTGTTAGGTAGGTCACAGTTATTTATTGAGTCATGTAGGATTGGGCTTTGCTGGGAGCCATATTTTAAAGTTACATGTACAATTCAGCCTGACACTACTTTTTTTTTTTCTCTCTCTCTCCCTCAGCATTAGCTTGAATATTGGTATAAGTAGCAGCTCACACAAACTTGCCAAAAAAAAAAGTGGAATACTTTCCATGGGAGTATAAAATAGATTGGCCACTGTTATTCTAACAAGCGCATTAGTTCCATGTGCTAGAGAAATAAAGTGTTCATTCATTACCCAGTTTGCGGTGACAGCTTAGTGAGATATCTCGTTTACATTCTGATAGCCCCATGAAATGAACTCAATTCCCATACAGTCGCAAAAGGCCAAAGTTAGCATTTTCTTTAAAAAATAATATTAAACTCAAGTCTGCCTCTGGAGCAGACTGGCCCTAACTTTGAACCTTAAAAGAAATGAAAGGGAGAAAGAAAGTGCAAGGCCCACATCATAAGGGGGGGGGGGGGGGGGGGGCGGGGGAAGCTAATGGCACCGGGAATGGAAAATGTGGGCATTAAAAGAATTTCCTATTCTAAACAGTATGCAAAGTTAAAAATACCTTCTCTTGAGATTATCCTCAGCATAAATACTCACCACAGCTATTTTTAGCTGTCTTGTAGCCTATGACAAAGATTTTTATTCCAACAAAGGAGCTGTATACCAATGCACGACCTGTTTAAAGAACTATTAAAATGGAAAATAAACCACTCTTGCGTCAGCTAACCATACTGGTACCTGTTTCCAATGCCGTCTAAACACAGCTTTAATGGATGCTGACAACTGACCATTAAATACTAAAGGGGGTTGGGGGGGGGGGGGGGGGGGAAGGTATTTACCACAAGCCAAAGACCCATTGTCATAAAGGCCAATGTCAGAGTTCCTGCAAAGCTGAGCTGAAATAAAGAGTGTACAAGCTACTCAGCACTTCTGTGCAAAGACTGCCTGGGACAAGCCAGGAGGAGACCATGCTGGGACCCTCAGTCAAGCCATGTGCCATGAGTATAATCCCATAATGCTGGGAAACCACCCAGAGCAGAGTGATGTGGGCAGGGTTTGCTGGGAACCCATCAGACAGGAGAATCTTTAAAAATTCATTCAGTTTCCTTTCTTTGACATTTTAGTTGTTGGTGGTTTTTTTTTCCCCACTAGTTCTGGCCTTTTGGAATGACTGGGAAACGTGGGGAACCTGTTTAAATTTAAAAGAAAATGGAACACAAAGCACTATCCATCTTCAGAAAGTGAAAGACATCTGTGCAGTAAGTAAGTAACTGCTGGCACGCATGGAGAGTTTCAACCTCAGTTTCGAGGCATTTGGCATTCAGAATAGAATGGGAACAGAGAGGAACAAAGCAGATAGGGTTAACACGCAGCACTTGAAAGAAAGAAGGGCTGATCACTTCCAGTAGTCATCAGTGTATATCCCTACTGTCTTGTTTGCCTTCAGATTTGAACTAAACACTTTCTAAAAAGTGATTAATTTGGAAATATACTGTTGAAACCCATGGAAGATTTTGCAGAGATACCTCATGGTATCAGAGAGCAGGTACTGCCAAGCTCTTTCTAGGGCAGAGTAGACCTGTGACATGAATGGAGGAAAAGGCCAGTGTCCTCACCACCTATACACAGTAAAGTGTACGTGTCCCATCAGATGGGTCTAACAGGGTGACCAACAGCCCACTGTACACTCACCCAGGAATTACATCTTTTATTTATACCTCCAGTCTTAGGCCAGCAGCTGTATCTTGGGGTGCAAGGGGTAGTCATCAGAGATACTGTTTTCTCCTTTCTTAGACGTCCCTATGAAATCCATCTTTTATTGTGCCTGGATCACATATGCTAATGACTCCATAGCTAATTAGCTGAGTTGTTACTTGTAATTGCCTCACTCTTACTGAATGTTCAGCACTTCTCCATCAGCCATACTCACTCTCCAAGAATTTCAGACAAGAGGCCTTCTCTTCACTGCCTATGCATAAAGGAATTTGGGGTATAGTACTGATCATGAAGTTCAAGTAATGTATATTTTTAAGCTCAGCTTTGGTTTGGCTGGGGTCTGGTTCCTTCAATTCAAGTTCAGATTTGAATTAAAAAGAGACATTTTAAATTAATGATTTGGACTGAGTTTCATTTCAAGAAAAGAATAACAGCTTAAACTAATTTTAAGTTCAGATTCAGTTCAAATCTCTGGTGCTGGTTTCTAATTTGTGACTCCAGATAGTAATGAAACACCACTGATCTTAAGTTAAGTGTAGCAGAAGAAGAGGAGTTGCTGAGGATGATTTAATTAACACAGAGAGAACCCAAGCACCAAAGTGATTCATGTTGCAGCAGCACATATTTCACAGTGATAACATCAACCCTGTCTCTCCTCCAGAAACAGAGCATTTCACCCTCTCTCAGGACATGCTCTACCCATATTTCTTAATGGAACAATTTACCACTTCAGAGAGTTTTCTCCACCTGAAGAAAACTGGATTTGCTCATTGTTACCTTGCAGGAAGTGGAGAACCTTCCCTCCTCCCCCATTTTCATTTGTAAATAAGGGTTTGAGATAGCTTTTCCAGTTTTCAGTACTCTTTTCTACTTCCCAGACACCAAGGTCTCCTACTATTACACAGCTCGATGAAATAAACAAATATACTTCAATCCTTTCTTCCTTTCTTTCTTTTTTTTAATTTTTTTAAGGATGAAATCAGTAAGAATTTTGTCCATAGAAGGAATAACAAACAGAAACCTTTCCCCAAATGCTAAGAGTCATCACTTACACGTAACCTTCCGTGGAAGCAGAGGGAAGTTAGCACAGCAAAATAAACTGTTTTGAGACATGGAATTTTAATGGCAGTTTAATCTATTGCACACAGTTTAGCGACGTAATGAGGAGCCTACAAACCACACAAGTGCTACAGACTGACATGACATTTCAGTCATAGTATATGGTTTTAGACAAAGCAGCAACCATTGCTGGATAGTACGGTACATTCTGTTCTACCAATGGCAACTCAACAGCATCATCTACATCTGACTCTCATTCTTTCTGGTATTCAGTATTATGGCTTTTAGAACAGTATAAAAACCATTATTCCACCCCCTCCCCAATTCTGTGGTCAGCAGCTCAATACTCCTAGCATATTTAATTGATAAATAATGGGGAGCATGGCTAGGGAGGAGGAAGTCTAGCAAAGGGAGTTGAGTTACTTAAGTGACTTATTTTTTTCCTATAAGTCTTAATTTATTATTTGTTCACAATGTTCACTAAATATACAAGGTCAACTGCCGCGTTCCCTTTCTCTGCATAAAGGCTGCAAGCAGTTCTGTGTATTCTGAGACACGCTTCTGTATATTAAAAGGTGAAGCTGTATTTGCCCTAGTTTATGAGATGCTGGAAACGCAGCTTGCAGGCGAAGTGCAGACCAGGCTGCTCTGTAGGAAAGCTCACAGCTGTTCTCTGCCTTACTGAGATGATGGTCCTGTGGCTAAGGCATAGCTTCTATTCCCAGGTCTGCCACTAAGTGATTAAAGATGGAGCTCAAGGAAAAATGTATTATGACAGCCTAAACCCGTGATGACAAAGGCACATTTACAAGAAACAGGGTCATGGTTCTGGTTTAGGAAAAAAAAATAAAAAATGAGCAAGACAAAAACAGAGAAAAAAATAATAATCTAATATGACCATAGATGCTAACCCAGATGGCAACTCCAGGTCACAAATGGCACAAAAGTACTTTCAGTCAAAGGGTCTGGTATGATTTCTGCCCTATATTCTGATTACTTTCCCGAAAAAAATCAACATTGTGTTTGTTGGTCTTGGCCAGAACAAGTCTCCAGATGTCTTCCACATCGTTCTCTCACACAGACAAATCAGTAATGCATTAAAGTACCCTATCAACTGGCCTTTCAAGATGTGCCTCTTAAGCGTGCAGGGACTTGAAAGACACTTCCGACTGCCTTAAACAAAAATCATATCACATGAAAATTCATAAAATCCAGAGGAAAAGGGCTACAAGGAGGTGCTGTTGCTCCAGCCTCTCTAAGTATTTAGCAGATTAAGAGCAGGGCAGTCCCACAAACAGACTACAGGCTGTGCAAAACAGCCCATGCTGCCTCAGTGCCCGGCACCCAACATCTAACAAGTCTAGTATTATCAGACTTTCAGCCCAGGAAATTACCACTACATGCACTATGATATCTCCATATCAACATGCAGAATTCAACAGGCTGTGAGTGGCAGAGATAAACAGAGGGTCTGCAACTAATTTTCCATGCCACAAACTGTGCATGAATTTTTACTTAAATGTAATCAATAGATGCAGGCCATCCTGCAATCTGAAGACCATAAAACTTATGGAGGTGGATTATTGCAGCCTACTGTGAAAGATGATATTTCATGACTTCTTCTAAAAACGACCAATACCAAAATACTGATGCTGAAAATTCTGGTTTGGATGATTCTCCAAATTCTCAAAATTCTTCAGCTGTAGGTTGGAGAAAAATCTAATAGATAAATAGGCAAGAATAAAGGTTTCATCCATCCCATCTGCTGGGTTTTTGGCTGTGTCAATGAATCGCTCTTAGCCCCCTTTCAGCAAAGCTAAGTGAACTGCATTATCATGTTACCTGGATGATGAAAAAAACTGTCTACATCTCAGTTGGTAAAGTTATGAAGTATATACAAACAGCTTTTGCTATAACAAACACAATCCAGTGCTAAACGGAAAGGGTAAAAATAGTTCTAATGGTTTTACCGTTCCCAAAAGAAGGAGTCTTCTCTAGCTATCTTTGAAGCATTCCCTCTGGCTGCATTTCATCTTTATCCCTCATGCTTACGGACTTCCTTCATCTACTTAAGCACCTTAAGAGTCTGAATTTTAACTAGACAACTGATTATCTTATTTTAAAAGTCTCAATTTTAAAACCCTTCTGCAACTCTATTCATCCTGCCCTGCAGAGGAGCAACTTAATGTCACTGTAAAAGTAGGCCATTAGGCACAGAACCTGAAGCATTTCTCATGTAAAAGTTGACAATTCAGATGATATCAACTTACTTACGTTCACACTTTCATATGCAGAGACACATTTCAGCAAAATGCATTTATTGCTTGAGTAAAATGTGGCAGCCTACTAACTCATCATGTATTCCAGTAGGACAAGGAGACATTTTAGCTAAGAACAGTCAATGTCTCTCATAAAAATGGCTCATTCTTCACCTCAGAACAGTTTAGACCTCAATATTTACCATATGTAATCCAAATAAGGACAACATTCAGAATATTTTTATTAAAAACAATTGTCTTGAATACAAATGGCCCAATTTACAATATGTTGCGTAGCTGCCGGATGTCGATAGAAAATGAACATATGCTGTAAATTCAGTGCTCAGTAATTAGGAAAATGTGTATGTTTCCCAAGTCTGCTTCTCTGTAGGTAGGACTAAAGGGCAACATTATGTCATTTCCCTTTGCGCAGGACTCCCTATTGACTTCCATAAAGAATTTGGCTTAAAAACTGATGACAGGGTACAGCCCAAGTTCTTCCCCAAGAGGAAAGAACAACCAATAAATAAAGGAAGACAGGTTGGTGACGGAAAAGTAATTCCTAGTCACCAAGACATCTTACCAATATTTTCTCTTCCAGCAGTACAATAACGACAGGACAAATGATCTCTGTTCTCCGTTATACCAGTTCCTTAAATTCAGAGTACTTGCTAAACACTCGTAACCACTGAAAACAGGATTCAGACTAAAACATGTGAGAGCAAGTTTTAAAATAGTGAATGCAGTATAACATGGAACAGATACGAAGGAATGATGCAGCCTACTAAATTCACCCTCTGAGTTTAACTGAGGGCCAACCTAGCTCTCTTCTGCCTTAAAAAGTATTATTTAATGATCATTTCTATTTCAGATCTCTTATCAGCAGATATTGACAAGAGTTTAGGAGCTCTCATCAACCAAACTGCATGTCTCCTGATCTTTGCTCCACGCATGCACATTTATGCCATTATGTTCTCAAAGTGAGATATTATATCCAGTAAAACCATACAGCCAACAAATTGAGAAGTCGCATTCCCTTCAAACCCAGCATAAGCACCAAGATGCAAGACCTATGATTATATCAAAGTCACTGCATCAGGATTTCATTGTAAAGATAATGCGAGCATGATAGGTGAAATCAGGATGGGGACAATGAAGCAACAGCAAAACAGATGCAGAAAGTTTGACTTCTAAGAGGTGAGTCACCAAAATACCTTCAAGTGCTTCTCCTTTCTCAGTGTCAGAGCTGGTGATACAATTAAAGTCTTTCATTGACATGGTTATATTATTAGGGCTATTATATTAGCCCATCTGACAATAATCAGTAGAAGAAAAATTAGATTACAGACCTATTGAATATGCCTAAACTTTTCTGTTTTGCCTTGAAGATATAGTTTCTTCATTCAATTTATATATATCCTGTACATACGTTCAGGCCTGACAAAACAAGATCAGATAGATTTTCATTACTTAGTAGGGGATTTCTCATATTAAATTAATAGCCAATATATCCTTTCTCTTCAGAAATACTAAAATGACTCACACATTCCCTGAAATATTTTTGTAAGAAATAAGACAATAGCCCTGAAGGATCTTATTCAGCTTTCCAGTGTAAGATGATTACATGCTAATGAGGGAAAAGACTCACTAGCTTGTATGGAGAGAAAGAGGTAGGAGGGGAAATAATAAAAATTTTAAAAACCCCTTTTGCTTAGATTAATTCATCTTGCAGCATTGCAGCACAGACAACCCCTCCAGCCATCATAACTCACTGGTTTGAAAAGGTCATTAGCACGCTATCCCATTTTGTTGCAGGAATGAAAAGCCATATTCATGAGCATGACATAAAAATTTGCCCTCGGTGTTTCTGAGGGATGACCTGAACTCTGAAACCAAACTGAGAAATTTTTCGGGGGGGGGGGCTTTTTTATTTATTTATATTTTTTTTTGGTGCAAAATACCAGCCCAGCATATGCACGTTTCTTCTGCACACGGCATTTACAACTTCATCCTGCATCCACGGTAAACACAGCAATAGCATCCATACAAAATACACAGCACTCCACAGTCTTTTTGTCCTTTTTCTACATTTCCCTACCAACTATTTCTTTCTCTCCATCTCAAAGCAAGCTGTACATGTGGCCATGTGATGACTGCGCTCAAAAGGCAAGCTGCAGTGGGAAGCACTTTGTTATCCATGTCGCTGACCTTCAGCGGAATACCCTACTGCATAAGCTGGACCATAAAAGGAATCCATGTGTAGCCAATGTTTAGAAAAGTCATCTCCTTGTCTTCTGTGGCTATTGCGCTGCCTTATTAAGACAGAGCACTAATAGCCAGCTGGAGAATCTTGGGAATGTTCTGAGCAATCGTGCCTAAAAAAGCTTGTCATTTTGTATGGGCTAGCAATGAACTTGTAAAGCAGCAAGAACTGTTCAGTTTAGCAGGTGCAGGTTAGCAAAAAGAAACCTATTCCAAACAAACTGTAGCAATGCTATTCCTGAGGACTCCATGCTCTTGTAAAAATATCTGTTCAGCCATTTTGTCTGTGAAAGCACACACAACTTTTTTCCGTTCAATTTTTTTGTCAGAAAAGTTTTCTTCAGGGAGGAAAGGGAGAAAACTAGACTGGGAGTTGAGAATTTCACCTCAAGGGATTGCATGATGTGCCATACAAATGCAAGGGAATAACCACCTCATGATGTGGCACAGGTACAAGTAACATCTGCATACAGATGATCAGAATGGCTTTCCTCTTAAGTCTTCACTGTATTCTGGTCCTCTCACAAGATGATGCAGTAGGAGAAGCGAAGACAGTCTTGGTGGTCAACCTCACAACTGTAAGCCTTTTTGTGAAAATCTGATAGCTTTTTTTTTGCTGAAAAATTTTTGAATTTGCATGAAGGCTGCTGAAAAAAAAAAGTTTATGAGGTAATTCCATTTCACTGTCCGTTGTTTATAGCATCTCCTTCTTTTCCTCTGTTCAGAGAATGGGAAAGGGGAAGAAGGTTTATTTTCTATATCAGGAAGCACGTCTGCTCTACGGATAACTTCCAACCCTGTATCTTTTCTCATTACCGTTTCCTAATAGTGCTGTTCAGAAATACCCAGGATTCATACACAGAGCATGTGATTTTGCCCTTATTACTAGAGGGCAATGTTATAAATGAAAACAGTTTGTTCCTGTGAAGCACTGTCTACTCAGTGAAGTCAAGGTTTTGCTTAACAAAAGCATCCCTTCTTCGATTAAAAATAAGAAAATATATAAAAATAACATTAACTAAGAATTAAGCTATTATGCAAAGGAAATCCTTCTGAGGTAAGAGGCACCATGTTTTTTTAACAAGTGGGTGCATGTGTTCTCCGATACTCCTGCACTGGTTTTCTCACTTTAAAAGCAAAATTGTGATTTTTCTTTCTAGTTTCCCTTTCCATTTTTGCAGGATACCCATCTGAAACAGCTAGAAATAACTTTCCAAGCTACTGCAAGAAGCCTGCTGCAGGACCAGAAATAGTTATAGCCATTTGCCAACTCCACAGTGGCTTACAGCAAGTCTTGGAGATGCCTTTCTTGACATGAGGTCAGCAGCAATTGGTGGATATGCATAAAACCTCATTCACCCATCTCATACCAGCCTTCTCCTGAAAGGGGTTGAAGTAGGTCAGTTATCTGAGCCTCCACATCCATAACACATACCTCCCACTTCTCTGCAGCTTCATGTTACCAGCAGACAAAAGCAACTATGCAAGGAGACAGATTTGCATGGAAAATGCCAACCCTGAAGATCAACACAAGTTCCTCATTGAGGACTGCAATACCAGCATGCCTCTCTGCAGTCATGAAGGCCTTGTCTGTACACAGAAGTTGCATAAGTTTACTTCAAGTGAATTAAATCTGTGCAAACCTCTCAGTCTAAACAGAAAAGAGCTCACTCTTCCACACGGTTTCACAATAAGATACCTCTCTTGCAAGAGACTTGGATGACAAGCAGTAACCTGAGCCACATTCATGTGGTTACTCTCCACTGTGTACACTTAATTGACTTAAAAATTTACCATGATATGCATCAGGTTTATATCATACAAAGAGCGCTCACAGAAAGATTACTTGTTTGAGTGAATCAGTTTAAACACCAGTAGACAAGATGCTGTCTCATACTGGCAGAAGAGGAAAGCACTAATACAGAGAATTAATTTAAAATCACTGAAGACTCCCTGCTTTTCAGTACCAGCTTTCAGCAGCACTCTTACAGCCTCAGCACAAGAAGAACATTGTCTACCTAGGACAATAATCTCTTGCTAGAGCAGTCCATGCTGGCTTTTAGGTTTTGTCTCAATTGAAAATGGGTCACAAGCTATCTTAAAGGAAATTGAAGCATGTATTCAGCAAATATCAGGTTTAAAAAAAAAAAAAAGTTTTTGTTTGTTTGTTTGTTTGGTCATTTTTAAACAAAAAGTCTCAACTAGCTGTTGAGTTACAGTCTTCCCTTGATCTTCCCTTGATTTTCTATGTCAAATTTTGCTGGCCATTTTTCAATGGACTATCCAACAAAGTTCCATCCAACAAAGATTATTAATATGCAAGTTTTAGTCTCACCAACAGATTTTGACATGAAAGAGTAAAAAACAGCATCCATTTATATTTTCTTAATGTCATTCTCAATGAGACTGACCTTTAGCTGCCACATACACAACCCATTGGTTTATACTTTCCAATAAACAAACAGGAAAACATCCTGCTTACTTCTGCACTTCTCATCACCCTCACAGCTTCCCAAGAAGAGAAGAACCCCACCACAAGCCTGACAAAGCTACTGCTCTTTCTTGCATGTAGCTGTGCCACTTCTGTTACCAGCCCCTGGTCACTCTGTGTGACAGGATCTATGGAGACTGTGAAGTCACCAGACATCTTTTCTATGAGGCAGTTGCCCACTGACCTTATTTCTGGCAGGAGTATTTCTGCAGCTGTGTGCTGATAAATTAAGTTGCCCAAGAAGCACATACACCTGATGTCTCATGAAAGAGCTTGATCACACAAAGACAATCTCCTGGCACGAACGATTTTCTTTGTTTAGTGTGAGCTAATAAGTAGGTTATCATGAAAGAAATGAAGCTGCTCATAAGCATTTAACTTCAGCAATGAAAAATTTGTTTAAAGGCACAAAGCCAAAATGCAGGATCTAATTGACCAAATGTCATGCTTCTGCAAGCTGAAATCAGTTTGGAGTATTATTTACACATCACATTTTTCCCTCTATAGTTCTTTGCAGTGAACAGTAAAAAGGTAACTTTGCCCAGGCTACCAGCAATTTGATAGTGCTTATATATGATGCCTATTCACGTAAAGCATTTGACTTCTATTATCCCTGCATACAAATTGGCTTCAGCTTTTTAAATGGAAATCCGATTTTCCAGTTTAATTTCAGATATCAGTTCATAAAGATGTTAATAAAATGTTAAGTCACACTGAGAAGCACATGCTCCTAGAAACCCACCGGCTAAACTCATATTCATGTCACTCTTGAAAGAGCATCATAGTTGGGTAATAACTGCAGTTTCTTTTGTGTCTTTTTTTTTCCCTTTTCTGAGCCCAGTATGCCCTGAAGAATAGTGACACAATAAAGCAACAAGTTTAACAATGTTCTCATTCACTAAAAAGAAGGCATTGTGATGTAACAGCTAAAAGATCATTTGTACACTAAGTCTGGAAATTCGAACTTTTAGAGGCTGGTTTTCAATTATTCTGCTTAGAGCAAAAGAGCAAACGAAACATCGCTCTCCATCCACAGCAGCCTATACTCAACACCTCTTCATGCGTCACCACATGCACAGGGCGTTTTTGGCCAACTTGCTTATAAGCATATATATTTGTGCAATAAGATATACACAATTCTATGGCCTGGCAGTGAACTAAAATGACCCTTCCACTTTGCTAGTTGCAGATGCTGGGCATGTGGGAAGTGACCACACAGCTGAGGGCTTGATTGTATACTTACTGACTGGAACAAAAAGACAGATCAGTTGTTTTATTTATGAACAGGCACAAGCGTAGGGATCCAATAAACATTAGCAATGGCTCTTGCAGGCTCATTTGCCAATTGACATTGAGTGTCTAGATCAATGAAGATGGGAGATTTCCCTATCTGAGAAAGAGTCTGACAGAAAGTAGATCCAGGAACGAATAATCGAGTGTCATTTATTTTGGCTTTTTTTTTTTTTTTTTTTTAAGGACAGTAGCCATGGCCCCTGCCACACTGAGTTAACTGAGCTTTTGTAGAAGGTGACCTCCATGAAGGGCTGATGCATTCTGATACATTCATGTGATTCTATGATTCCTTGCCAAAGGACAGGAAATGCTGCCAGGGACACTAGGGTGCCAGCCTGCCTACAAGGGAAAGGGACACTTGTGGTAAATGGCACCACACAGCTCGTCTGTGGCTGCTACAGGAAGTTCGAAGTCTCTGAGCCTTCACAAACCTCAGGCCAACACTGAGTTAATGTAGATTTTTGCATTTTGAGTTTCTGAAGTCATCTGTATGAGCAAATTCTGATGCTAGTTATGATTTACAGTGTCTGAAGAAACAATGGCAGATGCGCAGAGCTGCAAGAACACTACAGTCTCTCTTAGCTTAATTGACTACATACTGCTGATTTGCACATAAGATACTAAAGAGATGTTATTTTTCACATAAATGTGACAGGACAGCCATTGACGTATATGTACAATGCCAGCTACATTCCTTCAGCCTCACGTTTTCCTTTATGCAGTGCCTATGCCTCAGTAATTCTTAAAACCATGAAGAAATACCATACTGTCCTATGACTCCTGGTACCCTTTTAAATATGCATACTAAAATTGTCAGTAACAAGCACCAAAAGCTATGGCTCAATGCCCACATTTAGTACGCATTTAAATAAGATCCAGTTCATCAAAGGCTTTAGACTAGTTAAGCTAATAAAAATACGGTAGAAAACAGAAGGATAGACTTCTTTTGGGGTTAGGTGGGCTAGCTGGCTATAGGATGGGAAGGGAGGCTTTTCACCCAAGAATTTCTAACACTCCTTGGTGATTTTAAAGCAAACTTGCCACTTTGCTGAAAGAGGTGAAAGACGTGGCATTTTGCCAGCTGCCTGGATGCTCTCCTCCTAAAAGCCTAGCTGCTATGGTAGATGTATTACAGAGATTATAGAATAATCTTAACATACATGTGGGATTAATATCTGAAATATTAAGGAGCCCATTTTGTTGTCTGCTTAGGAACTGTGGGAGGGTTAGCTCGGTGAAGTCTATATTCTTCATGTCTAGCTATTTGGAAGAACAAGGCTTCTTTTATAAAACGCTTCTCCATTAGGACATTTAAAGAAAACACAACCAGCAAAATGCTCAGTCACTGTAAAATTAAGTGGTAGGGCTCTGCTCAGGTTTGTGTATGTTTGGTTATTATCTCCAGGGCATCTGAAATGCTACCATAGCAAAGATTTTTCTAATATCCACTCTCACTTCAGAGTGACAACAGTATGTCAGGCTTTAAGGAGGCACTGAATCAATTGTGTTTTTTTGCCTGTGTTAAGAATGACCTCCAAGAATTCCAGGAACAGTGATCAGTATAATGTGCAGGGCCAAATTCACCTTGACAATCCAAATATTTTCTGTCAGTCCTGAAATGTAAGGTAACTGGGAAGACAGATTAACAGCTGGACTACTTTGTCTCAATTTGTACTCAGTCCTCATGAACTCCTAATCTTATTTACTCAATTTTTTAAAAATATTTAACTTCTGGGCAGAATATGTCATGTCTCAGCTATTGCAGAAGGTATTTTATGGAAAGACAAGCAGATACCCTTGAACTTGAAACTTCAGGATATATAAAGAGAACATGAGGAGAAAAAGTCACTGTAGCTTGTGTTTTAGTACCAAAAGAAGGCTGAACTAAACAAAGCACAGTCCTCTGGAAGACAGAGGGTGACGTTTTTGGAAGTACTGTTCTGAAATAAATCATGAACATTGGGAAATTCTTTGTTAAGTATATGCAGACAGCCTCTCAAACGTTTAAGCATGGACTCCTTGAAAACTTTTGTTAAGATTATTCTCTTCATTCAGTTACAAAAGTCTGAATCAAAGCACAATCTCTGAAAACTGTCAATGAAAATGCAGCCAGGCTTAGACCATCCCTAATGTTTCAAAAAGTAGGAGATAATTTTAAAGTATCCATTTATGCCCATTTTTAAACTTCCAACAACGTTTAACATTTGTCCTCAGTAAATGCCCTATCCCAGAGAGAATTCTTTCAACAATAAGAAGCAGTTTCAAAAGCTGCCTGTGGTCATCCAGTGTTGATCTAATATTAATACTCACTTATCTTCACCTACGCTGTCTTAGACAGAAGCACAGAAATTGCCTATTTTGTGCCTCACAAGGATGAACCTTCCTTGCGCTACAAATGTATTAAGACACTGAGGCAACAAATATCTTCTGTCTTACTTGTCCAGAAGATAAGCAACACACTTCTCATTAAGTCTTGTAAGGACACACACTGTCTGATCCTGCTGCCTTTACCTTCTTAACTTGTAGGTTCAGCCTTTTTTATGATTACCTGAGCTACATCAGCCTCAATAGGAGCACTCCAGGAGACTTTCAGCTCGCTGCAAGCTGCCTCTATCCGCAGTCCATGAGCAGGTTATTTCTGTGAACTTTGCCTAACCTATGTTCACAAATGGGAACCACACTGCCTTATGCAACTGTTTAAATGATAGGCTGAAGAGAATCTGCAATTGAACTGTTGCATATTTTAAAAAATTAAAATTAAAAATTAAAAAAAAAAATTAATCCTTACCTACTACATTTAGTTATTAATGCCATAATAAACCATTAAGCTCAATGGTAACCTTTCTCTGTATACCCTAATCACAGCTTCCTGCTACAGTCATTGTGATATAAATACTAATTCAAGTACAGTAAGAGATAAAACAAATGCCATGAATGGCATGAAATGTTCTTCCATTTGTAGTTATTTACAGCATAAATGCAGATGATGCTGGAATTTCTCTTTTTCAGCATATGTTTACTAATACTTTATTGATCTGCAAGGAGATGAGTCCTTTAGTTAAGACTGCTACAACTCCTGTCAGGAGATCCTACATAGCCCTCAACATCATGGTTAAAGAGAGCCTTTTTACTGGCTTGAGACTTGCTGCTAGATAGCCGATTCTCTACACTGCATTTGTATACCAGGACAACCCATATCTCTCCTTCACTGTGAAGCCACCTGCAGTCCTTTGGGGAAGAGCATTACACAGAGCAAAGCTGTGGTTCAAATTCAGTTAAGTGTCAGCAAAACAGAGACCAGTCTGACACTGACCCTCTGACTTTTTGTAATTCTGCAGTGGAGATGGTGCGGCAAAGAAGCAAATTCAACCAGCTTGCTAGTATAATGTTTTTTTAAAAGAGTCCTGATACCAGGGAAAGGTGAAAATACTTTGCTGAGGAACTGGCGAGTCAGCCAATTATAAATTCATGGCTTATGTGCTAAATAGATTAACCTGAGAGCTATTCGTCAGAGAATTCAAGGGGCAAGTCTTCGCTCGCAGTTTTATCTGAAGTCATGGGAGTAGGTCTTCTCCCACTTAATCACAGAATCACAGAATCACAGAATGACCCGGGTTGGAAGGGACCTCAAGGATCATGTAGTTCCAACCCCCCTGCCTAGCAGGGCCACCAAACATACACATTTACTAGATCAGGTTGCCCAGGGCCCCGTCCAACCTGGCCTTGAACACCTCCAAGGACGGGGCATCCACAACCTCCCTGGGCAGCCTGTTCCAGGGTCTAACCACTCTCCTAGTAAAGAACTTCCCCCTAACATCCAACCTAAATCTTCCCTCCTTCAACTTGGATTCATTTCCCCTAGTCCTGCTATTGTCAGCCCTTTCAAAGAGTTTATTCCCCTCCTGGGTGTAGGTTCCCTTCAGGTATTGAAAGGCTGCAATGAGGTCACCCCGCAGCCTTCTCTTCTTCAGGCTGAACAAGCCTAACTCCCTTGAACTGTTTTACCTCAGTACTTCACTGCAGATTCACACACGCACACTCTAGCCAACTCCAGGCTGAATTCTTCCAGTGTCAGCTACAACAACATCAAAATGACAAAACCCAATGGCCATAGAACATCTTTTATTACCCAGGAAGAGGCACAAAAAGAAGGTGGCATTTGCTGAAAGAAGCCAGCCCCTCGCGCTTCAGCTACAGATGGGATTTTTTTTCATCAGTAAGCACAAACCATTCCTGTGACAGCCCTGCCTGTGCAGCACGGTATGTACCCTGTGACTGGGAGGCAATGTGTTCATCCAGCTCCTTCAAGGCTGCCACTGAGATTGCCTCATAAATCATCTGGCTGGAATAACTCAGGTAGGGCCTAGCCCAGAGCCCAGCGAAATAAATTGAAAGCTTCCAAGTGACTTCAGCCAGTGTGGGCCCATGCGCAGGTCTCTCTCTGCCGCCAAGGATCGAGATGAAGCCTCAGCTCAACCACACAGCAGGTCCAGAGGTCACCCAAATAGCTGGTAGAGTCTGACTTCCCCTGCCCTCACAGCTGTGTAGTAGAAACCACACACAAAACGCTATCAGACTGGAGCAGTTAACAGTGCCGTACTTTGTCCCAGCCTGCGTCTAGAAAGTCTTGCAGAGTTCTGGCAGCCCGAGAACATGCAGTAAATCTTACACACTGGGGGCAGGTCCCACTCCCATTTTAGGACACATGCCCCTAAACAGGTCTGTGCTGTTACATCAAATAAGATGATAAACCTCCAGAAATAACAGGTAAACACAAAAAGCCAAAAAAATCCAGCTGGAGGATAATTCTGGGTGGGTATGGCAGGCCTGTATATGGGAAACCCAGGAAATGTAGGATATCTTGAAATGAGAAGAGTGTAAAATGCTAACGAAACACGACATTTCTGGACTGGTAGCAATTTATATCTGAGCTGCCACGGCTTGAACTACCAGTGAAAACACATGCCAAGGGTGAACCATTCTGTTGGTCTTTAAAAGCCAAAGGTAGCTTCCTCATCATCACTCCTGAGCATACCAACTCAAAATGCCAGGGCTACACACCACAAAAAAACACCATCATTTTCATCAGCTTTCTTGCAAGGAAGGGGAACAACAACAACAACAACAACACAAACTAACATTAGCCCATGTGGACTGGACTCCCTATAAGCATCTCCAGAAATCAGGTATATGTTGCTGGGCATCAGTGGCTCTAGCATGATGGTCACTTGGGAAGTTGATGGTACATTTACCCTGACCAGGCCTCAGGCAGCCTCTGGGCCCTGCAGAAGAGGCAGCAATCAAGGCACTCTCTCTCTAGCATGCTGTCCATGAGGCCTTACAGACTTTAAGCCATCTACACCCCTCCACCTCTGCAGGGTGTGGTTGTCAGGCTGAGAAGGTAAACCCTCCGTGTGCCTTTAACCCGGGAAATAGTAAAATGCGTCACTGCAGCTGGCTGAATTACAAATAGTGCTGTTGGATATGGTGTTTTCATTTCTGCATTTACTGTTTGTCTCAAAGAAGCCTTAACAGTTTCTGGGAGACCTAGGAAATAGGTTACAGCCTACACAGCAGGTGCTGATGCTCAGAGCAAACACTGCATTTTCAGCCCCCGTGCTGCTCTTCAGGAACACACTATTCTCACTTGACAAAACACCCAAAAGTGTTCAGACCAAGGGAGGTCTGGCTAGCAGACTGCTGTGGTTTAAGGTAGGAGAACAGACATGTACACAAACATGTTGTAGTCATATTTTTCAAGGTGAGAATGATCCACAAATCCCTAAAATGTTAATTCACCAAGCATAACTCAGAGTTTCATATTCATTTGCTAATAAATGCCTAAATCCTGCTGGCCCTCAGTTCCATTTGCCATGCAGAAAAGACCAATGTTCAGATCCTCCCTAACCTTGCCCCTGCTGGGATGGGTTTCGAGAAGTCCCAGCTCCAAGAGTCACATCCAAACTCGAGAGTCAGGCCCTGTTATTGTTATGGCAAACCCAAAATAAAAAGGCCAGACTAAATTATTTTTAAGATCTCAAGATTTTTAAAGCAGTCTTGTGACTTTACAGGGGTCTGACTCATAATACTTGAATGCTTGAAGTTGGCAGCAGCAGAGGGAGTGCAGCAAGATTTAGCTTACAGCAATTTATTGCTAAAAGTCTTCAAATGTGTGGGAAAGGGCATGGAGTGCTTCTGCAGCGACTGAGGAGAAATCAGGGAAACAGACCCAAGCCCTACTCCTCCAGCCAGTTTTACATCAATTTTGTCTCCCCCACAAAAGTTACCAAAAACACCAAAAAAAAAAAAAAAAAAAAAAAAAACCACCACCACAACAACAACAAAGCAGCACAGATGCCTCAAGCACTGCAAAAAACACTTCCCAAAAGGATGGATGAGTGGGTAAGTTGGGACTGTATTCCACCTCAGAGGCCATCACTGTCTTGCCCCAACCTCTCAACTTCCTGTTCATGTAAGGGAGACAGCGACACAGGGCTTCCTAGGGATGGGTCCTTCAAAGGCCACCACTGAGCTGTTCATTGCAGCTTTTGTCCCCCAAGAGCTCCAGTTTCCCTCAGCATGAACAGAGACAGCCCAGCCTATGTGTTACACAGTGACTTACTGACACACTGGATATACTGGATTTCTATGGCAACAAGGGCCAACCCTGTTATCCCCTGCAACTGTCACCACATCCACGAAATGGGCAGATGAGATCACTGGCACCCAAATCACTCAGCAGTCTCAACATACTCACGTAAGAGTTTGAATGATTTTGCAGAGAAGTTCATGTGACTTTTTCCATGGTAGAAAATACCTTTTTGACTACATACCCCAGAATCCTCTGCAGCATCTGAGTAACTGTATTAGCAATAAACCTTAAACTTTTAGCCTTTCTTTTAAAAGCATGTGTTTTTCTGTAGAGTAGAAGTGTACTAGAAGTATAAGAATATCGTATGTTCTCATTATACAGCACTGTTAAAAATCTGCTAAAATGAACGTACATGCAGTAAATGTACATTCAGTGTAAATGGGCCTCAGACCAGACTTCCGGCACGCAAAACATCTGAGCATTTTTGACTTCTTGGATAAACAGCAGACTTCTTCCCAGTTAGTGTCTGTGCCCAGCATTTATACCCACATCAACAGCAACAGCACACACCTTCCTTCATTTCATCTCATTTCTGCCTAAATAAATGCTGCAATGGGAAGTGCAAGCCAGATACCGCTGGAAGCAGAAGCTCTGCTTACCCAGCAGGCCAGGCTTGCACTGGCACAGGCTCTGAAATTCCTCCCACTCTGTCCAACCAAAATATATTACTACTGGCCTGGAGAAGAACCCTCTGGGATAAGAAGGTCACTTTGTGACACGGCACATTTGCTTCTCTTTCTTTTGGGATTAGTCACGAACTAGGTGATGCTGGTTTGCAAAGGAAGACTACTCCATTTCCCTTTGGTCACCATGCCTCATGTAAGTTTATTTACCTGCAGGCAGCACTGCTGTCTTCCAGAACTCATGGATTCTGCTTTATAGCCTGATGAGAGCTCAGAAGCCCAGTTCTGCAGGGCAACGTTTCCTTTCAAAAGAAAGGTCACTGTTCCAACTCATCTGTCTGGGAGTCCACCCTAGATGCTATCAGGGTCCATCAGAGAGCTCTGCTATGTAAGCAAGGCTTTATTAAAAAGCTCAGTGCAGGCATACAAAATATATTTGGTATTGCATTCTGCTGACTTCTGATTTCATTTTCAAATGCTTAGGAAAAAAAGTATTTTGTCTAAAGCACGCTGAACCTGAAACACCATAGTTTTGTTAGTGAACAGAAAAGTCAAGAAAAAAAGAAAAAAGAAGTCCATATGCAAAATTAAACACGTAAGTGAGAACAAAATATGCTTAAACCTAAGTGCCATTTTTTTTTTTTTTAATCACTATGGTGCTGATAAACTGCATCAAATCTTTATATCAAAATAAATATTACAAAAATAGAGCCTGACTTTCTCTCTACTTACTCCATTGTAAAACACGGGAAATCCTATTAAAGCAAATGGATCTGTAAAAATATGAAATGGACGTTCAACAAATACCATTCTTAATATTTTCATGCTACTTCTTTTCATAAATAGACACCATCATGCCTGTGTCAAGTTCTGTTCTCAACTGCACCAAAGTAAAGCTGTAATCTGTTATAACTGATGGGAAGTGCTGCCCATATTGCCCACATGAAGTGGCTGTAAATAAATAATGACAGGCACAACAAACATAATACCAATTGCAAAGCAGTGGCACCCAAGTCACAGATATGCTATACCGCATCCACCAAGGGTATCTCAGCTTTCAATTGAAAACCTGCAATTTTAGCTCAGCATCTAAAAACACAAAATCTTTTCCACATAGCAAACACTCCCTCACATAGCATCTGAGCTTGAGTTTTCCTATCAGTAGTTTCACATTCCCATAGTTCACTTTCACTGTTCACGTTCATCCATTCAGCAAAATAACTGGAATCCAGTTTATAACGCCCTAAGGGATATAGGCAACAGACACCACTGACGTCCAGCTTCTCCCATGGTATTAAATAAAGGCATTTTATGGCACATATTTTTAGCAAGGACTCTTCAGTTAGCTGCAGCAAACCTTTGAATTTAAAAGAAAAATTCTCAAAGCCATTGCTAATAAAAGTCAAGTCAGCAACATCATTTTCCATACAACCTCACCTCTCTGCTTCAAGGCGCATTTCCTCACGCTTTTGCCTCCTGAGTTCTCTACGGCGTTCGAAGTCATCCATGGTGGGTGTTCAAGTGTTCAGAGCTCTGGAACGATCCAAATCTAAAAGGGAGATGACCACTCAGATCAGAGAGAAAGCACAATGGATGCATTTATACAACTGAGTTCATTTAGTTTTGTTTTGCTTTCTGAACTTCACTGTAACAATTTTCCTTTTCTATCAAAAAATTTAACTTCCTCAGTATTGTTGAGATAAACAAGATTAATGAAATGCCTCGTAGGATAAACATAGCCCATGCCTGAGCTCAGTTTCCTAGTTAAAATTAAATCAACATGCTTTAAGTAAAGACTGTATACATCTGCTAGCCGCAGACTAGCTATTTGTAACGTCACAGGTCTTTTCCTACAAACAAAAGCAACAATTCAGCAGGATTTTAACTTCTAGCTTCCAGTTTTTACTAGAAGCAGTAAAAATGCTGCACAAGAGACTGCTTGTTTTCTATAATTGCACAGATAATGAAAAGTTTTGCAAAAGCTAGCTCCCGTCCATTTGTTCCCATCCCACCTTCTAAAAAGAAAAAGGAAAGGAAAAAGAAAAGGGAAAAGGAAACAGAAAGAAAAAAAAGAAAAAAAGGAAAAAGAAAAAAAGGAAAAAGAAAAAAAGGAAAAAGAAAAAAAGGAAAAAGAAAAAGAAAAAAAAAGAAAAAAAGGAAAAAGAAAAAGAAAAAGAAAAACGGGAGAGAGGGGAAGAAGAAAAAAGAAAATAGAAACAAAATAAAAAGGAAGAAAAAGAAGAGGGAAAAAAAAAGAAAAATGAAAAAGAATAGGAGAAAAAAAGAAGAAAAATAAAAGAGGAAAAAATGAGAAAATTGGAGGGGGTGGGGGAGGCAATAGAAAGAAGGAGGAAAATAAAAGAGAAAAGAAAGAAAGCCGGAGCTTTTAAATACCACCCAGGAGGAGCCAAGCTATATATAAATCTTGCTCAAAAAAACAAAAGTAGCAATATCTTTTTGTAGTTTAATCCATGCGTTTTCCCCATGCCCTACCTTCTTCTTTATGATTTAGTCCATGAAATATTTTCCCCTTTACAGTTCTTCATATACAAAGCCTTTTCAGCCTTGGTTTATATCCCATCAAGCCGAGTATTACAGAATTCCCCTGCAGCCCCCAAACCAAAAATGACTACCAGAAAAGGGAAAGCTGTTCTCTTTTTGTCCCTGCTTTGTTTACAGAGCTGTCAGTGGTTAGTTAAACTCTGCCTGGAATCTGGCATTTAAGGCCTGCTCTAAGATTGCTTCCTGTGCAGGGCTGGAGGCCTCAGCTTCCTCTGCAATCCTAGCCTCCACGCTGCACTCACCCCCCATGCCCCCCCCCCCCCCCCCCCCACCATTTTCCAGCCCGGCAGTGTGGGGCTGGCCGGAACGCCGCACAGCCAGCCTGCAGATGCGGGCCGACCTTCAAAGGGGTCTTAATAACTGCTTGCAGTTTACAGGGAGACAAAGCCAAGGTGCGTTTGGGAACTATTTGAAGCGCTCTGTTTGCAGATACGGATCTGACTTGCGGCTTTCGAACCCTGCCCAGTGGTGCAGCGTCCAAGCGCCCTCCCCATAAAACCACCACTGGCAATAGCAAAGCCTCCCATGACTTAAGGGAATCTGTGGCTTTTCTTTGCCCCCCTTTTCCAGATTAAAACATTGCTGAGGGCAGGGGTTTTGCGAAGATTATTTTATTAGTTTACTTTTCCTGGGGGTGTTTTTCTTTCTCATTTGTTCCTGGATTGGAGGATTTAAAATGTTGTTGTTGTTACTTTCTATGTGTTTGGCTGGCTGGGGTTATTCTGCAGAGGTTCAAAGGGAATGTTAATTTTGCAGATCTGATACAGGCTTTACAATGGCTGCACCTCTTCTTCTTTTTTTTTTTTTTAATACACAATTATACAATATATGTAGAAAGCAGGTTGCAACAAGACTTTTTTTTTTTTTTTTTTAATGTTGTGTTTATTTACTCTTAGCACCACGGACACCTTGAAGGGCAAAGAACACCAAATCTGTCATTCTCTCATTTCATCTCAGCCTACCCATGCAGCTGAATCCTGCCCCAGCGCCCTTGCTAGAGGGACACGTGTTGCAGGAGCGATGTGGTTCTCCCAGCTGGAAGGTAAGGACTGGGGGGTGATGGAACATGGCAGACAGCAAGTTCCAGGCAGGGCCCTGGTTTCTGTGTGCAGAGGGCAGCCTGCAGGAGGTGGGCCTGCATCAGGCAGCAGTGTTTTCTCCATGGAGGGCAGTCACTATTGGGGCCTTAAAACAGAGCTGCTAGGCCGACACCTCACGTGCTAGAAGCTGAGAGTTCCAAACTTTTCTTCCTCTCTCTGTCACCAAAGCAGACATGCATCGTCATCTAACTTATGTGCACCTTCATCCTTTCTAACTCAGTGAGGTACATCCCTTTCCCCACCTCTCCTGACCAGGGTATGTTCCTTCTCTCTCCAAAAGTGCAGCACTGTGTACCCAGTTCCCTCCTCATTCTCTCCTCACATGTCCCAGCCCAAAACACTTTTGGCCCTTTCCACACAGCCTCAGCACCATCTCTCATTTCCAAAAGCTCAAGGTGCCTTCCTCAAAGAAACTTGAGGAGGGCGAACAACTACACAAAACCGTTTCAATTAATTCTTCTCTTTTCTATTCCCAGGGGTGCAGGAGAGATGAAACAGGGTAATGATCTTTGGTGCAATGAGCTTCCTCCATCTTCTGGGCACTTTCCTGTTTTTTGACACAGTTCAGATCAATGAACCTCTTGGGAGTACATCTCAGGTTTGTTAAAGTGTGCTACCTTCTCTCCAAGGACCGAGGACCTCTTCATTGCATTCAGACTCACAAGCCAAATCACTTTTTCAAAATTGAGGAAGATACACAGGAGACTAAGGTCAGGTCAACAGCCCAACCTTCAGCTAGCAAAGCCACATCAGTACAAGATGAGTCATCAGATAGACAGATGGTCCCCTGGAAGAAGTCAGCTATTCAGTGCTGTTCACTGTCTTCCCCAAAATGATTTGTTATCTTTCAGCCCTTGTGAATTACTAGACAATAACTTCATCTCAATTAATCTCTCTAAAAACGTTTCCTGTATCTGCTGAAAAGGAGCTTTGCTTATAGATGGATGTACCAATTATTTGAAGTATTTCCTACAAACTATTTTGAGTAATGCACACATTTTGATGCTTTTTTTTTTTTTTTTTTTTAATGAAAATTGGTCATGAGTGAAAACATCCTGGGTCAAAGCACAGCATTCCACACAGCTCCAGGGCCTGCCTACAGAGACAAATGTGAAAACGTCTCTGTGTAACCTTCCCAAATATAGAGGGTGTATTGGAACAAAAACAGTAACAGGCCTCACATGTCCTGATAAAGGTATGCAAAGATATTTTTTATTATTATTCTTTATCTCCATTTTTTCTTCTGTTACACTTTTTTAATCATTTGGTATCAGACAAAAATGTTTCATCCTTCTCACAAGAGGAAAACTGTCCCTAAGAAAATAGTACTTTGTTTTTATTGTAAATGTATAAACTTTGTTTTCAGAAGTATGATGAAAAATATTTTGATATTGCCTGTTTTTTTTTTCTCTGATTTGTTTCCAAATTCAACAAGAAGTCATCAAATTTTAATGATGTCTTTTTACAGCAAATAGAAAGAGGCATCTGAGACTGTTTCACCTGTTCCATCATCAGTTGCATTCCCCTGATATCCATGTACATACACAAACTGCCAGAATACAGGCTACTCATGGTGAAAGGGTGCACCACGAAAACTGTCATTTTGCTGCACCTGCATCAAAACAAAACCCTCAGCACTATTTCAACATTTACACAATTGAAATACTACTGAAAGAATCTGTAGTGAGCTCTTAATGAGTTCTCTACCACCAGACTCAGAACGTACTTATGGAAAAACACTACAAGTATTGATTTTTTTTTTTTCCATATTTATATATATATGTCTATTTTAAATACCTCCCAGAAGCTATTGAACGTAATTCTTGCTCGAGACCTCAGATTTTCCATGCTCTCACATAAATGGGTCTCCTCGGAGTCCCCGTCTTTTGATTCTGAGACTGAGCCTTTAGAACACAGGACATTTGATGAAGCCTGTGGTCTGCCTGAAGAGATGAGAAAACTGAAAAGGGGCAGATAAACGAAGTGGCTTACCTACAACATTTACCGCTATTGCCACATCACTTGAATCAGATTCGCAACAAAGTGTGTGCCATGCAAATAATACCATCTCCATTCATAAACACTCTTCACTTCTTAAACATATATCGGTCTCTCCTTTTCATCTGTGTGTTTCACATATTGCCTTTGATATTAATTTGACTAGTGTTTATTAATAAATTGTGTTCAGTTTTTCACTGTCTTGCTAAAGCGTGCTTCCTTTGAGGACAGACACTCAATCCTCTTTGGTACAAAACATGCAAATCCCTCTCCCCTTTGCGACTCATCGCGTGACTCAGTTTAAAACATTGTCTTCTTGCAGCTTTCAGCAAGGTAGAAAATTAGAGGAATGCACAGTAATTGTAAATACATGATAAAATACTTCAGTGATAATTATCAGGAGTCTACTTTTTGAAGGCAAACAGTAATTAGGCTAAGTGGAAATACATACACAACCATACAGCCAAATAAGTGCCAGTATTGTTAGCAAAATAACCTATTGCTCTGGCTGAGGTTTAATACTGTCCTCACGCTCTCTCCCCAGGACTGGTGATGCAGACAATCCAGCATTCAGCAAGCCTCAAAAACAGATAAGCCAGGCTCGTAACAAGAAATGAAAATGCAGACTGCTACTCAGGTCTTTAACCAATGGAGAGGCCTTTCTTTGAAGATCTGCCACGCACCTTTCCATTATGCTGAATGAGTACTCAACCCATGATATTAATGCCAAGCCTGTGCAGCAGCTTCAACCTAGTAAAGCCAAGAAACATCAAGCCAGAACACATTCCCTAATATAGTGTGGCTGCTCATTGCACTGGGCTGTTAAGCCAGCCTCGTCTGGTGACAGAGCTGTGCAAGCGCATGCCATCTTGCTTCTCTCCCAGCACAAAGAAACAACTGTAGGTTTCCTCTTGCCTTCAGGCACAAACTACCTGAAAGTCATGCCTTTTTCCTCACAGCAGGATCGTTCTCACTGGTCTGCCACTGTGACTGCCCAGAGCAACCTTCACACAGACAGCTGCTAGGCAGATGGAAAAGTGACTACAGACTATGTGAGAGCTCATGGCCCGGTGCTCTCTCTGGACTTTCCTTTCAGCAGGTTGACATATTCTTCATTAAAACATAAGAGTAGAATACAGCTTTATTGGTGGAGGGGACCAAGGGGATTTGGCCATACGTTCCCTTATAACAGAAGAGATTTTCTGCTAAATTTCCCTTCTTGTCTACACCACATACATTCCCCTCCCTTCCACAGCCAAACACGCCCTTCAAGCTAGTGGCTGGAGTGAGGTACCAGAACAGATCAATCTTCCATTGCTTTTAGAAGGAAACAAAGAGAAGGGCTACATTAGTAAAAAGGATGATTCCCAGTTTCTTCCTAAAAGAAACCGTGACCAGTTTCTATCCTCTCTTTCTTGCGTCCTGAGCAGCTGGAAACAGGAATAGGGCAGGATTTCCAGAAGAAAAGAAATAATACAGTACAGAATAGGGAAGGCAATGAGGTGTCATTCAGGGTGAACCCAGCAACTATGGATACTCCTGCTCAGTTCTACCTCTTATTTACTTCATGTCCTTAGATACTGAGCCTTAGTTTTTGCACCTGTTAGTCCTTCTGTCACCTCTGCTGTCTGCAGATTCTCACCGTGCACTTTCAGAATGCTGAAGTGACAGAGCACTGGAACAAGTTGCCCAGAAAAGTTGTGGAGTCTCCTTCTCTAGCGATACTCAAGACCCAACCAGACACCTTCCTATGCAACCTGCTGTAGAGAAGCAGCTGTAGCAAGGGGTTATGGTCAATGACCTCCAGAGGTCCCTTCCAACCTCTAAGATTATATAATTCCTTAAAGCACAACCAGGCCCTTCTTTTAGTCACAGAAGTGTAACTGAAACAATAGCACTGAAAAAATCCACACCCTACAGATAAAGGGAAATTCTTTCTGGGCCTTTCCTACAGATGGTTTAGAAAGGGAGGAATTCCTGCCCAACTACACAGTTTTTCCGCATGCATGGAGCTGAGATTCTGACTTCCGACCTGTCCTCACTGCAGGATCAGGTGGTAACACAAAACCCAGTTACACTGTCATCACCCTCTCTCTTTTTGGTATTCCTACAAAAAGGATCAAGTGTCTCATAAAATCTCTACATAAACTTGAGACTGCAAACAGTTTTGTGAGTTGCACCCCATTAAGTCAAATATTCTATTTTCCCATCTGTCTCCACTTCAGTTGTCCCAAACCCATGGCTTGGAGGTGTGTCTCTTTCAAATATCAGTAAAAAACCTGCCAGTGAGAAGCACGAAGAATACATTTCTACAGCTGGATACATGCCATGACATCCACTACCTCCAGGATAGTCACTGCCCTCTTTTTCCTGCCTCCCCTGTCACAAATACGAAAACAGAATTTCATTGCCCCTTGTGTAGCTGAGTGCAACTCAAAGAGCAACACTCATTTTCCAAGTGCAACGTGTTTAGTCTGGCATCCGTGAAATGCAGGTATGACAAATATTCTGTTGTCATGTCTGAGAGAGTTAAAGTTCCTTAATCTATGTTCAGTCAAAACAACTGAATCTGTTTTCTATGAATATCTGTCAGAAAGCATTTGGAAATGATTTTCCCCACTCCCCTTTTAATTTTGTATTAGGAGCATTTGGTGCCAGTCAGATCTTTCAACAGCAAGCACAACTTCGTTGAAGTCAAAAGGTAGAATTCAATTGATTGAATACAGTTTTATTCCAATCTATTCTGTGTTTTGTTTCGTCTGACCATGCTTTTTAGGTCTGAAGAACACTAGATGGAAGTCCACTGATAGCCCACAAGACCACATCACAGTCCAGGCCCTTGATCTCTTTGCTGGTGACAGGCCCTATGTCAGTTCTTGATGTTGCAGAGTGAGCCATATGAAGGTGCTGTCATGGAGCTTTTTAAAGGACATTATCCCTGCCACAGAGTTCACTATTTGAAACTGCAAATAAAAGACTCCTGTCTTTAAACACATCTGGTCAGGTACCATCGAGACAATCTTTGAAGACTTAGATACATGTTTAGGTTCATATCTCATATCCACACAGCACTGCATTGCAAAAGGAACACTACAAAGCTGTGCAGTTGCGGAAGTGCTAGCAAACATCTATCTTGCTGCTGCTAACATTGCAGTGCACTAACACTTGCAGCGGCAGAATCAGTCAGTTGCAATGGAAAGTGTCCATTTGTCTTTACTCTCTTAGGCAGATTGAGTGTGGATATGCCATTTCCACTCCTTCCGCTCCCTCCCTTGTCTTTCTCCTACTGCACTTTGACATAAGGGCCAGGCAGAGCTTTCCCCTGACATCAAGATTTGCATACACAGGTTCCACCCCAATCCTCAGTGACATTTGTCTATCATTTCCCACTAGCAGACAAAGGAAGAAACAACACTTAGCTGGAAGCTGCTGGCACAACCACTGGTTCTCACGTTAGAAGAACTGACCCTTGACTCTCCCCATCAAATGTCCTCCAAAATATTTCAAATATGTTGTCCCCAAAGATTAGAAGATACTGAAATATTATTCATATACAGATTAGAGTTGAAATCCCAGTCCTGTCCCTGGCAGATTTCCCAGAGACCTCAGTCAGGATGGGATTCCATCCTAGCAGGCCAAGTTTATCAGTAATACATGTTAGAAAAGATCAGTGAGCTTTCCTTGCATGTCAGAAGCTGGTGTACTCTCAAATTGTGCCAACATAGGCTATTTTGTCCTCTTGTGCACTTGTGCATGTGCATACAAAGGCAGATTTTCTTTTATTCTTGCGATGCTTACTTGTGAGAAAGGAATATTTTTATTCACATTGTCATCACTGAGGAAATAGCCTTTGCTGCAGATACAAAGGGCAGCTTAAAAGTGCATTGACCTTTCCTACTGTTTAATGATAAGTAAGATACCCTAGGAATGATAATGAGACCCAATCCAGAAGGACAGAACACTCTAAAATGGGAGAGATTTTACATCTACAAAACAGTTTGTAAAAGTGCTTAGAGAAATACTCAGACTTATGGTCACTGCTTCTCTGCATTTAAACACTGGGAAATGGGTTCGAGGGTCGTCATTCACTAGCTACCCTTATCTTTCAGCTTCTTTTATCAGCAACAACATTCAGCTTCATCGTGTTAATGTAATCACAAAAATGCTCACATCATGTATTGTCCTCTCCTGCAGCCTCTTCCGCAAATCTGTGGCCTGACCGATGAAACCTGTGGCAATGCCCTGGCTGTCAGCCAGCTCCATCTCCCACTGAAATTTCTGAGAGCAGAAAAGCTATGCCAAGACTACACTTTCCATCCAGAACCTTTTTGTCTTTTAATAACAGGAAACAATTGACAAACATCACCAAGAAACAGATTAGGCCCAGCTCAGGTGGCCAAGGCTATCCAGAAGATGGAAAATGCAGTGGCAGTATGTAGAGGGCCTGGATTAGCAGCTGGTCAGGCATCAGCCAGGGAGGATGCTGCTCCATCCAAGCGCAGGAGCATTTCTACTGCACCAGACCTGGCATGGAAGCCAGCAGTAGCAGTGCAGCTCTCCATGCACGTTTCTGCTAGGAAGATAGGTTATACCTTCCCAGGCAAGGAGCTGATCTGGGCCAGCAACCAGTAACATTGGGAATGACCTGCCTCTGCCTCCCTGACATCTCCCACTCTGCTCCCATCTTTCTCATTTTGTACTTTTCTCACGTGCCACCCTTTTGCCACCTCCGTTGACCTTCATCTCCACATGCAGTATTTCAGCAATACACTGTGTGCACTTATTTGCGTCCAAGTACGTTTTATGAGCACTTCAGCACTCTGTTCATACTCTTTCTCTGCATCTCTCAGGTCCTGAATTAGAAAGCTAAAGTAATGCCGTTAAAAATAATAAAATATCCAGCTAAGTCTAAGGTGAAGCTCCAACAGCAACATTCACTCAGCCAGACTGCAAACTCCGCATGTTTTCTGGAAAGCTTTAAAATACAAAATCATGATATATTAAGCTACGCAGCCAGTCATAAAAATGTAATAGAAAATAATATGAAGATACAATACAGCCAGCTTACTGTGGCTTTGGTTTTGCTTTTTTCAAGTACTTTTCCTATTACAACGTGCAGCCCTAGAACCCAGCTCTGCCTAGTTCTGTGCATCATAAACTCTAATGAGAGTTGAGGACTCTGTTTCTTGGTTTACTGAACCATCAATAAGCAGCAATACCAAGGTTTAGTTGTCATCCCTGCAATTTTAAATGAAAAAGAAAAAAAAAGGAGTACACCTTCAGTTCTTTGGTTTGCTGATCTTACTTGTTACCCCTTCATTGGTACTAAGCATTTTGAACCCAAACAGTTCCTTGGCAAAACATGAAAGATAAATACTGAATGTCCTCTGCCTGTTGCTCTTTAACTTTACTTAATTAATCTTCCCTCCTGATTTCTATACATTTACTTTGCAAAGACACAGTGCATGCCCCCATGATAGATACATTGCAACCAAAAGTGCAGCTAGTCAATGGTAGAACATCATGGAAATTTGTGGAATTCCACTAGGAATTAATCCAGCTGCAAAGCTTTCTAGTGGGCTTTTCCAGCTCACACTTTCAAAATCATCTTAACAAATGAAACACGGATTGTTCCAGCCAAGTAACTACAATAATTTATCTCTAACAAGCAGCAATTCTGTGTAGTTTCAGTTAACAGCTGAGGCATGATGTCAGCACCAGCTTTAAAGAGGCAGCAAAAAATGCAAAGTCTTTTGACAGGACAAGTCAAACAGGTTACCACAAAATAGAAGTGCATCAAAACATTTCCCACGTGCAAAATTTATATTATAGACCCATCTTTATATTGAGTTTAGCTGAAAGCCAGGGAACAATGACATAACATCACCACCAAGCTAGAAGAGCCAACAGCACTGAGACTTCGGTACGACAGAAAACTGATGGGCAAAATGACACCCACATGCTGTGCATAAACCAGCATAAAATCCATCATCACAACATAATTACAATATTTCCAGTTCTCCTTGTAAGACTTGTACAGGGAAGCTGCTAAATAATCTTGACAATAATCTGACTGCTATCTAGACATTCATGCATAGATGCTTGTTGCCAGCAAGTATGGTGACAGCAGTACATTGACACATCGCTAATGTTTTATGCAACTGTGTGTTGCTTCTTAGGGAAACAGCATCAGCAAAACTTTCAACAGAACCTGGCTCTGAGTCAATTAAACAAGATAGGTGAGGCCTGACAGTACCCTGTACACTTAATGTTGGGAGCAGACAGACATACACACTTATTTTGTAGGAATGTGATGAAGGAAAGTTATGCCTGAGCCCTATATCAAGCCAATAAGTTTTATAGTTGCTTCATTTTTTTTAGAAGCAGTGATTCAGACAATATCTGTGTGGTCCAGAAAGGAAAATGTTTAATTTTCCTTCGAAAAAATGAATGAAAAAAACCTCTGCATCGTGCATGACCTGCTACCTTTCCTTAAAACCTCTGCCATAGGAATTCAAAACGCTATGGGACTCCTCCAGCCTCTCTCATTGCAGTGTTAGGCCCACCCAGCAAAGAATGAGAGACAGAGCACACATGGTCAGTCACGGTCTCAGTTCTGAGCACTGAAGGCACACAAAGCACCTTTTTCACCTCCAAGAGACAGATAGTATGTGTACAAAGTGTTAGCCAAAAACAAACAAAAAAAAACCAAGGGTGAATTTGAAGGGAAGACAACTTCTAATCTGTCACAAATGTTCTACAAGTAGGAAAGCAGCCTGTGTTTATTAAGCACATTATCTTTCACAGCTCCATAACCTCATATTTAGTTATAGGCTTGCTAGAAAAAAAATTGGTTGACCTCCACCTTCAAATTTTACACCTCCTTCAGAATGGTGCGAGTAGAAACACAACTGCGCTTGGCATGAAGCACAACAGGCACATGTGCATGAAGGCCTCCCTGCAGTGCATGCGTCACTAGTGATGAGACACTTGATATGTAGCACAGGTGGAAGACAACTAGAGACAATCTCTGTAAGGACACCCTATTCAAGATGTGGAAGAAGCACTAGGAAGTCAATGGAACAGAAGGCAAGAGCAAGAGAAAAAAAAATAACAAAAAAAAAACCCCAACCAACCAAGCAAGCAAAAAGAATATTCCTGGAAAAGGAATATAGAAAGGGATCAATCTAAACTTCATATCATCATGTTTGAAAACGTACAGGATTTTTACAATTCATACTCCTCATAAAAATCCTAAAAATAACTTGCACCCTCAAGGTGAACAAGGAAATTAAAACATAGATCTAAAATGTATAAATTTATGAGTTTATTAATAACATGAGTAAATTAGCCAGATTTTTCAATGCTTACCTGGGCCAAATCAAACCTTCACAACTTGTAAATACAGAGAAGTGTCACTTTGGGTGTTACTAAAGGATTCGCTAAGCATAAAAGACAAGTTGGTCTGCAGTTAAATCATTCCTCCCTTGCTTTTCCGATGCTGAAAGCAACTGAAAACCCAAGACATGCTTCTTGATGTACCCCAGCTTTTTAGGAACAGAGTACAAATAGTAGCTATGTAGCTGCACTTCATGTTTGCAACCGTATACCTTCACACAAAGCAAGGTTAAAAACAAATGCATGAACATTTATAGGCCCATAAAATACATGCACAATATACCTTAAAGCTGTTAAATGTTATCACTTACAAGATACTGAAAATGAAAATCCACACAAAGATGGCACCAATTCTCCTGGCCAAGGCTCCTTTGCTCAAACTCATAATGTATTTCTTTCAAACCAAATGCTGTAACAAAGGACATTAGGAAAACTGCCCAAAGCAAAATGTTGTATAGGGAATACATATAACCACAATGTCTGAAGGATGTACACTTACTTCAGAGAGGGCACACAGCGGAGGCAGAACTGAACTTTCACTATCTGTACTCCTGCTTTATGTCTTTATTACAGCATTTACATTTTAAAAAGGGAGACAAATATCTCTCGAGATGGCTAAGCAGTTTTTTGATTTCTATTAAGTATCAAAAAGCAGTCGTGCCAGTTGATTAATATTTAAGTTTCTACAACTTAATATGAACTTGGTTCCAAGAACTACACAGGTCTCCTTAAAGTATGTGTAGCAAGAAGTCAACAGTGTGCCAGCTGGCAGATTAAACAAGCCATTAAAGTAGGCTCCTACTGAATTTAAAGGATTGTTTTTCATCTTTTCCCTCTCCATTCCTCTACATCCAGATGTATTATTTAGGGAATATTTTCCAGTCCCAGTAAGAAAAGGGAAAAAAAATGCCCTTGGCACTTGGAGAATTTTTCCTCCAATGTGGTCTCCTGCTGCACTTGGAATTTATTCCATTACTGTATGGCTTGCAGTGGTCCCAAAATACCTCTAACTATATGAAAAGACGGGAAAAGTGTGTTTGGGGTAGGTGTGGTTCTTCATTCAAAAGGGACAGCCTGAGGTGATGATCTGAATGTATGATTTTGTTTGTACCATCCTTATCCAGGTGTGTCTCCCTACAACCCAAACCCTGCACTACTACCCATGTGTTATAGCTGGGAAAAGCAGAGCATGCTCTGCTTGGTTAAGGACAAAGCCAACGTGAGCCTCCAACAGGATGGCAGAGAAGATCCAGTTTCCCTGCAGATCCCGCAGGGCCTCAGTGCTGCAAATAAATCTGTAGTAAAACCCTGTGAATTCTCAGAACTGAGGCCTTCCGCATATCGTTTTTCCATCAGAGGTTCAAATGCTTATTTGAACTTTGTTGGAACTATCTGAACTTCATGACCTAGCAGTATTCATGGGAAGAATGATTCTACAATAAACTGTGGTATTAAACCTGCCTTAGTATAATCTGCACAGTGTAAGTTACATAATATTTCTGCTAAAAACACCACCTAGAAGAGCATTTCAGAGAAAACCTTCGAAAGGTCAGAGCTGTACCTGTTTACTATGGGCACTTCAGAATGACTGGGACTAGTGGCAGCTGAAAGAAGAGCACTGGCTTTTGAAGTGCCTGGAAAATACTTTTTGTTAAATTGTAATTAAGGAGTAAATAATAATAATAATAACCACCACACATCCACGCGTACCTCTTCAGAATTTCCACTCCTGGGTAGTGAAATGAGTTCAGTCCTGTAAACTTGCTACTGAACTAGAAAACAAAAGGCCTTAAAACCAAGTACAGGCACACAGCCAGAGAATTAGATGGTCAGGTTTGGAGTTACTGCTGAGTCCAAACACCTCCCCCTCTGCAAAGTGAGGAGCTTCTGGCTCCTGCTCCGGCCCTGCTGGTCCCACAGGGAGAGCAGTCCCCTCAACACCCAGCAATGATCTTGGCCTATATACTGACTTCAGAATTTGGCTCAGACAATTTGATTTACTGCAAGAGTTTCAGGGGTCAGAAATATTCCTTGCCCCCTTCTTTGGGGGCAACTTAATTCTAAATTGTATAAAGTGTAAAAACTGTATTTTGTATGTATTCTTTGTTTCTAATGCCCAGTATCCTTAAGGGGACTCCCTTGCTTGGCTAGCAGTCAGGATTCATTAGACCTTTCATAATGATTCTTTCTGGTGTGCAGAGATATGATGAATCTCAGATGTTTAAATAGCATACAACAGTGCTCCATTGACCTTGCTGAATACAGTTGGAGGGAAAGAAAGGTAATTTTCCTCAAAGAAATGTTAAAAATGTGTCTCCACTACAGCACAGATGCAGAGGATAAAGAAACTCCAGAGGGATTAAAATATTTTAGATTAATTTGGAAGAAGGCCACATTGTGTAAAGCCTGGTTAGTTTGGGCCTTTCCAATTCCACGCCATATAAACAAACCCATTTAAACCGCATTTGTTAAAAGGAATGTTTAAAAAAAAATCCCCCAAAGTAGCTGTAACTCAAATGACCTCCAGTTCTGTATTCTCTTCTCACTGCATAAAGAACAAGCATATGAACAATATATCCTAACCAGAGCTTGTGCAGTTGCTCTATGATTCCTATTGCTTGAAAATGAAGTCACTGAATAGATGCTGGCTTCCTCAAGCAAGGCATTAAAGCAGAAACAAGGTTAGACATAGTAGGTTCTGGAGCCTGCTTCTATGCCCTGTCCAAGATCATTGGTTTTAAGCACAGTTTCTCCCACCAGTGTGAGATCTGTTTGAACAGGGAGCTCAAATGTTTTGAGATATGCATCTTATCCTTCCTTATTTGTTTGTGGAGGGAGCTTCAGTTTTTTTCTTGGTTTGATTGGTTGGGGGATTTTTTTAGGGTTTGGTTTTTTTTTTCTTTTTAATATAATTTTGTTTTTAAATTAGAAGGATAGGGGGATTTTGCTTTGGTTTTGGTGGAAGAAGGAAAGTGAAAGGAAAAGAGAAGGGGAAAAAGGGGGCATTTATTATGACCATGGCTAAATAAGGATTAATCTAATGTTTAATGCACCAATGCATGTGGAAGAATCAAGTCCTTAGCATTTACTCATTTTCAAGGATCAAATTTACCTTTTCAAGGATCAGATTTACCCTTTTTTGCCTGCGGAGTCTTCCAAAGAGACAAATCACAGAGTGGAGTACTAAACATTCATGAAAAATAAACAGTCTCTGACCCATCTGAGTTAATTTAGGTAAGACACAAATGAGGGTAGTAGTGAGCTACCCAGAGGAATAACAGCATGGAGCACACTGTGAGTCATTTTGCATGATTAACTTCTGCAAAACAGTGGGCACTTAGCGGGACTTTCCTTATCATAAACTATACATGAAGAATACTCTTATATCTGCCATTTGCATGAAAAGTGGATTCTTGTAGTCCAAGTCATCCTTGAGTTCTTGAAATTTCTCTCCCCTCAGAGAGCATGAGGCAGGTGGCACAGGCAAGGACAATACATGGTCTTCCCTCTCACAAATTCTCAAAGGAGCCAACATCATTCACTACTGAATGTGACCATCTTGTAGTGAAATGTGGCAACTTTGTTGAAGATCAGAACAATAAAACTCAACAGCTCAGAGTATAAAATGAGGGTAAAAGTCTAGTTCATTACAAATAATTTATTTACAGAGTAAAATGTTAATTTAAATCCTGGGAGTTGAACGCTAGCATCTTACTGCAGCTAGTATAAGATGCTCTGGATATGACATTGTAAAAGGTGCTGTGATGGTTCTGACATCGTAGGTATAAAATTCAATGGCAATGAAGGCTTCTGCAGCTATCAGACATTAGATAGCACATCATTTGCTCGCTACAATGCTATAGGTTTAAATTTTCCACGCAATACTTTTTCCTACAAATTGTCACAGCACTTCAGTGATAAACATGTTCTTCAGCATCTCCTGCCCATTTTTATTTTGATCGTTTCCATAACCAGCACTGTGCTCTCACACTCAGCTCATCAAAAATCAATTCGCAATGTAGAACTTCTCATGGTTGAGTTTTGTTATTTGAATGTCATGGATGGACCTTTGTTGAACTACCACTCTACACGTTCATGAAAATAAGACGTTCTCTAGTAGCATAGACTATCTTGGTAAAGCAGATTTTAAATAAATACTTCATATAATTTCAGAAACATATGCCATATAGTAAAAGTACATGTTTGCAACAGAAATGGCTAAGACCTGTTTACTAGCACTTGGAATTTTCAATTTTGTGCTTCAATTTATCACCAGTGATGCATGAATTATACAACAGCCATTACACCCTAAGCTTTCCTTTTGAAACGTATTCAAGTTTATTCCAATAAGTTTATGGGTAAAACTATTTTGCAACACCCTTAACTCTACTTTTTCATTCACGTCTGCTACAATTCTATGTCCATGTATCATATTTTCGCAGCTACTTCGGTAGCATTTGCATTTGTCCTCTGTTCTGTCTCATGTAGGAGTTATACAGAGGCTTCTCTGCTTGTACAGAACTTGTGATAATTTCTGCCACAGACAAAATACCATCAAATCATTCTAACATGTACCTGAAAATATTCTCTATGGAGAACTTCTCCATTTTCACCTCCGCAGTGGCATTTTTTCTTTGAGGAGAACCACTCAAAATTTGGAATAAGCAATTTCCTTCACGTTGCTCATAGGCCTAAAGTTACAGTTTAACACCAGCATCAGTAACCATCAGTCCAAGAAAGTCTGTAAGATATTCTGCCAAATTTTACTTCTCCTAGTAATTCTAGTCTAAATGTTTTCCTTCTTAGTACTCCTAATTAGACACCAGTATACTGATATCATGCCTCCCTTCTTGATATTACCCATATTCATTCAAATGGCGCATGTCTGCTATCTGTAATACTACATTTTGAACTCCTACCAATGATTTACTGGCTCTTAGTCAAGTGGCAGAAGTGAGATT
Source organism: Alectoris magna (assembly GCA_030625065.1). Classification (NCBI taxonomy): domain Eukaryota; kingdom Metazoa; phylum Chordata; class Aves; order Galliformes; family Phasianidae; genus Alectoris; species Alectoris magna. The sequence continues at coordinate 136,025,799 of CM060560.1, forward strand.
AATTCAGCCTCTTAATAAATCACAGAATTTCAGTTTAGTTACTACACTACAGCCAATTTTATGTTGCCCGAAGTATTCAGAGGATATGTTAAGGTCATACAGAGATACACAGCAGGGACGCAGATGTACGGTGATGTGAAATCACACAAGCGCCTTTGCTCAGAGCTGTTTTGGTATATGAATGGGCTTTATGAGTGCTGGTAACAAGGGAAACCCAGGCTGCTTCCACACGGAGCTCCCCGGCTCTGCATTCCCATCCTCTAGGCTCCTAGCACCACATTTCCACCCTCTGGGCTCCCAGCACCCATCCTACTTGGGCTCTGGACATGCAAGGAGGGCTACATGCAGCCACTAAGCACCAGAAATAAGTTAAGACCCAAGAAGTGTCTGCGCAGAGCTGGCTCTGGTGCCCATGCTATCGAATAACCAGTTGTTGGTTGTTAGCTTGTTAAAGAATTCTGTATGTAGGCTTAGTTTGAAATGAAAAAAATCCTGAAATTCTGGTAAGTTAAAAATAACTGGTGGGAATCGAAGAATAGAAAATAATTAATGAAACTAAATACGACTTTGAGATTTGTCATTTCTTTTTTTCTGACTTTTCTTGGTTTTTCCCGTTCAATGTTTTCTTTGAGCTTGGAAGGAAAACAGCACTTAGATTATCTTGCATTTTAACACAAGGAAAAAACTTGACAGAGATTTGTCTCTTGGTGATAAAGATAGCAAAAATAGAACGCTTATGATAACCCTGCCTTTGAAAAACATCAGCAAAGAGCCCCCTGAGCTCCACGAACATGTTGCAGACTGCACATGTCACATAACTATGGACTACAATGTTTTGCCTGAGGCTCCCACGTTTAACAAAGGGAAACACTGCTTTCAACAAAAGATGCTGTTCTAGTTATTTGCCCTTTTACCCTGACAGAGAAACAGCTGGTATCATAAAGTCACAGCTAATTTGTATCATGTCTGTGCTAACAGTCAGATTCAGTTTGTATCAAACTTTCAAAGTTAGACTTAATACCAGTTGATGGATGACAGCTTTTCTCGCCTTCCCCTTTCTCAAAAGATATTTAAACACTGCCCCTCGTAAAAGCCCCCAATTCTCAGAATATAAATGGAAATCTTTTATGTTTTACGTACTGAGCATCTGCAAAAAAAAAGTTTAACATTAAATAGGTAAGTCCAAATTCCTGAAGAAGAATGAGAAAATTACACCAGCGGTTCTGCAGATCTGTGACAAATAAATAGAGCTTAAGACAGACATGTGGGTACCAAGCGGAGTGGAAAACAGTGGGGAAAAACATCTCTTAAAAAAAAAAAAAATACCTTGCCTCAGGTAATCTCTTGTGTTTGGGGTATCTGTTGTCCTAAAAAGATTTCAGTCTGCCTGCAGAGACTTTAAGGGCTTTTTCAAGGTCAGCACACAACAATTCAGGAAAGGCCAATTTTAGGGGTATTTTTCTTTTCTTTTCTTTTCTTTTCTTTTCTTTTCTTTTCTTTTCTTTTCTTTTCTTTTCTTTTCTTTTTTTTCTTTTTTTTCTTTTTTTTCTTTTCTTTTCTTTTCTTTTCTTTTTTTTCTTCTCTTTTTTTTCTTTTCTTTTCCTTTCTTTTCTTTTAAAGGGACTTGTTTCTCATTTGAGCTTTTAAATGTCATCTACTCTCATTTTAAGATCGCCAAAGCAAAGTGCCTGAGCTGTGTAAAGGGACTCATGTGAAAGGGAGATTCAGGCCCTTAACAGCTCCAAACCTGCAGTGCTCGTGTGAGAAAGAGCTGCAAAGATCAGACACTTCTTGGAAAACAGACATAGAGGAGCTTCCAGACACAAGGAGTTCAAGCTCAGTTCAGATAAACATCTAACAGTGCTGGGGCACTCCTGAGGCTACCCTCCACAGCACCTGAGACTACAACATTTTCTTTAGACGAGATACTCTCCTCAGGCTTCAGATACTTCCTGTTTCCCAATGATCTAGAATTACTGGACCAAGCCTCTTTCCTCCCGTGATATAAAAACACCATCAAAATGTATACAAGAAAAATCTCACAGCATCCTCAGAAGAGAGAAATACTGTTTTGGCAGTTTTGTTTCCTAATGCTGTTCTGTAGCACCATTATCTGGGTTCCAAACAATTGGCTCCAGGTATCTGAGATAAAGTTTATGTAGAGGACCCATCTAAGTACTTGTAGCAAACAACATCCCTGGGAATTTCATAGCAGCAGTGTCTGTAATGCACTTTTAAAGTGGCAGGAGATCTTATTGCGACTGAGCTGAGAAAGGGCAATTGTTGAAGAGTGAGGAATCCCAGCTCCCAGCCTATCTTTCCCTCAGTGCATGCATTTCCTGCCTTAGAAGGTTAATATTGCACAGAAGACAGTAAGATACAGCTTCTGCTGTGCCTAAGCTGTGCTTGGCACAGGTTTCTAATGGACTCCTTGCCAGCTAACAGAGCCAAAGCACAGCATGCTCTTGCCACATCCTCTCCAGAGAGCTGTATCTGCTCCCTACCTACTGGGAAGATGCAGATAATCAACTCCACTCCCTTCACTCCAAGCACAGCAGTGAATCTGCCCCTACTTATGATCCCTGTGCTTGTTCAGTTTGTTTCTTTCTTCTGTTCTTAAACCTCTGTCTGGCAAGGCATAGTTTATTAGAAGCAGATTTCTCTTCTGCTATTCAGTGTGTCAGTTTTACAATTCTTAGGTGGTTTAATTCCTGGAAAATAAAAAATGTTCTTCATCAAAAATTTTGGGTAAGTCACAGCAGGTTTACTTGTTTTGATTCACCCTGAAATGCAGCATGACTTTTAACATCAAAATGACGCTCTGGTTTTGTTTCAGCTGCCTCTTAGCTACAAATTTCTTCCAAGTGATAAGACTTGTAGAAAATGACATCCACAAATTTGACTCAGCCGCCACTGAAGGGCAGCCATCAGGTTTTCATGGGTCTGTGAACTTTATCAGGAAGAAGGACACTATTACTCCCCAGGCTTGATTCCCTGGTATTAAACCAAGCAAAACTCCAAACCACTGGCATTCATGTGTTTTCAAAAATGCAATGCAGCACAAAAACTACCAGGTTCTCATCATACAAAAAAAAAAAAAAAAAAGACCCAGCCATGTGCAGAGATTGCCTGAAGCTCTCACACCTATGAGAAAACTCAGGTCAGTTTTGGTGCTACATATCCATTTCCAATCAACAGAGAGAACGGATAAGAGAATGGAGACCCCCCCCCCACTCATCTTGGTGTCACTCACCACTACAAAGCCTCAGAAAAAAATAATCTTTGGAGACTACACAGAAGTGCTTTCAGTCCTGAATATTCAAGAGAAAGGCTGGATAAAACCTTTCTTACACCATGTTTCCTAATGGCAAATGTCTTGACAAAATGTACATTGGAAAAACATTTTACATGGAAAAGGTAAAAACCAGCCATCACTAGCCAGTGTATTTGAACCTTAACCTTATATGCTATCACTTCTTTTTGAAAGTAATTTAAAGAAGCATGTCTGTTTGTCTTCCAAAGTCAGATTTGCCTGTATGCAATAACTAAGAGCGTTACAGATCCACCACATGCATACTGAACTATACTAATGTATTTCATACCTACATACAGAGTTACGCCCTGTTTCTAGCACTTTATTGAGATAATACTTGTTTTTGCCTTTCCTAATTATTGTAATGGTCCACACCATCCTCATCAATGATTTTTCTAAAGGCAACTACTGGCATTTTTTGTGGTATTTTCCATGTCCCCTAGAGATCATCCTTCCATTTGGCCAGATTTGCAATTTGGAAGAGAAGGTTAAGTGTGGAAGTTTCTATCAGGTTTGGCTTTTTATTCTTGACAGAATTCTTCAAACACTTTCACAAGTTCATTGCAAGTGCTGTAGGATTTTGGCATCAACAGATGAGGCTCCTCTTGCATCCTCCACCTGGAGCAGACGAATTGATCACTGAAGGACAGTATACTTTCAGATGAAACTTAAGCATCCAAATAAGACACTACGTCAGAAATACACTGAAGAGCAGGTCTCGGTTTTGAACAACTGAAGTGCTTGTTTCAGCACCACAGTCTTCATGCTCAGGTGTGTCTACAAACACAACTCTAGCTGCTGAGCCGGCAGAAAAACTCTGGAGTGTGGAAACCATGGCTTCTCTGTCCTTGGATCAAATTTTTAAGGAATTTAGATAACTTATGAACGCATCACCCAAGAAAGCACATAGAATAGAGTCATAGAATCAAAGAATCCTTAGGATTGGCAGGGACCTTTAAAGGTCATCTAGTCCAACTCCCCTGCAATGAACAGGGACATGCACAACAAAATCATGTTGCTCATGGCTTGATTCAGCCTCACCTTGAAAGTCTCCAGGGATGAGGCATCCACCACATCACTAAGCAACCTGTTCCAGTGCCTCACTGTAAAAGACTTTTCCCTTATGTCCAACCTAAATCTACCCTCTTTAAGCTTGAAGCCGTTTCCCCTTGTTCTGTCACCACAGCACCTGCTAAAGAGAATGTAAGTTCAGTGATCTCACTGGAAGAAGTGTTTCATGGGAAATTTTAGAACATTTAGGCCAGTCCTGAATCAGAGTTTCTCAACCTGAAATATCAAAACTTTTGACAAACTGCAAAGCCCAGCTTATGTCTGGCTTCTGTCTTAAAAACCCTCACAAGGGTCAAAAGTAATGTAGAATTCCAAAACAGCAATCAGAGCAGAGAACAGCCTGCAACAATTCAGCACTTGCACAAACTTCCTCAGGAGCATATGCAAACTTAAATTTGCTTCCCCAAGTAGAACAACAAAAACAACTAAAAAGGTGCCTAAGACCCAGCATTCCTGATTGAGGGAGGCTACTGGAGACACAAGTCTTTGGTCTTCAGCCATGCCTCTCTCCTACTTCTTGCTACTCTTGCCAAAAAAAAAAGGAGGAACAGAGCAGAGGTAGAGTGGAACTGGCAAATGGAGAGCACAGGCACCCAGCAGAGAGAATTAAAACTTGCTGTACCCTGAATTAACAAAGATGGTGATACCATCTTTGTTGGATGTTGGAGTTGCCTTGACCTGGTGCAATGTCTGTGACCTCACCAGGTTGCTGTCACAGGCACTACTTAAACCTGGAGCCTGTTGTCTGCATGTCTTCAGTCTAAAATTTCCATATATTCAAGGGGATGAAGTTTATGCACATCATAAACACAGAAAGAAGGAAAAAAAAAAAAAATAGAGCTAAGATACACATATTGGGAATAGTCAGAAAACATGGTTACCTGGAATCTCAGGACCCCTCAAAGCCCACACTTGCTCCAAAAAGACAAGTTAATTTGATTTGAATACAATGTAAGACTCACAGCAAGCAGAAAACTTGCTGAAATCCAATGAAGAAATCCAATAGCTACTGGAAGAAAAGCCAAATGCCTACAAAGTGATTATTATAAAACTCAAAGATTCAGATTTGAAGATAAAAAACAAAATAAAATCCTGTAGGATCTACTCAGAAAATAGATTGTGGCGACAGTGGCCCCAAACAAGTAAATGTTCAAGACCTGACTGCAGACCTGCCTACAGGCTTTGGATTAGCCCCTGAAAAAGCAGGTAAGCACACAAGGGAAAAAATAGAGAGAGAAAAGTTTTAAAATAATATAAAAAAGAAGTGCTGAAATACTATTGAATTTCCTCTGGCAAGGAAGTCTAAGGTAAATACTTTAATCATACTCACAGGAAAGCAATCAGAGGAAATATTCTGAACCTTTCAGTAATGAACCAGATGCTGACGAAATCAAAACTCCAACTCGAGAAACTAGAGGTGATCACTGTAGAGAAATGAAAGTAAAGAATGTCATTTAGCATATTGCAGATATGAAAAAAATATACCTTTGGTAAAGTCTTCCTCAGTAAAAACCCAAAAACTTTTTTTTTTTTTTAATATATAGAATAAAATAAAAATAATAGGAGAAAATAGAAGAAAAATTGAAAAAATTCTGCAAAATAGATGAAACGCAGTATCAACAGCTCTATAAGCTACAAATTGACAAAGCAGACTGATTTCCCAAAAGCTCTCAATGTCACTAAAACCTCTTGAAGAAGTGAAGCTGATATAGCCTAAGCAGAAGAATCTTTTGAGATAAATAAGAGACAAAGCAAAGCACCACACTAGTGGTGAGCTGCCACAACAGAAGAGGTTTCCAGTGGACCTTCCTAGGCACTGGAATGGCTGCCCAGAGAAGTGGTGGAGTTAGGAAGTTCAATTTAAGATCACAGTGTGGGACCATATCGATTTCTGGTTAATTACAGGAAACTCACAGAATCTGTGGCACTCTTGATGTAAATAGCTGTTCAATAATTTTAAAAAAAGGTTTTACAGTCTGATCTCTAAGCTTTACAGGCAGCTGTCTGTGATTTATATCACTGAAAACGTTGAGGTTGATCAAAAGCAAGATTTTGATTCATTTCATTAAAAATTTCCATCTTGGAATCAAAAAGTCCAGAATCCACATGTGATGCTTACTGTTACAATGCATGTATCTCACAGCAGAACACAGCATGATAAGAGCACACGTCTAACCCTCATGGTCTGAGAAGAACAACCGAGAGCTCCAAATCACCACCATCTCACTGGTTAATCCTGCTTACAAGCAAGAGAATGCGTGGGTTATATCACTTTACAGGGTACTAACTTATGTATAGCATAAAACCCTTCCAAGTCACTGAATTCACTTGCACTTTTTCACCAACTAGCAAAGTTGACTTTTGCCCATTTCTGTTTTTTTAGTATGCATCACCTTATGCATAGCAAGATATCAGACATGGTCTGAATGTTGTGAAGGTATACATCACATGTGGTCCTGGTTATAACAGGCTTTTTTGGCTACAGACTGTTTGCTTTCTTCTAAACTCTTCAAGATTAAAAATAAACAAAATAAAAAGAATATGGAGACAGCTCATGTACATTTTTTCTTACAGTCATCAAGACCTCTTCTGTTATTTTTCTTTAACTTGTTCTGTCCTAAATCATCATTTTTCTGAATTAAGCTCAGCAGAATTTGTATTATCAATAAAATAGCTGAAATATGTTTGTTCACTGCTTGTTTCCCAAAAGAACATCTGTTACACCACAGTTCCACTGTGAGCTTACTCTGAAGGCCTAAAAACATTTAAAAAAACAGGACATTTCCACAGATTTTAAGCATGAAGGAAATTCAGGTTGAGGTAAAAAACCTGACTTCATTAATCTAAGCCCTCCAATCCAAGAGATATCACTAGGATTTGGACATGTTTGGGACTGTAATTTTCTGTGATAAAAACGACGGATTTTTTTTCTTTATACCAACTTTTCAGTCCTCCGAATTCCCCCAACAATAAACACTGTGCTATACCCTCGTGTTCATTCCTCCCTACTCTACTGATGAAGTCAGTTCCATTTCACCAGGAATCTTTGAACAGAAATGAAGTTACAGAGCTCAGTTACCAAAAATACATTCTTCAGCTGTTCCACTTTCTCCAAAGGCTCAATGGTTAGGGCTACAGAAGGGTTTGAACCAAATCTCTTGCAGGATGGATTTTAGCCTAGATCTTCCTAAATAACACTTCAGCACTTGGATGCACATCCCAGTCCTTTCTTGTCAACACGAGTGTTAAGAGTATAATAGAAGCAGTAACACAGTAAAGGCCAAATCAGCTCAGTATCCTGTCTCTGATAGTGGCCCATATCAAATCTTTGGGGTATAGCATAAGAACAGGGAAAACACAGAAGAATGATTCCCACAAATATTCCTCCAGCTTACAACTGGTAACTTTCAAAATGTTTGAGTCAAAGGTGGAATTTGTGTATTTACTGATCTCCATGGCAGCTTTTTTCCATTATTATTTCCAGTAGCTGCAAACATTCAGCAAAATCCCATAGCAGAGTGTCCCACAACATAATTATGTGCTATGTAAAGATATAGTTCACTTTGGACATGTAATTAAACCTCCAGAGTGACACTTAGGCTCAGCTATGCCACATCCCAGCTGAAGGTTCACTCACCTAATGCACAGCTAGGTGTGGTACGCAAATAGGAAGCATTCCTCATTGCACCACATATAATGGAGCAATCCCAAATTGCCCAATAGCAACATAGTTAAGAAGCTGTTATGGAAATAGCACATCTGGGTTTCAGTCCCAATTACATATTTAATCATTTAGGAAAGTGAAATAACATCAGTAGGAGAGAGTTGAAGCATCATAAAAATTCATTCATTATAGTTAGAGAGTGGACTCCAAAATTTCTTTGGACAAAGGAAGTAACCCAGTCTAATAGGCTATGCATTAGCAATCAATTACATAAAAGGATTCCTTTGGTCTTTAAAAATAGTATTTCATCAGTTCAGGTTGCAAGACACCTCTGGAGATCACTTTGTCCAACTCCTTGTTCTGAGCAGCTTGCCTGGATTCATGTCCAGTTGGGTTTTGAATATCTCAAAGGATGGAGACTCCACAGCCTCTATGGGCAAATTCTTCCAGTCTTTATCATTTAAAGTTATATTCAAGTTATGTACATGTACGATGTTTAAATGTTACCTTCTGGTTTTTAATTTGCGTCCCATTCACTATGGTCTGTCACCACGCACCACTGAGAATAAGTTAGTTTCATCTTTTTTGCCATCATCCCTCCTCATTCCCTTGAAAAGGCAGAAAGCAGCTGTTAAATGTGAATCTCATTGCAGTTACAGCAGTAATCTTTGTCCATAGATTACAGCACTGGCTCTTGTGCAAGCCACGTTTAAATAAATTGTATAGATGAGGTATTTATTTGCTTATCCATTCCTTCAAAATCTCCTTTTCCCCTTTCGGTTTTTGTTTCAGGATTGACAGATAGTTTATTTTCTTATGAAGACATCACAGAGGAGACTACATGCTAGTGCAAAAAGGTGGATTTTCATTAGAGTGTTTGCCAACTAAGTATTGTCAACAGAAGAGGGGCAAAAGAAATCTCATACACATCCATTACTATGCAAATAGGCGCCCCAGGAATTTGTTTTCCAGGAAGAGCTAAAATGGGGAGATGTGTTGTCTCCTGTGAACGGCTCACCTAACCACTTCTGAGCAACTTATCCGTGCATAACATCAGCAAAGTAAATAAAAACACCTAGTAAATCTCATGCAGCAAGACGCTTCAGTGAGAGTTTAAAGTCATGCTTAAGGCTCACTGTCTTCAGGCGAAGTACACACTTGTATGTTCTCCTGAATGCAGGCATTTTGCTGTATCTGATCTCTACTTCCCAGAAGGCAGCAGCGACACTCAAGTTCTCAGTTTCCCTGTCAGTGTTAGGACCGTGACTTGGCAGTAATATTGCCAAGCCCCAACTTTCTGGGTACTATACAGACAACAGGACAAAAACGTAGTTCTTACTTTCAAAGGGTTTATAATCCAAGTACAGGCAGGACAAAACTACACATTATAAATTTGTGATCCAATAGTTTTCTTGGAGAACTTAATGTAACATTATTATATTATTATATTATTAAAGAAGGTTAGAGTTCAAGTGCTATCTTAACCTCAGCTAAAAAAAATATATATCTCATTAAGACAGATTTTCAGTGAAATATTTTCATCTTCTAAATATGTAGCTCCATTTATGCATCACTTAGTTTTTAAAAGTTCTGAAGCCCTCAGTCCATTACTTTATCTTTCTGCAGCCTCACGTAAAGAGGATTTTGGTGATGAAGAAAAGTATCAATAAGCTCAGGTTCATATGAAGAACATGAGCTGCAGGAAAACGTTTCCCACTCTTATATTTTCTAGTTGAAAATATGAGTTATGGTATCTAGATTATGAACAACACAGGCTGTGTAACGTACAGGGCTGATGGTCCTGGTTGTCCAGTTACATTCAGAGTCTGGAGGTCAGAGAAGAGGAAAATCAAGCTGTCAGCAGTGCCTCTTCCAGCCTACCCGGAGAATATATCAGATATCTGAATAGCAGAGAGGAAAGAATTCCTTGTCTAACATTCGCTCACTCTTTGCAGTTCAACTTCTTGAACGCTTTTCAATCCATTCCAGACATTACAGGCATAGCAGCACATGCAATTGTTAGCCAGAAGAGGGCTCTGGGAGAACCTGAGCACATTGCATCCCATGGGAAAAGCTGCGCAATGAATGTTCTCAATTACAGTTTGAATCGGAGCTTATAATCATGATTGTTGTTTTTTTTTTAAACAATGCCAGACAGCCACATACACTAGGTGAGAGAGTCTGTGAAGGAGAAAGATTAATATTTTCCCTTCAGCCAAGCTGCTAACATCCTTTCAGCAGCAACTCATCTGACCTGCATGGTTTCAGGAAATAGCCTATTTCTTGTCTACCATCTTAAAATTCCAGTTCTCCTTACATCGATCACAGCAGTAGAACATCCTAAGAGTCTGGTGAACAATCACAGTTCCACACACAGTATTACTCCCTCAACATAAGTGAGCAACTTTTAGATAAAATGATATATACAGATATTTAGACTTTCGTTCTATATAGCCTGGCATGAGACTGGAAAGACAAGGGAACTGAGGTTAAACATGACCAAAAGGCAGGACTAGATATAGGTCATAACTTGCGGAAGTAAGCTTCAAGTTCTTTGCATAGTTCTTCCTGAAAGTAGAAGCTAACAAATAAGCAAAGTATGTGTACATCTGAGCAGATGTGAGCTGGAACATCATCCTCTGCCACACAAATATAGCACTTGCTTCCTTCTTTGGCCATGTGCATGCTACTAAGCAGAAACCATTTGCTAACCAAACAGCAGTGGCATCCACGTGAGCAGAAAACCAGAGTCCTCATCTCTTCCTGCTTTGTTCAGCGCTTACTGTGCGCAGGAATAAATAGAGGGTTGTGCTCTTTGCTTGTTCCACGCAGGGTCTACTGTCATACAGACATCAATGGCAGCAGGAATAGATCAAATCTGTTCCAGAACATTTGTTCTCACATAAGCCCGTCCCACCAACAAAGCAGCAACATGTGCAGAAAGGAAAAGCTGATTCATGGAAGGTTTTTCCCTTTCAGTTTGATCTGGAAGGACGAGCATTTTTAAATTTAAAAATCAAAGCCTGCCATGTTCCTTTCTGATCATCTGAACATGAGCTCCCCTACATCACTGGCAGTTCACACAGGCGTGTCTGCTACATAACATGCTGTCAAAGGAAAACATTTCCTGATAATAAGAAGTCTCAAATTCTTTGCAAATCTACATCTCCTGAGATATACATTCAACTGGCTGCTGTAAAGCTTTTGAAGTGTCTGCTATCAACTGTCATAAGAACTGCAAGAAGAGTGGGATTCATTGTCCCATTTGGAAAAGGTTTACAGCAAGCCTAGAGCTCTGATCCAAATATTAATAATTCATAAAAATCATTGCATAATAATTCAGAAAATAATACTGCAACAGGCAGCAAATGGAAACTGACTGATTTAAAGCATATTTTGACAGCTGCTAGCATCATTCAACATGAAAAATGAAGGAATTTGCTCAAAAAAAATAAAGAACTGCACAAGTACAGCTAAAAACTATCTGTAATAACAAGAAGCTTGTCTCTTGCAAAAGCTCCAATTTTCTCCACTTTTATGTCTTTTTAAGTTATCAAACATGAACATGATGCTGGGATGGGTGTCAGGAGAGAGGGAGTCACAGGGAATATTCTACAAGTTGTGAACTTTTCAGAGAATTCTAATTAATGGCATTTCTGAGAAGAATCCTGATTGACAGGATTAGTGCCAGCACTAAAAGTTACTATTTGGGGATCCTGGAGCTCATAGCTCCCATAAAAATAAAGCAGTGTAGAAAAGAGCTTTGTGCAAATGAAGGCATTCCCTCAGCAGGGAAAGTTCATGTGAACCTCTTTCTGTGGCTTCCCTTCACATGGGTTTTTCACTGGAGATGGGATAACAGAGTCCCTGGAGGATGGTTCCCCTGGAGTGCAGAAGAATTGATTCAAGGTTTCTAGGTTAGTCCTAGGGGAACATTTCTATAATGAGCCAAAACAAAACTCAAAGAATGAATGTTCCCAAACTTTGTGGAGGGGAACATATGGTTCCACTTTCCGTGCTTCAGGATTTATTTTGGGTTTGTATTGGACACCTTTTACTTTCGTTTTTCCAATTCACACCACCTTCGTCCTAAGATAATCTGCTAGTATTCTCCTAGTAAGAGTCAGCCCAAAACACATGATTTCACTACTACTCTGATCCATGATAAAGAACTTGGAACAAATCATTCATCTGACCACAAGCCTGGCATTTTATTTGATTGCTATCAGATCTTTAAATACTAACCCAAAGTAAACCATCTTTTAGAAGGGCAAATGCACTACATGCCAAAACAATAAACTGGAAGTTAGCAAACACTGCCTTTTCCAGAGATCTCCAATCTCGCTCCTCTTGGGACCTTCAAAATGCGTGGGTAGCAGTATTTCTTCAGGTTAGGATTATTCACATTAATCCTTGCCTTTCTGGATTCTAACTAAGGCAAGATGAGCAGAGCTCACAGAAGAAAAATCTAGTAGATCAGAATCCTGCCACTTATTCTAGAACAACCAGTGCAAATAACTTTTTCTTTTAAATGGCTATATTATATATGGAAAGGATGCAAATTATGCATTGTAAACACAGTCCCAATAGCAACACTGTTGGCAATCAATACATGTAGTTATGTCTTCTTCCATGATTTGGTTCCAGTGACCCAACAAGCCTTTTTTCCAGCAACTAGATTTCTGTTTGGGAATAACTGTAGCTTTGATGCTGTCAACTCCCTTTGCTGTTGGCTCTCCAGTGTGAACCTTTAATGCTACAGCATTACCATCTCAGCTTTAATTAGCTTAACACAAAGAAAACACCAGATACTCCTAAATACTCAGAAACCTCTAAATGTCCACAGAGATCTTAGATTTTAGTTCACTCAAGAAAACTGGGATTATCTTTACAGAGAGACAGCACCTTCACTATACAAGCCATCAGCTCTGTTGTTACATGCTGAGAAATGGATTGTCATTCCGACTTCTTCCTGTTCTGCCTGACACAAGGAAGAGATTAAGTTTTTGGATGAGGCCTGGTAAGCATGCCTATTTTCTACCTTTCCAACTAATGCTTAAACACAAAAACTGGCTGTTTGCAATCACTCACCTAAACAAAAACCACCAAGGCTGCTTGTCAGTCTTCAAACACGACCTGTGTGCTCAGTGATACCTGAAATTTGCCAAACCCAAGTCATTTATTTTAATGAACTACAACTCATAAATTCAGTATGCAGTTTAAATCTTTCCTCGCTTGACAGCCATATAAAACAGCATGGAAAAAAAAAAAAAAAAAGTTGTTATCCTGGACACACCTGTTACTTTTCCAAAAGGAAGGGCATACTCAGGTACTGTAGATGAGAATCAAGATAACTGAGCTCCAGCTACTTGTTTAGACTGCTAGCTTTATTTTCAATTGTAGGAAATATTACATAAAATCCATGTAACACATACAAGCTAAGTGCAAATGATGAAAGAAATCAGCAAGGGAAAACAGGCCAGAGAGCTGTTGTGATGGAAGAATAGCAGCTGGGAAAACTGAAGTCAACCCAGCTATGTTATTTTTTAATTAAAAATAAACACGGGCTTTGTTGCCAAGGGATTGGTTAGCATTCCATTTAAAAAGAAGAAGAAGGAAAAAAAAAAAGGAATGTTATTTTATTTCATTCTCATTCCCCTCCGTCCCTCCCTCCCTCTCCTGCCCCTCCCTCTTCCCTCCCAAAGTATTTATAGATTCTGCAGAAAAAAAAAAAGTTGTGAAATTTAGGTCAGTATGCAGCACCGCACAGAGCCATCTAATTTTAAGGCATTCTCATTCTCTCACATCATTGCTTTCTTGATAACCAGAGAATATCATTTTTAACTCCGGGTTAATTGTTTCATTTTCAGCACTGACACTGCTAGCAATACAAGCACTCATGACTGCCCTAAGGCTGCACATGTGTAACAGATAAAGGCCATCTTTGGGCAGCACTTTTAATTTTTTTGTTTCAGCAGACCCACGTTAACCTTAACCAAGTCCAGCTTGACTTTGATCAAATAACAGCACATCATTTATTCAGGCTTGAACTGGAGTTTGTCCCATTTTTATGCAATTCGCTCTGTCTGAAGCACTGGCACAGTTTACCCAGAAAGGCTGTGGACTCTCCTCCTTGGAGACTTTCTGCTCTGGTTGTCCCTGCTTGAGTAGGAGTTGGACCAAACAGATCAATGGTCCCTTCCACCCTCAGTCATTCTGTGATTCAGTTGAACCACAGTACTTGTTGAATCAAAGAAGCATCATTGTAAGGGCTAGTCATTCAGCTGGCTGGTGGAATAAGGGAATTCAGGTGAATGAAGAATACTTGCATCTACCTCCTGCACCTCAGATAAGCACCATCATGCATAGCAAATCACCAGACTAAGTACTGTTGTGGAGTAGGACTTGCTTGCATCTAGCTGGAATCACTCATTCACATTTTTAAAAACTCAATTGACAAAGGAAATACAATACTTTATTTTTTATTCAGATCTGAGAGGCTCTCAGAGGAGATCTGGATGAAAACATCTTCAATCTTCAAAGAAGAAAAATGATGAGGCTCTGAAAGTGTCTCTGCTTTTGTACCTCGTGAGGTCTTTATGCATTCCATTGCACCTCTAGAAAGATTCTGAATTTGCAAAAATATAAGATAGATAGAAATATTTTTTTTTATGAAGACATGGTTATTATCAGCCAACTCACAACCAGATTCCCCAAGTATTTGAATCTTCCATGAACTCCAGACAAAATCTGGGGTTCATCACAAAACATGAGGTTTTCTAACCAAGTGGCGTAAATCGCATTATTTGCAATGTAACAGTAGGCACAGGAGAGAAAAGATACTGGGTTGCAAAAGAGTTTCCTTTATGCTTTGGATGCTTTTTTGGAAGCAGAAAGAAAACCACATTAGGATAAGCAATATATTTGTCTTGTCTCAAGGACACTGACTCACAAAGAAATGTTGCTGCAACTAGTGAGAGTTCAAGTCGTTGTTACACAAACCATATTAAAAATATATATATATAAAAGGCTTTGGAACTCAAATGTTATTCCTTGTTACATCCAAATATAAATAATTCAACAGTTCAGTGACCAGCATTATTCAAAAGAAAATGATTTTTTTTCTGAGTAATTAAACATTGAAGTAGAGCTGAAACTAATTCTGTGAAAACTAGTTCTCTTTTGCAGTAACACAAAATTGGATTCAGCAACGGAACATAAGAGAAAGGGGAAAAAAATAATAGTTCAACACTGGCAGAACCTAAACACAGCGTGTTTCAGGCTCCTTGAGTTTTACACTGATTTCCATGCAAGGGTAGAATTTAGTTGAATTAAACATGATTGTAGGGAGAGTTTTGTCTTTCATAGGGTCACTTGCAGCTCTACATGAAAGCAGAGATGTGAGAGAAGAGCTCCTCAGGTAAACTCTTCCCGACAGGGTGACTATTTGACTACCAAAATAGCAACATCTTTATTCTGACTACCAAAGAGGATTTCGCTCTCCTTTCTACAGTATTTTTACTTTTCTTGAAGATCTGCAACAGCTCAAAAACCAAAAGCTTCGAGAGGCTTATTTTATTGTCTGTGTAATGGCATGTGATGCAAACACACAAATACTGAAGACAACAGGGGAAAGGGAAATTCAAAAATATGAATGAAAGATAAGAGATCTGTCCAGAAGGAAAGATTTGTAATAAAGTTACTTAGAAGTGCTATCGGCCTTTTTAAGAAGAACTGTTATATTAGTGATATAACAGATATATCAGACAATGATTCTGCTGAGTTTTAAATGAGTGGGAGGCTCTTCTTGTCATTGCTATTTCTTTTAAGTCTTAGGCCAAGAAGTTAGGCCATTGAAAATGCAAGCATGTGCCAAAATGGATAAAACATTTAAAACCATCCACATGTCCCATCTTCATCTGGCAAACAGAAAACAGAATGCTATTTACAGCCCTTTGATATTTCTTTTTTTCTCATGGGAAACTAGTTGATGTTGTCTATTGTCAGCTCTCATTGTTAACAACACTCAGGGAGAGTTTATTAATCTTATTTCTTGATGCCTTTTGTGCAAAGAAAGCTTTCTATAAGGGTTGCATTAGACCAATAAACAGTCAAGTATCAAACAGACATCATGGTTCATTCACTAAGTGGAATTCAAGAAGACTGATGCTTAAATTTTATGTATTTCTCATTTTAAAACAGAACCCTCCCATCAGCCTCAGGATTTCCTTGATCTTTATGTTGTAGAAATATATCAAATCAAACAATACCCTCCCACTCCACTCACTTCTCCTACCACATAATATAACAAAACCGCATTTCAAAGAATATTATTCCCATTTGAATATGTTCCATCTTCGTTTTCCAGTCCAATTGGAAATCTGGTAATGAAGTATTTCATATACAAAGCAATGCCTCACTTCACATGTTCAGAGAATGCCAAGTTATGATTTCTCTGCTGTTCTCCTCTAGCTGAACAGCAGAGAGCTACACTGCCAGAACATCACATTGTGACACTGACATGAAGTTGTCAGCAGTTGAGTTTCATTTGTTTTGATACAATACAATTTATAGAAAGGAAATATCTCTGTAATCCCAGTGCCTTACCTGGAAGACCATCCCATCTATCACAAATTGCATCTACTTTATGCAGACTAGGAATAATTTTCTCAGTCATAGCTGAGTGAAAAAAAGCTGATAGGAGGTAAAGTTACAGAGAGAAGTCCACCCTATGCTTGGAAAACAATGCACTCAAAACACACAACGTCATGTACATGGAAAACTAAGGTACTGGGAAACAGAATATGAGAAAAGCAGAGGAAGAGTGGCAGGGATACAGAAGCATCAAAGATGAAAACAGTGGGAAGAACAGTTGGCACAGAGAGAACAAGACCACCGTGAGAACAAACCAGCAGGTAGAAGTTTAACAATAAACTAGAGTTGGGCCATCATAGTGGAGACTCAAAGCAGCTCTTACAGCTCCTCCAGTTTAAGGCTAAGGCTGGCTGAACTGCATGGTGTCACATTGAAGATATTACTATATTATTCTTGTATTTTTTGTATCCTCAGTGTTTCTTGTGTCCTTTACAAACAACAAAGTCAGATTATCTCCACAGTTTGATTTTGCATCTAGAGAAGAGCCCCGCATGCTAACAGGGAAGGAATTCAAGCAGATTTACTGTCAGATGTACTGCAGAAAAAGACTTATGATAATAAATATGCAGCAGGGCCTCATTCTACCTGTCTTTCCAAAAAAAAAAAAAAAAAAAAGAGCGAGATTAAAGATTAAAGATAGATAATAAAAGAGGAAAGAGAAGAATGAGAGCTTGAGAAGTTATTTGCCTGGTGTTGTAGCTCTTGAACGTAATTGACAAAACAGCTTTCGTCAAAACAATTAGATTGTTCCCCTCCAAGCCATTCATCATCTCAGATATTTTTCTAATTTTGACTTTTACCCACTAGAGAGCAGAAACTTTCTGAATAATTATCATCCAGGGATACCTTAGCTGGAATTTGGAATGGTCAACATAATTCCTCCAGACAGTGCTTCTCAGTTTTTTCCCATAGACTTTGATATTGAAATGCCTAGCATGCCGACTCTGTGCTGCAGAAATTACCCTACTATGTGACATGTCAAATTCAGTCATTTGGCAGCAAGACTGAAAACTAATAATATGCTCCCATCTGAGTGATTATCTATTTCTAGAATGCGTTTGTGGAGGAGGGGGTGAGGGGCAACTGAACGAATAACTATGAGTTTTCCCAAGTGAATTTAATGTTGAGATTGGCTTATTAGCCTCATAGAACAAAAACTTCCACTGATCTACAAAGCTGATCAAGTAGTGGTAATGGTAATGGGAGATACACCAGCCCAATTAGAAGCAGATTGAACTGATCCTGACTCCCTGCATTTTCCATCCAAAGTAGGGCAGTAGCTTTAGCAGTCCTTGTGGCAAACCACTTCTTCCATACCTAGCATTGCTCTCTGCATCCCAGCTTGAATGGAGAATAATTGAAATTCCACACAAAGGTTTCAGGTGCGACGTTATCTCTTCTCCTGGCTGTTTGTATGGTTTCTTGCTACACAGACTCACAAATATCTCACTCATCAACTTCAGTCAACATTCAACTACCTTAAATTGTGCGTTTCTGTCTATGGCATACGTATGATGTCCATTGCAACACAGAGTGATTCACAGCCTTCAATTTTGCAACAGCCCTATGAAAAAAGGAATAGTTTCTATTTTTATTTTACAACAGGTTGATTGTAACAAAGAATAAATAACTTGTACATAGTCTCAGACTTGTTTTATGAATGAAGAATTTACATGGAGGCCTCCTAGTGTGTCAAATAGTGAACCAGGTATTTTTTTATTTTATTTTATTTTTAACAGAAATAAATTGCAACTTTTTTTCTACCAAAGAAAAATGCTTCACTTCTAAGAAACACAAAATTGGTTTGTGTCAAATTCTTTCAGGGGTATTCTCTGAAAAGGGAGAGAGGGCAGTGACAAATGTGATAGAAGTTGATAAACTGCTGTCTATGCTAGAAATAACAATCCTGTTGCTGACAACTTCCTTGTTTGAACGACAAACAAAGCACACTCTTTATAGAGATTGAATAGACTGTTTTTCCAGCCATAAATTACATATAAACAATTAAAATAGTGGGAGGAGAAGAAAGGAAAAAGAGCAGAACCTTCAAACAAGTCCGAAGTTAACACTATCATGAGTGCCTCATTAGAACTGCGTGCAGGATCACCTGCAATTTCACCAAATGTTTGAAGATCATAACATGGTTAAAAATCTGTTTACTTGCTGTAGAGGCTGTAATTTGTTAGCCTCCCAAACTGTGCAACACCCTCACTTCAAGATGAATCTAAACATCAATAAGAAAGCTGAAAATTTTATAATTTAACATTTCCACATGTACCGTGGTCTTAAAGGCTCTTGCTGCACTGGAATTCTTGAAATCAAATCACAATATTCAAAAGTAAATATTTATTTAATTTCTTCTTTCTTTTGAAGAGGAAAATATTTCCCAAGTACCTTCAGAAGGACTCTATGGTATGTATATTTACATTCCAACATGAAATCTCAAATCTTCTTGAACTGTTTGCACTTTTCCCATGAGATCTGCCTAAGATTCAGGAGGAGACAGATCAATTGTAAACCAAGCTCTTCTAGCTTTAGGGTGAACAATCATGAAAATGATTCCATTCCTGTTCCCATAGGTGCAAATTTTCCTGTAGATTGATTTGCCACCATTTTCAAACATCTGCCCCCATTCAGAGACAAGCTGGTTATTCTTAGCAGGCATGGTAGTGCTTTTTCTTTTCAGATGCCCCGTGACTCTTCTCCCTGGTACCATTTCCACAGTTGGCTCACCTGTTGTCCACACCATCTAAGTAAGCTTTCTTTCTAGACCAGAAAGACAAAAAAAAAAAAAAAAAAACCACAACATGGAAAGTATAACCAGTTCAAGCTTGCCCTTACACGTGCAGCGTTTGCTTGGTATGCAAACAGTCTCTTCTATGAAGGGATTGTTGAACTACTTCAATGAGAGGTACAATTCTGAACAGATGCAGCTAAGCCTTTACAAATCCCTGCGGACACATAGTTATTTCAGTTTGAGAGCTCAGAGTGTGACCAAAAGTCCAAACACTTTGAAGATGACATAAATCAAAGTTGCCTCTTCTTCAACAGAGCAATTTCCCCTGCTTCAAGTTCCTTCCACTTTGAGAGAAGGGAGATAAATCAGTCTCTCAAAGGAACCTGTACTGTCCACTGGATTGTATGAAATACTCTTCTTTTTTTTTTTTTTTTTAACTGGCTTTTTTTTTTTTTTTCCTTCGTATCTGCTGGTACATCTAGAAGGCTTGTTATAATCACATGGCATTGGGTGACTGCCTGGCTGTAAAACTTGTACAGAATGTCATCTTCTTTCCAATTTATACACAAAAGGAAACCTCAGTACCGTGGTAGAAGGGAAGTGTGGTGACAAACGACAAGAACTCTTTGCCTGCTAGTATGCACCAGAAGTAGCATTTTCAGTATCTTGTTAAGAATGACAGACTCCATTAATATACTAGCAGTACTACTCTCAATGTGAAGTTTTGCTCTGGATTTAGGGTAACAAAAGACAAAACAGAGATAACACTAATATTAAGCATTAACAAACAAGCTACAAAGAGTTATTGGTTCTAGTCATAAATAATTTATAATGGACTAGAATATATTGTTAAATAGAAATCAGCATGTTAGTGGTTTGCTAGTTACTACTAATGATCAATGTTATTTTCCACTGGTATCCATAAGATATATCAGTCATTTCAGTAACTTGACTCATACTTCCAGTGATCACTTATTAGCCTCTTATAAACTAAAATAAGGTACTAAATGGGGCTTAACTGAGAAGCCTTGATCATGAAATTGTGGAAGAGTTTATTTAGTTTCACAGACCACCCATGCCTTGCTCTCATACTCCAAAATGAGTTTGACAGGCAAGAACTTGTCTTGGTCAGTACACAGCTTACTTGGTAGAAACAAAGATATAGATTTCTGAAGACATAAATGACAGTTACGTGTCCAAGCCCCATAGAATTTAATGAGATACATGTATCCTGTATTTTAAAACATTTATTTAGCAAAAGTTTATCAGCTTCAAACTGCAAAAATCATCCTTGGTGTAGACATCCTGATTTTTACTTTGTTACACTCATTTTCATTTAAAGGCAGCATACCACTCCAAGCATGGACAAATTAGTCTAATTTATTTTTGCCAGACTTATCTGGGATTGGCAGAGTAGCAGATGTTGTTTATCTCAGTATTAGTAAGGCTTTTGATACTTGTCTTATACTGTATAACAACCCTTCGACAGAAGTGGATTGAAAACTGGAAGACCCACCAGGCCCAGAGGGTTGTGATAAGTCCAACTGGAAGTTGAGCTCAACACTGAGACAAATACTGTGTAATTTATCTTCCTCAGTGACCTGGATGATAGAACTGAGCCCACCTTCAGTGAGTTCACAGACAATATAAAACTAGAAGCACTGGCTTATACCCTAACTGGCTGTGTTGCTATTCAGAGGAACCTTGGCAAGCTGAAGAAATAGGCCAAAATAAACTTTCTGAATTTTAACAAGGGAGGTTCTGGAGTCTTTGTCTTTGGAGATATTCAACACCCATCTGGACACAAGCCTGAGCAACCTACTCTAGATGATCCTGCTTTGAGCAAGAGTGTTGGACTACTAAATCTCCTCAGTTCCCTTCCATTTATGATTGCTCTGTGATAACTACACACAGATACGTCTTGCAATATACACTGCATGTAAACATAGCATGCAAGCATAGAAAAGACATCATCTCCTGTAGTATGAAAGTAGAACAGGTCAGTTCCTTAGGTTATAACCTATCTATCTATTGGAAAATAGTCCTGTAAATTACAATTTGCAGCAGCTGAGGATACGAACAGTTCACATTAACAAAGTTTTGTTGTAAAGAGTAAATTTCAATGGTACTGAGATAAAAATGCTTCTACCAAAAGATCTTTTCTCTTTTTTTTTTCAGCTGCTCAGCATCTTACACAATTCTGTCCTAATTGTTGCTATAATCAATCTCATAATTTACAATACAACTTGCAATTAACATATGGTAAATAGCATTGGCCAATTAAACTATCATATGCACTGTACATCTGATTTCTGTTTTCACTGGAATGCAGCTATTTGTGCTGGATCTTGTCCAGAGTCTCTGCTTTGGCCTCTAATGCTCTCTGGATCAGCAACCCTCAACTTTCTGCTGTAGTTAAGAGGAAGACAAGATTTCTAAACATATGAATTAGGTCATAGATATGAACCTTGAAGGGTTCATTAGTCATTTTTAGAGCTCCACTACTTTAAAGTTGAGGAAAATAAATCACAGTACAGATCCCCTTCATCACTGCATACTGTCACCACAGACAACAATAGATCTCTGTGGATAACCAAGGAGTCACTGTTTCCAGGGCCATCAGCAAATGATCAGCACCTCACAGGTCTGTATGGTTTATCTCAACAAATCAATAAACAATTTGCTATTAATAATCCCTTTCTTCAGAGGTGCTGCTTTCACTAGAGCAAGGATTCTTAAGTAGCAAAGTATCACAGTCACAGAATCGTGTTAGTTATGAGGTACTCTTAAATGCCATTTGGTCCAACTCCCCTGCAATGAACAGGGACACCCACAGCTAGATCAGATTACTCAGAACCTCGTCCAGCCTGCCTTGAGTGTTTCCAGGGACAGGGTACCCTTCTCTCTGGGCTACTTTTCCAGTGCCTCATCAACCTCATCATAAGAAACCTTTTCCTTATATCTGGTTTAAATCTTCCCTCTTTTAATTTGAAACCACTTCCTCGCAAAAGAGCACGTCTCCTTCTTTCTTATACCCCCCCTTTAGATACTGAAAAGCCACTTTAAGGTTTCCCCAGAGCCTTTTCTTCTCCAGGATCAACAGCCCCAGCTCTCTCAGCCTGTCTTTGTATGGGAGGT
Organism: Alectoris magna; assembly: GCA_030625065.1. Classification (NCBI taxonomy): domain Eukaryota; kingdom Metazoa; phylum Chordata; class Aves; order Galliformes; family Phasianidae; genus Alectoris; species Alectoris magna. The sequence goes on from CM060560.1 coordinate 136,048,377, forward strand.
GTACCATCCCTGGGAACATTTTTGTGACCCTCCTCTGGACACTCCAACAGGTCCACATCTCTCCTGTATTGAGGTCTCCACATCTGGACACAGTACTCCAGGTGAGGCCTCACCAGCACAGAGCAGAGGGTCAGGATCACCTCCCTGACCTGCTGGCCATGCTTCTTTTGATGCAGCCCAGGATACAGTTGGAGTTCTGGTCTGTAATGGCATATTTCTGGCTCATGTCCAGCTTCCCTTCCACCGAGTACCCCCAGGTCCTTTTCTGCAGGACTGTGCTCCATCCTTATATCCCCCAGCTTGTATTGATAATGAGGGTTGCTGCAACCCAGGCACTAGACCTTGCAGTTGGATTTACTGAACTTCATGAGGTTCTCCAGGCCCACTACTTGAGCCTGTTTAGGTCTCTCTGGGTGGCATCCCATCTCTTGGGCATGTCAACCACACCACATAGCTTGGTGTCATCCATAAATTTGCTGAGGGTGCATTCAGTGCCAGTGTCATTAATGAAGATGTTAAAGAGCAATGGTCTTAGTATTGACCCCTGAGTGACACCACTTGTCACCAATCAATCACCTTCAAAGCATGTGACTGTTTCAAAGTGGGATACACATAGAGGCTAAAGGACTGACTTTTCCTTACACAGAGCCTCCAGCTTCTGCTCCTGATAGGAGCACGAACACTTGGTGCTCAGCAAACCATAGAACAGAGATATCATATATGAAATCTCCTCTCCTACAATAAAAAAGAAAAAAGGAAAAAAAAAAAAAAAACCAACTAGGAATTCCAAGCAACACTATCAAGTTGTGAAGGAAAACTAAGAATGGTCTTAGAACTTTCATTAGCATTGCTTAGGAACTTTCCAAAATTAAAATCAAAGGAAGACATTCCAAATTGAAGAAACCACCACAGAAATCTGCTTTTACCTGCCTCAGTAACAGATGCTAGAGGAGCAACAGAAGTCTCTGTCAAATAGTTTCTGCCACTGGTAGACTAACAGCATAACAGTAATTTTATTAAGGGTCCAGAGGAGCAGCAAGCTAAGGAGACAGTCACTGCCACCATTATTACTAAAGCTGAAGAAGAGCCTCTGAAAGATATCCTTTTGAAAGTCGTTTTTTTATTACCAACAAAAGAAAGCTGTATGCTGAGACTCAAGAGAAGACTTCTCTGCCAAGCTCCACCATGTAATTTGGGGAAAGGGTTTGTAATGAGATTAGGGGTGGGGATTTTCCTCTGTCCTTCTCCCCTGCTGCCCTTTGATTTTTATCTGGTCTGATGTTAAGTCTGAAGTCCAGGAATGTTTTTCATTATTAACAGTTCTTCAGTTCTTCATATGTGGAGTATAAGACTATGAACTCAGTAAAGATACTGTAGCATTTCAGATTCTTTTCTCCAGGATAAATTTAGAGAAAACACTGACATAAAGGAAGCAAGAAAAATTTTTTTTGCTGAACTAGTGACCATGTTAGAGTCATGAAAAGGGTCCGTTATGAGCAATGGAGACTTTGCTTCAGTGTGAAAGGCAAAGCTCTGTTGCCATTTCCATCTGTGTCATGTACACAGCAAGGCCTTACATGGCAGGCTTCCATCATGTGCTCTTGTTGCTGTCAAATAAAGAGGGAAGAAAATGGAAATATGAATCAATGAAGTAATTTTCCTTCCCACATACTACCTTAGGCTGAGATGATGTCAGGTTTTTCACAAGCAAAACAAGTTTGAGTGGCACCAACCAACCTTTTTCAGGAGTAAATTCAAAGGAAAATTATGCCCATCAAACTGTGATGCTGATGATTCAACAGGCAGCAGCTCTACTGCAAAGTCAGTAAGGACTGTATATTTGTGATGCAAGAGGGGAAAAAAAATCCACTCTGCCCTGTCAAACAAATACCGAAAGGATTGTAGGACTGGCTCCCTTTACTTTCAAGTCACCCGACGTCCTGCTGGTTGATACATAAAAATCACACCGGTCTAGTGACAGCTGAAATTTCTGACAGATCTCAATCATTTCCACTGAATTACAAACCATGTAAAATCAATGGAAGAAGAAAATCCTCAGTTTCTTTGGCCTTCCAGACTGTTTCTGGAGTAACAGCAGAGAGGGTGGACACAGAGACAAGTTACACTGGTGTTATACCAGTTGGGATGCTGCCTGTGTCAGGAAAATTCTGGAATCGTAGTTAGAGCGCATCCTTTTTGCACCAAAGTGGACAAGACTGGGTCTGAGAACATAATCTCGAACTTGACCTCTCTTACCCACTGGAAGTACCATGGCAATTTATCACATGTGTAGAAGTGCTTGGAGAATTAAATTCAAGCCCCCTTCATTTTGAATGCATCTACTCTGTAGACTATGATATACTATCTAGACTTACAACAGCAAGCCTGCATACCAGGTACCTCTTGTTTTTAGCACAACAGAGCTGTGCTACCTTTTCCTTTCCTCTACATAGTGGGTTTTAGCAAAATCAGAGAGTTCAAAACTATTAGGTAGAAATTGCTTTCCCCTTATTTTGCCCTCATGGTCCTGGTTTGATACCATTTCACATGCCAAGCTATAAAGTACAGAAGTCTCTGTTCAAGGTATGATTTGAAGGGAATGGAGGAAAAGGGATAGTGGGAAATTTTACCCACTTTTCCTTTAGCTTGTCACTTGCTAGAAAAACAGGTGAGAGGAAGAAGGTACATGGCACCTTAGCTGTCATTTCAAGGTAACCTTAGACTTGGAAGGAAATGTGGCAAGATCGAACCACATTAAAGCCATGATTTAGCAAAGAGCTTTGAAACACATGCTTATAGTTAAGCATGTGCCTAAATGCTTTGCTGAATTAGGGCCTATGTTGGTAAAAGGGGCAATTGATTAATGGTTTGTGACAACCACCAGAAACTAATGAGCCACAGACCTACACTTTTTCCTCCAAATGACTGTACTTAAACCTGAAGGAAATTTCATTATGGAAACAGAAAACACAAATAAATCATATGTGTCTCCTTTGCAAATATTAATTTTTATCTGCAATTAGTGGTAAACCCAAACTTCCCTTCATACAGTAATCGGAGACAGTGCCATTTGCCCTGTGTAACTGGTTACTCATTCAAACCCATAAATTTCTAGAATTGCGTGTTTTACAGAAAGCCATACGAACCCAGCTAACCAACCATGAAATAGGCAGTATCCAATATACTAGCCAGAAGGCAGCCTCACTGCTATATAAGCTTCAGAATGAATCAAGCCAGCACTCTGCAATCCACCTAGCAATGAGGAGCTCAGTAACAACGTGCTGAAACACTCTTTCCGCTGCTGTGTGCTCAGCCTCGGTGAGACAATACAGGAGCAAATCTCAGGGAATTAACACAAGCTATTCAGCTCCCACATGAGAAACTGAAAAGGTCCAAAACCAAGAGAAAGTGACTTGTCCAAGATAACCTCAGTATTCTAAGATGCAATCCAGCTCTCTACTTGCCAAGTTGTACCCTATCACAGAAATTTTTAAACTGGCAGTGAGTTTTAACAGACTTCACTTTATTAATATTTAGAGAATCAGGAAAAACCTGTGGCCGAGACACATTTACTGGAGCCATAGCATCCAACTCTAAAGTCAACTTTATCTAAATTCCATTAGAAAACTCATTTTTTTTTCCCAGCATCACTGTTGTTATTGCAAGCACAGACAGGTAATGACTTCTGTTAACACTGAGGTCCTAATATAACAGATATATCTATGAACTTCAAGACCACAGACTAAACAATACTAGTATCTGAGGTGTTGTTGTTGGTCAAAAAACATCTGAAATGATTCTCCTTTTTCTATGTGTGTTTTCCTCATCCTAACGAGAATTCATAAGTAGATAGATGCTGTATAACCAAATGAGTATTAAAAATATTCTATCAACGACATACACCAAGGTTTTAATGTGTGTTTACATGCTTGAAGGGCAGAGATGAAACCATTCTTCATACAAGATGAAAACTGAGAACAGTTTATTTCATTCACATACTTTTTCTTGAGAATACACTGATTCACCTATAATTCTGAAGGCAGTAGTTTGAGTTCATAACGGTGGCTGACTAGTTACCCAAGACTCAGGTTTCAAAATCAGTAGATTTGTGCACAAACGTATCAAAAACTGCAAATTCAGACATCTGTGACCATATTTTTGTCATGTTGTCTGCAGAGCATTACACTTTTATACAAGATCTAAGCTTTGCAAATATAGGCAATACTCAATCCACCAAAAATCTTGCCAGTATAAAATTAACTTGTCAGTTTGCTTGCAATTTCAACCAGTAGAGAGTTTATACCAGATCTGCATTACACCATCCAACTACAATATTTTTTACTAATTATTAGGAGCACTAATGTACAATTTACTTCATCATTGAACCATGACCTACTAGTAAAAGGGGGACTTCAACTTCTACAGCATTGTCCAAATGTTCCTTGAATATCCATTATGACTTCATAACAGAGACAAGAATTAAATGACAGTTCTGAGGAAAGAAAAGTGACAGGGCTGACGTGCCTGAGACTTGGGGAAATGACCAAAACCTATCCAGTCAGTGGAAAAAAAAAAGTTTCAGTTCTCTGGTTTTGGATCAGATCAAATATGCACACAAAATAACAATGCCCCAGAGGAAAGGGTGGGAAAGGAAAAGGAAAGCATTTGATTTATTTTCTTAAGTCTATATGAATAAGATATTACATTATTAGGCAAATATTTGATGTGTTTACACTCTTGTTAGACTGTGAAGAGGAAAACAAGTATTTACCTTCATAAAACTTACAGTTCCCAATGTCTTTATTATAATAGAGTTCCTGACATAAAACCTATTTCAAAGCCTATTTCAGGTTTCCACTGATTTCAATTAACAGTTTGTAAAAGCTCAAATGGTCAATGCATATAACACAGCAATGTGCACAAGATATCCCCAATTTCAGATGGAAAACCTTATGCGTGTTTTGAAAAAGAAAGACAAGGTGGTGAACATAAAAACAGATGTCCTTAATCAGTGCATGGGAAAGTTTAAAATATCATTTATTTCCTATTACTAGCACAGTGAAGGTCTACAGGGTATCAGTTACCACCCTTAGAAGTAAAGTTTAATATTTGTAAAGGTAAATACTGTAACTAGGCAGCTACCAATGCAAAAAAAGCTTATACATTTAGTAGGCCTCTTATTCTCAGTACATCAGCTTGAATCACACAGAGCCCAGTATGATAGTTGCACCACAGATTCTTTGGTCCTATCAGTTACACTCACACCTGGGCAAATAATGCTAAAACCTTATTTCCTTCAAAACAGAATTTGCTTGATTATAGAAATATATTGTGAACTCTCACCATTATGTTTCCTTATAGAAAGAAGTCCAAGCCCGTTTCCTTAGTCTTGTATTTCCAGAGATTTTTTTCTCTACTGCTTAGTTATAATGATAGATTTTTTTCCTCCTTTCTTACACAAAGTAGAAAAACCTGGTTTCATTTGAATGAATAGTTAAAGAGCACACATGAATCTTCCAATACAAGGTTGTGATTCTAAATTCAGCATATTCACACCAAGACAAAGGGATTTTAGGAAATGACAATTTCTTTGCTACAAGCACACTTGTCAGCTTGCTACTATAGGTGGTGTGTTTGATAAGAGTTGTCATCTTCTTTAGTATTCATCTGAGTGTCTAGGAAACTTCCAGGTGGCCAAGTGTAAGGAAATCTGGATGATTCTCTCACTGCTATAGTAAATTCACTTCAGTGATGCCAACAGTCTTTCAGCTGTGGGGAAACAAAGATTAGAGGAGCAAGCACCTCATCTATAAGCTGTTCCGCTTATGGGGATGACTTTTTATGTGCATGGCTTTTACTCTAATAACATGACATCTGCCACAGGACTCACTCCACTTTCAGTAAAGCATGTTTGCTCGTCTGTCATAGTATTCCCTGTTCTCAAGATTCCTAAAACCAGAAATTAAACATGAATATGAAGCACACCCATAGGTGCTAAAGAAACTTGGCTCCAGATCCATCCTGCTCTCCCAAAGCATTTCTCTTATTGCTGCTCTCCTAATCATTTTCAAGAACTCATTGAAGTATTGCATGCATGTATTTCCCTCATTGCTCCAGGGCTTGCCTCCTTACTTCATTCCATTTTGTTTTCAGCTTAACATCTCTTACGAAGCCACTTGGTCATGATGTGACTGAACATATTAGGCAGCCAAAGTCATTTGATCAAAAATATCAAAATTCTTCATTGGCATATATACATATATATACTAATATACATGTATATATACTAATACATATACTAATATCTTAAAAATCCTGTAAAAGATGGGAACTGCAAAAAACAGTTGATTTTCATCTTAGAGAATTTTAAATGCATAGGCTAGAGCTTCCCAGAAGTCATATTAGCTCAGTTATTGGCTTCATAAACACTAGTTAGTGAATTAGAAAATGAGACAGTAGTTCTCAATTCTTAAAATAATAAATAAAACCCAACACACAGGGCTGGTAGTATATTCCATTTCAGGAAAAATGTTGTATGGCTGGAATCACAGCAGTGACAAACAGAATTCAATTTCCACTGCGTACTGTTCAGATTCTGGCTGGATTCTCGAGTTCTTCAGGGAAGCTGTGGGCAAATTGGAAGACAGTCTAAAAGAGGACAGTGAAAGTTATCATAGATCTAGGTGACAGTCTTCATGCAGACTTTGGAAGGTTTGGTCAGCCTAAAAGACAAGGTAAGCATCTTCACATATGTTAAGGAAGAAGAGAATGATAACCTCTTCATATCCACTACATTCAAGATTAAACAGAACATGCTTAAGACAGGCAATCAGTCCCCCTTGACATTATCAATTTCCTTACCAAAAAAAAAAAAAAACTAGGGAAACTATGTGAGAAGGATAATTAAACACCATTACAGGTCAACTGAGAGAAACTTGTAAATCTCTTCACGGTTAACTTTCAGAACCTAGTGCACCAGTCAAAAATTGTTTAATTATTAACATCTGGTTTGGGCTAAAAGAAGGGACCATGTTACTTGCCAATATTTTCTCCAGTCTAGAATTTGTATTTTGTAATATAGCCTGCCAGGATTTCAATATAAATGTTATCTGTGTGTCTTGAACAGGAACAAAAGTAAGCTGGAGCTCAAAAGACCACCGGAAGGAAGAGGAAATTCATAGTCATTACCTTCTCCACAAAAGCACTTGCAGAGAAAAATTCCTAAGGGCTCTGCTGGCAAGTCAGCATATCCTTGTAGCCAAAAGCTATCAAAAGTCAATGATAGATGTAACAAAACCAAAATCCAAGACACTCCGACTATGGACACTGTATTAACCACAGATAACAATTAAATCAATATACAAAAACTCCAATCTAATGCTAGATTGGGATAGCTATTAATATTATTATTATTATTATTATGCCAAGAGTAGAGTTTTAAAGTTCATTAACTCAGTTTGATTTCCATAAAGCAAAAATATCTGAACATGAAAATTCAAAGGGACATGAAAGAGATACAATAGACAGTTACTAGCCTATTCCAATTTTATTGGAATTTATCTCCATACTTAATTTGGTTTGAGTGGCAAACCAAAGTAGTGTTCCTTTTCAGGCTTTTGTGTTTCTTTGTTTGTTTTATTTGGATCACAAGAGTAACACCAGAGATGCCAACTGTAGCAGCTACCTTACCAACTTGAGTATCCTGATCCCAACAGCAGCTATGAAATATTCAGAAGAAAAAGCCGTGATTCACCTATCAAACTGTGCAATAACAAGCAGGATAAGACAGGTGAATTCTTCACCAGATCTCTCTACATTCAGCTTACACCCTGGAGTAGGAGATCTGCTTACCCTTAACTACACAGCAACCCTACACATTTTATTAAGTCATAAAACAAAACCTTTTATATCCAAGCCACTAATAACATTGCCAAGAATTTGATAAACTAATATTCTGGAAGAGATAGAGGGGGAAAAAAAAAAATACAGCATTAGGAAGATTTCTCCCTGAACACCAAGCAAATGTTAGTAACTCTTCAGTCCACTTTATGTTACATGACACAGTGAGACATATGAAAGAAGGTTTTCAGAAAAAAAACTATCAAAGCAACACTGTAATTCTGTCCCAAGGAGAACATAAGTGGGCCAGACTCAATTCAAACTACCAACGCTTCATACACATAAAACTGGAGGTTGGTTCCAAAACACACCCAGATCTTAGATCTATAGTGCTGGCTCACTGTATGGGAAACCGCTAATCACAGCCTGAACCTCTGATCTGAGGCAAGTGATGGGTCAGCTGCAGGAGCACAGGTGAAGGTAATTCAGCTGTGCTCCCGGAAGGAGTGGAGCTTGACTCCACCTCTCCTAGATCCCATTTAAGGACTGACCACCACTAAGGCAGCATCTCTTTCTGGAGATTGTTCTTGTGTAGAGTTCCTTGTAGTGAGCCCCAGTGTTGGTGAGCATCTGTCTTAAATGTGAGCCTCAGCATTGGTGACTTATTCCTATATAACCTCTGGCTATCCATCTATTATGCCTTGTATAATTACAACTGTACGCTCACCTCTAGAAAAACAAATAAAACCCTCAAATATCCTGCTGTTTTGTTTAGAATTCATTGAAGCCTCTGAAGATTCGGTTTATGCTGTAGCCAGATCATCCAAACTTGTGCACAGGCTTAGAACAGACCTGAATTCTCCATAGGTAAGCTACCTCATTTTTTCTGCTGTCACAGATGTGTTCATTTCATGCAGGTGAATCCTTCAACAGGGGAGCTCCTTTCTCTACTAGATACAAAACAGAAACCAATGGAAATGTTTCTATCTCCATTCCCTCCCTATTTCCTAGGAGTGAATTCAGCACTGAGGCTGCACTTCCATTTATTTTGTTTTAATCTGATGTGCTGTGGGGAATGCAGTGGAATTGTCACTGGTAGCCTCCTTGCTCTCCCAAGAGCTGATGCACATTAACGCGTCCTCCTTGATTTTTTGGTTCTTTCAGACACCTTCCAGCTCTCATCTAGGACTCCAGCCTATGGCGAAAGCATCCACTTGGGCAGTAACATTCACACAGTTAATCTTGTAATCTTTGAGTCTCCAGACTATAAACAGCTATATAAACCTGAAGTGTCTCTAAGGAAACTTTTTTTTTTTTCCCCCAATTCCAAGTCACTGCAACTTTCTCAACTCTCATAAACATTGCATCACCAGATTTCCCACAAACCAGCCAGGCTCTCAGATATGTTACAGTCCTCAAAGAACCACTCAGTGGGTATACACCACCAATAACACCAACTCTTCACAAATTAACATCAACTGGATATTGGAAGTGGGGAAAAAAAAAACTTCACCAACCTTGTATTTCACAGAGTCAATGGGCAGAGGAGAGTTGGATAAATCTTTCTTTTGGCTGTGTCTGCTTCATAGAGCAGAGTTATATCACAGTTTTCCCTAATCCAGTAAAACCACATGCTGTGCCAGGGAATGGATTATCAGCCTAGGTTCAGAAGCAGCACTGGTGACACGTCATCATTCATACGATTTCAGAGTACATGTGAAATTAACATTTTTATTCTATGTTCCATTCCTTGCTCTGTCATATTTTTTACAATACTGCACTGATATAACCACACCTGAACAATAGACAGGCTTGCTTCCTTTTCCAAGATTTTCACTTGATTGTTGTATGTGCTTCTGCAGACCTCTCAAAATAAAAAGCAAGAGCTGAGCAAATTAATAAAGCAGATTTGGATATGCTAAACCATATTCTCAATGGGCCTCAATAAATTCATCATTTTCATTGGTTTTATTTCTTCTATTATTTTAGCAAACAATCTGATAAATGATTATGCATGAATAGAATAGTGTTCCTCAGTTTCTTCAAATCTGAACAACATAAGCTTACAGGTAAAGTAATGTGGTTTGTAGGAGCCTTTTGCCTAAATATTTTACATTTCCAGTTCTTTGTATTTCCAAACCACATACAAACTTAAGCTGACCCTCACAGCAACCTTACAAAATGAAGCTACTATAATGTTATCTTCTAGCACATATGGACTCAGGGGGCAAGAAGTTAAATGACGTGTATAAGATCACACACCATTGACACAAAACAGGACCAGAACTCACACGATGATTCCAGCCTCTTGACAGCATAGTCCTGACTTTAGCTACAAATTCAGGGCACATTCCAGCCACTTCTGAGACTTTTAATGTTGTCAACATTTGTCATCAAAATGCTTAAAAGGTTTAAAGCTAGACATGTATATTTCAGGTCCTTAAGAGTACATAACAAAGCAGTGAATGAAATGGTAACAGAGTCCAAGCAATATTAAATATATTAATATTAGTATTAAATATAAAGACAACTTCACAGGGCAGAAAGGTAATAGACCTAACAGCTCTGCAGTGTTCACACCTGGAATACTGCACTCAGTTCTGGAGAACTCATTTCCTGAATGACAATAACAATCCCGAGGAAGATCACAAGAGAGCCATAAAAATGCTAAGCAAGCAGAGAGGGACTAATCTACAGAGAGAGATTAAAAAGAACTAAGGACGCATCGCCTGACTTAATCCTGAGTAGTGGATGTGACAACTGTCTGCACACATTAGAAGAACATTAGCACAAAGAATCATCTTAGTAAAGTAAAAGTGAACAATTACATTGCACGTAGTAGAATCACGTTAAAAATTATGAAAATATTTCTTGATCAAAAAATCATTTTAATAGCAAAATGTACTATATTACGGATGTAGACTTGATATAGTATTAACCAATATTTCCTTTTTTATTATTATTATTTTTGTCCCTTAAGAACCCAAAAAATTGTCAGCTAAATGCTGGGGGGGGGAAATAAATTTTGAAGCTTTTAGTTGAAAATAAGTTTTGAAATTTCCCAAGAAAAAATGTTTTCCCCAGTTGGAGGGACTTCAGACATTCATAACCCTGAGGCATTACAGATATGTCCAGCTCACTGCTTTTGTTCTGCTCCTGGTACAAGTATCAGTTTTGATTAGGATCATCCTGACAAGTAAACCATCCTGTTGTGTACTAATGAGCATGTCCCACACTGGGACATTTGTGAGTGAATCCTGTTCCTTCTAACTATCCCAAAGAACAATTATGAAAATACATGTTAGATCCCATGCCAGAACTTATTTGGGATAACTTGCAATGATAAGGAAACTAGAAACCTCTTCTTTTTGTCCTCATTTTCCACAGAAAACAGCGCAGCAGTGGACCCTGTGGACAGCCCATCCAGGTGGAAAAAGCTCCTTTTTCCAAACCTGAGCAGATGCTGCAACCGTTTAAAGAGCTACCGATCCACTTGTTCACTCTGCCTTGATGAGTCTGCCAAAGGGAACAGGTCTGCTTGTGCCTCAGTCAGTCGGGTTCACTGCACTCTCATTTTTCACCTGAACAACAGCCTAAAATTTAACTACTACGCTTTTATTGAGATCTGATTTACAGAGTGATGGAGATAGCTGGATGAAAAGCATAAGGGAGTCACGCACTTCTGCTATAATAATGTCAACTTTTGGTTCTCTTGTCCTATGAAATGTCCTTTTTTACTATCAAAATTTAATGACAATATTTAAAGGGTTCCATTTGTCATATTTTATTAAACCTGCTATTTCTTAAAAGCAGTGGCTGTCTACTTTATGAAATATGTGCACACAAACAATAAGTACATCAAAAGCCTGTTGCTAGTTGGCCAATTTCCATGTAGCCTAATATGGTTAAGAAAACGTTTGACTGCAGCCCAGAGCTGGCTGCCAAACTTAACAACTCTGCAGTAAGCAGAGTGCCACAGAGCCCTCTGTTTAGCCTCACTGTAATTTCAGTCTGGTGCAGTTACTACCTACTCACATGAACTAGACCATAATTGTACTTCTACAAAGCTACAAAACACAGAACACTTTTGCTCTCTCTTTCCAGCCAATGAAGATTAAAGCTAGCTGCCGTACAAGGCATTCAGAGATGGAAGTGCCTTGGAGTGTTTCCCTTCTTGGGCTTGATACACTAAGGAAATCCTGGGTTTCCCAAGGATATAAAAGAACATGCACTGTATGAGGCACTCTGGTGTTTAGATAAACACAGCAGAAAGAGGATGTTTACACAATTCTCTTGCTCCAATGCAAGAAGACGCTTTTGCTATATCCACAGCTAATGTACACACTACAGCTTCAGCAATATCCAATCTATATGAACATTTTTTGCTACTGTCACCATTTATGAGATTTGGCACAGCGCAGATTGCTTATCGGCCTCCATCTGAACCCACTGCAAAATAAACCTTGTCCACTTGTGTTACGTGTTTGCATTTCCCTCTTTCAAATTTGGCTGAGCAGCAAAGTTTAGGATTTTTTAAATAGATGAGACAAAAACGGATGACAACACAAATGAATAACATGATCAAAGCTGGTCTTTAAGTCACACTTCAGTCCTCTCACTCTCGAGCCTAACACCACCGAAATCATTGTGAATTCTGATAACAGGGATTTGTCGACAGACAAAAAGTGGATCATTGAGCTTATATAAGCCAAATGAGTCACTTTAGGCATTAGAAGAACAATGCCACCTTGATTACGCAAAAGGGCTAGCCGGCCTCTCCCACATCATTTCCTATGAGATCATATGCAGACTTGGAAAAAGAGGGGACTGGCTTCGGGAAGTTTGGAAGCCTTTTATGGATTATATTAATAAGGCATGGGCTCTTCCCAAGAAGTGACTGTGCATCAGATTCCAATACTGCTGCATGTCTTTTGTTGGAAGGACTTTAGCATACATGGTAGCACTAACAATGAACAAAAAAGCAGCAAAACAGTAATTCA